>OX422144.1:21273752-22594513 GCA_949129095.1 Volucella bombylans
TACACAGTTAACTAACAACGAGTGCAGATGCGTTTTGGTTTCGCCCCAGGATAACTAGTTAACCTCTTTTCCTCCTTTGCAAATTCAACTTCAACCGAACCACGCTGTTCTTCTGAATCACCGGACGATATTTTCCTCTTTTGCAGAGATTTATCATTGTTAGTAGTTTCAGTAACTTTTGAACCCAGTAATCGATTTTGTGATTCAGTAAATTTTTGTGCATACGATGGTGACTGTTACCCAATTTAATTTTGAAAACGCTATCTGTTTGTGAACTGCACCGCCATCGATAATGCATCAGACATGATTGCATGCAAAGGGACTTCCGACAAATCATTTCATACCATATAAAATGGAAATGCAAGCAGAAATACATACTTACTCGTAATTGTTTTTCTTTTCTTTTTCAAATCTGCCCACTCAAGGGATTTTGAGTACCATTGAAACTTTTGCACGCAGTGTGAGTTGAGAAAAATTAACTATGAAACAAAGAGAGATACAGATGTGTGTTGGTTTTAAATGTTTGAGTGGTATAATGACTAGGATATATAGAGCTCGATAAAGCATTCTATGAGCGAATTGGACAACTTAGAAAAGTGTCGCGATATTTCAGAGTACGTCCGAAAGTGGACTTGAGGGTAAACTGATGAGCGTTCATGGAACGACCGGTTTTATGGTTGAAGGTTAGAAGTGGCAAGAAGTTACCGGCAATTTCATTGGAGCACTGCTGGTAGAAAAGCAATGAGACAAGGTAATGCCATAGATACTACCTCGGTCTTGAAGGGTATCCTTGGTTTTGAATCCCTCCTAACAGATGCAGGGAGGTCTTAGGGGCACTTGATCAGATGTGAGCATTGTACTCCACTTTTGGCCGGATAAATGTCTTGCATGACATAATAAGGTCAGATCAGAGAAGGTGAAGTATTGCTTACTTCGGTTGAGGAAACTTAGACAGTTCATAGAGTTTTCGATGACATCGTATATGTGGTCGTTCCAACGAAGCTTGTCATTGAGACAAGTGGCGAGAATGGAACATTTTTCGGTTTCGACGATGCAAGTGCTTATTCTGTTGGCTAGTGAGTTTTGCACTATTCTTTCAATAACGATGTTAAATAAATCGAAAGATAGCGCATCACCTTGGCTAAATCGTTTTTTTATATTAAAGGTCTCTACAGATGTTGTCATACGCGGCCGTAAAATCGTTGAATAGGTGGTATGTATCGATTTGGAGCTCGCTTTTTTCCAAGATCTGCCGTAGTGTGAATACTTGGTCGATGGTGGAAATTCCTGGCCTGAAGCCACATTGATAGGGATTAATCAGGTTGTTGACGAACGGCTTCAGCGGTTCACACAATACGGCAGAAAGGATCTTAAGAAGCCTCTGTAGTTGGCGCAGTTCGGAGGGTCTCCTTTCTTGAGGATCGGACAAACAATGCTGAGGTTCCATTCATTGTGCATTCTTTCACCCGATTATATTTTACAGATGAGTTTGTGTATGCTCCTTATCAAGTTATTGCCTGCCGCTTTGAAGGGATCGGCAGTTAGGCCGTCGACTCCAGAAGCTTTGTTGGACTTAAGGCTAGATATGGCTATCTTCACTTGATCCAGATCGGGTGGGCAGAATTTTTGATCTATATCCTGCAAGTGGAAAGGTTCATTCTGTTACACAGGTCTTTCCAAATCCTCAGCACCGACTGCGCTTCCACTACGATATCTTGTCCGTCTCTACAGACTTCGGTTCGGGGTTTGCATCCGTGGCATCTTTTTTTTACCTTTTGGTAAAACTTCCGAATTTCATTCATGGAGTAGCATCTTTCAATTTTCTCGACAACGCATTTCTCATGCTCCCTCTTTTTCCTCCTGAGAAATCGGCGCTCTCTCTCCTTTTCAGCTCGTAGAGCTCTAGAGCTCGAGGGCATCTCTCGTATTTCTATGCATTGCCGCTTTGTATGCAAGTGTGCCTTGCGTCGATCGCATGTGATCAATCTGGTAGACGTTATATTGATCAGGAGTTATATAAGTCCCCTTGTGAATATTGAAATATGGGAACCACGTGTTAGCTACGAAAAGGTTTTGCGCCACAACAAAGCCAGTTAATCTAAATCCGTTATCGGATTTCGTGGCATGCAGGTTATACCTTCCGACAGTACTAATATTGCCTTGGACTTAAAATAAGTATCTACAATTGATGTTTAAAAACACTGGGTATCGCCAGGTTGACACCTCTCAGTTCCTATTTCCACAGCACCCAACCATATACGAGAGATCATTAGTAAACATTAAAATGAGTGCAAAATGCATGCATTTTCAAAAAAAGAGTCTAATGCCAAACTCTGTCAAATTCCTTTGAAATACGAAGATGGAATTTTATCCGGACGAAGTTGAATTCCCAGTTGGAATACGGATCACATTGTGGTGGAATATGGTAAGCTACAACATGTCACCACGCACGTAAATATCGGGACTGCGTGGCGGTGAGAGGAGAATAATGGCACTAGTTCGTATTTAGGTAGCTTCAGATTTGAGTGATCTAAAAGGTGTTGGCGTCGGTCTACCTGTGGTTCAATAAGTATCAAAACAGCTGTTCTGTATTTATAGACGTAGCCATATGCAGAAAAGTGATTACATTTTAGCCTGCGTATATTTCTAATGTCCGATCTGAATTCCCAATTCATTATAATAGACAACCACAAACAAATACAACCTAAGTGAATATTCTGTTGCTGGCTAACCTATTCAAACTGTTGCAGGTGTTATATCCTTACAATAATAAGGAACTACGTACCAACCAAATTCACGCTCACACCCCGGCATCCATCGGTAGTTACATATGGTACACTCAGTCATTGGTTTTGCCATATGACAATGTTATAAGCTTTAGCAAACGAGCCAAGATTTCTTTCATTCGATTTGGATTAATGACGAAAAATGATTTCGGTTACATAGCCACCACAAGAGCGTCTCAAGAACTGCATCTTGGATATCCAATTTTAGAATAATTTTTCGAGGATTCAAGGCCGTATGTCATGAATGGTACATGGTACACATAATCTACGAAGTCACGACGAAAACAATGATCCTTGTGCAAAATCTTGGACAAATTCGATGGACATAGGTCAAGTTCTTGTGCACGATGGTGAGTTGATGAATCAGCACCGGCCTCAACGGTTGAATTTATAATTTTGCCAAAGATATACAAACATGAACGAAGCGCCAGACTCAAATTCTCAACACTCCAATGTAATCATATATAAACTGCACAACCAAATAAGATATTAAATATTCGGGCGGAATAATAAATTAAGACTTAAAAAAAAACAATTTTATTTTGCCCCTAAGGCTATACAGTATTGTAATATAAAGCTTTGATGGTTGATAATTGCTGAATTCTAATACGAGTACTAGCGATTCTTTTATGCGTGTAGAAGGTGGTTTGAAATGCCCGGCGACTGACACATTTATCTACTCTAATATGCTTATAATCGATCTCTGCGATCGGAAACCTTCCATTTTTTTAATAATTTGGAGTTGTGTACAACCTCAAATGTTACCCTCTTTACTTTCGCATGTCCCTAATCTATGTGATCAACATTCTCCCTGAACACACTTATGTAGATAGTCCGTGATATCTATGGGTATTCCATATTTTCGTCCATTGTTGGTCCTGTAATATATCTCCTTTGGCCTTAGTGGGTTGCTTCCCATGATATAAATAGCTATACACAATAGCAAGTGCTACAAATATTATTATAGTTACACTGCGTGACAAGTTTCAATGTTTTTGTGTAACATAAAGTAAAATAAGGTATTCCTTTATCAATTGGGAATTCTATTTAAGGATATAGCAATGATTATCTTGTAACACGTACCGTTCCGTGCTGTGGATACGAGAATTAATATTAAAATACATACAAAATTAGAAGTGACAAAACATGTATTGGCATTACAACTTAAAAATTCACAAAGGTAAACTCATTTAATTCATTCTAAAATATAAATATTTGTAATTCTTATTTATTATAAAACATGTATTCTATGAATCAGCTTTTACGCTTGTAACTTGTCGAATCTTCTCGCATTAAACACCAACCAACCAACCAAGACCAGTAATCCCTTAACATCCCTTAACTTTGACTAATATTTTAGAATTGTCGGCTCGATGATTTCCTAAAAACCCATTTATTACACTTTCAATGATTTTCAAGCTGCTGGTTCCTTTGTATTTCGTTTAAGGTCAAAATTGACATCGTTCATAAGTTTCCGTATTTGCGGTCCAACAAATATACCTTCTTTAAGTTTGGCATCACTTAATTTAGGGAATACAGATTTTAATTATAAAAAGCCTTCACCAGTTTGTCCATAGCTTTTACGAAATTCTTCATTAAACCCAGCTCTATGTGTAAGGGTGGAAGAAGAACTTTTTATGGCTCAATCAGAGGTGAATTCTGAATTGATTCTGAAGCAACAAATTCCGATCTCATCGGCCAATTTTTCACCAAGTAGTGTTACTCTATAGCTCGACTGTCCCACATACACAAAAAGCAGCAATACTTTGTAAAGCCACCCTGTAGTCCTAGTAGGTTAGGTTAGGTTAGGTAAGAGTGGCTGTTGGAAATACCAACCCACTTAGGCCTATTGGCCCATTGTGATGCCACGTGGATCTATGATCTTCTTACTACTGGAACCAGTTTGAGCTTTTAATAAAGCGTAGGAGACTGTTAACGTCTATTTTTTCTAGATCGTTTAGGTCGTTGTAGAAGAAAGCTCCTAGGTGAAGCTTCCTTCTCTGAGAGAGAGCTGGGCATGTGCAGAGTAGGTGGGGGATTGTCTCCTCCTCTTCCTCGTCCATGCAGCTTCTACAAAAATCGTTAGTAAAAGCGCCAAGCCTTCTTGCGTGCTTGCCTATGAGGCAGTGTCCGGTTATGACACCTATTATGGCGCTGAGATGTTTCCTATCTAAAAGGATCAGACACTTAGATCGACTCAGATCCAGCCTTGGCCAGATCTGTTTGGTCGCTAGACATGTTTGTCCAGCAGTCCACCTAAGGTCCGTTCTTTTATTGGCATCTAGCTTTAGTGTTAGTTTGCACGTAGCGATTGGTATACCTATACTACCTTTGTCCGGTAGGATAGGTAGAGTGGTTCCAATTTTGGCGAGTTCATCGGCTCTGCAGTTCCCTGGAATGTCTCTGTGGCCCGGCACCCAACAGAGGTGAATGTTGAACTGCTCTGCCATCTCCATGAGAGATGAACGGCATTCAAGGGCAGTTTTAGAACACAATGAGACCGAGTCCAGGGATTTGATGGCGGCCTGACTATCCGAAAATATGCGGATATCCTTTGCAGATATCACGTTTTTCTTCAGCCAGGACAGAGCTTCTTTAATCGCCAAAATTTCCGCCTGGAACACGCTACAGTGATTTGGAAGGCGGAAAGAGAGGCTTAGGTTAAGCTTATCTGAGAAAACACCGCCACCAACTCCGCTGTCGGTTTTAGATCCATCTGTGTAGAGATGGATTGACTTGTCCTCCATGAAAGCATCCTCCTCCCAGAATGATCTAGAGGGGAAGCTTACATGGAAGTTTTTGTCAAACCAAAGTTCAGGTATGGTGTAATCGGTGTTCTCTGTGAGGATTCCTAATGTATTAAGAATGTTGGCGTGGCCAAATGAATTATTTGTCCACTGTTTAGTCGCTTTAAGGCGAATAGCTGCAGTCGCAGCTACTTGCTTGCTAAAAATGTCGAGGGGTGTCAAGTGAAGCAGAATATCTAATGCCGCAGAGGGGGTAGACCGCAAGGCTCCGCTTGTGCATAGACATGCTGTTCTTTGGACTCTGCTTAGTTTAGTGCAGTTGACTGCATTTTCCAAGGCCGTCCACCAGACAACCACCCCGTAAGTGAGTATCGGTCTTATGACCGAGATGTATAGCCAGTGGGTTATGCGAGGTTGAAGGCCCCATTTGTTCCCAATGGCTTTCTTGCAAGAGAATAAAGCTATTGTAGCTTTATTGACTCTTTCTTGAATGTTAGGTTTCCAGTTTAGTTTCCTGTCAAAAATCAGACCCAGATATTTTGCTGTATCGGAGAAAGCTAAACTGGTACCGTTTATTGAAGGAGGGTCTATGATTGGAATTTTATATTTCCTAGAAAAGAGGACAAGATCAGTTTTATGGGGGTTTATTCCCAATCCACAGCGATCTGCCCAGCAGGTTAATCTGTTAAGATTTACTTGGAGGAGTTCTTTAATGGTATTTAAATGTTTTCCTGAGACGGCTATGGCAACGTCATCCGCATAGGCAATCACTCTGCTACCCCCCGCTTCCAGGTATATCAGTAGTTCGTTAACCACTAAGTTCCAAAGAAGGGGGGAGAGGACACCGCCTTGCGGCGTACCCCTACTGACATATCTTTTAGCAGAAGTCTCACCCAGTTTGGAGTTGATTATCCTGCTTGTCAGCATTAGATTAATCAGCTCCCCAAGTGAGTCGTCTACCTGCAGAGTTGACAACGCAGTCGTGATTGCGGATGTGTTGACGTTGTTAAAGGCGCCCTCTATGTCCAGGAAAGCAACCATTGTGTACTCCTTATATTGTAGGGATCGTTCGATGTGGCTAGTCAGAGAGTGCAAAGCCGTTTCCACCGACTTTCCTTTACAGTAGGCATGTTGAGCCGTAGACAGAAGTCTTGGATCAACTTTAGCTCGAATATGGATATCAATCAGTCGTTCTAAAGTTTTCAGAAGGAATGACGATAGACTTATGGGTCTGAGGTCCTTTGGGACCACATGAGAACATTTTCCAGCTTTGGGAATGAATACTACATTGACTTCTCTCCATAACAGTGGAATGTGGATAAGTTCTACACAGCTCCTCATAATATTTTCCAACACTGGTAGAATAATATCTGAGGATCTCTGTAGCTCGGCAGGTATAATACCGTCCGGACCAGCAGACTTGTATGGTTTGAAGCTATGTAGTGCCCAGAGCAGTTTGTCTCTCGTAATCAGACTATGAATTTTGGTCACGGTTGCAGTAGGCTTGTTTGGGCTGCTACTGGCCGCGAGTTGGGAGCTACCTGGAAAGTGGGTGTCCAGAAGCAGGTTGAGTGATTCATCACTTGAGGTTGTCCAAGAGCCATCGGTTTTTTTCAAACAGCTGGGCATCATAGGATTTGTGGAGAGGATTTTTCTTAGCCGCGAAGCCTCAGAGGTTTCTGTGATTTTGTCACAGAATGACCTCCAGGATTGTCGCTTTGCCTTCCTCAGTTCTTTTTTGTATAATTTGAGGGATTCTTTATATGAGTCCCAGTCGGTCACTTTTCTTGTGCTTTTTGCTGCGTTGAAAAGTTTTCTGCATGTGTTTCTGAGCAGTCCTAGTGCCGATGTCCACCAGTGTGGCTTTTTCTTGCCTCTTGGTTGAATAAGAGGGCAGGAAGCGGCCATAGCCTTATTGAGAGTCAGAGTAAATTCCCTGACTTTCATGTCGAGCTCATTGGTGTCACGCGGGGGACTTGATAGTTTGGAGGATATCGTTTCCGATAGGATTCCTCTATATTTTGTCCAATCAGTTTTCCGGTAGTTCCGGAAAGTTGGTTGGAGAGGGGGAGCATCACTCAGACTAAATTGGATGTACCTATGGTCCGAAAAGGAGTGTTCAGACGATACCATCCAGTTTGTTAGCCTTTGGGTGATGCTGTCGGAGACAAGAGTAATGTCTAAAACTTCTTGTCGGTTTTTTGTTATGAAAGTGGGCTCATTGCCAATATTGCAAATTAAGAGGTTAGTACTTAAAATATAGTCTAAAAGTGACTCACCTCTATCATTGATGTCGGTACTGCCCCATACCGTATGATGTGCGTTGGCGTCGCAACCGATTATGAGGCCAGTTTTTTGCCTTCCCGCTTCCAGTACCACCCTTTCTAGGTTATCACCAGGGAGAGGGCCCACTTGGTCGTGGCCAAGGTAAGCCGATGCCAGCCAGTATGAGCCTTTGGCAGTTTCTAATCTGGCAACGGTTAGGTCGGGGTCACTGAGGTTGGGAAGTAGAAATACATTAAGGCTACGTTTCACTAATATACAAGTTCTAATCTTACCTTTGTCTCTTGTATAGAGCGGAACGTATGAGGGTGTCCTAAGTCCACGAACCACGCCTTCTGCAATCCATGGTTCCTGGATTAGAATAATGTCTTCTGCGCTTTTGGAAAGACGCAGAATGAGTGTGGCCGAAGCCTTTTTTGAGTGGTGGAGATTAATCTGGAGAAACCGTATCATTGCTACAGTCTTCCAGAGTCGCCTCCACCACGGTGTTGTTGAGGTCCTCCGATTCTGAAGATGTGCCCAAGAGCTCATCTTCAATCTCTGATCGTATAGAACCTCTATTTGCTTCGCCATCGGTTTCCATTTCCGACAATGTGTCAGAATCGGAGACCGACGGCTTTGTAGTCACCTCGGACAGATTGGAGTCATCGCTATCCAATTCTGGAAAGGATATCGATGCTCCAAGATCCACGGTTGTGATGTCAGGTGTTAAAGGAGGAGGAGGTTGCTTATCAGCATCCAACTCATCCTTTTTGTACACCCTTAAATGAATGGACTCGAATCCAAACCGAATCATGCCTTTCGTCTGCGCCAGAGGATTAAGGGATTCCTTATTGATCACAATTAACGCGCATCTATAAGAACCCCTTAGTTCCTCCAGTTTCGCGACTTTCCAGTCATGAGTCGGAAGAGTCGGATTGCTGAGCCGGATGATTTCCAGGATGTTTTCTGGAGAGGAGGGTTCGGCTGGAATCCAGGTACGAGTTCGAGGTCTACTAGGAATGTCTTCCTTAGATACGACCTCGAGTTTTGCACCTGGCCAAACCTCTCCTAAACCATCGATGGCCTTGGTGAAGAGATCGAGAGATCTCTGGTCGGAGCAAGCGATGAGCTTGACATGGCCTTGGTGCCAGCCAGCGTCGCTTGTGATAGGAGGTGGTCCTGGGTTCTCCCGCATGATGGCCAAGAAGTTGCTGGAGAGCTTCAACTTGACCAATTGCCACCGTTCCGGTGTAATGGAACCGTCGGTATCGCTTCTATCGATCACCGCGATCGCCAATGCGTCCTTTAGGACTTCGTTATAAGACTTCAGAGATCTGCTGTTGGATGGCCCAGGGGTTGTGGAACTGTGAATTTTGGGCCTCTTGGAAACCGATACGGTTTCCTCCAACGATCTCTGACGCTTAGAGGAGTCTTTTGACATTTTGTGAGCAATGGAAGCAGTGGGAAATCCGTCTTTTAGGATGTTTTTAGCCCACTCAACCTTGCTCTTTATTTCCGCACTTCTCTCCACCTCCGGAATGGATCCGAAGGTTTTGATAATGCGTGAGGCATTTCGGCGTCTTATGTATAGCGCCTTAGATGGAGCTTGCCGATGCAGCTGAGCTCCAGATTCCTCTTTGGAGGGAGGAGTTTTGGTAGCAGCAACAAGTCCGTGGCCTGCCACAAACTTGCTGCTGCTGGGGGCGGGGGAAGTGATAGGACCATGGCTTGCCACAGTCTTAACACTCCCCGAAGGAGTTTTGGTAGCAGCGACAAGTCCGTGGCCTGCCACAAACTTGCTGCTGCTAGGGGCGGAGGAAGTGATAGGACCGTGGCTTGCCACAGTCTTAACACTCCCTGAAGGAGTTTTGGTAGCCGCGACAAGTCCGTGGCCTGCCACAAACTTGCTGCTGCTAGGGGTGGAGGAGGTGATAGGACCATGGCCTGCCACAGTCTTAACACTTCCTGAATTCTTTTTATTTGGCTTGTTCCTTTTGCCTTTAAAGGATGGCGCACCATGGCCTGCCACAGTTTTGCCTCCTCTCGGCAATGTAGGAGCCTTGTCGGTAGTCGGTGTAGTCACCGTTCCACCGCCCGGTAATTGAGGAGTACCGGCCTCGGTTTTTGTTGTCAGGTTGTTGTCCATAATAGTCCCACGAGTAGCGGAGAAAGGGATGTCCATCTGTACAGAGATCCGCCATATACAGATAAGGCTAGCTAATCCGGAGGTCGCCAGGTATCCGGATACTCCGTTTGCGACTGAGCTATTTTTGGAGATACTGGGCCCTCAGCCAGGTTGATCTTCGGCACGGGTCGTATAACACCTTGATCCAGCCCAGGGGAATGATGGAGTGCTTTGGGAGTTGGGGAAGGGGGGGGGGAGCATCCTTTGGTTTCAGGACTCGTCTGGAGAATTTCTTCTCGAGAGTCATTGACCCTACTCAGCCTCTACAACTCGACAAGTTCGATGCTCACGGTAGAAGTGTAGTCCTAGTAACAAAGCTATCAATTTTGAGTCTCTATACTTTATTAAGTTTAATATAAATTGCATAGCTCATGCTCGTTTTAGATCCATCAATAAAGAAATGAACAGTAATTCATTCATCAATCCGTTAATGTCGTTACAGTAGCATATGGATCCGTTTTGTGTGAAGAAGGTAGCTAAAGGTTTGTTCCTTTTCATTGGCAAAGATATCTTAGTTTCTGGTATAGCAGATTCCATTCTTGTAGTATAAAAACGAGAATTTCAGACTCTCTGATGGATAAATTAAAGTCACGGAACAAACCATTCAACAATTGCTGCTGAACCATGTGTGGTTCTTTCAATGAACTTCTAGTATATAGGTACATATTCAGATATTTCATTCTGTAATTAAATGTCGATCTTGCTTAATAGATAGCGTATTGTGTATAGTAAGAACACGTGGTTCGCATGAGCAAAGTAAATCATCCGCCTCTAAAGGGCCAACCATAATTGAAGAATGGTTTCGTACGTGCTTTTATCTTCGATTCGTTAATTTTTGCTTCAAGAACTTTTTTATTGCAGAAAACTTAAATGGCTATTATTGCAACCAATGCTTCATCAGTATCATTGGTTATTGCATCAGCTTCAGGACTTCCAGCAATTGTAGTTTCCGGCTGTCCATTTTTCAATGTCCAGTTTCACAATGATTTGTTTTTTACAACAATTTGACTTGACAGCAAAGTTTGTTTCAGTTACCATAAGCAATTATGGGCGCTTTTCAATTGGACGATGCTTCTGTTCACTTTCGGTCCTTTTTGACATATACTTGAGTAAATTTAAGTGAATTATGGTTGGCCATTAACTTTCGAAACCGGTTCCTCCACCACCGTAGATTCTGCATTCGTATTTCAATTCATCGAAAATTCCGTTTAAATCTTGACGGATAAAAGCGTTTTCTCCTTTCAATTCCTATTTAAAAGGTCTTAAAATGTCCCCTAAATATTACTTTATATAGGAGGTATATTTTGTACTCGTTTTCAAATTCAAGTACCGGATTAGATTTTGCGTTTTTGCGTTGCCTGTACACGTTTTCTAGTTTAAAACTTGGGCACGTCATTGTGTCGATGATTCAGGTTGCGATATTTAATTTATTTCTTAAAAGTTTCATATTGCTCGTTTTCAAAAATCTACAAGAAGCAAATATTTATTTTCATCTCGAGATCACTCCTCCTATGTACAGAAGATGTGCCATGAGCTGCCATGAGTGTCTAATGTATACAAACATTTTAAACAAAATGTACATGTTGCGCTTCTATATTTTTCTAATGGAACTACGTATGTTGTTTCATTGTTTCTTTAGAAGTTCTAAAAACTTGAGCTCGATAATTTGATTAAGCCAACAGTTATTTTTGTTAGTTATTTAAGATTTTTTATTCATACAATGTCTTTTCAATTATTTATAAAATAACAAAATCATATTTAGCATGGCATTATCATCTGACGTTTACTTTATTATATTTGTTTAATTTAAATACTTCTAATAATCGTTTAATTAAACTTAAATCCTATAATTCGGACTTTTTTTTTTAATATAGTATTCATCCTTGAGTTTAATTTGATTATATAATTGAATACATGTGTAATTTCTTTAAAAAGTTTTCCGTTAAAATATTTCTTCAATAATTTAATGAGGTTTTGCAAAACTCATGCCTCTCGTGGCCAATTACTTGTTCGTCTGATAAATAATTAGTTCCCTGAATATGTCTCCTGATCAAAATGGTGAACGATCTCAATCTTGCTCCTATTAAATATGTATGATTGACTATTTACTCTTCTATGGGTTGATTCTGCCGCTTCCCTACATCATTTTTCTCGAAACTACTGACATTGTATTAATGAACAGCACTATGAAAATCGGCTTCCAACTTTGTAGTGCTTCCGGATTGAGATCCAGCTCCATCTCAGAATTTTGAGTCAGTTCTTTCCAATCACCGTACCAGCTAGACTTGGTTCTTACTTGCCTGAGTGCCACTATTTTCGGTAAGCGATGGTTTTCTATTCCCGGGACCTTCATAATGTAAGAAAACCACAATTTACGGGTTTCAATAAATTAGGGAGGTAGTCCTGTTTGAATTCTTAGGAGATAGTTTGGTGTACTCGGTGGAAGGTGAAATATTCTTATTTTTAGGAGTTTTTCTACCATTTGATACAATTTGTTATCCCATACTTGTACTGCATAAAAAATACATTTACATTAAAAAAACATTTACGCCTTGTTGCATTTAAGGAAGTTTTCGCTTTCGTAAGTTTCACCTTCATGTGTTTCTCCATACTCATATGTTTCGTAGGAAGCACACCAAGATAACTACACTCATTGACTATTTCTATTTGATCCCCATTAAAAGACAATCTCTCATTATGGCAGGTACTTCCACCTTAATTTTTGAAAATCATCACTTTTGACTTCTGTAGATTGACAACGAGGTTCCACAAGCTGCAATATTTGGCGAGTCGATTAATCATCATTTTGAGTGTTTCCGGTGAATGAGCTAGAATCACAATATCATCGGAGAACAGGAGTGTTTTGATTAATACACCATCACATTGAACACCATCTGGTAAAATTTCGACTATATCTTGAACAAGTTTTCGTTTGAAACCAGTGCGATAGTACCCCGCCATTCTGCACAGCTACCTGGTTAATCCTCTTACAAATTTTGGATGGCTCTTCCAAATTTTATCGAGATTCCCATATTGTACAGTTTATAAAGTAGTATATTTCGGTCCACCGTATCAGACGCCTCCATGTCCGCAAAAACTGCGTACAGCTTTTTGTCATGAATAATTAATTCTACAATACCTTTTAGTACGAAAATATGGTCTACTGTTGAATAGGTTTAAATCCTGCCTGTAATTCCTGAAGCATTTTGTTAGCCGTAATGCAAGAAGTATGCCTATTTTGTAGCATTGCCATGAAGAATTTATACTGAGCCTTTAATAACGAAATCCCTCGATAATTAGTATAATCTGATTTTCATCCCTTTTTATGGATTGAAAAAATTGAAGTGCTCGTACGTTTTCCCACTCTTGTTACTGCCAAACATATCCACTTAAATATGCAAAATTCGTATTGTAAAAGTGCGTTATCCCAGACGTAGCGTCGCATATCGTTTCGCTACGAGTATGAATTTTTTATTTCCCCTTCCCCATGATTTATTATATTTTTATTTTAATTGTAAAATAGTACAATATTTGAGCTAATGCATTCTAGGATATAAAGTCACTTGTCACAAATCAGGCAAAGTCTTTTCATCAGATCTGTTCATACACCATACTCTAATACATTATTGAAAGGAATACATAGTTGCTCTAGCAGCTTACGAGTATCTGATCCGTACTTATAAAATTCTAGTGGAATACGATCCGATCCTGGTACCTTTCCATCTTGAAGGCTTTTAATGCCTCGATTATTTCTTGGGACATTATTTGTGTATCTAAGACATAATTTTCCTGTGCTGGGGCAGCATAATGGAAGATGTTTCTGCGTATATTTGGATTTAGTAGCTTTTTAAAATGCAGTTCGAATATGTACGAGTATAGTGACAATTCACTGTTGATTATACTTCGATTATCAGCGCTATTACACTGGCTTAATTTGTATGCCTCCGGTTCGTAAAAGTTTTTTTTTTCTTTCTATTGCATAATTCTTTGAAGTTACGTCTGAAGTAAACGTCATTTGTCTTGTTTTTTTGCAGTCCTTATGTTTTTCGTTTGTTTTTGACTTTATCACTTCTTCAATCACTTTGATGTCGACAACATAATTCCAAGATAACAGATAATTGAGGTTTCTATTGTAGTTTAGCAGGTTACAATTATACCATTGTAATTTAGGCAGTAGATTTGCATACCTCAATCCGTTTCTTCTCATTGAGTTCCAGCCCAAATGATATGATGAACAGAAGGTGGTCCGAGCTCGAAACATATCTCACCTCTAGATTTATTACGAACCTGTTCCATTCACCTGCAACTAGTTGCAGTTGCAACTAGTCCCTTGTCTTCCAATAAATGTTAGCTTCCCTTCCTTATCTATTTAGCTTGTTCCGTTCAGTACATGTAGCCTAAAAGAATTGCAAAAATCAGCAGATTTAACCCTCTGGCGGTACGTATGTTACTTTTTGAAATTTGAGTTATGCCCGCATTTTCATTTTCACCACCTTCTTCCTTAATGGTCCTAACATTAAAATCATCGAGAACCATTATATTGGAATTGTTGTTGTATATTAATGTCTCCTGCAATTTATCAACATCAATTTTAAATTTGTCTTTCCTCAACCCTAGGTTCAGGTAATAGCTTTAATTTGAGTAAACAAATTCGCATTCTACACCTTCTTTCTTAAATCCAAAGCAACTGCCTCCACTTGCTCTTCCTTTTGAATGAGTTCTACATCCTAGTAACACTTTAAATTCAAAAATTTTCAGTTTGCTTTCAGTAATATCAAATTCTTTTTCAGATAGTAAAAACATTTCGAATAAAAATAAAAATTTAATCCCAACTTCCACTAACAATTTAGTCTCCCCACCTAGCCTAAACATCTTTCTTCCGTTATTAAAAGAAAAACTGCTAAACTACTTTGGGACACGGCATTGTAATCAAATATTTATTTTCATTGTATTTAGAAAGAGCTGGTATAAAAAGTTTGAGGGCCATCACCACTCTGATCGCTGTCAACCAACCTCAACTGTCATTTAATGTCTGTTGTCGCTGTCAGTAAACATCTGCTCAAGAACTCTCAATCCATTTTCTGTTCCACTTTGATGGTAATAAAATGATTTAGTGCCGATTTGAAGACTTTTCCTCTTGATTTGTACTTTTTTTTCTTTTTCTTGACGTTATGTCAGATTTTAGCTTAAATTAGCGTTTCCATCTCTCGCACATTGCTTTTGGATCGTCCAAATGCATCAATACTCCAGTGTTCCGCAGGTTTGACCTGGTCTTCAATATCAGATAAACATCTGTTCGGTTCTGCAACTCTACTACAACATTAGTTGTTTTATTACCCTTATACAGCGTGCGGGCTATTGCAACAGATATTGAATCTATTGATCAACCTATCAGTATACATTTGAAGTGTTTATTTTGTCGTGTCACGTCTTTTTAAGACAAGACCAAAGATCTGCCATTAGATTCTGTTTTAAGACTGATAAGACCGCCACGGAAAAAAAACTGCATACGATGATGAGTGCTTGAGTTGAAGCATAGTATTTGAATAGTATACTTACGATATTAAAACGGCCGGCAGTTGGTGGAAGATGATCCAGGAGAGTGACATACATAGGTAATACACCTCTATTACAGACAAGAAAAGCAGACGGCTCGCTCTGTCTTCAAGTCACGGACGACGGCTAAATTATTGTCTGAGCAACTGGAAATTAATAAAGGTTCGCCTTTTGAAGTGGTACTTGCTCCTGCACATTTTTCCTAATTGTTAATCCAGTTTTTGGCTAAGAAATCAGTTTCTGTGATCAGTCACCCACAATACTCGCCGAATCCGATCTCGGTGGAATTTTTTCTATTCCCTAGTTTATAATCTGTATCTTCTCAACGCCTTATTTCATTTTACCTAATTGCCTTAAATATTCTAGTACAACAAATTTGTTTTTTAGCATTTGGCGTGCAATATCGTATCATAATTCATTACTACTTTTTGTCAATTATTATTACTTACGAGTATGTATGTTTAGACAGTGAGAATTTCAGTCGTTAGTGTTAGGTTGTTTTCTATTTCCTTTCTGTGCTCGTCCTGAATTAAAAGTTCGATGTTCTGCCCCCTGAATTATTTAAGCTCCTATTTTTTTTCCTGGTGACGTTATCTAGTATTGTCATATATTTTTGAATTAGTTTTTTTTTATTACGAGCTCTTTTTCAATTGTAAAAGATATGGCGTTGCCTGGAGCTTTTATTTGTACTGTGTTATGTTGTAACCAATGTTCTTTCACCACGTTTATTTGGTCGTATTTTATTGCTACGTAGCTGTTGCCATTGGTTATTTCTTGCCTTACAAGTTTGCGGTTTACTAAAACTGCGATTGTTGATATTATTGGAATTTTCATCTTGTTTGATGTCTAAGAATAAACATAAACTGAATTTCTTTTCTAGGTTTTCTATTCCTTTGGCTGGCATTGATTAGATTTTCTTCTATACGTCGAGTTTATTTATTTTATAGTGGTTCTGCCTTCTGTCAATTTATTGTAGAATTTTTAATAAATCCTTCAATTCTATATGGCTGTATACTATTCTCATCTCAAATCCGAAAGTCACCTAGTTTTATTGGTAATAATGTGAAACGTTGGAGAGCAAAGTGCTTACAGGTTTAGGCAAAATTGACGATGTTAGCTTCAGAAAAACAAGACTAATGTTATTATAATAGAAAAACGGCAGGCAGTTTCTATCTTCAGTATTCCCTAAATTATCTGAGAAAAAAAATTAAATTTCAAAGCCGTTGCGTCAAAGCCTTTGTAAACCGCCAAACTTGAATAATTATGACTGTTTCTAAGAATGACTTAGTTGAAAAAAAACCATTATTGGCATCCGCTGAAAGTCAAATTGCATTGCTCCTATCAACGACCCAAGACATCGTAGTCGTATCTGTCATGGCATCAATGAGGAAAACACGCCAATATGTCGTATTGGCCACCTCAGTCTCTCGACGCCAATTCGATTGAATATGTTTGAGGAGTTATGAAGTAGAGGATCAAAGGAAAAGATTTAACGCCAATAAAAAATATTAAATTGCTTTCCAAAGTAAGTTGGCTACAATTATCGGGGGATTATGTAGAAAAATTTTCTGTAGATTGTCGACAAAGGTGTGATGCGATAATTGGGAATGGAGGAGATTGGGCAACTTATTAGGCACATTGCTTACTGAAGCAATTTTAGAAACTTTTTAAATAAATACTTTAGCTTCCTTAAGTCAATCAGATGCTTTCTTTCAAACCACAGGGTTTTGGGGTGTGAATGTTTGGTTTTAGCGATGTTTGCTCTTCGAATTTTATATTGGGTTGTGTTTGTTGTACATGAAAATAGAATTTATGCACCGTCATTTGAATTCTATTTAGGATTGCTCTAGCTTTTTCAATGGTTTGAAATGGGTTGCCTACATGACCTGAGTTAATTGTGTTACTTACTATATCATGACCACACAGTAATCCAATTACTTTAGAAAAGTTAAATTGGTTATCTATCGAATATTTGAAAACATCAGGAACATATGTTGAAGTTGTTCATTTTCTTAATTTATAGGTCTATAGGTTTTCCCGAGTGAAACATTGAGTGTTGTGGGATGCACACTCCTTGTCTTAAAGGCATTTTCCATTTTCTTAAATAGATTAAAAACTTCATAATTATTTTGTGTGATTGAACAATAAACTTGTCGAATTAAAGCACTGTTTTAGAAAGAGCCTTGCCCTTTCGGCTTAGCATGGCCTCTCGGTTAATCGCAGGCCCCTTCACAGGTCATGTCTTTGGCCATTTTAAAAATATTCCTATAACTCAACTCTCTAACATGACTGCAAATAATAAACAACAATTTATGGCAGATTTGTTCAAATCTCTTCGCAATCCGAACGCTATTTAGGAATTACCAAAATTTTACGGCAATGCGAGACTGAGTTCTTAAGGAACTCGTTATCGTACTGAGAAAATATTAAATCTAACTTCATACTTCACTACGCCGACAAGCGTAGCGTGGCCGTGGCTCAAGTGGTAGTGTATTGGCTTCCCAATCGAACGATTCAGGGTTCAATACCAGTCGTGGCTGAAAGACTTTTTTTCAGACAACTAAAATATTTTGAGATGAATGGTTGCCTAAATACAACATCAAGTCAATTTACAATAATAATTTAGTCTCCCCATTAAATGTTGGATGAAACCTACTGAGCGAAATATCCACTGAGCCCAAACATCTTTCTTTCTCTTTCTGTCCCGAAAAATTTAACACATGCTTTGGCATCATAAGTGTAGTCATACCCACTTGAGTGTTAAGTTCTTTAAAAACAAAAAAAGAAATATCTCTAATAAAGGACTTACATGGTTGAGAGAGAACCAAAAAACCATCGAACAATTTTATAGTGAAGTAATAGAAGTGCTATACGCCATGAATAAGAATGTAAGTATGTGCTGATTCACTCTACAGATTCCAATGTCATAAAATCGAAACGAGAACTTTGTTATGAAACGTGTTTAAATGTGTAGTGGTACTAGCAATCGCTTCTCACTCGGAGGGTCAAGCTTCGATTCCTACCCATGACAAGTTTTTGATTTGTAATTGGAACTCAGTCAGAAAAATTTTGCGTGTGAAATCATAACACTGACATGTAGATTTGGCTGTTGTAGAGTTTCTATCACAAAACAAGCGTGAAAATTGATAACCTTCGAATCATTCCGAGTGAAGAGAAAACTCTCCGTCCTATTCGGACTCCCACCCCAGGAGAGCGAATATCGAAACCAAACACACCTGAGTTTCAAACCACTACAAAAAAAGGTTAAGAGAACTTTTGAGTCCTATTAACCGGGCAATGAAGCCAACAATATTAACAAAGGCATTTTTATTTTGAATTAAAGATCGAAATATATATTACGGCAGATCAGAAATTAAGCAACCCATCTCTAAACCTTCAACTGTTCTAAAGATAGAATACAGGCATCCATAGCTACAGTTTAAATTTCCCCAAAACTCTATTTTCAACCTACAACAAAAGAGACTTCCGTTATCTCAGCAAAAAATTAAATTCAATCCACTACACCTACAAAATCGTTTAGATTCTCCATGCAAACCCATATTTTATTAATACTGCATACGAAATGCTTTTTACATCCCAACCGATACCAAAAGTTCCTCCACCGGAAGCAATGGACAGCCTTTCTGCACAAAGTTGCTCCAAACAATCACTTGCTCATCATCCACATTCTCACGGACAGCTACAAACCAATCGTTTCAGGCCATCGCACTATACTATTAATGAGGTCACAGTATCAACGAATATAACATGATGACTGATAACATGATGCACTACAAATACGAAAGTCCTCATCCCTCGTGCGAAAAGAAACAACTGAAGATGGAAATGCCTACTATCCACCTAAAATCGGGTCCAGTACAACTGAATAGGATTTGAGTTCTCAAGACCAAGCCTCGCCCAATCAATTAAATACGTAGCCCTTAACAAACATGGACATACTTTATCTGATATCCATATTTCAATACATTTTGTTCTTAATAGACACAAGAGCCACGTCGCCTTTAATAAAGCCTGAACACATTCTTCCTCGCCATCAAGAAATTGTTCCACCTGTAAATATAAAAACTAATCTAAACCATCATAAAATTGACAAGCAAATATGTACGTCTACTGGAGAAATGACATTTCTCGTATTCAAATTCCATGGATACTTTGACTAGGTATTAGGTCCAGATACATTGAGTTCCCTCAAAACTAAAGTCGGTCTAGAAACTAAAATACTTATTACTCTGTTTTTTAAAATTTCGTTACTTTTTACACAAAATTTCATGTCTGTATCAGAGGGAATTTGCAGTACCAATAATTGAAGTAAGCAACAAGTCAAGTAATAAAGAAACAATCTTAAAAGTAAACACACTCTTCAATTTTGAAATTTGTGAACTGAATAACTTTGACAAGATCTAACACGGCTAGAACATCTTAATTCTAACGACCGAAAATGAATTACTGAATTAGTTATGTAGAAACTATGAAGATACATTCTACAGGTAAGGTCAAAACCAAACCTTTACCAATACCATAAAATATCAAATAAAAATTTTGAATGACGTCCAACAAGAAATTAAATATATACTGACCCAGAGAATCATTCGACCTAGTTATTCCACCTGCAGTATGGATAGTGCCCAAGAAGACGGAACCTAAAAATGGCGGTTAGTTATCGACTATCGCAAGTTAAACGAGAAAATTATAAACGATAAATATCCTCTTCCTAACGCCAATGAAATAATTACTAATTATAGATAAATTGGACAAATGCCTCTGTTGGCGAACGGGTTTCACCAAATCGGCATGCATAATCAAGAGATACATACCTAAAACCAGCATCACTGTGGAAAAGGACCATTATGAATTCATAATGATGTCCTTTGAGCTAAAGAACGAACCTTCTCCATTT
This sequence comes from Volucella bombylans, assembly GCA_949129095.1. NCBI lineage: Eukaryota > Metazoa > Arthropoda > Insecta > Diptera > Syrphidae > Volucella > Volucella bombylans. The sequence goes on from OX422144.1 coordinate 21,294,210, forward strand.
CAAAGGGTCATGGATAATGTCATCTGGGACTTGGTCGGTAAAGTCTATTATATATTGATGATGTCGTTATGTTCTCCACTTCCCTTGAAGAAAACATATCAAATCCCAACAAAGTTGTTGACCGACTAAGGTAAGCAAACCGCATTTCTGGGACGTGTCATCACCCGAGACGGAGTTAAGTCTAATCCTAGCAAGATTACATCAATTAAAGAATTCCCTGTTCCGAAAACACCAAAGGAAGTTAAATCCTATTTAGGATAAATCGGTTATTACCGCAAATATATAAAAGATTTTGTGATACTTACCAAGCTTTCAACCGCATGCTTGAGTCCAAATTAAATTAGACGAAAAGCATATCCAGTGTTGAGCAATGTGCAAGGATACGAGTATGTTAACAAATGATAAAAATGTTAAAAATGATATGTGTTGGAATACCTAGATTTCTCGAAACCATTCGTATTAACAAAACACTTCGCCGTAGGCGAGTACTATCACAAGGCTCTATCGGTAGTAACAGACCTAGTTTTGGCAGCAGAACACTTACCACATCAGAAATCAATTATTCCACTTCGAAAAGAGGCCATAGTTTAGGCAACGAAATATTTTCGGCCCTACCTGTTCGGCAACGGATTCAAAATATTAACCCATCACAAGTCTGTTCAATGGTTGATGAGTTTAAAGGACCCAAACCCAAAATTGGTTATTCGGAGACTTAAACTGGAAGAGTAAAACTATGAAATCGTGCATAAAAAGGGTAAGGTAAATACAAATGCTGATGTACTCAGTCGCATTATAACCAGCGACAAATTCGACGCAAATCTGGGCGACGGAATTCCGATTGCTTCATTGTTGGAAACTTCAATTGGACTACCATCAAATTCACTGAAAGTAGTGTTTAAACATAAACTAAGGCGCATTATCCGAGGAAGAGATTATACAAATATTCGAAAATCGCCTACCACCAAATAAACTCACGGCAATATTAACTGACGACTATTTTATTTTTTTTAAAGAACCTAACACTCAGGTATGAATACACTTATAATGCTTCAGCATGTTCAGAACGTCTATTCAAAATTCTTTTCTCAAGGTAAACCCTTCAAATTATTGCATTGCATAGAATTATTCATAGACATAACTGAAAATGACAAACAACACCAATTAATTTATGATTACGACATTAATTCGAATCATATAGGCATTAATGATGCTTTACCGCACCTAAAGAATAAATTCTATTTTCCTTTTATGTCTAGCAAAATTACACAAACAATAAATAATTGCGGGAAATGTTAAACGTTAAAATATGATACTAATCCACCTAAAGTGATGTACGAAAAACCCGAAAAACCCATGAAACCACTAGATATTTTACATGTTGACATTTACACCATTAATAGTAAATAGATCTAACAATAATAGATACATTATCTAAATTTGCTGCCGCTTATATCCTACCCATTCGAAATAGTCTTAACATAATCAAATCAATAAAACACTTTACTTGTTTACATGGGACCCTGGGAAACTGATTACCGATTAAGAATTGGAATTTACTGCAAACCTTTTAAAGGATATTCGTTCCCCAGTCGAACGAATTGTTTGCGACAAATATAAAGACGTAGACCACGAAGCCATTCTTAACAAAGCAATTACATCAAAAAATAATGTCATCCATTCTTCCACCAAGTACACACCCTAATTTTATTTATGGTAGACCATATCAATTTAGTACAGACCTTAAATTCAATAGCATCCATGACTACCTTCAAAAACTCAATACATATCAAGACAATTTATTTCAAGCCAGGATAACATACTATTAAAAGCGGATATGTATCATATAGTAGGTGTTCTAAATTACCATATAAGTAAAAAGTCCCTGATTACATTGGAAAAGACGACCTAAATACTGATATGACAGTTGCCAAATTACAATGAAATTTCAAGAATTGGAAAAAGAATTCTTAAATCTTTGACCAAATTATAGGATTAGGTACCATTATCAAAACTATTACTGGTAATACGGATGCTACCCTTGCAATAATCAAAGAACTAGAAGTAATAATAATAGTAACACTGATAATAATAATTTAATATTGAATAAACTACAAAAAAGGAATTACAACTTTGATATATCTGCCGTCTGTTGGTGAATATTGTTCTTAATCTAATTTACAATCTCGTATAAATATTTTACTATTTTGATTCATGTACATATGTATAGGGTGACCAAATAAGAATGATAGGAGAACAAAATTAAATAAAACAATAACGGTGTGATATACAAAATTGATTCTGGCTTTATTTTGAAGTTACGTTCATGCCATTATGTGTCGAATAGCACATCAATCATTATCAGTGCTTCAAGCGGTAGGTCCAATTTCTGATGATTCGGTCCAATATGTGCGGCGAGCTCGTCCAAAGTGGACACTCTCTCCCTCAAATCCGATCTCCTTCACCATCCCTAGCTTTAAGCCCTAGTGATAAGTCCTAGATATCGCTAAACCTTAATTTTTTTTAGTTTTTAAGCTTGTATTAAGCCAAAAAAATGGAGGCGTAAGCCCCCACCAAAATTAAATTATATTATATTTATTTGCGTTGAGTCCAAGCAGCCCTGTTCTGATTTTAAAAGTATGTACTAGTATATCCTGTATGGTGGTTTAACTTCGCATACAGGTTGCACTTACAGGTAGTGATGTACATACTTCATATCGCAAAATTGTTTGTACTCCATGTGAAACTTTAGTGTTGACAGACGTAATTCAGGGAATCCCATTTCTATATTCAGCGCATAATTTGGAGTGAAATCAGGCAATTTGAATTTTTTTTAAAAGGTATCTCCTTGTTTTATGAACCTCAATAAAGCTACTGAATCCCCATACCTGAGCCGTGGGGCAGTAAATAAACTGTGTACCTGCACTAAATATTTGAACTTTGCTGAAAGGTTAATATTCTTTTTGCGATAAAATATTTTTGTGTGCTGGATTTAGCAATTTCTTCTCTCTTTTTCAGGCGTCCTTTTAGCGATAATCTAGGAATCACTATTATTCCCAGGTATTTGTATTTATTTACCACTTCAATGTCTCCAGCTCCAAGTCAACATTTCTCTGCACTGGCAAAAATCATTATTTTGGGCTTGTCCATATTTAATGTCAAGTTGCAGAGTTCGCAGTATTTTTCTGGTCGGTTTATATTAATGGAAGTGTTTGTATTTTGTATCTTCAGTATGATGATATCATCTGCACACTTAAGATTCGCATTAGTGTTTTAGCAGGAAGTCGTGGAGATCATTAAACAAAAGAGCGAATAACAATGGACTGATTAGGCAAACTTGTTTTACCCCCATACTTGCATCAAAATACTCTGAAACTGCATTCCTGTCCCACTTTGTTTTTAATGTACTATACATACTTCGCAGAAAATTCAGATAATTTGTTGATATGTCCATGCTTTTTGTATTTTGATTATACTCGATGATATATGGTATGTATGTCATCTATAATCGAGTATTCTTTTCGAGATCCATCTTGAAATCGATTAAGAACTTTGTGCTTTCTTTTCCACTCACTTAGTCGATTTTTCATCATTCCAGCCAATATTTTTGCAATGCAGTCCATAAAGGAAACTCCACTGTAATTTTGCATCTCATTTGGATACTTATTATTGTAGACAGGAGATATACGAGTAATTGTCTGAAGGAAGCTAGAGAACAGTCGAGTTCCTTTCTTTAACATGTTGGAGTACGATTTTGATAGTAGGATTAGGAATTTTACTGGATCCCTTACATTTTCTACCGTAAATTCTTCATCTAGATCTGCGCCGAATTTGAAGTGGTTCTGCGTACTGAATAGGTTGTTTTTAGTACTATAATGGTGGGTTCACGAGTCTATTTAAATGGGTTTTATACTTTTCCGCTGTTAAGCTGTGCCGATTTTAACCTTCGTATTTCTAATATATCTGGCAACGGAGCACCAGTCTTTGGCATCTTTAATAATATCTAATTTATTTTCCAATTTTTTGTAATATGACTTGCGTTTAGCAATTTTGTATTTTCATTTGTTTTTATATTTTTTTCCATAGTTTCAGTATTTTAAAAAATTCTTTATCTCTTCTCTCTTCTTACAATGTGTATTGCGCCATTTTTGCTTAAAGTGTACACATGGTTGCTTCGATTGGTGTTTACTGATTCGTTTATTATTTTACTATAATATATGATTGATAGATTTATTTTCGGCATTTCGATTTTCAACTGACTGATTAATTCTATTTTCTAAAATTCTTTGCAACACATTCATACGAGTATGTCTTACGATTTCGTGTAATTGGCATATGATTTTCAAAAGTGTGAATATTCCTGAGATACTGCACAAATATCTTTTACTGGGGTTCCAGCTATTAAGATGTAGGTTATTTCACAATTTTCATTACTACTTACTTTACCATTCAGTACTATCATTCCATTATCATTTAGCAAATTTATAAAATCTTTTCCCCTCCGATTTAAAATCTTGCCTTTAGATAATCTCAGTCCGTAGAGATTATTAGGGGGGGTCAAGGTTCGAATCCTACCCATTGATAAATTTTTCAAGTTTCTCATTTGTGTAATTGGCACTCAGACATAAAAATTCTGCGTATGAAGGCATAACACTGACACGTAGATTTGGCTGTTGTAGAGTTTCAAGCACAAAAAAAATACTGTGAATTATAACCTTCGAATAACTCTGAGTGTAGAAAAAACTCTCCGACCTATTCGGACTCCCACCCCTGGAGAGCGAATATCGAAAACAAACACACCTGAGTTTCAAACCGCTACAAAAAACCAATTTGCCTTTCTCCTCCTTCTACATTTCCGCCCACGCCCAGGCAACAGTAAAAGGGTATCAACCCCGTAGGCGCGCGTAAATTATAAAAAAAAAAGATATTCGAGTTATTCCCTGCGGGACATGTCGGTACTTGCTGCTATTCAACCTCTTGTTACATTCATATCCGCAACTAAGATTCTGCCATTTATTGTAGAGATTTCGAGGTCATTACACCATGTTTCTCTGGTATTGTGTTAAAGGTATCTTTTCCCTTTCGAATTTCTATTATTTCAATGTTATTTCAAAATTATTTTTTTATGTTATTCCTTTGTAAAAGCAATAGAGAATATTCAAGAGGTTTTGCAACTAAAATCCACCAAACAAATAAGCATAAATAATCAGATAACTCTTAATTTCTAATTTTTTTAAATAAACAGCAAGAAACCATAGAGAGATTTTTTAACTATTATGTATAATGAAAGAATTTGCAATACAATAAGATCAGATGGAGAATCACTTGTGCACTTACAATATATCAATAAAATTGACTTGATTTATGACCTAATAGCTAATATTGCCGAGGCCATCACTCTAGTCCAGGTAAACATTATTTCAAAACGAGTACTAAAGCATAAAGAAATAAAAGAAATTAAGCATTACTCGCGTTCTCAATCAATTAAGCCCTCCTCTAATCAATAATTTTAGGATTTTCCCACTCTACAGTATTACAATAAATCTAAGTAATATTTAGCATCGATATACCAGTAATTTCTTACTAAACATACAGCTTTTCCCACTTTATCCCTCATCCCATTAACTAAATACTAACAGTCCCGGCTCAATGATACTTGGCTATTAATGAACATGATACATCGTACTTTGGCAATGTATGTTCATTGTCTGGAAGGGTCTATTACTGTTATCGACAATTTGGAAAACACTCATTAAATCGTCCTAAATGTAAAGGAAACAACCAGCCATCTGCAAAATGAAACAGTTTATCAACTGGAAACCAACTAATTTTAGCAATCAATGTTCAGAACACCAAAATTCGAATCGCCTGTGGAATAGAGCATTACCAACTTTACAGAACCAATCTCATTCATTATTTTAACTGGTGTATTGAAATTAATAATTGAATGTAGGATTCCACATCCAATACTTTCTGGGACATTATTATTATACATTGACCTACACAAAATTTCATAAATTGGTCCTTGACTTTAAATCCTGGAGAAGCTCATACACACGAGATCTAAATTCAAGAGGAAGTAGCAACATTTTCTAGCAAACCAATCCACAATTTGAACTAATCATGGTTAATTGTCTTCATCTTATTTATCGCAACACTAATTTTCATCATCCAGCATTACCAAGCAAGATGTAAAGCACAACAGAAAGATAAATCAGCACCGACACAACTACCATCAACAATCAAGATTCAGTAGATACTGTATAAACACCACCACCCCAGTCGCTCCTACCATGTGTCACTTACATTACATTATATTGTATAATATTAAACATAATTCTGTCAACCAAAACTGTAAGAAGATATTTGATTAGCTAATGTAAAATGACCGTGGATCAAATTGTATTCCCACGAGTCGTTAAAATTATGAGTAATCAAGATTTTATATTAAATAGAAGAAACGAATTGTAGTGAATGGCAGTTGATTTCAGTCATTAAAACGCGTGTATTGTTCGTTACAATATTTTTTGTGAAATCCGTTTGGTTGTAGTTATATAAGACGTCCATCCTGGTGACTCGATCTTTAGCTAATTCCGTCCACCTGCGCACTCTAACCCAGTGTAGTTCCTCACATACTTGTGCAACCAACTTAAGACGAGGTTTTTCTCCACAGCGTTGTCCTTTTGGATTAGATTCGAAGACTCTGAGGGCCGGAGCATTGCTGTCCATTCGCTCTAGGTACACTAGCCATCTCAAGCGACTGATAGCAATTTTCTGGTACAGCTCGTGCTCGATAGTTCATCGTTGACTCTTCTCCTCCAAAGCCCATCAACAATCATCAATATTTTACAAAAAAAAAATTATCTCTAAACGACAGAGTATATCTTCATTCGCTTTTGATAAAGTCCACGCTTCATTGCCATAAAGTAGAACTGGGATGACTAAGGTCTTACATAAAATCTTCTAAGTTATTCGGAATTGACAGATGTAATTCCTCCTTTTATTTTTGCTAAGGTGCTGGCGGAATTGATAGGAGATCCAAGGTAGACAAAATCCCTTACTACCCCAAAGTTAAAACTGTCGACTGTGAGGTTCTGTTCAATTCGTTGATGTGAACTCCTTCTTGTTGTTTTGCCCGCATATACCACTAAACCCATTTGGCAGTTTCAGCATTAGCGAAGGCACCGAAGAGAATCAGCTCTGCTGTAATATGCGGACTTAATATCAATAAAATGATGGTGTGTATCGATTTGGGCTTCTTGAGTTTTTTTTCCAGGATCTGCCGAAGTGTGAAAATTCGGTCGATTGTAGGCTTTACTGACCGGAAACCACACTGCGAGGGGCCAATCAGGTTCTTGACGGTTTCTGACGTTCATACAGTGAGGCAGATATGATATTGTATACAATGCTGAGGGGATTTATACCTCTATTTCTGCCTAACGACGAGATGTTGGGCTTCGTCGCCGTTATACAGTCTGCAGAAGATGTTTTTCCATATTCTCAGCACTGACTGTGACTACTACAACATTTCCTTCTTCATCTCTACAGGTTTCTGTGCGGGTCTTCTTGGTTGGATATGTTCTTTTATCTACTGGTAAAGAGTCCGTACGATATTTCTGGCGTACAGCTCTCAGCATTTTCGATCGCCCGCTTCTCGTGCCCATTTTTCTTTTGAAGAAGAAGCCGATGTTCTTGCCGTCTCTTTTGCTCACAGAGCTCACAAAGGGTTCTCGCCCTTCGTTGCACCGCCGCCTTAAATGCTTCTGGTTTAGCTCCATGTTGCTGATGCCATTTTTTATCACCCCGGGAATTTCTTGGTTGTGATCGGGTGAAACCTTGCACATCAGTTGCGGCGTCTCTGATGACACATTGGCGGCTTTGCCATTGATCTTCGATATTTGGTGCTGGCGGCTGTTGTTGAGGGATTACCGGATACGCGTTCGGCAAACAAACAGTGAGCACGAATACCAAATTTATGGTTTTCATCTTAAGATTGTAAGAACTTTCCGACACAAAAATCTACTTCTATGGTCATATTTGTTTAGAATTCAAAATTGTTAACTGTATATGTGTATAATACAAAGCTTTGGAGCTTGAAGCACGAATTATTTTAAAATGAAAATAATTGAGGACAATAAATACTTAAGTATTTTGGTTGAGTTGCTATCACATTGCAAGTGTGAACTATGTATTATATGTGTTCTTCGGAGATTTTAGAATATCAGCTACTACAGCCTATTTTGTATATACCATTCCAAAATTCAATATGGCATTAGCTATTGGGGAGTCACCAATGTAGTTATTCTTACCTATGGTGCTTTTAAAATCCTTGACAATTCTTCCGATTAGACAGTTGTAGTATTATAAAGGGTATGAGCTATTCTTTATAAAAGGCGACAATTTAGACAATTGTTCCATAACTGTTCCTACTTTCAACACCACCCACTTCAGGAACTCCTACTCCATTGATTTATACATCTTATTTAATAAGTTTCGGCTGAAATCCGCCCTATCAGGACCTATCTTTATCTACAATCAAACTAAAGTTTTGCTACTCTAGATTGCCTAGTATTTTAGGATTATGTAATAGTGTTGATTGAATCTGCTTATTCGATTCTTTTCTGGTTCTATATAGTACGAGTAGAATAATTTGTATCCCTTTTCTTTTTTCTTTTTATTTTGTAATGGTTAAATCTTATGAGCAATTAGCTAAAAATAAAATTTACATAATTCCGTAAATCTTGTAATTGTAATTTTTTTTAAAGAAGTGAATATAAATATTAAAATGTCATTGAATTTTCTATATCAGAATGTTAGTTTTTCTATAGTATCAGAAAAAAATTTTAATTTTGTTGTAACTAATTAGAATAAGGAAATACATAATTTCTATAAATATTAAAGACAATAAAATTTCTTTAAAATTATTATACGATAAGCGAATGTCTTATCGTTTGGTGGAAAAATTTCAGTTTTTCTCACAAAAAAATGTTAAAATTCACACCATTGAAGGAATTGTGGATATCCTAAATTAACTATAAAAAATCAACGACCGAAACACAGGTAAGACTTTTGAACAGCACGTTTCGTCGGAATTGACAATGCTTGCAAAATGCCATTCCTGGCGCTTTTATTGGAAAAGTTTCTATAATTTGAACAATTTTTAATATGACGATTAGAGATTGAGAGCGCCAAATGCAAATTTAAACTCAAAATTACAAATCAGAGTATAATCTTATTATTATTACATTACATACGAGTATATATTTTTCTGATTACGATTTTATGATAGCTCAACAATTATCTTTGTTTGTTTTATTTGTTCCATTATATATTATATAAAGAGTCTTTTAAGTCCATCTTCTACTTCTAATATAATTTGTTACCCAAATATATTAACTAGAGTATCCTTCACGGGGAAATGGTCATTCGCATCTTCATGTTATAATTCTTCACCGAACATGCTTATTTCTTTGGTATTTATTTTTATTTCTCTGCTCTTAAAGTCAGTTACAGTATTGCTTTATCTCATTAATATTCGATGTGCAATCGTATTCTACCAACTGAAGTATATATCTTGTTAGCAAGGTGAGATATCTTGCTAAATTTCTTTGTTTGAAGGCTGGTGATCTGATTTGAGGTCAATTCATCTACATGTAATATAAATAAGGTCGTTAGTATTTTATTGACCAAATTGTAGTATTATATAGTTTTTTTAATGTTCACTTATTATTCTGCTTATTCACGTGATTGAATATTACGTTTGGGATGATATAATAGATGCGTCTGCTTACAAGACGAATTTTTATTAGAAATTAGAATATACAAACACTGGTTCTTTAAGTTTTTGATGTGCTTTAGAATACTTTATAAGTTATAGCTTATGCGATTTTCACAAAATCGAATATGTAGTTGTAATAAATTTTGGGCATTTATCTTATTAAGGAAATTGCTATTATTTTTAAATTGCCCGGAACAGTCTCTGACTACTACAATTATAAATTTTTTTTTCTATCATATAATTCCTACTGTATTTGTATGGAGGTATTCATCAATTAATTGTTTTATAAAACAATTTTCTTCAGTTTTTATTACAATTTAGTTTCGATAGCTGATTATTTTTATTTGCGTAGGTATGCGCTCACAAAATTAATGTATTCAATAAATAAAATCACATCCTCACCCAGTTTTTTAGTTTTCGATGCATTTTATTTTCTTAATCACTAACTCTTACATACTAACAAAAAATGCTTAAATGCTAGCTTATAATTACTTAACAATCATATACTAACTTATTGGCCCCACACAGGCACTCTAAGCTACTCTAAATTCTTATATCTATGTCTTTCGACTTCATTTACATTTTATTTGGAAATATTTATTTTATATACTTAGGGCTAAGATACACATCCTCACCCAATGTAGGGGGAAATGTTTCTATTTCTCCAATTGCTTCAGAGCACCATTCTATTTCACTCGTATTGGCTTGCGCTTTTATAATACTTTCACTATATTTCCCTTCGATATATTCTTTAGACTAATTTACAGATGCCTTAGTATTTGAATATTTAGTGCAAACCTCTCTATAAGAATTCATGTAACGGAATCGTATCTCTTAGCTTAAATACATTAGTATATACAGGGTGCGCCATCTTTTATGTCGGTATGTGAATATTGAATAACTTAAAAAAAATCCCAACGATTCCATATATGGAATTTGTATTATATATGGTATTTGTATTTAACTTGGCCCTGAATAATTTAATGTAAATGTTAAACTACGACAGAAGTATTAGATGACAATGATTAATCGATTAATGTTTTTGTTCATATGGATATGAGTGGAAAGACATATGATCCCTTAAACGAGTGAATGCAAAACATGGATGTAACAATGTCTTGTAAAGGTGCTAAAGCATATGGTATAGCAACATTTTCGATCATCACATGGGATCTTATATGCTCCTTTTTAATGGATCTTGCCAAAACCTTTTATTTAAGGTGAACTCATGTGTTCGAAAATTTTCGTCTGAGTGGAATTAATATACTTTTCTTTGTCAGCGTACTTCAGTGACGACGATTAAACCGCACCAAACAGTACTATCGGAACAGCTCCAACTGTTCACTTATTCAAATGCGACAAAGTTGTTAGTTACCGAAGTTGAGCAAAAGAGTGCCTCGTCACTAACGAAGATTTTTTAGTGAAAATCCAGATCTTCTTTCATCGACGTGGCTTTTATTCGGCTGTGGCTCTTGAGTCAATACGATTTATACACAAGCCTCTTCACAAAATACAACACAGGGACATTCGATATTCTCTTCACTTCTGGCGGTTTGCTGTTTCACTGCCACGGGATATGATTATGATTGCCAAAAATTGGAGATAACCCACTTAACATTGGGTAACTGATCGTGAATTTTGATACCCAAAATTTTATGATTTTCATACGTTGTTGAATCCTGGCGTATACCTTCATATGATTAAGTGATAGACAATCTGAAACACAAACAAGATACCTGTCAGAAGGAATGCGTAATTTCAGAGAACTCCCATTGGAAAATTACGGTTTCAATTATTTCATACATTGCGAGTGTTTTAGAAAATCATAATATTACACTACGCATTATAATACACATATAAAAAAAACATATTATATGAATATTATAAAGTTGAATAAAAATAAACTTGCATACTATTGCTAAAGAAAGAAAACTTCTGGCGTAAGCATCGAGTCATAAGGACTTAATAAAAGCTTTTATATATACCTAGGTAATGGGGTAGCCGTAGTTAGGATTGTGTATACATAATTTAAAGTTACGAGTGACAGCAAATGAGATACAAAGGTAAAAGGAAAAGAAAAGAATATAACTATTACATTGTAACTTGTAATAAGAGATTAATTTCATTGTGAAAGTTAATTACCATGTGTCTACTGGGCGAAAAGGTTTTTAAAATATTTCGAATGTGAGTTGGTAACTGATTAAATAATCTGGTCGAAATTATGTTACAAAAATTTCTAAATGCCTCTAGATGCAGTTGAATTTAAATTTGAAAAATAAACATCTCTTATAAAAAAATATTTGTGAAACTTTATAAAAAAAAGATGTTTGAGTGGGGGAGTTCTTGAATTTTTAAATATATCCTAACTAAGTTTTGAAGGCAATCAATTTTTGTTTTTTGCTTGTCTCTTATAATTGCATGACTGATAATATCATTTTAATGTACAGCAATAATCTGCGAGCCTTCTCGATGACCATTTTCCTTGGTATCTGTTTTCCATCGCCATGATGTCTGGATGGAATCTCTCCCCGTGTTCGTCGTTACAGCATCTAAGATGGGAATCAAGGAAATGAGTCTTCCAAGACATATTATATCCCAATACTTAATAAACCTGTTGTAGTTTGGAAACCATTTCCTTGTAGTTTGCTGAGTCCATTTGGCTATACTAAGAGGTTTTCAGAAATATTTTTTTTTATCCAGGAATGAACTTACTCCTCAATAGCCATTTTTTTTCAATGTAGTGTTGACTTCTTTATCTGCTATCTACTCGAATAAAAAATAGTATTTCGTGTGGCCTTCTTGCAACCCAATCAATATTCCAACAACTTTAAGATTTGCACATATTTTCCAAGAATGACGGCGGAATTTTCGCTAGCAGGTTTTTTATATGTTGCTTTTATATGGATGCCATGTGCTAAAGGTACAGATGAAAGATCATTGCTTTTGAACTTAATTTTGAAAAATTAATGAGGAGTCTCCATTGATCTGGTGAATAGTCATAGCCTACTTTATTCATAAGCCCCTAAACATCACTGCAATATGTAAAACCACTTTATTCTTTGAAAAACTTTACAAATTTCGCATCACATTGTCGATACACTGAAACTTGTATACTTTGATGAAGTAAATTCCATTGGTGAAGTCTGGAATCTAAGAGTTCCGCTTGGGCTTTAGACACATTTAGGTCTCTAACTAAATCAGTTAGTTCACCTAGACGTATTAAATAGTCTATTTGTCTATTTTCATTTACAACAAAATCTTGAGACTGAGAGGTGGTTTGTGTTGAAGATTCTGATTCGATATCGCTCACGTTGTTCTCTGTACATTTTTCGTTAATATGAGGTTGTGGTGGTGGACTGTCAGAATGAGGAAGCGGTTTAGTTACAGATTCCACATCAGGATATACAATTTTACTCTTGCTGTAGAAGAATATCCCTTCAGTTTCGTTAAACAGAAATAACAGTCACTCACAAATTACAGGTTTAGAAAAGAACAGTGATGGGTGGTACCTCTTAAATAACGTACACATATTAAAGAAAAAAAATTTGGTACCCAAGGTTTATTAATATTCTCAGAAATATTGAAACAAAACGAACGAGGTACGGTGAATTTGAGCATTTTCAATTCATATTATAAACTATACGTATTTAGAATACTTCAAAACGAAATCATACGAAAATCACAAAAAAAACTTTTCAAAATTAATAATAGCCCGTTGAGAAAAACACTAGAAATAGCACGCCGTGTTGTAGGAATATTAAACGTCAATGAGCCAACAATATCGTGTTGAAAATATACTAATATGAGGATATATCGTGTACTTACAAATAGCAATGTTTTTGTTATTAAAGACAGTTACAATAATTTTTTTCCAAATACAGTCAACAATTATGGCAAATATATAGTTTATCATATATGACATTGATCAAAATGTTCCCGGAATTAAAAATACAAATTTAGTCATCTAAATCTATATTGTCCACTTCAAAGTAATCCCCATCGACTGCAACACACTTATGCCAGCGCTTGATGCAATCCTCGAAACATTTTTTATATTCGGTTTTCGGTATGTCAATCAGTGCTTCCTGCGATTTTTCCAGTACTTCCTCTCGGCTGCTGAAACGCATTCCCCGTAGTGATTTTTTAACTCAATTGAACATAAAGAGAAAGGCATCCAAATCAGGTGAATGTTGTGGCTGTTGGATGGTATTTGATGCATTTTTCGTCAAAAAATTACGATTAATGATGGCACTGTGCGACGGTGTGTTATCATGGTGCAAAATCCACGAGTTTTCTGCCCACAATTCTGGTCTGTTGCGAATTGTTTAACGCAAACGTCGCATAACGCCCAAATAATACTCTTTCTTTACTGGCCTTCTGGCAAAAATTCATGATGCACTACGCCGTTGTAATACATGAAAACCGTGAGCATTGCCTTCTTTTTTGACTGAAAATGACGTGGTTTTTTGGTCTCGGCTCATTTGGTGAACGCCATTCACTTGCCTGATGTCTGGATTGCGTGTCGTACTCATAAACCCACGTCTCATCCCCAGTAATGATCCTTTTGATGAATGTGGGATTGAAATCAGCCTCGCAAATCATCTCTTTTGCGACGTCAACACGGTCTCTTTTTTGCATGAAATTGAGGTCTTTTGGCAACAATTTTGCTGCTACACGACGGAAACCCAAATCATTAACCAAAATGTCTTGGACGGATCGATAGGCAATGTTCAAGTCCTCCGCTATCTCTCTGATGGTTAATTTGCGATTATTGACCAACATTTCTTTTACTTTGATGTAGTAGAATATTTTTAATATTTTTCTGTATGAGAGATACCGAAAAAGTAAAATTGGATTAAAGGATGAAATTCGTGTAATAAAGCATTTGAATGTGCATTGTCTATTAGTGGTAAAACCTATTGGGCCGATACCTAAATCACAAGTACCATAGCTGTCCAATAGTTTATTACAATCTGCACTATGGAACACAATCTCTGGTGAGTGAAGATCCAGTATAGGTAGGTTGAAAAACATTACCTTGGTTTTGTCGCTGATTGCAAGTCTGTGCTTAGCAAACCAAAACCTTAGGATCTCCATGTCATTATTAACATCTACCACTAGATGGTTGCAGTGGCACAAGTGGCAGTGGGCTGGCTTCAAAATCGGAATGTTCGGTGTTTTCTCTCTATCCCATGTTCCAAAAAAACTTAAGACATGTTGAGGCATTATAAGTGTATTCGTACCCACTTGAGTGTTAAGTTCTGGGACTGGGCCAAGGCCTGAAACTTGTGGGACCCCAATGTTGATATTAAGGCAGTCGCTAAAGTGGACATCAATTTTAACTATTTGCTTCCTGTTCTTAAGAAACAATGCAAACCAATTTGTAATAGCATAAATCCTCTAAAACTTGCATTTTCAAGTTTCGCAAGCAAAAGTCCATGATCCTCGGTATCAAAAGCCTTGGTTATATCTATAAAAATTGAATCTGCTATCCAGATTTGTATAAACGTGTATACAAAAGTTTTTTAGTTCATCCTCTGTCGATTTTGCATTTCTGAAGCCGAACTGATTATCATTTCAAGAAAAGGAACGATCCTATTTTTTACCACAGCAGTGAGATAGGCCTGTAGTTGGTAAAGTTGGATCTGTCAACTTTTTAAAAAAAAATTAATAACCTCTGCAATTTTCAGGCTGTTTGGGAAGACACTATTGTATATACTTTTATTAGATAAGTGAATTAGAATAGCAATAACATTAAAACAATCTTTTTGACATTTTTAGGAAAAGCTGAATTATTCAATTATATTTTGGTCCGAAACAACTCTAGTGACGACATAGTTTCTGACTTCTTTCTATGCAAATCTTTTAAGGTGTTTGTAGCTGTTTGTTTACCATTACAAAATTGTTTAAGGCATTTGCATTGATTACATACACAATGAGATGAATTTTTATTGAAAAGTTCAATAATAATACTCCATTCCTTTTTCACATTCCCTTTTGCACTTGAAATTAATTTGTGTAAATAATTCTCCTTACATTTGTGAATCTCCTTTTTAATTCTATCATAAGTTTCTGTCATACATATGAATGTCATTCGGATGCTTTTAATACTTCAATTGAATATCATTTTTCAGAGCGATTTCTTGGAGTAAATAATTTGACATCCATGGTTTAAGTCTTTTAAGATTGTTACAACGTTTTTTTATTGTGACAGAGCAAACCTCTATATGTCCCTTTAAGATAGTAATAAATAAGTCGTAAGCTAAGTACGGATTTGCTTCGGCGCAGCCAATCTTCTTTGAGCAACCCATTATTTAGTCCTACAAAATCTGTATAGTTGGTTGTTCTGTGCAAAGAATAAGACCGGTTATGAATACCAACATTTTTACAAACGAAAACGAGACTTGTTTTGTGGTGATCAGAACAATTCTAATATTGGATAAGGTACTCGTCAGAAATGGAGCGCATCTTACACAAAAAAAACCTTTCTGCGAGTAACTTCTTCGCATGTTGCATTTTCTGAATAATTTTATATTATAATGGAAGCGACGATAAGGCTTTCTAAGATAGAATCTATTTTCTCTCACATTCCATTCATATTATATTTAGTTTACTATCGCAACTGAATAATTCTAAACACGGAACTGTCCAAGTTGTGCTGTTCAAACATAATTTATTTCAATTTATGTACGAGAGTTGTCTGAAAAGTTTCCGACCGCAACGTAAAGATAGCGGCACTCGTCAATAAAAGCTAGTGAATGCTAGTTGTGCATCTTTTGAGAGTTACTTACCGAAGTTTCAGTCATTTTGGATGAGCAGTTTTGAGTGAGTCGATGTGAGTGTTTTTTGTGAAAATGGAAAAACTTGAGTATCGAGCTGTTATTAAATTCTTGTTTTTGAAAGGCAATACGCCTACGCAAATTAACAGTGAGTTGGACTCTGTGCATGGGGACTCTGCACCATCATTTACCACAGTGAAATGTTGGACAGCTGAATTTAAACGTGGCCTTAAGAGCTTGGGAGATGATGAACGTTCAAGACGTCCAAAAACTGCAACCACTGACGATAACATTGCTAAAGTTCACCAAATGGTGTTAGACGACCGCCGAATTAAAGTGAGAGAGATAGTAGAGGTTATAAAAATGTCCAAAGAACGTGTTCGTTGCATATTAAATCAAGTTTTAGGCATGAGAAAGCTGTCCGCGCGTTGGGTGCCGCGTTTGCTTACGTTAGACCAAAAACGTGTTCGAATGAACATTTCCAACGCTCGGTTGGTGCAGTTTAGGTGCAATAAACCTGAGTTTTGGCGCCGATTAATTACTGTAGATGAAACTTGGATACACCATTATACGCCCGAAACATAAATTCTGTCAAAACAGTGGACTGCAAAGGGCGAGCTGGCTCCAAAAAAAAAACAAAAACTGTTTTTTCGGCAGGGAAAGTGTTGGCGACTGTTTTTTGGAATAGAAAAGGAGTTATCTTAATCGATTATCTTCAAAAAGGAAAACCCATTACAAGAGCATACGACGCATCATTACTTGCCAAGCTGAAGGCAGAAATTGCGGAAAAACGGCCACATTTGCAGAAAAAGAAAATCCGGTATCACCACACCTCAGCGGTTGCCATGGCGAAAATCCATGAATTACGGTTTGAACCGCCTGACCATCCGCCTTATTCACCAGCTCTAGCCCCAAGAGACTTATTTTTGTTCCCTCATCTAAAAACTGCGCTCAGGGACAGAGATCTTCGTCAAATGAGGAGGCAATCACCTTCGTGAACAATTATTTTGCAGAGAAAAACGCCAAGTACTATTTGGACGGGTTAGAGAGATGAGAGCATCGCTGGAAGAAGTGTGTAGAGTTACAAGGAGACTATGTAGAAAAATAAAAAATAAAATTAAGAAAAAATGTCCTGTATAATTGTTCGGTCGGAAACTTTTCAGACAACCCTCGTATTTTTAGTGGTTTGCCAACAGTATCGCCCAATAGATGTCCGATAAATATATTTTTGTTTGCAATCATTGATTAGATATGACTGTTTTGTGAACCTATTGAATATAACATCAACATGGAACCTATAGTCCTCGTACTGTCATTATGCTTTCAACCATGTAACATTCTTTCACCTTTTGAATGGAACTCCAATACACAGAATAAATGTAGAGCTCATATAACTGTAAATTATTATGGTATCAACCAGAGAGAAAAATGGAGTCCATTGATACTTAAATTGTAAGAAATCGGGAAACGCATTATAGTTAAATAAATTGATTTGATAAATCGATAGTAGATGAAAATGAAATTCTGAAATTATTTAAAAAGCCTTTCAAAAGCATACTAAGGTGTTCAATTTCGTTGTCTATGGCATTCGGAATTTCTTTATGCTAATGTGTTCACACCATATTGGCATTTTCTTCATCGTAATATAAAAAAATCAAATATACAGCCCTTGTAAGTGAGTAACATATTGCACCTTTTCTTTCAATGCTAGCAAATGTATCCAATTACATTTTTACCATAGACTGAATTCTCTCCCTTATAGGAACTCACCATGACATTCGCATTTGCTTGCATATCGCAAGCGTTTTTCTGATACTACTCCACTAACATATCTCACATATCTAACATATCATATATATGCAAATGCATTATGTGAATAGATGTTTTGTACCGTGTTGCAATAAATTACATATAAAGATATATGTAGATACTTGCACACATGTGGATGAGAATTTTTCTCTGAAATTCTACTTTCAGAATAATTTACTGAGGCTTAGTATTCTGTTCGTAACTTTATCAATAATAGTCGCTTGCAACCATTCAATAAATATATGATTAATCTATGCATATAACATATGTACATAGGTACAATCTGAATAACTAAATTTTTGCATTCGAAAAGTGGCCTATCTTGAAAAGCTTACTCAAAAAGTACTATTAAAGGCATTTTTATCGAGTAATCGAGTACGTGTGTATTGTGCGTCCCTCCTATTTCGACCATAGACGAGATTAAAATGCCAGAGACCTATTGAAACGTATTATGCTAATCACGCACACCTTATCATGAAACACATTTGCGTCTACTCTACGTACACTAGTTGTTTCAAAAAATAATATCTTGTCGACCTCGAAAGGTGGACTTCTGACATATTATGATTAGAGCCCTAAGCATCAAAAGTTTTGAACTAGCGTGTCAAGTGAAAAAAAAAATCTCCTGGAGTTAACTCGTTCTATGGTTAAACTTAGATTTTCGGCGACTACGTGAGGAAACCAGAAAATAGAATATTAGAAGTTAATTTGGGCTTTAAAGGTTTTATTCCCAAAAACATTAAAACAAACTGTAAAACCAGAAAGCTGGTCAAAGCACTCAAAAGGGGAAAGTAAGACAGTCTGGGAACACTCAGAAGATCTGACGCCACCTATTCTGAGTCGCAATCAGAGACATTCTGTCTGATCATAACCTGCTCTTATCATTGAACAGCCGTGAGGTGAGTTTCACATTCTGGCCTTGCTGGTATCTAAAATCGATTGTGGTGATGGAAGTCGCCTGATGGCATATATCCAATTTTGCAACAAAAATGTATAGACAATTTTCCGGCAACGTTGAAGTAAATATGTCCATCGCGACTGCATGGAGTTTTTCCTAGCTGGCTGCACTCCCAAATCCCACTTCCGTTTGTAATAAATGGTCTTTGATACAACAAACACTGGAATTTTGATGATATTGGGACATGACTCTGGTCTAAGGCAATGACACCAGACCTTCTGTTATTACCTAAATATGAACTTGCCTGTGAACACAAATGGTTTCACCCAGAGTCTGAGCCAGGCAGGGTTTGTATTCCGATCTTCACGGATGGCTCCCTCTTGGGAAGAAGACAATGTAAGATGTCAGCCTTCGTTAGGTAAACTTTTAATTGGGGATAAACGCAATCGTGATGGCAATGAACTACTCGCATATTGTGGAGAAGAAGAAGAAGAACCGCTAGAGGGGGTGATTTATCGGCGTCCGCAAAACTGCGCTTAATACCATTTTGGATTTTAGATCCTCTCACTACTTCCAAGCTAACTCGAGAACCAAAGACTTATTTGAACGCAGTCAAAAGGCTGATTTCATGGAGTCTTGATGGAGTCCTAGATCGCAAAGGCAGCTTCTCAGGACTCGAACCTTATAGAAATACCACTCATTGTTGAGGTTTGTGTTAGCTTAACTACAGGAGGGATAACTCTCTAGGATCTCGGCAGACCAAACAAATGCCTCTAGACATCTTTCAAAGCTCAGGGGATTTCTTTTGCCCCTCAATAAGAACTGGTATGACTGCTTACTTGCGTCGTAACCGGATTCTACGCTTATGCTAAGCACCGTAGTGGCAACGCTGTGACAACACACTACGCAGCACTGTCTCTCTAAGTGGTGGTGATGGGATGGGTGGAACTATAGGAACTTTATCATATCTTACAACGAAATGCTTCCGGTTAAAGAAATAAAAAAAGAATCCTGCAATTGAATTTAAAATATACAATAAAACTCTATACGATGTACATATGGTCGATTCGGAAGGATGCAGATCCTGCTTGTTTGTAATAAAATTTAGAGGGAAATTTCTTCCTGATATTTCTCGAAATTGTGCACCAGTGCCCCTATAAACTTTGTCTTTACCCGTCTCCCAACAAGTTTTTTATTATTTTTTATTAATATAGGCTTAGGCGTTCTTCAAATATCTTGTTTTCTGCATTTGTAAAATTCGATTTTACAGCATCCTGTCTCATGTTTTCGCAGATTCTTATTTTGAGGCAAGGTGTTACTTAAACTATTTTGGCATTGTGGGCATTGTACTCCAATTTTGGGCAGATGAATACCTTATATAATGAGGCCAGATCAGAGGGGGTGAATTATTTCTTTCATCGCTTGAGCAAACTGAGAT
The DNA here is from genome assembly GCA_949129095.1 of Volucella bombylans. Lineage (NCBI taxonomy): Eukaryota > Metazoa > Arthropoda > Insecta > Diptera > Syrphidae > Volucella > Volucella bombylans. Next base: position 21,314,909 of record OX422144.1, read on the forward strand.
TTTTCGCAGCATTTGTGACGACATCGAATATCTGATCATTCTAACGTAGGTTATCATTGTCACACGTATCGAGAATGGAAAAGTTTTTGGTTTTAACGATCCACTACTCTGTTGGTGGTTCTCCATTTACTGATGCTGTTCGGTAGTTGCGTAAACGGATTTCTAGTTACTGGAGCGCTGGTCACGTTCAGTAGCAATGTTTGCTGCTTGTTCGACTCGGATATCTAAAAATCAACTCTCGCCATTAATGACATTAATTTAAATTCTAAAAGACAACGCTCTGATGCCTATCTTATCGAATTGTAGGAAATATATAATTTATTGCAAGAACCATCCGTATGTGGTAACTCAAGAAATTTAATAATTCTACAACTGAGAGTAATCATGAGTTCTGTCAACTGTACTGTTAACAAAAGAGATACTATTTGCAGGCGTTAGAAATTAATCACGTCTTATTTTTTTACTTTACTTCTCATTCTCCATTTGGAGTTATGTGAAGTAATGTTGAGTTTTGAGTAGTATTTGTACCTCGGTTAATGGGGCTGTTTATGTTTCAGGAGCAGGATTTTCATACTAACTGTATTGGCATCTTTCTTATTTTGAAGATACTTATTTTGAAGAGAACTGTTTTCTTTCCCTTCTCTTCTTCATCAAAATTCTCAAGAGCTAGGAATCATGAAAAGATTTTAGGACTTAATAAAATAGATACATATGTCTATTTTTAGCAGTATTACGCTTGACCAGGTCGTTACTAATTTTTTCAATTGCAAGTTATTGTAGATCTGTAGATACTTTTATTTTTTTTTATATTTAATATGTAGAATCCATAGTAAAAGTAAAGTGGCAAATTTAACTGAGCTGATATTATTCAGGCGCATTCACTGCCAAAGTCTTGGATGTGTTTCTCTGCCGAAATCGATCAAATCAGGGACTTGTCCATTGTTCTTCGTATGTACGAGTATTTGCATTGATCGAATTTCTGAATCTATCATATAATGAACAAAAGTTCCAGAGAAAATGATTCGAGAAATTGCCGAGATCGCCTGTGCAGTGATATCAAAATCAAGTTCTCAATCGCAACATTACTAAGTCTTATCAAAGTCAAGTTGCAAGAGTATATTAATGGCCTTCATCTTCGGATCTGATCTATTCTAAATCAAATCGTCTGCATTTGCAATGGCATGGTGAAGTGAACTATCATATCAAGCTGGTCTGGCTTGGAGGAAACCCTTACCATAAGGTGCTGAGGGCCTATTCCAAGTCGATCAATAAGGCACGCGTGCATTGTTTTTTTGTTTTGCTCCATTGGACAGGGGATACCACTTAAAACGCGGCATGTGAAATAACAAGCCTTTCCTTTAAGCCGTATAAATTACCCTTAACCATATTACAGTCCCCAACTCACTTAGTCAGGATTTCATTGATAATCTCTTTTAGAATAACTTGCTAATATTCCGAAGAAGAATTATTGACTTATTGACATTGGGAACTTTTTGGAACAGTATGTATCATCCCTGTATTCTAATGCGCTGAATAATGGGAATAATTCAATGCATTACGAGATGGTGTAAATGAGAACTGCTCATAGTGGGCATTGTCGAAACACAATGTTTGATATCCTATCAGTTTCCACTGATTTCTATTTTTTAATGATTCATAGGCCGTATGGAGCTCGTTCTTCGAAATTAACGGAGGTACTTCCCTCTCATCGGCAATGACAATGTTTGCAATATTTTTCTCATTGAACTCAGTGAAACTTGAGTTCTTCAATCGTCAGTGTATTCCATTTTGAAGTTAGAAATTGGCCTAATTGACCCAGTTTTGTAGGTACCAATCACATTATTAGCCTTATTCAAACCACATAAGGAGTTACTGTGTATATGGTGTAATGCTAGGAGAATAATCCTCTTCAGACTATCAGACAACCAGACTATCACCGAAGAAGCTTACTATTAAAAGTTGTGCAGTTTCAGGTGGCACAGGAGCAGAAGCGGCCGGATCTAGTTAATCGAAGTGATGGTCTGTGTCAGCAGGATAGCTTCTTGAAGTTGGGAGAAAATGATGCAATTACATTATTCTCCAAATTAAGCACTTGTCCCGAAATCCAAAAAAAACTTTATTAATGGAAAAATATTTTAGATCTCGGATTGATGTCAAAATTGAAGTATTTTCTTTGTCAAATGGAAACATTTTTTAGTAACAGAATTAAAAAGTTGCTAAGGAAGGGTTGTACTCGTGTAATGAGAGAAATAACATTAGCGTCTAAATGCTCACTTTGATGACAATATTTAACGTCAAATGGACATTTAGAAGTAGTGCAATATTAAAGTTATTGTTACGTTTTATTTATTCACTTATATTTATCCATATATTATATTCGTACGAATTCATAAGAACAAGAAATGTATATACGAGTATAGTAATATGTGTATAATACTTCCTTTTTTTTCTAAAATGCTACATCTTTTAGCTAAGCCCTGACTTTAGGCAAAAACGCTGAGCTGGATATTATTTTTTTACTGCATTAATTTATTAAAATTTTGAGAAAGAAATAAATAAATACGACATAACATTTTTGTAATTCAAATATATATTTATCTATTTTATAGGATTTACGATGTATACAACATGTGTCATTTGGCTGGCATTTGTGCCCTTATATTTTGGAACTGCAAACCACGTTCCACTCAGGATAACATCAATGTCAGTAACGATAAGTTTGTCAGCGAGTGTAACAGTGGCATGCTTATTTTCACCAAAGGTTTGTTATTTATAACCAAATTTATTCAATATTTCATATTACATTCAAAACATACTTACACTTACATATACATCAAGCTGAATAGAAAACGACTCAAACACTGCAATTCTTGGCATTCCCTGATTCCATTAAACATTTTCTTAAAAATTTCTATCTATTTGCAAAAACTATAATTTTTAAACTTAAAATATAAAATATACTTTATCAGGCTATAACAAAGAGCAAAAACGTCGTAATTTATTCATAAAATATTGAATAACTGTTTGCCAATAAGAATTTTTTGATATAGTTGGCGCGCGCTCAAAGGATTTTGCGTACCCGTAAAATATTTTCACACTTCGGGGAAAGTTGATAAAGTTATCAAAGATGTCTAGAGATCTGTACGCGCAGCTTGGAAATGTTATTTTTGATAAATTCGATATATACTCGGACACCATAGTTTTAGACAAAGGAATGGTTGCGGATGAAGAATTTATACCTTCAGTGCGTACGTTAAAAGGTATAATGTGTAAGAAAAAAATTATATCTCTAGATGAATTAGAGTAAGAAAAGCTGCTGTTAGGAAGATCTAAATTTTCAACAGGGCTTAACACGCAAAATATAAACTGTGAGCCAACAGATGGTGTGGATGTTGGCTATCAATTACTGTCATTTACTGAATTCAATGTGGTTGATATTTGGCAATTTAAGTCATGGAGTCGTTTACCATGCAACAACGCGTTTAAAACTTGATCTATGTTTGCACGCCTATAAAGCCCAAATTACACAATAATTGAAGCCTTTGGTCCATCGACGACATCGCCGATATGTTACCTTGATCAACATCCATCGCTTTTATGCGGTTTTATGCCTACTTTTAAAGTTCAGGGCCAGGTATACCACTTAGTTGGAAGGTTGTTGCCAGTACCTCAAAAGGAACCACAATTCTTACAAATATATTTTGTGGGCGAAGACGACTAAGAAGTACAACTGAGGTGTAGTACCTATCTCTATGTGAAACTTGGCTTAGTCAGACCACTTTAGTGAATGCTACGTAGGTTTAATGCCTATGTAAGAGATTTGAAGGTCGTCCTGGACAAGGAGCTTGGAGCGTCTAAAACATTCAAAGTACTTATTAATGCTGAGAGGAAGCTTTGGCCAGCCATAAGGGTCGTTTCAATACACCTACGACAAATTAGGTAGCCTTAGTCAATGATTAGCAATTACTCCGCTCGTGCGGCGCCCTGCAGTATTTTCTTTTGTTTTTCCGTGGCGAGGATGGGTACTCAATTTCTTTACCCCAGCGTGATCCTGAGATCCAAATAAGATCGAAAATCTTATTAGAGCTTAAATAACTGATCCTCGGCAACACCTCCTCCTCTACGATATTGTGAAGGTCAGCATGATGCATGGTCCTGGAAGTAGTTTAAACCACAAATCGCCCTGCATGAAAGTTTGTATCTGCAGTAAGAGGTATCCTCGACCATTTGTCAAGGACATACAGACAAGAGACGTTAGATATGGGCAATATAGTAGGAGGTCTCCAGCTGATGGTGGTTACACAATAAAGAATAATGAAATTGAGTTGGACAGCCGTTGGGTGGTGTCTTACAATCTTGTCCCCTTACGTACTTCCAATGTTCATATTAATGTGGAGTACTGCGGCTCTGTTAAGTCTATCAAATATAATTGTAAATATGTAAATAAGGATAGTGATCAAGTCGCCTTTATTATAGAGATTGAGAAAAATTCCGAAACAGTTTGGAGGAAAGCTCTCCCATTCATGAACGGTCCATCCGTCTTTTCTCTCGCTGTTCATCTTGAAAACGACCAAATTGTATGTTTCACCTCCAATAACCTGTCAGAGAAAATAAACAGTCCTCCTCAGATAATGCTGCTAGATTTTCTTGAAATCTGCAAACGGATTTTGCTAAGACATTAATGTACTCTTCTCACTTTGTATGGAACAACAGCAAATGTTCCAGAAGGAAAAGGGCGGTAGAGGGCTGGCGCGGAGTGAAGAAAGAGCACGTACTGGGTAGGGCCTACACAATTCATCCAAACAACAGCGAGCGCTACTACCTCAGCTTGCTGCACCATCAGGTTAGAGGACCGACATCTTTTGAGGACTTAAAGACTGTAAATGGTATCCAACATTTCAGTCTACATACAAGACTCTTGGATTGCTTAAAGACGACAAACGTTGGACCAGTACTTTTGAGGAAACTGCATTGTGCGATTATTTTTGAAGCTATTTACAATAAAGTTAATTTTCTGTCAACTCTCTGATCCTTTAAGCCTCTGGGGGAAATATAAAGACAGTCTCTCGGAAGACATTAAGCGGCAACTGGAGAGAGAATCGCAAGATAGTGCGCAACTGCTCATAGACGAGGTGTACAATAGATGCTCTATATTGATCGAGGATGAAGTGTTAACACAAGCAGTACAAAATTTGGCACAATACGGATTGCCTTAGCCAGAAGATCTGCAGCAACTTTCGGTAATCTAGAATCTGAGAGTGCCCTGAGCAAAGTGGTGTAATTTAATGAGGAGTTAGTTAGAACGGATGAACAGCTTTACGTTTATAAGCAGATCCTTGGCAATATTGAGAAAGGAATTGGGCAAATATAGATATTTCAAAAACTTTATTATCGGCTTGAAGTACAAACAAAACATTTACGAGTGGAACTCGACTTCGTTCATATGGCCACCGCGGACACGTTTGCAGCGCTCGTTTCGTTGGCCCCAATTTTCAACGACTCGGCCACACATTTCGGCCGAAACGGCCGCTATTTCGCGTTCAATGTTGGCTCTGAGCTCTTCCAACGTCGTCGGCGTGTTGCCATAAACCAATGACTTAACGTAGCTCCACAGAAAATAGTCAAGCGGCGTTAAATCGCACGAACGAGGCGGCCAATCGACTGGCCCATTTCTTGAGATAACACGCCCACCATACTTAATCTTCAATAAATCGATTGTAGCGTGTGCTGTGTGGCTTGTGGCATCATCCTGTTAAAACCACATGTCGCCCAAGTTCATATCTTCAATTCGGGGCAAAAATAATCGCTGGTCATGGTGCGATAACGCTGAATGACGATCGATATCGTCGACGAAAAAATATGGCCCAATAACGCCGCCGGCATGCAAACCGCACCAAACAGTTATTTTTTGTGGATGAAGTGGTGATTCATGAAGCACATGTGGATTTTCACCCGACCAATAACGCATATTTTGCTTATTGACGAACTCATTGAGCCAAAAATGAGCTTCGTCACTGAAGATGATTTGCGATGAAATTCATCATCTTGGCGCATCTTCTCCAGAACCCAATCGGTCCATCGGCTTCTATTCTTGAGTCAGCTTGATCTTGTGTGGGTGTAAACCAAGATACTTACACAAAATACGCCATAATGTAGTCTGAGCGATGCCCAATTCATGAGAACGCCGTGGAATTGACTGATTTGGATCGTTTGCTACGGACGTGAGAACGGCAACGATATTTTCGACACTTCGACCAACCCGTTGTCTCACTGACACGGTAATATCACACAACGAATAAGTAGACTCAAATTTTTGCACTAAACTTGTTATTGCCAGTCTACTAGGGCGAGAATTACGACCGAAAATTGGAGTTAACGCTCTTAAAGTTGCAGTCACAAACTCCAAATTTCGGTAGAAAATTTTTATAAATTGCAGACGTTGCTCGTTCGTGTACTTTACCATGATGAAGATATTGAGTTTAATGAATAAATTGACAGTGACAGTTTAATTATTAGTGAAAGAGTGCGTTCACAAATTAAATTGAAAGTTGACAAGTCCCTATTGAAAAACCCTTTATAAGTAATATTGTTTTAAGTATTTTAATCTTATTAGAAAGTCCACATTTTTTTTAGTGTAGGGAGCTTTCTGCAATATTAATAGTATGGGCTGTGAAAAAGGACAAGATTTCAAGACTTGAATGCTCCATGCAATGATTTTATCTAGAATGAAGCTCTCATAAAGGTGGAAAACTATGTAAAAAAACTCAGATTGAGTAAGTCAATTGGGTTACTGGAATAGCTTCCACGTTACTCTATGGTTGCCGAACGGCTCATTCGGTACTCAGGCGCCATTGAATTTAGCTCATGAAGAACACCAATGCATTTGTAAGATCAATAAAAATAACGATCGTGAACGGATCAAAAGATCAATTGTAACACCAAATCAGACCGTGAAGGATCCTACAAGCAACCAAAATATCGTCTGATGAATGGGATGGTCATATTATTTGCTAGCGATTTTAAACAGACTCTGTCGGTAATTACTAAATGCACACCGGCAGATGAAATAAATTCATATATAACCTTCCTATACCAGGCAACTTAATAACCACTGAACCCAAAAGTCTTTTTTTCTCTTTCTGTCCTTTTACTACAAACATAACACGTGCTCAGGCATTTTAAGTGTATTAACACTTATTAACATTAACATTTGAATTAAGTTCTTTAAAATCAAAAAAAAATAAAAATAGAACGAGATATTGTAGCATATTGGTCTGTGGATGATGTTATGGACACTGAAAAAGTCACCTCATACCCGATAGAATTTCTTAATTCTTTGGAATTGTCAGGACTGCCTTCTTATAAACGAAAGCTAAAGGTTGGTGTTCCGGTTCTCTTAATGCGAAATCGCCCAGATCATGTAATGGTAGACGTTAACAGGCTAAACATCTGGGACGAAATAATGTTAGGACTATTATAATTAGTGGCACATCTAAAGGAGAAAGTGGTTTGATCCTCCGAATGTTCATTATACCGAGAGACTTGCATCACCAATTTAAAATATTACAATTCCTACTAAAAATTGCTTTTGGAATGACCATAAATAAAGCCCAAGAGCTAACACTCGAAGTAGTGGCCGTGGTGTAGTGGTACTAGCAATCGCTTCTCACTCGGAGGGTCCAGGTTCGAATCCTGCCCATGGCAAGTACAGGCAAGTCAGTTTTTCATTTGTGTAATTAGAACTCAGACAGAAAAATTCTGCGTGTGAAGGCATAACACTGACACGTAGATTTGGCTGTTGTCGAGTTTCAAGCACAGAAAAAAAATACTGTGAATTATACCTCGAATCACTCTGAGTGAACAAAAATCTCTCCGTCCTATTCGGACTCCCACCCCCTGGAGAGCGAATATCGAAACCAAACACACCTGAGTTTCAAACCACTACAAAACAATTTTCCTTTCTCTTCCTTCTATCTTTCCGCCCGCGTCCTGGCAACAGTAAAAGGGTATCTAACCCCTTAGGCGCGCGTAAATTATAAAAAAAAAAAAAAGCCGGTGTGCATTTGGAAAAACATTTTTTTTTCATGGCAACTCTATGTCTCGTATTCGTTTGTATCCAACTCACAAAATCTTTATGTCCTTGCAAAAAAGGAAAGACCAAAACTTTTATTTATATAACTGTGTTGAGTTATTTATTTATTGCAAGATCATAGCAAATTGATTAAAAGAATAATTTGAAAGAAAGAGTATTGTTGGAGCCCTTTTCACAGACGAGCGCTGGTGCAATAGGCTGCACTTTGAACAATTGTTATGATGCAAGGTTTGATGAAAAAATAAAAATAAAAATGCGCAATCAATATTTGTGATTTTTTTTGCTAAATTTTTAACAATTTTGAATTTAATAGTTTACCTGTTTCAATAAGTTGGGTCATATCTTGCAAACTACTGACGTGAGATGAAATGACCCTACTTATTTGAAATACTACGCACACATTTCAAAGTTGCAAAACGTGGGGACTAATAAGAAATTTTTTCCGAAAAAATGATGATAAGTTCAAAATTTCAAAACATAAAAAAAATAAAATAACTTTTGATCCTCAATAACTTTTGAAACATCAACTTTAGGGCAACATTTAAAACAACTAAATTACTCATAATTATGAGATCAATTACACCCCATTTCTTTCCATACACGGATAAATTTGAAAAATGTCCAAACAGGGCGGGGTGGGGTTTTGCTTAAAGCCTCTCTATATGGGAGAGGGGATGCATTTCCGACCCTCTCTTCCACCCCTCACCAATAAGATTTTTTTTCTCAAAATATGTCAAGGAAACTCCCCTTAAAGTAAAAATACATTATCCATCACAGTCTGTACGCACTGGCTATTAAAATTTATCATCCCCAATGGACAATTGAAGTTTTTGAGTTTTTCATTTGTCAATGTCAATGTATTTTTTATTTTTATTTTCTAATATTTTTAGTATTTTAAAAATAAATTTTTTTTTATAGCTTTATATTATTCTAATACGACCGGAACGTAATGTTCGCCAGAGTATGATGCCTCCAAGGTATAACATGCATAGAGGAACCGGAACGGGTCCATCATCAATGATGGCTGCAGCTGTGGTAACGGCAGCAACGTGCGCACAAGAAGAGAAGATTCAAAAACATATAACACCAAGTAGTACAGGTATAAGCCGTTTTCTCTTTACGATTTTAATCACATATTTAGTATCATACGAATTTTTATTTTATATAAATTTATTATTAATTTTATTTTTAAGCATATATTGTAGTTTTGCTAAAATTTTTGTCATTCATACGTATAACTCGTATTGACGTCGGTGAATCTTACAGCGCCGCCACCATAAACTCTCCCATAGCTGCGTCGCCCCACTAAATTTTATTTTAGAAGATTTCAGGCAGCCCGATCGATATCAGGAGGGTAACTTCGCTATTCAGTTCTTTTTGAATCTTATTCTCTATTCTGCAACAAATGGAATAATAAATCAGAGGAAGAACTTTTTTTTCAAGCAGCTTAGGATACTTCCGTTTGCCTGGGTATGATAATTTGATGATTTTGGACCTAAGACCAACACGGGTATGAAAAACGAATTTTTTTACAACTTTGAAGCGGTAACTGTCAATAGTGACACATCATCGTTGATATTGTGAGCTTATTCCTTTTTTTTTCTCACTCCTGCAAACTCACAGTATTCGCCGTTTTACGTCAATGTCATAAACAGCTGCAAGCAGCTGTACTGATTTAAGAAAGATTGTGCTGTTGGTACTGGCTTAAAAGTTTCCTTAAGCCCTACCAATAATAGTGTTAAAAAGTTGGCATGACATCGAAAATATCTGTGTATGATATAGGCAGTTCCTGTACCATGCCTCGTAAAAATCTGCATTATGGCTTAACTCGCGAACATTAGCCTGATATGCGTCCATAAAAGAAATATACGACGCTATTAAAGAATAGAACTTATAGATCAATACACCAGCAATGGTGCAAGTATGACGAAACCGGTCTTGACTTATGGAAAACCTGCACCCTTTTCTACTTTAGACCCACATGTGTAAATTGAGAGCATGGATATCAAGCCCTACACATACGGTACGTGTATGTGTATACTTTCATAAGAAAGTGCTAAGTTTCTACTTGTTGGCTTTTTTATTCAATATCAAGCAACCTTGATGAGACCTTTTTAGATATGTATATATTTGTTTATAAGGGTCTAAGGTGACCTTTAATGGCAATGACAATTTTTTGTTTGATATATTGTACAATTCAATTCCATTCAATTTATTAGGCCATTATAAATTATACATTAAGAAAAAATTCTTTTATAGTACTTAGAACAATATTTAGCATGAGAAAACTATAATTTAATTTAACGTTTTCGCAACAATGTGTTAAGTAGACGATAGAGTAGAGGAAAAAAATCAGAGAAAGAGAGTCAAGGTTACTGTAGACCACTTCGGCATTGGTAATAATAGGTACAATAAGAGTCATAACACACTTTCGTAGAGTTTTAATAGGAATAAAGCTATCTGTAAGCCAGAGCTTACGTAAACGTCCATAGATACACACAATAATAAGGTTAGTATGATTGTATCCAGATAAATTATTGCTACTACTACTACTTATTGTTATTGATACAAAACCGAGGTTGATAATTGATTTTAGAAACCTTGAGTTAGAAAGTCAAAGGACGGGTACAAAGCTAATGTCCAGCTTGCGTTTGAAAATAGGGAGATCTTTCGATTTATCATAGCATGGTTAAGCAATAGTCAGTTTATCACAGACCAGTTATGGATCAGAGATACATTTTCATTTAATTTTACGGCGAGCTCCTCAATCTTAGTCATAGGATGGGACAGGTAAAGCTAAGCATCATCAGCGTAAAGGGGGATTGCACCATATTTACAAACTGATGGCAAGTCATTTATGAAGGCACAGAATAAGATAGATCCGAGAATTGATGCCTGAGGTACACCTTGCCTTACTATTTTAAGCTCTAAAGATTTTCCTGCAGTGACAAGCTGGGTCAACAGATAGTTCCTAATAAGCTTAACGAAAATGTTTTGGAGCTTCCAGCACAGAATATCATGGTTTACTTTGTCGAAGGTCTTCGAAAAGTCAAGTAGGCAAAATAATTTTAAAAATCGTCTATCAAAGTCACGCCTTATATCGTCTAAGACACTAATCATGGCTGAAGGGTAACTATAGTTGGTTCTGAAACCAGACTGAAAAGGGCTACGGAGGCTATTAGAAGATTAGTGGGCTTTTATTTGTTTAGAGATAAGCACGGTAATATGCTGATATGCCTATAGTCACTAGGGGAGGATGCTTTTGATTTTTTGGCAACCGGAGTGACTTTAGCGATTTTCCAAGATTGTGGATCCATATTTCCAGTAAAGCAGTAGTTAAATATATGAGTCAGTTAGCTCAATACATTTTCGATTTACTAACCGTATATAAAGTGATATACCGTCTACACCAGTCGAATTTGGTATTACGGCTTGAACACACTCAATAATTTTCGGCAACAATAAAATCACTATGCCTATGGTGGTTCAGAAATGGTACTCAGATCAAAGTGAGTCATATCGAAGCAATTTCCCATAAAATAGTCATTTAGAACCTCAGGAGAACACAAATCCGGAGAAATTTAGTCCATAGCTGTTTGGGTGGAAATGAAGTATTTACTTAACTTGGAAGCGTCTGCAAAACGGAACTATCATACAGTTTCGTTTTGCAGTACGGTTGATATGGGCTGCATTGTTGCGTTTTCTTATAAGCAGCTAAACTAAAGGGGGAGGAATTCTGCTTCGATTTTATGTAGAGTTTATTTCTAGTTTTAATTTGGGCAATAAATTCACACGTAAACCAAGGACAGCTTTTATTGTGGATACTTACGGTTTTAGTAGGTACACATGCATCAAACAGTTTCCATAAGATATTCATTTTCTTAGTTTTAATAAATGTAAAAATAAAAATATAATTAGACAGTAAGATTCTCCGAAAGACATAGTTTAAGTGTTAGGTATAACTTAGAGTGCCCGCATGGGGCCAGTAAGTTGGAATAAGATTACTTGTAAGTTATTTAAGCTAATTTTTATGCATTTTTTTGTCTAGCATGTAAGAGTAATTTAAGTTAAAAAATAAAAATGCATTTAAACTGAAAACTAACTGAACTGTTTCCATAAGATATGTTGGAAATGGTCGAGTTTTTCGTGCCTGCAATAGCCTGCAACCATACCAAGGAGCTGAACTTACTGAAAAATGTAATTTTGATAATTCAATGGCGTAAAATCTCTGTATATGAAAAATAATGGGACGGTGAGGAAAGTCAGTTTTGTAAGTATAGAAGAGAAGAACGTGGTCTCGCTTTCAGGGAAAGTGTTTTTTTTAAAAGCAGAACAGATAAGGGATTAGAAACAACTCTAAGGTCGCGTTGAATTGCAGTTATTTATGATTTGGAATCCAAAAGAAGAAGCTAAGTTTTTGATTTGGAAAACACGGGAGTAATTTTTGAAAAGATCTATTCAAGTGGCCAGTTATAATGATGTGTTGATATATTGCGGAAAATTCAGAAAGAGCACTGTAAAATGGGTTAGTGCAGCAGCTTCTATTCGAGTTATAAATAAAGGATACTAAACATTTATTAGAGTCGTCAGATACATTTATTATTCGGTACGCAATGCCTGTTGCTTTTGACGAAACAAAAATGTTACACATCAGTATAGAATACTGAATGTAGAATACATACATTGCTACTCCTCCTCCAATCGTGTCAGTTATTCTGTCATTTCTGTATAAGTTATAATTAGGCAGGGAGTAAAATAAATCGGTAATATCAGGTCGGAAACAGGTCTCACAAACACATATTACATCAACATTAGAGTTCAAAAACGGATGGCAAAAATAGTCTAATTTATACATATTAAGGCCTCTTTTGTTGAGGTAGGTTAGGTTAGGCAGTCAAGGGCGGTTGTAGAATTTAATGAGACTGAGTCCAGGGACTTGATAGCGGCCTGACCAACTGAAAATATGCGGATATCCTTTGAAGGTATCACGCTTTTCTTCAGCCAGGACAGAGCTTCTTTAATCGCCAAAATTTCCGATTGGAAAACGGTACAGTGAAGGGCGGAAGAAGAGGCTTAGATTCAGCTTTTCTGAGAAAATACCGCCACCAACACCCGCTATCAGTTTTAGATCCATGTGTGTAAAAGTGGATTGACTTGTCCTCCATGAAAGCATCTCCCACACAGACGAATCTAGAGGGGCAACGTTCATGTACGCTTGGTCAAACCAAAGTTCGGGTTTGATATTCTCTGGGAGGATTCCTAGTATATTAAGAAAATTAGCGTGGCCAAATAAATTATGTAGTCACTTTAAGGCGAATAGCCGTGGTCACAGCTGCTTGTCTGCTGAAGATATCAAGGGGTATCAAGTGAAACAGAATATCCAGTGCCGCGGAAGAGGTAACAAACCTTTAATCCGTCCCGATGTCTGGACAAAATATTATTCATTCCACGTGTGGAGTTTTCGTTCAGACTATTTTGGTAATTTAATGAGACAATACTGGCGATTTACAAAAGAAAAAAGTTATGACATAAACAAGTTCAAAATGCTTATTAAGAGGACAAGAACACGTAGTAGAAATAAGGAAAAAAGAGTTAGAAATAGATGAAAGTAGCTCAAAGGAGGACGTTATACATGAAGTATAAGAAGTGTAGAAATGGAAATTTAGGCAACATAGATAAAAGAAGTAAAAGAGTTTAATAAAATAAAACATAAAAATTATAAATATAAAAGATAAAGTAATCTAATAGAAAGAGACGTAGTGCAATAATTCAAAAGTAAAGGTAAGTAAATGAAAGATTGAGAGTTTTGATCAAAGCGAATGTGATGTCATCTGTGTGGAGTAGCCCTAGAAGAATGCAGGTAACCAGAGCATTCGATCAGAAAGCTTTTTCAGTCGGGGAGCTTTTTTGCATGCATATGGGAGAATGCAAGTATGTGTTGTTAGACAAACAACAGCTGTTTTCTAGCTCTATTCCGACGTCATGAAGATTGAGTTCTCTATTATTTGCTTTTGTAAAGCTTGCAGCCGATTTGATGATAAAAATTTTGTCTAAGTAACATTATGTACTTAACTACAACAAAACTTTTCTCATTTACTTACGAGTTAAACTTTTATTGTAATTCAAAGTTAAATAGATAAATACCTTTAATTAATAGCTATTTTATAGCTTATTATTTTTAGCAACATCGTCCAATTCATTACATAACTTGAATCCTTTATAAATTAAAGAGTTTTGAGTGTTTCTAGTTATTAGGTTAGGCAGTCTAAAATTATTATTATTTCGAAGATACGATAAGAGTAATATGGTTGAGCATTTCTAATATATTGTACATATTTGAACAAATAGTTAGGCATTTAGTCATTTTTAATTTTATATACAAAAATGACAATATTTTTGTTTAACAGAAAGCCAATTAAAAGTACCTAACCAAAAATTTATTGACACATATCTATTGCACTTTAAAATACTTCGCATAGCCTTATTTTTTAATAATTGCAGTCTTTGAATTAAACTATCATTACACAAAAACAAAATTGATGAACAATACTCAAAATGGAGTTTTACAATTACATTCAAAATATTTATTGCACATAAATAATTTCAGTTATGCGAATGTATGCTACGATTTTTAATTTAGTGAAATAATAAGCTGCCGTTTAATTTGGCAACTTATGTATAACCCTAACGATAATTTTTTTTACAAAATTTTTCATAAATATTTTCGTTTTTATTACTCTTTATTCCATTCCTTTACTTTTTCATTTCAGAAGACAATAACACTACAAAGGTAAAACTCTGTGAAATGGCCACTCAAACAATAACCCTTTCGAATATATTTGCTAGTGCTAGTCTAACTAGTACTTTCCAAAATATACCATTTGTCGATCAAATTGTGCCAAATCTTAACGATTCAATGATGAATCACAATCATTTCGAACACCAAATTGTGAACAATAATAAAGTAAATAGCAGCAATCACTGCTCACCGACAAAGCCAGCAGTGACTCTCATAAAAACGTCGAACACGACATCAACATCACCTACCCGAATTGCGGAGTCGAATGAAAAGGACGAAAACGAAAGGCATACGTTACAACAACAGCCAAATAAAATTCATACTATATCTGCAACGACAACTATCAGTGAAAACAACGTTATAGATACAAGCTTATAGCAAGGTGATATAAATACCAAACTTCCTATAGATAACGATTGTAATAGTGTTGATAATGGTAGTTCTGAGAATATAAAGCGGTTTGCTATTCCTGTCTAGGAGCATACTCCCACAGGAAAATGTATTTAGCATTTAAAAAGCAGAGACAGCTTTCAAATTTCAATGTGATTGCACACTTTCTTTTTTACAAAAAAAAAATAAATAAAAAAATACCAAAACGAATTGCTGTACCTTGCATAATATTACTAGAAAAATTGTGAATTTTATTGGACGATGCATTCGAAAGTAGATCATTCATAAACAACGTAAGGATATAGAATATTGAATGCAAATAGGAACAATTTCCTTAAACTTCCAACTTAAAGTCACTAATATGTAATTTTCTAATTTGATTATGAAATTATGTCCAGGGTTGGGTCCTTTGTAAAAACCGGCATGTAAACAATTTATGTATGTACATTGTACATTTCACCCTGTTGGAAGGCTTCATTTCGCCACAGGCATTTTTTAGTGTAATAAAATTTTCTTTTATGACAATACTTTTATTTCACCACACCCAGAGCCATAACTATCATAGAGAGGAAGCTTTATGTAGTCATAAAATCCACACCATTAAGTCAAGGATAACAACTACAGTAAACGCAGCGGTGACACCGAATTTATCTCTGCTAAATTATATACTGTGATTTATTACCCAGGACACCTTCCAGTTTCATGCGAACTTCTCCAGCATATCTGTGATTAACAATTGTGGCTTTTTAGAAGAAGTATTTCCATAAATCCCAACGAGAAACGAACAATCGTGAATTCTTTGAATTTGTTTTTGTGCAGTAAATGAATGTGCTTGTATATTTTCTTATTTCTAAAAGATTTGTAAAGTCTTTCTCTGATTCAAATGATATTCCTACCGGCATATGGTTATATATTATATATAATCTAAGTTATGACTTCTTCCCTTAAAATGCAACTGTTGGTTTTTTATTTAGGGCACTCAAACAACACTTGCCCAATTATACTATCATGTTGGCACTTATTGAAAATAATTAGATCAAGACTTGTTTTTCATAATAATATTTAGGTCTATTCATGCTTCCTACATAAATTATGTATATACTTCGTAAAAAATTTATATAAAATTCATATAAAGAATTTAAGCTTTCATGAAATAAATCTTTCCAGATTGACCTTAAAAACTTTTCGTTATAATACGTTTTCTTTACATCAGTTTTACATCCTAAGGTATACATAAAACGTGTCCCAACTAAGGTTTTTAAAATTTTAAAATGCTCGATATTCTCCTCTCACTCACTACAGTTGCACCAAAGTGTCCGAAACCCAATAATCCAGATCCTTGTATTAGCAAAGGCAACTTATTTTATCTTCATAAAAAGAGTAAAATTGGCTGTTTATTATTACTTGTAATTGTCTCACTCGCTTCATCACCAAAATGGTTCATATGTTTTACATTTTCTTTGGAAAACTCCACTGCTTGGCTTAAAACATCGAATGGTTTGGTCAACTTGGTTCAAAACAGCTCCTAATGATGTTTAGGTCCCAGTGTGACGATGGTCAAATTCAATGGTATTACAAAGGGCCTTCGCTGGCCTTTCAATAAGAGTCCTTATCGCAATTGGAGGCAATTTTATATACGTTTCGGATTCAATATCACAAGCTTTGACCTATTCCTCAACATAGAGGAATAATAGGTGTGTTTTAGGTCCCTAAACTTATACAACTTTGTACAAAAACCTGTTCCCGCGAGAAAAAATTTGTAAAAGAGAGAGTAATTCATTTCCCCACCCTGCACATTCTTGCAAAATTTTTACACGAGATTTTTCTTTGGGCATGAATTGTAAAAAACGTATAATCAATTAAATTTTAAAAGAACTGTCTAATTCGTATCGAAGCGATAAGCCTTGAGATTAAGCTTAATACATATCAAACAACGACCACTAGCTTCCCTCATTTAGAGACAATTGACCTTAAATAACAAACCGAATTTAACATAATGTATCGTATTAACGCACTCCTCTGCTTTGCTGCACATCTGCCATCTTTTGAAGGAATTCTAACTATGGTTTGGCATAATTGTGACTGAATTTCAGTGACAAAGCTCTTAATCAGTCTTCACGTCGTGTGTGGCAAGTGGATTCAACCTGTTGGTACTACATGCCTTAGATATCCGTATCATTAATTTGAGGCATAATAAATAAGTTTTTCATATTCCCCTGCCGTTCGAGTTTGACTGCTCTTATATTTCCGGCATCATTTTCAATGATGAGACACAAATGCTTCAGCTAATTCTTTTGATACCAATTACATATCTCTCGTTGCGTGTATTGCTATGTTACTGTACTTCATGCTCATTATTGGTATAAAATACATATAGCAAACAAGTAGGCACTACGGCATACCTCTCTTTTCTCGCAAAATTCTTATTATTGCAGTTTCTTTACGCAATTAGGAAAATACTTTAAGCAAGAGTCTGGCCAGATTAAGCCATCTTTTTCGATTGATAGATAAATGAGACATCTCAAGCTAGTGCAAGATGGATGCAGCAAAAGTATTTAGATCACTACTGCGCCCTATCGAAAGTTATCTAGTAAGCAACTAACTATTCTCTAACTGCATGAACAAACTAAGTAAATCAATTAAAAGGCTGAACAAATACTCGTATTGTAAATTTAATGAATAAGTTACCGGCGCACAATCAGTCG
Source organism: Volucella bombylans (assembly GCA_949129095.1). Lineage (NCBI taxonomy): Eukaryota > Metazoa > Arthropoda > Insecta > Diptera > Syrphidae > Volucella > Volucella bombylans. Next base: position 21,332,895 of record OX422144.1, read on the forward strand.
ATTTCAGTGATAAAATAAGCAAACTTAAGGTTCTTTCTTTCTTCCTTTCTTACAAGTAGAACTATTTGTAAATTACCACCGCCTATGCGACAATGAAGATCATTTAATTTGTAAGCGTTATTTTATCCGATCTGAAAAGGTCAATTTTAAGTTTAACGCCCATCCAAAATAACTTCTACAAACAAATTTTCTATATTTAACATCAAACCTCCCCTTCAAATCTTCTTTCTATGAATGCTCATCAGAATACCCTCAAGCGCACTTTCGGACGTACTCTAAAATATCGTGATTCATTCCTAAGCCGAACAACTTGCTTGTGGAATGCCCTGCCGAGCTCTCTATTTCCTAGTCATTATAACATTCAGACATTTAAAACCAACTTACATTGGTACCCATCTTTCTTTCCTTCCTAATTTTCCTTCGCTCGCGCTGTATACAAACATTTTACGGGTACCTTAACCCCTGGAGCGTGCGCTACTTAAAAACAAAAAAACGCAACTACTCGGATGGTTGTCTTTTGTATGAATTTTTCAAGGCAATAGTAATGTAACAAAGTGGCGCAAAATTAATCATCATTGAATAACTTTTTTTTCTAAATAAAAAAAAATGATTTCGAGTGATGGAAATCTTTATTTGGACATTTACAATTGTTTCTGTTAAGTGGAAAATATGATATCCGGCAAGTGGTTGCGGCCAGTGTTGATACACATTTGTGCCCGTTTTATCGCATTTTCAATGACTTTCTGCAAGATTTCCGGTGATTACTGTTAGCATTCCTATCGAATATTCTCCTTAAGGGTTGCGATTGTCTAAGGCTTGTTGGCATAAACCTGCGACTTCATGTAGCCTCAAAGAAATGAGTCTGCGATGGTTATCCATGGTTGGCACTTCTCGGTATGTGTGTCAATGACAACTTACGTCGCAATGATCACATATTCGGTGTCGTAAAAAATTCTGCGTAACGTCTAAGTGTCCTGAAACGATGTAAAAAATATTTCACCCCCTCTGATCTGGTCTCAATATATAAGGCACAACATTGGAGTATTGTACTCCAACATCTGGTGAGGTGCTCCTAAAACATCTATGCACCTTTAGATCATAGGATTCAAAAGTGCGATAAAACTTGTAGGTGGTGCTAATATTATATAATTAATAGACACGTTTTTCTATCGTTATATTTTCTACCAGCGCTCCAATGAAATTGCGAATAGCTTTCCGCCTGTTCAAGCCTTCAGCCGTAACACATGTCTCGTCACGAATGCTCATCAGTTTACCCTGAAGCCCGCTTTTGAACTAAAATATTGTGATCCTTTTCTAAGCCGTTCAACTCGCTTATGAAATGCTCTGCCGAGCTTTCTATTTCCTAGTCATTATAACCGTCAAACATTTAAAACCAACGTTAATCGGTACCTCTCTTTCCTCGTTAATATTCCTTCACTCGCGCTGTGTACAAGCATTTTAAGGGTACTCAAATCTCTTGAGCTCATGCAGATTATAAACAAAAGGACACGCAAATTGAATTAATATCTGCTAAATGATAGCTAAGAGAATTGATGAGATACATTTAAAAGTTCTCTATCTAAGTGTTCTGTTTCAATTGCCGTCGACTGGTTCGTATGGCTTGCTTTGATATTTTCAATTTGCTCCTGAATTAAGTAAGCACATTTCGTGACTTTTAAGACGGAAGGGTTTGGATCTCCTTATCCTCATAAATTTGTGCTACAAGTATCTCCGAACAGATTTCATATTGTGTTCACTTAAAATATGTAACATACTTGTTTATTATATTAATGGGTGGACGTTTTTCTGTACATTATATCGAATCAAAGTCGATTCAGTCATTCCGCTCGTTTAACTTCATGATTGCCTTTCAAAATGCTTATAAATTAATTTGGAAACCGTTTCTCTAGTAGAATAAATTTCACTGCCCAATCCCTTACTCTTCGTAGTTGTATTATTATTATGTAGGTTCTCCTCTTATTATACGATCTTCAAAGACAACTCTATCTCTTCAAGTTCTTGTTTGTTGTGTCAAGCGTAAACTATCTTAAAGCCATTAGTTACATATACAGGATGTCCCCTAATTCGTCAACGATAATTTGGGAAATGATTCCCATGTATATTCTAAGAAAAAAATCGTTCTACAGCAAGGGTCTATCTCTAATGCTGACATCACTTGTCGAGGACTTAAGGAAAGGCTTACTTTGGTATACCCTGATGCATGTTAACGGAAATTACTCAGTTAATACTAATGGCAGAAAATTCGTTGATGACTTTGTTTTTAGAAGAAATTCTACCCTTTGTAAGTGCGTTTAAATACAGTTGATATCCTGTTAAAGTCTTCAGATATCCAATTTCAAAACTGTTCTATTTCTCTTACCTTATTTTTGATTTTGAGGTCGCTTTTCTCCAGAAAATGCGTAATAAACATAACGTTTAACTATTTTTCTCTTATGAACGAAACAATAATAATAAAAAAAAATCAGCAAGTTTGCAGAAAAGCCCATAGATTTTATGATATTTGAGGAAACCCGCATCAGGTAAAAAAAGGAATTTATGTTTTTTTAGCTACGTTTCTAACAACATTTGACAATAACAGTGGTATTCCAAGAATTATTAATTTTCCAATAATTTTTTTTAAAATTCCATATATAAAAAGTTTTAAAGCGTGCTCGTCTATTTGACTACCTGTCAAAACATTCATTTCCTTACCCCGTTTCTCAAAAGCTCTCAGAAAGAGTAGGTTTCGGGTGTGAAGGCTTATTCGGAAAATTTACCTAACAAAAAAGGTATTAAAGGTTAAAAAAAAAATTAATTCATCAGTTAAATTTTTTACGCCAAGATTAAAGTTGCTTAGAAATGCTATTTGAAATGTCTGCAGTTACAAAACAAGAATACGTATAGACTTTATTGACGTTTATGGGCTGGGCACATGAAGTTCAACTAGAGCGCGACGAAGATACCATGAACTTTATCCTAACCAACGATTTCCTAGTGAAGGATTGTTTGAAAATACGTATCGATGGCTTCGAGAAACGGGATCAGTTTCAAATACACGACCGAATGCGGGAGCTCCACAAGTAAGAAGGATTTCGGCTGATTAAAGAATACTGGAAGCTATTACAACTTATCCGTCAATTAGTATCAGACGCTCAGCTTTGCAATTCAATGTTTCCAGACATAAAATTTCGAATGTACTGTATGGAGAAAATCTTTATCCATACCACCATACACCTGTACAAGAACTGCTTCCCAATGATTTGGAAGAGAGATTTGAGTTTTCTAACTGATTGCTTGAGTAGAGCTAGGATGACAACGAGTTTATTAGCAGAATTCTTTGGACGTAGGAATCGCAATTTGCAAGAGATGGGATCACAAATTTTTATAATCTTTATACATGGCCTGCGGACAATTTACATACAAGAAGACATAAATCATTTCAACACAAATTCTTCCTCAATATGTGGGCAGATGTACTTGGAAACAAGTTGATCGGCCACTTCAAACTACCACCTAGGCTGAATTCTACAAACTATCTAGAGTTTTTGCTAAATGATTTTCCAGCACTATTGGAGGACGTTCCACTAATTCAACTAACTTCATCATACTTCCAACAGGACGAGGCTCCAGCCCACTATGGTCTTGAGGTTAAAAATTGGCTATTTTTAGTAGGAAGAAATGGACCAGACCAGTTCACTGGCCTGCAAGAACTCCTGACCTGACCGTATTGGATTTTTTTTGTATGTGGAAGAATGAAAGAACTTGTTTGTTCAAACGAAATAGCAACTTTAAGTGAATTGGAAGAGCGTAATCTCGAAGCGTCATCAAAAGTTAGGCAGCAGTTAGCATCAACAAACATTCCTCTTAAAATCCAAAAACGGGCTTTAGCATGCATACAAAACCAAGGATGACACTTTGGGCATCTGTTACAACTGTCTTAGTATACACATAACACCACAAAAATTATCTAAAACCCCACAAAATCATTTTTTATTCATAGCCTTTGGAGCTTACAGCAAAAAAGCCCTTTTTTATAAATTTTACCTGCTGCAGGTTTTTCTGCAAACTTATTGATGATTCTTTTTCATTATTGTTACGTTCATAAGAAAGAAATAGTAAAACGTTATGTTGATTAGGCATTTTCTGGAGAAAAGTGACCTCAAATTCAAAAATTACCATGGGCAAGCAAAATGGCACAGTCTTAGAAATTGAATATCTGAAGACCCTAATAAGATATTAACTTTATTTGAATGCAGCTACAAAGGGCAGTATTTCTTCGAAAAACAAAGTCATCAACGAAGTTTCTGCCATTAGTATTAACTGAGCAATTTCTGTTAACATGCGTCAAGGTATACCAAGGTAAGCCTTTCCTTAAATCCTCGATAAGTGATGTCAATATTGGAGATAGACCCTTACTGTACAACGATTTTTTTCTTAGAATATACCCGGGTATCAATTCCCAAATTATCGTTCACTAATTAGGGGATACCCTGTATAACTCGTTTCCACTAACACTAGAAGGTGAATCATTAAAATCTTTCTAGTTGTGCTAATACACCGATTATTAACTATAAGTTAGACTTTTTATTATATGCATGACGTGTACTGTATTTTGATTTTAGATACAGACATTGATAAGAGTCCACCAAAAATTCACAGTTTGTCTATACAAATGTTAACACTCGAATGCATGCGAAATTAAATTCACAATTTTCCCAGTATCAATATTTGTACAAATAAAATAAAAAACAGGGAATCGACTTTTACCAAAACTCTTACCTTTGAAAGGTTCTAATTGCTGTAAATAGAATGCAAAGATGTATAGATAAAATAATTTTTCTAATTATGGCATGTATTATACTTAGAAGAGCGTTATTAGAATTAAATTTAATTTAAAAAAGAAAAAAACAAAACATGTGATATAAGATATACAAATTTTTATTCTGTATAAATAAGTAATCTAATAAATTTTTGTTTGAAATGGTTCTACCGTAAACGAATAATTATCTAAAACTAGCTAGCGTTATGATGATATTACTAATATATGTACTAATTTAGTTTAAATGGATAAAATCTAAGAATTGATGTTAAATGTCATAGAAAAAAATATTTGAACTCATTATACTCGTACATGCGATTGACTTTCAAAAGGGATGGGTTTTACTATTTTTTTTATATTTCTCTATTTTTTGTTAAATTTTTATAAACCTTTAAATATCCCTTTTGAAACTTAAATCAAAAATCGTACAGAGACAGAAATATCAAAAGTTTTAGCAATTTTAAATAAACGGATGTATTTCATATTGAGTTCAAGAGCCCAGAACCCGAACATGAAATTGCCGAATTACATTACCATTTTAAATACATGTACACTAACTAAAAAATAAACATCAAAACCTTAAATAAATTGTATTGTATATCTTAGATAAAATTATATACATATGTATATTGTAAATTTTAAAAGCAACAACTCTTCCTTAAGTATGAAAAGTCGTTTTAGAATAATGAAATCTGTATTTTGTGTTGTATGGTTGTGTTGTAATTAACTATAGATTGATCTAGCAAATAAAAATAAAGTCACTTAAGAATATAACATATACTCTATGTAACAAATCTCGAATTGCACAAAGATGTATTAAATTATTTAAAATAAATAAATTGTTGACATACACTTTAAATATAATAATATATATTAATGTGTACTATGCTCGATATGTGTATTTAATATTAAATAAAATTTACTTAATTGTATATAGAGATATGAATTAAATTGTTATGTAAATCCTACAACAAGAAAAACAGACATTTAAATAATAAACATATTATAAAAGTTGAAAAAAGCATTGCAGAAATAATAAATATAATTAAAAAATATTAAATGTTTCATTTTCTTACGAACCGATACAACATAGGTACCTAACATGTGTACATACATATGATAGTACGGATATTCTCACGTAAGGAAGTAAAATACTATGCATTTGGTTTAAACACATGGGTAAGAAGAGTCATAATAATTTAAAATCTGCAGCAGATATTTTTCCAAGACTTTAGTAACGTCTTGTTGCCAATATATTTATAATTTCTTTTTCAAAATAAACTGTTTTTAGAGTTTAATATTTGTTCACCTTTAAACCAGTGAAGTACCTAACGCTTATTGTATTGTAACAGTCTATGCTACCTACATATTTATTTCACGTAAATACGAGTATATGTATCGTTGGTTCGCCGCTTCTAGTGGTGGGCCTAGATTTGCGGACCTGAAAACCAAAACGTCTCGTTAATTAGCCCAAGGGTTTGCTGATGTTTTGCATTCGAGTGATCCAGTTCTTTTTCTTTCTGCTTCTTCTTCAAACTCGACTAGAATTTGAGCCTCTATTGCTTTTTCGTCTGATTTTACGACAACCTTCGTTAAACATGGCAAAATCAGCTCTTCCAACCAAAAGCTTTTCTACTATCGGTTTCTTGATATGGAGACTTTCGCATGCCTGTGCTTTATATTTAGACTCCGTTTATTCCAATCCGCTGATATTCGTAATGCTCTCATTTTCGTCGCTATAATTTTTGTTTTATACGAGTATGTATCGGTGCTTCTTGTGTAACGTTTAACATTGCAATGCGTATGTAATGCCGAAAAACGACGGTCGTGTAAAACAAACATTGAAGTCTAAGCGGAATTCTTCCGTCACAAAATACTCTTCGTGCCATTTAAGCCACCCCACGCAAGTGCGACATCGTCAGAGCAAGTTTGTCGAGACAACGACAGAGGCTAACTATGATATTTAAATTTCTTGCACTTTAAATTTTAGAACTTGGCTTGGCTTGTTGTAAATAAATTTCAGCAGGGTGGATTTTCCAGTTTGGAAAATCAATCGATGATTTCGCTGGCAGTATGGCATGCAGCACAATTCTGTTGAAACTAAGTATCCTGCAGACCAGGGTGATCATGCCTTTCTACAGGCCGCAATTGCCGGTAACATTGTTTATTTTTGATGCCCATAAACCTCACAAAGAGTGTAATTTCGCAGTGAATCGGCAACTGATAGATCTTGCATATTTACTTTGGTAGTTCGGAGTAAACCTTAACTATCAAGCCTTTTCAGTTAGCCCGATTCTTAGTTAACTGCCTCCATTTGCGCACGTTGTCCCTCCGGGTTAGCTTCAAAGACTCTGCAGGCTGAAGCATTGACGTCCATTCATTCTACATATCCTAGCCATCACTGGGGACTAACCCGTAGTTCTATGAGTCAATCGATGTCGCTGTACTGCTCATATAGTTCATCGTTAAATCTTCTCCTCTAAAGTCTGTTAACCCAAACCGAACCGAATATTTTTCGAAAAATTGTTCTCTCGAAACCACAGAGAATATCATCCGCTGTAAGTAGGACTGGGATATATAGCCTCCTTAATGTTTCGGGATAGGGCCTTAATACTAAATTGCCGTCTTAGCCCAAAGAAACAGCGATTGGGAAGAGTAAGTCTTCGTTTTATTTCTGCAGAGATATTCTTCGCAGAATTCATAGTGAATCCAAGGTAGGCAAAGTCTTTTACTACCTAGAAATTATAGCTATATAGATTGTAACATTCTGTCTACTTTATCTATGTAGAGATATCTACAAGAAGAGATATACATTCTTGTAGTTTTGCCCTCATTTGCCGCTAAACACATGTTGACAGCTTGAATACTATCGAAAGCACCAGTGACAGCCCGCTGTGTTCTCCCCATTATGTCGAAATCAGTGGCATACGCTAGCAGTCATTTTCCACAGACGGACGAGTTTGGCAGGGATGCCAAAACTAGACATGGCTCTATATGGTTCGTTATACGTTACGTTACGCACGCCTAAGTGGTTAGATACCCTTTTATTGGGTACTGGCTCGGGCGGAAAAGTAGAAGGAGGAGAAAGGAAAATTGTTTTTTTTTCTAGTGGTTTGAAACTCAGGTATATTTGGTTTCGATATTCGCTCTCCAGGGGTGGAAGTCCGAATAGGACGGAGAGCTGTTTCTTCACTCAAAGTGATTCGAAGGTTATAATTCGCACTAGTTTTTTGTGCTTGAAACTCTACAACAGCCAAATCTACGTGTCAGTGTTTTGCCTTCACACGCAGAATTTTTCTGTCCGAGTTCCAATTACACAACTGAAAAACTTGAAAGGCTTGTCATGGCCAGGATTCGAACCTTGACCGCTCCGAGTGAGAAGCGATTGCTAGTACCACTACACCACGGCCATCCCAAATAAGATCTTGTATTCGACGTTGAGGAGACTTTTACCTCTATAGCCGCCGCAGTTTAGGGTGCCTTTTTTTTGTGAATCGGGCAATCGATACCTAGATTCCATTCATCAGGCATCGATTTTTCTGACAGACTTCAACAGATTTGAATACCTTGGCCATTAAGCCTTCAGGTCCAGCTGATTTGATGGATTTAAGATTCGTTTTGATCAGGTGGACAGAGGTTTTGGCTCTCATCGTTTAAGTTGAATAATATATTGTTGACTCGATCCTTTTTGCCTGTTGGTAAAACTTCCGTACGTTATTCCTGGGGTACAAACTCATAACATTTTCGATCGCGCGCTTCTCGTGTTCTGTTTTTTTTTTTCTCTTCAAATCAGGGATTTGTTGGTGGTGAAGCCAGGAATTTATTCCAATTATTTTTCTTTAGGCCTCTCCTTTGAACTTAGGCTGGAACTTGGGGCTTTATTGCTTTTTGGGACGGATTTTCCAATAACCTTCTTTGAACATGGGAAAACCAGCTGATTTGCTCCGCCTAAGTTTCTAAATGCGAAGGGTGTCTCAAAATTCACGCAAAAAATAATTCTGATAGTAAACACATGTTTTTAATTAAAAATTGTAAGTTTCTTATTGATTCATAGAGCGTACAGTATAATTGTTATGTATGGAATAGCACATTGAGTAAATGGCCTCCATGGTAGCCAAGACCATCAACTGTTATTGCCTGACCAACCTCATTTTCGAATAAAAATGTTTCGATGATGCTTCCAAACCAATATCCGCACCAAATTGTGATACATACGTTCTGAATGGATTTGTTTAAATTCGACAATTTTCACGATTACCAAAGCCACCAAAATGAAAATGAGCCTCATCGTTGAAGATGATTTCGTTTGAAAAAGTATCATCCAATTGTTGTTATGTATTACATAATCCATTCAAAGAACTCTCTTGGCTTTGCGCGTTCAGCAGGCTTTAGTTCTTGAGTCAATTGCACTTTGTATGCATGACGACTCAAATCTCTCTTGAGAATGTGCTGTATGGAGCTTATCGAAATGCCCAATTCGAACCGAATCAATCCGAAGCCGAACTGATGTACCTGGACTCTCAATAACACTGCTTCGATGTTTTGTGTCGATCGACTCGTTGAAGAACGACCAGACTATCTAAGTTCACTAATTGATCCAATTCCCTGAATTTTCGGATTAATGTTTTCACAATCGATGAAGTTAAATCACTATTCCGACCATATTTTGTAAGACTATTGTAAATTATAGCTTACTTTTAAAATATTGCTGATCAAAGAAAACACGTTGTTCTTTTATGTAGCGCTCCATTTATAGTAACCCTGAACTGGCAGCTGTGACGCTGTCTTTTATTTTTCGTTGGCAACACTTTACCGCAGAAATGGTGCAAAATTCAAATATTGCATGAATTTAGTTTCTAAATGCGGAGACATTTCCTGATCTGTGTACTTCTTAAGGGCGCGGTAAGTACCTAGATGGGTGACCACATGGGAACTCGGTACACCGCGTGCTGTTGACAAACGCCACATGGGCATAGTACCCCGACGTAAAATCCCGGAATTTACAAATTCATTTGTATAGATCCCTTGAAAATAAATAAGTATACTTCTTAAAAAATCACATTTATATAAGAAGTAACATTTTCATATCCGCAAGTGATATATATATACATAAATATTTTCATACATCGTCCAACATTGCGATGCTTATGTTAAAGCTAGACAAACATAACAAACCCATAAGTTTAAGCAGCGTTTTTCTGTAGCAGAATCAGCGGATTTCTCGCGCCAGTTTGGCCACCCCACACTGACTCTATGTGCGATATGTTCATCGCAATTTCCATGGTGGTTAAGGACGGGGGTTAAGTATTTAAATTGTTCGCACTTTAGAACGATGACTTCTTCTAAATGGTTGTCAGGAGATAAGTTCACTGCTTCGGAAAAATGACAGTGCATAGAACGGTTAAAAATTAGCTTAAAAACTTAAAAATATCTTATTATAACTTACTGTCCCCATGCGGGCACACTAAGTTAAACCTAACACTTAAACTATGTCTTTCGACGTATCTTACGGTCTAATTTCATTTGGATTTTAACATTAATTAATACTAAAACTAAGAAAACATTTTTCAACAAAAAAAAACTTAGTAACATGACCTTTTTTTTATTTTATTATAAAACTTAAAACTAAAAAAAAAAAAAACCTATAGACTAAAAACAAATCTTAATCTACTTAACCTACTTACATCTAACAAATATGGACATACATAAATATATATATACATAATATGTACATATATACATAATGTTCTCCGATAACTATACGAACTCATGTGACCATTAAGCTGGTTCAAGCGTAAGTGAAAAAAAAGGTCCGATAATACCAAGAAGAACCAAACCAATTAGTGCATTTTTGTGTATGCTTGGGCCTGTTGCTTCTGCTCTGTATTAACCTATGTATTCTGATCCACCAACTGTGGTGTCCCGTTGTTTTTTATTTTATTTTGTGTACACTCTGATGGGCTTTAGTACTCGTATTTTTTGCCGACTCTGAATGACGGGAGAATAATAGATTTCTTCATATGCAGAATATTTTCCTTTTAGGGGTTTGGCAATGCCCGACGAATGGATGTTATATTTCCATCTTGGTTTGGTGTTAGCTGAATTTTGAAACCAAACTGTCTTGAAGCGTAACCACACCAATCAAATTTTGTACGGGCATATGTAAAGATTATTGTTCAATATTTGTCAGATATTCGATCGTTGAATGCAAGCGACTTTGGGAAATAAAGACAACGCGTCCGATTAGCCCCGCGCTTGAATAAGAAGCGTTTTATTTCTTAGATACTAACTTTTAAGTGTGATGCAAACAATTAAAGAATGTTTTTATAGAGGTTTACAAATTCAATATGAAATAAAATACTTGAAGCTAACGTTAATGTCCATGATATAAGCTTTTTTTAGTTTTATTTTGCAATCACATTAAGACATAAATTATCTTATAAAATAGTGAAGCTCTAATATGTTCAATGCAAATTCAGACTTAGATTCAAGCTAATAAAAAAAAATTAAGGTAATATTATTACTAAAAAAAATGGTTATTTATATTGTTACGAAACCTAAGGAAAAAGGAAAACGACGAAAGACTTATCTGCTTCACGTTATTTGTTGTGGATTTTATTTGACAGGTTGAAGAAGTTTGTTCCCGTTGCCGAACATGGCGGAGCATTCAGCCGCACGAAGAGGACAAATGATTAAGTAGTAAGCCATAAGAGTAAGAAAAAGAAAGGAGATGACTACCGCAGAAAGGGGAGCAAATGATGAAAAGTCAACGAAGAAAATATTTGACGTTTCCTGTGACTGAGGATTTCTCCAATCAATCCTAGACGTTGCAACGGAGATAAGAAAACAGAAAACTTTATAACAGAGAAAAAAAAACTGCGGAAAACGTAAAAATCGAGAAGATAAAAAGGAAATTTTCGGAAGAACCAGGAAATACAAAGTGAGCAGTTGAGGTCGGAAGACTACGGCCATAGAAAAAAAAAAAAAAAAACACGTTTAATTTTAAATAAATAAAAGAACAAAAACAAAAGTTTACCTCTCGAGAACAAGCATTTTTTGGAGTTTCTTTTTTTATTTTTGTTTCGGTCAATAGGCAATATTCGTTATAATAAATACATACATTATTATAATCTCTACGTACACGTATGTACGAGTATATCTCCAAATAAAATTGTGCAATTTTCTAGCATAAGTATACAAACAAAGGAAAAAAAGAATAATTAAAGGGTTAGGTGTTACTGTTCATGTAGAAGGACTTAAGTTCATTCCTAAACCTGCTGGTGTCAAAGACGTAAGGAGTTCAACAGGCGAGTAGACATTATGAAAAATCGTCGCTCAGATGTTAGGCATGAGTAACGAGGGTGAATGATTTGTCGAGATCTTTCAGACGTGGTAAATGTTATCTTATTGAATAGTTAACAAGGCTGATTATTTTGAATCACATTGGAAAGCAATATAAGGGATTGACAGCGTATTAGATGGTCAATTGACAAGTTAAAGAGCACTTTCGAGTAATGAGATATTCTATCGAAGCGACGAAGTTTGAAAACGTAACGCACGATATTGTTGAAAGCGACATTAAGTTTTCTTTTACTGTTAGCTTCACAGTAACAGAATATTTCACATCCATAACAGAGAACTGGTACAAGGAGTGTTTTAGCTAGTAAGAGGCGAATTTTGAAGGGGGTGAAGTAGTGTGACATCCAGAGCTGGCGTAAAGTTCCATATACTTTACCAACTGTAGTATTGATATGGTTGTTCCACCTAAATTTTCTGTTAAAAACAACTCCAAGATTTTTTACGGTGTCAACATATTCGATTTTTGCGCCATTGAGCATAATGTCTGGGAAGAAGGTGATATCAAGCAGTTTTTTTATAAATGACAATACATTTAGTTTTGAGTGGGTTTAAAAAAAGTGCGTTTTTTTCTGAACAATTTGATATGCGCTCCAGGTCAGTGTTTAAAGCATTTGCGCAGTCATCTATCATATCAAGAAGTAAACTTTTATAGAGTTAAACGTCATCAGCATACATTTGAATAGATGAGGTCAGGAAAGTGGGATTCTCATTTACGTACAGCGAGAATAGAATAGGTCCCAGGATGGAGCCTTGTGGAACTCCTCTAGTATTGTACATAAAACCGGACGATTGTTTGCCGACTAAGATAGCTTGCTTTCTTAATTTTAGATATGATGATATGGTGTTTGTAGCTGAGCTCGAAAAAACAAACAATGCCAGCAGTTTATTACAGATGTTAGTGTGGTTAACTGTATCGAATGCTTTCGAGAAATCTAACAATACTAAAAAAGACACTTTGTCTTCATCCTACACCTCCCTGATATCGTCTACAACTTTAATTATGGCCGTCGTCCAGCTATGGTCTTTCTTAAATCCAGATTGCATTGGAGAGAGCAAGTTGTTGGAATGGATATAGGAGTTTATTTGCCTTTGAAGTACCCTCTCAATTATCTTAGAAAAGTAAGGCAGTATGGATATCGGCCAATATTCCTTTCTATTGGAACTCTTATGTATAGGAATTATTTTGGCACATTTCCATTGAGAAGGGTAAATGCCGGTTGTTATTATTGGGTTGAAGACATGGACCAGAGATCGAAAAATTACTGGAAGGATTATTTTCACAAATTTGGGATGGATTTCATTGAAACCAACAGAATTTGATTTGACTGACAACAAACAAGCAACCATTTCAGTATCATCTATACAGGAAAATTCAAAAGCACTGTCAGGCAAGTTAAAATCGAGCGCATTTATAGGAACAGCATTAATGTCAAGAAAAGGGGGGGTAACAAACTTGTATTCAGGGAATTTAGATCCAAGTCGGAATCAATATGTTTAATATTTCTACGTATTCGAAATTTCGGTATATTTTTCCAGAGTTGGTGACTGGTCAATTTTGTTCCTGAAAAATAATTTTTGGCAATTTTAATTTTACTGACAACCTGATTGCGCATAGAACGATGTATATCTAACTTATAACGTTTCCAACTTGCGTAGAAACGATTGCGCTTATGGATCAGTAGTCGAATTTCGGTTGTATTGAAAATTGAAAATTGTATGCCATTAGTGCTTAAATATGACATCTGGCATATGCGCTCCACGGCTAGTTCGAATGAAGCGAAATCGTGAAGTCCAATTTTCGATAATTTTATCGCGGAACTGGGGCCGTATATTAGCAATAACACGGTGAATGTTGAGTTCCAAATCGTCCAACGTCTCTAGTTTATCGGCATAGACTAGTAGCTTTACATACTCCCAAAAAAGTAATCTAAAGCTTTGAGATCACGGAATCGTGGAGGACAGTTCACAGGTCCATTACGCGAAATTATGCGCTCAGCAAATGTTTCCCGCAATAAATTGATGGTGTCGCGCGCCGTGTGGCACGTTACGCCATCTTGTTGAAACCAAAGCTATGTCACGTCAATGACATTGAATTGAGGAACAAAGACGTCAGATATCATGTTTCTACAGCGCTCTCCATTGACGGCAACATTCTAGCCGGCATCATCCTTAAAGAAATATGGGCCAATGATTCCATCAGCCCATAAATCACACCAAACAGTGAGTTTTAATGGTTGTAGGCATCTCAACAATAGCTGCTGGGTTTTCTCCACTTCAAATTCGGCAATGTTGCTGGTTTACATATCCATTTAACCAAAAATGGGCCTCATCGGAGTACAAAATTTTGCGTTCAAAATGAGGATCAAGCTGAATCATGTTCTCGACACATTCACCGAACCTACGACGCATATAACGGTCACGCTTTATCAACTCTTGCACAAGCTAGATCTTATAAACTTTTAGGCCAAGATCTTTCAGTAAAATCTTTCACAAATTGGATGGGCATAGCTCCAATTACTGTGGACAATAGCGAATCGACTCATTCGGATTCTCCTCAACACTGCGCTCCACAATGGCAATAGGTTCTTCTGTTCGCACTGGTTGTCGTTTTTCGGGTCGCCTATTATTCACTAGAGTGTACGTGGTGCGAAAACGATTCATCGTATTCCGAGTAACTTGTAACTTGTAAATGCATTTTACGTAAAAAAATGGAACAGCAAATTTTCATAATTTTGAATTTAACGAACCATTACTTTTTAGTTGCTGCACAGATGTACGCAAAGCATATGCACTACTAAAGTATCTTTCCAAAATTTTCAAAACTATTTTCGTACCTGTACTAGTTTAGAAATTATAGCGTTTAAAGTGGTTACACCGCCAAATTATAAGTCACCCACTTTGATGGGCTGTAACTTGAAATAGAGTGAGAATAAACCCCTCCCCCCCCCTTCCGCTCCGTACAATTTCTTGTTCGGCAGAACTTCGGCAATATGCCCTGAAAGGATTATACTGCTATACTAGGACACCCTCTATAGGTGGACTAAAATAATATGGTGGAAAATAATATAAGATGCGAAAAATATTAAACATTGTCTACGAGTTAGACAATCGTTTTTCAGAATTTCTCTTAAATTTTGGCTACACCTAATCTACCGGGATAGAAGTTACGGTGACTGATACTTGGCGAGTATTGTGTGGCAGAAAGGATTCAAATATATACTTGTTACAATGCAAACAATATCTGAGATTTAGCGACATCTGTTGGAAAGTCGAGAGAGATGGTGACCTCAGCTTTTGAAAAGCTATATCAACCGCTATATCAACTATAATTGGATCGAGATCTATTTCTTCGTTAACTCTTTCTGCAAAATCACTTTTTCAATATTATGACCAATCAGGAACTTCTAGAGACGCTCGCTGTGTACTCGTATATCTACAAATTCTCTGTGTGTCTTTGTTATGAAAATCATCCAATCTGCCCTTAAAGCTGTGTGGTATTCCCATAAAACAGCCGCGTGTTGTCTCTGTCTCGTGACTCTGCGATTTCCCAGCCCTGGTAGGCTGAGTATGCTATTTTCTCCCTTCGCAGGCTTGATATCTTGCAACGATGCTTTTATCTTACACCGAAGGGTATGCCACTCAGGATTGCAGACAAACAAAATTACATTTTTCGGAAATTTCCGAAATTTTTCGTGTCTCTCAGAAAAAAATAATGCAAGAGAAAGATGGGCACATAACACACCAACCATTTTTAAACAAATATGTTATATTATTTATATTTTTCACTATAATATAAATATCTTTTTTATCCATTTATACTTTAGTTAGTACAAAGGCCTCATATGGACCCAGCAGCAAGTTATCAGCCCTTAGAGGAGCACTGAAGAAACAAATCAATATTTTTCATAACTAAAGTGTTCATCTGATTCAAACTTACCCCTGGTCATTGGACTGCGAGTTGACTATAATCGCCTTAAGGGTGTTTGGGGCACTTAAATCATAATCTCTAATATTGACTGTGTACGACGTGCTACCCACATTTGCTAAAAAGTACAACTTTTCCCCACTGTTAAGGGACCTATAAAACGTTATAAAAAAGAAAAATACGTAGGAACTATAGGAAAATAACTTCTAAAATTATTCACCTTATTAGAAGAAATATTTTGTCATTGATTGCCTTGAATTTGTAGTCCCCAGATTTTAGAACTTTACTTTTATTCCGCAGATTAACAAGAGCCTTATAGACGTTTAAGTGACTGCGACTTGATTTCAATTCATCTTCAACATTTGTGGTTTGGTATCCATCAACAACTGGAAGCCAGGTTTTCGGTGCTGCAGAAAATCCAGCATTTTTACCATTATTCCACTGAAATGGTGTCCTTGCTGGATCTCTGGTAAACTGTTCGTAAATATTTTCATTCGAATTGCATGCAGCTGGATCAACAGTGTCTGCCCAAGAAATTTCCCCGTCGATCATTCCAATTTCTTCGCCCTAAAGTATGTGATTTTCATGGAATTAAGACAGTAAGTACGTAAAAATATGGTATGAAGAAAAAATGTACCTGATAGGTTACACTTGCTCCAGGTAGCATCATCACCAACATATTCATAGTATCGGCTAACTCAATTCCGATCCGACTGGCTGTGCGTCGTCTATCATGATTTCCCGTCTATAAAGAAAAACATACATAAGTGTTGCGGAGAGGTCTGAACTCAAACTCAGGTCAAACTCAATTCTATTTACCACCCAATTGGCAGTTCGTAGCGGCGGCATATTATCTAACCAAGAAGCAATACTTTTTTCTACGTCTTTTGCAGTGAAGCCCTTCGAAAGCATTGTAATAAAATTAAAATTAAATGGCAAATGCGCCCCTTCTCTCGTCGCATTGCCATACATTTGCATGGTATACCAAGCTGGTGCATATGTCTCAATCATCAAAACTCGACTATCTCCTCCAAAAATTCGCTGATAATCATCCATTACCGTTCGCCACTGATAAACCATGTCAATAGTTTCCGGTTGATTTGAAGTATATATATGATCTAAGTAGGTTGTATCTTCTGCATCAATTGTGAGTCCACTTAAAGGTTCATCGGGATAACGTCCATCTTTATTGGGTTCTACTTCGAAAAGGTTTGGCACAGCATCAATTCGAAAACCATCTACACCATGTCCCAGCCAAAAACGAAGAACACGTTTCATTTGTTCAACAACAAGGGGATTTCGATAGTTTAAATCTGCTTGCTGGACTGCAAATTGGTGAAGATAGAACTGTTGGCGTTGATCGTTCCATTCCCAGGCACTGCCTCTAAAAGCTTGTAACTAACAATTTTTGATTTTATTTTTTTTTTAGAAAATTGTTTTCTTTGATTTGTAAATCACTTACCCAATTGCTAGGAGGAACTCTTTTCTCACCATTTTTGTAACCATCATGCCAGACATAGAAATCTTCATAACCTTTCTCACGATTTACGGATTTTTTAAACCACACATTTTCAGTACTCGAATGATTTGGTACAAAGTCCAAAATTATCTTTATGCCAATAGATTTGGCTTTGGTAATTAGGTTCTTAAAGTCTTCAATGGTTCCGTATTCTGGCTGTATTTCAAAGAAATTAGAAATGTCATAACCAAAGTCAACCATGGGCGATTTAAAAATAGGAGAGAGCCATGCCGCTGTTACTCCGATATCTTTCAGATACTGTAGCTTAGAGGTTATTCCATTCAAATCACCAATTCCATCACCATCGGAATCTTGAAATGAACGTGGATAGATCTGATAAAATTGTGCGGTTTGCCACCAATCTTTTTTCAGTTCTTCAGCATGACGTTCTTGGCAAGCAAATATGCTACCGCTGAATAGAACAACTGCGAAGAGAAAAACACTCCCGGTACCCATTTTTCAAAATAATGAGAAGTCAGTGCCAGTATTTTCCTATTTATATGAAACCAAGCCTTTGTACTTAGAAAACAATTCACTTCTGAATTGTGTAGGTGTCAATAAAATGTTAATTCCGACTATCAAATGTAAACGTTTTCAACGTGAGTAATCGTTTTCCCACCGGCTTCGAAACACGGATTTTTGCAATATTTACCCGGTACTTAAAAAAGATTTAGCACAAATGGTTTTCTAGATCTTTGTTGACCAATGTTAACTACAAGTGACACGCTATTTCACTGATAACAAGTAAATAATGTTTTATGAGTCTCTCGTAAGTTTTATACTTAACTTAAAAATAACAATTGGATTGGGAAAATGTTAGATATTTTGAATGTGAACCTTTTTCTCATTAACTTAACAGTGTTCGATTTTAAGCGAGAAAAATACATAAGCCAATGAATATGAAAGGTACTCGTATACCAATCCGGGGTGTGACAACTTTTCTAACGTTAAATCTTGTTCTAAGCATTTTTATTGAAGATATCGATAATACTCGTATATATCGATATCGATGTGAATAGCGATGAATACTTTTGTTAGCCGTAATTAATATTTATACATAGAAATTCTAGACAGGGCTATGCAAAATCATACGAAGGTTAGCGAAAAGATACACAGTTTTATCACGTTACAAATTATTCATTCATCGCTTCTGATGAGCATTGTTACCAGGATATCTGCATGGATGAATTCATTTTCATATTTCCCTAATTAGTTCCTTGTAGGACGTTTAAAGTTCATGACACCACATAAACAAGTGACGGTTACTTTCTCTTTAACACTAGAAAGACGGGTAGCGGTCATTTGACCGCTTTTCATATTTGACTGGCAATACTTCTTCTATCAGTTATTTTTTCAAATTGATATTTCGTGACTTTTATTAAAAATACATCAAATTTAATTTAAGGTCATTCATATTTTATTAGAGTATTTCGAACTTAAATAAATTGTACAACTACCTAGAAAGACGGGATGCCGTCATTTGACCGTACAATATATGCGCCAATTGCAAACATGCATATTATGTTTTTTTTACTTATTAGATAGTTCTTATTTTTTTTGTTTTCTCTGAGAATGCAAATTATATTTCAATGTAATTGTTGTCATTATTGATAGTACCGATGTGCAATTCTAAAGATTTTGTTTATGATTGTATCATTACAATCATCGCTGTTTTACATTCGGTTTTATATTCTCCATGTAAAACAGCAACAATGTAGATGCAGCATACATTGACACAATCACATACAAGATGTTCTAAGTTGCCCATGTTTATTTTTCTCGTTTTTTTTACCGTTATTAGACATGTGGTCTGTACATACTTAAAATTCCGTTATTATGGCGACGTAGCTCTTGCAAATTTTTTCTCTGTTTATTTGATTCAGTGTGCTAAATGTTTTTGTGGAATGAACATTGCCTAGAGAAAATTTTTTGTACGTAATAATTTTGCAAAATGACTCGATCCCTTTGTAAAAAAGACATTATTGCATATTTGCAATCTTTGTCCGAGGATCAATCCGGCGATGAAAGTGAAAATGAACCATTAATAGAAGTGGAAGACAGTGATAGCTACGTTCCAGAATCAAGTTTTAGTGATAGCTCAAATGATAACACACCATTAGGTATACTTACATACGAGTATGTAAAAAAGAAATGTGTAAGAAGTAATTACTTTTTACTTTAATTTTCTAAAGCACAACGCGCCCAGAGCACACGACTTGAAGTTTTATCAGTACTGGACAATGAACAAGATATGTTGTCAGCAGGCGGAGTTCTTTGGAAGGGTTTTTCCCGAAACTGCTCTACACCAGGTCGCCGTGCTGTTCATAACATTTTGGTTGAATATCCTGGACCAACTCATTATGCAAAACATCGAATTATTGACGAATTTGTGACAGCTTGGAGACTGCTCATTGATGATAATATTTTGAAACACATCCAAAAGTGTACGGAGGCTGAGGCACATAGGCAACTTGGCCATACAAACTGGGTTATGTCTTTGCAAGAGTTAGAAAAATTCATTTCTCTTTTGTATGCTAGAGGTGCTTTTGGATGCAAAAATATAGCTGTAAACGATTTATGGAGCAAAACGTGGGGAGTTGCTTTTTTTTCAAAAACCATGCCTACGGACAGATTTAAAGAAATAATGAAAATAATGACTTGAAACAGATAAGTTTGCATTTATTTCGCATGTCTGGAACCGCTTTATTGACAATTGCAAATCTTGCTATAGGCCAGGTGAAAATGGCTGAAACACGAACAACTGTTTCCCAGAAAAGCAAGATGTAAATTTACACAATATGTTACATGGCGAATAATCCTGACAAATTTGGTATAAAGTTTTGACTTTGCGTAGATGTCAAGACAAAATATATTCTCAACGGTTTCCCATATTTGGGGAGAGATGATAATCGTCCATAAAACCAAATGCCGGGAGAGAATATTGTAATGCGTTATAAAGGAAGAATAGCCACACTTCTTCCTCACAACTTTTTTACTTCAGGATCGTTGGCACAGAATCTGCTTTCGAAGCGCACAACTCTTGTTGGCACCGTAAACAGAGCAAGACGCGATATTCCACCTTATGTGAAAAATTTAAAGTTAAATTTGCATGCCCATGAAGTTTTGAAAGCGGAACATAATCAGTGCCTTTTGACAGTGTACCAAGCAAAGAGACACAAAAATGTTTTATTGTTGAGTACTTTACATGATACGGTTAATATAAATGAAGGAAATAAAAGAAAACCTAACACCGTTACTTTTTATAACCAACTAAAACCAACTAAATTTGGCGTTGATGTCGTTAACCAAATTGCAAGAAAATATATCACAAAATCATTGCTCGAGAAGATGGCCAGTACAAGTTTTTTTCAATATATTAGATTTAGCTGCAATGAATGCATGAGTTTTATTCCATGAAGAAATGGGGGAAAAAATTCGTAGAAGAGACTTCATTTTACAATTGGCATCTGGACTCAGTCGCAATGGAAAAGAGGAAGAACTACAAGCTGTGAATATTCAACCTATAGCTTCACATACTCATCCCCAGACGACAGTTTCATACAACTGGCAGCAGAAATAAAATAAATAAGATATGTAAAACCTGCCAAAAACCCATATGAGGAATTTACAACAAATCAAAACGCTGTCTATGTGCTACCTGTGTGCGAATCAAATATGTCAGAAGAATAAAATTTAATTTGTTATATGTTATATTTAAAAACAATAATTTGTTTTAATTACTAAATGATTTTAATTGAATCCTTATTATAAAATTTTTTTTTTGTCACAAAAAAAGGAATACAAAAACTTTAATTTTTATATTTATAAAACGTATAAAATATTTTTCTTTCAATTACTACATTAAATGAATTATTATAAAAAGTATTAATTATTAACTAAAAAATAAGAATACAAAAATGAAAATTTAGTTTATATTATACTTTTAAAATTAATATACTTTTATTTTCAAATTAAACATTCTTTTTCATAGTGGTCAAATAACCGCTCTCCATCTTCCTAGGTATATCGAATTTCCCGTCTTTCTAGTGATGACTTTTGATTAAATTGTGGCTTGTCTTCTGTTTTAGTTTTTACTAGTCATATTATAAAGGGTGTCCCAAAATTCAAGCAAGAAGGAAATTTGTTAGAAAACACGGGTTTTAATTAAAATTTTAATTAAAAATTGTATAATACATTCTTTATAGAAACATACACCTAGTTTATATGACAGCTTAAATCTCATTGACTCAAGATAATAAATTCTGCAGTATATTGTAGAACATCATATTGCGTAAATGGCCTCCGCTATTTTGATGGCACATACGCACTCTTTTGTCGAAATTTTCCGTGACAGTTTTGCATCTATGTATGTGACTGAATTTCGTTGATACACCGTAGGCGGTCGTGGGCTTGACTTCCAAAAAACCATAAAGAAAGCCTAGAAAGCTAGGCGATAGAATTTAAATTTCACGAAGCTCGGTAACAGATGGGGATGCTCATCTTCTTCCTTCCATTGCACAGCCCATAAACGTAAATAATGTCTACGTATTCGTGGGTTGTAAATGTAGACATTTCAAATAGCGTTTCTAAGGAACTGTAACCTAGGCGTAAGAAATTAAACTGATGAACTAACTTTTCTAATCTTTTATACCATTGTTTGGCAAATTATCCAAATATTCTGGAGAATAGTGACCTAAAAGTCAAAAATAAGCACGAGAAAGAAAAACGGAACAGGCTTAGAAATTGGATATCTGATGACGTAAACAATATATCAACTTTATTTCAACGCAGTCACAAAGGCTAGTATTTCTTCTAAAAATAAAGTCATTGTTTAATGAGCCTCTCGTAAGAGCATTAGTATTAATAGAGCAATTTCCGTTAACATGGGTCAGGGTATACCAAAGTAAGCCTTTTCTTAAATACTCGATAAAAGATATCAACGTTGGAGATAGGCCTTTACTATACAACGATTTTTTTCTTAGAATATACTCAAGAATCATTTCCCAAGCAATCCTTAATGAAATAGGGGGCACACTCGTCGCAGACGATTTTATAGTGTACAGAAAAGGTCAAAATATCGAGGTCATTAATACTCTCTTGCAGCGTGATTTCGATAAGATAAAACGATTTTGCGATGACTGGAAGTTGAAAATCAACTTTCAGAAGCCGGAAACCATTCTCTTTACGACGCCGTTGTCTGGAGCCACTAGGGATACCAGAAAAAATTGGCGAAAGTTCTCTATCATTGGACAACACGGACAACCTCTTGCCTGTCGAAATGTAGTCAGATTCCTTGGAATCTGGCTAGATCAGTTTCTGTATTTTGGCAACAATGTAGATGCTGCTCTGGCCAGAGCTAAAGGCGCTTTTGCCCTTACAAAGAGACTGTTTTATAGCAGCCAACTAGATGCGAGGGTAAAGGTGATCTGCTACATAGCCCTTATCAGGCCCATGCTGGTATTTGGTTGTCCCGTGTAGATCAATGTACGAGCAAGCCTAATGGAAAAGATTCGGGTGTTTGAGAGGGCTTACCTTAGGGTTTGCCTTCGCTTGTACAGAACGCCAGAATCGGAGTACAAAAAAATTTATCCTAATGAGGTCCTTTACAACAGGGCGAACCTAATACGAGTGGACAACTTCGTAATTAAGCTGACTCGAAGGCACATTGCAAGAGCAATGACCTCGACGAATAACCTGATATCTGGGGCTTACTACCCCAATTACCTTTACCACGAGAGTGTGCGCTCTGACGGCTTCGTTCCACCGGAAGCATTCCTCTACCTAGATCAGAAAGGGTCGATCCAGGATAGATCAGCGGTGCCGTTAATCTTCCATGTCGCTCGGACAGCTGGGGACAGGCGACTCAACTACAACAGAGACGTCGCACACGGCAGTGTGGTTCGCCACAGGTTCAGTAGGGCGGTGGGGAATCGCGATAAGAGGGATGTCGTTCGGCAGCACCAGAATTGCTGGTGGTTGAATGATGGGGAAGATGTTTTGTCGTCGTTTCCGTCAATCCCGGACCAGCCTCACTAACGAGGCAGAGCTGACCAATCTGTTTTCTCTGTGAATAGCGATGGCCAGCTTGCATAGGTTAGGTTAGCAGTTAAGAAATATATACATATATTAGTATATACAAAAGTATATACTAATATATGTATATAATTGTGTATAATTTCTATGTGTGTGTGTGTTAATTGTGCATATAGGTGAGGTAAGCTAAGGTTTATTCTAAGTTAGATAGTAAGTTTTTAAAAAAATAAAAAGTTATATCCATATGCTAAGTTTTTCTTAACAAATATTTTTTCTTAGCCTTAAGTATTCAAAATAAATAGTTCTAAGTAAAATGTAAATAAAGTCGAAAGACATAGTTATAAGAATTTAGAGTAGCTTAGAGCGCCTGTGTGGGGCCAGTAAGTTAGTATAAGATTGTTAAGTAATTTTAAGCTAGCATTTGAGCATTTTTTGTTAGTATGTAAGAGTTAATGATTAAGTAAATAAAATGCATTTAAAACTAAACTAACTAAACTAAAAACACTGCGCCATCTTCCTGGAATCACATATCATCCTGATTATGACATCCATGAATATTGAAAGACGATCCAAAGCAAAACGTAGGGGGCACACTGTATCAAGAGAAACGTGTTGTGTCAAGTAAAAACGGTAAGGAGAGGTGGGAGAAGATTTGACATTTCGCTCACGTGATTCATTAGTTAGTGTTCGAATGCATGTTGAAGCGATATAACGTATTTTATGTATCGGCAGATTTAGACCTCATTAAGTTGTAAATATGATTGTAACACTTTCTGCTACAACAAGATTTTCGTTGGCCACAAATTTAAAGCTTTGCAACACCTATGAGGCATATTTTAAACTTCCCGATCGAAGTAAAGATAAAAAATTGGCGCCTCACATCTCATGTAACATAGTAACATAATAGCTACAAAAACAATTTATAAGGCAAGTAGACCCAATGCCAATTAAAAATTTTAAAAATATGTACAATGTTAATACGTGAGAGTGTCTTTTTTTTTAATTTTTAGCCTGGTATTGCGGAGTAAAAAATGCGATTTGCAGTGCTAAGGATATGCAGAAAACCCACTGATCATGTTCGAGATTGCTATTTTTGTATAGTATATCCAAATGCGTATTAAGCTAGCAAAAATGCCAAAGAAAATTTTATCCAGATCCACCTTCAACGTCTGCTCCAGTGTTTTCAAATTTCGAATTATTTCAATTCCAAACTACTACAAGTAGTATCAGCTATGAGAGATATGAAACCAAACCTCATTAACTCAAACGAGTAAAATAAACGATATATTATAGTTAGAGATTTGAGCCTGCCTTCACATGAAACCAATGTTAAAATAAGTGATCAGGTGAAGTGTCATGAAGCGTGTTCTTGGTTTTTTACTAATGTAAACGGACTTTGATATTGTAATGCTGTGAAGAGATTATTTGAAGAAATCGGTGTTCCATGACTATGCTTGAGAGTTTAAATTATACGCAGTACAACTAGCTAGTGATGGAGGATTTTAATATTGTTGGCTTTCTGGTGGGAATGCAGGGCTGGTATACCAAAGATCCTTGCTACTTTCGATTATGAAACAATAGAGCAGATAAATCGTCTCATCAGCAGCACTCGTGGCTTAAGCGAGCTAAGTTCGAGAAAGGAAAACATAATGGTATATGTTGTTGAGCATATTGATGCCTCCATTGCATATAAAAATAATCCTTGTGAAGAAAAAGTTGCAAAACTTTTTCGTCAAGATTCCGAAGATTTTCAACACCTAAAAATAGTGTTTCCTAAGTTATCCGAAGCCAAACTAAAAGCTGGTATTTTCGTCGGGCCACAAATAAAAAAAAATAATGGCCAACATTAAATTTTTACAGCTACTCAACACTCTTGAAAGGTGAGCAGGGGACAGCCTTAAAGCAGTGGTCTATGATTTTCCCGGAAACATAAAAGCTGAAAACTACAAAGAGCTCGTTTCAAATATACTTGAGAACTTTAAAATAATGGGTTGCAGAATGCCCCTTAAAAGGCATATGTTACATGCTTACTTGGACTAATTTAAAGAAAACATGGGAGCCTATTCAGAGAAACAAGCTGAATGTTTTCATCAAAATTGTACGGACTTTGAACGTCATTACCAGGGCCAATATAATAAGAGAATGATGGGAGACAACATTTTGGGGCTAATGTCAGATAGTCCATATAATCACAAAAAAAGTACGACGAATATTAAATTCAAAATATTTTTTATGTATTTTTTACATATTTTGTTGCTACAGTTAGTTGTTTTAAGTTTGTTTCTTAGTTAGTCAAAGAAGCTTAAATTCTATGAAAAAGTTTATTTTTATTTTTAAGTACAACAAACAGGTGGAAGAAAAATTTTCTAAAATTCATGTTTTCATTCTAACAGCCTTTATTTTTAATTAGTAGAAATGAGGATGGTAGAAATAAGAATCAGATAAGCACAATCATATAAGAACAACTCGAGCAGAGCTATGAATTGCTAGCAAGATAAAGCGCTCCGAAAAACTTTAAAATTCAGTCGTTAAAAGTGTGTCTAACAGTGTGAACTTTATTTTAAGTATACATTAATCTATCATATGCACCGTGCTTCCACTACATCGATCAAATTATATTCGTTAATATATTAATTATTTTCTTTACAGAGTAAAGAAAAATATTTTATTAATAACTACGTAATGGCCGATAGACCAAATTCTAATGACACTCAGCAAAGAGCCCTATAGTCAGTTAATAAACCTAACACCTAACGAGCTCTATGAATGTTCTTAATATTATAAATAGTCGTTTTGATGCATTGAAATCTGACTTAATGAACTCTCATATTTCGGCTATTAAAAAAGATATAATTGCTGAGAAAAATCCATGGAAATGCGATTGTTAGCATAAATAGGTCCAATCGGTGGAAACTAAATTAAATGACAAGTGTAAAGCTCTCAATTTTTCTACGAGATCATTGGATGATGTTAATAAATTAAATATTTGCTGAAAATTAAAATCTTGGTCAATTGTTTAAGTCAATGTGCTCCATAATTAACCCCTACTTCTATCACTCTTGTCGCCCTAAAATACAACGCTAAGGCACGTGATACGATTGTTAAGCTCCCCTTTAAACAAAATAAAGTGTGCTTTTGAAAGTCTCTTAGCAATAAAAAAAAAGGCAATTCCCATCCCTTGTCTCTTCATGACCGGGGATTTAGATTAGTAGTAAGAACTCACTTCGGGTATATGAGAGTTTAACGAAACGAGATCACACAATATTTCGTAGTGCAAACAAAGAGTGTTCGTTAAAAATACTGCCAGCGAGAGCAATTATTTTTTCTCACGTTTCATCTATCACTCATAGATGAACTCACATACTCGTAGATGGCAAACTCATTTAATATATACATTCTTTTGCAATCCCTTAAACCTCTTAAAAATAACCTGTACATGAATTACCAACACTTGTCCAAGCCTGTAAGCTGCTAGAATTTTCTAGAATCAGGGTAATTTACACGTAAGGTTCACTGTGTGTGTAATATGGAGAAAATGTTTTTCTGCAAAATGTGAGGCAAAATAACATTTTTGGCAATTCACACGTATTCACAGCCTTTGTCATACGAGTAGAGGCAATCAGTGGAAAGCCGTTTTTTGGAAGAGGCAAAATATGGAAAGTTTTCCGTTTATGTTAGTTCATCTATGGCACCATTTTTTGTCATTTTTCTCCTCGGGAGTGCAAAAACAATGCTTTTGTCGGCCAATGGAAAAAATATGATCATTTGAGAGACATAACTGAAAATGCTGCTGAGAACTTTAACTGAGAAATCTAACTGAGTTGCCAATGAGTTGTCCAATATTCGCTTGGTATACAATATTTATTCATTTATTCTTAATTGTATTATAAATATTTATTTCATAATTTAAATTTTTTGCGTAGTCTTTATTTTGTAGACTTTATAAACTATGAAAATTGTTTCACTCATTTTTATTTATGTAGGCATGCAGCTGCGCTTAATAATGTTTCGAGCTCTAGTTACCATGGAATGAGTCGTCATCCGCTCATTCGTCGACCCATATGATCGGGATTTGTTTACTCTCGTTGAGTCACGTCGACCTGTTTACATTCGTCAGGGGGAGTATAAAAGTAAGGCTATGTGACCAATGTTAGCGATACAATGACTCCATTGCGGTCAATATTAGTCAAGATATGGATGGTATGGATACGGTATGGATAAGGATGGATGGTGTTGACTTTGACCCTGAAACTGTTGACGTGGCATAAAGTGTTAAATTCGAGTGGTATTTGGGACTGGCTGGAATGAGGAACGGGAGTCGACGATCGAGTGGATGATTGAGGAGAGTTTTCCTTGGTCTTTGGCGCAATGCGGTCCTAAGTTCTTCTTTTGCTTGTTCGATATTTTGTAAAATTAATTTTTGTAAATTCAGTTGTTAAATAAAGATTTAAGTTTTCCTACATTTATATTTATTTCGTCATTTATTTTGATGTTTTTCCATTTTATTTTATTGTTTTTATTCTTTGAAATTCAATGGAATGTCTTATCTACATTTGGTGCTATGTCTGCTTTCCGAAAACAGTATATATTTCTAATATTATTTATCTAATGAATTCCAACCATCTTGATGAAATCAAGGTAGTTCTCAATATAATCAGTGATTCAAATCCAGGTCTTAAAGTTTGCCACATTAACGCTGAGAGTGTACGTTCAAAATATACCATCTTACACCAAATGTTCGGCACTTCTACGATTGATGTTTTCATGGTTTCTAAGTCTTGGCTCAATACTAATATTGCGAAGAAACTGGTTAAAATTCCTGACTTTGAATTGTTTAGAAATTATAGTAAAAGCAGAGCTCGAGGTGGTGTGTGTATTTGTGCTAGAAAGTATCATATGCGAAACCGAAATGTGTCTATGAGTCCTTTAAGTATATTTTACAATTTTACTATCTTAAAGTCAGAATTATGGTGGAGAAAATGATTTTGGTCGTAGTACATTCGCCTCCTAATTGCTTTAGTGAAGGAAACATAGTGGAATTAGAAGATATTTTATAAAATTATACGAGAAATATAGTAAAGTTCTTGTTGGTGGTGACTTTAATGTCAGCATTCTTACATACAATAATTTAAATAGTCAATTTCTTTACTTCCGTGATAAATTATATTCATCAACAGTAAATTTTCGGTTTCCTACTAGTTTTTAAGTCCATAACTTGTCCATATTTAGTGCACTATCATTCGATCAAGTTAAACTGACTACTGAACTCATTCACGATATAATTGTATGTTCGTTTCAATTCAATGTGAGATAGATCCATCTATGATTGTACATTTAGCTTTAGATCATGAATTTTGTTGAACTTATGGAAGTGTTGAATTGGTATCAAATTTATTTAACACCTAACGTAAATGAAAAAGTTTAAATCTTTGATAAGTTAGTCATATTTCTGTTTAATAATTTCATACCAATTGTAATTAAGAGCGTTAAGTCAAGAAATTCAGTATGAAATTCAACGTAAGATAACGGAAATACGGAAAGAGAGCGCCTTTTCAGGAAATATAAGCGTAACCCTAACCCTTTTCCACGATTTTTCTAAATTTTTTGACTGCATTGATAACGCTCTGTTGCCAGGAAATGTTGTAGACAAGTTTAATTTCTCAAATTCTTCTTCGAGGTTACTCAATTGTTACCTCGAAAATAGAGTGCAGTCAGCTACTACAGATCTTGGTTGCTCTAATCCCAAAATTATGCACGCTAGTGTTCCACATTATTCTATGTTAGGAACACTTTTATTTTCGCTTTTAATATATCCGGAAAATTGTTAAAAACTGTTGTATGCATATGTATGCTGATGATGTGATCATACAAGGTGGGACAAAAGTAATATCATAATGTTTATTGGCTACCATTTTGTTAGGTCGTCAAATGACCACCTCTTGAGTTGATGCACATTTGTGCTCGATTTACTGCATTTTAAATTGTTGCTCGCTAAACCCCTGGCTCAAATTCGTGATTTTTTCTTCGATGTAGGCTTCCAAGACTTGGAAGATTTGTGGTCTATTACGGTACACGCGAGATTTCAAAAAGCTCCAAAGGAAGAACTCTGGCATCGTCAGATCTAGCGATCTGGCAATTAAGCATCGGGTTATAGCACTCACCAGTTACGTTTACGGTGTGTTGGTGCCGTCGGCGTCCTAAAAAAACTAAGGGCCGCACCGAGCAGTCACTTTGAGGGAATGCAATCGCTCTTCGCGCATTTTATGTGGATTCCCCGTGCCCCAGAAGTGCAAATTTTGTTTTTTTTTTTCACGAAAACGTTTAAATGGAAATGAGCTTCGTGATTCATTGTGATTTTGTATACGAAATCATCCTCTTCTTGCACAAGGTTTAACAGAGCATGGGAGTAAGTTAACCTCAGTCGACGGTGAGCAGGCAGCTATTAGTAAACCAAAATTCGTCTTCTGATGCCAAAGTCTGTGCTTCGTTGTCTCGTCGATGTTTGTGGACTCTCTCGGACGTCCTCAGCCACAGCAGTGATATTCTCGGTTGAATGAGCAATACGGGGACGGGCACGACGGCGACATCTCTAGTGGATCCAGTTTGCACAGAGATACTCAGCCAAGCGTTCATTATTCGCACACATGCTGCAGGAAGATCAGAAAAACGACGACGAATTTCATGTTGCATTAAAACAACAGACCGGAAATTGGTCAAATAAGCAGTAAAAATAATTCCGCGTTTTTCAGCTGTGTATTGCTCCATTGTACAAGACCTAAAATAATTAGACAGATTTTTCTTTTGTTTTTTTATTTATTTATTTAATATTACAGCATTAAAGTAGGAGAGGATAGGGCTGCTCTGGTCGTTAGGGTTCCATAATTTTTTTTGTTTCTGCAATAAAAATAAAAATACACCCATGAGTACTCTCAGCTCTTCTCTATGATAAGAGAATACCAAATACACGTACTTAAAAGAAAACGTACATATATGAGTAGTAATTATATTGATAATAAATAAGAGAATTGGTTGATGGTTACACACATCTGCTCCGCTACCAACTTTTCACATTGAAATAGTACGAGACCAGATGGATTCAAGGGTCGTGCGAATGGTGATCGCAATACTCTGAGCAGTTAAAACCACGCGCTAGCATGTAAGTTCATCTAAATAAGAGAATGCGTGGAAGGGCATATATATTTAAGAGGTATATACCCGTTCCCCTATCCATGCTACAAGTGTGGATCCTCTCACTCCATTTGGCAGAAATGCTAAGAACACAGTATAGATCGATGAGTTCAAAACAGCTAACAAGAAGAAATCTATGGCAATGTTACTTCTACTAGCAGTAATCATAGTAGTCTTCCTTTTCATCTTTTGGAGGAAAAGAATAATTCCATGCAACTTCTGGAAGAAGAAACGTGCCATCGAGGAAGTTTCTCTGGAAGAACAAGATACCAGGCCAGAAGTATTGAATAGCAGCACAATGAATCCTATTCCAACACAAAGAACATTAGGGATAGAGGACATTTGTCGACACGTAAAATCAAACCGATCGAACGAGGAAGTTCGATTCTAAAGGGCGGGGAACAACAATAACAATATTTTGTATTTACATTTTAATTTTATTTTTAGTTTACAGTTGCTTGCCGTCAACTGGTTCTCTATCTGTCTACAATATAAATGTCAAAGCGTAATGAGGCCACTTGCAAAAATTATGGCACATTCTCATTATGACATTACTTTTGACCCACTTTGTATATCTCACACGCCCGGTTGGCCTTATGGAAGACTATGTTGCAAGGGTTAATGAAAATCTTAAAAATATATCTAGCTGGTAAATATGTAATAAACTTAAGTAACTTACTTATTTAAGGTGTCGCTACAGTACGGGGTGGACCTGGGCCTCAACCAACAACCGTTTCTAGCCAGTTCGAATTTTAGCTACCTGCTAAAAAGTTTCGCAAGCTTAGTTGGCTGAGGTCTCCTTTCACTTGCCTGTGCCACCTGAGTCCCGGTCTTCCTCTACTGCGCTGTCGCTCGGGGGCGGGTTCGAAGACTTTTCGGACCGGACCTACATGACTTAGCAATCTCAGTCGTTGGATCTTGATTCTTCTGAAGTTAAACCTTTCAAAAACAGTTTGTATTTTTCTTTCAAAAAATAAAGTAGTCCGTTCAAATGATTTCTTATCCCCGATGGTAACCCTGTTAATATTGCCGATGTTATCAAATACCTTAGCTTCCGTACTAATTCTTCGCTTACCTGTTGCAACGCAATAAAATACAGTTTACAAAATGTTATGCGGGACTGCGTAAACTAAAGTATTCATCAAATTACTCTCCTACCAAAACTCACTACTAAAACTTTCATATTGCCATTCTTTAGGTTTACCGGATCTGTGTTCCCCTGTGTAGATAATGTTTGTAAACATAGACTTAAAGTTGCTTTTAATAATTGCGTCCATTTTATTTATAATATTCCCAAGACATTTTCCATCTCTAGTTTAACATTTTCTGTTCTAGGCTTAAATCTTAGTTTATATTTTATTTTTCGTAATATTTTAAAACTCTTTAAAATCATGCAAAATCAATCTCCCATTTATTTGTTTGAAATGCTGCAACTTGCGCAGTCTAATAGAGGCAAGAAACCCACGAAACTCATTATTCCCACATTCAGTTATTGTATATTCATTACATTCAGTCATTGTGTCTACAATTCGAGCGCAGAACAATCTTTCTGACGATTTGCAGATTATCATTTCGTCAAGATTTATATTTCATTTATTCCAAATTTGTATTTACTTTTTAATCTCTAATCCTAGGTCCCTTACTTTTTTCAATATTATTATTTCTATTTTTTTACATCTACAAATTATTTTTGAATTGAACTTTGTAACGTTTGGTAAATTTATGCTTCAAAAAAATAATATCTTGTATAGTAGTGTTATTGTAATTCCCAATTTAAATCAAACTAAATTAAATTAACTCACACATAAAATAACCATAGAAAAAGCCAGGATCTTATTATGGACCAGCAAAAGTCTACTGGGTAGAAAATGGGGACTTAACCCAAAAAGGACACTGTGGATGTTTATACTAATTTCTAGACTTGTAGTCACTTATGCATCTCCACGGGTCTACACGGGCTGGAGTAAACAAACTTCAAAGACTTGCCTGTGTGTGTTCTACGGGTGCAATAAACAGCAACCACCGCCGTAGCATTAGGTGTTCTGCTGAACCTTCCAACTCTTCACCATCGCATACAGAAAGGACCTTGGCAAATACCTATATATTTATCACAGTGGATGAGAATAACTCCAAAATAGTTCATCCAGAGCTTTTAACTGAACTCAGGAGAAATGCACTATTAGGAATTACCCTTAGAGGCAACTGTCTGAAAAAGTACAACTTCAATCATAACTTCAAGGTTGCATATCCTGATCAAAGGAACAGAGAACAGCATAAATCAGACGAACTATTTGGAGCAGGCATATACGGAGAAACTACCAGTACCTCACTGCACTTAAGTATAGACAGTTGCGTATCTATATTTCAAGCTGAGATACGCGCAATGGAATTCTGCCTTAAGGAGAACTTAAACAGATCTGCCAATAACAAAACATTTAACTGCTCTATGACAGCAAAGCAAAGTTCTTGATACCCAGTTTATCCGACAGCTCAATGGGGGTGGAAGCAATGCGCTGCGCAGTAGTTCAATACCCGAAGAAATGCTGGTGTTTATATGAAATTATCCAAAATGAGCGAGAGAAAATTAAGAGAAGTTTAGCTAACAGCTGGTTGAACTAACAGTTCACACTAACACTGATACAATGTTCTTATTTCTTTCTCTTTCCAAATATTTCGTTTGCAATCCCACATTTTAAATACGCAACTAATACCTGCCCGATGATGAAAGAATGATGAGAGTGCGAGACAATAAAATGTTTCTATGCGATTTGAAAATGTTTATATGATAATTCAAAGCGTTTACAAATTTTCAATGCGTTTTATAAGCAGGAATGTACGTATGCGTGTCGAATATTTCAATGCGGTTTGAAGTGGTGTTTATTCGAGCGTATTGACCCAGTGTGGATTGCTTCAACGCACATGGAGCTGTCGGATTAACTGGGTATGAGATAACCTCAAAAATTGTCTGGGATTGCAAAATACATATTTCTCAAAGCACAAATCAGCATCAATAGATCCATTTAATTTGCGTGCCATGTCACAGTTGTTATGATGGTAACGAAATAGCATACGAATTGGTCATATTTCCACGACTATTCTGCGGGTTAAAATTAGCTCATATAAGACTAAAGTTATTTATTATCTGGCTAAAAACAAAGGCATTCCCTTACTGGACGGATATTCCCTCAAAAGAACAAACAACTCCTACAGCTTTCTAGGGGTCAGGTACACGAAGTAAACGAAGTTCTAACACGTTACTGAAGTATCAACCATACCTTGAGTCAAAAAATATCACTGCAAGCTCACTCAAAAATACAGCCGAATTTACTAAAATTTCAGGCATCATGTGTGAGTTCTAACTTGATTCAGTCACAATAGGAATAATCTGGCCGCAGTGGTAAGAATATATAATCCCACCTCCACGACTGCAATCTGTAATGTAATGTAATTTAATCAGTCGACTTAAACCACATTCTGGCTAAGTAATTAGAGAATTGGTTCAGAGTTTCAGGTTTCAAGTTTCAAAGTTTAACATACGAGTAGTTTAAATTAACGAAGTGTACAATTAATAACTAGGCTCTTTTACAAGTGCATATTTAATGATATATTCAGGATATAAAGTTATAAAGTTTAAAACAAAAAACAGTTAAAAAGTTTACCTAATCAATATTCTGTTGATTGTTTGTGCCCCTATTTGCTTCGTGGATTCTTCAAATTGTTGAAGAGAGAATACTCAAAATTCCTTGTTCGTAAAGCAACAAGTTCCAAAGCCTAACAGCGTTTCTAAATATTTATGACAGGCAGGAACTAAAGTACCAGTCCTGGAAGATCTTTTACCAGTTTTAACCGGATGTTTATTGAAGTATCGCAAGCAGAAGTCCACATCATACACAGCGCCTTATAAATATTTCTTATAAGTAGGTTTATATGGTCACAGGCTGTAAGGCGGTTATTTAAAATGATTCCAAGACATTTTACCGATTCAAAGAAATTAATCTTCTCTCTAGATAAGTAAACATCAGGATAGTCGTCAACAATCCCGATGATCTTGGCTATCGATAAGCATATGGACTTTTTGAGATTAAGTAGAAGACCATTACAGTCTGTCCAGAGATTTATTTCCTGACACTATTCCCGATTTGTGCCGAAGTCAACAAGCATATTTGGACATCATATAAATCAAAGACCAGATGTCCAAGTATTGAGCTTTTACAAAGTCCCATCATTTCCGTCCAAGGAAACTTGTTGAAATCTTTCGCTGAACTACGAGTAGAATAAGGGTTCCGAAAAGTTTGCCGTGATTTACCGAATTAATGGTTTTTGAAAAGTCTAAAAGACAAAGCAGGGTTGTTTTAGCATATCTGCTCGATATGCAGATTGACGCGGACTTATTAAATATTGGGTGTCAAGATGTGCTTGCAGCTGACTCTTATTAATGATTTCGAATAAATGCTAATTGGGCGAACGTTATTGGTGTTATTTTAGCTAGTTTCCAAGAAGTGGGAAAGCCAAATCTAACTAGGCAGCAATTACCATCACAAATGGCGATATTAGTCTGATGAATTTCAAAGATATTTCATCCAATCGTATAGGAAGAGATTTTGTGGATTTAATGGTAAAAATAACGTCAGCACTAGTTACCATTTTAAAAACAAATCTAGGACCTAAATATGCTGATGTATACTATTGGAAAGCGACTTCTTATTGACAATGGCGAGTTCACACCAATTTTTTCAAAGATCATTGGAATTATAATTGATATTTGTTTACTTTCTCTTACTCTTGCTCTTGTGGACATTGGCCACCTTTGAATAGCACTATACCTTGTATACGCAGCCGGAGAGCATGACGCAACAAAGAGCTCTCTTCCCGTGTGAGACAGTCATTTAAATAGATGCGCTCAGAGTTCATGTAGCTGACATCAGGCACCTGAAGAAACAGCTCTTCAAGAGTCAAACCCTCTTTTTTGTGGAAAGCAGCCAGCAATACTATAATCGTTGCTCGGTGTGGAAAGAGATTCGAATTAACAACGGGATATGATCATCTGTATATTTCAATTTTAAATGGAACCCATCGAAATGTGGTAAAATTTGGTGATGTAATTTCGCAGTTACGGTTTTTACGATCTCAGTGGGACTTTCGTCTGGTATTCATATCATATCACGAAGCCGTTCTTTTCTCTGTAGATCAGTTAATTCCTCTTCTATGTTTTCATTTTCTTCTCCAAGTTCACTTAATTCACTAACAAAATCATGCACTCTATTTTCAAGACGAGAAACGGCAACTTGGCTGTTTTATGGTTGTCGGGAGTTAATGAAGAAATCATTCCCTATCTTCAAGATATCACTGTTTGTTGCTGTGTTTGTGCAGCAGGCATCATTGGACCCTAGTACTTCGAAAATAAAGTGTGTGTGACTGTTACCGTGAATAACATAGATTGCGCTGTCGAACTATGACTACTTACTCTGTATGCTCAAAACTTTGAAAGTATTGATGTGGGCGGTATTTATTTCTAAAAATGCAGCGCTAGGTGTTACACAAGTAGCGAAACCAAATCGCCAAGTCTCTGGAGTTTAGATACTCCAACCTGGCAAAAGCAAGATTTGATTTGGTAAAATATGTAATCAGGGTCTTTGGGATCGATGAACCCCTTCTTCAATGGACTATAAATTCGTCTTGGGAACACTCAATTCAAGCTATCTTGAATAGTTTCAAGTTTGATATACACAAAATAAATGCTGCTGTGCCTAGTGTCTCTTATATACTCTTATATATTCCTTTGCGGATGGAAGTACTCTCTGCTTTTCGTTTTCGTTCTAATGACTCATGAGCCTGCTCTTCGGTTGTATAACAGTAATGGCGGCGTATGTTAAGCCCATGAAATTCTGGTGTTACTCGTAAAAGTGTAGCTAATTGCGAAACCAACAACGGGGTATAATTTAATCGTTCCAGATCACAATGTTGTTTGCTGTCGTTAAAGCGAATTTTAAACATTTAGCCATTATCCAAGAATGACAATTGCACAATCTTGCAATTTCCATTCTCGCAAAGAATTTAAGGGTACTCAAAACCTTATATACATATATAAACAAAAATACAACCTGTCAAATGTTCTCATATGACTGCAAATGCTTTGATGACGCCTGTATAAATAATATGAAGAGGTTGGTGTCTCAAACGGTTTTTGTCCATTCAAGACATGCAATCTTAAAAATCACTTCATCCTGCGAACGGTTGTATCATAGCTATGACTAAAATAGCATCGTAAAAATCGTGTTTTTAAGTTTAAAGTTAGAATGTTTGAAAGAGAAAAAAAATTACTTTTTAACTTCGAAACCAAATTCAAATGATACGGAAAAACGTTTTGTTATCATATAAAAGGTGAAACCATTGGAGGTAAAATTGCATAAAAACCCAAATCCCTCTCAACCAAATTAAAAAAAAAAGGAAAAGTAATGGCTTTGTAATTCCCTAGTTATAATGAAGGACAAGCACCGAAAGTTAGGAAAAAAGAGGTAAGGGGCTTAATTACGGCAACGAAACGAAAGAAATATCAAATAGAGACCGATATGACCCTTGATGTACAATGACATTTTTCAGAAGTTCCAAAATCAACTTTAAAAATTCTTTTTTGTTAAATGAAGTTGTTTTCTTTCACGTGATATTTTTTCTTAAGTCCTTAAAAAATGTATCGTTCTTAACCTGTCCTAACAAGAACCTAATAAAAACATAGAGTTGATAAAGATTCCTTAATACCATTAGGTACAGTTATTAATTCCATTGTTGACATTAGGTCAGTAGCTCAAGTTTAATGACTACTTTTACTTAAATTTACCATGTTTTTATGTTTTATGTAATGTCCTCGGCCTAGATAGGGATAATGAAAATAATAACATCAAATATTTATTTTGCTTTTAAGTTTATATCAATTGCTGGTATCCGTATAAGGTGCAGATGCCTTTACACATACAAATTTCAGCTCAACGTAGCTTATCAGTTATTCAATCTTCTAGGAATTTAACCATTGAGCACTATGATTTACCTCACCGGTTAATCAAAACAAAAAAAAAAACACAACAAAACAGGAAAAAAATCGCCGTCAACCCCAACTTTTCCTGTCAGTTCTGAAATTTCAAATGGTTCATCAAGTTTCCTGGTCACGTTTTACTCCTTGGATCCAATCTTTTTGTGTTATGCTCCACTCCTTTTTTTGTGTATTTTCTCTATTATTTTAAAAGTATGTCATACCATCAGCAACTGGACTATGCTGAACATAGCATGAGGACTTTTTTATTTATTTTTTTCGATTTTTACTTTCAAAGCTAGATGGTACTGAAGTAATTTCCTAGTTACACCTCAAGTCTTTATTTGTGTGGCCGCGTTGTAATTGTGATGTCTTTGGCTTTTGCTGTTGTTGTCTTAACTTTAAATTGACTACTCTCAGAGGACGTGTCCCGAATAGAACTAAAGGCCCAGCATCTGTTGTTTTCCGAAAATGTACGGAATTTTTTAATTTTTTTTTTTGATTATAACGTATTTCGAAGGCATTAGGAATTTGTAGGAATATCGCCCGCAGTGTAATTCAAAATGCATACCCTTGCTAATAAATTAGTTATCCTCTAATGTGAAAAGTTTTCTTTTTGTTTGAGGGAGACTTTAATATACAATAGTTCGACCCGAGGATGGATATTTCAATTTTGTTGGTGCCTAAAAGTTAAAGTAGCAAGGCGCCAAACTTGCTAGACTTATAGGTTAGGTAGTAGCTCTCTCTCCATATTTCCATTTCGAAATATTATTGTTTAAGAAAAAGAAAACTTAAACACTTCCCAGGATGGGACTAGAAGGCGAAAAATAATCGTCCTTCTTTTTGTTTACCTCCATTTCACATATGTATGTACATTAAAAGATGCATGGGTTGGTAATTTATTTACTTATATAATAACTAATAAGACTTAAATAAAACAGCCCGATTCTTCAACACACTCTTTTTTTTATTCCTTTGCCAATGGCGGCGATCGAGAGAAGCGGACCTCGTCCTTTCCGGAAATACCTATTTAAACATTTCTGTTCTTATATTTTCTTTTTTTTCTTTGCTTAACTTTCAGAGGGCGCAGCTTTCCTTAAAGTACATTCATGTTTTCTAAATGAGGGCGTTGCCATACATACGAAGAATGTTAACATTTAATTTTAATCAGACATTACAACTCGGCCAACCTGACAGAATGATCGACAACGATCATAATAATATATGTAATAATAACAATGATAATAACTAACGCCAATGGAATTATATGGGCTTATGGCCCCTAGGGACCTAACAATGTGGATGTACCTATGTCTGTACCTACTTATCAGGAGTAGTTCGTCCCCGTGAATGGATTGAGCGAGTTTTCCATTTGCTCAAAATTAACACCCCGGTGAGGGTAGCAATCATTTCGTGAGCCACCTGCAAGTCCTTGGATTCGTTGCTGGCTTCTAGCTAAACGACATCTCCGGGTGGATTCCTGGGCAGTTTCCCTTGTGCGACCTCGAAATGTTCGGCGGTTGGTTCGGCGGATGGTTGATTGGCGACTTCTCCGTTGCGCCCATCAATCAAAGGCGTTGGATGGTCATCAATTCCGTTGGATGGCCACTGTAGCACTGGGTGGGAATTTGATACCCGCTCCCGAAAGTGCATCCACCATCATCTGACGCGATATGAGCGTATTTGAAATCTTCGGAAAATTGATTTAAAAAAATAAATCACTATTTACTTATTCCAATTTTTCGCGATGATACCCCACATCTGAGATATACCTGATCATAACCACCGTGTGGCGCTCACATTATTCCGATTTGAGTCCTGTTTTTTTGTTAAGTTGGTAAATCTGTTGTTGACATTTCCTCTAAATCTTATCGTCATAGCTTGACATTTGCAAAAGTTACATAGCCAAGAGTACATCTATATATGTGTGTGTTGGCGATTTTTTAAAATTCTAGAAATGGATTTAAATTTGCAACAACGAACTTGTATTAAATTTTGCGTAAAAAACGGATTTAATGGTGCGCGAAAGTTGGAAATGTTGGAAAAGTATTTCGGCAACTATTCTCTGAAGAAAACTGTCATTTACCAGTGGCACGAGCGGTTCAAATGTGGTCGTGAGTCAATCGAAGATGATGAAGGCAGTGGCAGACCATCGACATCGAAAGCCGACGAAAACATTGATGGAGTAAAAGAAATGTTGGTCAATAACCGCAAATTAACCATCAGAGAGATAGCGGAGGACTTGAACATTGCCTATGGATCCGTCTAAGACATTTTGGTTAATGATTTGGGTTTCCGTCTTTGGTGCCAAACGACCTCAATTCAATGCAAAAAAGAGACCGTGTTGACTTCGCAAAAGAGATGATTTGCGAGGCTGAATCCGATCCCACATTCATCAAAAAGATCACTACTGGAGACGAGACGTGGGTTTATGAGTACGACACGCAATCCAGACATCAGGCAAGTGAATGACGTTCACCAAATGAGTGGAGACCAAAAAAACCACGTCGTTTTCAGTCAAAAAAGAAGGCAATGCACACGGTTTTCATTTATTACAATGGTGTAGTGCATCATGAATTTTTACCACAAGGCCAGACAGTAAACAAAGAGTATTATTTGGGCGTTATGAGACGTTCGTGTGAGGCAATTCACCGAAAGAGACCAGAATTGCGGGCAGAAAACTCGTGGAATTTGCACCATGATAACGCACCGTCGCAAAGTGCCATCATTATTCGTAATTTTTTGACAAAAAATGCAATAAATACCATCCAACAGCCACCGAATTCACCTGATTTGGCTCCCTGTGACTTCTTTTTGTTCAATCGAGTTAAAAAACCATTACGTGGAACGCGCTTCAGCAGCCGAGAAGAAGTAAAGGAAAAATCGCAGGAAGCACTATATGACATACCGAAAACCGAATATAAAAATTTTTTCGAGGATTGGATCAAGCTCTGGCATAAGTGTGTTACAGTCGATGGGGATTACTTTGAAGGGGCAATACAGACTTAGATGAATAAACTCGTATTTTTAATTTTCTTAATAAATTCCGGGAACTTTTTGATAATTTTGGTAATAACTTATAAGATTTAAATAAAACAGCCTGATTCTTTGATACACTCTTTTTTTTCGCTCTCTTATTATTCGTCGTTTCCGAAAATACCTATTTGAATATGGCTGTTCTTATCTTCTTTTTTTTTAACTTCCAGAGGGCGCTGCTATACTTAGAGTGCATTCATGTTTTCTAAATACAACTTGCAGAGGGCGTTGTCATATATACAAAGAATAGTAAAATTGAATTGTAGACATTACACTTAATTTTTTTTTTCTTCACATATAAATCCACACACTAGAAAGCATCTAAAGCTGTCAAGATTTGATTCCTGATAACCAAGAATAGAGTACTCAGACCAGATCCAACGAACGCAGTGAACAAAGCCGTCAGCTTGTACCTGTTGTTGATTTTGAAGGGATGTCACTGTGGGAATGGAATTGGAAATTAGATTTAACTACGTTACGGGCTCACAAATTGGAACGTCCCAATATTTTGCAACTTCTAAAATGATGCTTGGTATGTGATTTCTGTATATCTGATGAACTCCAATATAAATTGATCTACCAAAGTACTCCGATCTCTACTTATGGGGAACGGTTTCGTCAGATATTCACCAGACATGTATGCATTCTGAAGGAAATTTTCATTGTTCGATTTTACACCTCAAATGAGTGAGAAAATTTTTCCATATTTTGACAAAATAAACAAACACTTGCCTGCTGATGTCAAACAAAAGTATTAAGTAGGTCATAATACTTTTACATAATAATGACAAATAGATAAACAAATAGATGAATAAAAATAAACTTTATGAAAAAATAGTAATAAACTTGTAAACAAACTTGAAAATTAGATATGTAGATAGTAACTTTTAAGTATCGGTACAATTACAATTTTAATTTACATAAATTAAAAACAAAAAAAAAGTTAAAAATTAAATTCCTTAGACGATGTTTTTCACAAATTTACAAGTTTTCCTTTTAAGCGCTATAACTAATCCTGTTTCGATTTTTAAAGGTATATTAAACGGCAAGTCATTGGAAAATAATATTCCTCGATAGGAAATTGATTGTTGTGTACTAATAAATCTGCATCTTGATGTACTCGTACTTATATTTTCGTTGCTTCTTATGTTATAGGGCTGGACATCAGAAATTAGCACTACGCTATTTAGCATGGACATATTCTGGTGACAATCCATTCTTTTTTCTACAATAAAAAAGACCATTACACTGTATGTCAATCTTTGTTCGTCATTCATCCATTTTAAACATTCAATCTTATGCCTACTTGAAGTATAGATATTAAGCATTATAATTATCTACATCGCATTGTTTATAATTTCTGGAGTCGCTTTTTAATTCCATGGTTGCACATGTACAAAATTGTTGCGTAGTAATTGAACTGGGGAAATACTATAATATTAGTATCGCTCTTTCGAGTGATAATGAATTTCTAATTCGTTTTCAGAAACTCATTTTCTTTGAAATTTTACTACGTACGTACTCGTATGTAGCGTGATCTTTAAAATTAAATTCTTAATCAATTCTTACACCAAGATATTTAACACTTTTTACGCATATCATACACTTAGTCTTGTTTACATTAGGTCTTAACTTGTTCAAATTTAGAAAGTCAATTATAGATTCCAAATCTTTGTTTAATTGATCACACATAAGTTCAACATTTTTACCACAAAAATACGATAACTTATCATCCATCAACAAAACAAGCCCATTTCTATATCATTTATAAAGGGTGCCCAAAAATCCACGCAAGAAGTAATTTTGATAGAAAACACAGGCTTTTAATTAAAAATTCTAAATTTTTTATTGATCCATAAAGTATATAGTATTACGTTATGTAAGAAATAGCATATCGGGTAAATGGCCTCCACGGCTTTGCTTGCTCATATGTACTATTCTATCGAAATGTGTCTGAATTTTGTTGATACAGCGCTCAATTTGCTTCTTCAAGGCTTGGACAGTCGTGAGCTTGTTAACATATACCTTAGGCCTCAAGAAACCCAAAAGAAAAAAGCTCAACGACGTTAAATAACATGGTCTGGGCTGCCAATTCTGATCACCAAAACGGGGAATTACAGGACCTGGAAATAACTTATGCAGTAATTGAATTGTTTCTTGGACTGTATGGCATGTGTTACCGTCTTGCTGAAATCATATGCCGTCCACATCCATCTCTTGCAATTTGGGCACAAAAAACTGAATTATCATGTCGCTATAGAGAGCACCATTAAGTGGCCAGACGCATTTTCAAATAACAGGTGGTCCAAGTATGCCTCCAGTCTATGATCCTCACCAAACAGTGACAGATTGTGGATGCATTTGTTTCTCAACAATAACTCATAATCAGCAGCCGCTTGGTGTTATTCCAGAATCCATTCAACGAACTCTCTTCGTTGTACGTGGTCAGTAGACTTCAGTTCTTGAGTCAATTCCACTTTGATGGATGCAAATTTGAATGTTGCAAGTTTCGTTACTCTAATTTTTTCACAGTTGATGAAGATCCGACCATAATTTTTTCGAAATTTCCGAACTGTAGCGACCCATTCATTATTTTTAAAATATTGCTCAAAAATCAAAACAAGTTGTTCTTTCGTGCAGCGCTCCATTTTTAATAGCCGTTAACTGTCAAAGTTATCCCGCTGCCTTTAGTTTTTGGATGGCATAAATGGCACAAAATTCAAATCTTGCATGAATTTTGGGACACCCTTCATAACAAAAAAGTATTACTCCCAATACTTCTACTCCTACATCAGATTACACCGCATTTAAGTAAGACTTTAACCATATATTTTCCTCCGCAGTCACACCATATACATATCAAAGTATGAATTTTTTGTTAAGCACCCTGTTCCTTTGCATCTACTAATATTATCCTATGTTTTTTTTACAACCACGTTAACACGTGCCGCCGTGAGCTTAAAGTTTACGCAGTGTCAATGCAACTACCAGAGCTCTTCATTGTCTCCTGTACATTTTTCCCAAGTCTCTCTCTTATACGAGTATACAAACATTGCTTTTGTTTTTTTTTTAAGCAAGCGTAGGTGACGTTTTTAAATAAATAAACTTCTGTTAATATGTCAATTGAGCCTTTGAATAGTTCTTGGTTACTTGAATTACTAAAAATGAAATAAAAAAATTAAAATGCCCCGTTAAAAATTGATTTTGGTTGGTTCTATGAAAAACCAAATTCTCGGCTCTAAATTACCAAAAACGTTTTCTTAAAAACTATAAGACATAAAACCATTCGGTTTTTTGTGTTCGATTCAGAATTGATATAAACATTGGCCACAGAAAGCCAATTTAGCCCTTCATTTCACACTTTTGAAAAAAATTGGTCTACACTTTTTTTTTTAATTTTTTTATCAAAATTTTGAGTTTGCATGTGAATTTTTGAAAAGCTATTAACATAAATAAATTAA
This sequence comes from Volucella bombylans, assembly GCA_949129095.1. Lineage (NCBI taxonomy): Eukaryota > Metazoa > Arthropoda > Insecta > Diptera > Syrphidae > Volucella > Volucella bombylans. The sequence goes on from OX422144.1 coordinate 21,377,259, forward strand.
TTTAAATTTAGCATTAAAGAACAGGTTTCTGGTTTTCAAAACCGGTATAGCACTTCATTGTAAGTGTTGCCGTTGTTTTTTAATAATTTTTTTTTTCATTTTAAGTTATTTTTTTCTAAATTGCCCCTACCTCCTAAACAGGGGGAGATAGACCCCTCCTCCCATAGTAAGAATTGCTTTTTTGTATCCCTCTACAAAAAACCGTTATCAACCGTTTTGGAGCCAAAGCTATCGTAATTTAGCCAAATTAGGGATTCAACCTCGCATAACCCATTGGCTATATGTTACATCTCGATTATAAGACTGATACTCATCTACGGGGTAGATGTGCGGTGGACGGCTTTAGACAATTCAGTCAACTGCAGCACACTAAGCAGAGTCCAAATAACAGCATGTCTGTGCATACGCGGAGCAGTACGCTCTACTCCCTCAGAGACACTGGATATTCTGTTTCACTTTACACCTCTCGATATCTTCAACTGGCAAGTAGCTGCGACCGCAGATGTTCGCTTTAAAGCGACTACATAGTGGACAAATAGTTAATTTGGCCACTCTAATATTCTTAATGACAAAGAACATCGTTTATACTATACCCCAACATTGGTTTGACAAAGACTTTCATGTTAGCATCCCCTCCATATTTTTCTAGAAGGAAAATGCTATCATGGATGATAAGTCAATCCACTTTAATACAGATGGAGCTAAGACTGATAGCGGGGTTTGTTCTCGGTGTTTTCGCAGATAAGCTTAATCTAAGCTCTTTCTGTAAAGTCCCTGGACTCAGTATCACTAAATTCTAGAACCGCCTTTGACTGCCGATCATCTCTTAGGGAGATAGCGGAGCAGTTCAACCTTCACCCATGTTGGGTGTCGGGCCACAGAGACATTATGAGGAATTGTTGGGCCGACGAACTCGCCAATATTGGAACCACTCTAAATATTCTTCCGAAAAGGGTATACCAATCGATACGTGCAAACAAATATTAAAGCTGGATGCTAACAAAAGAACAAATTTTAGATGAACTGTTGGATCAGCATGTCTAGCGGGCAAACAGATCTGGCCAAAACTGGATCTGAACCATTTTATACTTCTAAATAGGAAACATCCCATATCCATCATAGGTGTAGGTGTAGTAGAGTTATGTCTGATGAAACACGTCTTGGCGAATGTTTATTTGGAACTAACTTAAGGTATAAAACATAAAATGTGATATAGTGGAACAACATAGTAAGCGATAAAGAAATACAAGTAAATATACAAGAGTAAAAGAGACAAGTGGAACAAATGTTAAAGAATCTCTTTCAACACTCCCACTTTCTTTGACATTTGACTGGGATTTAACTTTAAAAAATGTAATTCAGTTTGCCATTGCTTTAGCAATTAATTCAAAATGTTAATCAAAAATACAATTCACTCTAGAAAATTTAACATTAAAATTAATTCACATTTTCGCTCAAAAATTCAGTATCCTTTTCAGATTAAGATAACATCATTTAGTAATGAAAAAAAAACACAAAAACAATCATTTAGTTCAAGGAAAGAAACTTAAGCAATGAATTCAAGAAATTTAACTAAGAAAAACTTAGCACATTATTCAGTTAAAGGAAGAACACCAATCATATCTTTCAGTGTTTGAAAACGCACTCTAGGTAAAGGCTTAGTAAATATGTCAGCTTTCTGCGTATCGGACGCTACGTGTTCGATGTCAAAGAATTTCTCAACGTATTTCTCTCTGATGATAAAGAGTCGTTTTTAGGTGACAAACATGAACATCTTCTAATAACAGCTTTAGCCAGGAAAGTTCTTTTACAGCTTCAGTTACTGCTACATACTCTGACTCTGCTGTTGAAAGCGCCACACAGCGCTGTCGTTGAGAGCCCCATGAAAGTGGACTATCGCCAAGAAAACAGACGTACCCACTAGTAGATCGTCTGGTCTCCAAGTAAGTCCCCAGCATAGTCGGAGTCACTGTAACAGTTAATTTTAAATTTAGTTTTAGAATTAAAAGTAATACCGTAATGCTGCGTTCCCTTCACGTATCGTATGATACGCTTCAGTGCCTTGACATTGCCCTCGTCTGGTTTTTCCATATACCGACTAACGAAGCCCAAGGCAAAAGAGATGTATGGCCTTGTACTGATAGCAAGGTACATCAAGCTGCCAACAGCTTCTCGATATGGAAAAATGCAACCATGGGCGATGTTGTCACGAACACGTTCGCCGGATGCTTCCGCAGGTGTTGATACAGCATTTGCGTTTTCCATGCCAAATTTTGCAATGCACCAGCGAAATTTGCTTGACCAATGTGTATTGAACCTTCCGCTTTCTGGGGTATCTCCAAACCAATAAAGTACCTCGCCTCGAATACCTTGATCGCAAATTCATTCTGAAGATGGTTGATAAATGAAGAAATCTTGTCTTCATTAACTGCTGCGACGATACCGTCATCAATGTATATAGCCAAAATTACGTCACGGCGGACAAATACACATGGGTCAGCTCTTGATGGTTTTAGCTGGAAGGACCGAAGAAAAACAGTGAACTTTTCATTCCAACACCGTGAAGCCTGTTTGAGACCATACAAGCTCGTCCTAAGTTTGCAAACTCTTCCCGTTCCGTCGTTAAAACCCTTTGGTTACATCATAAAAATCTCCTCCTTGAGATTTCCATTGAGGAAGGCGGACGTAATATCAAATTGTTTTAATTTATATGATCTCATAGCAGCCAAGCACAGAACAGTTCTGATCGACTCGAACCTAGCTACGGGACTGAAGGTTTCTTCATAATCAATACCTCTTACTTGTGTAAAACCCCTTATCACTTGTCTGGCTTTGTATCGAGCTGGCTCATTAGTGCTGGAACCTTTTACTTTATAGACCCATTTATTATCAATGATCCTTCGATTTTTCTTCGCTTCAACGAGTTCCCAAGTTCAATTTTTCTTCAAAGCCTCCATTTCTGCTTCCATAGCCAGCATCCATTTATTTGAATCCCCTGAATTTACCGCTTCCTCAAAAGTTGATGGCTCTAAGAACTCGGCAACAAAAGCACAACCAGCCAGTATAGCTGAATCGGAAATGTCTTTCGACCTCGTTGAACTTCGCAAACAATCCTTAAGCGGCACATCATAGTCATTCACCTCTTTTTCCACTTCTTGCTGAGAACTATTGTCAGTTGCACAATCAACCGAAACGTGTTGGTAGTTAGTCGCATAATCATCATTGTCTGAAGGCAGTTCATTGAAGACAATATCTCGACTAATTTTGACCTTGTTCGTCCCTTCGATCCATACTCTGTAGCCTTTAGCACCATCCATATACCCAACGAATTTCCCTTTCACTTTTTATCCCATTTCTGAATTTTCTGGTCTGGAGCATGAATGTAGCAGTCCGCTCCGAAGATCCTCCATGTGACGGGATTCAACGTAACATCTTTACTTTTCCATAGCTCTAAAGGTGCCTTTTTGTTTGCATCTAAGCACGTTCTATTTATGACGAAAGACGCCGTGTTAATTGCCTCCGCCCACAATTTTAAGGGTAAGTTTCTAGCATGAAGCATCGTCCTGCCAGCTTCCACCAAGGTTCTCATCTCACGTTCTGCCTACCATTTTGCTGTGGCACTGAGGTCTGATGTAAAATTTTGTATTTCTGTAGCAAAAACTTGAAATCGTTATTAATAAACTCTGAGCCATTATCGCTCCTTAAAGTTCACAATTTAAAACCAGTTTCAGAATACAATTTGTTAATGTACTGTTCAAAGAATATTAGGACTTGATTCTTACCTTTTAAAAAATATACCACAAGGTAATTTGAAAAATCGTCTTTGAATAGGAGAAAATACCTGGACGCCGACAAGGAAGGCTGCTGCATAGGTCCGCATAAATCGACATGCACTAATTCACCTGGTTGGTTTGCTCTAAATTCGGATTTCGGATATTTCATCTTGGCCTGCTTACCAAAAATTCAATGTTCAAAGAAGAAGTTTTCTGATGGTGAAAAAGAAAAATTTTACTTCTCCAGAAAATTTTTGATAACACACACATTCTGGTGAGCCAATCGTTAGTGCCACATATTTAAACTATCAGTAGTAGCTAAATTGACAGAAGAGGGATATTTAATTTTAAATAACATTTTAAATAAAGACTTTTGGCGAACTCCCACTGCCTCAATATTGTTTCCGTCGCGCAGCTCACATTTTTCATTGTTCGACACCAAACACAGTCCTTTGTCCATCGCCGAATTAGATGAGAACTAGAGTTGTGCAATGTAGTTCACTAGAAAGAGTTGAACTACCAAGTTCAAAAGCCTTACTGAACTAGGTCGTTCACTTAGTTCACTAGTTCACTTGTTTGAATCATAAATGTAGTTATTTGTCTTTAGTTCGTGAATTACATTAAACATCAAAACAAACTAGTTATTTAGGTGGGCAAGAAGGGAGGTCAGACATTAACAAAGTAAGATAGAAATATAAAACAGCTAAACAGAATAACAGATGCTGGTTCTCCACTTGTCGTATTGTATTTAAAATTACACTGAAGACTCATTAATCTTAACATCCAAGCACAAAATAACCCAGGCAAAATTAAAACAATCAGAAGGAACAACCGACTCTAATCGTAACCCTTATCTGCTGCCTGAAAAAAATCCCTTTCTCTTGTTTCGTCCTTATCTCTCTGCAAGTACTGAACTGCGAACGACGACAGACATCTAAGCTTGTGTAGTTCGCAAACGAACGAACTAACTAACCTATGTCGTTCAATTAAACGAACGAACTACAATACTTCTCGGCTCTTTTTGTGTCAGCGCTCACCAAATCTCTTTATCAGTGAACGAACTACCCTTTTTTGTTCACACGCTACCAACACACGCACACAGTGAAGGAATGAGCCATGTGGCTGTGTCACTGGCTGCCTGCGTTTGATGCATGATGAAAAGAAAGTGTAGTTCGTTCATGACCTAAAAAGAGCCGGGAAGAATTGTCATGAACTATGTAGTTCGTTCGTTCAATTGAACGACATGGGTCAGTTAGTTCGTTCGTTCGCGAACTACACAAGCCTAATGAGAACAGGTTTACCTTAATATCCGGCACGTAAAGCACATCCTTTATAAATTTATTTAACCATATCGAACCATTAAACGAAAAAATATTTACTGTTCCGCGACCGTATGCTTTTATTATGTCACCGTTACCCACGCGCATACTCTGGGGTTGACTAAATTCAATATAAGTAGAAAAAAACTATTTATTATATGTCATGTGATCTGTAGCTCCCGAGTCCAAAAACCAGCTGGTTTTATCGTTGTACTCTTCACTTACGAGTATGAGAGTAGAGATGAACGCATCTTTGTTGTTTTGATTTTGACTTCTTTTCTTTGGACTGTTTTTCTTCCAGTGCCCTGGTTGCTTGCAAAAGAAACATTTACTACCACCACTTCTTTTGTTTGCGCGAGGGATGAACTGTGATGTTCTTTTTCCTTTTTCAACGACGAAAGCATTTTGTTGTGCCTCTGGATGCAACGACATGCGCATTTCTTCGATAACAAGACGCTGGTTAGATTCACTAATGTACGATCAGCAGATACCGTTGATTCCCAGGCTGTATGAAGATGTTTGTACAGGTCATAAGGATTTTAGTAATCAGCATGTTGTTGGAAACTGTCTCGCCTAAGTCCCGTTATTGCTGCACTACTGTTTCTAATTTGGGTATGTGCGTCGCCATATCATCCGTTTCGTCTTTTGAGAACGCGTAAAATTTTTGTTGCAGCATATGAATATTAGTCTGCGTCTTTTGTTCGTACACTGCTTCCAACTTTTGCCACATTTCTTTCGCTGTTTGACAATTCATAAGATGAACAAGTGGTTGCTGCCCAACGGATGTGGCTATTATTTTTTGAGCCTTGCAATCGTTCTTTAGAAACGTTGCATAGTCTTCCGTGTTTTTTTCTGGTATTTTTCCCTTTCCACATACGACATTATCTAACTCACCTTCTTTCAGCATGATTTTTAATTGAAATTTCCAGGTCGCCCATTGTTCTGGCGTCTGCAGCTTGTCAATTTTTGGTTCTGTTTCCATCTTTGGCACACTAATTTCCGCACAAAAGCGATCCGAAATTATATTTAAAAGAAATAAAATCTGATTTGCGAAACCCTTTTGATCTGAAATAATTTCTTTATTTCCAAAAAACCACCCAAAATTATGTACATATACGAGTATGTACGAGTATTTATGTGTCCCGATTTTTATACCGTTCCTGGGCTCATAACCTGTAGTAGAGTTATGTCTGATGAAAACACGTCTTGACTTGGCGAATGTTTATTTGGAACTAACTTAAAAGGTATAAAACATAAAATGTGATACAGTGGAACAACATAGTAATCGACAAAGAAATACAAGTAAATATACAAGAGTAAAAGAGACAAGTGGAACAAATGTTAAAGAATCTCTTTCAACAGTCATCGCTGGACACTGCCTTATAGGCAAGCATGCAAGAAGGCTTAATGTCTTTACTAATGATTTCTAGTTTTGTTTAGTTTTGTTTAATTGGTTTCGTATAAACTATTTACATTTACAATAACATGTTTTAATATTAATAATTTTCTTAATTAATAATTGGACTTAATAAAATCGATTACATTTCTATTTTCGTTGTTTAATTATAAAATTTAAAACATTTGTACAATATATAAGTGAGTTTTGCGTATTAGTAGTAAGAAAATTAAGTAATCTTAAATCATTGCTATATCTCAAGGCATAAGGTTGAGTATCTCTAATAAAACGAATATAGTCAAGTAGGTATTTTCGCATTAAATTGTTAATTGTGTTAAATATAAACATTAAAACATTCATCACAATTCTTTGCTTCACAGATAGCCATTTTAACGAATCGAACATAAAACGTGTGGATGCGTATCTATTGCAAATTATAATACATAGCATTGCGCTGTCTTGAAGTTTTTACAGTCTTATAATCTTACCCACCTTACATCAAAACAAAATAGTTGAACAATATTCAAAATGCGGCTTTACAATTACTTTATAGATAATTATTGCACAAACAGTGGAAATTCAATTTTTTTATTCTTTTTAAAAATGTTTATCTTTATCTTTTTACAAATATACTCAATGTGGTTTCCGAATAATAAATTTTCGTCTAAAACTAAGTACTCCTAGATATTTTATTTCACTAATTTTTTCAATTGCTGCACCACAGTATATTTATATAAGGGCATTGACATCACTGCTCTCGTTAAACACAATCAACTTTGTTTTTGCAGCTTTCAGTTTAAGTTTATTTTGTATAAGCTACGTGTTGATATATTTAGTTTAGAATTGTAGATCCTCTTGTAATTTAGTGTTACAGTCTATGCCATTATCATCCGAAATATGGATGACTGCATCATCTGCGAACAAGGCCACTTTACTGTGTTTTATAACACATTTACGGTCATTTATATAGATTGTAAAAAGCAGAGTCCTTAAAATAGACCCTTGAGGGACACCAAAATCTACTTCAATCACGTCAGATATTTCTCTGTTGAATTTTACCCGTTATGTTCGATTTCTTATGAAAGACTGGAACCACAACAACTCATCATTTTTAATACTATATTTTTTCATGTTCCCTATTAAAATATATCTACTAACAGTCTCAAATGCACGCTCTAAGTCCAAAAATACACAATACACACTCCTTTTTTTCTAATTCTTCCTTCCACGACGTTACAACTACATTAACGGCAGTCTCACATGAGTCACCCTTTTGAAAACAGGATTGTAAGTCCATTATCAAATTATTTTAATTATTTCAAAGTAGGCTTAGTAGTTTTTCAAATATTTTCCATCACAGTGGCATAGCATTCAGAGGTCTAAACTTTTCACATCTCACTATATTTAATACTTTTTCTATTTGTGTGACCAAAGATTCCTTCCAGTCCGAAAACTTGCTTTCGCATAGGGATCCGTTAATTATTTAACACAAGATTGGGTTAAAGGTTTCAAAATGATTGAGGTAAATACTGGGGCTCATAAATTCAAAATCTCTTTTATTTTTCATATTCTTAATAGTTTCTTTTATATCATTTAAGGTAACATTTTTAAAGTTGAACACGTAGGTACTCTGTTTCCTCAATTTTTTTCAAGAAAGAAGTCAAGTCGAAGTTATTTGCTATTATTATATTTTATTCACAGATCTCCTTACCAAATATTACACTTTTTTCAGAATAAAATTTTTGTTCTATTCAGAAAAAATTGTTTTTTGATCGACAGAACCCGAAATTTTTAACATATTCATACTTACGCTTATTTATTTCTTTTTTGTATTTATTCCGAAGGGCAGCATAATTTTTCCAATCTATTCCCGTGATACTTAATATTGCCTTGGAATACATTAACATTTTCTGATTTTTTAAATTATTCAAAAAGCTATTAAACCACTCTTTTTTACAAGACTTTACCACTTTAAATAATTTTTTTTTATTTAAAATTGGGAGACATCCTCTTCTGCCTTTCGGTTTTATTACATTTTATATCAATTATTATTGACTCGTGATCACTTAATTTTATGTCTTTTATTGTTTTTGCAGTTACTAACTCACTATTTATTACAACGCAATCAACAACGCAATTATTGACTCGTGATCACTTAATTTTATGTCTTTTATTGTTTTTGCAGTTACTAACTCACTATTTATTACAACGCAATCAACTAACTTACTTGCAGTCGGTCGGCTTATCCATGACTTGATGGAACGCATTATCTTTTATAATTTTCTCAACATCGTTTTTATAGATACTACTATGTGACAACCAATGGTAGAAAACTTGCAATTTTAAGAGTTTAATAAAGAAAAAAAAATTAATAAAAAAAAAATAATAATTTGTATTTGTTGTTTTTTTTTGTGGCGTTTTATTTAGTGCTTATGCTCTGACTTTTTTTATCGTAACAGTTTTGAGTGTATAATGCAATGAAAAGGATTTTCTGCGTGTATTCAGTTAACATTTTCATCGCTTTGATTTTTTTTTGTGTGCATTTATAAAATATATCATTATTGTAAGCAATATATTCCAAAACTGAAGCTTAAAATAATGTACTGTATAATTTAATATATTTAAATTGGAAAAAAAATATTTTATTTTGTTAAAATCTAAAAGAATTAGTACTATTGAAATAATCATTATGTAAGAGTTTAAGGATTTAAAATATATACCCCTCTTTTTCAACAATAAATATACATAATGTATACAAGGGTCAAATAAAACTATTGACTGGAACAAATATGAAAACAGCAAAGCTCAATTCTGAAATAACTTACAATACAAATAAAAAAAACTGATTTTAAATAAAACATAGGCATTTATTTATTATTGATTTGTTGACGAAAAATCTAGTTGTGGCACATTATAATTTAAAAACATGATTTTGCTTATCATCTCTTCATTATGTGCAAGAGCCCATCGTTTATCAGTTATTAAGTTCCGGGCCCTCGAAAATACTCTTTCTGATGCAGTGCTACTAGGTGGTGTACCCAAAAAATTGCAGCTCACTTTATGCAAGAGTGGAAAATGTGTTTTATTAGAGTCTCACCATTGTAAAACATCAACATTTTGGTTTAAATTTATATTAACTGCCAAGTATCCTTGTATTTCGTTGTTTATTTTGTCATCCATTGAATATTCTACGTAGGAAGGAACGAAGTCAGCAAGGAGATTATTGAGTTCATTTTTTTGACCGTAAGTGGCATCACTTTCGGTGCAATATGGTCCCATCAGTTTCTTGCAATCTTTAATTATCTGCAATTTTTCTTCTTCGTTTTATTTCAGCAATTTATTTGTAGGTGGAAACAAACACAGTGCCACCTTATGTACTTTACCTAAGTACTTTAGAACCACCGAATCTATAAGTTTTTTTTAATTTGGGTTTTAATATATATTCAATGTCAACTTCATTGGAGTAAGTGCTGCACATTTTTCTTAGATAATGTACACAAGGGATGACCAGATGCAAGCTTGGATAATTTTCTGCTTCTAAAGTTTTGGAGCACTTCTCAAAATGGCTGAAGATGTTTACAATTGAAGATATTGTATTAAGATTTAAATCATTAATACGGGCTATTTGATTTTTTTCCATTAAAATGTTGGTGACGTCCATCCAGTTCGCTTGAATTGATTCTAGAAGGTAGTAAGCAGTATTCCATCGAGTCGGGCAAACACTTATTAAAGACATTTCTAGGGTCGAATTCATTTCCGATTTTTTAAAATATTCTACCAGCTTACTTGCTTTTTGTAATATATTCGCCAATTCGTAATTTTCTTGAAAAGCCTTCTCAATAACATTGTTCAAAAGGTGATTTATACAATGTATTTGTGTGTTATTTTTTAATGCGGCAATCATTTTGGATCCTCATGTGATATCCAAATCACATCCAAATTCGCGTAGTTTCTTTGAAATTTTATCTTTTATTTTTGCACATGTGCATGTTTCACTTCTGTTCACTCATGTTTGTCATTGAAAGTAGACGGTTTTTCATTGTATTTTCCTTAATGTAGTGAATTGTTATAGCTAAATAACTACTTCGTAGAAAATTGTCTATTCATACGTCGGATGTTATACTATATCCACACAATTTCGTTCTTAAAATTTCTTGTCGAATTTCTTTAAAATGTATTTCATACAACTCAGATACATTTCGGGATACAGTTGTCGAATGAGGAAGCAGATGATTGACGTTAATGTTGCTTCCTAGTTCCGATCCTATTTTTAATAACATGGAAGACACTTTTTTTAATCCTGAATCATCAACAATAATAAATGGGCGCCAATTTTCTACTGTCCATTCTGTTACTGCACTCGTAATGCTTTTCTTAGTGTCGGTATCTATAAAAGTTTCCGGTAGATTCTCTTGACAAATTTTAAATTTCTCTATCTTATAACACTTATGCCGAACAAGATTTGAAGTACTTTTTGAAAATTTTAAAACGTTGCTGCAAATTCGGCATGCCACAATATTTCCAACCTCAGTTCCATTTTCTTGGATCAACTTTCCGAAATCTTTCCACACTTTACTGCGACCAAGTACATCGCTTACTTTGTATTCTCCTGTTTGCAATTTCACCTTGACGAATCCGGGATCAACACCAGCGTTAGAGTTTGTCAAATTGATCTGAAAAAAAATATATTATAAACAATAAGTATTTTACACATCAAACAATTTAGTACTTACATTCTTAGTTAAACTTATTTCCTCCATTTTTTTTCCTTTTAAAATAGCAAAGAATTGTCAACACACTTAACACAACACTGCTTAACACAAAAACTTTTTTCCGTATATTAAATTTCTATAACAAGTTATTTTCTTTTATATGAAAAGAAAACACACTAATTAAGAATTGCAACAAAAAATAGCAATACAGAATCTCCGGGTTAATTTTTTCATAACCCTTTCTTTCTACTTCCTACTTCAATTACAAAAAATGAAAGTTTCCTAGAATTCCTGAATGAAGTTTTTTGAATTTTACGACCTAATTGCCAAATCCTCATTTTTTCCTTCATATTTTTATGAGTGGAAGAAAATATAATTAACTCGCCTAATCATTATCCTTCCGGAAGTAATAAACAATAAAAACAAACTGTCGTATTAAAACGCAATAATTAAGAAAAAGGAAATCCCAAAAATATACATACATATGTATGTACATATGTTGCTTTTAAATAAAATGCTGCAACACATAGAGAACAATCAAAAAATAAAAAATAAATTTTTTTTTTACAAAATCTATTGTAGAGTTACATGATTTACTGTGAGTGAATTGATACCGCACATTCTAAATCATGAAACATGATCTACACGAATCATAGGAAACTAGTGATTCATAAGCAATGAGTGATTTGTGTTCATGGCACACTATATGATTCATTAACTCAAAAATTTATATTTTAGTGCGGTAGGATAGTTTCTAAAAGGTAAGGTGTTTACAGACCACCATAATTATTTGTTTTTGATGAATTGATTAATATTTGAGGCCTTAAGATCACTTCTCGCGTAGACTAAAATTCCACTGGTGTGGGATGATTCTTTATCACACCTGTCAACTAAAGTTCTGATAATACTATGACTTCGAAATCAATAGTTATTTGTAACTCAGCAAGATAGCTTACAAAACCACAATTATTTAAATAAGCCAGTCGCACAACTTTTGATTGCTAATTTGTTTTTGGATTTAATTTTTTTCTAATAGACTTCACACGTATCACTTCGACAACCATGATTTACATCACATTTAAGACCAAGCTTTGAGTTAGACACAACACAATTTACACTCTCGCAGTTCTTTGCATCATGCTTATCAACACATTTCGCACACAATATTTCATCGTACAATATTGAATCGTACACAAAACACCCATCCCAACCTAATTTAATCGTTTTTCTCTCCATAATATATCTATACCATATTCCTCTGTATCGATTGAAATTATAGCACTACAGGTTTTCTTTATGTTATCTTTTACTACACTGAACATTTTCAAATACTTAATATCACAGTTTATATTACTCGTATTTTGTTTCTTTATGGCTGACACTAGTCCTCCTTCACTCCTTTCTTTATTTATTCCACATATGTACATACGTATCGTAAACGTAAAGATACGTATGTATCTTTAAACAGGGGTCTTGAAAATTTGGTACAGACACTTCGTATTCACTTCATAATTTTTCTTTAACTTCTTTTTCTATTATTTTAAGTGATCATGACAACCTCATCCTTCTTGTTCACAATTTTATTCACTCTCACTGCCAATGGCGATGGATTAATCTTGTCCATAAGATCTTCTTTAGTTGTTTTATTCTATTGAGCTTTTTTTGGCTTTATTTGGCTTCTACACGAAATTTTTCTTTGGGCAGGAATTGTAAAAAACCTCACATCAATTAAATTTGAAAAGAACTGTCAAATTCGGAAATTGTGTGAATTGCGAGTATTTTATGCAAATTAACTCAAAAGATCACTTGGAGATGGACAAACAAGAGAAAAAAGAGCTTCACATTGCAACGAATAGTTTGCCTAATACAATAGAACTCTTTAAATGTATATTGCATCAATAAAATAGTAATAACAACCAATCTAAAAGTCTTCCTGTTGCTTTGCAATTTCTTCTTTGTTTTTTGACGTATGAAACACATTTTACAAAAACGTGTTCCCGCGAGATTTTGGGTTTAAGGGAGAATTTGCTTCTACTCCTGTAATTTAAGCAAAAAAATCTCTTTTACAAATTGTTGCAAAAACCTATAGTCTCTGCTCACACTGGGCATATACAGAACCGCTGATTTCTCAATTATCATTCTCAGCTTAGCACATTTGTAATAAAAAAAGGTTCCACAAATTTCATTGCATGGTCCGCTTTTACACGTCGCAAGTGTGTAATGCGCATTTTCTGATTATTTTCTTTTGAACTGTCATTCAGTGATGCGCGCAATTTTACCCGAAAGCCTTTCCCCTTCTTTGTTTTTTTATGTTATTTGACAGCTCTCTTTCATTTCATCTTTGGCGCTCAGTCTTTCATAATTGAAAATGAGCTGCCTTGTTAATTCTTTGGCTCATTTAAGTTCATCCGCCATACTGAAATGTTGTGTTCGTAACAACAGCGAAAGAAGTAATGAAGCAAATGCGAAAAAGAAAGAAGAAGAAGAAAAAGAAATGTCAAAAAGATGAAAATGTCAAAGAATGAAAATCCTACCCCAATGTCCGCTTTTACACGTCGCAAGTTTCGAAAAATACAAATAAGTGCAAAAGAGAGGGATAATGAAACAAAAAATACCCAATTAACCAAATTCCCACTGCATGTAGGTAGCATTTTGCACTCATTTGAAACTTTCGAAACTTGCGACGTGTAAAAGCGGACATGGTAAACTTACTTATTTTTAGGGCTCCCTCGCAATCCTTGCACGTGTTCTCATTGCAATGTGTGTGGGTGATCACACAATTTAAAGAGAAACCCCGCTTGCTCTTTTTCCCGTATTGAATTGTTTCCTCAATTTGGTTATAATTTGCTAATGAAATCGAAAATATCGTTTTACAAATTCAATGCATAAATACTTTCTTTTCTTTACTTTTCTATCACGTGCAATTCAACGTTAGTCACTAATTTTTTTAGTTCTGACAACCACACAAAAGTGCATTCAATCAGCGTTTTATCGCCACTCAACTCACACAACTAACGATATTGAGGACATTCTGCAGAAGCTGCATGGACGAGGACGAGGACGAGGAAGAGAGAATCCTCCACCTGACAATGACTTACACGATCTAGAGAATATAGACGTCAACAGTCTCCTACGTCAAAATGATTCCAAGAGTAGGAGGATAACAATTGGCCAATAGGCCTAAGTGGGTTGGTTTTTCCAACAGCCACTACCTAACCTAACCTAAAGTATTAGAGTAAACCTTTCATTTCAGCATCTTCCGTTATCAGAAGTTCTTGCTGGTCTATAATGAAATATATAGGCGATGGAATTTTTACAGAAGATTTTCTTCCTTGTGCCGCAATCTTGAAAATCTATTTGCTCGTTTGCCTGTGCTTTGATGTTGCATTTCTGCTATTGCTTGTCGTTTGTTCATAGGTTGGAAGGACCCCCTTTTAATTAAAGAAACAATGCTTCTACTGCTACCGACTGTGGGTTAATTACCGCTTCTTTGATTCTTTGTTAATATGTGCTTAGTCTGATTCAAGCCGAATTTTATCGGTTTCGGTATACCCGTTAAAATTAGTACCCACTGAAAGGCTAGTTCTTAACCACCATGTTTGTTTTTTTATATGGACCTGGTTTTTTGAAACAGTGTTATTTTTCTCTTTATTACAATTTTTGTGAAATTTGTACCACACTCTGTGTAGTAGACACATGTAGAGAGTTACATAAGTTATGTTAATTCCTTTTCTCGACTAATTTCGATTCTCATTATTTTTCTTCTATCAACCAAAGTATTGGGTGTTGGATAGCTGATGGTGCACTCTTTTTTAATAAATGGCTTAATTAATATAATCGTAGTTACACCGTGTTAATTGCATGAGTTTCCGTAGAGTTTCTGATTTCATTGCCATTTCTTCCATGTCAACGTTTTTAGCCTCTCGTGTCAGTTTAAGTCCTCTTCGATAAAAAGCATTTCTCCCCTGATATTTCGAACCGAAAATAAATCAAAATCATCACCGAAATTGCCCTGTCTTCCAAAGGCAAACTATTAAGTACGACGGAAATATGTAATATTTTACCATTTTCGATAAGCAGTAGTATCAGTGACTGTAAGTGTTACAGGCGAACGTGACTTAACACTAATGTGGTTCTTTTATTATACTTACCATTATTTCGCCAGTAAATTTTATATGAGGCATAAAGCATTTAAGTAAAAGACAGTTGCTGAATCGATTAATCAGTCATACCGATAACAAAACTCTGAAACAACTATTTATGTATTTTTCTCAAAATTGTGTATACCTTCACGAAATTCCAGTAAAAACTTAAATGTAAAATATCAAATATTTGGTCTTTTAGATTGATATATCGTTTGTCCCGTGAAGTCATCACTTGGAAGGTATGAGAAATAATTAATATATATACATACATATGTATAAGTATATATTTCAATTTGAATTTTAAAGCACTTTATTAATTATTAGGAAAAACTTAAAAGAAAAAAACAAACATATTTTTATAGAAAGAACTACTAAACGTCAAACCTTATGCAAGATTATATGAATAATAGTCACTTAAGGATATTATTTTAGCTGTTGTTCTTAGAACGACAGCTTCTTTCGGCAACAAAAGAATTTGGTCAGCATAGGTCTTGTCACCTGCCCTGCGTAAGGACTTATCGGTAACGACGATATATTCTAGTTCATTGGATAAATTATCAAACACTGAGTTCAAGTTGACAGTTTCAACACCATCCATAATATTGAGAAGTGTTATGTAGGTATAATCATTCGCCAGGGATCTAACAAACAAAAGAAAGTAATTTAGAGTGCGAGTAATTTCACAATTTACGAGTATAACCTACCTCTTAACTGCCAAAACTGAATTGCTAACGGCCTTAATTTGGGAATCGCCTTCATTCATGGTTTTTTGTGACCTCAAAACCTGCAATTGCTTGTACACATTTAGATGGCTGTAGGCAATACCACGCTCCCTCTTAACGTTCACAAAGGGATATAGATCTGATACGGGTAACCAGGTTTTGGGTCCGGTAGTAAACCCAGCATTCTTTTCATCATTCCATTGGAATGGAGTACGGCATGGATCACGGGACATATGTTCATAAACAGATGGATTGGAGTTACAAGCTTGTGGATCAACGGTGTCATTCCATGAGATATAGACATCAGTCATGCCGATTTCTTCACCTTGATAGGTCACACTACATCCAGGCAAAGTAAGAAGCAACATATTCAACATATCGATACGATCGGCCCCCATACGTGAGCCAACACGATTCTTGTCATGATTTCCCATCTTTTTTTAAATAACGAAAATATAATGCCGATTTCTAATACATAAGAACTGGTTAAAAATTCAGTACTTACAACCCAGTTAGGTGTTCGGCCTTTTGGCATTTTATTCATCCATGTGTTGATGATCTCGGCGTAATGGTAAGCATCTGAGTCATTAGTCAACCAACTAATCATAAGGAAGTTGAACGGGATTTGGGCACCTTCTGTAGTGTCATTACCATAGAATTTCATACTATAATCAACTGGGGAATACGCCTCAATCATAAGAATTCTTAAAAAAAAACATTTAATATATTCATTTGATTTTCCATTTAGTCGTATGTTACATACCTATCTTCACCTCCATTCTCAGCCTTGAACTCATCAAGTACACGTCTCCATTCGTATACCAAATCAATTGTCTCTGGTTGGTCAACTGTGTAAATATGGTTCACATAACCATAGTCATCTGGATCCGTAACCCAATCATTACGTGGCTCATCTAAGTAGTTTCCATCAGCATCAGGAGCAATTTCAAACACGTGTGGTACAGCATCTACACGGAAACCCGCAATACCTCTTTTCAACCAAAATCGAAGAACTTCCTTTAACGACATTACTCATTAATATGGGATACCTTCCTTTATATTCAATCAGTCTACTTACATTCATGTATTTCCTGACTTTTGGATTACGATAGTTGAAATCTGG
This sequence comes from Volucella bombylans, assembly GCA_949129095.1. NCBI lineage: Eukaryota > Metazoa > Arthropoda > Insecta > Diptera > Syrphidae > Volucella > Volucella bombylans. The sequence goes on from OX422144.1 coordinate 21,394,449, forward strand.
TTGTTTATCGACGAACTGATGTAAGTAGTACTCTTGACGCTTTTCATTCCATTCCCAAGCGCTTCCACGGAATACACTTACCCAGTTCGTAGGCGGCTGACGAACTCCATCGACCAACTTTCCTGGATGCCACACGTAAAAATCTTCAAATTCTGGATCACGGTTGATTGACTTTTGGAACCATTCGCATTCATCACTAGAATGGTTTGGCACAAAATCTAAAAGAATTTTGATTCCAACTTGATTGGCTTTTACAATCAACGCATCGAAATCAGCCATGTTGCCGAATATTGGTTCAATGTCAGTAAAGTTGGAAATATCATATCCAAAGTCAGCCATAGGTGATTTGAAAATTGGTGAGATCCAAGTTGCCGTAATGCCGATTTCTTTGAGGTAAGGAAGACTGTCAGCGATACCTTTTAAATGAAAATAAAAAAATTTACATATATCATACACATACACGTATCATAAATTGTAGTCTGGATATATTTAATGTCAATTCGATATCAATTCTAACAGTTAGGCTAATTTATTGGACATACGAGTAGTTCAAGTATATTATTCTACTGGTGCCCAACGTACTCTTTCATCCGGTAAGAAATATAAGAAATACCTTTTAGAAAGGTACCGAAGAACTGTTCCTGCCGGTATGAACGCTTTTATATGCGGCTTGAAATTCCATAAAGGAACAGAGAGACCTTACTTGATGTTCGTTTATCTTATCGTAAATTTCCCGGTTTACTTTAAATTGGCCAAACTGAATTATTCACATAGTACGCTGAATAGTGTCGTTCATATTACACATGTATTATAGTATTGTTGCTTGCCCTCAGTAACTGCTGTTACTATATTACATTGTCATTTGAAAAGAGCAATGACTGAGTGTATGTAACAGCCGATGGATGGCGGGTTGTAGGTGTGAATTCTGTAGGTGCAATGTTCCAAATAACAAAAATTTGAACTTTAGAATTTTACCTTAACCACTTAGCATGGTATGATTAGCATGGTATGATATGATTATTTAGAAACCTCAACTTAATCATAGCCAAGTTATAGAACATACTTTCCCCAATAAATATGAAATGAGTCTTTTTAACAATATTAGATCACACGAGCAACTCAATATTAAACAGATTCCTCTCCAAATAAGTTGGAATAACTTCCGAAGTGTGAAAAATTCACTCGTTTACCAAGTAAAATTTTCTGGGCAGAGTAAGCATGAGATCTGTGTAATGTTCGTTGTTCGCTTCGTTACATGAAATCTCACTTAAGTATTTTAGTGCATCTTTCATCAGACACCAGCAAATCGTTCGGCCAAAATATACACAAGGTATTTTAGCACGCCTAGGTCCCCTGTAAATCACCGTATCCCACAGCCTGCACCATTAGGTCAAGCTAATTTTTAAAGTGAAGTAGTGTGAAGAGTTTATGTCTTTTAACACTTATCTTACGAACATACACAAACATCTCACTTAACATCTCACTTCATATTCTCTTAAATGAAAAGTCAATTTTTGTTTAAACAAAAAAGAATAAATCGTCAGGCGTTACTTCTCGTATGGTAAACAAGCGTTCCTATTCGAAACGTTATATGTTTTGAAAAAGATTTATGTCTTTAGCGACATCAAATTTGATTCAAAAGCTTTCTCAAACGCAAGGCTTCTATAAAAACTGTGGGAATGATGAGTGAGCTTCATCAGAGAAGGAAACTGCCTATCAACTTCCAAGGTAAGGCTCAAAGTGAAACTTCACAGGGCCTGAATCTGTTGAAGATTTACAATGTCAATAATGTTTCTCATAACCTCAGTAATAATATTGCATTCTAGGTTATAGGGAGTGCTTGGTGAAGTCTTTAGAATTAATGTGGCTTTCTTGTCTTAGAACGGGAAACATTAGACTTCAAGATAAAACGACCTTGTTTAATGTGCTAATAAAAGGTAACAAATCTCTTGCAACGCTTGTTGTGAGTATGATGTTATAATTATTTAGGCACTGAATCTATGAAATGAGCTTTCGTTTTACAGAAGACAGAAACTTTATATTTATATTCAGAATGTTAGGAGTATTATAACACAGTTGACAAGTTAATCCGTTTTGGTAGAAAAAAACCATCAACATATTCTTGTGTGCATACACACAAAATCTGCCTGTCATTATTTTTACTTAATTCAATCATAAAAACGAGCACATATACAATGTCATTCATAACATATATGTACAGCACACTAATCTGTTATTATTTTCTAAGCATACTTCTTAGTGAAACTTTGTACCTTTTCCGTTTTACTATCAAATTGAGTATTTTTCTTCTGTATCACTACATCCAAAATGATTACATGTAACTTACCCTTCAAATCTCCGATACCATCTCCATCACTATCTTTGTATGATCTTGGATAGATTTGATAGAATGATGCGGTTTGCCACCAAGCAGTATTGCTTGCACGTCCTTTTGTCATGAGCTCTTTTACTGTCAAAAATTCGTAGTTGGCATGAAAATTTGGAAAAACACTGGCGTTAGTCACTGCCATTAGCAGACACACTGCAATGATATTCTTCAAAGTCACCATTGTGACCACAAACAGAACCGATTCGGATACAATTTAGAATGCGACTGAAGAAAGAAATTTACAAACTCTGCCTTGGATTAGACTGTGGAGCCCTTTAATAGTTTTTTAGCAAGGCACACCCGTAATCTTATATCAGTAAGGCATTAAGAAATCATTATCTCCAGCGCAAGATAATGCTCGAAATTACTATTGAAAAATATATTGTTATAATTCGCGCGATAAGCCCGATTGTCAATCAGCGAGAATAATATTTCTTTTATAGATATGTATGCACGAATGTACTAAGATACAGTTGTATTCGAAACTGTTCTAAGACGATTTTGCTACTTATATCGATCGTTTGATAATAGTTTTCATTTTCTTTCTTATTGTTTGTGCTCGAAAATTGTTATTGTCTCCCGCAGAGACTGTAGTCATAAACCTATTATCAACAACAACAAAACAAAATCATGCAGTAGAACTTTTTTTGGTTCATCGAGAGCGGAACAATTTTAAAAACGACGACGCGACACGACGCACTAAAATGCTACTGATGATTTTGTTTTGTTTTTTCGTTTTTTTTTCTACAGTGCGGGGGTGCACATTTCCGATTATATATGTACGCATAAGTAAATACAGAATTGAAATAAACATCCAGATATGTATGTAGGCAAGTATGTTAATATATATATTCACTTCTCTAATCAGCTACTTTGTGACCACTTAAATCACAAGTAGCGTAGGTGCCAGCCATAAAATAATAAAATAACAAATCGTAGATGCTTGACGAAGTTATTTTTAAATTATACTTAGTGACCATGGGGGTTAGCGTTTGCTGTTATCAGCTTTTATCGCTTCGCCGATTTCTTGCATAACAATAACTTTAAACTGCACATCGATAATTTGATAGTTGGATTTATGAACACTGAAGTAAACAAATACTAATCAAGAAGTATAAAACTGTTTTCGGGTGTGTTTTTTTAAGAGAAAACATTTTATTGTGCAAAAACATAACATACATAAGTGTGCCTTAACACATCCATTTCAAATTTATAATTTATTAAGCTTCTTCGCATACATGAAGAGCTAGGGTCAATGTTTTTGATATTTCGAGATATTTCGTAAAAAACATATGCAAATGTATACATATATGTATATATGTATATATTTATTTATTTATTTATTTATTTATACACCTACAAGTCACTTAAGTGCTAACAGATACTAGAAAACAAAATATAACATATATACATAAATTAAATTTAAAAAATGTATAAAGTTTTGACTATATTTTTAAATTGATCTCTATTTAAACAAATGTCTAAGAGGTTACTGACTTCGTTGAAGGCTTTGACAGTACGAGTAAGCGGTTCGTTAATACCATAATTCGTTCTGTGGTATTCAACAAAAAGAAGATGCCGTGTTCTCAATGACCGTATAGGGACATGAAGTCCTATTTTTGATAATAGAATAGGGCATCTTATATGATAACCGAGAAGGTCTCTAACAAACATTATATCATGTATAATACGTCTAGACTTTAGCGATTTTAAGCCAAGGAGTAAACATCTAGCTTTATAATTGGGGCAAAAGTTCCAATGCATTCTATAGAAAATGAATCTTGTAAAACGCTTTTGAACACGTTCAATTCGGTCGGAGTCAGTAGAGAGATTGGGATTCCAAATCACAACTGCGTATTCCAGATAAGGTCTAATAAGGGCGGAGTACAATGACAGGAGAGAGAATGGGTCAGAAAAGCTTTTGCAATTTCTCTTGATGAAACCTATTGCCGAATAAGCTTTGGATAAAGTACGATTCAAATGTACTTTAAAAGAAAAAGTAGAATCCAACATAACTCCCAAATCTTTGACTTCACTAATTCGGGAGAGGGGTATGGAAACAATCGAGTATTCAAATTGAATTATAGAGGATGATTTGGAGAATGAAATGAAATTACACTTGCTTGTGTTTAACGTTAGGGCATTGATTTTGCACCATTCCGTGATTACAAAAGTGAAGAATTGCCAGGTCTGCCATAGTGAATGATTTTTCAGAACAGAAGGTAATAATTTTCAATAGATACTATGAGGATCGCCCTAAAGTTATATACGGGTATATAAGAATACCATAGGTCTATACCGGCTCCAGCACTTGCTTGTATAACAGATCTTGTCCCCTTTTCCACGTGCGGCTTCCATTTTGGCTTTGACACTCCTTTATATTTAGGCTCATTTGCGAAGGAAATATAGACCTAGGTTAAACTCTGGCTAACTGCTTCCAGATGCGCACCTCAACTTTCGTCCTATTCGACTTTCGTGCGCAACCTCAGGCTAGGTCTTCCTCTACTGCGTTTCTCCTCGGAGTTTGAATCGAACACTCTTCTATTTTAGTCATCTTAGGCGACTAATGTGATTTTTTTTAACTACACCAATGTCACTATCGACTTCCCCCTTAAATCTCCAAATCCTAACCCCATCAACGCAAATGGGACCAAACTAACTCGAAGAATTTTGCGTTCGAAACGCCGAAGGATATATTCATCCACCTTCGCTAATGTCTATACTTCTGCATCATAAAGCAATACTGAATGAGGAGTCTTCTAGAGTCTGTTTGTGTTCCTTGACAAGACCTCATTACTGATTTGCTTTTAAAGGCTGAAGAAAAGTCGATTGGCAAGACTAACTCTTCGTTTGACTTCCGGAGAGATGTCATTAACAGATTTAATAGCTTTGAGCTGTATTTTCTGATGTTAAGTCAGATTCGTCGATGTTGTGTGTCCATCTTGCTGACAAAATATGCTTAATTTTATCCTCATTAACTACTAAAACTAATATTTCCACCTCTGCTCCAATTTTGGCTAGCTGAATTCTGCCAATGATGTCAATGTCATCAACGAATGCAAATGGTTGATCAGGCTTTTTGAACATTGCGTTTCCGGTGTTGAATTGCAAGTTTAGCTGAATTTTCTCTACTGTGATGTTGAAAAAGTTGAATGACAGCGCGCCACCTTGCTTAAATACATAAAAGATCTCGGAGAGATTGTATTCGACCTTTACGTAGCAGCGTCATTCTGCACATTCTTTTTTTTTATAATCAGCCGTTTTACACGCTTAAGAAAGGCACGCATTCCTGGCTCGTTTGAACTTTTTTTGGTTTTCTTCTGTCGAGTGGTCTTGTAGGACCGGAAAAACTGTTCTCTAACACTGACAGCCTCTTTACAGCTCGAGTCGTACTCTGCCCTTTCTTTTGATACTCTTAACCCGATGAGAGCTAAGTGATTTTTCATTCCAAAGAGAATAGCGTCTGTGATCATCATCAGCTGCATCCACGTCGTTATCGAGGAAAAATAAAGACCCTTGAAATTCCAGAAGAAGGTGTTACGTCCCTCCGAATTAGTTTTCTCGTATTGGAATACTGTTATTTGAGGTATCTTTCTCTAACTTTGCGTGCAGAATGAAAATTCCGACGTTTACCGAATTTAGTTGTTGTAGGTTTTATGACTTTACACCATTAGGAAAAAAATTCACATGCTAACTACCCACTATCCATCAGATTTACATGCGCTCAGTTGTTTCTGCTGTCATATAGCAAGGTAATAGAGCAGCACCAGTAACCGGGTGCAAGCGAACTACGACCAGGAGTGGTAAAGGTGTTTTTTTTTTCTGCACTGCAATGCACTAATTTCTTGTCTATGAGGGCTAGGCATGACTCTGTACAGCTCATCTATTTAGATGCTTCAAATCGATAAAGAGGCGATATATATCGATATGGCCTTCCTGGGTTTTTTCCATGATTGTGGACTTACCGGGTGGGAAATTAAAATTAAATTGATAGCGCCAATCAAATCGTCGATAAATGGCTTCAAGAGTTCACACGAAATGGCAGATAAGATCTTATATGCGATATATTACCTCATTTCCTGAGGCATGCTTTATACTGACCAAATCTTAGAAATGAGATGTTGTGTGCTCTCTTTCAAGTCATCTCCCATTGCCTTAAATAGCTCTGGAAGTATCAGGTCTAGTCCAGCAGGATTGCTGTTCTTAAGCTTGGATATTGCGATATTCCCTTCATTTTAGTTGAAGTGGGGGGGATTTCCATATTGTCACTGTTCAGGTTAAATGGTACGTTCTGGTTGACAGCGAAATTTGGAATGTCCTCTCCGTTTAGCAGAATTCTTAGTACTGACTGTGACTCTACTACTGTGTTTCCTTCTTCAACACTACAGGCCTCAATTCGGATCTTGTTGCCTTGACATGTTCTTTTTAACTTTTTGCTGAAACTTCCGAACATTGTTCTTGGATGAGCACCAAGTTACTTTCTCGATCTCACGCTTCTCATACTCTTACTCTGTTCGCGGGAGAAGATGAAGCTCTTCCCACCACTTATCCTCGTAGTGTTCACGGGCCGCTGTCCTTTTTCTATGCAATGCGGCTTCGTAGGCAAGTACTTTCCTTAAGTGTGCTTGTCTATCTCTTTAGTCAAACCATGGGTTTCCTGAAGGATAAGCGATCGGCAAAGACTCTGACGGTTTGTTGCAATTGCAGCCGTTTAACTTTATATTTCCCAACAGAAGGGCTCCGCGTCTATATTCGCCGTTCACAATGTTCGTACATCTATAATATTGGAGGAGTGTCTTCCGTCGATCGCAACATGATCAATTCGGTTGACAGTTCATTGATCAGGTGACCGCTATGCCTCTTTATGGATATTACGGTGGGTAAACCGTGAGTTACTTATAGTGATGTTCAGCCACGCAAAAAAGTCAATTTGCCTTGTTCCGTTTCTAGAAGCGTCATACCGAGTTTTCTTCCTGGCTGCGCTGCCAAAATATGCCCACTTTTAATTTGACGTTAAAATCAGCTAAGGCTCTTTTACATCATACTTAGTACATTGCTTGTAGGCATTGTCGAAGAGCTCGTCCGTTAACGCGTGAGCCCATATTAGGCTGGTATTTCCGTTAAGGTATTAGCTTGGGTGGCAAAAACTCAAGACTTTTTGATTTGGTCTGCCGCTTATAACAGATATACATATATTTGCGAGTGGATAATAATTTATAAATGGTGTCCCAAAATCCACGCAAGAATTAATTTTGATAGAAAATACAGGTTTATAATTAAAAATTTTATATTTTTTATTGCTTCGTAAGGGATACATTATAGGGTCATGTATGGAATAACGGGTAAATGGCCTTCCTGGCTTTGCTGGCACATATGAAATCTTTTGTCCGAATTTTTCATGGGAGTTTTTCATAAATGTGGCTGAATTCCGTTGATACAGCTTTGAATTTGCTTCTTCAAGGCGTGGCTGGTCGTGGGCTTAATGGCATAAACCTTATACTTCAAGAAACCCCAACGAAAAAATTCCAACGGCGTTAAATCGCATAATCTGTGCGGTCAATTTTGATTACTAAAACGAGAAGTTACACAACTAGGAAATAACTTTTTCAGTAATTGAATAATTGCTTCTTGGACTGAATAGCATGTGCCACCGTTTTGTTAAAACCGCATGTTGTTCACATCCATATCTTGCAATTTAGGCACAGAAAGCAGGATCATCATGTCGTGACAGCTAACATCATTAGCTGTTATTACCTGACTAGCCTCATTTTCAAAGTAGAATGGTCCGATGATGCCTCCAGCCCGAATCCCCGCCAAACAGTAACTTTTGAGAGGAAAATTCTTCGGGTGATTTTCGGTCCCATCTGCATAGACGGTGAGTGGAGGAGCAGACATAACGACGAACTGTTTGGCCTTTACAGCAACATTGACTTATCCAGAAGATTGAAGGTTCAATGACTAAGATGGATGGGTCTTATAGAGCGGATACCAGTGCTATGGTCCGAAAAGTCTTCGAATCCGCCCCCGAGGGACAGCACCGTAGAGGAAGAGCGCGAATCAGGTGGTGTGCGAAATTGGAAGCTAACCTCAGCCAACTTAGCGTGCGAAATTAAAAGTAGCTAGTTAAAAACGAGTTGCCTGGAGATGCCTGTTAATTTAGGCCCAAGTTCATCCCGGATTTTAATGCCACATTAAGTAAGTTATTATATGTTGAAAAATGGTTTAGTTATAAACTTTATTAGGGCGTTTAGCTCAATGTCCCAATATTTCATATGTCTGCCGTCCTGTTGAGAGCTCATGTTAATCAGAAAAACCTTCTATTTGCCGACAGACGCAAATAAAGTTTAGTAACAGGCACTTATAAGTAGCATTATTCTGTTTAGGTTCTGTCCGAGTAAGCAACAAGGTAATCCTTAGTCTCTATTACTATTTTCACAAAATTTTCTACACTTCCATAAGAATGTATGATGCAGCCTTTCAAGTATTCCCTGTAATGGTCGTAACTTTGTAGTTCCAAAAATTCTATTTCACCGATGTTACCCCGAAACACCGTATTTCTCTGTGTGCTACACGTGGAAGACATCCATAAAAGTACCTTCGCTGCACTAAGAAGTATAATATTGAACAAGTATTTGTTCGCAGAATGATCGATTTGGTTGACTGTTCTATTATCTGTATACTCTGTATATTCTTATAGTATATATTGACATTAGAAAACTTGTGAGGCAAAATCAATTAGTCCATTTGTAGACGTGGTATCTGTGGGGCTATGCTTTCGAATTGTGCTACCATAGGTGTCCTCTCTTCCTAACTTGGCACTGGAATAATTCAAAATATATTATAAATATTGTATATTATAAATATATTGTGTATTAAATGATCAAAGATTTCGTTGAGCTGCTCATAGAAACATTCTTTCGCTTTCTTTCGTGGTTCTTCTGTTGGTACGTGAGCACATATCAAGCTAATGTTTAAATGCATTTTTATTTATATACATAATTTACTCTTACATGCTAGACAAAAAAATGCTTAAAAATTAGTTTAAATAACTTACGAACAATCTTATTCTATTACTGGCCCCATGCGGGCACTAAGTTAAACCTAACACTTAAACTATGTCTTTCGACGAATGTTACAGTCTAATTTTATTTTTATTTTTACATACTAAAACCAAGAAAATAAATTTTAATTAAAAAAACTTAGTGTTTTGCCCTTTTTTTTATCTATAAAAATTAAAACTAAACCTATAAACTACCTAAACAATAAATCTTAACCTACTTAACCTTCTTACATCTAATACATACATATATACATAATATGTATATACATAAAATATAAATATATGTATATATATATATATATTTGTTTTTTTTTTCATTTTTTTTTTTTATTTCTTTTGGTTTTATATATTTTTTTTCTTAAAATCCAACTTAAACCTACCTAAAACTATGTACGCCGGACATGGCTAAAAACAAGAATTAGGCTGGCCCACCTTGCTTCACCTGAAGCTAACCATCACTGGAGGAGTTCGACGACGAAGCATCCTCCCCTTCAACATTCTTGGTGAATGGGTCGTTGCGCGCAATGGCCATGTTATCAACGAGCCGAGTGAGGTGTATACCTTTGATGCGGTCAACGGTGGCAAGAGTGACATTGACGTTACTTTTGCCAACGAAGGAGGTTTTAGGGCGTTTAGTTTTCGATGGCGTGTTAGTGTAGGGGTGAGGGATCACAACTGGATTCAGTTTGAGATCGCTCACGCAATAGAAGAAAACAACACGGTTTCAGACAGGAGATGGTGTGTGCGAGGCGCTGATTGGAGTGTTTATGGTGCACGTATACGGGAGGTTTCCTCCCTGACACCGCAAGTGTACGGTAGCTTAAGCATCGACCGGCAAATCGAGCACATTAATGAGTGCGTATGGCGGGTTAATGACGAACTCTTTGAGAGGAGCCGTAGGGCAAATCAAAAAAGTATAAGTTGGTGGAACCGCTGTCTGAGAGAGAAGCGAAGCGTGGTCAGAAACCTAATTAAGCGATTCCAATGGGCTAGGGCGGCTAACGCTGAGAACCTGGCTCAGCTGGACATTGCCTTTCGGCAAGGGCTCTCTGAGTACAAGCGTCTCATTGTCAAGATAAAGGAATCTCACTGGAGAAACTTTGCCTCTAACAATAGAGATGATCCCTGGGGCAAACTCTATAAGATTTGCGTAGTGCTAAAAAGACTGCTAACATAGAAGGCATTCGTGTGGATAATACGGTTTTATCCGCATGGAAAGATTGCCTTACTGCATTGCTTGGTCAGTTCTTCCCGAGAGAGGAGCTCTTTAAGGACTCTTCATATGAAGAGCCTCCGGTCCGTCCGGAGTTAAGGACTGAAGAAGTCGAGTATGGTGTTTAACTTCTTCTCTCCAGGAGATCTCCTGGAGCTGATGGAATGACCGGAGAGATGGTGAAGAATACCTGCTTGGTCTTTATAGCAAATGTATTGCTTGCAGCTACTTCCCCAAGGATTGGAATGTGGCAAGGGTGGTTGTGCTCCTGAAGTCCACCGATAGGAATAGGTCAGACCCTAAATCTTATCGGGGCATCCGCCTGCTTCCGGTACTAAGAAAAGTACTGGAAAGGTTTATGGTGAAAAGGGTTTCGGAGAGCATGGCGGAACCAATGTCCCCTTCCAATTCGGCTTTACAAGAGGCAAGTGTGTCGAGGATGCATGGTCTTTCCTAAAAGACAGGACTCTGTCTGCAGAGTCCTGGGTGGTTATAGGCATCTTTATTGATTTCAAAGGTGCTTTTGATAACCTGAACTGGCAGAAAATAGTAACCCGGTTGCAGGAATTGGGCTGTCGGGAAATTGAGCTTTGGGGAAGCTACTTTTCCGACAGAAAAGCGAGTGTGGTAAGTACGCACGACAGCGTCTCAATTAATGTTGAGAGAGGTTGCTCCCAGGGGTCCATCTGTGGTCCTTTTATTTGGATCCTGATGATGGATCCACTCCTGTGGCGACTTAACGAGCTCTGTGGGTGCTGCGCCTACGCAGATGACCTGCTCCTCCTATTTGAAGGCCAGTCTAGGGCCGAGATCGGGGTATTAGGAGAAAGAGCTCTAGCAGTCGTTGCTGAATGGGGAGAAAGCGTTGGGGTAAGTTTGTCGCAGGATAAGACTGTGTCTATGAAGCTCAAGGGCAAATTGGGTATAACGATGGGTGAGTGTATGAACTTCATGCATCACCTGGTTCGAACCAGACAACGCATGCTGAGTGCTGTGGGCCAGGTAAGGCGCATTTTGCGATCTGACTGGGGACTCAACAGGCACTCTGTTCGTATAGTATACGATGGTCCTTTTGTTGCCTGTGCAACATATGGAGCATCGGTATGGTACGACAGGGTTATGACTGTTGATGGTTGAAGGCGGATCTTGACTTAACAAAGAGTCGCCTTGCTTGGCTGTTTACAGGTTTGCCTCACTGTCTCCACAGAGGCAATACAGGTGTTGCTTGGAGTGCCACCTCTGGATCTGGAAGTGATACGTCGTGGTATTGCATTCAAGATCAGAAAAGGTCTCCCTCTAAATGGGCGCGATTGGGTTTCAACGGAAGAAGTGGATGGCCTATCCCTGAAGCAGCGTAAAACCTTGCTACACGCATGTGTTCTATCTAGATGGCAATCTAGATAGGATGCTAGCGAAAATGGCAGGATTACTTACGGCTTCCTAAGGGATGTGCTAACCATGATAATTTTTCCTGAACGGAATTTTAACCCCAGCCTAGACTTTTTGTTGACCGGGCATGGCTCTCTTAATGCATTCTTGCATAAGAGGGGGCTTAGCGAGGTTGCGCGCTGCTCATGTGGAGCCACTTATGAGGACTGGCTTCATGTCCTATGTGACATAAGGAACTTGCAGGCTATGGTGAGACCTACCTTCAATGGTGAGACCTACGATGTCAGTGGAATTATCACTAATACCCTACCGTATAAAAAATTTTATAAAAATTTTATTTTATCAAAAGATTACAGTTATACTTTTCCAATCGTAATGATTAATGTTTATCTTTTTTATGGCATTTTTTCTTAATTTCGATTTTCTTTATGTATTTTTTTTTTTTTCGTTATTAATTTATTATTTTCATGTAATACATATGTAGCAACTTCCAATTTTATTTTATGTACACTTTTATTTGTAAGTTCACTTTCAAATATTCCTTAAAAACTGTTTTCCATATTTATAACTGCACAAGATTATAAGATTTATTCTTAATGTGTAAGTAATGTCAGAAATAAATAAATAAATAAATAAAACCCGTAGTTTTGCAAAAAAGGTATTTTATAGAAGACGCAGTAGGCAACCAGCGGGTAGATCATAGGAATTTAAATTCAATTGTTCAAATTGTTGAAAGGCTGCCAGTCCTGTAACCTCAACGTTCCGAAGCTCGACCGGAAATTATATTCTGGTACCACGGGAGGTCAGGAGCCCCCGAAAATATGGTTCCGGCCTGACCTAGGAGTTGGCCCCCGTGTGGGAGTATCATGGTGGCTGTAGGCTTTTACCCAAAATCGCGGGGAGAGTAGACCGAATGGAGCTTGGACATCTTGTAGCGTGATCCCTATTAAATTTTTGTTGAATCTCGTTTTTTTTAATCCTAAAATGGTAACAGGTGGTCCGAACGTCATAGACACAAACCAGATGGTTTAGCGTGAACTCGACCTTTATACCAATTGGTATATTGGAATTATAAACCGATTGAGTTTGGCTTAAACTAACGGAGACACATCAAAGTATATAAGGCAGTGGGATATCTCATTCTTTCTTTTCTTTCACCTAACAGACGTTCAGTGTGGAAGCCACTATAATTTTTTTGTTAAAAACCACGTTTTCTTTTTGTGTGGTGTGATGAAAAGATTTGGCTTGAGATTTAGTTTTTTGTATACTTTGTGCGTCTTAACAAATTAAATTCGTTAGTCACTAACGAGTAACTAGTTGATTCCACTAATTTAATAGAAACGTAATATATATATGTACGAGTATATACATATACGTATATTTACCCTTAGAAGGTAAGCATTTTCGTGGTTATGTGAACAAGTATTACAAATTCACATTTTCAGCAATCTTTAGTGGCCTTAGCGGAGAACGTTTAGGGTTCTACTAAGGTCCACTTTACAAAGCAAGCCGTTGTAAAAGACCTGAAAATATTTCATCCTCTGGAAAAAGAACAAATGAACTTCACGTTGGTTGCGCATATGCCAACTTAACCTAACATGTATCTCAACACTGGTGCATCGCAATGGAAGAAGAACAACTGTAAATCAATAGTCGAGCATTCTTTTCATAACCTCAATCAATCGTTCTTCAATCAAGTGCTTCATCTATATATGTATATACGTCAAGGATGTATCGGCGAAAGCTATCGTAACCCTATTTATTTTACTTAAACCTTAAATATATAAACTAAATTTCGTGACAAACAAGTATAGTAGTGCTAAATCTAAATTATGAGTTAAATAAGCTTAAACAAAAAACAAAGAGAAAATTATTTAACTTAAATTTCATCAAGGTAGATTTACTATCAGTAAAAAAAATTCTGTAAAAGCCACAGAGAAGTAACACTTTGTCATAATTTGTATAAAGGAATATTCAATTTAACTACATATACGTCTGAAATTTGTGCACAAACTTCAACGCCTGGATCTTCATATAAAATCGAAGTACATATCAAATAGTTTCTTTTCAATGGCTTATTTTCTAACCTTTTCTTAACTTCATTTATAACGTGCATTCATATATATACCTCTTTATAGTAGGTAAATTCCTAAATACTTATCCTAACTATATTTATATAAACTTAAATACATAATACATACCAAACTATCTAACAGTTAATTAGTCAAAAAATACATATATCGTAGACCTATACATTCATATATACATAACCATAATTAATAAGAGTTTACAAACTAACCTTTCATACATTTGAATTTAGCACATGCAATTCATATACAAACGTACTCATATTTTCCAATCTAAGTTACATTCATTTAATTTATACCGAAACTACCTAACCTCTCAAAAATTACATGCATCATCTTTGCGTTGCCAACGATATGTATGTACATATATACATATATACCTATATATAGATAATGAATTATAATAAAATTAGTTTTGGATACGTTTGTTTGCAAAATTTTTGACAATTATTTTTTTCTTTTTGTTTTTGTATCAAATTAATATGAAGTTTTAACATTATTCGCGATCGTTGAGATAATCGATTAGGAAAATGTCCGGAACAATTAGTTAGGGACTATTCCAACAGAAGATTAGGAAGGAGTAGTCATGGCGCAAATGGCTACGCCAGATGCAGCGGGCGGGTTCCCTCTGGTGTTGCTACATCTAAAACACCGCAATAAGTTTCAGTGTGCTCATATAACTCTTTCAACTTTCAATGCTCTAGCACCCTTGGTCATGAGCTTTAAATCCCTTTTTATATTATTTCCTTTCATCGGCACGATAAAACAGTAAGAATCAGAGAAAAGCAGCAAGATCCCACCCCACCGACGAGTTAACGCCGTGCAACCGCAAGCGTGCCACCTGCTGCTAACAAATAAGTGTATAGTTCACCAAACGAACACTCTGATAACCTCTTACAATGGCGCCCAACAACGTGGAGCCGCCTAAACAAAGAAAGAGATTCAAGTCTGATGTCCTTCAAAGGCCTCCAACAATGTGGTACCGAGTATTCCCAAAAGGCATCCAAAGGGATATGCTATAATTCTAAATGACCAGTTTTCTTGTGGAAGCTTGGGTTTCTAATTTATGTTTTGGATACTTATTTTGCTCAGCGCAAATTCTAAAATGCAATCTTTACTAAGAATTGGTTGAATTATACTCCATGTGAATAGTCAAACGTAACGTCATGAGTCCAAGCATACTTTGTTTTCAAAAGAGTTTGAGTTTCCATAGACAGTTAGCTTCAATTTCACAATTTCATAACGTTCGTATATCGTTTCTGAGTCGCTAGTGAGAATAGCCTAATAGTCCTGAATGTAACGAAAGTATTCAATAAAACAACCAAAACTCTTAACCACTTAAATTACTTTCTATCTATATCTTTAAAACAACATGAGCTACTTAAAACTTATGAATATTTCGAACACTTTACCTCAACGATCATTAAATCTATTTTTGCCATTTACCACGAAAAACAAGATCTCGTCTGTTTCTATTTCTGTTTAGTAAAACTAAAATCAGCTGTGCTTTCTTATCTTTATCAACACTAAAAGCAAAACAAGAACATGAGTAATAACAATAATACAAGTAACGGTACTGTTCCGAGGCAACCAAGAGGAACCACAACTCGTTCTCAGACCATACGTAGTAACCCTGACACACCCACTCAGAGGTCACGTAAAAACTATCAAGCGGTAATTCACTCTCCTCCAAGAGTGACACTGACACCAAATCGGCCCGCTGAATCAAATCTCTTTGACAGTAATATCAATTATTCTTTCTCCAATAATCGAGGCTCTAATATTGCGTCTACAAATAGTGAAGCCTTACATACTGCTTGCTATACTGCTACCACTACAAGCGTCTTAAACCCCATTACTTCCATGATCCATGATGTAAACATTGTTGAGGAACAATTTCCAATACCATCTACAAATCAACAAGTTGATAAAACAGCAGTTCATCTCCAATAACGCGGGAAACGAAAAACAGCTGGATGAACACATTAAGCAAAGTGTAAATGATTCAATGGATCGTTTAATTCCTACACTAATAACAAGTAACATAGAGAGAGCAATCCAACCATTAATGAACTTGCATATCAACAGGCGTGATCCGATTCCAATTCCACCAGCAAATCCTCCAAGTAAACGACATTTTAATAACTTTGCTCACCCAGGTGATATTCGTAACTCAGAATCACAAGACAGCTTGGGATTCAACAGAACATTTTATAATGACAGGCTAAGTCATTCCAGATCAGAAGGACACACTTTTCGATTAGATCGATGGGGTCTGAAATTCGATGGTTCATCTAAGGGTATGTCCGTGGAAAACTTTGTGTTTAGAGTCGATGTACTTAAGTTAAATTATAATTGTTCTTGGGAGGAAGTTTTGATGAATTTTCACCACTTATTAGCAGGAAGTGCTGAGGATTGGTATTGACAGTTTCTTCGTGGCAATCCTCTTGGGGATTGGCCAAGCCTACGTCGAGCATTGTTAAAACAATTTCGAAACCACGGAAATGATTTCGAAATTGTAAAACAAATCATGGATAGGGGACAATTACCCAGAGAAAGTTTCGAAGACTTTTTCAATGCAATCCTGCACCTTAGAAGTCAATTACGGCAGCCAATCAAAGACTTAGATCTAATTCACATTCTCAGAACAAATATAAGCCCAAAATTGATACAATTTATATATGCAATGAGAATTTATTCTCTTGAGAATTTCAAAGAAGAGTGAAAAAAAACTGAACGAATGTTGAATTCCCGTTTCACTATGCCAAACAGGACAAACTCTTATCATTCAGTTCATGAGTTTGAACAAATAAATAATCCAAATGAAGTCGATTGTAACGAATGCGATGTCTCAGCCTTTTCAAGGAATGACAGAGAACTTACAAATAATAATATACAAAAGAGACCAATTACGTCGAAAACACTGAAATGTTATAACTGCAAGAGCCAAGGCCACGTTTTCATAGACTGTCCATCTCCGCTTAACAGACTTTTCTGTTACAGGTGTGGTGCGGATGGAGTCACCGTTATAAGTTGTTCTCGATGTAATCCCCAATTAGAAAACCGAAAATCGACGAGATGAAATCCGGGAAGTCTTGTTCGACACAAACATATCCGGAGCAGTAATGGTTGATGCTTGCACGAACACAAATTTTCATGAAGACATATATATTTATAAAACCCATACTAGTGACGCACAAACAAATTCGACTAATCATTTAAAAAGACATACGTTTCGAAAGCTACCATATGAAGAGAGACTAAAAAAAATATAACCAACTTCGGGAAAAGTTATTCAACATAGACGAACTTAAGCTATGCAGAGATCCAAACAAATTTTTCAAAATTCGCTTACGTTTCAAGAAACGACGAATATTTAAACAATGGATTTCTTGCAATACCCTCAATAATACCTTAGATTCTCGACCTTATGCAACAATCAAAATACATGGAAACGAGATGGTTGGCCTTTTAGGTAGTGGAGCCAGCATTTCTTGTCTCGGTAAAAACTGTTTAGAAAAAGTTAAAGAGTTAAATATCCCTATTCTCGAAAACAGTCCAGAACAGTAGGCAGAATTAACACTGAAGTTGTTTTTAATAATCGAAAAGAAAGACTTGACTTTTACCTTATTCCATCTTTGTCCCAATCACTTTATCTTGGTATAGACTTCTGGCAAAAGTTAAGAACTACGCCAAACATCATAAGCGAGATAATCGAAGATGTAAAGCCGGAAATGAATAGAGTTAGAAATGTAAAGCTAGAACTGGAATTCAGTGAGTTTGACAAAGAAAGACTTCAACAGGTTATAACAAAATTTCCCCCTTTCTCCGAAAAAGGTTTGGGAAAAACTTCACTAGAAATGTATATTATTGACACATGTGATGCTGAGCCAGTAAAACAGCGGCACCATCCTGTCTCACCACCAATTCAAGAGATGAATTAGATAGGATGCTTTCTTTGGGAGTGATTGAAGAGAGCAGCAGTTCTTGCAGTTCACCCATCGTACTCATTAGGAAACCTGGTAAGAACAGGCTGTGTTTAGACTCTAGAAAAGTGAACTCACTCACAAAAAAAGATGCCTATCCTCTTCCTCACATAGAGAGTCTGTTGAGCCGTCTTAAGGATACACATTACATTAGTAGTGTGGATCTTAAGTATGCGTTTTGGCAAATTCCACTAGAGAAAGAGTCCAGGGAAAAGACGGCTTTCACTGTGCCAGGAAGACCGCTTCATCAATTCACCGCCATGCCTTTTGGGTTGTGTAACGCTGCTCAAAGGATGTGCCGGTTAATGGATAAAGTGATCCCCAGTACACTTAGGGAACAAGTTTTTGTATATTTGGATGATTTATTGGTAATTTCCAAGGATTTCATTAGCCATCTAGAAATCTTAGAGAAAGTTGCGGAGTGTTTGCAAGCGGCTAATTTAACAATTAACGTAGAAAAGTCCCGCCTTTGCTTTAAAGAATCAAAGTATCTAGGATATATCGTCGGAGAGGGTCATATCCTAATAAAGTATCTGCAATAAAGGATTTTCCGGTCGCAACATCCGTGAAACAAGTACGAAGATTTCTTGGCCTATGTGGTTGGTAGCTTCGATTTATCCGAAATTTCGCAGCAATCGCTGGTCCACTAACAGACACACTTAAGAAAAATAAAACATTTCTTATGACTCCCGATGCTTTAATGTCATTTGAAGCTTTAAAAACTGCTCTTATTTCTGCTCCCCTTTTGTCTAATCCTGATTTTACAAAACATTTTATTATGTGATTCATCTAATTATGGCATAGGAGGTGTGTTGTTTCAATATGACGATGAAAATAATGAAAAGCCCATCGCATTCTTCTCTGAAAAACTGAATGACTGTCAGCGTAAATATAGCGTGACCGAACAAGAATGCTATGCAGCGGTGCAAGCAGTCAAAAAGTTTCGTCCCTATGTGGAACTTTCACCCTTTACAATCGTGACCGATCATGCCAGCCTTAAATGATTGATGGGGCTCAAGGATTTAAGTGGAAGATTGGCTCGTTGGTCGCTGAAACTACAAGCATTCTCTTTTGACATCCAGCATAGGAAAGGAACACAGAATGTCGTACCAGATGCACTTTCTCGGGCATTCAATGAAGTGCTTTCCGCAGTTCTAACGACCTCCTCTTGCATCGATCTCGACTCTGCTGAATTCAAAACTCCTGAGTACCGAGATCTGATAACAAAAATTAAAGAAAATCAAGTTAACTTACCAGAACTAGATATACGAAATGGAGTTGTTTACAAGAAAGTACTTCAGAAAGATCAGAATAACCTTACTTCTGAATTCCAGTGGAAGCTGTGGATACCTTAAAATTTAACCCAGTCTGTTATAGAAATGTGTCATCACCCTCCAAACTGTTCCCATGGCGGAATGCTGAAAACTCTGCCAAGGATCCAAGAATTATATTATTGGCCCAATATGGTATACCAAGTGCGTAACTTCGTTCGAAATTGCTTGAAGTGTAAAGAAAATAAATCATCTAATATAACATTAAGACCTCCAATGGGATCTTACCATGAAATTCATCGTCCATTTCAAAAGCTTTACATAGATTTCATGGGACCCTATCCCAGGACGAAGAGAGGAAACGGGTTTATTTTTGTTGTTGTTGATAGTTTCTCTAAGTTTGTTTTTCTTAAAGCAATGCGTAAGGCTAACAAAAGCGCAGTTAGAGAATACCTAGTACAAAATGTTTTTCACCAATTCGGTGTGCCGGAATTCATTCACAGTGACAACGGTCAGCAGTTTGTGTCCAATGATTTCCAGCTCTTTTTTTCCAAATACGGATGCACTCATATCCGAAATGCGGTTTACTCCCCGCAGGCTAACGTACAGGAAAGAGTAAATCAGTCTATTTTGGCTGGCATTAGAATGTATATTGGAGAAGATCAAAATCACTGGGATAGGCATCTTTCAGAAATTCAACAGGCTCTAAGTACCTCAGTTCACCAATCGATTGGAACAACCCCTTATTTCTGCTTATACGGCCAACACATGAGTACACATGCAACTCTGTACAAATTGTTCAGGGAATTGAAAACACTTGAAGATGGAGACATGCAATCGGAAAATCTTTGTATGGAATTGAAAACTTGAGCGGAAAAATTATTGGAGTTTACCACGCTAAAGATTTACACAAGTAACGGCGTGAACTTTTCTGCATTTTAATCGCTATTTTCAGGGTCATTGGTCGATATTTTTTCGATAATTGAGACTTATAGGATCAACGTTCTTCGTGTCTTTCAAATCCAGGAACTGACTTAGAAATTCACGATGATGTAGCGTGATCCCTATTAAATTTTTGTTGAATCTTGTTTTCTTTAATCCTAAATGGTAACAGTTGGTACGAACATCATAGACACAAACCAGATGGTTTAGCGTGAACTCGACCTTTATACCAATTGGTATATTGGAATTATAAACCGATTGAGTTTGGCTTAAACTAACGGAGACACATCAAAGTATAAGTTAATAAATATTTAACTTTGTTGTTATAAAAAAAAACAACTTTTTTATATTTATTCCGAAGAACCGGACTTTATTGAAATGAACTTAAACAAACTCTAAAATAAACTTATTCTAACACCTAGTATTTATACCATCGGTTGATTTCTGCCAGACGCCTAGTCAGCAGATTGCCTTCAGTACAGGTGCAGCATTTGCTTCTGGATTCGGATGAATTTGCTTGTCTTGAATTCGGTTGAATTGTATGCTTGAATTCTGGTGAAATGTTGAATTGTATGCTTGAATTCTGGTGAAATTTGTTACATGCACCGGATGTCCAAGTGTAATGTGTCAATTGGATCGTGGGAGCAATGCATCGTGGGAAAAGGTTAATAAATGTTTATCGTGTTAACACCTCCCTTCTTAAATTCGAGTGTCCCCACTCGTGTCCACGTAGAATATTAGGACTTGGTTTCTGTTATGATCTATTGGTTCTTGATCTAACTGATTGGAGTCTTCTAATCGGTTTTTTCGCCATATGATGATTTTTCTAGCTGCTAAGCCTGCCAATGCTATCGTTATTATGCTTAAAAGACTGAAGTTCGTTATCAGATATTTTGTTTCGTTCTCCTGTAGCTGGTCTATGTTGTCAGTGTTTTTAAGATGAAGTTCTTTCATCATCTCTAGAGTTAGAAGTTCTTCATAGGTTTTTGCTGGAGACTCTGGTTGTACTATTGCGGGCAGTCGCTTTGATGTAGGAATTTCTTTGGAACCGAAGTTTTGACCATTTGCATAAACAGATGAATTATGTTACTGAATGATAAATGTTCCCGAAAGGTTGACTTGATTGTTATTGACAAAAATCGATCCATTGAATTTATTTAAAAGAAGCGTTCCTGGAAGTATCTCTTCTACGGAGGCGATGTGTTGGTTGTTGGTTATTGGACAACTCGATGGTTTACTTTGTAATAGGTTACTTATACAATTTTCTTTACTTAATTCTATGATATTTGATTTCTTACATATTGTTAACTTATTATAATTATTACAATTTTCTTTAATTCCATAGTATACATTTTTGCATTTCAAAATATTTTTATATTCTAATTTAATTATATTGTTTGCCATTTTTATTGGCTTGATCAACAAATTACTACATGTTTCTATTTCCGTTTCTGGAATACTAATAATATATAAAATGGTTGAACCATTGGATGCAATTTTAATATCTGCGAACATTAAAGCTTCTTCTAGATTAATATAGGGTAATTTGTCTTTTACAAAGATTTGTTTAATTAATTTTAATTCTATATTCGATAAAATAAAAGAATTTACGATTTTAACTTTTGCCCATAACAAGGCGTATTCAATATTTTTTAATTCTTCTTGTACAATGTTTAACTTATATCTAATAACTGTATAGTATCTTTCTTCTATATATTTATTTGTTTTAAAAAATTCCATAAGTTTATTTGAGATATTTGTTATATTATTTATTCTGTCCATAGATGATTGATTAATTATCACCTGTTTATTATTGTTTTGTAGAATATTATGCATTTTGGACTTGATAATTTTGAAATCATCGTGGTCTGGAGAACCAGCTATCCACTTCCAGGCAGTACCCAAAAAATTTAACGCTCTTCGACTCTTGGATTTAGGTTTAAGGTTGTCAAGTTGATTGAGAAGTTGTGTTGCTTGGTGGGATAAGAAAAGGAAATTAGGATCGGTATTATTACTATCTTTATGCAATTTGTCTTGGAGATCCTTTATTAGATTTTCATAAGCCTGAAGGTCTATTTCATGAATGATTTTATAGGTGCCAGTCTGTACCTTCGCCATCCCGACATCTAATGATACTATCTTTGAGTTTGAGTAGTCTAATATTTGGACTTCGGCGAAAATGAGGGAAAGGAGGGATCTGAAAAAAGGGTATTAATTTCTAATATTATTCTTGTGCACTATTTTTCCTGTTTCGGTTAATACGGTAGTAGATTTTTCTTCTTTTACTATTTCTTTTTTGAACCTAGATGATAATTTTGAACCTAGTCGTTTGTTTATTTTCACATAGATGACCTGTCCTGGGGAATATGCTTTAGTAGGTTTCCTATTCTTATTATGCCATTCTATATCTTTAGCCTGTTTTTCTCTTAATTTTTGAATATTTTCCTGCAGAGATTGTTCATAAAGGTCTGGGTTGGTACTAACGGTTCTACCAAAAAATATTTCTATGGGCCTTTTGTCTGTTGAAGAGTGTATTGAATGATTATATTCATATACAGCGCGATCCAACAGTTCCGTGAAGGATTGGTGGGTGCGCTCTGTTTTTAAGCAACGCATAATTTCTGAAAGAGTGGAATGAAATCTTTCCACTTGCCCGTTTACTGCGCTAGTATACGGAGGAGTTTTATAGATTTCTATGTTGAGTTGATCCTTTATCATAAAACAAATTGATGCTGAGTTGAATGTTTTTTCATTATCGAAGACGACTATTTTAGGAACTCCATAAGCAAAAATTAACTGTCAAAGTGGTTCTCTAATATCTTCGATGGCTCTTGATTTTAAAATACGCACTTGGGCATACTTGGAGAACTTATCTACGGCTGTCAGGACTAAATTTTTTTCAGTTGAGTATATATCGAAATGCACGATATGACCAGGGTATTGGGGTAGCGGAGTGGCATGTAAAATTGGTTTATTAGGGTGACGGTCATACTTTTGTTCTTTACAAACCCTACATTGCTTAACTATTTCTTGGATTAGTGCTTTCATTTTGGGGAAATAAAGTTTTTGGAGAAGTTGTACTTTATTTTCGTTGCTATTACGATGAGCTCTTTGATGTTCTTTAAGTATTTCTTCCCTTTGTTTATTTTTATCGGTTACATCTACTACTTGGGTTTGTGTAAACCTAGTTTTGCAGTATCTGAAAAAGTGTGGGTAGATCTCTTGAATTCTTCCCATTATTGCTTCTGAAGTAAATATTCCATTAATGACACTGGGATTGAGATGTTGCTTTAAAATTGAAATTAAGTCTTCGTTGGTATATGCGTTTCGGAAAATTATATGCCTATGGTAGATTGGAAAGGGGATTTTGAACTGATAACTATTTTCGTTTCCAATGCAAATCATAATTTGATCGTGATCGTGTCCTGAGCTTTGATCGCTATGTTGGGTTACAGACATTGAGTTTACTTGACTAATTTGTGGAATACGGGACAGTGCGTCTGCGACAACGTTACTTTTCCCTGGTTTATATTGCAGCTCGTAGTTATATTCCTCGAGAATCGCTTTCCAGCGTTTCATCTTGGAATTGTTATTTTTGCTACTTAGAGCATACGTGAGGGGCTGATGGTCCGTATAGATTTTAACACGAGCAGTACCATACAAATAGTTTCTAAGAGAATTTAGCGCCCATATGATGGCTAGCATCTCTTTTTCATTTGCAGCATAGTGCTCTTCAGTTCGGTTAAGAGATCTGGAAATGAACATGATGGGTCTTTCTTCTTGTGATAACACTGCACCTATTGCGAAATTTGAGGCGTCAGTGGTCAATTCAAAACATTTATTGAAATCAGGGTAAGCTAATACCAAGTCTTTGGAGGTAAGTGAGTTTTTTAATTTATTGAATGCTTCGATTGCCGTAGAGGATAAGGAAATTGGAATTTTTGCGGATTTATTTTTAGACATGCGCCCTTCTTCTCCTCTTAGAAGTGAGGTAAGTGGTTTAGCTACTTTCGCATAGTCTTTTATAAAACGACGGTAGTATCCTGATAGTCCTAAGAACGATCGTAGTTCTTTAATGGTCTTAGGAATGAGAAAATTTAGTATTGATTTTACCTTTTCTGGATTAGTTGTTATTCCGAATGGGATACAACAAAGCCTAAAAACTCAACTTCTTGCTTGAAGAAGTTGCATTTTTCTAGTTGCACCTTCATGTTTGCCTCACTTAATGTGTGAAAAATTTGTTCCACATGCTTTATATGCTCTGCTTCGTCTTTACTGAAAATAATTATATCGTCAATATAGACGTAACAAATCTTCCCTATGTGAGCACGAAGTATGTCGTCAAGTGCTCTCTGAAAAATCGATGGTGCATTTTTCAATCCGAATGGGAGTCGCGTAAACTCGTATTTCCCATTGTTTGTAGAAAACGCTGTTTTTTCTCTATCGGATTCTTTTAGGGGAATTTGGTGAAATCCACTCTTGAGGTCGAGGACAGTGAAGTATTTACTTTTCCCTAATTGCGAAAGGACTTCGTTAATCTCCGGTATAGGGTATCTGTCAGCAATTGTTATTGAGTTAAGTTTTCGGAAATCAATAACCATTCTGTATTGCTTATTTCCATTTGAGTCTGGCTTTTTTGGGACAATCCAGACGGGAGAATTAAATGGTGATCTTGATGGTCAAATAATGCCATCTTCTTGAAGTTTTTTCATTTGTTTCTCTACTTCGTCTTTTAAAGACGCGGGGTAGGGGTAATATTTGGAATAAACGGGAGAGTCTAAGTTGGTGCGTATTTCACCGATTACATTTGTGGTGTAGGTCAATTTTTCGTTAGGATCTGAGAATAGGGAAGGGAAATTTGTAACTAAACGGGTTAGTCATATGATCTAGTCGTATAGACAATGTGTTGACTGATTGTGAGTTTAACTGCTTAATTGAAATGTTTACTTTGTTTAGAATCGTCATGAAGCTTTCCTTCGTGTGAATGACTGCAGATAGTTGCTTAAGGCTGTCATTTCCTAGGATACCATGAAATGATTTAAGGCTTGGAAGAAGATAAAACTTTAAATTTACATCTCTTTGGCCAAAAAGGTTTAAAAAGGTGTAATGTGTTATTTTAATATTTCCTGCGATAGATTTAGCGAAAAAATGTTCTTGATTTGGTAGAGGATTTTTGACTAAGTCTGGTTGAATGTAATTCTTGCTAGAGCCTGTGTCGATCAAAAAGTTTAGAATTTGTCCACTCCCCGTTCTACATTGGAAATACGGCAACGAGGAGTCTGTCAACCTAAAAAATGGATGTCGCTGTATTGAAATTGCGGAAATTCGTGGTAAGGTTCGTTTTGTTGGGGGAATAATACAGCTTGCTGTCTCATGTATTCATTAAGGTTGGGATCATTTCTTGCTTCTTCTACGTTTACTTGCTGATAGAAAGCATAAGTCATTCGGCGAGATATATCCGTCATCCGGTTGTGGCACGGTTGGTAGTGGTTCCATATTAACAGGTGGTGGTTCCATAATTATAGATGGTTGTTCCTTATTGACAGGTGGTGGCTCCATTGTGTCTATATGGAAGTTTCTCTGAATTTTCGTTGGAATAGGTACTTGGTTAGAACCTAGAGGACGTTTTCCAGCATGCTTATGCTCTACTGGCCTGTTTTGATAATTGACGGCCTCGGTTCTTATAGTGGATGTCTCCATTGGTTCTGGTTTTGGGAAAGGTTTTGGAGCAGTAGGTCTTTGGGGAGGAAAGTTTGAATATTGTGGGAAGTTTGGAAACTGTGAAAAATTTGGATATCTGACTTGCGGAAAAGTAGGACAATTTCCAGGAGGGCGGTTAGGAAGTTGTTGCATTTTTGGCATATATGCTATTTGTGGGTAAAAATGTTGCCGCGGAGGAAAATTCGCACGTTGTGGAAGGTTTGGGACGCTCGCTTTTCAAGAGAAGTTTTGACTGTTATGCGCATAATTCGAACGGAATGTCTGATTCTCTAATTTTAAGCACAGATTTAAAGCTTGTGGTAAATCTGTTGGTTCACGGATTCCTAAGATTCTCGGGAGGTCTCCGTTTAAGCCGCAGACAAAAGTGTCCAATGCTTTATCCCTGTATGTACGGGTTAATAACGATAATGGCTCAGGTCCTACATCCATACAAGAGATTCTGTTTAGGATCAGTCACAAATGCTTATAGACTGCTTGATAGAAATCTTGAACTGACATGTTTCCTTGCATAAGGGATGTCATTTGGTACTCGAGCGTACCGAGATCTCTTTGACCTGCATAATGTAATGTGAGACATCTGGAAATTGCTTGCCAATCTAGCGGGGTGTTGTACGATTCAAGAGCTGTGTCTGCATTGCCTATAATTTTATTTCTTATGATACTGAGTATACCATAATACTTTGCTGAACCTTTTATCGGTTCGTAAATTTTTAAGATTCGATCGACGCTCTTTTTCCATGAGCTGTATTCGCCGGGTTTACCCGAAAAATCTCGAATACACCTTACAACATCTGGAATTTTTTCCAATTCAGCGAGGTCACCTAAGAGATCGGGATCTATGATTTGGTCTTCTCCAAAGGAAAGATCTGAATTCGGATTAAGAACTGAATTGACCATCCTACGACCTTCGCTATTAAACAGATCAATAACTACACTTTTGATCATATTTATTAACTCAACAGAAGGGACTACCGGGCGTGGTTGAATCTGGGGTTGTGGTTGTGACTGAGGCTGGGGTTGGGGTTGTTGCACGTTTAAGACAGGGGGTCGAATCAAATTATTTGGGTTTGCCATTTTATTATTATTATTTGTTTTTTATAAATTTATGGAATTTTAGGAAATTCAAATATAAGATCCAAAGTTACATTTATTTTTAATCTTAACTAATTTTCATGAACTTAGACGTTATAAATGGTTAAATGGTTAATAATAAAAAAATAATAAAAATGGTTTCTATTTTTCATTTTTTAAATAATGCTTTTTATGTAAAATATAGTTTTTTTTTTTTTTTTAAATTTCACTACTGTTTCTTTTTTAAATTGGTTACAAAAATAAAATTACTCTCAAAAAAAAAAAATTATTACTGTTGTTCCTTAATTATAATAGACTAAAAACTAAACATACATTGTTATGATGATGCTGATCATACTTTTACGTAGAGCGGCTGGCAGTCTACACTGCCTCCTTTTCCTCTGTGGTACAGCTACTAAGGGGCCCTCGGTTTCTCTACGGAGAGTTGTTGTCACTAAGTTCTTTTTATGTCCAATTCACTCGTATTATCGGGTATTAGCCGCTTTTATTATTTTTATTTTTTCACTCGGTATTTAGCCGCATTTAATATTTTCTTTTTTAATCGCGCACTCACTACTTATGGTGATTTTGACAATATCTTATTTTTATAATCGCGTATTCACTACTTATGGTGATTTTGACGATATCTTATTTTTTTAATCGCGCACTCACTACTTATGGTGATTTTGACGATATCTTATTTTTTTAATCGCGCACTCACTACTTATGGTGATTTTGACGATATCTTATTTTTTTAATCGCGCACTCACTACTTATGGTGATTTTGACGATATGTTTAATTGATTTGCTCGGGCGCCAGTTAATAAATATTTAACTTTGTTGTTATAAAAAAAAAAAAACTTTTTTATATTTATTCCGAGGAACCGGACTTTATTGAAATGAACTTAAACAAACTCTAAAATAAACTTATTCTAACACCTAGTATTTATACCATCGGTTGATTTCTGCCAGACGCCTAGTCAGCAGATTGCCTTCAGTACAGGTGCAGCATTTGGTTCTGGATTCGGATGAATTTGCTTGTCTTGAATTCGGTTGAATTGTATGCTTGAATTCTGGTGAAATTTGTTACATGCACCGGATGTCCAAGTGTAATGTGTAAATTGGATCGTGGGAGCAATGCATCGTGGGAAAAGGTTAATAAATGTTTATCGTCTTAACATATATAAGGCAGTGGGATATCTCATTCTTTCTTTTCTTTCACCTAACCTCAGACGCTCCGTGCGGAAGCCACTATCAATTTTTTGTTAAAAACCACGTTTTCATTTTGTGTGGTGTGATGAAAAGATTTGGCTTGAGATTTAGTTTTTTGTATTCTTTGTGCGTCTTAACAAATTAAATTCATTAGTCACTAACGAGTAACTAGTTGATTCCACTAATTTAATAGAAACGTAATATATATATGTACGAGTATATACATATACGTATATTTACCCTTAGAAGGTAAGCATTTTCGTGGTTATGTGAACAAGTATTACAAATTCACATTTTCAGCAATCTTTAGTGGCCTTAGCGGAGAACGTTTAGGGTTCTACTAAGGTCCACTTTACAAAGCAAGCCGTTGTAAAAGACCTGAAAATATTTCATCCTCTGGAAAAAGAACAAATGAACTTCGCGTTGGTTGCGCATATGCCAACTTATCCTTACATGTATCTCAACATTGGTGCATCGCAAAGGAAGAAGAACAACTGTAAATCAATAGTCGAGCATTCTTTTCATAACCTTAATCAATCGTTCTTCAATCAAGTGCTTCATCTATATATGTATATACGTCAAGGATGTATCGGCGAAAGCTATCGTAACCCTATTTATTTTACTTAAACCTTAAATATATAAACTAAATTTCGTGACAAACAAGTATAGTAGTGCTAAATCTAAATTATCAGTTAAATAAGCTTAAACAAAAAACAAAGAGAAAATTATTTAACTTAAATTTCATCAGGGTAGATTTTCTATCAGTAAAAAAAATTCTGTAAAAGCCACAGAGAAGTAACACTTTGTCATAATTTGTATAAAGGGATATTCAATTTAACTACATACGAGTATACGGCTGAAATTTGTGCACAAACTTCAACGCCTGGATCTTCATATAAAATCGAAGTACATATCAAATAGTTTCTTTTCAATGGCTTATTTTCTAACCTTTTCTTAACTTAATTTATAACGTGCATTCATATATATACCTCTTTATAGTAGGTAAATTCCTAAATACTTATCCTAACTATATTTATATAAACTTAAATACATAATACATACCAAACTATCTAACAGTTAATTAGTCAAAAAATACATATATCGTAGACCTATACATTCATATATACATAACCGTAATTAATAAGAGTTTACAAACTAACCTTTCATACATTTGAATTTAGCACATGCAATTCATATACAAACGTACTCATATTTTCCAATCTAAGTTACTCGTACATTCATTTAATTTATACCGAAACTACCTAACCTCTCAAAAACTACATGCATCATCTTTGCGTTGCCAACGATATGTATGTACATATATACATATATACCTATATATAGATAATGAATTATAATAAAATTAGTTTTGGATATGTTTGTTTGCAAAATTTTTGACAATTATTTTTTTCTTTTTGTTTTTGTATCAAATTAATATGAAGTTTTAACATTATTCGCGATCGTTGAGATAATCGATTAGGAAAATGTCCGGAACAATTAGTTAGGGACTATTCCAACAGAAGATTAGGAAGGAGTAGTCATGGCGCAAATGGCTACGCCAGATGCAGCGGGCGGGTTCCCTCTGGTGTTGCTACATCTAAAACACCGCAATAAGTTTCAGTGTGCTCATATAACTCTTTCAACTTTCAATGCTCTAGCACCCTTGGTCATGAGCTTTAAATCCCTTTTTATATTATTTCCTTTCATCGGCACGATAAAACAGTAAGAATCAGAGAAAAGCAGCAAGATCCCACCCCACCGACGAGTTAACGCCGTGCAACCGCAAGCATGCCACCTGCTGCTAACAAATAAGTGTATAGTTCACCAAACGAACACTCCGATAACCTCTTACAATCTCATGGCTTAGCATATGTTGTAGTGTGCTACGACCTGTGCTCAACCATGGGATTGCTATGGAACCATCTGTTTTGCTCGATGTGGAGTTGCAGTGCAACCGGGTGCCATGACCCACAGAATGGCGGAGGCATTAGATAGGCCCCGAACCTTCACCAAATGGGAAGTTCGTGCCTTACACATGACTTCGAATCTGGTACTGGTGCTGGTACTTGTACTACCCGAAGGGCGCTTATCAACGCATTATTTTGATATCTTGTGCGAAGACGCACCGTAGGCTTAAGCCCTCACGGCAGGTACCTACGTGAAACACAAGAGACATCTCTCCTTCAACAAGCCACCAAAATTGTTGGTGCAGCCGAGCAATATCCCTTATGTCGCGACTCCCTACCGCCCTACTGAACCGGAGAGGCACTGCCATGTGCGACATTTCTGTCGTAGTTGAGTCGCCTGTACGCAGCTGTTCGAGCGATGTGGAAGATTAGCGGTACCGCCAATATGTCCTGGATCAGACCTTTGCTATCTAGATAGAGGAACGCTTCTGGAGGAATAAAGCCGTCAAAGCGAACTCTCTCGTGATACATATAATTGGGGTAGTAAGCCCCGGAGATCAGGTTGTTCGAAGAGGTCATTGCTCTTGCAACGTGCCTTCGAGTCAACTTAATGACGAAATTGTCCACTCTTATTCGCCCTATTGTATAAGACCTCATTAGGATAGAATTTTATGTACTCAGACTCTGGTGTTCTGTATAAGCGAAGACAAGCCCTCTCAAACACCCGAATCTTTTCCAATAAACTTGCTCTCACGTTGAACCACAAGGGACTTCCAAATACAAGCATGGGCCTGATAAGGGCCATGTAACCGATTACCTTCACCCTCGCATCGAGTTGGCTGTTATAAAACAGTCTCTTTGTAAGGGCAAAAGCACCTTTTGCTCTGTCCAGAGGAACATTTATATGTTTGTTAAAATACAGAAATTGATCAAGCCAGATCCCAAGGTATCTGACTACATTTCGACAAGCAAGTAGTTGACCATGCTGCCCCACGATCGAGAACTTTCGCCAATTCTTTCTGGTATCCCTAGAGGCCCCAGACAAAGGCGTCCTAAACAGAATGGTTTCCGACTTCTGAAATATCGCTTAATTTTGTCGAAGTCACGCTGCAAAAGTGTATTAATGACCTGAATCTTTGGACCCGATCTGTACGCGATTATATCGTCTGCGTACGCTATGGCATTGTGAAGTGAACTTATCAGATCACTCGTGTAAATGTTGAACAGGATCGGAGAATTCACCGCACCCTGCTGCAGACCGTTTTTAATATTAAATGTTCCAGCATCGCCATTCTCCACGATGAACTGTCTACTAGAGGGCTTATCAAATATAGAGCGCTCTAGTCAGTATTCTGGTGAAGTGTGTCCAACGCACCCTACTGTAATTGTAGGAATGTCTTTGAACAAACTTATCCAATTCCGCAACTACGTTGGTAATAGTTATTTCGGTGCTGAGACCGCAATGGTCACTGTGATACACGAAAGTGCGTAGACAGTTTGTAGTTTGTTGGTTAGTGCATGTCAGTTGTATTCGTGAGTCGAACAGCAGGTGATCCAAATAGGACTCGTGTCTGGGAAACGACGGACTATCCGTCGCCTTAAGCCCGAGTCGATACATTATACTGTGCTGACCCCACAATTGAATAGTAGGTTCCCTCTAGTATTTAGTGTATTATTTCCCCAATCACTATGTTTGGCGTTGAAATAAAATAGTTGATAATAAAATAGTTGTCTTCCAATTCCAGCCTCAGGAATCGAGAAAGTGTCTCGAGCTCTGAGATGAATAGAGTGGATTGAGTAGCCTTAGGAGCATAGACAGACACCATGTACAACCGATTTCCACTACGGAGGGGGATATACACGATGCATGCTTCCAGCACCTGGAATCTACGTACTACATGACTGTATACTCCTTTAAAACGTATACCTTTTCGTACGAAAATCGCAAAGTTTCCTCCCTGAATGGAGTTGGGTCGGTTTCTCCGTACCATTTTGTATTTTCTGTGCCTCATGTTGTGTCTTTTGGTAAGCTTAGTTTCGCTAACCAAAAGCACATCGGGGGCTTGGTCTTTAAGCAACTTAAATAGTGCGGCTCATCGTTCGAACCTAATCAGTGAATTCACATTCACAGCAAGGGTTTGCTCCGCCACGTACGTACCCATTACGGCAAAAGGTGTGTTAGACCAGGCAGCAGTGCGTAAACTTGATCCACCCGCACGGTCTGTTCAGTTAAATAACGTTGGAGCTGAGCCATCTGCTCCTGGATAGAGAGCAAGATAGCTAGCATGTCAAGTACTGGTTCCGGTGCTCTGGCTTTTTTAAGACGCTCCGTCCTTACCCAAAGCGCATTACTCGGACTTGAGGTTTTTTCCGCACTTCATGCATCGAGACGGCAGTTGCCACTTCTCCCTTTTGGTTCTGGCTGTGGTGAAAGGCTTGACCCCCACGAATTGGAGCCCTTCGCACTTCTTCTCTTTCAGCAGTGCAAGGAGCTCCTCCGGATCAGTCGACAGTTCTAGTCCCCTCAGCAGCATTGTTTGCAGCTTGTCCCCCTTCGGGGTGTAGGAGAAGGACTCCGACGTCGAATCCTTCAGTAAATTTTTTATTTTATAATAGCTCCACTGTGTTGCAGTGGATCGCGTGCCTATCTACGCTAAGCCTTTTGATATGAAAATTATTGCCTATGACCGACTTACATAGCTCTATCGTTTCCTTTAGCTCCATCTTAAATGTATTTATAGGTGGAACCCTCTGTTGTTTCTGTTGCTGTTGTTGTTGTTTCTGCTGCTGTTGTTGCGGCTACTGCCGTTGTTGTGGCTGCACTTGTTCTGGATGCACTTGTTGTTGTTTAAGTTTTTGTTGTTGTTGCTGTAGCACTTGTGTTATTGTGTTTGTCTTGTGTTGCTGTTGTGCCTGTTTTTGAACTAGCTGCGTCTGCTGTTGTTGTTGGGAATGTTCTTGCCCTTCCCTCTTCCTTCTAAGCATTTGCAGTTCCTTTATGGCATAAACTCTTTGTTGCACAGCTACTTAGAGACTACATTTCTGCCTCTTCGTCTTCCGATTCGGTTGGAGCCAAGGAAGCGAAGTTGTTCTTTGGGTTGTCATCAGTAACTTTCCCGAGATGTTTATTTGCTGCTGTAGATGGTGTTAAATGCGCCCCTTCCCACACTTCGTCAAGCAGCTTTTCAGCGGAAGTTGGTTGGTTGGGACGTTGTACCAAGTTGGGGACTGGCTTTAGCTTCCTCCTTCTCTTTGTCTTTGGTGTTTGTTGGCTTGAACCACTTGAGGAAGCCTAGCCTGATTTATCAGCGGATCCCGCTATTATCATAGCGGACCGCTCGCCAAGTCCATCACGTGATTTTGTATTGTATTTTGTAAAAACTATTTTATTACTAATTGTCTTTTTAAGTAAAGAAAAGAAAAAACAAAAACTTTCGCAGAGGCTGGGAAGCGAACACATAACCCCGAGATATATTGTCAGGGTCTCTACCACTTCGGCTACCGAACACTTGAAAATTTGTTGTTTAACATAATATTTATTATTTTTCCACACTTGTACTTGTACAACATCACGGCTAAGAACGGACCAACATCCCAACGAATCTTGCAATTGATAATGAGAAGGACAGCATTTGTATCCATCTCTGTCCCATCTAATTAATCTGACGAGCAAGTAGTTATCCATATACGACTACATAAATAGATCATTTAGCGAAAAGTCAGTTAGTTAGTTAAAATGTTAGTGCACTTTTTATGAACACGAAAAATATATGTGTATACTTCCACGGAAGTCCAGTAAAAACTTAAATGTAAAATATCAAATATTTGGTCTTTTAGACTGATATATCGTTTGTCCCGTGAAGTCATCACTTGGAAGGTATGAGGATTAATTAATATATGATACATACGTATGTATAAGTATATATTTCAATTTGAATTTTAAAGCACTTTATTAATTATTAGGAAAAACTTAAAAGAAAAAACAAACATATTTTTATAAAAAAAAAATACTAAACGTCAAACCTTATGCAAGATTATATGACTAATATTCACTGAAGTATATTATTTTAGCTGTTGTTCTTAGAACGACAGCTTCTTTCGGCAACAAAAGAATTTGGTCAGCATAGGTCTTGTCACCTGCCCTGCGTAAGGACTTATCGGTAACGACGATATATTCCAGTTCATTGGATAAATTATTAAATACTGAGTTCAAGTTGACAGTTTCAACACCATCCATAATATTGAGAAGTGTTATGTAGGTATAATCATTCGCCAGGGATCTAACAAACAAAAGAAAGTAATTTAGAGTGGGAGTAATTTCACAATTTACGAGTATAACCTACCTCTTAACTGCCAAAACTGAATTGCTAACGGCCTTAATTTGGGAATCGCCTTCATTCATGGTTTTTTGTGACCTCAAAACCTGCAATTGCTTGTACACATTTAGATGGCTGTAGGCAATACCACGCTCCCTCTTAACGTTCACAAAGGGATATAGATCTGATACGGGTAACCAGGTTTTGGGTCCGGTAGTAAACCCAGCATTCTCTTCATCATTCCATTGGAATGGAGTACGGCATGGATCACGGGACATATGTTCATAAACAGATGGATTGGAGTTACAACCTTGTGGATCAACAGTGTCATTCCATGAGATATAGACATCAGTCATGCCGATTTCTTCACCTTGATAGGTCACACTACATCCAGGCAAAGTAAGAAGCAACATATTCAACATATCGATACGATCAGCCCCCATACGTGAGCCAACACGATTCTTGTCATGATTTCCCATCTTTTTTTAAATAACGAAAATATAATGCCGATTTCTAATACATAAGAACTGGTTAAAAATTCAGTACTTACAACCCAGTTAGGTGTTCGGCCTTTTGGCATTTTATTCATCCATGTGTTGATGATCTCGGCGTAATGGTAAGCATCTGAGTCATTAGTCAACCAACTAATCATAAGGAAGTTGAACGGGATTTGGGCACCTTCTGTAGTGTCATTACCATAGAATTTCATACTATAATCAACTGGGGAATACGCCTCAATCATAAGAATTCTTAAAAAAAAACATTTAATATATTCATTTGATTTTCCATTTAGTCGTATGTTACATACCTATCTTCACCTCCATTCTCAGCCGTAAACTCATCAAGTACACGTCTCCATTCGTATACCAAATCAATTGTCTCTGGTTGGTCAACTGTGTAAATATGGTTCACATAATCATAGTCGTCTGGATCGCTAATAGAATCATTACGTGGCTCATCTAAATAGTTTCCATCAGCATCAGGAGCAATTTCAAACACGAATGGTACAGCATCTACACGGAAACCCGCAATACCTCTTTTCAACCAAAATCGAAGAACTTCCTTTAACGATATTACTCATAAGTATGGGATACTTTCCTTTATATTCAATCAGTCTACTCACATTCATGTATTTCCTGACTTTTGGATTACGATAGTTGAAATCTGGTTGTTTATCGACGAACTGATGTAAGTAGTACTCTTGACGCTTTTCATTCCATTCCCAAGCGCTTCCACGGAATACACTTACCCAGTTCGTAGGCGGCTGACGAACTCCATCGACCAACTTTCCTGGATGCCATACGTAAAAATCTTCAAATTCTGGATCACGGTTGATTGACTTTTGGAACCATTCGCATTCATCACTAGAATGGTTTGGCACAAAATCTAAAAGAATTTTGATTCCAACTTGATTGGCTTTTACAATCAACGCATCGAAATCAGCCATGTTGCCGAATATTGGTTCAATGGCAGTAAAGTTGGAAATATCATATCCAAAGTCAGCCATAGGTGATTTGAAAATTGGTGAGATCCAAGTTGCCGTAATGCCGATTTCTTTGAGGTAAGGAAGACTGTCAGCGATACCTTTTAAATGAAAATAAAAAAATTTACATATATCATACACATACACGTATCATAAATTGTAGTCTGGATATATTTAATGTCAATTCGATATCAATTCAAACAGTTAGACTAATTTGTTGAACATACGAGTAGTTCAAGTATATTATTCTATTGGTGCCGAACGTACTCTTTCATCCGGTAAGAAATATAAGAAATACCTTTTAGAAAGGTACCGAAGAACTGTTCCTGCCGGTATGAACGCTTTTATATGCGGCTTGAAATTCCATAAAGGAACAGAGAGACCTTACTTGATGTTCGTTTATCTTATCGTAAATTTCCCGGTTTACTTTAAATTGGCCAAACTGAATTATTCACATAGTACGCTGAATAGTGTCGTTCATATTACACATGTAATATAGTATTGTTGCTTGCCCTCAGTAACTGCTGTTGCTATATTACATTGTCATTTGAAAAGAGCAATGACTGAGTGTATGTAACAGCCGATGGATGGCGGGTTGTAGGTGTGAATTCTGTAGGTGCAATGTTCCAAATTACAAAAATTTTAACTTTAGAATTTTACCTTAACCACTTAGCATGGTATGATATGATTATTTAGAAACCTTAACTTAATCATAGCCAAGTTATAGAACATACTTTCCCCAATAAATATGAAATGAGTCTTTTTAACAATATTAGATCACACGAGCAACTCAATATTAAACAGATTCCTCACCAAATAAGTTGGAATAACTTCCGAAGTTTGAAAAATTCACTCGTTTACCAAGTAAAATTTTCTGGGCAGAGTAAGCATGAGATCTGTGTGAGGCCCACCTCTATAATGCCTATAATAATCTTTAATCACCAGCGGAAATATTGAAACGCTCACTTATTGCAAAACCGCATCAATTGAATAAAACGTATTTGGATTTCACTGTAACATTTCAGAGTTCTATGCATTAAATGGAATTTCTAGAGACATTTTAAACAGTCATCTTCAAATCGTATATTCGTATTCATATATGCATTATTCTAAGAGTATCATAAAAGTCGTAATACATTTACCCACATGGTTTACCCACGAATTGGCTCATGTGTGTGGCAGAAATTTCGAATGTAAAATTTAGCCAAAAGACAGTTAAAAATATTGGTGATGATCGCACCGCTGTGCCTGTTAATCTGAAAACGCAGCCTATAATTAAATGCCTTAAATGCAAACCTGTACGAAACTGCTAAAGACATAACAAGAAAGTTGAGAAATTTATAAACTACAACGGCATATGTTATATTGTACAAACAATTAAAAACTCCCAACACAATATAGTAAGAGCTGTGGAATGTAACTGAAAATGCTCAAATTTACTAAAATGTGAAGTGCAAAAATGCAAGTCAGTTGTGAGATTTTAGCTGCGGATTCATGCTACACAAATCTCTCAATCATGCTAATTGCTATAATCAATTTTAACAATTCACAAAGATAACATATTTTATTTTAAATTTATGTCATCAACTTTCGTTAAAATTGAGCTTGTGGTCTTAAGGGAAAAAAGTTGACGAGGCTATATTAATATTCGTAAGTAATAGAAAGTATCAGCATATATTTCCTCGACAAAACTTAACTCATGACTTTTTTCTCGGACAACAACTTTATTCGAATAAACATATTCAATCGAAAATTGTTGCAATCACACTGCGGCTCACTTTCCGGCAAGACAAGATACTTTTCGCCTACTCCTACTTTAGTCCTACTATTCTAATCCGCTGTACGTTGTTCGCTTCGTTACATGAAATGCTCACTTAAGTATTTTAGTGCATCTTTCATCAGACACCAGCAAATCGTTCGACTAAAATATACACAAGGTATTTTAGCACGCCCAGGTCGCCTGTAAATCACCGTATCCCACAGCCTGCACCATTAGGCCAAGCTAATTTTTAAAGTGAAGTAGTGTGAAGAGTTTATGTCTTTTAACACTTATCTTACGAACATACACAAGCATCTCACTTCACTTATTCATATTCTCTTAAATGAAAAGTCAATTTTTGTTTAAACAAAAAAGAATAAATCGTCGGGCGTTACTTCTCGTATGGTAAACAAGCGTTCCTATTCGAAACGTTATATGTTTTGAAAAAGACTTACGTCTTTAGCGACATTAAATTTGGTTCAAAAGCTTTCTCAAACGCAAGGCTTCTATAAAAACTGTGGTAATGATGAGTGAGCTTCATCAGAAAGGAGACTGCCTACCAACTTCCTAGGTAAGGCTCAAAGTGAAACTTCACAGGGCCTGAATCTGTTGAAGATTTACAATGTCAATAATGTTTCTCATAACCTCAGTAATAATATTGCATTCTAGGTTATAGGCAGACCAAACGAGTGCTTGGTGAAGTCTTTAGAATTAATGTGGCTTTCTTGCTATGTCTTAGAACGGGAAACATCAGACTTCAAGATAAAACGACCTTGTTTAATGTGCTAATAAAAGGTAACAAATCTCT
Source organism: Volucella bombylans (assembly GCA_949129095.1). Lineage (NCBI taxonomy): Eukaryota > Metazoa > Arthropoda > Insecta > Diptera > Syrphidae > Volucella > Volucella bombylans. The sequence goes on from OX422144.1 coordinate 21,433,063, forward strand.
TGCAACGCTTGTTGTGAGTATGATGTTATAATTATTTAGGCACTGAATCTATGAAATGAGCTTTCGTTTTACAGAAGACAGAAACTTTATATTTATATTCAGAATGTTATAACACAGTTGACAAGTCAATCCGTTTTGGTAGAAAAAAACTATCAACATATTCTTGTGTGCATACACACAAAATCTGCCTGTCATTATTTTTACTTAATTCAATCATAAAAACGAGCACATAGCACACTAATCTGTTATTATTTTCTAAGCATACTTCTTAGTGAAACTTTGTACCTTTTCTGATTTACTATCAAATTGAGTATCAAATTTCTTCTGTATCACTACATCCAAAATGATTACATATAACTTACCCTTCAAATCTCCGATACCATCTCCATCACTATCTTTGTATGATCTTGGATAGATTTGATAGAATGATGCGGTTTGCCACCAAGCAGTATTGCTTGGACGTTCTTTTGTCATGAGCTCTTCTTCTGCCAAAAATTCGTAGTTGGCATGAAAATTTGGAAAAATACTGGCGTTAGTCACTGCCATAAGCAGACACACTGCAATGATATTCTTCAAAGTCACCATTGTGACCACAAACAGAACCGTTTCGGATACAATTTAGAATGCGACTGAAGAAAGAAATTTACAAACTCTGCCTTGGATTAGACTGTGGATCCCTTTAATAGTTTTTTAGCAAGGCACACCCGTAATCTTATATCAGTAAGGCATTAAGAAATCATTATCTCCAGCGCAAGATAATGCTCGAAATTACTATTGAAAAATATATTGTTATAATTCGCGCGATAAGCCCGATTGTCAATCAACGAGAATAATGTTTCTTTTATAGATATGTATGCACGAATGTACTAAGATACAGTTGTATTCGAAACTGTTCTAAGACGATTTTGCTACTTATATCGATCGTTTGATAATAGTTTTTATTTTCTTTCTTATTGTTTGTATTCGAAAATTATACTGTTTTCCGACAGAGACAGCAAAACAAAATCATGCAGTAGAACTTTTTGTGGTGTATCGAGAGTGGAAAAATTTTAAAAACGACGTAAGTCCATACCGGCTCCAGCACTTGCTTGTATAACAGATCTTGTCCTCTTTTTCACGTGTGGCTTCCATTTTAACTTTGTCACTCCTTTATATTTAGGCTCATTTGCGAAGAAAATATAGACCTACGTTAAACTCTGGCTAACTGCCTCCAGATGCGCACTCCAACTTAGTTGAGGTTTTTAACTACACCAATGTCACTATCGACTTCCCCCTTAAATCTCCAAATCCAAACCCCATCAACGCAAATGGGACCAAACTAACTCGAAGAATTTTACGTTCGAAACGGCGAAGGATATATTCATGCACCTTCGCTAATCATAAAGCAAGACTGAATGAGGAGTCTTCTAGAGTCTGTTTGGTTCCTTGACAAGACCTCATTACTGATTTGCTTTTAAAGGCTGAAGATTTTCGGTTGTCAAGAGTAACTCTTCGTTCGACTTCCGGAGAGATGTCATTAACAGATTTAATAGTTTTGAGCTGTATTTTCTGATTTTAAGTCCGATTCATCGATGTTGTGTGTCCATCTTGCTGACAAAATATACTTGGTTTTGTCCTCATTAACGACTAAAACTAATATTTCCACCTCTGCTCCAATTTTGGCTCGCAGAATTCTGCCAATGATGTCAATGTCATCAACGAATGCAAATGGTTGCCCAGACTTTTTGAACATTGCGTGACGTCTAGTGTGACGTAAAAAAAGTTAAATGACAGCGCACCACCTTGCTTAAATACATAAAAGACCTCGGAGAGATTGTATTCGACCTTTACGTAGCAGCGTCATTCTGCACAATCTTTTTTTTTATAATCAGCCATTTTACACGCTTAAGAAAGGCGTTGCACTGATTCCTGGCTCGTTTGAACTTTTTTTTGGTTTTCTTCTGTCGAGTGGTCTTGTAGGACCGGAAAAACTTTTCTCTAACACTGACAGACTCTTTACAGCTCGAGTCGTACTATGCCCTTTCTTTTGCTATTCTTAAACCGATGAGCGCTAAAAGATTTTTCATTCCAAAGAGAATAGTGTCTGTGATCATCATCAGTTGCACCCACGTCGTTATCGAGGAAAAATAAAGACTCTTGCAATTCCAGAAGAAGGCGTTAAGTCCCTCCCAATTAGTTTTCTCGTATTGGAATACTGTTCTTTGAGGTATCTTTCTCTAACTTTGTGTGCGAAATGAAAATTCCGACGTTTACAGAATTTAATTGTTGTAGGTTTTATGACTTTACACCATTAGGAAAAAGTTTCACATGCTAACTACCCACTATCCATCAGTTTTACATGCGCTCAGTTGTTGATGCTGTCATATAACAAGGTAATAGAGCAGCACCAGTAACCGGGTGCAAGCGAACTACGACCAGAAGTGGTAAAGGTGTTTTTTTTCTGCACTGCAATGCACTAATTTCTTGTCTGTTTACCCCAGCCCCTCCCCCACCGCCCCTGTGGTTTTGATGACCTTGGAAACAGGGCTATGCATGACTCTGTACAGCTCATCTATTTAGATGCTTCAAATCGATAAAGAGGCGATATATATCGATATGGCCTTCCTGGGTTTTTTCCAAGATTGTGAACTACCGGCCAGGAAATTAAAATTAAATTGATAGCGCCAATCAGATCGTTGATAAATGGCTTCAAGAGTTCACACAAAATGGTCAATAAGATCTTATATGCGATACTAAAGAGACTGATGCCTCAATAATTGGCGCAGTTAAGATTACCCCATTTCCTGAGGCATGCTTTATACTGACCAAATCTTGGAAATAAGATGGTGTGTGCTCTCTTTCAAGTCATCTCCCATTGCCTTAAATAGCTCTGGAAGTATCAGGTCTAGTCCAGCAGGATTGCTGTTCTTAAGCTTGGATATTGCGATATTCCCTTCATTTTGATTGTCACTGTTCAGGTTAAATGGTACGTTCTGCTTGACAGCGAAATTTGGAATGTCCTCTCCGTTTAGCAGAATTCTCAGTACTGACTGTGACTCTACTACTATGTTTCCTTCTTCAACTCTACATTCCTCAATTCGGATCTTGTTGCCTTCACATGTTAGATTTTACTTTTTGCTGAAACGTCCGAACATTGTTCTTGGATGAGCACCAAGTTACTTTCTCGATCTCACGCTTCTCATACTCTTACTCTGTTCGCGGGGGAAGATGAAGCTCTTCCCACCACTTATCCTCGTAGTGTTCACGGGCCGCTGTCCTTTTTCTATGCAATGCGGCTTCGTAGGCAAGTACTTTCCTTAAGTGTGCTTGTCTATCTCTTTAGTCAAACCATGGGTTTCTTGAAGGATAAGCGATCGGCAAAGACTCTGACGGTTTGTTGCAATTGCAGCCGTTTAACTTTATATTTCCCAACAGAAGGGCTCCGCGTCTATATTCGCCGTTCACAATGTTCGTACATCTATAATATTGGAGGAGTGTCTTCCGTCGATCGCAACATGATCAATTCGGTTGACAGTTCATTGATCAGGTGACCGCTATGCCTCTTTATGGATATTACGGTGGGTAAACCGTGAGTTACTTATAGTGATGTTCAGCCACGCAAAAAAGTCAGTTTGCCTTGTTCCGTTTCTAGAAGCGTCATACCGAGTTTTCTTCCTGGCTGCGCTGCCAAAATATGCCCACTTTTAATTTGACGTTAAAATCAGCTAAGGCTCTTTTACATCATACTTAGTACATTGCTTGTAGGCATTGTCGAAGAGCTCGTCCGTTAAGGCGTGAGCCCATATTAGGCTGGTATTTCCGTTAAGGTATTAGCTTGGGTGGCAAAAACTCAAGACTTTTTGATTTGGTCTGCCGCTTATAACAGATCTGCATATATTTGCGAGTAGATAGTTATTTATAAATGGTGTCCCAAAATCCACGCAAGAATTAATTTTGATAGAAAATACAGGTTTTTAATTAAAAATTTTAAATTTTTTATTGATTCGTAAGGGATGCATTATAGGATCATGTATGGAATAACGGGTAAATGGCCTTCCTGGCTTTGCTGGCACATATGAAATCTTCTGTCCGAATTTTTCATGGGAGTTTTTCATAAATGTGGTTGAATTCCGTTGATACAGCTTTGAATTTGCTTCTTCAAGGCGTGGCTGGTCGTGGGCTTAATGGCATAAACCTTATACTCCAAGAAACCCCAACGAAAAAATTCCAACGGCGTTAAATCGCATAATCTGTGCGGTCAATTTTGATTACTAAAACGAGAAGTTACACGAGTAGGAAATAACTTTTTCAGTAATTGAATAATTGCTTCTTGGACTGAATAGCATGTGGCACCGTTTTGTTGAAACCATATATCGTTCACATCCATATCTTGCAATTTAGGCACAGAAGGCAGGATCATCATGTCGTGACAGCTAACATCATTAGCTGTTATTACCTGACTAGCCTCATTTTCAAAGTAGAATGGTCCGATGATGCCTCCAGCCCGAATCCCCGCCAAACAGTAACTTTTGAGAGGAAAATTATTCGGGTGATTTTCGGTCCCATCTGCATAGACGGTGAGTGGAGGAGCAGACATAACGACGAACTGTTTGGCCTTTACAGCAACGTTGACTTATCCAGAAGATTGAAGGTTCAATGACTAAGATGGATGGGTCTTATAGAGCGGATGGACACCAGTGCTACGGTCCGAAAAGTCTTCGACTCCGCCCCCGAGGGACAGCACCGTAGAGGAAGAGCGCGACTCAGGTGGTGTGCGAAATTGGAAGCGAACCTCAGCCAACTTAGCGTGCGAAATTAAAAGTAGCTAGTTAAAGAACGAGTTGCCTGGAGATGCTTGTTAATTGAGGCCCAAGTTCATCCCGGATTTTAATGCCACATTAAGTAAGTTATTATATGTTGAAAAATGGTTTACTTATAAACTTTATTAGGGCGTTTAGCTCAATGTCCCAATATTTCATATATCTGCCATCCTGTTGAGAGCTCATGTTAATCAGAAAAACCTTCTATTTGCCGACAGACGCAAATAAAGTTTAGTAACAGGCACTTATAAGTAGCATTATTTTGTTTAGGTTCTGTCCAAGTAAGCAACAAGGTAATCCTTAGTCTCTATTACTATTTTCACAATTATCACAAAATTTTCTACACTTCCATAAGAATGTATGATGCAGCCTTTCAAGTATTCCCTGTAATGGTCGTAACTTTGTAGTTCCAAAAATTCTATTTCACCGATGTTACCCCGAAACACCGTATTTCTCTGTGTGCTACACGTGGAAGACATCCATAAAAGTACCTTCGCTGCACCAAGAAGTATAATATTGAACAAGTATTTGTTCGCAGAATGATCGATTTGGTTGACTGTTCTATTATCTGCATACTCTGTATATTCTTATAGTATATATTGACATTAGAAAACTTGTGAGGCAAAATCAATTAGTCCATTTGTAGACGTGGTATCTGTGGGGCTATGCTTTCGAATTGTGCTACCATAGGTGTCCTCTCTTCCTAACTTGGCACTGGAATAATTTAAAATTATATTATAAATATTGTATATTATAAATATATTGTGTATTAAATGATCAAAGATTTCGTTGAGCTGCTCATAGAAACATTCTTTCGCTTTCTTTCGTGGTTCTTCTGTTGGTACGTGAGCACATATCAAGCTAATGTTTAAATGCATTTTTATTTATATACATAATTTACTCTTACATGCTAGACAAAAAAATGCTTAAAAATTAGTTTAAATAACTTACGAATAATCTTATTCTATTACTGGCCCCATGCGGGCACTAAGTTAAACCTAACACTTAAACTATGTCTTTCGACGAATGTTACAGTCTAATTTTATTTTTATTTTTACATACTAAAATTAAGAAAATAAATTTTAATTAAAAAAACTTAGTGTTTTGCTCTTTTTTTTATCTATAAAAATTAAAACTAAACCTATAAACTACCTAAACAATAAATCTTAACCTACTTAATCTACTTACATCTAATACATACATATATACATAATATGTATATACATAAAATATAAATCTATGTATATATATATATATATATTTGTTTTTTTTTCATTTTTTATTTTTATTTCTTTTGGTTTTATATATTTTTTTTCTTAAAATCCAACTTAAACCTACCTAAAACTATGTACGCCGGACATGGCTAAAAACAAGAATTAGGCTGGCCCACCTTGCTTCACCTGAAGCTAACCATCACTGGAGGAGTTCGACGACGAAGCATCCTCCCCTTCAACATTCTTGGTGAATGGGTCGTTGCGCGCAATGGCCATGTTATCAACGCGCCGAGTGAGGTGTATACCTTTGATGCGGTCAACGGTGGCAAGAGTGACATTAAGGTTACTTTTGCCAACGAAGGAGATTTTAGGGCGTTTAGTTTTAGATGGCGTGTTAGTGTAGGGGTGAGTGATCACAACTGGATTCAGTTTGAGATCGCTCACGCAATAGAAGAAAACAACACGGTTTCAGACAGGAGATGGTGTGTGCGAGGCGCTGATTGGAGTGTTTATGGTGCACGTATACTTGCGGAGGTTTCCTCCCTGACACCGCAAGTGTACGGTAGCTTAAGCATCGACCGGCAAATCGAGCACATAAATGAGTGCGTATGGCGGGTTAACGACGAACTCTTTGAGAGGAGCCGTAGGGCAAATCAAAAAAGGATAAGTTGGTGGAACCGCTGTCTGAGAGAGAAGCGAAGCGTGGTCAGAAACCTAAGTAAGCGATTCCAATGGGCTAGGGCCGCTAACGCTGAGAACCTGGCTCAGCTGGACATTGCCTTTCGGCAAGGGCTCTCTGAGTACAAGCGTCTCATTGTCAAGATAAAGGAATCTCACTGGAGAAACTTTGCCTCTAACAATAGAGATGATCCCTGGGGCAAACTCTATAAGATTTGCGTAATGCTAAAAAGACTGCTAACATAGAAGGCATTCGTGTGGATAATACGGTTTTATCCGCATGGAAAGATTGCCTTACTGCATTGCTTGGTCAGTTCTTCCCGAGAGAGGAGCTCTTTAAGGACTCTTCATATGAAGAGCCTCCGGTCCGTCCGGAGTTAAGGACTGAAGAAGTCGAGTATGGTGTTTAACTTCTTCTCTCCAGGAGATCTCCTGGAGCTGCTGGAATGACCGGAGAGATGGTGAAGAATACCTGCTTGGTCTTTATAGCAAATGTATTGCTTGCAGCTACTTCCCCAAGGATTGGAATGTGGCAAGGGTGATTGTGCTCCTGAAGTCCACCGATAAGAATAGGTCAGACCCTAAATCTTATCGGGGCATCCGCCTGCTTCCGGTACTAAGAAAAGTACTGGAAAGGTTTATGGTGAAAAGGGTTTCGGAGAGCATGGCGGAACCAATGTCCCCTTCCAATTCGGCTTTACAAGAGGCAAGTGTGTCGAGGATGCATGGTCTTTCCTAAAAGACAGGACTCTGTCTGCAGAGTCCTGGGTGGTTATAGGCATCTTTATTGATTTCAAAGGTGCTTTTGATAACCTGAACTGGCAGAAAATAGTAACCCGGTTGCAGGAATTGGGCTGTCGGGAAATTGAGCTTTGGGGAAGATACTTTTCCGACAGAAAAGCGAGTGTGGTAAGTACGCACGACAGCGTCTCAATTAATGTTGAGAGAGGTTGCTCCCAGGGGTCCATCTGTGGTCCTTTTATTTGGATCCTGATGATGGATCCACTCCTGTGGCGACTAAACGAGCTCTGTGGGTGCTGCGCCTACGCAGATGACCTGCTCCTCCTATTTGAAGGCCAGTCTAGGGCCGAGATCGGGGTATTAGGAGAAAGAGCTCTAGCAGTCGTTGCTGAATGGGGAGAAAGCGTTGGGGTAAGTTTGTCGCAGGATAAGACTGTGTCTATGAAGCTCAAGGGCAAATTGGTATAACGATGGGTGAGTGTATGAACTTCATGCATCACCTGGTTCGAACCAGACAACGCATGCTGAGTGCTGTGGGCCAGGTAAGGCGCATTTTGCGATCTGACTGTGGACTCAACAGGCACTCTGTTCGTATAGTATACGATGGTCCTTTTGTTGCCTGTGCAACATATGGAGCATCGGTATGGTACGACAGGGTTATGACTGTTGATGGTTGAAGGCGGATCTTGACTTAACAAAGAGTCGCCTTGCTTGGCTGTTTACAGGTTTGCCTCACTGTCTCCACAGAGGCAATACAGGTGTTGCTTGGAGTGCCACCTCTGGATCTGGAAGTGATACGTCGTGGTATTGCATTCAAGATCAGAAAAGGTCTCCCTCTAAATGGGCGCGATTGGGTTTCAACGGAAGAAGTGGATGGCCTATCCCTGAAGCAGCGTAAAACCTTGCTACACGCATGTGTTCTATCTAGATGGCAATCTAGATAGGATGCTAGCGAAAATGGCAGGATTACTTACGGCTTCCTAAGGGATGTGCTAACCATGATAATTTTTCCTGAACGGAATTTTAACCTCAGCCTAGACTTTTTGTTGACCGGGCATGGCTCTCTTAATGCATTCTTGCATAAGAGGGGGCTTAGCGAGGTTGCGCGCTGCTCATGTGGAGCCACTTATGAGGACTGGCTTCATGTCCTATGTGAGTGTCACAATTACGCTGATATAAGGAACTTGCAGGCTATGGTGAGACCTATGTACCTTCAATGGTGAGACCTACGATGTCAGTGGAATTATCACTAATACCGTACCGTATAAAAAATTTTATAAAAATTTTAAAAATTTTATAAAACTTTTTCTTAATTTCGATTTTCTTTATGTATTTTTTTTTTTCGTTATTAATTTATTATTTTCATGTAATACATATGTAGCAACTTCCAATTTTATTTTATGTACACTTTAATTTGTAAGTTCACTTTCAAATATTCCTTAAAAACTGTTTTCCATATTTATAACTGCACAAGATTGTAAGATTTATTCTTAATGTGTAAGTAATGTCAGAAATAAATAAATAAATAAATAAAACCCGTAGTTTTGCAAAAAAGGTATTTTATAGAAGACGCAGTAGGCAGCCAGCGGGTAGATCATAGGAATTTAAATTCAATTGTTCAAATTGTTGAAAGGCTGCCAGTCCTGTAACCTCAACGTTCCGAAGCTCGACCGGAAGCTATATTCTGGTACCACAGGAGGTCAGGAGCCCCCGAAAATATGGTTCCGGCCTGACCTAGGAGTTGGCCCCCGTGTGGGAGTATCATGGTGGCTGTAGGCTTTTACCCAAAATCGCGGGGAGAGTAGACCGAATGGAGCTTGGACATCTTGTAGCGTGATCCCTATTAAATTTTTGTTGAATCTCGTTTTCTTTAATCCTAAAATGGTAACAGTTGGTCCGAACGTCATAGACACAAACCAGATGGTTTAGCGTGAACTCGACCTATATACCAATTGGTATATTGGAATTATAAACCGATTGAGTTTGGCTTAAACTAACGGAGACACATCAAATATATAAGGCAGTGGGATATCTCATTCTTTCTTTTCTTTCACCTAACCTCAGATGTTCCGTGCGGAAGCCACTATCATTTTTTTGCTAAAAACCACGTTTCCTTTTTGCTTGATGTGATGAAAAGATTTGGCTTGAGATTTAGTTTTTTGTATTCTTTGTGCGTCTTAACAAATTAAATTCATTAGTCACTAACGAGTAACTAGTTGATTCCACTAATTTAATAGAAACGTAATATATATATGTACGAGTATATACATATACGTATATTTACCCTTAGAAGGTAAGCATTTTCGTGGTTATGTGAACAAGTATTACAAATTCACATTTTCAGCAATCTTTAGTGGCCTTAGCGGAGAACGTTTAGGGTTCTACTAAGGTCCACTTTACAAAGCAAGCCGTTGTAAAAGACCTGAAAATATTTCATCCTCTGGAAAAAGAACAAATGAACTTCGCGTTGGTTGCGCATATGCCAACTTATCCTTACATGTATCTCAACATTGGTGCATCGCAAAGGAAGAAGAACAACTGTAAATCAATAGTCGAGCATTCTTTTCATAACCTTAATCAATCGTTCTTCAATCAAGTGCTTCATCTATATATGTATATACGTCAAGGATGTATCGGCGAAAGCTATCGTAACCCTATTTATTTTACTTAAACCTTAAATATATAAACTAAATTTCGTGACAAACAAGTATAGTAGTGCTAAATCTAAATTATCAGTTAAATAAGCTTAAACAAAAAACAAAGAGAAAATTATTTAACTTAAATTTCATCAGGGTAGATTTTCTATCAGTAAAAAAAATTCTGTAAAAGCCACAGAGAAGTAACACTTTGTCATAATTTGTATAAAGGGATATTCAATTTAACTACATACGAGTATACGGCTGAAATTTGTGCACAAACTTCAACGCCTGGATCTTCATATAAAATCGAAGTACATATCAAATAGTTTCTTTTCAATGGCTTATTTTCTAACCTTTTCTTAACTTAATTTATAACGTGCATTCATATATATACCTCTTTATAGTAGGTAAATTCCTAAATACTTCCTAAATACTTATCCTAACTATATTTAAAACTTAAATACATGATACATACCAAACTATCTAACAGTTAATTAGTCAAAAAATACATATATCGTAGACCTATACATTCATATATACATAATTAAAACATTACATTAATGTTTTTTAGAGGTTGGAACCTCTTTCTTTATTGGATTCAAAATTACGAGTACAACTGGACTTAAACTGAACTTATAATTATAATGAAACCTATGGAATTTCTACGTACGGCATGAACCTGGTGTCGAATGCTGTTTCAGGTTTTTAAGATTCCAATGCATTTTATTTACTTAATCACTAACTCTTACATACTAACAAAAAATGCTTAAATGCTAGCTTACAATTACTTAACAATCTTATACTAACTTACTGGCCCCACACGGGCACTCTAAGCTAATCTAAATTCTTATATCTATGTCTTTCGACTTCATTTACATTTTATTTATACATGTTTATTTTGTGTACTTAGGGCTGTTTCAGGTGCTGTGTCAGCAACATGATGGTGGAGCATGTCCGGTGCATAACTCTAAGTGTTTCTGAGAAGGTGTTTGATGACACTCTGGGAACGTTGACTGCTGCTGTTTAGATGATGCGCATGTAAGGTGTTTGATGACACTCTGGGAACATTGACTGCTGTTGTTTAAACGACGCGCATGTTGGATATCGAATGACTCTGTGGGAACGGGTGATGCGCATGTTGATATTTGCAATTGTGGATTGTTGGTGTTAACTCCTCCCCCCTTAAGTGCAGATGTCCTCGTTTGCAGTTTTGTTAGAGAGCAGTTCTGGAATATCTTCAATGCCAATTATAGCTTGATTTCGAGTCCTTTGAGCCGGAAATGGTGTGGAAGTTTTGACTGTTTCTGTATCGGTTTTTCTATTTTGCATTTTATTTATTGCAGTCCTAGCTATGAATGCTATGAGTACGCTAGTTATCGAAAAAGATAGGCATATGTTAATAATCGAGTTAACTTTGTTTTTTGTTTCTAAAAGCTCTATTTTTGTAGTACTATTAGTGTTTAATTGTTTTAACATTTCGAGAGATAGTACTTCTTCTGTTCTGCTCATTACGGATGATGGTTGTAGGATTGCAGGCATCAGCTGGTGATCTGTTACCTGATTTATTGTGATTTTTCTGTCACCAATTTCGATTGTTATGTTCGAGTGTCTGATGATGTAAGTGCCTTTAAGGACTACTGTTTCATTATCAATTGTGACTGGTCCCTCGAATTGATTAAGCAGTAATATGTCTGTTGTGATCTCTTCTATAGGCTGGATGTGTTGATTGTTTGCGATCGTACACGTAGGTTCACGACTTTTTAGAAGCTTCGGGATGTAGGTGGTGTTGCTAATATCTATGACATTCTTAAGTCTACATACAGAAAATTTATTATAGGTTTCACACGGCTTAGAAATACCAAATATTTTTTCATTACAATGCAAAATTGAATCAAATGGGATTTTGTTAATCTTATCATTTAATTTAACAGCTCTTAATAAATAAACGTTGCATATTTCTCTTTTAGTTGTAAGTAAATCTATAATGTAAATTAAATTCTTTGCATCGGTTGCAATTCTGACATTTGCAAACTCTAATGCCTCATCTAAGTTAACATATGGTATTTTTTCGTTTTTTAATATTTGTTCAGTTTCGTTAATTTCATTACTTGAAAGTATAAATGAGTTAATTATAATGGCCTTGGCTCAATGAATAGCATTTGACAAATTAACAATTTCTTCTTTTACAATTTCTAGTTTATATTTAATTTTCATAAAAAGTTCACTTTCTAAATTTGTATTTTCTTTTACTGACTTTAAAATCTTATTAGTAACATTAGTTATTTCACTTATCTTATCTAGACTTAATTTATTTATGATTAACTGATTATTATTATTGGATAACAGATTGTTTATTTTATTTGTTAATATTTCGTAGTCGTGGTAATCGGGATTTCCCGCGATCCATTTACACGCACTACCTATGAAATCAAGAGAGCGTTTCGGTCGTTTAATAATTTTCAATTTAAGTAGGTAATTTTTTATGCGGAGTATTTCAAAGGATATAATGGGTTGGATAGGATTGTCGGATGGGATATCGTTTGATGCTTCTTCTAACTTCCTTAGAATTTCGTCATAGGATTCAAGATCGACTATGTGGATTATTTTGAATGATCCATCTTGCAGTTTGGCTTGTCCAGTTTTGATTTTAATTAGTTGGGATTTTGAATAATCTAGTATTTGGATATTTGCGATGCGCAAGGGCACAATAAACCTGTTGGGAAGAAAATCATTTTAATTTTTAATTAAACTTTTGTGCACCGTTTTGCCGGGTTCAGTAAGAACGACTTTATTTTTATTTTCTTTTACTGTTTCTTGTTTAAAGCGAGGTTATAATTTTGTGCCTAATCTTTTATTTATTTTTACATAAATAATTTCACCGGGAGAATAATCTTTTATTGGATGCCTCTTTTGATTGTGGTACTTTAAGTCATTATTTTGCTTTTCCTGTAATCTTTTAATGTTGTCCTGTCGTGCTTTTTCGTACTGTTCGGGATCGGTACTAACGTTTCTTCCGAAAAATACCTCAATAGGTCTTTTTCCAGTCGTCGAGTGTATAGAGTTGTTGTACTCGTATACAGATCGATCCAAGAGTTCTAGGAAGGAATTGTGGGTGCGATTCGTTTTTAGACAACGCATTATTTCTGATAGTGTGGAGTGGAATCGTTCTACTTGTCCATTCACACTACTGGAATACGGGGGTGTTTTGAATATTTCTATTCTAACTGGTCTTGAAGCATGAAACATATGGATGATGAGTTGAATGATTTCTCATTGTCAAAGACAACAATTTTTGGGACACCGAAAGAGAATAATATTTGTCTTAGTGGTTCTTTGACATCTTCAATAGCTTTAGATTTTAAAAGTTTTGTCTGAGCATATTTAGAGAATTTGTCTAAGGCTGTAAGCACAAGATGCTTCTCAGTGGAATATATGTCCAGGTGAATGATATGTCCGGGGAATTGTGGAATAGGAGTAGCGTTAAGCACTGGTTTACTTGGATGGCGATCGTATTTGTGCTCTTTACATACACGACATTGTTTGACAAGTTTGTTGATCTTAGAACTCATTTGAGGGAAATAGAATTTTTGTAAGATTTGGGCTTTGTTTTCCTTGGGATTTCTATGTGCTATTGCATGGGTATCTAAAATAACTTCTTCCTGTTTTGATGTGTCAGTAAGGTCATCTATTTTAGTTTGAGTATGACGAACTTTGTAGTTTGAAAAGTAAGGCTTATACAATTCTTGAATTTTTCCTAGAGTTTCTTCATTAGTCAAAAGCCCGTTTATCACTGAAGGGTTAAGAAAACGCTTGAATATAGAAATTATGTTTTCTTTACTATAGTAGGGTTGATTGAAACAAATTCGGCGAATATTGGGAAAGGGGTATTCAATTCTATGGGGAATTTCTTCTCCAACTAGAAGGATAAGTTGATTCCTAAAAACATTTATGGGTGCTTCTACGGATTGGATTAGTCCATGGAATGAGCTATCGTCACTGTGTTGGGAGGCTGAAATAGAGTTTAATTGTGGGATTCTTGAGAGCGCGTCGGCGACAACTTTCGTTTTGCCGGGCTTATACTTAAGTTCGTAGTTGTATTCCTCAAGTATTGATTTCCACCGTTTCATCGTACCGTTGTGGTTTTTGTGACTAAGAGCGAAAGTAAGCGGTTGGTGGTCGGTAAATATTGTAACTTTTACGGAACCGTAAAGGAAATTTCTCAAGGAAGTGAGTGACCAAATTATCGCAAGCATTTCTTTTTCATTTGCTGCATATCCTTCTTCGGTTTTATTTAACGTCCTTGAGATAAAAGTTATAGGTTTTCCATCCTGTTCTAATACAGCGCCAATCGCATAATTGGAAGCGTCTGTAGTAAGGTGGAACTCCTTGTAGAAATTAGGGTACATTAGAATTATATCGTTCGATACTAGTGAATTCTTTATTTTCGAGAATGCCTCCATGGCTACACCATCTAGGGTGATGATTTTCTTGCTTGAAAGATTCTTCGAAATTCACCCGTCCTCTCCTCTCAACAGAGATGTTAGTGGCTTCGCTATTTTTGCGTATTCCTTTATAAATCGTCGGTAATAACCGGACAATCCAAGGAAAGATCTTAAATCTTTGAGGGTTTTCGGGTGGAAAATTAACAATTGCTCGAACTTTTTCTGGGTTCGTTTTTATGCCTTCCGACGAAATGACAAATCCAAGGAATTCAACTTCATTCCGTAAGAATTCACATTTATCTATTTGTACCTTCATATTAGCTTTTTCAAGAGTATGAAAAACTTTTTGGATGTTTTCGAGGTGCGTCTGTTCGTCTTCGCTAAATATTACAATATCATCGATGTATACATAGCATATTTTACCAATATGCTCCCGAAGTACATCATCTAACGTTCTTTGAAAGATAGATGGTGAATTTTTCAGCCCAAATGGGAGTCGTGTAAACTCGTATTTTCCGTTGTTGACGGAAAAGGCTGTCTTTTCTGTATCAGATTCTTTTAGAAGAATCTGATGAAATCCGCTTTTAAGGTCTAACACAGTAAACCACTTGCTTTTTCTGAGTTGAGAAAGCACCTCATTAATCTCCGGTATGGGATAACGGTCAGGGATGGTAACCTGGTTTAGCTTCCTGTAATCAATGATAACTCTGTACTTTTTTTCGCCTGATGCATCCAATTTTTTTGGCACTATCCAGATTGGGGAGTTGTAAGGTGATTTTGATGGTCTGATTATTCCATTGTCGAGCATTTCTTTTATTTGTCTATCAACCTCGTCCTTTAAAGACATCGGGTAAGGGTAATATTTTGAATAAACCGGGCCATCGGTTGTAGTTCGTATCTCGCCCCTGACGTTTGTGGCGTATGTCAGTTTTGTATCGGGGTCAGCAAAGAGAGTAGGAAACTTACTTATTATTGATTTCAGAGCAAATTGTTGTGTTTGATTTAGGTGATTAGTTCTTATGGATATTGAATTAACACTTTGAGAGGTTTGTTGTTTTATATGGACTTTAACTTTGTTTTGGATTAACATGAAATTTTCTTTCGTGTGGATTACAGCCGATAGCTCCTTAAGGCTACCGTTCCCTAGAATTCCATGAAAAGAAGTGAGACAAGGCAATAAAAAAAATTTAATTTTTGTGTCGTTCAGACCAAACAGATTGACGAATGTGTGGTGTGAAACTCGTACGTTTCCACCTATTGAATTTGCATAAAAAGGTTTTTGGTTTGTTATTGGATTTTTTACCAGTGAGGGTTGTATATAATTCTTATTGGAACCTATGTCAATAAGAATCTTTAACACTTCGTCGCCCTTTTTGACTTCGAAATACGGAAGCGACGAGTCGGCTAACCTAAAAAATGAATATCACTTAATTGTGGTATAACTTCGGTTGGGACTTGAGGAGGGTTTTCTGTACTTTCTTGAACTTGTGAATTTATGTAATCCCTTAGGTTTTGTTCATAAGATATGTCATTTCTTACAATTTCAGTATTGTATTGGGTAAGTTCATTTTGAAAAGACGTGTCTACGTTAAAATTTCCTTGCATCTCATATGGGTTAAATTCTTGTTGAGGATTATTCGAGATATCAATACTGTATTGATCAGATGGATTTTGGGAATACGTATCTAGATGGAAGTTCCTTTGCATTTTTTGTGGGATATTTTGTTGAGATGGTATGTATGGCCTTTTTTGTGCTACTGGCCCATTTCCTTGAGGTCTGTTCATGTAGTTTACTCCCATGGTAGATGTTTCCACAGGTTCTCCTTTATGCGGTGGCCTTGGTGGTGGTTGAGGAAAATTTTAGTGATTCTGATTTACTTGGTGTCTGGGTTGGTTCGGGTTATAATTTTGACGTTGGACATTAAAATTAGGTAGTTGTTGGTTATAATTCCTGGGTTGTTGTTTAAAACTTGAGTTTCTAGTGGGTTGCGGAATGTATGCGATTTGAGGGTAAAACGGCATTTGCTGTCTGGGCATCGAAGGGTATCGGTTACCTCTACGAGGAGGAAGAGGTGGAGGGTAGTTCGGATTTACTTTTTTACCTTGGTTGTTTGCGTAATTGGTTCGGTAATTTTGATTTTCTAGCCTAAGGCATAGATAAAGTGCTTGGGGTAGGTCGGCTGTTTCACGTATGCCGAGCAATCTGGGCAGATCCCCTTTCAATCCTCGTATGAAAGTATCCAGGGCTTTATCCCTGTAAGTCTGCGTCAAGAGTGAAAGTGCTTCAGGGCCAACATTCATACACGATATTTTGTTCAGCATTAAGGATAAATGAGAGTATACTTGCTGGTAAAATTCTTGAATGGAATTGTTGCCTCGTATAAGGAAAGTTGACTGGTATTCCAGTGTGCCCATATCGCGTTTGTCTGCATAGTGTAATTCTAGGCAGCGCGAAATGCTCTCCCAGCTTAAAGGGGTATTGTATGATTCGAGTGCAACGTCGGCGTTCCCGACAATTTTGTTTTGTATGACACTAAGGATTCCGAAATATTTTGGAGTCCCTTTCGAATTTTCATATAAGCGTAAAATCCTATCAACGCTCTTCTTCCAAGAGCTAAATTCACCGGGCTGTCCAGAGAATTCTCTGAGACAGCGGAAAACATCCGGTATTTTATCGAGGTCTGATAAGTTGCCTCGGTGATGAGCATCGATTGTTTGATCAGTGCCGTGGGAAAGGGCTGCGTAAGGATTTAGAATGTTTTGTATTAATCTTGCGCCTTGATTATTTAATATCTCAGTTACGATAGATGCGATTAATGTATGAAGTGCCGGTGTGGCATTTGGCTCTTGTTGATTAGGGTTTTGTTGGGGATTAAGGATGGATGGTCGAATTGGATTTTCATTTGCCATTTTAAAAATTTAATTTGAACGCTTCTTGTTTTCAAATGGAAATATGTACTGATAAGAACTTAATGTTATTTAAACGTAACTCTTAAAAAACAACTTTAACGTGTTTCACTTTTATAAAACTCTACTAGGCTTATATTATAATTAGTAACAAGTAAATGCTTTTGTATGGAAAGAGTTTCTTTCTTAAACTAAAACTGATTTTATAAAATTTTTAGAGCTATTTTGAAAGTGGTTACAAGTAAAAATTTCTTACGCCAATAATAATAGTTTCATCGTGTCCCCCGACGGTAACTTGGATTTCCTCCTTCTTGCGGCTGCTACTTAGAATCCTCAGTGTACACTTTTTCGGATTCTCTCCTCTTTTCGGGGCTTGTAAGCGATTTTCTTACGATCGTCTTACAGTTTCAACACTGCACTTGGGTTCAAAACGGTTTTTTTTATTTTTTATTTCCGTTTTTATGTTTGGACCACAGTTTCTTCACACAGCACTACCGCGGCACTACTTGGGGGCGTTTGCGGCTCGCGACACTTTTTTACGGTTCGCGACTGTACTTTACGTGGCACTACTTGAGGGCGTTTTGCGTTTTTATGTGTTAGAATAACTGGGTCCCTGCTCGAGCTCTAATTAAAATATTACATTAATGTTTTTTAAAAAAAAATATTTTTTTAGAGGTTGGAACCTCTTTCTTTATTGGATTCAAAATTACAACTAGACTTAAACTGAACTTATAATTATAATGAAACCTATGGAATTTCTACGTACGGCATGAACCTGGTGTCGAATGCTGTTTCAGGTGCTGTGTCAGCAACATGATGGTGGAGCATGTCCGGTGCATAACTCTAGGTGTTTCTGAGAAGGTGTTTGATGACTGCTGCTGTTTAGATGATGCGCATGTAAGGTGTTTGATGACACTCTGGGAACATTGACTGCTGTTGTTTAAACGACGCGCATGTTGGATATCGAATGACTCTGTGGGAATGGGTGATGCGCATGTTGATATTTGCAATTGTGGATTGTTGGTGTTAACTTATACAAACGTGCTCATATTTTCCAATCTAAGTTACATTCATTTGATTTATACCGAAACTACCTAACCTCTCAAAAACTACATGCATCATCTTTGCGTTGCCAACATTTCGACAAGCAAGTAGTTGACCATGCTGCCCCACGATCGAGAACTTTCGCCAATTCTTTCTGGTATCCCTAGAGGCCCCAGACAAAGGCGTCCTAAACAGAATGGTTTCCGACTTCTGAAAGTTGATTTTCAACTTCCAGTCATCGCAATATCGCTTAATTTTGTCGAAGTCACGCTGTAAAAGTGTATTAATGACCTCAATCTTTGGACCCGATCTGTACGCGATTATGTCGTCTGCGTACGCTATGGCATGGTGAAGTGAACCTATCAGATCACTCGTGTAAAGGTTGAATAGGATCGGCGAATTTACCGCACCTTGTTGCAGACCGTTTTTAATGTTAAATGTTCCAGCAGAAGTCACATCGCAATTCTTCACGATGAACTGTCTGGAGAGCATATCGAAAAGAATATACAGCAGTGGTTTACTAATGCCCAACCTGTCCAGCTTGAAAAGGAGTCCTTCTAACCATACGGTATCGAAGGCTTTTTCCAAGTCAATCAGGCAGGCACCAGTGCACTGGTTCTTGGCTTTGTTCCATTGGATATCAGAAACCAGTTTCGACGCAGCATGAATAATATCATGCCCCGCTTTGAAACCGAATTGATTATCCGGAACTATATGTTTGTCCTCAACCCACTTAGTCAGGACTCTATTGATCACCTTCTCGAACACCTTACTGATGTTTGGAAGAAGACTGATCGAGCGGAGATTCGCCGGATTGGAAGTGTCTTTATCCCTTTTGGGGATGGGATGTACCACCGCAGTTTTCCAATGCGCTGGATAATGTGCATTATTCATTGCATTATTAAACAGGGTGGTATAAATGTTCACCGCTTCTAGAGGGAGATGTCGAAGCACAATGTTCGGTATTTCATCGGTTCCTACTGATTTCTTACTTCTAAGTGTTTCGAAGATCGTTTGGAGCTCTTCCTTCGAAATGAACGGGGGTTGTACCCTATCGTTGGTGATGACATTATTTGCCATATTCTCGTCACTGAACTGGGTGAAACCCGAGCTCTCGAATCGCCAATTCACTATTTCATTTCGAAGGCAGAAATTGTGCGCAAGGACTCGATTCTCCAGATCGTGGTTCGGGCCAATGATAACATTCGCCTTGTACACTTCCTGGAAAGTCGCTCCTATAGCCTCTACCTGCTCCTGCGGATCCCCGATCACAAAGAAGTTGTCATCATCAACAGCCTCATTTGGATCTATGCCCGCTGCTACCAGTATTTGTTCGTCGTTCGGGCGATTTTAAGACAAGGAAGGTCGTTCTGATTATTTCTCCGAAATATTTTATTTATTTGCGGGAACATATTCGGGTTGCTGGTGTTTACAGCCCGAATTTTACTGTTCCAATACAAATTTACAGATGCTCTGTAATTTTCTTTTATTAATGTTTGGAGGTTTTTAATCGACGACTTCAGTGTCATGATCTCCGGGTTATGTCTGTCAGTAAACTGTCTGTACAAGGTTTTTAGTCTTGACAGCAGTCTACTTTTATGTCGGTGCAGTGCGTCAATAGTTGCGTTGCGGAATAGGTCTTCTTCGTCAGTGTGTCGGTACCGAGGTATCGTTATGTCCATTGTTCGTTTGATTATCTCGTCCATTAGTCTTAGATACCTGTCAATCTCCTCGTTTGACAGATTTCTGTTGGACGGTGGGTAGAGCGAATTCGAGGAGAGTGCTCTAGTCAGTGTTCTGGTGAAGTGTGTCCAACGCACCCGACGATAATTGTAGGAATGCCTTTGGACAAACTCATCCAATTCCGCTATTTCGTTGGGAACAGTTATTTCGGTGCTGAGACCGCAATGGTCACTGTCATACACGAAAGTGCGTAGACAGTTTGTAGTTTGTTGGTTAGTACATGTCAGTTGTATTCGTGAGTCGAATAGCAGAAGATCCAAATAAGACCCGTGTCTGGGAAACGACGGACTATCCGTCGCCTTAAGCCCGAGTCGATACATCACACTGTGCTGACCCCACCAATTGAATAGTAGGTTCCCTCTAGTATTTGGTGTATTATTTCCCCAATCACTATGTTTGGCGTTGAAATCTCCGCCGATAATAAAATAGTTGTCTTCCAATTCCAGCCTCAGAAATCGAAAAAGTGTCTCGAGCTCTGAGATAAATAAGGTGGATTGAGTAGCCGTAGGTGCATAGACAGACACCATGTACAACCGCTTTCCACTACGCAGAGGGATATACACGATGCATGCTTCAAGCACCTGAAATCTACGTACTACACGACTGTATACTCTTTTAAAACGAATACCTTTTCGTACGAAAATCGCAAAGTTTCCTCCCTGAATGGAGTTGGGTCGGTTTCTCCGTACCATTTTGTATTTTCTGTGCCTCATTTTGTGTTTTTTGGTAAGCTTAGTTTCGCTAACCAAAAGCACATCGGGGGCTTGTTCTCTAAGCAACTTAAATAGTGCGGCTCATCGTTCGAGCCTAATCAGTGAATTCACATTCACAGCAAGGACCTTCAGGGTTTGCTCCGCCACGTACGTACCCATTACGGCAAAAGGTGCGTTAGGCCAGGCAGCAGCTCGTATACTTGATCCACCCGCGCGGTCTGTTCAGTTAGATGACGTTGGAGCTGAGCCATCTGCCCCTGGATAGAGAGCAAGATAGCTAGCATGTCGGGAACTGGTTCCGGTGCTCTGGGCGCTGGGGCCTGGGGCCTGAGAAGCAACCTTCGCTTGTTGTACCGTATTTCCCCTACCTGCCGCCATTTGAGCGTAGGTAACATGGGGAGTAACGGCTGGAGTTTGTGAATGCACGGGTGGACGTTTAACTTCCACTTTCTGCTGCCGGGCCAGATTTATTCTTTTAATGTACTGGAATTTGGGACAACCCCGATAATTTGCGGTGTGTCCCGTGTTCCTACATAAAGCACAAGAGAGTTGGCTTTTTTCAGATGCTCCGTCCTTACCCAGAGCGCATTCCTCGGACTTGTGGTTCTTTCCGCACTTCACGCATCGAGGCTGCATTTCGCAGTTTGACGCGGCGTGCCCGAACCTTTGGCAGCGAACACATTGCAAAATGTTTTCGCTCCTTTTTAATTTTTCCCAATGGACAACCTGGTAGTCTAGGACTTTAATACTCCTTAGACCATCTAGATTGCTGGTGGGACTTAGTTGTACCAGGAAAATCGGCAGTTGCCGCTTCTCCCTTTTGGCTCTGGCTGTGGTGAAAGGCTTGACCCCCACGAATTGGAGCCCTTCGCACTTCTTCTCTTTCAGCAGTGCAAGGAGCTCCTCCGGATCAGTCGACGGTTCCAATCCCCTCAGCAGCATTGTTTGCAGCTTGTCCCCCTTCGGTTTGTAGGAGAAGAACTCCGTCGTCGAATCCTTCAGTAATTTTTTAATTGTATAATAGTGCTCCACTGTGTTACAGTGGATCGCATGTCTATCTAGTGACAATCTTTTTATAAAAAAGTTGTTGCCTATGGCCGACTTACATAATTCAATGGTGTCCTTCAACTCCAATTTAAAAGTGTTAATTGGTGGCACTTTTTGTTTGGTGGTTTTCTGCTCTTGCTGTTGTTGTTGTCTCTGCTGCTGTTGCTTTTGCTGATGTATTTTTGGGTGCTGTTGTTTTGGTTGCTGCTGTTTCAGCTTTTGTTGTTGTTGTGGCGGCTGTGTTAGCTTTTGTTTTTGTGTTTGTTTGCTCTGTATTTGCTGTTGTAACTGTTGCTGGTTTGCAACCTTTTCCTGTTGTTGTTGTTCTAGTTGTTGGGAGCATAACTGTTGCTCCTTTTCTTGTCTAGCTGTTTGTTTTGCCTTAATGGCAAGCACCTTTGCCTCTAGCTCTCTGATGCTTCTATATATAGCTTCAACTGCATCCTCTTCGCCGTCCAATTCTGAGGCAGCCAGAGCTGCGAAGCTGTTGTCGATTCCCATGAAATGACCTTTGCCCCCATGTGATACATATGAGCCGTCGTCAATGTCCGACTCATGACATGTAGAGTTTGTTGCTGCCGTTGTTGATGTTGATGCCGCCACCTCCCTTAATCCACTCGGCAGCTTTTCAATGGATTTCGTCAGAGAGGGGCGTTTAACCAGATTGGTGGTTGGACGTAGCTTCCTCCTCCGCTTGGCATCGCCGTCTGCTACCATAACTTGTTGGTTGCCTGACGTTGAATTTTCCTCCATTCTTTTTCTGCTGCCACTAGCTTTTCCCGCTAATGGGAGAGCAGAACGCTCTCTATCACACATCACGTGATTTCTTCTGTTTTTTTTTTGTTCCTATTTATCTACACTGTCACAGTATAAGAAAAAAAAAAGAAAAAAAAAACAATTGTCTAGCGGGAATCGAATCGCGATTGTCACACCACGTAGGCTCCGACTAGACCAAGTGGGTATACAGAAAGTTTGTTTTAAAATGACACTTTATAACACTTTACTGCATTTATCGCGAGAGAAAAGCCGAAACACATCTGCACTCTATGAAAGTCCGTGAACGACTGTCTCCAACTCAATCAGGCAGGCACCAGTGCACTGGTTCTTACCTTTGTTCCATTCGATATCAGAAACCAGTTTAGACGCAGCATGAATGATAACATACCCCGCCCTGAAACCAAATTGATTATCCGAAACTATATGTTTGTCCTCAACCCTCTTAGTCAGGACTCTATTGATCACGTTCTCGAAAACCTTACTGATATTTTATTTATTTGTGATAACTTATTCGAGTTGCTGGTGTTTACAGCCCGAATTTTATTGTTCCAATACAAACTTACAGAATTTCTGTAATTTTCATTTATTAATGTTTGGAGGTTTTAATCAACGACTTCAGAGTCATGATCTCCGGATTATGTCTGTCAGTAAACTGTCTGTACAAGGTTTTTAGTCTTGACAGCAGTCTACTTTGATGTCGGTGCAGTGCGTCAATAGTTGCCTTGCGGAATAAGTCTTATTCGTCAGTGTGTTGGTAAAGAGTTATCGTTTTGTCCATTGTTCGGTTGATTGTCCATTAGTCTTAGATACCTGTCAATCTCCTCGTTTGACAGATTTCTGTTGGACGGTGGGTAGAGCGAATTCGAGGAGAGTGCTCTAGTCAGTATTCTGGTGAAGTGTGTCCAACGCACCCTACTATAATTGTAGGAATGTCTTTGAACAAACTCATCCAATTCCGCAATTTCGTTGGTAATAGTTATTTCGTGCTGAGACCGCAATTGTCACTGTCATACACGAAAGTGCGTAGACAGTTTGTAGTTTGTTGGTTAGTGCATGTCAGTTGTATTCGTGAGTCGAACAGCAGGTGATCCAAATAGGACTCGTGTCTGGGAAACGACGGACTATCCGTCGCCTTAAGCCCGAGTCGATACATTATACTGTGCTGACCCCACAATTGAATAGTAGGTTCCCTCTAGTATTTAGTGTATTATTTCCCCAATCACTATGTTTGGCGTTGAAATAAAATAGTTGATAATAAAATAGTTGTCTTCCAATTCCAGCCTCAGGAATCGAAAAAGTGTCTCGAGTTCTGAGATGAATAAAGTGGATTGAGTAGCCTTAGGTGCATAGACAGACACCATGTACAACCGATTTCCACTACGGAGGGGGATATACACGATGCATGCTTCCAGCACCTGGAATCTACGTACTACATGACTGTATACTCTTTTAAAACGTATACCTTTTCGTACGAAAATCGCAAAGTTTCCTCCCTGAATGGAGTTGGGTCGGTTTCTCCGTACCATTTTGTATTTTCTGTGCCTCATTTTGTGTTTTTTGGTAAGCTTAGTTTCGCTAACCAAAAGCACATCGGGGGCTTGGTCTTTAAGCAACTTAAATAGTGCGGCTCGTCGTTCGAACCTATTCAGTGAATTCACCTTCACAGCAAGGACCTTCAGGGTTTGCTCCGCCACGTACGTACCCATTACGGCAAAAGGTGTGTTAGACCAGGCAGGAGCGCGTAAACTTGATCCACCCGCACGGTCTGTTCAGTTAAATAACGTTGGAGCTGAGCTATCTGCTCCTGGATAGAGAGCAAGATAGCTAGCATGTCAAGTACTGGTTCCGGTGCTCTGGCTTTTTTAAGACGCTCCGTCCTTACCCAAAGCGCATTACTCGGACTTGAGGTTTTTTCCGCACTTCACGCATCGAGGCTGCATTTCGCAGTTCGACGCGGCGTGCCCGAACCTTTAGCAGCGAACACATTGTAAAATGTTTTCGCTCCTCTTTAATTTTTCGCAGTGTACAACATGGTAGTGTAGGACTTTAATACTCCTTAGACCATCCAGATTGCTGGTGGGACTTAGCTGGACCAGGAAAATCGGCAGTTGCCGCTTCTCCCTTTTGGTTCTGGCTGTGGTGAAAGGCTTGACCCCCACGAATTGGAGCCCTTCGCACTTCTTCTCTTTCAGCAGTGCAAGGAGCTCCTCCGGATCAGTCGACAGTTCTAGTCCCCTCAGCAGCATTGTTTGCAGCTTGTCCCCCTTCGGGGTGTAGGAGAAGGACTCCGACGTCGAATCCTTCAGTAAATTTTTTATTTTATAATAGCTCCACTGTGTTGCAGTGGATCGCGTGCCTATCTACGCTAAGCCTTTTGATATGAAAATTATTGCCTATGACCGACTTACATAGCTCTATCGTTTCCTTTAGCTCCATCTTAAATGTATTTATAGGTGGAACCCTCTGTTGTTTCTGTTGCTGTTGTTGTTGTTTCTGCTGCTGTTGTTGCGGCTACTGCCGTTGTTGTGGCTGCACTTGTTCTGGATGCACTTGTTGTTGTTTAAGTTTTTGTTGTTGTTGCTGTAGCACTTGTGTTATTGTGTTTGTCTTGTGTTGCTGTTGTGCCTGTTTTTGAACTAGCTGCGTCTGCTGTTGTTGTTGGGAATGTTCTTGCCCTTCCCTCTTCCTTCTAAGCATTTGCAGTTCCTTTATGGCATAAACTCTTTGTTGCACAGCTACTTAGAGACTACATTTCTGCCTCTTCGTCTTCCGATTCGGTTGGAGCCAAGGAAGCGAAGTTGTTCTTTGGGTTGTCATCAGTAACTTTCCCGAGATGTTTATTTGCTGCTGTAGATGGTGTTAAATGCGCCCCTTCCCACACTTCGTCAAGCAGCTTTTCAGCGGAAGTTGGTTGGTTGGGACGTTGTACCAAGTTGGGGACTGGCTTTAGCTTCCTCCTTCTCTTTGTCTTTGGTGTTTGTTGGCTTGAACCACTTGAGGAAGCCTAGCCTGATTTATCAGCGGATCCCGCTATTATCATAGCGGACCGCTCGCCAAGTCCATCACGTGATTTTGTATTGTATTTTGTAAAAACTATTTTATTACTAATTGTCTTTTTAAGTAAAGAAAAGAAAAAACAAAAACTTTCGCAGAGGCTGGGAAGCGAACACATAACCCCGAGATATATTGTCAGGGTCTCTACCACTTCGGCTACCGAACACTTGAAAATTTGTTGTTTAACATAATATTTATTATTTTTCCACACTTGTACTTGTACAACATCACGGCTAAGAACGGACCAACATCCCAACGAATCTTGCAATTGATAATGAGAAGGACAGCATTTGTATCCATCTCTGTCCCATCTAATTAATCTGACGAGCAAGTAGTTATCCATATACGACTACATAAATAGATCATTTAGCGAAAAGTCAGTTAGTTAGTTAAAATGTTAGTGCACTTTTTATGAACACGAAAAATATATGTGTATACTTCCACGGAAGTCCAGTAAAAACTTAAATGTAAAATATCAAATATTTGGTCTTTTAGACTGATATATCGTTTGTCCCGTGAAGTCATCACTTGGAAGGTATGAGGATTAATTAATATATGATACATACGTATGTATAAGTATATATTTCAATTTGAATTTTAAAGCACTTTATTAATTATTAGGAAAAACTTAAAAGAAAAAACAAACATATTTTTATAAAAAAAAAATACTAAACGTCAAACCTTATGCAAGATTATATGACTAATATTCACTGAAGTATATTATTTTAGCTGTTGTTCTTAGAACGACAGCTTCTTTCGGCAACAAAAGAATTTGGTCAGCATAGGTCTTGTCACCTGCCCTGCGTAAGGACTTATCGGTAACGACGATATATTCCAGTTCATTGGATAAATTATTAAATACTGAGTTCAAGTTGACAGTTTCAACACCATCCATAATATTGAGAAGTGTTATGTAGGTATAATCATTCGCCAGGGATCTAACAAACAAAAGAAAGTAATTTAGAGTGGGAGTAATTTCACAATTTACGAGTATAACCTACCTCTTAACTGCCAAAACTGAATTGCTAACGGCCTTAATTTGGGAATCGCCTTCATTCATGGTTTTTTGTGACCTCAAAACCTGCAATTGCTTGTACACATTTAGATGGCTGTAGGCAATACCACGCTCCCTCTTAACGTTCACAAAGGGATATAGATCTGATACGGGTAACCAGGTTTTGGGTCCGGTAGTAAACCCAGCATTCTTTTCATCATTCCATTGGAATGGAGTACGGCATGGATCACGGGACATATGTTCATAAACAGATGGATTGGAGTTACAACCTTGTGGATCAACAGTGTCATTCCATGAGATATAGACATCAGTCATGCCGATTTCTTCACCTTGATAGGTCACACTACATCCAGGCAAAGTAAGAAGCAACATATTCAACATATCGATACGATCGGCCCCCATACGTGTGCCAACACGATTCTTGTCATGATTTCCCATCTTTTTTTAAATAACGAAAATATAATGCCGATTTCTAATACATAAGAACTGGTTAAAAATTCAGTACTTACAACCCAGTTAGGTGTTCGGCCTTTTGGCATTTTATTCATCCATGTGTTGATGATCTCGGCGTAATGGTAAGCATCTGAGTCATTAGTCAACCAACTAATCATAAGGAAGTTGAACGGAATTTGGGCACCTTCTGTAGTGTCATTACCATAGAATTTCATACTATAATCAACTGGGGAATACGCCTCAATCATAAGAATTCTTAAAAAAAAAACATTTAATATATTCATTTGATTTTCAATGTACTTATTCATATGTTAAATACCTGTCTTCACCTCCATTCTCAGCCGTAAACTCATCAAGTACACGTCTCCATTCGTATACCAAATCAATTGTCTCTGGTTGGTCAACTGTGTAAATATGGTTCACATAATCATAGTCGTCTGGATCGCTAATAGAATCATTACGTGGCTCATCTAAATAGTTTCCATCAGCATCAGGAGCAATTTCAAACACGAATGGTACAGCATCTACACGGAAACCCGCAATACCTCTTTTCAACCAAAATCGAAGAACTTCCTTTAACGATATTACTCATAAGTATGGGATACTTTCCTTTATATTCAATCAGTCTACTCACATTCATGTATTTCCTGACTTTTGGATTACGATAGTTGAAATCTGGTTGTTTATCGACGAACTGATGTAAGTAGTACTCTTGACGCTTTTCATTCCATTCCCAAGCGCTTCCACGGAATACACTTACCCAGTTCGTAGGCGGCTGACGAACTCCATCGACCAACTTTCCTGGATGCCATACGTAAAAATCTTCAAATTCTGGATCACGGTTGATTGACTTTTGGAACCATTCGCATTCATCACTAGAATGGTTTGGCACAAAATCTAAAAGAATTTTGATTCCAACTTGATTGGCTTTTACAATCAACGCATCGAAATCAGCCATGTTGCCGAATATTGGTTCAATGGCAGTAAAGTTGGAAATATCATATCCAAAGTCAGCCATAGGTGATTTGAAAATTGGTGAGATCCAAGTTGCCGTAATGCCGATTTCTTTGAGGTAAGGAAGACTGTCAGCGATACCTTTTAAATGAAAATAAAAAAATTTACATATATCATACACATACACGTATCATAAATTGTAGTCTGGATATATTTAATGTCAATTCGATATCAATTCAAACAGTTAGACTAATTTGTTGAACATACGAGTAGTTCAAGTATATTATTCTATTGGTGCCGAACGTACTCTTTCATCCGGTAAGAAATATAAGAAATACCTTTTAGAAAGGTACCGAAGAACTGTTCCTGCCGGTATGAACGCTTTTATATGCGGCTTGAAATTCCATAAAGGAACAGAGAGACCTTACTTGATGTTCGTTTATCTTATCGTAAATTTCCCGGTTTACTTTAAATTGGCCAAACTGAATTATTCACATAGTACGCTGAATAGTGTCGTTCATATTACACATGTAATATAGTATTGTTGCTTGCCCTCAGTAACTGCTGTTGCTATATTACATTGTCATTTGAAAAGAGCAATGACTGAGTGTATGTAACAGCCGATGGATGGCGGGTTGTAGGTGTGAATTCTGTAGGTGCAATGTTCCAAATTACAAAAATTTTAACTTTAGAATTTTACCTTAACCACTTAGCATGGTATGATATGATTATTTAGAAACCTTAACTTAATCATAGCCAAGTTATAGAACATACTTTCCCCAATAAATATGAAATGAGTCTTTTTAACAATATTAGATCACACGAGCAACTCAATATTAAACAGATTCCTCACCAAATAAGTTGGAATAACTTCCGAAGTTTGAAAAATTCACTCGTTTACCAAGTAAAATTTTCTGGGCAGAGTAAGCATGAGATCTGTGTGAGGCCCACCTCTATAATGCCTATAATAATCTTTAATCACCAGCGGAAATATTGAAACGCTCACTTATTGCAAAACCGCATCAATTGAATAAAACGTATTTGGATTTCACTGTAACATTTCAGAGTTCTATGCATTAAATGGAATTTCTAGAGACATTTTAAACAGTCATCTTCAAATCGTATATTCGTATTCATATATGCATTATTCTAAGAGTATCATAAAAGTCGTAATACATTTACCCACATGGTTTACCCACGAATTGGCTCATGTGTGTGGCAGAAATTTCGAATGTAAAATTTAGCCAAAAGACAGTTAAAAATATTGGTGATGATCGCACCGCTGTGCCTGTTAATCTGAAAACGCAGCCTATAATTAAATGCCTTAAATGCAAACCTGTACGAAACTGCTAAAGACATAACAAGAAAGTTGAGAAATTTATAAACTACAACGGCATATGTTATATTGTACAAACAATTAAAAACTCCCAACACAATATAGTAAGAGCTGTGGAATGTAACTGAAAATGCTCAAATTTACTAAAATGTGAAGTGCAAAAATGCAAGTCAGTTGTGAGATTTTAGCTGCGGATTCATGCTACACAAATCTCTCAATCATGCTAATTGCTATAATCAATTTTAACAATTCACAAAGATAACATATTTTATTTTAAATTTATGTCATCAACTTTCGTTAAAATTGAGCTTGTGGTCTTAAGGGAAAAAAGTTGACGAGGCTATATTAATATTCGTAAGTAATAGAAAGTATCAGCATATATTTCCTCGACAAAACTTAACTCATGACTGTTTTCTCGGACAACAAACTTTATTCGAATAAACATATTCAATCGAAAATTGTTACAATCACAGTGCGGCTCACTTTCCGGCAAGGCAAGATACTTTTCGCCTACTCCTACTTTAGTCCTACTATTCTAATCCGCTGTACGTTGTTCGCTTCGTTACATGAAATGCTCACTTAAGTATTTTAGTGCATCTTTCATCAGACACCAGCAAATCGTTCGACCAAAATATACACAAGGTATTTTAGCACGCCCAGGTCGCCTGTAAATCACCGTATCCCACAGCCTGCACCATTAGGCCAAGCTAATTTTTAAAGTGAAGTAGTGTGAAGAGTTTATGTCTTTTAACACTTATCTTACGAACATACACAAACATCTCACTTCACTTATTCATATTCTCTTAAATGAAAAGTAAATTTTTGTTTAAACAAAAAAGAATAAATCGTCGGGCGTTACTTCTCGTATGGTAAACAAGCGTTCCTATTCGAAACGTTATATGTTTTGAAAAAGACTTACGTCTTTAGCGACATTAAATTTGGTTCAAAAGCTTTGTCAAACGCAAGGCTTCTATAAAAACTGTGGTAATGATGAGTGAGCTTCATCAGAGAAGGAGATTGCCTATCAAATTCCTAGGTAAGGCTCAAAGTGAAACTTCACAGGGCCTGAATCTGTTGAAGATTTACAATGTCAATAATGTTTCTCATAACCTCAGTAATAATATTGCATTCTAGGTTATAGGCAGACCAAACGAGTGCTTGGTGAAGTCTTTAGAATTAATGTGGCTTTCTTGCTATGTCTTAGAACGGGAAACATCAGACTTCAAGATAAAACGACCTTGTTTAATGTGCTAATAAAAGGTAACAAATCTCTTGCAACGCTTGTTGTGAGTATGATGTTATAATGATTTAGGCACTGAACCTATGAAATGAGCTTTCGTTTTACAGAAGACAGAAACTTTATATTTATATTCAGAATGTTAGGAGTATTATAACACAGTTGACAAGTTAATCCGTTTTGGTAGAAAAAAACCATCAACATATTCTGCTGTGCATACACACAAAATCTGCCTGTCATTATTTTTACTTAATTCAATCATAAAAACAAGCACATATATATGTCATTCATAACATATATGTATGTACAGCACACTAATCTGTTATTATTTTCTAAGCATACTTCTTAGTGAAACTTTGTACCTTTTTTGATTTACTATCAAATTGAGTATCAAATTTCTTCTGTATCACTACATCCAAAATGATTACATATAACTTACCCTTCAAATCTCCGATACCATCTCCATCACTATCTTTGTATGATCTTGGATAGATTTGATAGAATGATGCGGTTTGCCACCAAGCAGTATTGCTTGGACGTTCTTTTGTCATGAGCTCTTCTTCTGCCAAAAATTCGTAGTTGGCATGAAAATTTGGAAAAATACTGGCGTTAGTCACTGCCATAAGCAGACACACTGCAATGATATTCTTCAAAGTCACCATTGTGACCACAAACAGAACCGTTTCGGATACAATTTAGAATGCGACTGAAGAAAGAAATTTACAAACTCTGCCTTGGATTAGACTGTGGATCCCTTTAATAGTTTTTTAGCAAGGCACACCCGTAATCTTATATCAGTAAGGCATTAAGAAATCATTATCTCCAGCGCAAGATAATGCTCGAAATTACTATTGAAAAATATATTGTTATAATTCGCGCGATAAGCCCGATTGTCAATCAACGAGAATAATATTTCTTTTATAGATATGTATGCACGAATGTACTAAGATACAGTTGTATTCGAAACTGTTCTAAGACGATTTTGCTACTTATATCGATCGTTTGATAATAGTTTTTATTTTCTTTCTTATTGTTTGTATTCGAAAATTATACTGTTTTCCGACAGAGACAGCAAAACAAAATCATGCAGTAGAACTTTTTGTGGTGTATCGAGAGTGGAAAAATTTTAAAAACGACGTAAGTCCATACCGGCTCCAGCACTTGCTTGTATAACAGATGTTGTCCTCTTTTTCACGTGTGGCTTCCATTTTAACTTTGTCACTCCTTTATATTTAGGCTCATTTGCGAAGAAAATATAGACCTACGTTAAACTCTGGCTAACTGCCTCCAGATGCGCACTCCAACTTAGTTGAGGTTTTTAACTACACCAATGTCACTATCGACTTCCCCCTTAAATCTCCAAATCCAAACCCCATCAACGCAAATGGGACCAAACTAACTCGAAGAATTTTACGTTCGAAACGGCGAAGGATATATTCATGCACCTTCGCTAATCATAAAGCAAGACTGAATGAGGAGTCTTCTAGAGTCTGTTTGGTTCCTTGACAAGACCTCATTACTGATTTGCTTTTAAAGGCTGAAGATTTTCGGTTTTCAAGAGTAACTCTTCGTTCGACTTCCGGAGAGATGTCATTAACAGATTTAATAGTTTTGAGCTGTATTTTCTGATGTTAAGTCAGATTCATCGATGTTGTGTGTCCATCTTGCTGACAAAATGCTCGTATACTTGGTTTTGTCCTCATTAACGACTAAAACTAATATTTCCACCTCTGCTCCAATTTTGGCTCGCAGAATTCTGCCAATGATGTCAATGTCATCAACGAATGCAAATGGTTGCTCAGACTTTTTGAACATTGCGTTTCCGGTGTTGAATTGCAAGTTTAGCTGAATTTTCTCTAGTGTGATGTTAAAAAAGTTAAATGACAGCGCGCCACCTTGCTTAAATACATAAAAGACCTCGGAGAGATTGTATTCGACCTTTACGTAGCAGCGTCATTCTGCACAATCTTTTTTTTATAATCAGCCGTTTTACACGCTTAAGAAAGGCGTTGCACTGATTCCTGGCTCGTTTGAACTTTTTTTTGGTTTTCTTCTGTCGAGTGGTCTTGTAGGACCGGAAAAACTTTTCTCTAACACTGACAGCCTCTTTACAGCTCGAGTCGTACTCTGCCCTTTCTTTTGATACTCTTAACCCGATGAGAGCTAAGTGATTTTTCATTCCAAAGAGAATAGTGTCTGTGATCATCATCAGCTGCATCCACGTCGTTATCGAGGAAAAATAAAGACCCTTGAAATTCCAGAAGAAGGTGTTAAGTCCCTCCGAATTAGTTTTCTCGTATTGGAATACTGTTCTTTGAGGTATCTTTCTCTAACTTTGTGTGCGAAATGAAAATTCCGACGTTTACCG
This sequence comes from Volucella bombylans, assembly GCA_949129095.1. Classification (NCBI taxonomy): domain Eukaryota; kingdom Metazoa; phylum Arthropoda; class Insecta; order Diptera; family Syrphidae; genus Volucella; species Volucella bombylans. Next base: position 21,466,224 of record OX422144.1, read on the forward strand.
AATTTAGTTGTTGTAGGTTTTATGACTTTACACCATTAGGAAAAAAATTCACATGCTAACTACCCACTATCCATCAGTTTTTACATGCGCTCAGTTGTTGATGCTGTCATATAGCAAGGTAATAGAGCAGCACCAGTAACCGGGTGCAAGCGAACTACGACCAGAAGTGGTAAAGGTGTTTTTTTCTGCACTGCAATGCACTAATTTCTTGTCTGTTTTTTCCCCCCCTGTGGTTTTGATGACCTTGGCACCAGGGCTATGCATGACTCAGTACAGCTCATCTACGAGAGGCGTTCAACATATTCTCGGTATCGGGGTGAAGCTGTTGTTGTATATATAAATTGACTTATTTATCAAGTAATACTATTATTTTAGTGCATTCATGTAAAATTTCATATAAATGTGATTATTAATTCGCGTTTTATCTCTAGTTAAACAGAATCATAATGGCAACTGAGACGATGATGGTGAAAATTGAGCATCGCGCTGTAATTAAATTTCTCACTAAGCAAGGAAAAAGTCAAAAAATTATTCAGGAAGAGATGGTGGCTGTTTACCAAGGTTCCGCACCTTCATTATCAACTGTGCAAAAGTGGTCAAGTGAGTTCAAGAGAGGCAGAGAGAGCATGGAAGACGACCCCCGCTCCGGCGCCCCGGCTACTGATGGTACGGGAGAAAGCATCAAAGAAGTCGAAAAACTTGTTCTTGAGGATGCCCGAATAAAGGTGAAAATGATGGCAGAGATCACCAAGCTTTCAATTGGTACCATTCACACCATTCTTCATGACCATCTTAACCTTTCAAAGATCAGTGCAAGGTGGGTGCCACGAATGCTCACAGCGCCTCAGAAAAAAGTGAGAATCGCATGCTGTAGAGAGCTTTTGGAGATGTGTAGTGAGAACGCGGACGGTGTTATGGATCGAATTGTTACTGGGGACGAAACATGGGTCCACCACTATGACCCTGAAAGCAAACAAGAGTCCATGCAGTGGCATAAAAAAGGAACAGACCCCCCGAAGAAGTTCAAAGTCACTCCGTCTGCCGGGAAGCTCACAGTTTTTTGGGACTCAAAGGGAATCTTGCTCATTGAGTACAAAAAAAGGTGAAACCATCAACGCCACATCCTACGCTTCCACTTTGCATAATTTTCGGGAGGAAATTAAAAAGAAAAGACGGGGTAAACTCGCAGCGGGTGTGTTGCTTCTTCATGACAACGGTCCTGTTCACACGGCGCGAGTTTCCAAGGCTGCTGCGCGAGATTGTGGTTTCGAAGAAATCCAACACCCACCCTATAGTCCAGACCTTGCCCCTAGTGGTTATTTCCTGTTTCCGGATTTGAAAAAATGTCTTCGTGGAAAAAGATTTTCGGATGATGAAGAACTCAAGTCGGCAATAAATGGGTATTTTGCAGAGAAAGAGGAAATTTATTTTTTTGAGGGTTTAAAAAAGCTTATCTCAATATGTAACAAATGCATTGATGTTAGGGGTGATTATATTGAAAAATAAAAACAATTTAAATTGAATTCGCATTTTCCTTCATATCGATACCGAGGATATATTGAACGCCCCTCGTATTTAGATGCTTCAAATCGATAAAGAGGCGATGTATATCGATATGACCTTCCTGGGTTTTTTCCAAGATTGTGGACTACCGGGCAGGAAATTAAAATTAAATTGATAGCGCCAATCAGATCGTTGATAAATGGCTTCAAGAGTTCACACAAAATGGTAAATAAGATCTTATATGCGATACTAAAGAGACTGATGCCTCAATAATTGGCGCAGTAAAGATTACTCCATTTCCTGAGGAATGCTTTATACTGACCAAATCTTGGAAATAAGATGGTGTGTGCTCTCTTTCAAGTCATCTCCCATTGCCTTAAATAGCTCTGGAAGTATCAGGTCTAGTCCAGTAGGATTGCTGTTCTTAAGCTTGGATATTGCGATATTCCCTTCATTTTGATGGGAGTGGGGGGGATTTCCATATTGTCACTGTTCAGGTTAAATGGTACGTTCTGGTTGACAGCGAAATTTGGAATGTCCTCTCCGTTTAGCAGAATTCTCAGTACTGACTGTGACTCTACTACTATGTTTACTTCTTCAACTCTACAGGCCTCAATTCGGATCTTCTGATCTTGTTGCCTTGACATGTTCTTTTTTACTTTTTGCTGAAACTTCCGAACATTGTTCTTGGATAAGCACCAAGTTACTTTCTTGATCTCACGCTTCTCATACTCTTACTCTGTTCGCGGGAGAAGATGAAGCTCTTCCCACCACTTATCCTCGTAGTGTTCACGGGCCGCTGTCCTTTTTCTATGCAATGCGGCTTCGTAGGCAAGTACTTTCCTTAAGTGTGCTTGTCTATCTCTTTAGTCAAACCATGGGTTTCTTGAAGGATAAGCGATCGGCAAAGACTCTGACGGTTTGTTGCAATTGCAGCCGTTTAACTTTATATTTCCTAACAGAAGGGCTCCGCGTCTATATTCGCCGTCCACAATGTTCGGACATCTATAATATTGGAGGAGTGTCTTCCGTCGATCGCAACATGATCAATTCGGTTGACAGTTCATTGATCAGGTGACCGCTATGCCTCTTTATGGATATTACGGTCTGTAAATCGTGAGTTATTTATAGTGATGGTCAGATACGCAAAAAAGTCAATATGCCTTGTTCCGTTTCTAGGAGCGTCATACAGAGATTTCTTCCTGGCTGCGTTGCCAAAATACGAGTATGCCCACTTTTAATTTGACGTTAAAATCAGCTAAGGCTATTTTACATCATACTGTAGGCATTGTCGAGGAGCCCGTCCGTTAAGGCGTGAGCCCATACTAGGCAAATCTGCACTCAAATAGACCCTGTTTGTTTTCTCTCTAGCAATGGGTGTAGTATATGTTTATATAGGTAGTGAAAATTTATTGTAGTAAAGAAGAGTGAGCACACTTTTGTTTGATGGTATGGTCCTAGCAGCTTTTGTGTTAGTTTTTTTAAATTTAAAAACATACATTTACGAGTGGATAATAATTTATAAATGGTGTCCCAAAATCCACGCAAGAATTAATTTTGATAGAAAATACAGGTTTATAATTAAAAATTTTATATTTTTTATTGCTTCGTAAGGGATACATTATAGGGTCATGTATGGAATAACGGGTAAATGACCTTCCTGGCTTTGCTGGCACATATGAAATCTTTTGTCCGAATTTTTCATGGGAGTTTTTCATAAATGTGGCTGAATTCCGTTGATACAGCTTTGAATTTGCTTCTTCAAGGCGTGGCTGGTCGTGGGCTTAATGGCATAAACCTTATACTTCAAGAAACCCCAACGAAAAAATTCCAACGGCGTTAAATCGCATAATCTGTGCGGTCAATTTTGATTACTAAAACGAGAAGTTACACAACTAGGAAATAACTTTTTCAGCAATTGAATAATTGCGTCTTGGACTGAATAGCATGTGCCACCGTTTTGTTAAAACCGCATGTTGTTCACATCCATATCTTGCAATTTAGGCACAGAAAGCAGGATCATCATGTCGTGACAGCTAACATCATTAGCTGTTATTACCTGACTAGCCGCATTTTCAAAGTAGAATGGTCCGATGATGCCTCCAGCCCGAAACCCCATCAAACAGTAACTTTTGAGAGGAAACTTCTTCGGGTGATTTTCGGTCCCATCTGCATAGACGGTGTGTGGAGGAGCAGACACAACGACTGGGCTTTACAGTGACATCGACTTATCGAGGAGATTGAAGATTCAACGACTAAGATGGATGGGTCTTATAGAGTGGATGGACACCAATGCTCCGGTATAAAAAGTCTTCAGTCGTTCGCAGATCTCCGCATAAAATAGACGTTGTCTCGGCTTTCATAGAGTGAAAAAGATAGTAATTCAGTTTTCCTCGTAAAAATAATTGGTCGTAGCTTTGTCAATTGACTCGGAAGCCATGTGGTTAGCGGCGTCGTTCATCAAATCGAGGGACACTGGTTCGATTCCAGGCCAGGCTTGTAGCTTTTTTGTTTTTGCCTCAAATTGAGTAAATAAATACATATATTGTGTTATCAAAATAAAACCAATAAGGTAATCAGGTGATGGATGGTGGACAGTGTTCCGCTCTTCCCATAACGGGAGTTGCAAAAGGCAACAATACTGTTGCCGGTGCAGTGGCGAAAGCCATCATAAGGAGAAGGATGGTAAAAACCACTCCTAATTTAACCAAGGTGAAAATGGGTGTTGCTTTGGCAACTGAAACATCAAAAACAACACGACAAAGGAAAAAACAATCATATGAGGCGTTGATGTTCATCTCTGATGAGGTCCATTACGAGGGGGACAACAACAACTTTGCCTCTCTAGCGGCATCTGAGTCTAAAGATGAGGATGAAGAAATGAAAGATCTTAACAGCAGCATACAAAAGCCGAACGAAAAAGTGTTTGCTATTAAGCAAAGACAAGCTGCACGCTGGCAGAGGGAGTAACTAGAAGTATAGAGCTCCCAACAACAAAACCATCAAGAGCATAAAACAACAACTGCCAGAACAACAAACAACAAAACCAGCAGCAGCAGAAACAACAACTGCAGTAGCAAAAACAACAGCAGCAGCAGAAACAACAGCAGCGGCAGAAACAGCAACAGCTGCAAAAACAACAACAGCTGAAACCACAACAGCTGAAAAAACAGCAGCATCAACAACAACAACAGCAACAGCAGCAACAACAACAGCAGCAGAAGAAGAAGAAGAAGGTGCCTCCTATCAATACCTATAAATTAGAGGTACATGCAACCAAGGGCCTGAGTAAGTTGGTCATTCGTAATAATTTTAACATTAAGAGATTTGGGAACGACCGTCATGCCATCCACTGTAATACAGTGGAAGCTACGCGAAAGTGAAAGAGCTCCGAAAGGAAACGACGACGGAGCACTACTCATTCACGCCGAAGTGTGAAAAGCGGCAATCGATGCAGCTGAAGGGGTTGGAACCGTCTTCTGATCCTGAGGAGATCCTGGTACTGCGCAAAGTGAAGGAGTGCGAAGGAATCAAGTTTGTGGGGGTAAAGCTATTTACCACAGCCAGAGCCAGGCGGGAGAAACGGAGTCTACCGTTCTTCCTGGTGCAGCTCAGTCCCGAAAGCCGTCTGAATAATCTAAGGAGTATCAATGTCCTAGGAAACTAGGAAAAATTAAAAAGGAGCGAAGGCATTATACAATGCGTTCCGGCACGCAGCGTCGAACTGCCAAATGCAGCCTCGATGCGTGAAGTGCGCAAAGAACCACAGTTCCGAGGAGTGTGCTCTGGGTAATGACGGAGTATCCGATAGGACGCAGCTCTCGTGCGTGTTATGTGGGAACGTGGGACACACCGCAAACTATCGGGGTTGTCCTAATTTCGCTGACATTAAAAATGCGAAACTAGCAGCAGAAGGTGGAGGTCAAGCGTTGGTTTCAAACACCAGCCATCACGTCCCAAATTTCATACTCCCAAATGGTGTCAGGTATGGGGATTACGGTACAGATGTCTCATGTTTTTTAACGTAAGTACCTGCCGTGTGGGCTTAAACTTACGGGATGCCCATACATCCATGGGAGCAAGGATACGCCTTGCCATCGCTCACAATGATATTCACTGTTTGATACCAATTCGGAACTGTGTTGCCGGCACAAGTTCCACCCTTGGTATGAGTCGAGGCCGACCTAAAACCTCTTCCTGCTCTTAGGGTCGCAGCACCCAGCACTTATTGCAACTCCACATTGAGTCATCCAAGGAAAACCAAGGAAAACCAAAGGAAAACCAAAGGAAAACCAAAGGAAAACCAAAGGAAAACCATAGGAAAACCATAGGAAGACTCTTTCCCGCGATTTTGGGTTTAAACCACAGCCACCATGACGCTCCCACAAGGGGGCCTACCTCTAACAAGTCAGGCCCGGACCGAGATCCGGGGGGCTCCTGACTCCCATGGTACCGTGATTTAAGTCCTGGTAGGGACTACCGGTGGTCCAGCCGCCAACAAGACCTATGACCGGCAGCTTGTGACTGATGTGAAATCGTAGCAACCTTCGGTAGCGTCATCTGAAGATGTTTACGATAAGACCAGTACTTTGCTCTGCCCCCGTTCATTATTAGACAACGTCATTAAAGGGCGAAGCCTTGATAATTGGGCGGGGGCCCGGATTACGGTACAGCAAGCGACTGTTACTTCTCAGGCGCCAATGCCGAGCACCTAACATGCTGGCCATCTTGCTCGCAATCCAAGGGCAGATGGCTCAGCTGCAACAGCAAGTACAAGATCAGTCCAAGCGGGTGGACCAGATCTATGTGCTGCTGCCGGGCCTAACGCAACACATATCGTAATAGGTACGCACATGGTGGAGCAAATTTTGAAGGTCCTTACGGTGAATGTTAATTCACTGATTAGGATTAAATGAAGAGCCGCGATGTTTAAATTACTACAAGACCAAACTCCTGATGTGCTTTTCGCTAGCGAAACCAAGCTAACCAATAAGCACAAACTGGAGTAGAATAATTATATTGTTAGAAGAAGAAATCGGCCCAGATCCAAACGTGGAGGCGGTGCCGTGATCTTCATTAAACCAGGTATAAAACTTCACAGAGTGTACAAGTAAGTGTTGCGCAGGTTCCGGGTGTTGAAAGCAGTCGTCATTTACATCCCGCTCCGCAGAGGAGAGCGGCTGTACTTGGCCTCTGTTTATGCACCTGAGGTTTCACAATCCACTTTATTTCTTACAGAGCTCTTCACGCTTTTTCTATTTCTGAGGCTGGAATCGGGGAGAATTATTTTATAATCGGTGGGGATTTCAACTCTAAACACAGAGATTGGAGAAACAATTTGCCAAATACTAGAGGGAACCTACCACTCGATTCGTGGGGTGAGCACAATGTCATGTACAGAATCGGTCTGAAAGCGACGGATAACCCGTCGTTTTCCAGAGGCGGGTCTTATTTGGATCTACTGCAATACGACGAACTTATACGACGGGCAGGTACGAATTTACAAACGCTAAACAGTCTGCGCACATTCGTGTATGACAGCGATCATTGTGGTTTTAGCACCGAAATTACAGTTCCCAACGAAATTGCGGAATTGGAGGAAGAGCACTCTCCTCAAACACACTCCACCCACCGTCCAATAGGAATTTGTCAAACGAGGAGATCGACAAGTACCTAAAACGAATGGACGAGACAGTTAAACAAACTATGGACGCAAAAAGACCGCGGTATCAACTTACGACTAACGAAGATCTGTTCTGCAATCCTACTATTAATCCTACTATTATTAAAAACTTGTATAGACAGTTAACTGACAGACAAGAACCAGAGATTAGGACACTGAAGTCGTCAATTAAAAATCTTCAAACGTTAATAAAAGAGAATTACAGAATTTCTGCAAGTTTATATTGGAACAACAAGGTTCGGGCTTTAAACACTAGCAACCCGAATATGTTTCCGCAAATAAATAAACTATTTCGGAGAAAAAATCAAAACGACTTTCATATAGCCATAAATAGCCCTGACAACAGACAACGAACGTTTTCTGACAATAGCAGGTATTGATCCAAATGAAGCCGCTGACGATGACGATCCACAGGAGAAGGCTGAGGCCAAAGGGGCGACTTTCCAGGAAGTATACAAGGCCACTGATACCATTAGGCCTAATTATGACCTGGACAATCGCGTCTTGGTGCACAACTGCTACATTCGAAATGAAGTAGAGAATTGGCGATCCGACGGCTCTGGCTTCACCCGGTTTAGCGACGAAAATATGGCAAATAATGTCATTGCCAGAGAGAGTGACCTACCCCCATTCATTTCGAATGAAGGACTCCATGAGATCTTCGACACAATCAGAGTTAAGAAATCAGTGGGGACCGATAATATTCCGAACATCGTGCTTCGACATCTTCCTCTAGTAGCGGTGGACATTCACACCACCCTGTTTAATAATGCAATCAATAATGCACATTATCTAGCGCATTGGAAAACGGCGGTGGTTCAACCTATCCCCAAAAAGGGAAAGGATATATCCAATCCGGTGAATCTCCGGTCGATAAGTCTCCTTCCGAATATCAGTAAGGTGTTTGAAAAAGTAATCAATAGTGCTCTGACTAGTTGGGTTGAGGACAAACATATAGTCCCGGATAATCAATTCGGTTTTAAGGCAGGACGTGATATCTCACATGCCGCATCTAAGCTGGTGTCCGATATTCAATGGAATAAAGAAAAACCCAATGTACTGGTGCCTGCCTTGTTGACTTGTATGGTTAGAGGGTATTTTCTATAAGCTGACTGGGTTGGGGATCAGCAAACCACTTGTGGGAAATCATTCTCACTTTAAAGCCGAGCACTACAATCTCGCATGTAGACTAGCGACTACCTTATCAACACCGGAAATCTAGATCTTCGTGAGCTCAGAAATTTATGATTCCGATTATGGCGTAACTTTCAAACCTCACCAGCTATCAGGATTTTATTCAGAGTGAAAAAAAAAACCGAATCAAAGAGGAAAAATGCGAGTTAAACTTTAAGCGTAGTATCGGATTTTTTTAAAATAAATGGCACTTAAATCTAGCACCTTTCAAATTCCAACATTCAAAAGGCTAGTTAATGCAAGCGAGATAGATATATGAGTATGACCTGCCGTGTTTATAGCAAAATGGGCAAAGCCGGAGATCTGGCTAGATCTGTTTCTGTATCTTGATAAAAATGTAGATGCTGCTCTGGCCAGAGCTAAGGGCGCTTTTGCCCTTACAAAGAGACTGTTTTATAGCAGCCAACTCTATGCGAGGGTAGAGGTAATCTGCTACATGGCCCTTATCAGGCCCATGCTGGTATTTGGTTGTCCTGTGTGGTTCAATGTACGAGTAAAAGATTAGGGAGTTTGAGAGGGCTTGACTTCGCTTGTACAGAACACCAGAGTCCGAGTGCAAAAAATTGTATCCCAATGAGGTCGTTTACAACAGGGCGAATCTAATACGAGTGGACAACTTCGTAATTAAGCTGACTCGAAGGCACATTGCAAGAGCAATGACCTCGACGAATAACCTGATATCTGGGGCTTACTACCCCAATTACCTTTACCACGAGAGTGTGCGCTCTGACGGCTTCCTTCCACCGGAAGCATTCCTCTACCTTGATCAGATAGGGTTGATCCAGGATAGATCAGCGGTACCGTTAATCTTCCATGTCGCTCGTACAGCTGGGAACAGGCGACTCAACTACAACAGAGACGTCGCACACAGCAGTGTGGATCGTCTCAGGTTCAGTAGGGCGGTGGGGAATCGCGATAAAAGGGATGTCGTTCGGCAGCACCAGCATTTCTGTTGGTTGAATGATGAAGAAGATGTTTCGTCGTCGTTGCCGTCAATTACGGACCAGCCTCACTAATGAGGCAGAGCTGACCAATATATTTTTTTGTTTTCTGATAAGATTCCTCGAAAGTAATTCAATCGATTGAAATTTCGTTTTTTGCAAATTTGTTGTAAGTGTGCTAATTCCATCTAAATGCTTTACGAAGGAGATTACACCATAATTCGAGTTAAAAAAATGTAAATCCATTCATTTAAATCCAAGTAGAAGTGCTGCAATTACAACAACCCTTCTTCAAACAAAACCAAAAAAGCCACCTCCAACTTTCCAAAAAAATTACATTTTTCCACCATATGGATTGAACATTTAATTAAATTAAAGAAGTAAAAAGCCGAAACAATTTGCAACAAATAAATTAAGAGGGAAAACAGTCAAATTACCTATTTTCTATGGATGCGATTCGTGTAAACAAATTGACTAGTGAACAGCAAAAGAAAAAATGGAGCAACTTTCGGGTGTTATGATAATTATAATAATCGGCGGCGGAGGCTTAACCTTTGTCATGCTATTTATATTTGCCAAAAGGCAAATAATGCGATTTACGCTACGATCACTACGAATGCAAGCTGTAGATGATATCAAAATCCTTGAAAAAGAAATCGCCAAGAGTGGTGGAAGTGTTCGCCATCCCTACGATAGCTTGAGAGCGTTTCTCCTGACAACACTCGCGTCATCTTCTTTGAACGGCTCTGGTCAACGATTGATTCATCAATTTTGCGATATGTACGAGCATGCACGTCACTATCCAAATGACTTTGGAAGCGAAGAATACGAAGCTTACCATCGGTTGCTTCTTAAACTCCTCGACCCTGCAAAGCAATTAAAATCCTTCTCAAACAGCCGTAAGACATCACCCTCCCGCGCGCCAAAGAAATAGACAAAAATGCATTGACTGCTGGACCCGTCACGGTTGCTCCCACCACCGTTGAACACAGATCCAAACTCATCCGCCGTTGGCGAACTCAGCGGTCATCATTCCAAAGTCAATCTTACCGGATCAAAATCAGGAACGTGAAAACATTCGCAACCGCATGAAGCATCCATCACTGGGTGACGAGAATGAGATTCTCAGTGTGTCAACTTTTCACGACAACAGCTCCTCTGGTGCATGATTGGGACAGATGTTACAACGCATCTCTTACTCGTTTCTATCGCGGATACCAAAGTGAACGCGTAGAATTCTAATCATTTGCTTCTTCTACTCCACGCCTGCTCTTAATTGTATTAACCATTTGAACGATATCAAATTCGATTTAGTTTTAAGTCAATCCTCGTATGTATTAAGTTACTGAATTAGCCAAAAAGATTAATTTTTGATTTTGATTTTGATTTTGCGGCCCGGGTCAATCCCGGACAGATTTATTGAGCTTATTGCAAGCAAACATATCCTTAAAACTAACATTTTCACTTAAAAACTAAAGGGTGGGAGCGGTTAAAGAAAATAAGGACGTGAGGCATAGGTGGAAATAAGTATGTCCGTAATTCGTTCTGTGAAGATTGAACCGGAAAAGTGGCACAGACCTAAGATTGCGGGGATTGGTGTTAAAAGAAATAATTTGAAGTAAGGAAGGACAGTCGATATTACCTACTAAAATTTGATGAATAAAGAGAATGTCGGCAACTTTTCGGCGTATAGAAAGGGGTTGTAAATTTATAAGTTTCAGTCGGTCAGTGTAAGGTGGTAAGTTTTGGCTATCATCCCAGGGAAGACCACGTAAAGCAAAGCGTAAAAACCTGCGTTGAACAGCTTCTATCCGGAGGATGTGAGTTCTGTAGTAGGGTGACCAAACTTGGCTGGCATATTCCAGAAGAGACCCAACAATGGTTATGTAAAGAGATTTGGTAACATAAGGATTGGAAAACTCCTTAGACCAGCGCTTGATAAAACCAAGGGCAGAGTTGGCTTTTTTTATTATACTATCAATGTGAGAACGGAAATTGAGTTCCTTGTCGCAGATAACACCTAAATCACGCAACTCATTCACTAAGGGAACAGGCAGATTAAAGATTAGATAGCAACGAGGTGAAGTAGGGAGGCGTTTACGGGTATATGTTATAGCCTGACACTTATTGACGTTAAGCTCAAGAAAATTCTTCTGACACCAAGTACAAAACCTGTCTAGATCTTGCTGCAGAAGTAGGCTGTCAGAGGAAGATGATATATATCTAAATATTTTCATATCATCTGCGTAAACAGATATGTATGAATTTTTAATGATACAAGCAACATCATTAATGGTCAGAATAAATAATAAGGGACCAAGGTGGCTGCCTTGGGGTACACCAGAGGAGGCTTTAATTGGGTCAGAAACCATGGACCTAAATAGAACATAGTAAAGTCGTTCATTTAAATAGGATTGAACCCAAGTTATAAAGTTTATCTGGAAACCAAGAGCCTTTAATTTTAGAAGGATTATATCATGAGCAATTCTATCAAAGGCTTTGCTGAAATCGGTGGCAATCACATCAACTTCATTTCCAGATTCCAATGCACATAAAGTGCTTGATACGAATTCCGTTAAGTTGGTGGTCGTAGATCTGCCTTTGAAAAATCCGTGCTCTCAAAAAGCTTAGTTATGCAGGACAACTTAGCAATTAGTCGATAGTGGGAAATATCGTCTTTTCTACCTTTTTTATGTAGGGGAATTAAAAACGACCTTTTCCAGGTTGATGGAAATAACCCCTGGGTGATAGAAAGCTGAAAGAGAGCTGTAAGAGGTTGGGCTAGATGCATTTGACATTTCTTTAAAAATATAGGGGGAAGGTCATCAGGGCCAGCAGAATAATCATCTTTGAGTTTTATTATTTTATCTCTAACTTGCTCTAAAGTTATAGACACCGATTCCAAAGTTGTTTGTGGGCAGCTGTTTAAGTAGGAAAAGTAAGAATGGTCTGGCTCTTGGGAATGGATGGTGAACGCTTGGCCAAAAAAGATTGCGAAGAGATTTGCAATAATTTGGGGATCGCCCGAGGACCTATCAAGAAAATTTAGGGATGATTGATAGTTATCCGATTTGCTTTTAGTTTTGATGAACTGAAAGAATCTTTTGGTGTCGGAAATGAGTGTGTGGTCCATTCGGTTTAAATAGTTGTTATAGAGAGTTTGGCAAAGTACAGAGAAATTAATTTGGGCAGACTGGTAGTAGAAGAAATCGGTGTCGGAACGCGATTTTAAGTAAGAATACCAGAGCTTATTTCTCTTGTTACGAAGAGATCGCAGCTCTTTATTATACCAGGGTGGTGACGATGAGGGATTCCTTTTGGGTAAAAAAGGCACAGATTGGGAGAGACATTTTAAAATTTCGGTATAAAAGGATGCAAGAGCATCGTTAACCGTAAGGTTAGGGTTATTGTAGAGAAAGTTAAAATTGACCATACTGAGGAGGTTGTTCAGCTTGGCGTAGTTAGCCCTATGAAAATAGGGCTTACTATGTAAGAATATTCATAGGAAACGGGATTAAGACCATTGTCATATGTCAGCGTAAGAGAAAGGGGAGGGTGGTAACTATCCAACTTAGAAAGCAGGTGTTTACTTTCTAAAACGACGCAGTTATCTGTATCAGTGGCGAAGACTAGGTCGAGTTGTCTGCCGATGTTATTGGTGACACCACTTAATTGATATAGACCAGAGTCAGTTATGCAGTCAATGAAAAGATTCTCTTTATCAGAGGTAGGATTTGTTGCAGTATAGTAGCACTGATCAGTCTGAGTCCATAGAAGTTTAGGTAGATTAAAATCACCTAAAAAAATAACAACGTCATTGGGATCAGCAGCATTAAAAATGCAGTCGATTGCATCAACAGCTAGCTGGTAACCTTGAATTGGTTGAGAGGGGCGAATATAACAGCAACAAATATATAGGTTGCGTTTGCAAATAGGAATTCTAGCGCAAACGAATTCGAAGAATGCAGTGGACGATTTTTTAAAGGGTCTAGACTCCAGACGAGAGTGTATAGCTAGAAGTACACCACGGCCATATAAATTCTCCCCTTTATCTAGACCATCGTCACGGTGTAAATCGAAGTCTTGGGAAAATAATTCATTATTCTTAATATCAGGGGTGAGATTAGTTTCTGTGAGGGCAAAGATGTCGTATGGCAGAATCTGCGAATTAAGATATATACTCGTAGCAGAAATCTTAGTTCGTAATCCTCTTACGTTTTGATAATACAGGGACAGATATTTGGGAGGCTTCGGCAAAGAATTGAGTGGTGGGTTAGGAGCGATGGTAGTTTTTGAAACTAGACCGTGTTCTCTGGAGGTGTAGTATCCGTTTGGAGCTAACATGAGACGCAAAAGAAGAGAGATCATTAGCCACGTCATCAGGAGTCATATCTAACTGCTCATGAAAACGTTTAAAAAGTTGCCGCAGATCATTATGATTAGTGGGGAGGCCTTCTTGCAGAATGGAAACCATTGCATTGGTTTTAAATTAAACGGAAAAATTAGATCTATTTGCTCTGTAAATAGCGACGGCCAGCTTACATAGGTTTAGGTTAGCATTTAAGAAATATATACAATGATTAGTATATATACAAATATATTGGAATATTATTGTGTATATTGTAAACGTAGGTTAAGTAGACTAAGGTTCATTTTAAGTTAGATATTAAGTTTATATAAAAAAATATGTCCGTATGCTAAGTTTTCTTAGCCTTAAGTATACAAAATAAATATTTCTAAGTAAAATGTAAATAAAGTCGAAAGACATAGATATAAGAATTTAGAGTAGCTTAGAGTGACTGTGTGGGGCCAGTAAGTTAGTATAAGATTGTTAAGTAATTTTAAGCTAGCATTTAAGCATTTTTTGTTAGTATGTAAGAGTTAATGATTAAGAAAATAAAATGCATTTAAAACTACCGAAAAGTCTTCAAATCCGCCCCGGAGGCACAGCGCCGTAGAGTAAGAGCGCGATTCAGGTGGGGCGCGAAATTAGAAGGGAACTTCTGCCAACTTGGAGTGCGAAAGAAACTGAAAGTAGCTTGCTAAAGCACGAGTTGCCTGAAGATGCTTGTTGATTGAGGCCCAAGTTCACCCCGGATTTTAATGCCACATTAAGTAAGTTATTATATGTTGAAAAATGGTTTACTTATAAACCTTATTAGGACTTTTAACTCAATGTCCCAATATTTCATATATCTGCCGTCCTGTTGAGAGCTCATGTTAATCAGAAAAACCTTATATTTGCCGACAGACACAAATAAAGTTTAGTACCAGGCACTTATAATTAGCATTATTCTGTTTAGGTTCTGTCCGAGTAAGCAACAAGGTAATCCTTAGTCTCTGTTACTATTTTCACGAAATTTTCTACACTTCCATAAGAATGTATGACGCAGTCTTTCAGATATTCCCTGTAATGATCGTGACCTTGCAGTTGCAAAAATTTTATTTCACCGGTGTTACTCCGAAACAAAATAGAAAAACAAATTAATTCGTGTGCATATATATTTTGTTGCACAATATTAAATTTTTTGTTTTGTTGACCTAAAATAAATGTGAACAAACTTACACATCTTTTCAGTTGATTTACAAGAAAATACAACAGGAACAATACCATTTTTTGACTATTCTGACATAGATAAATACCAAAGTTAATACTATTCCACTCATGATGTTTTTACATGCATGCTTATCGCATGTTGCAGATTATTTATTTATTACTACAGTAAGGTAAAAGTTAAAACTAATAACCTAACTTAAGTATTTTTGCATGGCTCCGGGTCCTTCAGCTAAATTTCTTAGATGTATTTATTTGTAAGATGGTGTTCCCAGGAGTGTTTACGTTGACGGATGTATATATTTCATGTATTAGTTTCGTAATTTTTAAATATTTTTCTATTTTGTGTATATTTTCTGTTGTAGGTTCAGCTAACATAGATATCATGTCCTTATTTTGGAAAGTTGTTAGACGGTAAAGTTGTAAAAGTTGGACATTCGGCTAATATATGTGAGATGGATATTTGTGTATTGCTTGAGTAAGATTGACTGATATTTGATAAGTCTTTTTTTATATAATGTTTATGCGTGAGTTTTGTATATCCTAGGCGTAGTCTAATAATTTTTGCTTGCATTAATCTTGATATTTTGTCTTGTGGTAATGATCTTGTAAATTGGTCCGCTTTTTGTGCTATATTTAGATTTTGGTACCAGGTTGAGGTTTGAGTTAGACGGTTACTTCTTTGATCAGCTAATTTATTTTTTAGAAATTTTGTAATATCGGTTAGATTGGAGTTCTGCGTATAGATGAGTGGATATTTGGGGGCGAATTTGGCATGGTGGTCAGCTATTTCGTTCCCTTTTATATTCTGGTGTCCTGGGACCCATAATAGTTTGATGTTTGGGTATTGTATAAGATGATTGCGGATTGAAGTTTCGTAGTAGTTAATATTGTTACTGTTGTTGATGGCTTTAAGTGCTGATAGCGAGTCGGAGAATATAACGTGTTTGGTTTTATTGCCTTTTATCAGTTGTATTGCTTCGTGAATGGCGGTAATTTCAGCTGAGAAGATAGAACTGAAGTCCAAAACTATTCCCCTTTTGATGCAGTTCTTTTCATCTGTTATGGCATAGGAGGTGCTATGATCAGATTTGGATCCGTCGGTAAAGGATGAATTTGTGGTTCAGATATGTGTTTTTTATTGTTAGGAAGTGTTGGTGATAAATGGCGGGGCTGGTGTTGGTTTTGTTAAGATTGGAGAGTGTAAGGACTATTGCGTTGGTGGGTAAGGTCCAGGGGGGTTTTGATGGGATTGTTTCTGGTAGTAATGTAAGTTGGATATTGTGTTTTAAGCAAAGGTTTAGGCAATTGCATATTATTGATGGTATTTTGTTTGTATTATTTTTGTTTGCGTTGAATTTTTTGAGTATGTTGTGTATGGGTGATTGTGTTGCTAACGATAGGTTTTTTATTAATTTAGATGTAAGAAATTCTCGTCGTTCGGTAATCGTGTTTATATTAGCTTCCAGAAGTAGGTTGTTAATGGGTGTTGTTCGGAAAGCTCCGAGTGCGATCCTGATAGAGGTGTTGAGTATAGATTGGAGTTTATGTAGAGTTGTTTTTGGAGCGTTTCCATAGTGTTTATTAGCGTATTGGTGTTGCAGTTAAATCTTGTGCAAGATAGATAAGTATGATAAGTATGTTCAGTTTCTTGTTGAGTGATGCTGTCAAGATATTGATGTGGTCGTTCCATTTATATTTATTGTTAAATATTAAAGCGAGGATTCTTAGTGTTGTTGTTTTTTGTAGTATAAAGTTGTTGGATTGGACATAGCAATTGCAGTGATGTTTTCGACATATGTGTAGTTGCTTGCATTTGCTGGTTGATAGGGATGCTCCTGAGAAGGAGCACCAATCGTTTATATGTTCGAATAATAGGTCAAGATTGTGTTGGTGGTTTTTTTTTTTACATGTATGTGAAAATCATCGACGTATGCTGTGAAACTGAGGTTTTTGTGTAGATGTATAATATTCGCGAGCTTATTGTAGGCAATGAGGAATAATATGACCGAGATAGGGGTTCCTTGGGGTATACCGTTTTGGTAAGAAAATGGTTCGGAGTGTGAATTGGATACACGGCATTTAATTTTCCTGTTGCACATAAAATTGATGATATATTTAAATATTTTTGGACCGATGTTCCATTCTTTGAGTTGGGTGGCTATTGCGTGTATGCCGATACGGTCAAATGCTTTTGAAAAGTCTAGTGACACTATTGATATGTGTTTTTTGTGTATGAGTGAGTCTGCTATCAGATGATCTATGTAGAGTAGATTGTCTGTAATAGATTTATCTCTTTTGAAGCCGGTTTGATTAGTGTGGATAAGTTTGTTTTTGCTGACAAACCACCATAAACGTTTAGCTATAATTTTGTCAAGGACTTTACTGAAGCAGGGGTTTAGGGCTATTGGGCGGTATGAGTTAATATCTGTTTTGTTTGAGCTTGGTTTGGGAATCGGGATGGAGAGGCTGGTTTTGTAGCTTTGAGGGATGAATGATTCGAAAATGTGATTGTAGTGTACGAGGATTCTATTTAGGAATATATGTATGTGGGGTGTTTTGTATCATGGGGTATGAAATTCTGTCAATTCCGGGGGTATGTCCCTTTAGAGATTTTAGTGCTGATAGAAGTTCCACCATACTGATCTCCTTTTCTATTTGCTGAGCTGTTTTGGAAGCAGGCGATAGAGTGTGAGATAGAGAGGCTTTGGCTTGGATGAAAATATGAGAGAAGTTGCTGTTATCGGCTTGTTTAGACCAATGTGCTGCAAACGTGGTGGCTATTGTAAATTTTTCTGATATCGGTAGGTTGGTTTCTGGGTTTATTATGGTATGGATGTGTTTTATGTTATTTAGTCCACAGAGTCGTCTAATGTTTGTCCAAATTTTATTAGATGCGGTAGTAGGTTGAATATTGGATGTAAATATTGAAATGGCAGTTTTGAGTTCCCTTCTGAAGAGGGCGTTTACCTTTTTGTATTTTATAATATTTTCTCTGGATACTGATTTTTTTAGGGCTTGCCATGTTTGCATCTTATCATTTCTTAATTTTTCTAAGGTTTTGTTCCACCATGGTACATTTTTGTTTAGGATATGTGGAGAGTTTTGTGGTATGGAGTGGTGAGCGCTTTGAAGGACTATTTTATTGATGTTGGCAGTTTCTTTATTAATGTTATCGGAAACTGGGATTATGTTGTTGTAATGTTTTATCAGTTCGGTATATTTTTAACAGTTTGCCAGATGTAGTTTAAAGATTGGTTTACTGTGGTTGCTTTGGTTTTGGGTGTGACTATTGTTAAAGAGAGTAATAAGAATGGGAAAGTGGTCGCTACCATGTAGGTCATCAATTGTACTCCATTTTGCGTCTATTGATAGTTCCGGTGAGCAGAATGAGTGGTCGATGTGTGTGAATGTGTTGTGGGTGGTAAAATGGGTGGGAGACTTGTCGTTAAGGAGTATTAAGTTTGAGTTGTTTATAAATGCTTGAATTATTTTCCCTCTGGTGTTGTAAAATGGTGAGCCCCAACTGGTCCTCCAGCTATTGAAGTCACCTAGTATTAATTTTTTCGAATGTTGGTTGAGTACATTATCCAAATCAGAAAATGTGAATTTCTTGCTAGGTGGTATGTATGCTGATATCACTTTTAATTTCTTAGCGGACTCGATTTCGACACAGGATGCCTCGAATTCTTTGGAGATTGGTATTTCTTTTGACTTTATGGATTTATGTATAAGTAAAGCCGTCCCTCCGAAGGGATTAAAATGATTAAGTGAAGGTAGGGTAAAGTTAGTTGGGATGGGTATATTATTGAGGGTGGTTATGTGTGTTTCTTGGAGGGCTATTATGTGTGGTTGATATTTTTTTATGATAATTTGTAATTCACTGTAATTTGATATATAACCGCGTATGTTCCATTGAATGATTTTAAGTGCCATTTTAATATATGGTTATCAAATGTAATTTTGTGAATGTTCGGATGTGCTCGCGTTTTTTGATTTTTATATGGATTCGCTGTCGCTATTGTTGGTGTATTTGTTTTTGTTTGAGGGTTTGGTTTTTGTCTTGGAAGGTTTGAAGTTAGCTGAAAGGGAGTTAGATTTATCTTTAGGAAAGATTCTTACTTTTAATTCGTCAGTGAGTTGTGATCTGTATGGTCTCAATTTTACGCCAGCTGGGTTGCGACAGTCAGTTTCCATGTCTTCTGGTACGATCTGGTGGGGGTGTTGTTGATGAGATTGCTTGTTTTGGTTGATCCAGTTGTGTTTATTGTTGTCTTGAGTGAGTTGTGTCCACAGGATATAGATGCAGATTGGGAGTTGTTGCAATGTAGAGTTGTATATGGTTGCGTGCTGGGTGTTGGGTGATGTACATGTTGGTGTATGTGTATTTGGTGATTGGGTGATTGGGTGGCGTTTGTAAGCGTTTTAGCATAGGAGGTTCTCATTTGCTGGCCATGTCGATTGAAGTATATACCCAGTGCAGTTTTGTGGTCAACTTTTTCGATGGCTGTGTTGGGGGTCAATTTCTGAGTTGTTTTTGCAGTTTAGACAGTTCATTTTATTTTCTCAGGGTTCTCCTTCATTGGTGTGTCTTTCTTCTGAACAGTTGCTACGTGTTTCTGCGCTCTTGCAGATGGGAGTTGGGTGTCCGAAGCGAAGGCATTTTTTGCACCTGAGTGGAAGTGGGATGTATGGAGGCACTCGAACAGTTTCGTAGCCAATTCTTAATGATTCAGGCAGTTTGTGTGTTGCGAATGTTATTATGATAAGTCCAGTTTCTACCAGCGTAGTGTTGTTAACTTCATGGTTGGTGTTGTTTGATTGTTTTTTCATGATTTTTTTGACTTCAGTTACGTTTTGTGTTTTTAGTTCTTGAAGGATTATGGGTTCGTCTATGCTCCGTAATTCGTTGCAATAAATAACACCTTTTGAGAAGTTTAATGTTTTGTGTTCAGTTGCTGTTACTTCCGTATCCGTCATTTTGGTTAGTTTTTGGAGTTTCATGGTTGTATTTTATTTTTTGTTTTGACTAAAAGGGTGCCGTCTCTTGTTTTTTTGCATGCCTCAACTTCCCCACCGCAGGCATAATCGATTGATTTCTTTATGATGAACGGTGATACTTTGTCAAATGAGTTGTTGTCTTTTCTTTTGATTACAATAAATGTTGGTTCGTCTAATTGTGTGTTGTAGGATTTGGAAATGTACTTGTTAATGTCAGGTGGTTCGTGCATGTTAACTCCTAACGGGCTTACGTTCGGATTAGATACTATTGCTGTGTTTTTTGTTTTTGTATTTCTCCTTTTCTTTTTGTGGTTGATATTTGTTTGTCACTAGTTTTTTCATAAAGATTTCGAGTTCTTGTAAAAACGGGGCTTTATGCTTCTGTAACACGACTTGTCTCTTCGGAGGTTGAAGTGGTACTGATGTTGCAGATATTTCGTAGTATGTACTTACATTCATCAAAACACATGGTTCTTATTTGATGAAGTGCGTTATTATATGAATTTTATTAAAGCGACTTCATTCTCATATTATCTCAATCAATATTGAGCAACCCTTCGTAGAGTTCGGATATATATTTCCTAATCCAATGCCCATAAACACAAAAGGATCGAACAATCGTTCGAAGAATCTTCTGTACATTCAATACGACAATACATGAAATAATATTCTGATGTCGTCGCCACCTTCGGCAGGCAATGGTAGATTTCCCAAAAATCTTCTGCCTTTTAAAAGTTTCTCACTGCCCCGTCATTCGAAGACAGGAAAAACTTGTATTTCCTTTCATACTGTGAACAAAATGACACGGTGAGTGGAACATGTTAGACCTTACTCCAACCTGGAGTTCCGCGGAATAATTGTTGCTTCTTTTTATCTTTACTTAATTTTGGTTGATGATTCTTTCTATCTGGCAGCGGAATTTGAATTATGCTCCCCGTTTAGCAGTCTGTAGATTATTCCATATCTTCAGCACCGAGTGTTCTTCCGTCCAGGTGAAACCCAGCGTATCAGTTGCCGCATTTCTGACATCATCGATGCGAATCACCTTCCACACTGAAATGGCATTGAAAGGTTGAAGGATTGCGGCCGTTTAATCTTAAATCTCCTCTCTGTATTTCTCTATGGTCTAGACGTTGAAGACATCCATAAAAGTACCTTCGCTGCACCAAGAAGTATATTGAACAATTATTTGTTCGCAAAATGATTGATTTGGTTGACTGTTCTATTATCTGTGTACCGAAATATTCTTATAGTAAATATTGACATTAGAAAATTTGTGAGGCAAAGTCAATTAGTCCATTTGTAGACGTGGTAACTGTGGGGCTATGCTTTCGAATTGTGCTACCATAGGTGTTCTCTCTTCCTAACTTGGCGCTGGAATAATTTAAAATTATATTATAAATATTGTATATTATAAATACGAGTATATTCTATATTAGATGATCAAAGATTTCGTTGAGCTGCTCATAGAAACATTCTTTCGCATTCTTTCGTGTTTCTTCTGTTGGTACGTGAGTACATACCAAGCTAATGTAGGCAAGTTTGGATTTGATGTAAAATAGATTGTAACAATACGTTAAGTCATAATGCAGAAGCTAGAAAGAAGCTAGTCGGCCGTTTACAACAAATCTGCACCCAATCAGACACTGCTCTTATTTCGCAGTCGAGCGAATTTATCCGCGGGCTCTGTATCTCTCTTTTGAGATCAAGTCCTTTATGGCAGGACATTATAGTGCTGCTATTTGCTGCTTATAAGTTTTATAGAACAAGCTCATGTAGACGAGACAAATACCCGGCGACTAATTATGATAATGAGAAAGACAGCCTTTGTATCCATCTCTGTCCCATCTAATTAATCTAACGAGCAAGTAGTTATCCATATAGTTAGTTAAAATGTTAGTGCACTTTTTATGAACACGAAAAATATATGTGTATACTTCCACGGAAGTCCAGTAAAAACTTAAATGTAAAATATCAAATATTTGGTCTCTTAGACTGATATAGTAATTAATATATGATACATACATATGTATAAGTATATATTTAAATTTGAATTTTAAAGCGCTTTATTAATTATAAGAAAAACTTAAAAGAAAAAACAAACATATTTTTATAAAACAAAATTACTAAACGTCAAACCTTATGCAAGATTATATGACTAATATTCACTGAAGGATATTATTTTAGCTGTTGTTCTTAGAACGACAGCTTCTTTCGGCAACAAAAGAATTTGGTCAGCATAGGTCTTGTCACCTGCCCTGCGTAAGGACTTATCGGTAACGACGATATATTCCAGTTCATAGGATAAATGATCAAACACTGAGTTCAAGTTGACAGTTTCAACACCATCCATAATATTGAGAAGTGTTATGTAGGTATAATCATTCGCCAGGGATCTAACAAACAAAAGAAAGTAATTTAGAGTGCGAGTAGTTTCACAATTTATAACTTACCTCTTAACTGCCAAAACTGAATTGCTAACGGCCTTAATTTGGGAATCGCCTTCATTCATGGTTTTTTGTGACCTCAAAACCTGCAATTGCTTGTACACATTTAGATGGCTGTAGGCAATACCACGCTCCCTCTTAACGTTCACAAAGGGATATAGATCTGATACGGGTAACCAGGTTTTGGGTCCGGTAGTAAACCCAGCATTCTTTTCATCATTCCATTGGAATGGAGTACGGCATGGATCACGGGACATATGGTCATAAACAGATGGATTGGAGTTACAAGCTTGTGGATCAACGGTGTCATTCCATGAGATATAGACATCAGTCATGCCGATTTCTTCACCTTGATAGGTCACACTACATCCAGGCAAAGTAAGAAGCAACATATTCAACATATCGATACGATCGGCCCCCATACGTGAGCCAACACGATTCCTGTCATGATTTCCCATCTTTTTTTAAATAACGAAAATATAATGCCGATTTCTAATACATAAGAACTGGTCACAAATTCAGTACTTACAACCCAGTTAGGTGTTCGACCTTTTGGCATTTTACTCATCCATGTGTTGATGATCTCGGCGTAATGGTAAGCATCTGAGACATTAGTCAACCAAGTAATCATAAGGAAGTTGAACGGAATTTGGGCACCTTCTGTAGTGTCATTACCATAGAATTTCATACTATAATCAACTGGGGAATACGCCTCAATCATAAGAACTCTTAAAAAAAAAACATTTAATATATTCATTTGATTTTCCATTTAGTCATATATTACATACCTATCTTCACCTCCATTCTCAGCCTTGAATTCATCAAGTACACGTCTCCATTCGTATACCAAATCGATTGTCTCTGGTTGATCAACTGTGTAAATATGGTTCACATAACCATAGTCATCTGGATCGCTAATAGAATTATTACGTGGCTCATCTAAGTAGTTTCCATCAGCATCAGGAGCAATTTCAAATACGTGTTCTACAGCATCTACACGGAAACCCGCAATACCTCTTTTCAACCAAAATCGAAGAACTTCCTTTAACGATATTACTCATAAGTATGGGATACTTTCCTTTATATTCAATCAGTCTACTCACATTCATGTATTTCCTGACTTTTGGATTACGATAATTGAAATCTGGTTGTTTATCGACGAACTGATGTAAGTAGTACTCTTGACGCTTTTCATTCCATTCCCAAGCGCTTCCACGGAATGCACTTACCCAGTTCGTAGGCGGCTGACGAACTCCATCGACCAACTTTCCTGGATGCCATACGTAAAAATCTTCAAATTCTGGATCACGGTTGATTGACTTTTGGAACCATTCGCATTCATCACTAGAATGGTTTGGCACAAAATCTAAAAGAATTTTGATTCCAACTTGATTGGCTTTTACAATCAACGCATCGAAATCAGCCATGTTGCCGAATATTGGTTCAATGTCAGTAAAGTTGGAAATATCATATCCAAAGTCAGCCATAGGTGATTTGAAAATTGGTGAGATCCAAGTTGCCGTAATGCCGATTTCTTTGAGGTAAGGAAGACTGTCAGCGATACCTTTTAAATGAAAATAAAAAAAATTTACATATATCATACACATACACGTATCATAAATTGTAGTCTGGATATAT
The DNA here is from genome assembly GCA_949129095.1 of Volucella bombylans. NCBI lineage: Eukaryota > Metazoa > Arthropoda > Insecta > Diptera > Syrphidae > Volucella > Volucella bombylans. The sequence goes on from OX422144.1 coordinate 21,490,185, forward strand.
TTAATGTCAATTCGTAATCAATTCAAACAGTTAGACTAATTTGTTGAACATACGAGTAGTTCAAGTATATTATTCTACTGGTGCCCAACGTACTCTTTCATCCGGTAAGAAATATAAGAAATACCTTTTAGAAAGTTACCGAAGAACTGTTCCTGCCGGTATGAATGCTTTTATATGCGGCTTGAAATTCCATAAAGGAACAGAGAGACCTTACTTGATTTTCGTTTATCTTATCGTACATTTCCCGGTTTAGTTTAAATTGGCCAAACTGAATTATTCACATAGTACGCTGAATAGTGTCGTTCATATTACACATGTAATATAGTATTGTTGCTTGCCCTCAGTAACTGCTGTTGCTATATTACATTGTCATTTGAAAAGAGCAATGACTGAGTGTATGTAACAGCCGATGGATGGCGGGTTGTAGGTGTGAATTCTGTAGGTGCAATGTTCCAAATTACAAAAATTTTAACTTTAGAATTTTACCTTAACCACTTAGCATGGTATGATATGATTATTTAGAAACTTCAACATAGTCATAGCCAAGTTATAGAACATACTTTCCCCAATAAATATGAAATGAGTCTTTTTAACAATATTAGATCACACGAGCAACTCAATATTAAACAGATTCCTCTCCAAATAAGTTGGAATAACTTCCGACGTGTGAAAAATTCACTCGTTTACCAAGTAAAATTTTCTGGGCAGAGTAAGCATGAGATCTGTGTGAGGCCCACCTCTATAATGCCTATAATAATCTTTAATCACCAGCGGAAATATTGAAACGCTCACTTATTGCAAAACCGCATCAATTGAATAAAACGTATTTGGATTTCACTGTAACATTTCAGAGTTCTATGCATTAAATGGAATTTCTAGAGACATTTTAAACAGTCATCTTCAAATCTTTAACATGCCCTCGTTTTTAAAGATTGTATGTGCTCAATAAATGCTATGTTGTAGCAATTTTAATATTATAAAAGCCTAAGACTTACATAATCGATTAGTAATAAGAAACCTTTATACAAAATGAGTTTAACCTGAAGTCGTTTATATTTTTTCTTTAGTTAAAGGAATTTAACTACATAACAATTTAATCCATAAATAGTGCAAGATGTGGATATTACCTATATAAAATCAGGCGGTCTGCTTTAATCTGATGTTTAAATTTTGACTTAACATCTAAAGTATTGGCTTTGGTGAGATGAAAGATATTGAAATAGAAGTGAACAAAATATATATCATATATATTCGTATTCATATATGCATTATTCAATGAGTATCATAAAAGTCGTAATACATTTTGGTTTACCCACGAATTGGCTCATGTGTGTGGCAGAAATTTCGAATGTAAAATTTAGCCAAAAGACAGTTAAAAATATTGATGATGATCGCACCGCTGTGCCTGTTAATCTGAAAACGCAGCCTATAGCTAAATGCCTTGAATGCAAACCTGTCTGAAACTGCTAAAGACATAACAGGAAAGTTGAGAAATTTATAAACTACAACGGCATATGATATATTGTACAAACAATTAAAAACTCCCAACACAATATAGTAAGAGCTGTGGAATGTAACTGAAAATGCTCAAATTTACTAAAATGTGAAGTGCAAAAATGCAAGTCAGTTGTGAGATTTTAGCCGCGGATTCATGCTACACAAATCTCTCAATCCTGCTAATTGCTATAATCAATTTTAACAATTCACAAAGATAACATATTTTATTTTAAATTTATGTCATCAACTTTCGTTAAAATTGAGCTTGTGGTCTTAAGGGAAAAAAGTTGACGAGGCTATATTAATATTCGTAAGTAATAGAAAGTATCAGCATATATTTCCTCGACAAAACTTAACTCATGACTGTTTTCTCGGACAACAAACTTTATTCGAATAAACATATTCAATCGAAAATTGTTACAATCACAGTGCGGCTCACTTTCCGGCAAGGCAAGATACTTTTCGCCTACTCCTACTTTAGTCCTACTATTCTAATCCGCTGTACGTTGTTCGCTTCGTTACATGAAATGCTCACTTAAGTATTTTAGTGCATCTTTCATCAGACACCAGCAAATCGTTCGACCAAAATATACACAAGGTATTTTAGCACGCCCAGGTCGCCTGTAAATCACCGTATCCCACAGCCTGCACCATTAGGCCAAGCTAATTTTTAAAGTGAAGTAGTGTGAAGAGTTTATGTCTTTTAACACTTATCTTACGAACATACACAAACATCTCACTTCACTTATTCATATTCTCTTAAATGAAAAGTCAATTTTTGTTTAAACAAAAAAGAATAAATCGTCGGGCGTTACTTCTCGTACGGTAAACAAGCGTTCCTATTCGAAACGTTATATGTTTTGAAAAAGACTTACGTCTTTAGCGACATTAAATTTGGTTCAAAAGCTTTCTCAAACGCAAGGCTTCTATAAAAACTGTGGTAATGATGAGTGAGCTTCATCAGAGAAGGAAACTGCCTATCAACTTCCTAGGTAAGGCTCAAAGTGAAACTTCACAGGGCCTGAATCTGTTGAAGATTTACAATGTCAATAATGTTTCTCATAACCTCAGTAATAATATTGCATTCTAGGTTATAGGCAGACCAAACGAGTGCTTGGTGGAGTCTTTCTTGCCATGTCTTAGAACGGGAAACATTAGACTTCAAGATAAAACGACCTTGTTTAATGTGCTAATAAAAGGTAACAAATCTCTTGCAACGCTTGTTGTGAGTATGATGTTATAATTATTTAGGCACTGAATCTATGAAATGAGCTTTCGTTTTACAGAAGACAGAAACTTTATATTTATATTCAGAATGTTATAACACAGTTGACAAGTCAATCCGTTTTGGTAGAAAAAAACCATCAACATATTCTTGTGTGCATACACACAAAATCTGCCTGTCATTATTTTTACTTAATTCAATCATAAAAACGAGCACATAGCACACTAATCTGTTATTATTTTCTAAGCATACTTCTTAGTGAAACTTTGTACCTTTTCTGATTTACTATCAAATTTCTTCTGTATCACTACATCCAAAATGATTACATGTAACTTACCCTTCAAATCTCCGATACCATCTCCATCACTATCTTTGTATGATCTTGGATAGATTTGATAGAATGATGCGGTTTGCCACCAAGCAGTATTGCTTGCACGTCCTTTTGTCATGAGCTCTTTTACTGTCAAAAATTCGTAGTTGGCATGAAAATTTGGAAAAACACTGGCGTTAGTCACTGCCATTAGCAGACACACTGCAATGATATTCTTCAAAGTCACCATTGTGACCACAAACAGAACCGATTCGGATACAATTTAGAATGCGACTGAAGAAAGAAATTTACAAACTCTGCCTTGGATTAGACTGTGGAGCCCTTTAATAGTTTTTTAGCAAGGCACACCCGTAATCTTATATCAGTATTGCATTAAGAAATCATTATCTCCAGCGCAAGATAATGCTCGAAATTACTATTGAAAAATATATTGTTATAATTCGCGCGATAAGCCCGATTGTCAATCAACGAGAATAATATTTCTTTTATAGATATGTATGCACGAATGTACTATGATACAGTTGTATTCGAAACTGTTCTAAGACGATTTTGCTACTTATATCGATCGTTTGATAATAGTTTTTATTTTCTTTCTTATTGTTTGTATTCGAAAATTATACTGTTTTCCGACAGAGACAGCAAAACAAAATCATGCAGTAGAACTTTTTGTGGTGTATCGAGAGTGGAAAAATTTTAAAAACGACGTAAGTCCATACCGGCTCCAGCACTTGCTTGTATAACAGATCTTGTCCTCTTTTTCACGTGTGGCTTCCATTTTAACTTTGTCACTCCTTTATATTTAGGCTCATTTGCGAAGAAAATATAGACCTACGTTAAACTCTGGCTAACTGCCTCCAGATGCGCACTCCAACTTAGTTGAGGTTTTTAACTACACCAATGTCACTATCGACTTCCCCCTTAAATCTCCAAATCCAAACCCCATCAACGCAAATGGGACCAAACTAACTCGAAGAATTTTACGTTCGAAACGGCGAAGGATACGAGTATATTCATGCACCTTCGCTAATCATAAAGCAAGACTGAATGAGGAGTCTTCTAGAGTCTGTTTGGTTCCTTGACAAGACCTCATTACTGATTCGCTTTTAAAGGCTGAAGATTTTCGGTTGTCAAGAGTAACTCTTCGTTCGACTTCCGGAGAGGTGTCATTAACAGATTTAATAGTTTTGAGCTGTATTTTCTGATTTTAAGTCCGATTCATCGATGTTGTGTGTCCATCTTGCTGACAAAATGCTCGTATACTTGGTTTTGTCCTCATTAACGACTAAAACTAATATTTCCACCTCTGCTCCAATTTTGGCTCGCAGAATTCTGCCAATGATGTCAATGTCATCAACGAATGCAAATGGTTGCCCAGACTTTTTGAACATTGCGTTTCCGGTGTTGAATTGCAAGTTTAGCTGAATTTTCTCTAGTGTGATGTTGAAAAAGTTAAATGACAGCGCGCCACCTTGCTTAGATACATAAAAGACCTCGGAGAGATTGTATTCGACCTTTACGTAGCAGCGTCATTCTGCACATTCTTTTTTTTTATAATCAGCCGTTTTACACGCTTAAGAAAGGCGTTGCACTGACTCCTGGCTCGTTTGAACTTTTTTTGGTTTTCTTTTGTCGAGTGGTCTTGTAGAACCGAAAAAACTTTTCTCTAACCCTGACAGCCTCTTGAGAATAGTGTCTGTGATCATCATCAGTTGCATCCACGTCGTTATCGAGGAAAAATAAAGACTCTTGCAATTCCAGAAGAAGGCGTTAAGTCCCTCCCAATTAGTTTTCTCGTATTGGAATACTGTTCTTTGAGGTATCTTTCTCTAACTTTGTGTGCGAAATGAAAATTCCGACGTTTACAGAATTTAATTGTTGTAGGTTTTATGACTTTACAACATTAGGAAAAATATTCAAACCCTCAATCCATCAATTTTTACATGCGCTCAGTTGTTGATGCTGTCATATAGCAAGGTAATAAAGCAGCACCAGTAACCGGGTGCAAGCGAACTACGACCAGGAGTGGTAAAGGTTTTTTTTCTGCACTGGAATGCACTAAGTTTTTGTCTGTCCGCCCTAAGTCTGTGGTTTTGAAGAGCTTGGCAAGATACCAGGGCTATGCATGTGTATGCTGTATGCTTGCTGTACAGCTCATCTATTCAGATGCTTCAAATCGATAAAGAGGCGATGTATATCGATATCGCCTTCCTGGGTTTTTTCCAAGATTGTAGACTACCGGGCAGGAAACTAAAATTAAATTGATAGCGCCAATCAGATCGTCGATAAATGGCTTCAAGAATTTATACAAAATGGCAAATAAGATCTTAGTTACATACATATATGCGATATTAAAGAGACTTAATTGGATTAAAATGACTTTTCTTGTTTAAAACGTATATTTTTTGTTTTTTGTTACTTGTTTTTCTTACTTTTGTAATATATAACAAGATGCAATATATTTTAACTTTAAGTAAAAAAGACATTGAATAATATTATTTTGTACCATCGTTCTTAATTAGTTCTCCACGACTGTATGTGCGATATTAAAGAGACTGATGCCTCAATAATTTGCGCAGTTAAGATTACCTCATTTCCTGAGGCATGCTTTATACTGACCAAATCTTGGAAATGAGATGGTGCGTGCTCTCTTTCAAGTCATCTCCCATTGCCTTAAATAGCTCTGGAAGTAGCCCGTCTAGTCCAGCAGAATTGCTGTTCTTAAGCTTGGATATTTCGATCTTCCCTTCATTTTAATAGGCGGGAGGCGTGGGGGACCCGGATTTCCATATTGTCACTATTCAGGTTGAATGGTACGTTCTGGGTGACAGCGAAATTTGGAATGTCCTCTCCGAATTCTCAGAATTCGCAGAATTCTCAGTACTGACTGTGACTCTACTACTATGTTTCCTTCTTCAACTCTACATTCCTCAATTCGGATCTTGTTGCCTTCACATGTTAGATTTTACTTTTTGCTGAGACTTACGAACATTGTTCTTGGATAAGCACCTCGTTACTTTCTCGATCTCACTCTTCTCATAGTGTTCACGGGCCGCTGTCCTTTTTCTATGCAATGCGGCTTCGTGGGCAAGTACTCTCCTTAATTGTGCTTGTCTATCTTTTTAGTCAAACCTTGGGTTTCCTGAAGGATAAGCGATCGACAAGGACGTTTCTAGAAGTGTCATACAGACTTTTCTTCCTGAAGCCCACTTTTATTTTACGTTAAAATCAGCTAAGGCTATTTTACATCATACTGTAGGCATTGTCGAGGAGCTCGTCCGTTAAGGCGTGAGCCAATACTAGGCAAATCTGCACTCAAATTGACCCTGTTTGTTTTCTCTGTAGCAATGGGTGTAGTATATGTTTATATAGGTAGTGAAAATTTATTGTAGTAAAGAAGAGTGGGCACACTTTTGTTTGATGGTATGGTCCTAGCAGCTTTTGCGTCAGTTTTTTAAGTTTAAAACATACATTTACGAGTAGATAATAATTTATAAATGGTGTCTCAAAATCCACGCAAGTCCAAAAATTTTATTTCACCGATGTTACCCCGAAACACCGTATTTCTCTATGTGCTAGACGTTGAAGACATCCATAAAAGTAAAGGGTCCGCCATCTAACGTTTTTTTTTTTCAACTAGTGCTTATTTCGTGAATGGTAACACTTAGCTCATGTCTGATTTGACAGATAATTAGTTTTATCCTTCTGGTTAATAATGGAAAATAATTTCATTCAATAATTTCATTCGTCAAATCAGACATGAGCTAAGTGTTACCATTTACGAAATAAGCACTAGTTGAAAAAAAAAACGTTAGATGGCGGACCCTTTACCTTCGCTGCACCAAGAAGTATAATATTGAAGAAGTATTTGTTCGCAGAATGATCGATTTGGTTGACTTTTCTATTATCTGTATACCGAAATATTCTTATAGTAAATATTGACATTAGAAAACTTGTGAGGCAAAATCAATTAGTCCATTTGTAGACGTGGTATCTGTGGGGCTATGCTTTCCAATTGTGCTACCATAGGTGTCTTCTCTTCCAAACTTGGCGCTGGAATAATTTAAAATTATATTATAGATATTGTATATTATAAATATATTGTATTTTAAATGGTCAAAGATTTCGTTGAGCTCCTCATAGAAACATTCTTTCGCATTCTTTCCTGTTTCTTCTGTTGGTGCGTGAGTACATATCAAGCTAATGTAGGCAAGTTTGGATTTGATGTATAATAGATTGTAAAAATACGTTAAGTCACAATGCAGAAGCTAGAGAGAAGCTAGTCGGCCGTTTACAACAAATCTGCACCCAATCAAACACTGCTCTAATTCGTAGTTGAGCGAATTTATCCGCCGTGCCGTGTATCTCTCTTTTGATCTCTTTGTATCTTTGTATCTCTCTTTCTGGCAGGACATTATAGTGCTGCTATTTGCTGCTTATAAGTTTTATAGAACAAGCTCATGTAGACGAGATAAATACCTGGCAGCTTGATGCTACTCAGTGCCTAACCTAATCGCACACAGCCGTATAAAAATGGGTTTATAAGGTTATTATCTGACAACATCACGGCTAAAGAAAGAACGGACCAACATCCCAACGAATCTTGCGATTGATAATGAGAAGGATCTGACGAGCAAGTAGTTATCCATATACGAATACATATATAGATCATGTAGGGCAAAGTCAGTTAGTTAGTTAAAATGTTAGTGCACTTTTTATGAACACGAAAAATACGAGTATATGTGTATGGGAGCAGTATAACATAAGGAACCCTAAATACATTAGCAAATGATCCAGCAGCTGACCAAACAGGTGTCCGTGGCTCAAGTGGTAGTGGACTGGCTTCCAAATCGGAAGGTTCGATGTTTGAATCCCAGCCTCACCCGAAAGACATATTCATTTGTTTCAGTTAAAGAAAATCAAGTATGATGAGTAGTTGACTAGAAATCAAGAACAAGCCAACCTCCACTAAGAATGTAGTCTCCTCATTTAATGTTGGATTCCACCCATGGAGCGAAATAACCACTGAGCCCAAACATCTTTCTTTCTCTCTCTATCCCATTTTCCAAAAAACTTAACACCTGTTCAGGCACTTTAAGTCTATTCATACCCACTTGAGTGTTAAGTTCGTAAAAAAAAGAGACTAATGCTTTTGAAAATTTTAAATAATATTCCCCCACTTATGCATAGGTCAACCAGCTTTTCCATTGCCTCTAACAAAATTTAATGGGCCTGTAGAATTTCGGATATTCTAAGGGTTTTTTGCCTTCCTTAAAGGAGTTAGTTGGTACCTCTACACAGAAGTGATACGAAGATACTGTCTGGTTCCGGGGATTTATAGGGTTTAAATAAGTATACTGCGCATTCTAGCTTCTTAAAGGCTATAGTCTTGGTTACTAGGGAATTAAACTGTCTATGAAATTAAATAACCGAAGAAGTGGATCACCAGAAGAAACTCTGATGTTTTACTAACAGTAAGAATCCCTTCTGGAACTTTCAGTGTGCATATGGGGGTAGTAGTAGTAGTAGACTGGAATGTCCCATAAAGGGGTTTCCTCCGTGTGGCGGCCTGTTTTTAAAGCATTTTTTGGAATTTTTTTTTTTGACGTCTTATGAAAACATAGAACTTTGAGTTTCTTATCATTTATTTATTGCTATTTCAAAAGTATGTAAAACAAATTTCAAGTAAAAATCTTCATTAGAAACTAATTTGTACCACTCCGAAGACACCCCCCTTAAAAAAGAGGACACTAACTTCCTCCATGATTTCGGCTCATTGGCTTACCAGAAAATAGCGTTTTAATCTATAAGCCTAAATGCATCGAGTGACCTATAATCATTTGAAAATATTGAAAATTGGGTTTTTGGCAGACTTCTGAAAAAAAAAGTTTTTTTTTCGTTATACTTAATAGAATAACTCGCAATTTTAGAATGTATGCATGTGCTGAGTTTACCTTATAAATTTCAAGTGCATCGGTCGAACCGTTCTTGAGATATGATGGAGGAGAATTTGTAAAACACAGTTTTGAGAGAAAAGTTTCAAGTACGGTTGAAACTATGAAAATCTTAACTTACCTGCATATTAATGAATCAACTTTTTCAACCCATCACACGGGGGAACCCCTTAAGTCATCACAAATGTTCCGCGAAGATCCCCTCTTCGCTTTCCTTAGTTCTTTACTAGGCGTTATGAGAGATTTTCTATTATCCCCCTGTTATTGGTAAGGACAGATAAAGTAAAACACATCGAGCTTAAATCTAAATAAGAAACTGTTTAGTGTATTGCATCATTCACCATGCAGAGTAATAATTGAAGCAAAGGCAAAACATAAATAACTTTGCAAAAGTACATCCGTGGTTATCACATCAAGGTTTCTTGCTTTCTTCTTGAGTCGAAGATTTGGTTTTCCTTTACCTGTCGAAATATTTTTTTAACTGAAGCATTTTCATTTATTCGTACAAGGCTATATATTTTTTCATACATAGAGTTTTGTACTTTTTATTCTCTATGAGATATGAGAATTCTAACAGACTCTAGAAATAAAATTTTTAATGATGAGCTCATTAATTTAAATATGTCTGTGACCTGTTTGCATCATTGGTTAGCCATCTCAAGGTCTTTCATAACTACTACTGCAATAGTTACGAAAATGAACAAGAACTTGAATCTGTTCGTCATCTGCTGTGCGACGGTTTGCCCTGTTGACAGAAGAATGGGAACCCTTTATAAGCACTTCATCGTTACGTCTTCTTAGAGTTTCCACACGGCACTCATTTACCTAACCTAATCTTTCATATGTGCTATAAAAAAAGTATTTTAAATAGTACTTTCCATGCGTCACAGCAATAAAACTTGCTTTCTGTAATCAGGATAGGAGTACTCTAAAATTGGGATGAAAACCATAACACAAAACGAAGCCACAGCAGCAAATCAAAAATTTGGATAGCCCCTTGATCCGAACAAAACTTTTATCATTGGATACCAACATCAATTTATAAGTACATTCAATTGTCTCTGAACCCAAAACTTTTATCTTAATTACATTTGTGGCAATAAAAGTTGTGAGTACTGTTTATTATTATATATATCTCCATCAATTAGTTGAAATCAAATTAAGTGAATGACATAATATACAGAAAGAATGAAAGTTAAACCTAACCATAAATCGGATATTATTTTTAGTGACGAATCTAAACTGAATGATTTTGAAGACTGAAAGTAACATTTGCAACTAAGAACAAAAGAAAAACTTTTAACAATTTGAAAAAGTTTGAAGAATCAAGGTCAGTTAACATCTGAACTGTTCTATTCGGCAATTGGATTTTTGGTTTGGTTAGAATAGATATACATTAGGGTGTCCCAAAAAAATCAAGTTTAAATTTTTGTAACGCATACCCTCTTATTTTATTCGAATACTGTCAAAACAATATTAAATAAAGTTTCATGTACTTTGAACCAGAGGAACCCGTGCCGACTTGCATCTAAACATGTCAGTACTTGCAAGGCATGGCACGCGAGTAATAACATATCGATAACTTGTTATTGCATGTTTATTTTATTAGTAAACACATTGTTCTCGTTCTGTTAACATGTCGGTGGAGTTACGCAGTTGTAGAAAGGAGATATTTTTAATAGGGAACGTTAAACATCAAATTACTGGTTCAAAACTTCCCTCTAATGGGCAAGTACTGGCAGTTTTGTTCTATAATATTCGTGAAGTGAATTTAAGTGTCAATGAGAGCGCAAATCTTACTATTCGTGAGTGCATTATTTATTGGGAAAAGGCCCGTATCCCGACAAGATCTCTACCTAATTGTGTTAAAAAATTAATTACATTGTATCAAGTTTGGAGAAATTTGCAAAAAAATGCAAACAAAACAAAAAACGTGTTTGAGCAGCGTCGACATGAGTTTGTTACAAACTTAAACAATTTGTTTGACATTGCACATGCGGATGCACTTCAATTAATAAAGATAGATGAAGATAGGATTTTTTTGCAGCGCCAAAGAGAACCAGGCCGACCTAGTCATTTAGCCGGAGTTGACCAAAAACAAACACACAAAGAAGAAAGAGCGCACCTTAGAAACGTCGAGGAGCAAAAACGACGTGCTAAATATTTTTCATCCTTAGCTCCTTCAACATCATCTTATGACCCGCTACAAGAAAGTTTGTCGTCTGATTCAGAATTGATGGATTTACAGGAAATTTTGCCAAACCTAACCAAAACAGAATCCAGTATAAATAAAACTGTTATGAGGAAGAATTTTATCACTCCAAAATTAGTGGCAGCATTAGATCGGTGTCAATTGAGTGTGAGAGATGCTGTGTTTATTATTGAAGCAACTATTGAAGCTCTTGGACATAACACACACGAATTTCCTATAAGCAAGTCCACTATTCAAAGGGTTCGTACGGAAAAGCGAAAAGAGCGAGCGGAAGCCATAAAGGTTAATTTTCAAAACCAGGTTCCGGATATTGTAACACTCCACTGGGATGGTAAACTTTTGCCGGCTTTAGATTCACGCAAATCTAAGGAAGAACGTCTGCCGATAGTTATAACGTTTGACGATAAAGAACAACTTATCGCTGTACCAAAGTTGGATAACTCTACAGGAAAGGAACAGGCCCAGGTACTTTGGAATGCTATAATTGATTGGAATCTTGAGGATAAAGTGCAGATTTTGTGTTGTGATACGACTGCTTCAAATACTGGTCGAATCAATGGTACTTGTGTACTTCTCGAACAGAAACTAGGCAGGGAAATGATTATTTTTGCTTGCCGCCATCACGTCTACGAATTAGTACTAAAAAGCGTATTTGAAGCAAAAATCTGCCAAGTTACCACAAGCCCAGACATTCCAATGTTCAAGAAATTTCGAGAGAACTGGAAGAATGTCGATCCCGAGAAAATACAGAGCTGTACAGAAAAGCTATCATGTTTGAATGTTTCTGAGATCAACAGACTTATCGATTTTTACCAAATTGAATTAACTAAAGAAATTACTAGGGATGATTACAGAGAGTTAATCGAACTTTCAATAATATTTCTTGGCGGCGATGCAGAAAAAAAATTTAAGATCCGGCCTCCAGGTGCCATGCACCAAGCTCGATGGATGGCGAGAGCGATTTACTCATTAAAAATATCGTTACTTGGTGATCAATTAAGAATTTCTAACAAAGATAAAGAAGCTCTGTTAGACGTCTGCCTGTTCATCGTGACAATATACGTTAGGCCTTGGTTGCAATGCATTTTAGCAGTAAAAGCACCTTACCAGGATTTGTGTTTTCTGAAAGCTATAAAATCTTATGAAACAATAGATGAAAGCATCTCGAAAGCAGCATTACAGAAGTTTTGCTTGCATTTGTGGTATTTGACAGACGAAGTGTCTATCTTGTCTCTATTTGATGATGATGTAAGCCAAGAAACGAAAGTCAAAATGGTTGCTAACTTAGCCAAAGAATATCCATCTGCCTATGGTAAATGCTACATTCCATCGAAAGAAGAACTTTGTGGCAGACTTTATGGTAAGTTTGAAAATTAAGTTTGTTTTTTTAACTTTTTTATTTACATAACTAAAAAATTATATCAATAATCCTCCTTTTTTTGTTTTCAGAAAAAAACATCGATGACTTTGTTTCAGTCAAAAGCAAGTCCTTATTTAGTCGATTGAAAATTTATGGTGCTTTTCTCCACGAGTGCCCCTCTTTGTGGCTTAAAAATGCTTCGTACCAACATGCTAAAAGCAAGCTATTAAAACTGAAAGCAGTTAATGACTCTGCTGAAAGAGCAGTCAAGTTGATGCAAGATTTTCACGGCCTGCTAACTGTTCAAGAGGAGCAAAAGCAATTTTTATTTCGTTGCGTACAAGAACATCGACAAAAGTATCCTGACTGTAAAAAACAAACATTAAAAAGAAAATTAATAAATAATTAACCTACTTTCAACAATTAATATAATAATAAAGTCCAATACCGGATGCCTTATTTCAAAAATAAATGAGTTTTGCTTTTCCCTCCATTGCTCCATACTAATTTTTATGTTTAGATTTTGGCGTTAAGTCGGCACGGGTTATCGTCATCCGATCGCAATAATATTTGATATTTCACTTATCTGGGTCAAATAGAAAAAAAACAAAAGGTATGCGTATCTCTATCTAAAAAAAAAAATTTAACCCTTATAGCCTGGGACACCCTAATATACATATATGTATATATTAGGTAATTTATTAAATGAAGGTGATAAGACAACAGCTATAGGATGATATACTGAGCCCTTTAAAGATTTGCGTTGATTTAAAAATGGCTTAGATACAACTCAAGGCATATTTTCCTAACTGAATATATCGTTAAGACAACAGTATGTATCTAAACATTTCATATGTCAATTATAAGTTTTCAAGTTCATTTTACAAAATTTATTATATCCTAAGATTAAGATAAAAAAAAATTTAAATAAACTAGCCGAAATGGTTCACACTAAGAATTTCCGGATAAAGAGAATATCAAACGGTTTTTGATATTTCACATCCTATTACAATTAGGAGAAATATATCCTATTAGAATCACAAAATGGTCAAAAAACAGGTTAATCCTGAGCGGTTATGCTTTAAAGAGGGGAAACTCCTCATCAGCATCTATAGCTGGTGTGCATCTAAATTAGGTAATGCTGTGTTCTTGGTCGAACCATATGGGTTTGATGTACAATGAGCTGGTTAAACAAAGTAAAACGGTAAATGCTGATCGCCATTGAACTCATTTCGATTTTTTGAACAAAGAACTTCAGGGCAAACGTCTATCTTTGGCCGATAGAAAGTCTGTAGTCTTTTATCACAGCAAAGCAAGACCCCAGCCAGCATTTATTGCACCATCGAACTACCACATATTCCGATTCGTCGCCCAAAGCAAGAACTTCTTTTGCAACAGATTGGACGACCTTCCGAAACGAGTGCAAACAATTTGAACCTTCATTGGTACAAAAAATACATTTCTGGCTAACTAATTCTTAATTCTTAACCCTCTGTTTCCTTTTTTAAAAAAAGAAAGAATAATTTTGAGAGCGTTTCAATATACATACATATTTCTATACGCTTCTTACTCCGAGGGGTGTCCAGCAATTTCTAATTTTTTTCTAACCAAAACTTATCATCCATAAAAGTTTGCCTGTTAGATGTGGGACTCCCTGTATTAATGAATTCGTAGTGAGTACTACATTGACGGTTCTAAAGTTCATATTCTGATAATTCTGTAATTCTGGCCTAGTTTTTGTTTCGATTAGCACTGCGGAAATTTCAAAAGAGAGAGGTCTCGATTTTGTAAGAAGACGCATCATGATGATTCAAATTTATAGCACCATTCGTTCGCGAGATGTCATAGGACAAATAAATTTACACTTACGGACATACATAAACACACACCCACATACATACACGCACGCAGACCTTTCCTTAAAACGTATCTAAAAACATAGCATACATCTTAAACCGGTAAGATATCACAAAATTTCCATTTCCCTCCTTTCTTTGAATGTCTTGTCATGCAGGAAGGCTTAAGATTCAAAGATCCTAAGGTTCTGAAAAGAACCTAGGGTGAGACTAAGCGCCAAAGACCTCCAAACTAGACGTAAAATGGTTAAAAATAGGGATACAAACCCAAAAGATTATACTCCAGGTGGTATTCGCGATAGCGACAATCCACCCGTGGTCTTTTCAACTCCAACCGGGGCACTCTTGATTCTTGAGGTCCGAACCGACGAACTTCAAAAACCCCCTTCTGATTTCAGCCCTGATCCAGGAGCTGCTAGATCACTTGATTTAGATGACTCATGCGGATCTTTCTACGACACGTTCGGTAGAGTGAGCTGGAATGATGGAGAGAGTACCGGAGGGTCCTTGCCTGTTGTGATTAAACTCCATCAGAATAGATCAGTGGTTGGTCAGGGTGCTATTTCTGACGGCTTGTCTCGGAAAACCGAAAAGGTGCAGCGGGCTCCAGAAGAAGCACACTTTGAAGGACTACCGTCTATGTAGTGTAGTTGAAGAGGAAACGGGCACGAGGGCACGAGTATCTAAAGTCTCACTCCCCCAGCGGCGACGGAGAAGAGAAACAGATCGGTGGAAGTAACACCCACTGACAACGACCAACCTTCTTATGCACCGAACTCGACATCGTCCTGAGTTACCAATCCCTTGCAATATGTGTAACAACAGTTCGAAAGAGTATATTTTGCACTTTACAGGGATATGCCCTATACTGAGGGAGCACCGCCAAAGGTACATTGAAGCAACTATACGTATACTGGTTGGAACACGTTGTATAACCACAATAAGAATGAATCAACTAACTAACCAATTGACTCCGGTTGCATCAATAATACGAAGTGACGCCAGCAAACAAGCGGGAACATATAATCTCGATTAGTGCAGTGCAGTGCAGTAAACTTAATTGGAGCAGCCAAGCCACGACATAGATCTTACTAAATCCTTTCACCTCCTCCAAGCTAATTTGACATTGCAAATTGTTAACACAGTAGTAAAGCAAGCGGTACTCATTGTTTCTTGTCTGATTTCCAGGTCACAGTGGGATCGCGTATCAACTTACTAGGCCAGGATTAAAAGAGGGCTTCCATTCATAGTCTCTTGTACACAGGCAGACCAAACGAATATTTCCGGATATCTGTCAGTCAGCCTATTTTCTGTTCGACCTTGGCAGAAGAGGCTGTAAACTTCTTACTGGTGCCTCCACCCAGCACTATTGTTATGGTAAGCACATAATCCTGGTGGATATTATTCTGATGAGAACATCGCCAAACACTTTCCCTGTGTATTTCTGATTTACGCTCTCGTTAGAGTACAGATACAAGACGATTATGCTCTTACTGTATCCATGGGGTATCTATCATATGCGTGTCTAAATAGCTGGACGCACTTAATGAAAATAGTAAATTCAATGTTGATCCCTGCTCGTAGTACCAAAGGGTGGGCTATACAAAGAAATGACGTTTAATATTGATGCATATAATTGAGATGTTTAATACATACAATGTAAAAAAAACTACATAACTACACACACATATAACATGTTCTATAAATATGCAGTGAATTGTCACCGACACAGACGTAATAAATATTTGTCATTGAAACATAATTAGTTACCCTCTTAATCTTTCTTTTCCCAACAAAGGTTATGGGCCCTGTCACATTATAGATCCAAAAGAAATTAAAAGTTATTAATTTGTTATTCTCCCTTCAACGAGTTAAATTGTGTGAAAAAACGAAAATCGAGTGAGTTTTAGTTAGCCAAGATTGGTTCTGGCCTCTTTCAGATTGAAAAACTCGAGGACACTAATTATGACGTCTGGTAGGTGCACATGAGATCTGTGCTTTTTCATAGTGACCTTTTGGATTTTTTTCCAAGTATTGTTCATCCTACTGTCGAGACCGAGATAATCAGTTGGAGAATAAAGGATGAAAAAGCGTTAGCCACAATAGCATTCTGTTGAAAGTCTCCCCAGCTATGTCATATAAAAAACTCCAAAGTATAGAGCGAAACCTGGGAACAACTTGAAGAAATCCACTGTCCAAGTGGCCCAGTGCGAAAGGTGATAATTTTTAAGATGCTCAGTGGCTTAAAGATGGTAGATAATGGATCCATGTAAAAGCATCTTAATAAATCAAACATCAAACTACAAGATGATCTTTCCAGTTTACCAAAAACCTACGACAATTTCGTTGTCGCAGGCTACGGAAGTACTCAAGGTGATGCTACTGGAGGAGGCGAAATGGCGGTGACGTGTCATTAGAAGAATCGCAGGTATCACCGTTTTTCCAGAAACCACTAAAGAATATAAGAGCACATAAATAGAATAGAAAATGTTATAAATGCAGCAAAAAAGGTCAGTGTGGTGAATTTTGTATACAATATTGGAATGAAAGTAAGGAATTCTATGCAGCGAAATGAAAAAACGATACGTAGTCGTATACTACAGAATTGCATAGAAGTAAAATGGACACATTCGAAGTAAAATGATTCGTGGTATAACTTCAGAAATAATCGGTAGACAATTTTAGTGCGAAATTTGTTTTAAAGGCAAAATATGCTCGAAACATTTAGAAAAGAATTTGGATAAGCGAAGTAAAGCCATACTGGAAATTGTTTATAGTGATGTTTGTGGACCAACGCGAAAGAGTTCAATCGGTAGTTCTAAATATTTTGCAACTTTCATAGACGATTGCAGCCGAAAAAATGGTGTGTACTTCATTAAAGCATAAAGTGAGGTGTTTACAGCTTTTAAAGCATATTAAGTATGGTTGAGGTAGAAACAAGTAAAAGAATAAAGGTGCTATGGACGGATAACGGATAGTAAATTACGTCTAGGGAACATTTAAACAGTGAATTTCATAATTTTTTGAGCCAAGAAGGAATTCGTAGAGAACTGACGATGGCATACCTTCCACAGCAAAATGGTGTTGCCGAACATGCAAATAAGATTTTCGGGGAAATGTCAGCGTATATTACTCAAGTTTTATAGTACTTATTTGGGCAGAAGTCGTAAACACTACCGTCTATTTGCGTAATCGATCGTCAAAAAAAGTGTTTAGAAATGTTACACTATGAAACTTGGTATCGTTAGCTTCCTTCAGGACACCTTCAGGTTTTCGGCTGCAAAGCTATAATTTTTGTTTGTTTGAATGTTGAATATATTAGGAACGAAGGAGCTACTACTCCGAGTAATGTACAACAATTTTCACCAGAAAGAACTGATTTAAAATTGATTTTGCATCCGCGTAAAACTTCAAATTCAAATTTTCTCTGTGAAAGCGAGGAGTTTTCGAGCAGTTGATTTTTTATTGCATCAAATGGAGGTGTCATGTGCTTATTTAAATAGTGAATTGAAGGAGAAAGTCTTTATGGCTCAATCGCAGTGTTTTGTCGATTCCGATGAAGAGCAGGCTTGCCGTCTAAGAAAATTCTTTACGGTCTTAAGCAATCGGGCCAGAAATGGAACCATGAGCTGGATGCTGTACTGAAAAGGATTTGATTTAAGATATGTAGTGGGGATGCTTGCATAGACAAATTTAATAAAGATGCGATCCGAGTTTTGGAAAAATCAAAGAGGCAATCAGTTTGCAGTTCGAAGTCGTTGACAAGGTTTCTGTTGATTTTATCGGTATGGAGGTCACCAAAGAGGATAAATGGATTCAGTCTTCATAGCAACCGTTCATTCAGAATGGTGCAAATTAGACCATTTCAACCAGCAACCAAATTCCAAAAGTGTGTCGACTGTTCAAAGGGTGGACGAGAAGTTATACCAGTCCCTCACCGGTGTGAAATTTAGCTTAGCTTAACAACATCCCACATCATGATAATTATTTTCAAATACAAATGATTAGGCAGGATTTTAATTCACTCGTAGACTATACTGCATGGCGACAACATAAGTGCACAGCATTTAGTAAAGAAGTTGGAAAAAAATAATCAAAATTCTAGGTTTTTTCTATATTTCAAAAATTCTGCTTATCAGAATTTAGTAAAATATATCTTCTGAATTCTGAAAAACGTTACGTTCTTCTTTTCTTTTTTTGAATAACTCAAAAAAAATGTTAGTCTTTCCTACACGACGCCGTCATGTTTTAAGCAGTCGCTGATTACAACAAAACTTTCATTATTAATTTCATCCATTGGGCTCCAGAAATATATTGCGAAAGGCTAAATCGCTTCCTGTTCATTAGTCCAATGGTATAGCTTCACTGCATCTTGCACAACAAAATCATAATTTTCGGAAAAGTCCTATGTCCATTTTGCTTAAAAGAGTTTTGACTTCTCTTAAGTAAGTGTTTTGTTTGTCTTTTAAAAAAATTACGAATTAAAACACTAAGGTTTGAAACTGTTTTCAATTCTCATTTCGTCAGGGTTGATATACCATATTGCTACCCTCAAACATGAGTTTAATATTTTGATAGATGGTGCGAAAAATTGGAATTAGTTCCTGATGCTCTAGCCAGAAAGCGGTTTTCTGATCTTAACGACGTAAATTTTGAAAATTCTATCTTGATATTAGTATGAACATCCTTGAACTTGGCCAGAACCAGGCATTTCTGAACATGTTATTTCTGATTTTCAATCTAATAAAAGAGCAAAGGGTCTTATATTTGAACCTGATATCGACACATACGACACATACGTTCAACATATTCTCGGTATCGGGTGAAGCTGTGGTTGTATATATAAATTGACTTATTTATCAAGTAATACTATTATTTTAGTGCATTCATGTAAAATTTCATATAAATGTGATTATTAATTCGCGTTTTATCTCTAGTTAAACAGAATCATAATGGCAACTGAGACGATGATGATGAAAATTGAGCATCGCGCTGTAATTAAATTTCTCACTAAGCAAGGAAAAAGTCAAAAAACTATTCATGAAGAGATGGTGGCTGTTTACCAAGGTTCCGCACCTTCATTATCAACTGTGCAAAAGTGGTCAAGTGAGTTCAAGAGAGGCTGAGAGAGCATTGAAGACGACCCCCGCCCCCTCGCCCCGGCTACTGCTTGTACCGGAGAAAGCATCAAAGAAGTCGAAAAACTTGTTCTTGAGGATGCCCGAATAAAGGTGAAAATGATGACAGAGATCACCAAGTTTTCAATTGGTACCATTCACACCATTCTTCATGACCATCTTAACCTTTCAAAGGTCAGTGCAAGGTGGGTGCCACGAATGCTCACAGCGCCTCAGAAAAAAGTGAGAATCGCATGCTGTAGAGAGCTTTTGGAGATATGTAGTGAGAACGCCGTCGGTGTTATGGATCGAATTGTTACTGGGGACGAAACATGGGTCCACCACTATGACCTTGAAAGCAAACAAGAGTCCATGCAGTAGCATAAAAAAGGAACAGAAGACGTTGAAAGTCACTCCGTCTGCCGGGAAGCTCATGGCCACAGTTTTTTGGGACTCAAAGGGAATCTTGCTCATTGAGTACAAAAAAAAGGTGAAACCATCAACGCCACATCCTACGCTTCCACTTTGCATAATTTGCGGGAGGAAATTAAAAAGAAAAGACGGGGTAAACTCGCAGCGGGTGTGTTGCTTCTTCATGACAACGCTCCTGTTCACACGGCGCGAGTTTCCAAGGCTGCTGCGCGAGATTGTGGTTTCGAAGAAATCCAACACCCACCCTATAGTCCAGACCTTGCCCCTAGTGATTATTTCCTGTTTCCGGATTTGAAAAAATGTCTTCGTGGAAAAAGATTTTCGGATGATGAAGAACTCAAGTCGGCAATAAATGGGTATTTTGCAGAGAAAGAGGAAATTTATTTTTTTGAGGGTTTAAAAAAGCTTATCTCAAGATGTAACAAATGCATTGATGTTAGGGGAGATTATATTGAAAAATAAAAACAATTTAAATTGAATTCGCATTTTCCTTCATATCGATACCGAGAATATATTGAACGCCCCTCGTAGTCTTTTGTCATAGTAAATGCGATTTATAATTTTTTATGGGACTAAAAGATATGTCATGCAAATCCACTCAATCTACCATTACTTCTCAGAGTTGTTATTGTTTTAACCATTTAATTGAGCTTAAATTGTAACTTAATCCAAATACAAGGAATATTAAAATTTGAAGTATTTGTAAAAAAAAAGAACAAATAGTAAAACCGAAACTAGCACTTTGTAAATTCGCCTAATCACATCTTAATAAATTTTAGCGTGAATATTCAATAGTCATGAAATATTTTCAAATGAACCGTTCCATAGAGAATGAATAATTAAATTAACAAACCTTTCGAATACGAGTAGATTGGCAGTAATAATATATGAATGAATATTGAATATGTGATTCAATTAGCCAAATGAATCACAGAATCATACGTGATAACCTGCAATTGTTGATTATGCAATTACGATGACTATCGTGTACGTTACCTATTAAATGATAACCTCAAAATTGTGGTGCAATAAAACATATAGCCGTAGATATAATTGTAGTCCTTTATCGATATGGCTTTCACCATTGAAACGTAGCTAACGAAAATTTAGTTACGAGTAAACTGCAAGTATTCACGGAACGTTTAATCGAAAATAACCACTTTTGGTTGTACACAGTTGTTAACGTTTATTGATTTATTTAATTCAATTATGCGTATCACAATCACCCATGAATATGATATCATATTAAGAGCACTTGGTGTCCCATAGCTCCATACACCCCGATACCTATTCAAACCTTTAAAAGTGTCCAATAGATATCTTTCAAATATACCATATTACGAACAGTAATGTTTGTAAGAAAATGATGCGGTGTATTACAGATAACGTCTACTTTTATGTGTATTTATGCAAATTGCATTGTGGTTAGGCCGATGTACTCTTATGGACTTGAAGTTGAAAAACTGTTGCCTGGCTGCTATGGCATGTACACCCATGCGTTCATCATGACCTATTGAACGTACTTTGTAAAACGTTGATGGGGAAAAATGCTCTTGAATTAGGCAGCGCTGAATCTCTTCCCACCAACGCATGAGCTCACTTGTTGCCTGATACATACATACATATATCCACATACCCTCGTAGATTATCTCAGGTGCTTATAATCCTTGATCCGATTATCGCGGAGTCAAAAAACTAAACAATAGCCTGGCTGAAGGTCTCTATAGAAACTAGGCTTTGCATGATATTATCATCAATAATAATTATTTTGGTCTGAATAATGGCAGTATTATCGGCTTTGAGGAGGTTTTGCCCTGGATCTCGTTGAGGTTTGGAAGCTAGTTGTACTTCTTAGGCTTTCCATCTGAATAGTTAACTGTACTCAAAGAAGTGCTAAACGCCTTTTTGTAAAAATGGGAAGTCTCGCTTGCTTCTTTAGAACATTCTTTAATGTTTTATTTTCAAAATCTAAGACTACGTCTGAAAACCGCATCGACCTAGGTACTCGAAGTTTATATAATGATGTTATAGATCCTTTGTTAATGAAAACAATAATTCGTGTCTTCAAGGGATTGATCCCTAGCCCTTTGTCACATGCTAAGTGGAAGGGCTTGGTTAAGCTTTTCGGTTTGAACTGAAGAGAACTTATTTGATACCACGATGGCAAGCTTAAACCATTTTCCTTCTAAATTGCAGAAATCTGCTTCACCACAAGGACCTACATAAAGAAGACCAATATATTGACGTCTATTCTGTTTTTGTTTAGATTTGAAATTCATTCAAATTAATGTAACGGTTAAACTACATGATATTTTGCCTCGCGGTGTTTTAAATATTTTGCAAAGTTTACGAAGATTCTTAGGTATTTAAGAGCTGAATGAATATTGAATGAATAAATCTGAATGGCTTCCTAAAAAACAGCTGCTAGCAAATAAAAAAGGTAAAAATATAGAATGTGACTGTTGTTTCGTTGTTTTTTTTTGTTTCACAAAACAAATCAACGATTATCATAAATTTTGTACAAAGAGGGAAACTGATTTCATATAAGAGAACCTTATTCTAGTCACGATCAGTGACATTGTCCTTTCTCGTATACTAATGAAACGGGCGAAGTTACACAAAATTCTACAGAATGACTATGAATAAAATATAAATATTATTTTAAAAACTTGCAATAAGTTCATACTCGTATTTAGCGATTACTAAGCAATATATGAAAACATTAATCGTTGAAATCCGGAATTAAAATCAAAAGATTAGGGAGTCCAGAAGATCCTGTACGATTTTGAAATTTAATTCTGGTAATTCACTGACCACTGTGCAGGTTGAGAATATTCTATAAAATCTGCAAAACAAAAACGGCCATCTGCAGACAAGAAGATGTTATATTGTGCGATATCCTTAGCTTAGGTTAGGACAATTTGTTAACATAAAGTTTGCGCATTTCCTTCGTTTAATTTAGTTTACTTCTAACCATCTGTTCCTAGCGAGACGTTAAAAAGTAATTTCGGCAGTGAAAGGAAATGCTTCAGCTTTACCAGAGGAACAACTTTCTTGTCGGCACGCTTTACAATGAAGGGCTTACATACTTTTCGCTGCTTGCAAAACCGCAGAGGTTTGATCTAACTGCTGTCGGTTTTCTAGGGATGAGACGCCTTAAGTTTTCCTGCCGATGTCCGGCATATATTTTTAATTCGTTTTATACTACCAAGTCCCATTATCATCAGTTGTGCTCTTAAAAAACTCAATAATTATTAAAAGTCGTAATCAATGGTACTACGCCACTTGGCTAAGTTAGAACCAATCTACTGGCTATTTTGTTTTGAATCACTTCAAAAGTGAGCGAAGAATTTATTAAAAGTTTTGCATTTCAGAGATCTGTCGGCCGTGTTTTCGAATCTCGGCTGGAACTTGGGACTTTGTTGCTTTTCCGACGACCTCTCCATGTTTAAGGTGAAACCAACTGACTTACTTAGTCTGATGTTTTTTGTTACTATTGGTTTCTAAATTGGACATGTCCGCGAACAAACATACTTCTTATTAGTATACATCTTATCACACTCGTTGATATTCATGACATTTTCAATTCGCTGTCATTTTTCCTCAATACTTCTTGCAAATCATCTAATTTTGCTGGACGAACGAATGTCATATATACCTACTCGTTTTAACTAATTCGTAGCTCATTGTGTTTTAAGGCCTTCATCTACTTATTATTTTATTGTACTGATTCAATAAAAAATAGTGTACAACTTTAAAAAGCAGCGGAGTCTGTACACTACCTTGGTGTTCTCTAGACTTAACTTGGAATTGTCGACACACGCTGTAACTTAACTTATCACTCCTTTTAACATTATCATACATGTATATCGCATACCATTGTTATATATCTCTCGACTGCATTTTGAGATCTTAACGCAGAGCATGCAAGTTTTTGGAGAATTCAATCGACGCTTTTCCAAATCCGAAAGCTTTGTATCTCGTCATATGTAGACCTGCCTCCCGCAATTGACTCATGCAATGGCTGACGTGAAGTTGTTGATGGTCTGGAACTCCCTCGTATGTTCATAACATGTGACATTAATTGCACCTATTGGTGATTGTTTCCATTTCTCGCGTCCCCTCTGCCTTTATACAGTGGAAGAAAAAAACTGTCCCTTCTCTGGTTAGGCAGCTATGAAGATGTGTCAAATACAATATAAACCGGACTCGTTTTTAAAAAAATTCTAACTTCCAAGCTTCTTTGGGGGGTCCGAAAAGATGACAGTCACAAGGTGATAAGTCTGGGCTATAGCCTTATAGCGTAAATGTTCTAGCCGTTCCTATTGTAGTGCATCCAATTTTTACATCATAGCGTTAGCCATATGAGGCAGACATCCAGTAATTCACAGTAATATTGCGCATTAATTGTGCAGTTTCGTTATAACAGAGCTATGAGTTGTTAGCAAGAAAAAATGTTCCGCAAAATTTTAAAATTAAATCGTTGAAAATGTTTCTAACAGTGTGAAGTTTATCTCAAGTATACGTTAATCTATTTATGTTAATCGTCGTGCATCCATTGCAACGATTTAATTATTATGTAAAGAAAAATAATATACTGGTATTAATAACTACGTTACGACCGGTACATTTAATTCTAATGACACTCATCAAAAAACCCTCCGGTTGGATGTTTTTAATAAAATACGTAAATAGTCGCTTTGATACACTGAAAGCTGACTTAATGAACTCTATCGTATCGATTATTAAAAAAGATATATTACTCCATGGAAATGCGATTGTCATATTAGATCGGTTGGCGTCCTTAAATAGTGAATTTCATAACAAGCTTCAATCGGTGGAAACTAAATAAACGATTTTCTCATTCCCAAGTCGATACTTAGCTTTGCGTGGAATTCCTTTTACTGGAAATGAAAATCGTAGCCAATTGTTTAAGGGGTGTCTTAAATTATAAGGTCTATGTAAGAATACATTTACAAAGTCACGTCTGCCAATTCTAAATATTTTCAAAAATACGAAGTCGGCAGCACAGCAGCGTCAATCAGGTAGGCGAGCGCTCACTGCTCTCCCACTTTCTATTCAGAATTTCATACCTGAAAAAAGTTGAAAGGTCTTTCAATACAATACCTAAAATTTATAGTAGTGCTTGGTTGAGTTCTAATGTGGCCTAGACGTGTAAAAGTGAATAATTTTTTATGTGTACATGCCTCTACTTAACAATTTATAGCATGAAAGGTTAGTTTTTCTCAAATTCTTCGTAAAAAATCGTAAACTATGAAGTTGCACGAAAAAATTTTCAATCAATATATGTAATTGTGAATCCATTTCACTGTTACAGGTAGAATCATTGAATTTGTCACAGTTTTTCAAGCTATAGCTGGTATTGTAATCTGCTGATCGTGCAAACATGAAATAAAATTTGAAAAGAGCGGGCATCGAAGCTTAGGTTTCAAAATTATTTTATCGTGTATGTGCGGTCGGAGAGAAATTAATTCAGGTCCGTTAATAAACACCGGTAATGAAATAAATAGAGGAACCGTGTTGGTTATGAGACTATTTGTTGTTGGACGAGACGGTATCAACATATTTTGCGGACTCATGTACAGGGTTTTGCGAAATCAACGTACGATAACATAGTGCTGCAGTTTCACTCGACATCGGAATCGATGTTCAATACAGTCACTGAGAAAGCTGTCAAAGATGAGCACCAAAAGAAAAAAAAAACGGGGACATCGAAACTCATTTGAAAGTGTTCGGCGATGCATCCTAGAAAAATCGTAGTTGTACTTCATTATACGGTATAACAACTCTCATTGGGCACTACAGTAACAAAGTATTCGACCCTATCTTAAAAAGCGCATACTGCCACAGCTGTACTCTAAAGAAGAAATCACTAGTCGACGACGAATTTGAAAAGTGATATGAAACTCACGAAGAAAATTGCTCCTCAAATCACCAAAGTTCGGCAGGGAAGATATAGGTGGACTGTGTCATAGAAATGTTTTTAAGAACTGACGAAAATTTGACGTAAAATATACAAATTACAGCGGCGACGGTGATGGGAAAACTTTTGCGGGCATTTTGAAGACAAATCCGTACGGTGATTTTCCTCTACGTGGGACATGTACAGAAACGTATGGGTACACGAATTCGAAATATAAGGAAAGTAAAGAAGCTCGGTAATAAGAAAAGTTGAGAATTTATTGTGCTTCAGCCATTAGAAGAAACGCTGATTTTATTCAAAAGGTGAGAGAAGTTACAATGGCAACGCCGTATCATAATTGTTTTCCAGATGAATCCCTTCGGCATGAGAATTGTCCAGTAGGCAGCGACAGCTGGCGTGAATGGCGCAAAGCTAAATCCATGAATCATTTTGAGTGTCAAGCAGTTGCTCAATTTGAGTATTGACCAGCAGTGCAAAATGTTTGCTGATATGGCTGACTCTCGACGGATCAAGAGAGAGAACAAGCGCTAGGCATTTTGCAACGCGGAGGCTCGTACAGCTGGTAGACTTGAGCAAATGCATTACAATGAGGCTTTTGCAGAAGTAAATGTTCTTTCAAAAGTCGCACCTAGGTGTCAGTAGTGAATAATTTCTGAATGCTACCTTTTTTATGTCATCTTTGACATTTGTTAAATAGACATATGCACAATTTTTTAAAACAGGAATTGCAGCCAATATACATATCAAAAGTAACGAAATATGTACTTTTGTCAATTGATTGTTAGAACATGATGCTGATGATGAAGTTCATTTCACATTGGATGGATTCGTCAACAAGCAAAATTATAGCATCAGAGGGGAAGAAAATCCTCGAATAATTTCAGAAAAATTATTACATCAACAAAAATGTACAGTTTGGTGTGTTTTTTGAGCTGATGGACTCATTGGTATATTTTTCTTCGAAGATGCAAATTAAAGAGCAATGCAATGAAGAACGCTAGAGGCAAATGATTGAATTTTTGTAACCTCAAATTGAAGAAATAGAGACAGACGATCCTTATTTTCAACAGAATCGAGCTATTGTACAAGTCACACAATACGTGCAAACCTTGACCTATTGCGGAATAAGTTTCCGAGTCGATTAATTTCACGTAATGGTAACATAAACTGGCCATCTAGGTCATGCAGTTCAGCACCATTAAATTACTTTATTTGAGGTTTTTTGAAAAGTAAAATCTGTGTGGATAAGCCAACAACAATTGCACAGCTGGAAAACAAATATTCGAACCGAAATTTATGAACTTAATGCGGTAATGTGTGACCGAGTCCTTGAAAATTTGTATGTGCTGTAAACGTGCTCGTGGTGGACCTTTAAATGATATTTTCTTCACACATAATTGATAAAAGCCAGATTTTTATTAAAATGAGCACACCAGAAAAAATCTAAGTATTTACATGTTTTATTAAAAAAACAAAAAAAAATATCTGAACGCGACTTTTGAAAGACCTTTTAGAAGATTATTGCGTAAGTTACTAAAAATAAACTTTGAAGTGTGTTTTCTTCAGTCAGATTTTTTCTAAAATTGCGGCCGTGATAACTAAAATACAATACGGCATATTGAGTCGAACCAAAGTACTCGTACTTTTTTCTCAGTATGAAATTCTCTTCTAAGTGAATTAGAAAACTTGACCAAAAATCTATTTAAATAATTGTTATAGCACCTTAAACTCATATATTTTTAAAATTTTTTCTGCTTTTATTTAATTCACCCAGAAGGAAAATACGATATACGAGTATATTGTAACAATAATTTTTGTTTTTCGTGTCAGTCAAGAATTACGAGCTGGATCTTTCCCGTCGATTGAAGACTTCAACGGCAAGACACTCATTAAATAAACTAATAAAACTTTCCAGATATTGGAAAATCAAAACTGGTTTTCTACTGATCACCCCTAACCGTGTGACTCTGTCTGTGAATACATGTGAATTATGATCAATGGCAATTTCCCTCCTTTTTTATACAAACCACGCCCATTTTAACCAAAAAAACGTCATCCACATTACACACACTCGTGCAAATCGCTCTCATTCTAGCAATTTTACTTGTAAATCGCTCTAATTCTAGCAATTTTACTTGTAAATCGCTCTCATTCTAGCAATTTTACATGTAAATTGCTCTCTTTCTAGCAAATTTTGACAAAGTTATAGAGATGCAAAAGTGTTGGAATTCACTTACAGTGTGTCTGTGCGAAAGTTAAAGGTTTGCAAAAGTATTAGTAGAGTTTGATATCTAGGTATAGTTAGTCTATGAGTAAGAACTCACTGCGGATGCATGAGAGACAGTATCAATTTATAGATGGCAAACTCTACCAATACTTTTGCAAACCCTTAACTTTAGCTCAGACACACTGTGAGTGAATTACCAACACTTTGTACATCTCTATAATCTGCCAGAATTTGCTAGAATGAGAGCAATTTAAAAATAAAATTGGTAGAATGAGAGCGATTTGCACGCGTGTGTGTAATGTGGATGACGCTTTTTGTGTAAAATGGGCGTTATTTGTGTGAAATGGGAGAGAATTTGCCACTGACGACAATTCAAACGATTCACAGACAGGGTTTAGGCGAAGAGTAGAACTCGATTTGGTTTGGTCTTCAAATATCTGGAAAGTTTATCATCTATACAATAAATATAATCATTTGGGAGCATTTCAGAGACATAAATGGAAATACTGCTGAGAACGTTGCTGCTGTCATCAATGATGCGGAAAATAAAACATCTGATTGAGTTGCCAATGTGTATTATTGTTATAATGCTAATACTCTCTTTATATTCTTTTTTCAACGTTACTTGTTGATTGTTAAAGTAGTCGTTTTTGTACAAGTATAATATATGTATATTTATAAACTTTATCTTTATGTTTATTGTATACAATAATATTAATTTTTGTACGTAGGCTGTAATTTTTTTTAGCATTTCTGCTTTTGCCAAGTTCTCCTTGGAGAATATTTTTTCGTTAGTTAACGTATTTCTAACACAGTCTGTATCCAGAATACTATCTTTCGATCCAATTAAACCTATCAATTTGATGTAGATGGATTCAGCTGTGATTATACAATACATTTAGCTTGAGATCATATAGAGACATGGGCTTTGCTGAATTTATAGAAGTGCTTTACAGTTTGTATTGGTATAACATTTATTTAACAATTAACGTTAACAAAAAGAATTGAAATGTTTAATAATTTAGTTATATTTCGGTTTAATAAATTCGTCCCGATTGTAATTAAGAGTGTTGTACTTTTTATAGTTCTGAAACTCAGCGCAAGAAAACACCGGAAAAGTTAATACCCTTGTACGAAATGTCAAAAGATCATATTTTTCGAAAAATAAAAACTTAACGTTCAAATGTACTCAATGCAAATTTGGAAAAATTTTAAAAATCTCGGAGTAGTAACCGGTAAAAACAAATCCATATGCTCAATACCTCCAAACAAGATGAGTGTATTTTCTGCACCAGTTCCTCCAGCACCATCCATTTTCTGTTTTGATCAAAGCGTTTTGGAACTGGATTCATTTTATTTTCAGTATGTTAGTGAATTTGATATATTCAAAGAAATCAACTCAGTTAAATCGAAGAAATCATCACAGGACCTGATGGTATTTCTCCAAAATTCCTAAAACTTATACCTCATCATATTATATGTTACATATGTACGAGGGGCGTTCAACATATTCTCGGTATCGGGGTGAAGCTGTAGTTGTATATATAAATTACTTATTTATCAAGTAATACTATTATTTTAGTGCATTCATGTAAAATTTCATATAAATGTGATTATTAATTCGCGTTTTATCTCTAGTTAAACAGAATCATAATGGCAACTGAGACGATGATGGTGAAAATTGAGCATCGCGCTGTAATTAAATTTCTCACTAAGCAAGGAAAAAGTCAAAAAACTATTCATGAAGAGATGGTGGCTGTTTACCAGGGTTCCGCACCTTCATTATCAACTGTGCAAAAGTGGTCAAGTGAGTTCAAGAGAGGCAGAGAGAGCATTGAAGACGACCCCCGCTCCGGCGCCCCGGCTACTGCTTGTACGGGAGAAAGCATCAAAAAAGTCGAAAAACTTGTTCTTGAGGATGCCCGAATAAAGGTGAAAATGATGGCAGAGATCACCAAGCTTTCAATTGGTACCATTCACACCATTCTTCATGACCATCTTAACCTTTCAAAGGTCAGTGCAAGGTGGGTGCCACGAATGCTCACAGCGCCTCAGAAAAAAGTGAGAATCGCATGCTGTAGAGAGCTTTTGGAGATGTGTAGTGAGAACGCGGACGGTGTTATGGATCGAATTGTTACTGGGGACGAAACATGGGTCCACCACTATGACCCAGAAAGCAAACAAGAGTCCATGCAGTGGCATAAAAAAGGAACAGACCCCCCGAAGTAGTTCAAAGTCACTCCGTCTGCCGGGAAGCTCATGGCCACAGTTTTTTGGGACACAAAGGGAATCTTGCTCATTGAGTATAAAAAAAAGGTGAAACCATCAACGCCACATCCTACGCTTCCACTTTGCATAATTTGCGGGAGGAAATTAAAAAGAAAAGACGGGGTAAACTCGCAGCGTGTGTGTTGCTTCTTCATGGCAACGCTCCTGTTCACACGGCGCGAGTTTCCAAGGCTGCTGCGCGAGATTGTGGTTTCGAAGAAATCCAACACCCACCCTATAGTCCAGACCTTGCCCCTTGTGATTATTTCCTGTTTCCGGATTTGAAAAAATGTCTTCGTGGAAAAAGATTTTCGGATGATGAAGAACTCAAGTCGGCAATAAATGGGTATTTTGCAGAGAAAGAGGAAATTTATTTTGTTGAGGGTTTAAAAAAGCTTATCTCAAGATGTAACAAATGCATTGATGTTAGGGGAGATTATATTGAAAAATAAAAACAATTTAAATTGAATTCGCATTTTCCTTCATATCGATACCGAGAATATATTGAACGCCCCTCGTACATCAAAATTTAAATTTTTGCATTTTAGGTTCTCAGTTTCCCGATAAAGGAAAAGTAGCAGTTTTGTACCAATTCCTAAGAAGTCTAATCCAAAGTGTGCTGCTGATTTCAGACCTATCAGTATATTAAACTGTTGGGAGTCCGCTGTCTTAAAGTTACCAGTGATATTAAATCTGTTTTAGATTATAATAAAATTTGAGTCGCAGTCTGCTTGATTTTTCTAAAGCTGTTGACTGCATTGATCATGCTGTGTTGCAAAGAAAGGTTGTAGACAACTTTAATTTCTCATATTCTTCGTCGAAGTTACTAAATTGTTTCCTCGAAAATAGAGTACAGTCACTCGCTGGTGTTCTCACCTTTTAACAATGACATCCTGAACATTGCTAAAAGCTGTGCTGTGAATATGTATGCTGATGTTGTGATCGTATCTCGCACGCCCGATTGGCCTTATGGAAGACTTCATTGCAATGGTTAATCAAATTCTTAAGAATATATCCAACTGATTAATATGTAATGAGGTGAAGTTATATCCTTTAAAAACAGTGTATGTACATTTTTTCTTTAAAAAAATACAGTCTGCCCGAATGCTTTTTCACGTATTGCCCTTGATGGTAACCCTGCTACTACATATTGTCGATACCACGGCTTTTATATTAACATTTTGCTATCCTGTTTCGACGCAATAAAACACAGTTTACAAAAAAATTATGCGGAACTGTTTAAACTAAGATATTCAGCAAATTATTTGCGCTCCTCTGTGTAAAAAAGTTTAATTAAAACGCTCATAATGTCATTATTTATGTTTAACTGTGCTCTATGTTCCCCTGTCTAGATAGTGTTTGTAAACTTAGGGTTAAAATTTGGTTTTAATGATTGTGACCGTGATGTGGTGGTAGTAGCAAACGCTTCTCACTTGGAGGGTCCAGGTTCGAATCCTGCCCATGGCAAGTCAGTTTTTCATTGTGTAATTGGAACTCAGACAGAAAAATTCTGCGTGTGAAGGCATAACACTGATACGTAGATTTGGCTGCTGTAGAGTTTCAAGCACAGAAAAGAAAAATACTGTGATATACCTCGAATCACTCTGAGTGAAGAAAAACTCTCCGTCCTATTCGGACTCCCACCCCTGGAGAGCAAAACCTAGAAACCAAACACACCTGATTCAAACCACTACAAAAACAATTTTCCTTTCTCCTCCTTCTATCTTTCCACCCGCGCCCAAGCAACAGTAAAAGGGTATCTAACCCCTTAGGCGCGCGTAAATTATAAAAAAAAAAAAAAATTTCCAGGTTTTTTTCCATTTCCAGTTTAACATTTTTTATTCAAGATTTAAATCTTAGCTTGTATTTTATTTTTCGTAATAAAGGGTTTTCCAATAGGGACTTGACAACTTTGAATTTAATTTGTGAACGCAATCTTTCACTGTCAATTTATTCAGTAAACTCAACATTTTCATCGTGATAAAGTACACTAACGAGCAACGTCCGCAAATTATAAAAAATTTCTACCGAAATTTGGAGTCGGTGACTGCAACTTTAAGAGCGTTAACTCCAATTTTCGGTCGTAATTCACGCCCTATTAGACAGGCAATAACAATTTTAGTGCAAAAATTTGAGTCTACATATTCGTTGTGTGATGTTGCACCGTGTCAGAGAGACAACGGGTTGGTCGAAGTGTCGAAAATATCGCTGCCGTTCAGGCGTCCGTAGCAAACGATCCAAATCAGTCAATTCCATGGCGTTCTCAAGAATTTGGCATCACTCAGACCACATTATGGCGTATTTTGATTAAGGATCTTAGTTTACACCCATACAAGATCAAGCTGACTCAAGAACTGAAGCCGATGGACCATTTGAAGCGACGTAAGTTCTCCGATTGGGTTCTGGAGAAGATGCGCCAAGATGATGAATTTCATCGCAAAATCATCTTCGGGCGGCGTTATTGGGCCCTATTTTTTCGTCGACGATAACGATCGTCACGTTACTGTGAATGGTCAGCGTTATCGCGCCATGATCACCGATTAGTTGTGGCCCGAATTGGAAGATATGGACTTGGACGATATGTGGTTTCAACAGGATGGTGCCACAAGCCACATACCACACGCTATAATCGATTTATTGAAGAGTAAGTATGGTGAGCGTGTTATCTCAAGACATGGGCCAGTCGATTGGCCGTCTCGTTCGTGCGATTTAACGCCGCTTGAGTGTTTTCTGTGGGGCTACGTTAAGTCATTGATTTATGCCAACACGTCGACGACGTTGGAAGAGCTCAGAGCCAACATTGAACGCGAAATAGCGGCCGTTTTGGCCGAAATGTATGGCCGAGTCGTTGAAAATTGGGTCAAACGAATCGACCGGTGCAAACGTGCCCGCGGTGGCCATATGAACGAAGTCGAGTTCTATTCATAAATGTTTTGATTGTACTTCAAGCCTATAATTAAGTTTTTGAAATATATCAAATGGTTTGCGTTTTATTTAAAAAAAAAAGTTCTCAAGTCCTTATTGGAAAACCCGATATTTTAAAACTCTTTAAAGTCATGTAAAATTAATGTCCTATTTATTTGTTTGAAATGCTTTAATTTGCGCAGTCTAATAGAGGCAAGAAATTCGTTATTCCTACATTTATTTATTGCAAAGTAGAACGCTCATTCCTTGTGTTTGCAATTTTCGCGTGGTAAAATATTCATCACAAATAGCAAACTATTGTACAAATGCATATACCTACCGTCTTTTAGAAAAACCTTTTCCGCTATCTTTGGATAATAACATGAGACTGTAGAGCTCAGAAGTGATATTTAATTTATTTAAAATTTGTATATACTGTACTTAAATCCGTATCTAGGCCCCTTATTTTTGGAATCTTATTTCTTTTATGCCTCTAAATTATTTTTGTATATAACCCTGTACGTCTGGTAAATCTAAAAGCCATATTATCTTGGAGTA
Organism: Volucella bombylans; assembly: GCA_949129095.1. NCBI lineage: Eukaryota > Metazoa > Arthropoda > Insecta > Diptera > Syrphidae > Volucella > Volucella bombylans. Next base: position 21,524,067 of record OX422144.1, read on the forward strand.
TTATTGCAATTGGCAATTTAAATCAAATAAATCCAATTTCAAATTTCTTCGTCTTGGGTCAATCATCAATCGTACCCAAATACTACGCACTGACATCTATCGAAATACATCTTTCTGGTTGCACACAATATGAGAACCTTTGTGACTTACCTTGACGGAAAAAAGATTAGGTTCACCTGATTCAAAGCTAAATATTAAGAACAACGAGCAAGGCTTGAATATAGTCTTAGTGGTAAAATTGTTAACACCTAATTACAACTCATTGTATTTATTTACTCTAAAAATGCTTATTTTATACAAAAATTTTAATCCAGGTGATGAGACATCCAAACAATGATTGTTCTTGCACCAGAAACCTATTAAAGAAGTTGATGGGCATTCGCCGGCGTTTTTACACAATAACATAAATGGTCAGGAAAATTGAAAATAATAGTTTCAAATTTTCATCTCATCGTGTTACGAATTTACTCCTTATTAAGAAAAAAATGTCTAATTTTTCACAAGGCTTCTTAAGACCACTGCTTCGAATGGCATCATATAAATCTTATTCAGATTAGCCTTCTCTCTGTAAAGGAATTGAACGAGTTTTGAGTTAATAATATTCAATAAAAATAGAAGACCGAAGACCCACCCAATACGATGAGGAGAATGGGTTGTCATTAAAATATACTCCATAATATGGTCATTCACTGAATTGGATAATGGCCCAAGGACTTCAATATTATTACCTAAATTCACCAAAATTCGATATTCCTCATTTGAAGTTGATCTATCAAAATATAAAGTTTAAGTCGAAAACCATCTGTTTCTTGTCTGAAAAAAATACCTAATAATTTGGAATACTTGTTCATTCACAGCTCCGTAACTCCATGAACCTGGTTCTTTGTATGCCTTAAATGCAAGGGTGTTCTTCAGTTTACGCAAACCCTTGAATATATTCAATGTACTCCTTTCGACACCTCGTTCAACTTTCACATTAATTTGCTTGTAATTATCAGCAATTGGCAGCCAAGTACTTGCGGCTGTCGAAAATCCCGCTGATTTTTCATCATTCCATTGGAAAGGAGTACGTTCGGGATCACGGTCTTCACAAGAGATCTCGGTACATTCAGTAGGAACATTCACCATACCGATTTCTTCACCCTAAAACAGAAATTATTTCCAAATTTTTAAATGAATAAGAATTTCTTACATAGTAGGTAACTGTCGTTCCTGGTAAACCTGCTAAAATCACATTAATTAAATCGATCTTGTGTTTCCCGAAACGATTACCGATTCGTGGATTATCATGATTACCCAACTGAAATCGTATACACATTAAGAACTGTAATCAAAAAATGTTATGTGATCTTACCACCCAATTGGCTACTTGATGTTTAACCCACATAACACTCATCCAACTGTTTACATCATTTTCTAAATTTTTAGCTGTCGACAATCCATCTAAGCCCATAAGATTAAAGTTAAACGGTATATGAGCACCATTGTGGGTGCCATTGCCAAAATATTGGTCAATAACTTCAATAGGAGAATACGCTTCTGCCAAAAGAATCCTGGAAATAATTTTTGGTGGTAAAACAAAAAAAAACTGTCTTCTAAATATCATCTTTTAATCTTACCTAGTATCTCCGCCATGTTCTTTTTTATATCTATCCAGGAATATCCTCCATTCGTACAACAGCTCCACGGTCTCGTATTGCTCTCTTGTGTAAGGATGGTTCAAGTAGTCATAATTATTCGGATCAGTATTCCAACCGCTTAATGGCTCATTAGGATAGGACCCATCTTCATTGACTTTTTCGTATATGTGTGGGACTGCGTCTATACGAAATCCATCAACACCTCGATCGAGCCAGAATTTCAAAACACTTAACATAGTTTCACGCACTTTCGGACTTCTATAATTCAAATCGGGTTGTTTCTTTAGAAACTGATGATAGTAGAATTGTTGCCGTTGTTCGTTCCATGTCCATGCTTTACCACCAAAAATGCTCACCTAAATATGTACATATCGAAATTACACAAATACAATATAGCTTTAAACATGAGTTTAATAAGTCAATCGTGGGCTCGTCATCCTTACCCAATTACTTGGAGGAAGTTTTTTTCCAGGATTCTCTGGATCTTCTATACCATTATGCCAAACATAGAAGTCATCGTAACCATCCTCACGATTAACTGACTTTTGAAACCACTCACATTCGTCGCTTGAATGATTGGGAACAAAGTCCAAAATGATTTTCAAACCAATCGACTTAGCCTTTGCAATAAGAGCATCGAAGTCATCCAAAGACCCGAAAATTGGATCAATTTCAAAAAAATTCGAAATATCATATCCAAAGTCGGCCATTGGAGATTTGAAAATCGGTGAAAGCCAAGTGGCTGTGATGCCGATCTCCTTCAGATACTCCAATTTTTCAGTAATGCCTGTTAAGTTATATATCCCAAAAACAATCACGAAACCAACAAAGTTAGGGATAGCTATCATACTTACCATTAAGATCCCCTACGCCATTGCCATCACTGTCCCTCCATGATCGTGGATAAATTTGATAAAGTGAAGCATCTTCCCACCAATCGCCTGCTACGGCCAAGGAAGCCAACGTGAATAACATCAGAATAAAAATTAAAAATGCTCTCATTCTAACTGCCTACTTTGGTTAAGTTTCACCGAAAATCTGTCAGAAAACGATTTTGAAATTGAGATTTATCAGCAGTTACCTGAAACCTTATCGATTGACTCAATCTACGAGTATATACGAGTATGTACCTACTTGAAATTTAGTTTTTTTTTTTTCAATTCGCATTCACTAGATTGATCTCTATTGATAACATTTGCGACGTTTATTGTACCAGAAATGATTTAATAAAAAGAAGTGGAAAAGTACGTGTGTATGTATGTATGTGTATAAAATGTTCGAATTTTGTGTATGCGAACTGTTTACTGTTCCGACACGATTGGAACTGGTATCTGGCGTATATGAGCTATAATATTTATTTAAAATAGAAAAAGCTTTGAAATTTTAAAAGAAATCAAGTACTTATAACGTGAATACCGTATGTGCATACATAACATATGTACATATGGGAATCGAGCACCTTGACGCATGAAGTTGGCGATCACCCTCGCATTATCATATTTACGTTTTCCATATCAAAGAAAAGCTATTTTCATTAAATGGCAAAAGCTACAAATTCCATCAGTAACATTCCTATCTGTTTTGATCAGAAAGATTTCTGTATAAATATATTGTTCTAGTTTGCTCTATATAGTTATACATATGTAGAGTTATATAATTATATAACTTGTAACTATTTTACTTTTTATCAACTCATGCCAATCTTGTAGATGACAATATTAATTTGTTAAAATGAGCCAAGATCATCAACGTGCAACGTTTGGCATATAAGCTTTGGGCTTTCGACTTAAAAGTGTGTGTGATATATGACATATAACATAACCTCAGGACGAAAACTAGTGATTAAAGTCACATTGGGGTGGCAGTGGTGTAGTGGTACTAGCAATCGCTTCTCACTCGGAGGGGTCTAGGTTCGAATCCTGCCCATGAACAAGTTTTTCAAGTTTTTCAGTTGTGTAATTGGAACTGAGACAGAAAAATTCTGCGTGTGAAGGCATAACACTGACACGTAGATTTGGCTGTTGTAGAGTTTCAAGCACAAATAACTACTGCGAATTATAACCTTCCACTCTGAATGAAGAAAAAAAACTCTCCGTCCTATTCGGACTCCCACCCCTGGAGAGCAAATACCGAAACCAAGCACACCTGAGTTTCAAACCACTACAAAACAATTTTCCTTTCTCCTCCTTTCTACCTTTCCGCCCGCGCCCTGGCAACAGTAAAAGGGTATCTAACCCCTTAGGCGCGCGTAAATTATAAAAAAAAAAAAAAAAAAAAAAAAACATTATCACCTCGCGAGTTGGCTGTAGAGTATCAAAATTCCCATGCTTTGTGCAATCTCCCGCACCGAATTCGTTGAGTCCGCATCTGCCGTTGCTTTTAAAACATCGTCATATACTAACGTGTCCAGCTTCCCACGTGGTTCATTTTCAAGGCTGAAATCTCCCGAACGGAACTTTCCAAACCAATGTTGTATAGTGCGTTCATTTACCGCTACATCCTCAAATGCGTCATTACTGTTTTTTAATGCCAATGACGCATTATGTCCCATTTTAAATTCGTAAAGTAAGAGGGTTCAAATTTGAACTGCAGACAGCATGGTAAATAATTTGGAAAAAAAAAAAAAAAAAAAATAACGGTACTTTTAACGAATCCTAAAATTCTCACACGTCACGGACATTTCACGTGGTACACCCCAATAATAACTTTCTAGTCGATTCTTTCTTCAGAGTATTCTAACTATATGCTTTTCCACAATACGAGTAAGGAACGGATTACCAGCAACACCTTGCGAATAGGTTTATACTGCAACTTATATTGCACTAGTCCATAGTATGTTGTTTCCATCAGTCTTTTTAAACAAAAGTGCCCCAGGTGGTCCACAATGTTCGTAATCTTTTGCAGTATGAATACTCCAATTCAATTTTCTGTTAATTTCAAGACCAAGATATTTAAAAACTGTAGTTCGTTCTATATAAAAACACTGAGATAAACAAATTTTATCTCCGTTGTATCAGGTAAAAAATGATGTTGCTTTGCATGTAACAAGGCTAAATAATAAATGTTTGCAACTTGCACTATGAAAAATCATAGGCGGGAAATTGACAATGGTAGAAGACAAACTAAAGTGTGTAGATTATTATAGCTTTATCACTTATTATTAATTTATGCAAACAGAACCAATGCCTTACTTGCTCTAAGTCATGGTTTATATCAGCAATCAAATCTAAAGCAGAGCTATTAGAATAAGAGCAAGCTATAGTATGTCATCGGCAAAACCTGTTCGTTTACTTTTGAAATCTATGTTAATTACTGAATTAATGTACGTTAAGAAAAGGATCGGACCAAGTACTGAGCCTTGTGGTACACCAGTTGTAATGTCTAAAGATATACTATTATTTATATTTACAACTTGCCTGCGGTTATTAAGGTGGGAAAGAAACCATCTAAACGCATCGTCTGTGGACTTACCAGCTCTAAACCCAAACTAATTATTACTAAAAAAATAGGATTTATAAGGAAAAGCCATTATTGTATTTTTCACTGCTTTCTCAAGAGCGAAAACACTGGCAGAAGAGAGATTGGCTTATAGTTAGATTTTAACTATCACCTTTCTGCAGTTTTTAATGCATCAGGAAAAATGTCACTAAGGATACTTTTATTAAAAATCTGCGTTAAAACGTCAACAATATTTAATTAATTTAATTTTCTTAATACAACTATTACAACATCCATACCTTGTTGACGAGTTAGAATTTTTTAAAGATTTTTTGATCAGAAATAATTCAAAAGATGGAATCGGGTCATAATAAAATCTATTGGCTTGACTCCATTCACTGATAAAACAATCTTCCAGTAATCACAGTAATTAGAAAGCATTAGAAAGAGTCTTGGCAGCAACACTTGTAAAATATTGGTTAAAAACATTAGACATTTCACTGAAATTAACTACATTATTACCCTGAAAAAATACACAGTTTGGTTTATTAGAGGGCGGTAGCTTTATATTTATAAACTCATGAACAATCTTTTCTTGAACTGTTTCTAGTTTTTGCCGCAACTTCCTTGCACAGTCCATTATGGAGATGTCGAAGACTGATATTGCTCGGTTTCTTTTTACATTTAGTAGGTAATTTATTCTTCTTTTCTTTATTTTTTAATAAAGTCGTAGACATCCATGGCTTAAGTCTTTTAACTTTACATTGTCTTTGGGTTACAATAAGACATAAACTAACATGAGCTTTTAAGATATTAGCCAAAATGTTAAAAATTGTTGTTTTTATATTCTATCCCTAACGTAGGTATTTTCTTTTCCATTGTGTTCTTCTCGAGTCTCGAGTAAATCAAGTTTTCTTGATCTTGATCTTGACCTAACAAAAGCGAGGCGGGCGTTTCACCTGTTGTGCAGTGAGCCGTAGTTCTATATCGAATATATACCTCAGTATAAAGATTTTCATTCTGCCTCTCTGTTCGACAAGCATTATATATTTTAAGCCGTTTTCCATCCAAACGTTTTAAAAAGCTCCTTACGTAAAGGCACTACCCTTATTAATTCAACTCAATTCAATTTATTACTACAAATACTGTTCTATTAAGAGATTAAGATCTCTTATAGTACTTAGATCTAATGAATCAGAAGTTAATTTCATTAAAAAGTAAAAACTTAAAACTATATTTCAAAATTTCTTATTCTATTTAATGAGTGGTAGGATAGGTATAGGCGAAAAGATAGGATAGTATCGTATATAGTCACTGTTTTTCTTTTTTTAATATTTTGGTTATTTTCACATGAAAGTAAATCAGGCAAATTGTTAATCGGAATGACTTTACCCTTAGTTGGATTGAGAAGCAGACCATTTGTTTCCGACCAGGTCTGAATCTTGATAAGATCCTCATTCATATCGTTTGTAAGCTAGGTTAAATTATTGATTTGTCATGCCGCATAGAACTGCATGTCATCAACAGATAGGTGTGCCGAAGTGTGCTTACATATAGATGACAAGTTATTAATGAACAACGTAAACAAAATAGGTCCAAGTATTGAACCTTGCGGAATACCTTGCTGAACTGGAAACCTGGTAGTTAAAAAACTTTTTAATAAGATTTCTGCACTATTGCCGAAACCAAAGAGCCAGATTTCTCCACGTAGAATAGACAGGTGATAAGGCAGGTATTGGAGATCCGGTTTTGCTATGATCTTCTCTAAGACTTTTGACAAGTACGGTGAAATGCTGCGGCTGTAATCGTAAAAGCTTTTTTAAAAATGGGTATAAGACGAGCGATTTCCTGGCATTTAGGAAAAATTGATGCTTTTATGAAGTGGTTTAAAATGTGGGTCAAGTAAGAAATATTGCAAGGAAGAATCATCTTAATGAAACGCAATCCTATCCCATCTTCTGCAACTGAGTTTGATTTTATACTTGCGATACAGTTTAAAACATCATATTCATTTACTACAACTATATCTAATGTGGATTTTTAGATAAATTAAAATTAGTTGTATTGCTAGCGGATACAAGGAAGGATTTATTTAAGGCATTACTTGTACCATCTATGCATTTCGCTTTTTGAACTGCTTTTGGCACTAGTAATACCAGACGTTGATAGTCATACCACCAACACCCTGGACTTGTTTTTAACTTCTCACCCTGATAAGTACACCTTTGATGTGCTCTCCCCTCTAGGCTCGTCGGACCACTGTGTCATATCAGCTAATTTCTCGTACACCGACCACACAGTAAGAGAAAAAATTCGTAAACCAACCGTATGACAATACGAGAAAGCCAATTGGAGCGGTCTTAAAAGCTTCTTTAGGTATTTTAACTGGTCCTTATGCTTCCTCGATAACGACGTAGATGCCGCTGTTGATATGATTATAGACACCATTCTCTTTGGAATTAGATCCTTTATTCCTCATTGGGTGAAGAGTATCAAACTAAAAGAAAAGGCATGGTACGACTCGAGCTGCAAAGAGGCTGTCAGGGTTAGAGAAATGTTGTTTCGGTCCTTCAAGACCAACCCGACAGAGGAAAACCGAAAAAAGTTCAAAGGAGCCAGTAATGACTGCAACGCCTTTGTTAAGCGTGTGAAATTCCAATACGATCAACAACTCAGGCAAAAAATACTACAATGTCCCAAAGGCAGTAAAAATGTTTGGTCGTTCGTCAAAAACATTAAAAATTTTGCCTCATCCTCCATCCAAACGCTCATTTACAATGACATTCCAGCTGTCAGCTCTTTGAACAAGGCCAATCTGTTTGCTGCACATTTTGCGGCCAGCTCAACACTCTCATATTGTGCTTTGTCCCTGCCTGCACTTGAGTGCGTCGAATCCTCAATAGGACGAATCCACTTTTGCACTCATGTAGTAGCAAGAATACTTAAAGATCTTAATATACTCGTACATAAATCCGCTGGTCCAGATGGTATATCTTCCCTTCTTCTGAGGAGGTGATCTTCCTACCACTGCGTAAGGTTTTCCATCAATCCTACTCTTTAGAACTCTTTCCGAGCAGATGGAAAACAGCATTTGTCCGGCCGTCCCTAAAACAGGCGAATCTTCTTCCCTTTCCTCCTACGTACCCATTGCACTTACGTCCGTTCTTTCCAAGGTCATGGAAACGCTGAAAAACCTTCAGCTAATGAAATATCTCAAAACGCGGAAACTTCTTAATGACCGGCAATATGGTTTTTGTAGCAACAGTTCTACTGGTGATTTGATGGCATGTCTCACCGAAAAGTGGAACCAAAGCGTACATCAATCTGGGGAACGCAAGATAATTGCACTTGATATTTCTAAGGCATTAACTTCTTCAATGGATTAGAAATTACCTTTCGGAACGTTCAATTCAAGTTGTCTTGGACGGTTTCAAATCTGATATTCACAAAATAAATGCTGGTGTGTCTAGGTTTCCTCAAGCGATGTAAGAAATATTTTGCCTCCTCTGATCTGGCCTCAATATATATATAAGGCATTCATCCGCCCAAAATTGGAGTACAATGCCCACATCTGGACAGGTGCTCCTAAAACATCCCTGCACCCGCTAGATAGGATTTAAAACCGTGCGATAAAACTTATTGATGATACTAATATCAGTCAATCATTTGACACCCTCGAACACTGACGTAATGTCTCCTGTCTCACTTTGTTTTATAGCTGTTTCCACCACCAGTGCTCCACTGAAATCGCCAGTAGCATTCCGCCTATTCAAACTTTCAACCGTAACACACCTCTCGCTATGAATGCTCATCAGTATACCCTCAAGTCCATTTTCGGACGTACTCTAAAATATCGTGATTTGTTACTAAGCCGTACAACTCGCTTATGGAATACCCTGCCGATCTCTGTATTTCCTGTTCGTTATAACTTGCAAACATTTAAAAACAATGTACATCGGTACCTCTCTTTTCTTTCTCCCTAAATTTCCCTTGCCCGCGCTGTGTAGAATCACTTTAAGGGTATATATACCTATTGAGCTTGCGCTCATTATAAAAAAAAATAAAAATCTCGCAAAGATCGTTGCAAAGCGTTTTTGAAAAGAGGGACGTATCCAGCTTGGAGTCATAAAACTGTCTAAAGGTTTTGTACTGCTTTGTAGATGAGCCAACTAGCGCTAGACGGATTTTATTTCCATTTACTATACAGCTTATTCCGGGCTTTAATACTGTTAGCAACTTCAGTCTTAAACCAAGAACAGTTTTTATTCCGAATTCGATCCGTTTTAGTCAGTACATATTGGTTAAAAAGCTGTAAAATTTCTTGAAAATTGGACAACTTATTGTCAGTATCAACAGATAAGTCCTAAAGAGGAGGCAGAATCTTGAATTTAAAAATCTTGTAAATCATTCTTGAATAAATGCATTAAAATCCCTACGAAGTACATATGACGTCTTGATATATATAGCAGAAAATTTAGATAGTTCGTAGAAAAAACATGAGCAACTTCTATCTGGGATATAGGAGCGGGCCACAAGACATTTAATGCAACCATAGTAAACCTCCACAGTCTTTGAATCGCTTGATTTGCTTATTACTTTGCAGTTAAGTAACAACTTAACATATATCGCTATACCACCCTCCAAGTGTGTGTTTATCCTTCATTTCTGAGAATAATGTAGTTAGGTATGCTAACTTTCCATCATCAACCACATCAGCTGGTTATCGTTATCAGACAAGTCGTTTTTTTGAGCTAAAGCTCTACAAGTCCTTTTTTCACAGCATTTCTGTACATCTTTTCTCATGGTTACCCTAGTCTTTCATAGTAGCTCGAGTTTTCCCTTGCAGTATTTTTTATGTATCTCGTCTGGTATCCGTTTGGTTAGATTGCATTTTTCATCGAACACTGGTTTTCTCTGATTTCGAGGTACTTCCAATTAATGGGGAGTTTAAGTCCGATGCGCATACTGTATTCCAGACGCATATACGAGTAGCTTTTTATTTTGTCCATGACGCGGTATTTTTGGACAGTGAGACTCTTCATCAGACGTCGATAGACTATTAATTCAAGGAAATTAGTGAAAGCAAACTTTGTTACTATTCCAGGTTTGTCTTATATTCGTGGTTGACAAATAATGTTCCTAAATTAATGAGAAGGAAACCATGCTCGTTATTAGACCGGTTTCGAAATTCTAGCTCGACAAAAGCTACGTTTTTAACTTGGTTTAATCTCCAAGGGCGATTACATTGTTTTCTTTCCTGATCTGCTAGTGGTAGATGCTCTTGGATCTTTAGCTCAAGGGGTGTTAGTTGGTAAGACGCTTTGGTTTGTGGTGAAATTCTTCGATATTTTATCATGAAGAGACACTTGAACTCTTACGAGCTCTGGTAATTTATCAGAATATAATATGCGACAGATCTTCATATATATTTACCGAATCACACAATCTATGTAATGATCAGAATCTAACTGTTTGTTTCTGCTTCATCAGAATCCTAATTAATTATCAAAAAGCCTATTGCAGGAAATGACCACCTTTTTAGAGATGTTAAATAAGTTCTTTTTCGTAATGAATCAACTTGATAAAGTCAGATTCTCTTCATACTTCTAGCAAAAGAAGAAGATGTTTGTTGCATTAGTCGCCCTCCTTATATAATACAATTGGTAAAAAAATTGAATATACTCGTATGTCTATTTAAGATTTTCAAATTCTGCGTAATTTGATTCGCTTGGTGAAATGAATCTATTTCAGACTGACCCTAATCTCTTACCCAAGCCGCTTTTTTGAATGCGTATGAGTACGAGAGTCTAAAAATTATTAGAAATTTTTCGAGTTTAAAGTTTAAATGGACCTTTCCACTGTATTTTAGAATTGCTAGATTTTCTCGGAAGACAATGAAAAAATGCACTGATTTTATTTTCCAACATCAGATTCAGGAACCTGTGTGAATAATTCCAAGGTACTTGGCTGCGAAAATCATATCATATTACTTACTACAACCAACCTAAAGGTATTCTTTTTGTTAGAATTTGAAATGACAGTATAGTATTTGAATATTCAGTGAGTAAGTACGATTTTCTTCAATTTCATTATAGGAAGGAGGAGGAACTTAAACATTTGGAATGAAATCTGTTGCCATCACTCCTACATCTCGAAAACCAAAATTAAAAACAAATAATTTATTATATATCAGACAATGCGCAATAATAGCCACGTTAATAAAAGGCTTAGAATTGGGGAATTTACTTCTGCGAAGAGGCATGCTCATACTGACAAATCCAGAAACTTACCTTCAAGCGCCCTACAAATAGGAATGAGTACCGTTCAACAAAGTTATCACAACCTGGTTGCCTCTGGGTTATAACATTCAAACTTATGTGTGTACATAAATGTACAGATTATAGTAAGTACATATACGAATGCGAACCCTCGACTGAAGTGTTTTTACACTTGAAAAAAGTGCTCTTCAATATTTACTTAAAAATTTAATAAGCACACATAGTCAACAAGGAGATAATGTACTCGTATTATACGTAGTTATAATACTGACCACTCTAAAGCTGTTGCAAAACTCATTTACACTTACCTAAAATGTTGGTATACATATCTTTTTATCCCGCTTCATGTTTAGAATACAATAATGAAGTATAATATTTCATTAATGTACTCGTAATAACATTGTTAAATTTTTTGTGTTGAGCTAAACACTGGGAAAACGGTAGCACAGTGAAGATTGATTACATCATTGAAATTAATTACGAATGACTAACAATTACTAACAAACAGCGTATTTCAGAAAAACTCGCGTTAAATTACTTTGAGATTAGAGCAACATCGTATTGACAGAGCAGCCTTTTTTTTGTTCATAATTATTGGAAAATTACACGGTTACCGAACTTCCTCTTCAATTGATCAATTGTTTGACCATCTGTGTGGAATGTGTCACCATCTCGTTGAAACTGCATATCACTGATATCAAGTCCAGACAATTCTGCCCAAAAATAATCTTCCAACATGGCACGATAGCGAACTCCACTGACCGTAACATGCCGGTCATTTTCAAAAATGACAAAAAATGATTAAAAGTTTCTTCAACGCACCGTAAAACATCCAGAAAAAGTTCATGTTTTTGAATGCTTCTCAGTCAAAAGATTCGTAGAGATAATAATTAGTTTTCACACAAAATTTCGATACACAATTCATGATAAAATTATACCAGAAGGGTTTGCTAAAGTCTGACGAATCTCTATATTAGCAAAGCAATTACGACGGCACGCGTTGGAAAGAGGAAAATGGTATAGAGATATTAGATTGGCCGTCCCAAAGACCTGATGCGCATCCAATAGAAAATGCGAAATCTTTAAAGAAGCAGAGGCTTAAGGAAAATAAATAGCCAGGAAAAAAGATCTTGCGCGTATCTTGAAGCAAATTTGGAGAAGCCTAAGCTTAGAATATGCGCAAAACTTAAATGGTTGTACTAGACGATAATCGACTAGACGATAATTATGGTGGCTGAACTTTCCTACTGATATATATAATTGCACAAATCGTTTTGATAAATATTTTAATAAAAAAAAAATGATTTAACAAAATTCTAGTACTTGTTAGTTGGTTTCTTAGACGCACGTTTTTGTTTAACACACTGTAAGTTTATACAAAACGTCATATTTATGTATATAAATATAACGGATGAACAGATAGCAATGATAGTTTTTCCAATTGTTATTATACGCAACGTGAATTTCGTCATGAGCTCGTCTTCAGACACAGGGGAAAAGTTTGAGCATTAGTACACTCTTTTGGATATTAAGCCACCAACCAGACAGAGATTGGTGCGAAATGAGAAAAACATAGCCGCCGTAGTGGCCCAGAAATGTCAATTTGGCATCGCCAGAAGGACAACCCCGCTTATTTTGTGGTTGGATTTGAGCCTACATCAATATAGGATTGTGCTGACGCAAAAATTGAAGCCGCACGACCATAGACAACGCAGTAAGTTTGCTAATTTGGTGCTGAAAATGTTGGCCGGAGATCCTGATTTAGGCCAAGACATCATCTTTTCGCACTAGGTCCATTTTTGACTTAGCGGCTATGTCAACAAGCAAAATTACCGTTATTGGAGCTAACACAAACCACAAGTATTCGGCCACGCATCAATGCATCCACAAAGATTGACTTTACTTTTTTCGAAATGAGGAAGGAGAAACCATTACCGTCAATGGTTGGTCATGTTAACCCACTTCCTGTGGTCAGAGCTCGACAACATCGATATACGAGTATTCCAGATGTGGTTCCAACAAGACGGGCTACAATCGAAGAAACGCTTGAAGTTGTGAAGGAGAAATTTTGCGACTAGGTAATCTCACGGCGAGTATTCATTAATTGGCCGCCGCGATCATGCGATTTGACACCACTCGACTATTTTCTCTGGGGCTACGTCAAGTCCTTAGCCTACACTAACAAGCCACCAACTTTAGACGAACTTGAGGTCAACATTCGACACTCTATTGCCGGAATAACGCCGCACATATTAGACCAAGTCAGCCAAATTGGACCGACTGCTTAAAGCACTGCCAGCAAAACCGAGGCGACCATTTAAATAGAGTGCTATTTCTCACATAATGGCATGAACGTTTAAAGCTAGCTAATAAAGCCAGAATCTCACACCGTTTTTGTTTTGTATAAAGTTTTATTCCTGTCGTTTTATCTGGTCACCCTTTACTATATCTGAATTTAAGTATGGGTTCTCATAATTGTCCGATCATAAGTTCGTGAGGTTTGGTTCTTCTTAATCTACTAATAATGCATGCATTTGCTGATGCTCATTGTGACAAATTGCGTACTTTTTAATCACTTCCATTCTGCAAATGATGAATATCATTATTTCTAATATACCATGGGGCATTTACTATTCCCCGAAGGACTTTTTGCATTATTTGTACATTAGTTTTCCTTGTACAACCCTATAATTGGATACCGTATATCCAAACAGGTTTTCGTATCTGATTATATAATAATATTTAGTTCTCAGTGGATATTTCTGAGTTATACCTTAACAAGCAATAACGTTTTCTATATCTAATATTCAGCTTTTCTACTCTCTTTTTCACATATTCCTTTCATTTCCGTTTAGCATCTAGATACATGCCCAAATCCTTAGCTACGTTAGAATAGGGAATTACTTGATTATTAATAACTACGTTCATCGTGGTCAATTTTGTAGCTTTTCTGTTGCTTTAGCCAAGCACCCTGCGAATGTAGCTATCATCGTATCATTAGCATGTGGTGTATCACTAGTATATAATAAATGTAACGTGGGTACTAAAACATTTCCCTGTGGCAGTCCCGTTTGTATTTCTTTAAGTTTAGAATACGCTGAGCCATAGCGAACTCTAAAGCATATAGGTATTTGTTGTATAAGATTTAAGCATTCCATAGTAATGTTTAGATAGATCCCTAGGAAGTTTGTAGTCCAAACCCTTATGCAAAACTTTATTAAAAGCTTGTGCGACGTTTAAGAATAATGTAGAACTAACTGGTTTTTCTTCTTTTGGATTTTCTATATGCTTAGTTATACAATGCACTTGGTCTATTGCCAAGTATTTATTTCTAAACCCGAACTGGTGGGTGGGAATCAGTACCCTTTAATCTATGATTTTATCTAATCTTTTAAAACGCAGTTGGTCGAAAGGTTTTGATTGTATCTTGTTTAGGTATAACAATAATTTCTGCTATCTTCAAATGATGTGGAACACATCTCTGTCTAAAACAAGCATTAATTATAAGCCTAATGTTAAAACTTAGGCTACGAAGGGTAGTTCTTTCAGGATTTGGGCAGATATTAGAATGATCTAATTATGGTAATTATGCATTCGATAGTTTATGAATACATGTGCTGATCCTAGAGAAACAAAAGGGAAAAAGGTTTTAAAACATTTATCAGATTCTCCGAATAAAGTTTGACCTTTTCATTTGGGCAGCCTTCCAAACGGAGTAGCCTGTGACTTTGTCAGGAGTTACTATAAGTTACAATGACATTCATTTGGAGGTCTATGTTTAAATTCACGAATACTTTTTTTAAGTTTGTTATGTGGTATAGTCTATTGACTATAGTTTTATTGCCAGGATATCATGTCATTTGTCATTTCTTGGGAGCTTTTTTCTTTTCTAATATAAGTTTCCTAATTCCGGTGAAGTACTTTACCGATGCTTGTTTTTTGTTGATAAGTCGGAGTACTATCTTCTGCTGCCTGTTGTATATAGGCAATGAATTGTTCCACTTCAATATCAATATATCTTGTCGTAACCAGTATAGATCTGAGTTCAATAAATCCTTCGAGTAATTCTTTAAATTAATTTACACCAGTTCTTTTGTCGGTAAGCCTTACGTCTTTTATCTGTTCTATTGGCATGCCTTGGTTCGTTTATCATCCAACAGATCATCACTACTTTCGACTTTTACCTCTTTTTTCTATTGATTCCTTTCATTGTAAAGAAGTCAATAAGATCTGATATCTTCACATGGTCAGATGGCCAATTAGTATGCGATCAGTCGAAATAAAATCGCAGTTAAATTTTAATTGAATTGAAATCACCTCCAAAGATAAAGTTGCTGATTAGAATTCGAAAAGGTTATGAAAATTTTTCTCTGCAAGGGAATACGGGTGGGCATATGTGGCAGCTATTTTAAATTATTTGCTTTTATTCAAAATGTTTATTGTCGCTACTTGAATGGTTTGTTTTGCTATTTTTGGCAATTCATTAGGTTCAAAAATACAGTTATTATTACAGCACTATCTCCCCTGTTACTGTCAGCTGGATGGAGACAGTAGTAACAAATGTATCCAGGAATTCTAATTTGTATACCCTGTTTGGAAGCGGGTAGGAGAGATCATCAAACGTCTTCATTGCATAGAAATCCCTGAAATGCAGAGATGTGTTGAAGTAAACCGTTTGCATTCTAGGTTGCGACTTCCAGATTTTTAATCATTAATATGTTGCTGTTTTAATGATTTTATCTTGTTTATCCAATCTTTGAATAATAGAAAAAATCTTTTCCTTTATCTTTATCATCGAGTACTTTATTGTTTTCAACATTTACTTGCTGCTTGCTTTTATTTTTGAGTGGGTTTTGCTGGTGATTGATAGTAACCGTGTTTTTCATTTCTTAATATCCAACCGGACAACCTCTGTAATTAGCTGGGTGGTTTCCATGACAGCTGATACATTTCGCTTTCTCATCCTTCTTTAGTTACTTTCCTTTCACAATTAACTCATGAAAATTCTGTTTTAGAACAGCTTTGAGTATGCCCCCTAGGCTTGGAATCGTTTGCATTGGGGTATTGAATTGGAACTTCTTCGAAGTGGCTCAATCTAAACAACAATACCCATTATTGATTTAATAGCGTATACTTTTTTGATATCTTCTTGTTAGTAAAACGAGAGCATAAAAAGAGGTAACTTTGTATTTCCTCTCGTTGGTTCTCCATTATTACCTTTTGCTCTTTATTTTTTTATTTTTTAATTAATTTTTTGGTTACCAACAATTTTGAATTTTTTGTTAGTTTATCACACGAGAAATTAAAACTTCTGACACTACTGATGATGTCCGACAAGCTATCGTGAGGACAAATTATCAATAGTAATACTTTTGGATTTCTCCAAAGCTTTTGACTCAGTTATCCCGTCTATTTTATGTAGTAAACTTGCAACTTTTTTCAATTTCTCTAGCTCGAGCATTAAATTCATTCTGTCCTATCTCACAAGCCGTCTCTTTTAACCGTCAGTTGTCATATTTCCGTCCTGTGATCATTGGAGTCCCACAGGGATCAGTACTTGGTCCTCTTCTTTTTTCCATGTTTATAACAGACTTGTCGTCTGTATTGTAGTTTTCATATACGAGTATATGCTGATGACGTTCAGTTGTATTATAGCTTTCATTTAGGACTTGTCGAGGATGCCATCTCAAAAATTAAAGACGACTTATCTGCAATCACCAATTGGGTTTCACAAAATAAACTGATGTTGAACCTCACCAAAACCAAGGCAATTCCTATGTATAAACAAGTACCCCATCTCAATGATTTATCCAAAGTCGCCACTTTCTTCCAACTGCAATTAAGATGAAGTTAGCTAGGATTTACCTAGTGCCAATTTTAACTTATGGATGCGAACTGTTCTCACATCCCGAAAGCTCAATGTGGCTTTTAATTCGATTGCTCAGTTTGTCTTTAACCTTTGCAGTTTCGACCACGTATCTTCCAATTCTCGTCAAATTTTGGGATGCTCTCTTAACAGCTTTTTTAAGTGAAAATGATGCATTTATCTCGGCAATTTGATCTTTAAAAACAACCATCATATTTATTTGAAAAGCTTGCATTAACTAGATCCGCACGCTACAACTCATTGAGGGCGCTTAAGCATACCTGCTTAGCCTCGCGAAGACAATTTTTCATTCGTGCCCTTATTGTATGGAACAATTTACCCATTGCTATCAGGTCGAATATCGAACTCAAGAAACTGTCCTCAGCAATCTTTTATTATTTTTCTAATAATTATTGAAATCTCTCCAATAGATTCACACATAGTCACAATTCTATCTAACTCTAAATTCTGAATATGCTAAAATGAATTTAATTACATTTATGTCATTTCCTTTCAAGTTAATTGTATTGTATTAGAACCTTCTAATGTTTAAAATTCATTATTTATTAAATTTAAGCACTCTATCCATATATTTTACCTGTATCTATACCTGTAATCTATAAGAATCTTTATATTCTCAAATGTACAGTGGTAACTGGTAATTAAATAAATAAATGAAATGAAATGAAAATGAAATATGAGTGACATCGCAACTTCATGTTCATTAGCTCATGAGCGATTTCTCTACTATATAAGTGTCACTGTCATCGACACTATTTTCCAATTATTTTTGTTATATTATGTGAGGTTGCATGTTTTCTTTATTTTTTGTTTAATTATTTTTAACTTACTAAATCTGTCTATTCTAGAGATCATTATTGGTCGTAGTAATGGCTGTCTTTTGAAGGCGTCAGTCTGACCGCAGCTTTAAAGCTATACGTATCGACAACCACATAGTGTATTTTAATTCGGTTACGATATCTTTGTTTTTCCTTTTTCTTTCTCGAGTCTTAATATCGGGAAAAAATTCATAAACGATCGAGATCCCTGTCCCTGTTCACTGTCCTCTGCAAACAAAAGAGCTACGTCTTTTCTGACAATGGCCAATACAAAAAAAATTCTCGATCTAACTATTGGAGCCCTCTCCAATGTCTTCAGGACAGTGACAATGAAACCGATGACGTGGACGAAATCATATCGCCAAAAGTTAAAAAAATAAATGTTCTTCCAATTACTCGTAAAGTTGTACAAAAAACTACTGAATACGTGCACAGTTTATTTAATTCACTAACATACACTAACAACAACTAGCAAACTGCAAGGGGAACATAAATCCACTAACAGTTCATGCGTAAGTAGAAATAAGCACTTGGTGTTGAGAGAAAAATAGACAGCAAAAAACAGTCGCCCTACAACCCATACCTACGTCAAAGTTGAACCAAAGCATGAGAAACTCCAACTTTATTTCGTTTCAATCGATAAGTGATTTTCCTGCTCTTCCAAATGTAGTTGCTGCGAACCAGGTGGAATTAGAACATTGCAATGTTTCCCAACAACATTCTTGGAAACATGTAGCTTCACCGTATCCTATAAACAACAACACTCAACACACCGTCAAGAATGATTTATTCTCAATGGAAGAATTGAACATTCTTGTTATGGAAATGATAAATAAATTAGATGCTTGTAAAACTAAACAAGAACAATTTACTGTCATCGCACAATTAGCTACTAAGTTCCTGTACTCCAATGTTAAGTAATTTAGTAAATAGTAACTTAAATATTGTAACATGGAATGCAAGGGGTATTAGACAAAAACATGTTGAATTCTCTAACTTTCTAAATGTACACAATGTTGATTTTGCATTAGTCACAGAGACCTGGTTGAACAGTTCTTATCGAATTTCATAGCCCTCCTTTAACTGCTATCGAATAGATAGGGAAAATAGACAAGGAGCTGGTGTGGCGATTCTAATTAGGAAATCAATTCAACATAGTATTCTAAGAAGTTTGGATACGCAATATGTCGAGAAAATAGGCTTAGAAATGGAATTTTAGTAATGGATCACTTCTTAAAGTCTATTGTGTGTATTTCCCAGGCGGAAATTCTAGGGCAGTTATTAAACAAAGATTACGATCGGATTTACGAAAATTATTCAATCTTAGCGGTGATTTTTTGATAGGTGGTGATCTCAATTGTAGACACAGAGATTGTGGTTGCATCCGAGCAAATTCTTGGAGTAAAGTATTGTGTGACCTGCTTACCTTTTTACCTATCCGTGTTCTGTCACCATCTAGTACCACTTATATCCCTGCTGGTTTTCGTGGTCGTTCATCTGTCCTTGATTTATTTTTTACTAACTTATCTAATCATCTCTCTCAGCCAGCATCAATTAATGATTTACCGTCGGATCACAACCCAGTTTTTTGTCAACTTCCGTGTTCCTTTATCTGAAGAATGCTAATTGGGCTGTTTTTCGTAGAGCAATGAAACTTAAACTGTGAAATTTATCCACAGATTTAGAAACCATATCTAATACAGACGACATTGATATTATCGTTAACGACTTTTCTGACCACATTTTAAGTTCTGCTGAATGTAGCATACCAAAGGTAAAATAAAAATATTATGTTATGAAACTCCCAGACAACGTTTTAGAAATAATTCAGTTTAGACATATGCATAGGAGAAATTGGCAAAGGTTTAGACAACCCATTTCCCAAAGGCTTGTAACGTACTTTAATAAACAAATTGCTAAGCTAATTTCTAGTAAGCGCAACGAAAAATGGAACAATAAACTTAGTTTACTTGACAAGGCTTCTAAACCTTTCTGAAATATTGCTAGAGTAATCAAAACAAAAAATAAGCAAATCCCATCCCATCTTTGTAAAAAGATGTTTCGCAACACCTTAGTGATGCAAATACTGAATCAGCTGTAGTGTGTTCCCTACAAACTTTTGATTCTGCTCTATGTGAAATTTCAACAAGTGAACTTGTGAGCGAGGCAGATATAGAATAAGTATATAATACATAAACTAGCTATTAAGAAAGCCTGTGGATTAGGCAATATAAAAAATGTATATCTTAAAAACATGCCGAAAAGTGGGTATAAATATGTAACGTTTTTAATAAATGGTTGTCTGGAAATGCAATATTTCCCCAACTCCTGGAAAGATGCCAAAATAGTACCTATACTGAAAGTCGGAAAACTTCCCGATAAACCAGAAAGTTAGAGGCCCTTAAGTTTGCTCAACAGCTTAAGCAAAATTTATGAAAGGGTATTAAAAATTAAATTAAATATAATTGATGAACGGAAAATCTACCCTAATGACAGGTGGGGTTTACACGAAATCATAGCACTTGCCATCAGGTGCTCAGAATATGCAACATTATCAAGGAAAATCGTCTCAAGGGAATGATACTTTTGGATATTGAAAAAGCCTTTGACAGCGTTTGGCACAATGGCTTACTATACAAAATGATTAATTTTAATTTCCCACTGTACCTATGTAAAATTGTCCAAAGCTTTTTGTTAAACCGTTTGTTCAGAGTTTATGTCAATAATAGTCCCTCTTGTTTAAAAAAGATAATTTCTGGAGTTCCGCAAGGTTCTGTACTTGGACCTATATTATATAATTTGTATACATCAGATGTACCATATTTACCTAGTACACACTGACTAGCTATGTATACTGACGACACAGCGATTTTTCAGTCGCATTTGTTTGGTATCAGCATTGAAATCAATCTTCGAAATGCGATCGAAATCATAATTAGTTATTATAGTAAATAGAAGAAAAAAGTAAACGCGGAAAAGATTCAAGCTATTTTTTTCACAAGGAAAAGAAAGAATTGTTTCTTGCCGTCTAATCAACTAGTCCCAAATGGCCATCAGGTTGACTGGAAACAACATGTCAAATACTTAGGTGTTTACCTTGATGCCAAACTAACCTTCAAGGAACATATAACAAAAACTTTAAATAAAACTAGTATTGGCATTAGGATGTTATATCCTTTTATTAACAGGCACTCCTTATTATCAGTTGAAAATAAAATATTGTTACATAAAGTAATTCAGGCAATTCTGTTATATGGATGTCAAGTGTGGGGTAAATGTGCTAATTGCCATATAAAAAAATTACAAATTCAAGAAAATAAGCTTTTTAAAATGATGCTGAATCTACATTGGCATTACTCAACTTCCGATCTTCACGTGAAGGCCGATGTTGAATTGATTTCCTATAGAATACGCAGGCTTAATGAAACCTTTACCACACGTTGTGATGTCTCTAATAACCATTTAATTAATCAATTAAATGTTGCACTTCATGATTAGTTTCAACACGCTTATTACAATGATTCAATAACAAAAAGTTTTGTAATGTCAATTTTCTATTTGTTCATTTATTAAATATTTACTTATCATATTTATTTCCTTGTATCCGTTAATCAATTTCTGTTCTAATATATTTAAATATTTTTTTTCTTTATGTATCTATTAAATTATTTATTTATTTATTTATTTAGTTATTTAATTATTAATTTATTTATATATTTATTTATTATTCAATCATCTATTTATTTACTTATTTAGTTATTTATTTATTTATTTACTCATTTATTAAATCTTGTTCTTTTTATTTCTAGTAATATTTTTTTTTTTCATTGAATGAAGGGTTTTTTTCGTTATTTCCCTTCAACACTCAAAATTGTTGATTTAATATAAATTTACTAAAGCCAATTAAATTATTACAGTTGGAAGATATAAATGTCATATCATATCACTGTATTGTAAATTGTGTGGTGGCAAACCCTTGTAATATTATTAACGAAAATAAAAATCTATCTATCTATCTATCTTCTGAAGGCGATGGCTGTCTTTACAAGTCTTTTATTATTCATCTTAACTTGTGAATTTGCGTGTTTTACAGTAGCCACATTATCATGATTCCTTTCAGATGTTGTAAGACTTTCTTCCACCTTGCGTGGAAAGCCCTTTGCTTTTATTCCGATAACCTTCCGTCTCTAGCACAAGTTCCTCTTCATCTGTGAAGTATTCTTTTTTTATCTTGCTGGATTTTTTGGATTTGTTGGATTTTATGTTTCAATTCCAGATATTTATTTTTATATTTTCGGGATACTTACCATTATAGCGCTTGGATCTTTGGACGTACGGTTTTTTGGTGGAGTTCTTGACATGAGTGAATTCCTTCCGGAACTTTGTTGAAGAAACAATAATAGAAACCATGGGACTAACCTCCGAAGAGTGCGAATTTTCCAGTATTCCTGGTCTTGGGGTTTTTACCAATTTTTAAACTGATTCGAAAATGTCAGCTATTGCGATAAGTAAGCAACGCGAAACACCAACAAGAGCTACCGTAGCTAGAAGTTTTTCCGTAAAATCTATGTTTGTCGATTTCATGTCGATCTCAGGAATAGAGCATATTGCATCTCAGCGTGTTATTGGAAAAAAGTATCATTAAACACATTATTAATCGAGAATTAAGCCTGTGTGGCACTATCAAACCATAATCAGTGATCTTTTATGTCCGGACCTTGAAAGAATGAAATAGTGTAACCATCGCACATTTGGCAGAAAACTTTCATTTCTCGAAACAGTGATAGAAATTGGCCGCCTAGATCATTCTTCTTTGGGGTAATGTAAAAGATAAGGTTTATGGCAACGCCGCTCAGTCAATTGAAGCACTTAAAGCCATCATCTGTGCTGTTACCGATGAAATAGTTTGGATGTCCGACAGAGATCGTGGAGCTGACTTGGCTGTTGTTCATTATTAATGACGGCCTTAATTAAAATAAAAATCATATTTCATTGACTTATTGATATACCCTCGCATGCTTGTTCGCATAGAATTTTTCATACTTTTCTATTCTCCCTTAGGACACATATGTAAAGAAGAAATAAGTTCAGTAGGTCAGTAGGTCAAGGACTTAGCGAAGATCAGAAATTTGTTTAAAAGTTACATCGGGGTATGCACATATGTTTTTGTTTTTCACTTAGTGATTAGATTAGTGATTATTAGTGATTATTGCACCCTCTCTGATACCTTGTTCTTTTGCCTCACAGCGTTTTACAATTTCCACCTAGGCTTTCAAAGTAAAATTTACGTATACCTAATATTCAACCCGAAAACACTTAATAAATAGGGGAAAATTTTGATAATTCCTTGAATTTGTAAGTTATCTGTCTCAGAATGAAATACACACTCAAAATAAAAAGTTTCTTAATTTGCAAGCTAAATTCTTTATTAATTGATAAAATGAAAATATTTTTATACATTTTTAGGTTTTTTTTATTAAATAATCCTGAGTACTGCTCCAACTGAGCCCTCAATAGAAAGTTTATTGGCATTCACAATCAATCTGGAAATAAATATACAATAAAAAAACAACTTACTCTTTAAAAAAACATTTTTAATACTAACCCATCGCTCAGGTTTGACTGCACAGATGCTGTAACGACTTCCGCTTGCTGACCACTGATATCAAAGAAGTCACTAACGTTTACAACCTTATCTTGTTTGCCAAGGTTAAGAACGATAACGTATGCAGATTCGCCAGTTAATTCCCTTTGAGCAAATTGAAGGTCAATAATTTGTTAGTTTTGAATAAAAGTAGAAAAATATGTATTAATTTTTACCTCTTGTAAATTAAAATGTCATTGCTTGGTGCCTTAATATCGAACGATCCATCTTGGAATGAAGGTTCCTTTCGTAGGTTTAATAATTTCATGAAGATTTTCAAATGACTTCGAGGTGCAGCCAACTGGTTTTCAACATTCAAAGTGACGTGGTTAGGGTTGGTAGGAAGCCACGTTTTTTTAGCGGTACTAAATCCTAAAAAAATATAATTAAAAAATAATGGGTGAAAATTGTAAAAGTGTATGAAATTTTCATTTGAGTTAATGAATCAAGGCTTGCCATTATTATTATTCGATTATGACACATGACGTAGACGTGTTTCAACTCGTAATTGAGAAGTGATTTGATTAAGTAAGATACTTTACGAAAGCTACATAGGCTCCAATTAGTGGCAGTGTATTAGCATAAAGCAACAAAAGTTGTGGATTCGACTCCGAGTCGAACAGACGTTTTTTTTTTTTTTTTAATTTAAGAAAAAGAAAAAATTAGTAATTTAAGGTACTAGTGTTGTTGACTACAACATCACGCGATGGATTCTGGGGAGTGGTCCGCTATGCCAATAGCGGGATCAGCTGACAAAGCAGGCGAGGCATCAAGTGGTTCCAGCCAAACACCAAGAAATGAAGTAGTAGCATTAAAATGCTACAACAAAGAGTACTGTCTGTTGCATCAGCAACTCTTTTATATCACAAAATATTGTAAACAATTGTAACTCTGTTTTATTACCAATAAATGACGTTCAATTGCCGCTGAAATAAGCACAAACCGCATGGTAATTTTTTCTTGGTGGTTCTTCGATCTGTGAGTTCAACCAAAGAGGTTTATTTTTAGATTAGATTAAAGTTATATTGAATTAGCCGTTGTTTTTTTTCTTTTAATTAATTTGCTCAACAAATATAACATTGTGGCGACGAGGATTGGCGCAGTATAATGAACCAAGAAGCAATTCAACAATTGCTGTCAGTCATATGCAGATATCATGATCCGAGACATGTTGGTGGATCACACTCCACATGATGCCGTCCGCAGTGCAGCTACTCAACGAAAAAATCCCACATTGTAGGAGGTTGAAGATATTGCTACGGCCTACGAGTCCACCCAACTTGCGACCGACATTTTAAAGGACACTAGGAAGCACACTTTCTCAGCTGAAGTTAATGTAGTGCATGCTAGTCGTAAGCAGAAGTGGACGAATGAGAGCCAAGGAAGAAGGTCTTGCCCAGGGTGCAACGTGCACCACGATCGAAACGATTGTCGTCATCTGGATTCAGTGTGTGATCTTTGCCGTAAGAAAGGTCACATCAAAAGCGTATGTTTGTCAGTGCAGCGGTCAAAAGGTGGAATCAATTTAGGAAGGAAAGTCAACGATACAGGCGATCGATATCACGAGGCAAGGTAGTGAGGCAACAAAACGCAGGTAGTCGAAATAGAGGCAACGAATCAGCACATTCCATTCATCAGTTGGAGGAAAGGACTTTGGATCTTGCAGAAGTTGAAGGAACCTTTCGTTTGGGGTCAACAACAACAGAAATCGTTTGATGATTTTAAAGAGAAAATCATGAAGGTTTCTCGATTGGTTCATTTTCAAAATGAGTTACCCATTTCTTTAGCGACGGACGCCTCATCGCCTGATATCGGAGCTGTGACTTCTCACACGTATCCAGATGGAGTGGAGAAGCCAATTGCGTTTGCTTCCAAAACACTTACTGAATCTCAAAAAGGGTATAGTTTGATAGAGCAAGAGGCGCCTTCGATTATTTATGGCGTAAAAAAATTTCACCAATATCTCTACGGTCGACAGTTTGAGTTAATTAGCGATCATCAACCCTTAGTAACCATTTTCAACCCTAATAAAAGACTACCTGTGATGACCATTCAACGGTTACAAAGATGGGCCATAACCTTAATGAGCTACACCTACACGATACGCTACAGATCTACGAATCGCACGGGAATGATGATTGTTTGTCATGGCTACCCCATGGACAAGACGAGGAGTTCGACAAGTCAGAGGAGGACATTGTTTATCTTATTAATAATGTATTGGAAAATTTCCCTGTAAACGTGGGAGAGATCGCTGCAGAGTCAAAGCGTGATGTAATAGTACAGAAAATAATGTGGTATGTTCAGCACGGTTAGCCAGATGTTCTTCCTCCTGCTGAAATCAAGTTACTGCCGTTTTTCCGTAGAAAGTTCTGTTTATGTGTGTGTACTGACCTTCTTCTTTTTCAGAGCGAGAACTTCTGTAGAGTAGTAATACCGAAAACCTTGCAGCAAAGAGTACTACAGATGATTCATCACGGCCATTGGGGCATAATGCGAATGAAGCAGATTTCTAGGCGATATTGCTGGTGGCCCAATATCGATGAGCAGATACAGAGATCAGTAAGCCAGTGCAATGCATGTCAGCTGAATGCTAGTCGTTCGCCGAGGGAATATGCTAGTTGGCCCACTACGACGGAGGTTTGGGAACGATTGCACGTGGACTTTGCGGGGCCATTTAAGAAGAGTATGTGGCTAATAATGGTCGACTCCAATTCGAAGTTTCCCTTTGTAATTAAGATGTCTTCAACTACTTCACTGGCAACCACTCACGCATTGAAGTCCATTTTTGCGTTGGAGGGTTTAACAAAGACTTTGGTTTCCGACAATGGGCCGCAGTTTGCATCCAAAGAATTTGCGGATTTTTGTAGGAGAAATTCGATTCAGCATCTGACTTCTGCTCCTTTTAACCCGGAGTCTAATGGTGCCGCGGAGCGCATGGTCCGTACTTTCAAGACGTCTTTATCAAAAATATTAGAGGATTTATATCAGAACGATGACGCTTTGTCTATATTTTTGGCGACATATCGCTCAACGCCAGACAATACAGGTATATCGCCAGCAGAAAAGTTGCATGGCCGAATCCATCGAACAGTTCTAGCGGCCATGATTCCAGATATGCAGGATAAGACGAGACTCTACGAGAATAAGTCTAAATTCTCGCCCCAACAACTGGTTTTGCTTCGGCAATACCTTAATAAGGAGAAATGGATACCTGGTGTTGTACTGAGGAGGCTTGGCAAAAATATGTATCTCGTGCAGTCAAAGAGTGGCAGTTGCAGGAGACACCAGAGCCAGTTTCGAGCTCGAGAAGAGAACCAGACATCACAAAATACTGAGCAGGGAGCAGTCAATGGTAACGCTTTTTCTTTCTATAACCATGTTCCGACTCAAATTACAGAAAGGGCACCTCAACAATCACCTCGCTCGATGTCCACAAATGACTCTTTGGTTTTGGAGAGGTCTGCTGAGGTAGAGCCGATTGATTTATCGACTCCTCAAGCTTCTTCATCACCTCAGCAAATGACTTCAGCTAGGCGGAATGCAGTTGAAAACGTAGTTACACCTAGTAGATCTGAGCGTCTCCGCGCTAAGCGAGTTGGATTCGTTGCTTGAATTAGATGCGAGGGAAGCTGTTGTATCAGCAACTCTATTATATCACAAAATATTGTAAACAATGGTAACTCTGTTTTATTACCAATTAATGACGTTTCAATTGCCGCTGAAATAAGCACAAACCGCATGGTAATTTTTTCTTGGTGGTTAACCTCACACTTCGATCTTTTCAACCAAAGCGGTTTATTTTTTTTGTCTACGATTAGATTAAAGTTATATTGAATTAGCCGTTGTTTTTTTCTTTTAACTAATTTGCTCAACAAATATAACACTGACCATAAAAGAAAAGCAAATGGTAAGAAGAAAGAGGGAAGAGCAAGAGCAATCCCAGCAATAACAGCAGACGCAGCTTGCTCAAAAGCAGACCCAAAAACAACACCAACAAAAGCTTAAGAAGCACCAGCAACAACAACAAGAGTAGCCACAACAACGGCAACAGCAAAAACAGCAGCACCAGCAGCAACAACAACAGCAGCAGTAGAAGAAGAAGAAGGAGGAGGTGCCTGCTATCAATACCTATAAATTAGAGGTAAATGCAACCAAGGACCTGTGTAGGTTGGTCATTGGTAATAATTTTAAAATTATCCACTGTAATACAGAAAAAGCTCCTAAAGGAAACGACGACGGAGCACTACTCATTCACACCGAAGTGTGAAAAGCGGCAATCGATGCTGCTGAAGGGGTTGGAACCGTCTTCTGATCCTGAAAAGATCCACTGCTCAAAGAGAAGGAGTGCGAAGGATTCAAGTTTGTGGGGGTAAAGCCATTTACCACAGCTAGAGCCAGGCGGGAGAAACGGAGTCTGGATAGTCTAAGGAGTATCAATGTCCTAGACTACCAGGTGGTTCACTAGGAAAAATTAAAAGGAGCGAAGGCGTTATATAATGCGTTATATAACCACAGTTCCGAGGAGTGGGTTCTGGGTAGGGACGGAGCATCCGATAGGAAGCAGCTCTCGTGCGTGTTATGTGGGAACGTGGGACACACCGCAAACTATCGGGGTTGTCCTAAGTTTGCTGACATTAAAAAAGCAAAACTGGATCGGCAGCAGAAGGTCAAGCGTGCACCTGTTAGGTTTCAAACACCAGCCGTAACGTCCCAAATTTCCTACGCCCAAATGGCGTCAGGTAGGGGGGCTACGGTACAGCTAGCGACTGCTGCTTCTCAGAAGCCAATGCCGAGAACAACGGAAGCTGCACCTAACATGCTGGCAATCCAAGGGCAGATGGCTCAGCTGCAACAGCAAGTACAAGATCAGTCCAAGCGGGTGGACTAGATCTATGCGCTGCTGAAGGGGGCCTAAAGCAACACATATCGTAATGGGTACGCACATGGTGGAGCAAACTTTGAAGGTCCTTGCGGTGAGTGTTAATTCACTGATTAGGATCGAACGAAGATCCGCTCCGCAGTGGAAAGTGACTGTACTTGGCCTCTGTTTATGCACCTGAGGCTTCACAATCCACTTTATTCATTACAGAGCTCGGCCCGCTTTTTCGATTTCTGAGGCTGGAATCGGGGGAGGATTATTTTATAATCGGTGGGGATTTCAACTCTAAACACAGAGATTGGGGAAACAATTTGCCAAATACTAGAGGGAACCTACTACTCGATTGGTGGGGTCAGCACGATGTCATGTACAGACTCGGTCTTAAAGCGACAGATAACCCGTCGTATCCCAGAGGCGGATCTTATTTGGATCTACTGCTATACGACTGACAAGTACGAATTTACAAACGCTAAACTGTCTGCGCACATTCGTGTACGACAGCGACCATTGTGGTTTTAGCACCGAGATTACAGTTCCCAACGAAATTGCGGAATTGGAGGAATTTCTCCAAAGATATTCTTACAACTACAGTAAGACTCGATGGACACGCTTCTTCGCAACCTTGACAAGAGCACTCTCCTCAAACACGCTCCACCCACAGTCCAATAGCAATTTGTCAAACGAGGAAATCGACAAGTACCTAAAACGAATCGACGAGACAATTAAACAAACTATGGACACTACAATACCCCGGTATCGACGTACGACTAGCGAAGATTTGTTCCGCAATCCTACTATGGACGCACTGCACCGACAGAAAAGTAAACTTCTGTCAAGAGTCAAAAACTTGTACAGACATTTAACTGACGGACAAGACCCGGAGATTAGGACACTGAGGTCGACGATTAAAAATCTTCAAGCGTTAATAAAAGAGAATTACAGAATTTCTGTAAGTTTGTATTGGAACAACAAGGTTCGAGCTGTAAATACCAGCAACCCGAATATGTTCCCAAAAAAAATATACTATTTCTAAGAAAAAATTAAAACGACCTTCAGCGTCTTAAAATAGCCCGGACAACAGACAACGAACGGTTACTGACAATAGCAGGTATTGATCCAAATGAAGCTGCTGACGATGGCGATTCACAGGAGAAGGTTGAGGCCATAGGGGCGACTTTCCAGGAAGTATACAAGGTCATTGACACCATTGGCCCTAATTATGACCTGGACAATCGCGTCCTGGTGCACAACTGCTACATTGGAAATGAAATAGAAAATTGGCGATCCTGCGGCTCTGGTTTCACCCGGTTTAGCAACGAAAATATGGCAAATAATGCCATTGCCAGAGAGGGTGCCCTACCCCCGTTCATTTCGAAGGAAGAACTCCATGAGATCTTCGAGTTTATTATATCTTGATGTTGGTGATTCGTCATCGCATATCTGAGACGCATGTGCGCTCATAGACGACAATCTTTGGGATCGGGCTGTCGGAGATTCGTTGTCACGTATTTGAGACACATGTTTACTCATAGACGACGGTCGATGATATCGTGTCGTTGGCGATTCTAGCCCTAGCATTATTGGGAAGATTTGAGCTGGTCAATATATTTAATGGGTCCCGACTGTTTAAGTTGCTAAGTTCCGCATTAGAATTTATTATTTGTTTTATGTGTGTTTCCACCATGAAACTATTTCAATGGTGTATTTATTTAATATATCTTAACAGAATTCTAGACTACTAGACTTGATTTTTTCTTTTTAGTTCATATTTAAAATCCATTTTTTACTCTTCAGTGACACCCGCAAGGTTATTTCACAAAATGGTGGCATTTTGATTAATATCATGTCTTCA
Source organism: Volucella bombylans (assembly GCA_949129095.1). Classification (NCBI taxonomy): domain Eukaryota; kingdom Metazoa; phylum Arthropoda; class Insecta; order Diptera; family Syrphidae; genus Volucella; species Volucella bombylans. Next base: position 21,554,506 of record OX422144.1, read on the forward strand.
GTGACACTCGCAAGATTACGACAAACCGATAGAAATAAGAAGCATCAAAATCGGCTACGCGTTTGGTCTCTAGAGTTCCACAAAGGAACAAACATACGTATTTAGGCTAATAAACACATTACCCTTCCTTTTGCATATCGCAATCGGATAAAAATGGTCTTCAGAAAGGCGCTGATTGCGTCGATTTTATTCAACATTTATACAAGCGACTTAATAGGTTCACTTCCCCATACTATTGTGTACGCAGACTATTTGATAGCGTACAGAACAGGTCCAAAAATCGAAGTCATTAATACTCTCTTACAGCGTGACTTCGATAAGATAAGACGATTTTGCGACGACTGGAAGTTGAAAATCAACTTTCAGAAGTCGGAAACCATTCTCTTTAGGACGCCGTTGTCTGGAGCCTCTGGGGATACCAGAAAAAATTAGCGTAAGTTCTCGATTATTGAACAACACGGGCAGCCTCTTGTCTGTCGAAATGTGGTCAGATACCTTGAGACCTGGCAAGGTCAGTTTCTGTATTTTGACAAAAAGGTAAATTCTGCTCTGGCCAGAGCTAAAGGCGCTTTTGCCCATACAAAGAGACTGTTTTATAGCAGCCAATTCTATGAGAGAGTAAAGATACGAGTAATCTGCTACATGGTGCTTATCAGGCCCATGCTGGTATTTGGGTGTCCCGTGTGGTTCAATGTACGAGTAAGCTTAATGGAAAAGATTAGGGTCTTTGAGAGGGCTTGCCTTCGTTTGTACAGAACACCTGAGTCGGAGTAAAAAAAAATTGTATCCTAATGAGGTCGTTTACAATAGGTCGTTTACCTAATACGAGTGGACAACTTAGTAATTAAGCTGACTCGAAGGCACATTGCAATAGCAATGGCCTCGACGAATAACCTGATATCTGGTGCTTACTACCCCAATTACCTTTACCACGAGAGTGTGTATTCTGATGGCTTCGTTCCACCGGAAGCATTCCTCTAGCTAGATCAGATAGGGTTGATACAGGATAGTTCAGCGGTCCCGTTAATCTTCCATGTCGCTCGGACAGTTGGGGATAGGCGATTCAACTACAGCAGAGACGTCGCACACGGCAGTGTGGATCGTCTCAAGTTCAGTAGGGCGGTGGGGAATCGCGATAAGAGGGATGTCGTTCGGCAGCATCAGCATTTCTATTAGTTGAATGATGGAGAAGATGTTTTATCATCGTTTCCGTCAATTATGAACCAGCCTCAGGAATGAGGCAGAACTGACCAATCTATTTGTTCTGTAAATAGCGATGACCAGAAACCGAAGTTTAGGTTAGCATTTTTTCTTTTTTTTTATAATTTACGCGCGCCTAAGGGGTTAGATACCCTTTTACTGTTGCCTGGACGCGGGCGGAAAGGTAGAAGGAGAAGAAAGGAAAATTGTTTTTGTAGTGGTTTGAAACTCAGGTGTATTTGGTTTCGATATTCGCTCTCCAGGGGGTGGGAGTCCGAATAGGACGGAGAGTTTTTTCTTCACCCAGAGTGATTCGAAGGTTATAATTCGCACTAGTTTTTTGTGATTGAAATTCTACAACAGCCAAATCTACGTGTCAGTGTTACGCCTTCACACGCAGAAATTTTTCTGTCTGAGTTCCAATTACACAAATGAAAAACTTTTCATGGGCAGGATTCGAACCTTAACCCCTCCGAGTGAGAAGCGATTGCTAGTATCACTACACCACGGCCACCACATTTAAGAAATATATGTATGTATTAGTATATACAAACGTATATACTAATTCATATATTAATATTATTGTGTATATTTCTATGTGTGCGTATGTGTGTATTATATATGTAGGTTAGGTAGACTAAGATTTATTTTAAGTTAGATATTAAGTTTTTATAAAAAAATATATATATATAGATAATTTTTTTAAAAGGGTTTAACCGAGAATAAATAAATGGGTTTACTCTGTAAAGCAGAAATAAAAGAGTCATTTAATCTTTTCAATAATTAAACATATAGGATATTGAATATCGACTTCTTGTTTATTACCTCCTTGACAATGAAAAATCCAATACTACTCTTTTTTTTAGATAATCGATAAGGCTCTGTCGAATACGTCAGAACAAATTATTACGAGTCTTGTTACGGTCACGCATTAACTAGTTCCTTACAAATACGAGGTTTGGAGCTTCTAGAGTAAACACCAAAAGCAAGGCACATCAAAATACGCATGTATTCTGGTGGTATCCATAAGCTAGTTGTTAGGACTCCATGACTTTTAATGCCTAAGATAAGCCACTCAAAGTTAACCTTGTGTGCAAGAAAAGTCCACTTAACTCTATCTTTCGGAATGATAGTTAGAATAGATTTTATGAGCAATGATTCATAAGATTTATGAAAACCTAAACCATATATGTATCTAAAATATATAATAGTATAAAATAAGTAGTTGATTGTTTACTGCGAATAAGTGTGAAACCTTGCAATGTTGAGTACGTTTTTCAAGTAGTAATGGCCGATGTTAAGATACGACAAGTATGTTATATCACTATTTTCTGCAGTAGAATGTTCTTTATTAAATAAACAGATTTAGACAAAAAGAGAATTATAAGATACATACAATCAAACTTTTAAAGTGCATACATACACCCACATTTTAAAGTTTATTTACTTAAAAAATCTATTATTAAGAAAAACAATGTTTAAATGAGAACTTAGCTCTTTTCCTAGTACATATGGCAAAGTAGATCGAAGATATTAAAATATTAAGCTAGTAAAGAAATGCTCATGTATATACAAGTAAATACATATTTATATTATATATTAAATAAAGATTGAACAAAAAGAATAAGAAAGCGTGGATATTTTTTTGAGGGAAAGTGAAAATTCGTATGGAAAGGAGTTTCTAAGGATAAGGAGAAATTATTATCCCAGTTCTAGAAGATCAAGAAAACAGCGATTAGCAATGTGAGAACTCTGCAAGGAATAAACACTTATATGACACAGGAAACATCCTAGGATGGACCTGACCAACTGAACGTAGAAATGTGATTGAACTTTTCTAAATCGAAAACGTGGCTTATCATGACGCTAAAAGCGAGTTGTAATTTTCTAAGGTAAAATCGGTAAAATATACTCCTACGTTCAAGAAACCAAACTGGTAAATGGCAGAAACAGGGCAGATACTTGTACTTGCAAAGGAGAGAGTACAAACTATTTTATTATAGATCAGAACGTAATAGGAATAGAATGATCATCATTTTGACAACTAAACTCCCAGATAAGATCCTAAACGTATCAAAAACCAGCACCCGGATAATAGCAATACCACCGACAATTGAAAACGAAACTTTGTCGATAGAAATTTGGATGGACACATCGGGGAATCGAACTTCAGTTCACTTTTCGTGATGAAAAGAGATATTAAAATAGTGTTAGATAGAGTACGAGCAGTAGCAACAAGGACATTGTATCAGACATTGAAAGAGGTATTCTCGCAACTTTTAAACAGGTAACCAGAACTAGAACAAGGGGTAAACGAGGTAATATTTTAAAGATTATAGATACAATGGGAAATATATTGAAGACGAGCAGGGGAATTTGGGAGAACTCTCGATCTTTAAAAAAGCCAAAATTTGCGTACCCTTAGCAAAAATTTACCGGAAGCATGCAGTCTGAGTGGATCACATACCCTCCAAACTACTCGTATGTGTAAATGACAATCGGAAATCTTGTATTTAAATTACTCGCAAATTTGTTTATTAAAATCATGAGAGGCATAACGAGTGTAGGAACAGTTTCCTTGTTACAGTGTATAAAGGCAAAGGCGACACGAGCAATTACAACAGCTATGTATAGAAAGCTAAAGTTAATGTCAGAAATTTTGGAAGTATGCAAGAGATTTATAGACAACGCGGCAATGTGGCATAGTGGGGGGACAATTCCACATACGTTCAATAGCATTCGACAGAATACCCAGAGTTCATAATGTATCCGAGAAGCACATAAGAATGGTTCGCGATACATACGACGATGGACAAAAAGGAACAGTTGTTCCTGCAGCTGGATATACGAGAAAGATAAAGGAAAAATTACAACGATGAAAGTGATAAAGTAACAAATGTCGCCGGTGGAGAAAATATTTAATCAAGTAAGATATGTATTTTGTAGGACGTCTACACATTACGAAACCGATAATGGTAGAACTAATGAACCCGTCTCGCTATGCTTAACGAAATCTGACCCAAAAAATTCTAGGCGAAGCAAATGTCAAAAACAAGTTATTGGAATCGAAAACTGAGCCATTCGAATTGATAGCCAATAACATGTCACTGGATTTGAGATTATATGATAGGTCAAAAATCGACTCTTCCTACAGCTCTGCGACCATTTCAAAATTTCTAAATCTATGTGACTACCAAGTGCCACTTCGTTAAGTGAATGTCTTTGTACCCAAGTTCAAACCGAATCATTTTAAAAGATCAGATTCATTTTAATGTTACTCTAAGAAATTTTCAAATATTCTTTTTTTGGTGGCAGAATTTGAGACGACGACGACTAAATACAAGTGGACAACGCGTACATTTATACGCTATCATTTATTCACCTTTAGAAGCACTCTACTCATTTTGATCTAGATCTGGTAATAAGTATTCTGTTAGATTCCTTAGGGTCCTAAGGAAATAATTCTGGTCAGATGAAGACCCTTACAACAATGTCAGGGAGGGAATTCTGGAGTCAGATATCATATAAAATTATATTTCTATGCTGGAACATGTCTTTAATATAGAAAGTCTACTAGTTACGAAAATCGGTAAGGAAATGTAATCCTGGTTAAGATATAGCTTTAAGAAACTTTGAAGTAGGACCCTCTGCATATATGTATGTAGACATTATTGCCAGATAAGTAGCTACAGCATGCAACAAATAAATGTGTTTCATGGGCAACCTCGAAGTGCAGTTTTCTAAACGGACAGCTTAGCATTTTCTTTATTAAAAGAAAATTGAAGTTACATAATAATGGCTTTTGTAATAGGAATCGAAATTTCCGCTTACAAAATATTCCTAAGTAATCTGTGCAAAGGATTATTCTCTTCCAGCCTGCAATCAAACCAATAATAATTATTCTTCTGCAACTAAGGGACGTTTTAAATGACTTGACCAACATGCATACGTAGTGAATCTCTGAATGAGTTTACTGATGGAGGTGTAATATTCATTTGAAGAGTTCAAGGACTCTGGTATATTCCAAATAGCTGCAAATGCGAACTCAAGACTCTCTGACTTTACACACCTGGACTGAATCGGACAGGACTATATCGGAAAAAAACAGAAGTCCTAATTTTAGTGCCCCAAATAAAATGTAAGTTCTATTATTTCTTTATGTCCAATTTCGCTGGAAAACCGATATTTAATTTGGTACTTACCAGCATTTTCTGAGGAGTCCCACTGGAATGGCGATCTGGCTGGATCACGAGAATAGTTGTTGTAGTTATCTGGGCTGGCATTACATCCTTGTGGATCTACAGTGTCCTCCCAAGAAATTGGAGCATCTGTCATTCCAATTTCTTCACCCTGTGACATTATTTGTTCTCTTAATCGTCAAGTCAAAGGAATTTTAAAATTTGTTGTTAACAACTTACATTATAGGTGACAGCAATACCGGGCAAAGTCTGGAGTAAAATGTTTAGTAAATCCGTTCTCTCTGGTCCAAAACGTGAAGCTAATCTTTTGTTGTCATGATTACCTAAAACCCAATTAGCATACACACCCTTTGGCATTGAGTCAATCCATCGTTTAATTTGATAAGCGAAATCTTTTGCTGTACTCTGAGCATTCATCGTATTCAAAAGTTCAAAGTTAAATGGAACTTGTGATCCATTATGTACACCATCTCCATAGAGTTTCATCAAGTTGTCGAAGCTTGTGTATGCCTCAGTTAAAAGGACTTTGGTCTCGCCACCGTGTTCTGTCTTCCAATTGTCAACCAACTGACGCCATAGGTAAACCAAGCCAAATGTTTCTGGTTGACTATTAGTGTGAATATGCTGCAGGTGGCAATAATCATTAGGATCTGGACATTTTGGGTCTGTTGTAACTGGTTCATCTGGAAAGTTACCATGCTCATCGATATATTCGTAAATAAATGGAACCGCATCCACTCGGAAGCCACTGACTCCCTTTCCTAACCAATAGAGCATAACTTCATTCATTTCTCGTATGACAGCCGGATTCCGGTAGTCCAAATCTGGCTGTTGAACTCCAAACTGATGGAGATAATATTGTTGACGTTGTTCATTCCACTCCCAGGCACTATAGCGAAATGAGCCAAGCCAATTATTTGGTGGTTGGCGTTCACCAGTTTCAGGATTGATTGTTCCATTATGCCACATGTAAAAGTCACGATATTTAGGATGTCCAGCAACGGAAAGTTTAAACCATTCATGCTGGTCACTTGTATGATTTGGAACAAAGTCAAGAATAATACGAATACCAACTTCCTTAGCCTTTTTAAGTAAATTTTCAAAATCTTCAACGTTGCCGTATTCGCCCTGTATCTGATAGTAGTCTGAAATGTCATAACCAAAATCAGCCATTGGAGACTGAAAAATAGGGGATAACCAAGCAGCTGTCATGCCAATATCCTTGAGATATTGAAGTTTTTCAGTAACTCCTATAAAAAATAAAGACAAACATTTTTGAAAAGCCTCTGTCAGGCTTCAATTAAAATTATACGTTACCATTTAAATCGCCGATGCCATCGCCATTACTATCCTTGAAGGAACGTGGATAAATTTGGTAGAAATTACCGTTCTCCCACCAATCCTTAGCACTGACAGTTGTGCCAATAATTAGGACTATTATAAATAGTGTAATCTTCATGCTTAATTAGCTCGTACATATGCAGGAACTCTTTACATGCAACTTAACCAATGACACTAGTATTTATAGGTCTAATTTTGAGAGCAGCTTTAAAAACATGTTGCGACCATCTGTTGGGTTAATTAGATTGATAGTCAATATAAAGGGATCGGTGACATGCTGAAATTGTTTGTTGAGTGTTATTTTTGCTTACTCGTAATTAGCCAGATGTCAGATCTGCTTAAATAAAACTTTCCGCTAACAAGAGTAAATAACTGGCACTTGGCATTGATGTACGAGAAAATAAATTGTAATTATAAAAGGTTAGATGGTTTAACAATGACGAAAGTTAAACAAAACGACCGTTTTCAAATTACATGATATTCGCGGGTGTATTTCCATAAAAGTAAGCAATACATATTTATATTACTACGTATGATTTTAACTTAAAATTGACAAGAAAGCGACTAAACTGTTGGCCTTTTGGATTACAATTTCAAGATAGAGCTACATTTTTAAAAGTAAATTCGATTAATGGATATAAGTGAATTTAGGTCTTGATAAGCAAGATAATCTAGCTACGGATTAAAAAGTCTACCCAAAGGGTTTGAATGAGACCTTTCCTATAATCAATTTCTTGATTTACCTAATCATCTTTGATCCAGCAACTTTTGATAGATTTTTTTTTGCAGGATACTTTGGGCATGAAAATCTTAAGACTTTTACAGATTGTGATGTGGATGGTGGATTTATGATGATGCAGTTGACATAATTAAGATGATCCCATCGTTTCAAGCAATCGAAGCTGAATTTCTGTTTATCGGTCATGTTTTTTACGATCATATTTTAATGAGTTGACATACAGGTACTATACACTTATTTCGAAGTCATCTCCCGCTATTTGAGTTAAGCCTTCCTTCTTGGCTGAACGGTTTATTCTGCCTTATGTAGTAGTATTGGGAATCATCGCCACTTAACAGAGAGAACAGAAGTGTTTCTTAGAAATTCAAACCATCAACTTCGAGTCTGTATTTTTTTTTTTTTTTTTTCTGCAGTCTTTGGGTGCGCACGTGCCTCATACAGCTTCATATCTCGGTTTTTTCTTTTGCGCGTTTACTGTGCTTTTGTTTTCCTATTTTCGAATATCTTATCAAACCTCTTCTTCATTTACTGTATATCCAATATTTTCTTGCTCTACCACGATTTCTATATGATTCCAACAAATAAGTTGTTATCCGATTAAGGAAACGCTTCTCTAGAAGAGCATCAAGTTGTCGCCTAGCTCGCTGACTTTTTGATCCATACATTCACTATCTTACAACAGATTATTTTCAATATGTAGCTTATATTCGACGATTGTATGATTTTGCTTTGATGATACCATGACATTCGCTAACATATTATTGTTGTATGTAGGTAGGGAATGCACGCTGGAAAATTATGTATATGCCAGGAAATCTTATTGCAGCCGTATTTAAATGGATTATCGGAACACACATCCTGCATAACACCACGTCCGAGAATTGATTCAGGTTCTCAGCATATGTATTTGGGTTTTTACCATCAATAAGTTTGGTCACATTCGGTTCGATATCAGACTCTCCTCCAGCATTCTGGGTATCCGTACTTTCCGAGGAGCCAACATCATTATCATATGTTATTGCTGCCGGAGTACTAATGTAGATATCACAGGCACAGCGGAGTCAAGTAAAATCACCAAAGTTTGATGTTGAAGGCTGGAATCACAAAAGACCTCTAGAATCTTTGCTGATCGCGTTTACCTGAAGTTCTCTAAATCACAAACTATATGACACCAATGGGAATGTTGCCAACGATGTGATTGGTTTCAAAACATCGTCACCATAAAAAACCTCTGATTTGAAAATGAATGCAGGCTGGTACATGTAGTTAATCAAGAAGCATAGGCTGCTCAGAAAGTAAAAGTGTGCTATCGAGAAAATGGAGAGGAAGTTACTGCAGGAATAACGTTCGAAGGTTTTCTTCTTTTCAAAGCCAGAATGGAAGCCTACAAAGAATGAACTATTCACCTTGCACGAGGATGTCAGAGAATTCCGTCCCCCAGACCTAGACGAAGTTAAGGCAGCAATATTCAGTATAAAGTCTAATAAAGTTGTTAGCGCAGACAGGTTGCCTGCTTGAGATTACATGGTTAAGAGCATGTACCAGCTCATCTTTCAGATAGTTAGAGGAATACATGTCCCAAACATATAAACTCAGCATCATCCGATTCACGAAAAAAAATCTTTTGACTGTGCTATAGAGGAATGAGCCTCCTAAATATCGCCTATAACATCTTTTCAGTCGTATTAGTTATGTGAATATATGAAACCATTCATAAACAATTTGATTGGTTTCAATCCAAGAAAATCCACAACAGCAAGCCTTGGAGAAGACCCGGAAGTCTTAGATTGATAGTCACTATCTATTTGTCGACTTCGGTAATAAATTAATCAAGATCTTCAATACCAAGAAAGGTTTTAAACAAGGCTTTGCCACTTGAAGGTTGTAACAGCCCTAGAAAGAATCGTGCAAAATTCACTGTCCGACAAGAGAGGCACTATCTTTTCTAAGTCCGTACAATTACGAGTACCTTCGTACGCAAATGACATTGATGTGAATTGGCAAACACTACAAACCGACAATAAAACGTTTAATAGTATTGACAGCGGTAATAATGGCACTAATGTTAAATGAGGGAAAATTATGTTACACCCTGTCTTCAAAAAAGAACGCACACTACCGACGGCTTGGCTAGAAAGTCAGCAGTTTACCTTGGCTTCGTAATTAAAAGCAGCAACGTTAGAACTCAAATGCAGGATTACTTCTGCAAATCGCTTGATCTTTGAGCCCTTTTAGGCTAAGTTGGCCTTAAACAAGATCATTAGTATCCCTGCATTGCTCTATGACATGTAAATGAAGAAGCACTTGGCTGTTTCGAGAAAAAGAAACTATGTGATCGATCCCACTTATATATGTTAGACGTTGAATGGAGGAGGAATTCCAGATTAACCCCGAGGGATGCCAAAAAAAGTTCACAGTTTAATTCTTATTATTTCATTTACTTAGACTCTGCAGTTGACACTGACAGCATCAGTACACAATTAAGTAAAATAGAGTTTCAATCTAACCCTTTGACTTATGAGCACGTAATTAACTTTTCAGCTACTATTCCACATAAGTTCACGAGGCGAATGAAAGTGTTATTGTTTGCTTCGATGGACAAGTTCTCCGTGACTCTGTTTGTATTGATAGAAGATGAAGAAGTAGATTAAGTGAAGAACGGTGCTAGAGTAAAATACGGATTTTTTGAGATGAGGGTATAGTGCATGCGTATTTTGAAAAACTGTTAACGATTTCTTACTAAATTGTTCTGACGTCCATAAAGCTACAATGCATAAAAATTAGCATTCACTGTACCCATAACCTTACTTTACTTTACTTACAATCCTTAGCTAGCTACTTCCTGTTACATATGTGCCAGACGAAGCGTCTATTGCTAACCTGATGGGCAAGTGTCCTTAGATGTCTAACAAGAGGTCCTCAAAAGGAGGAAGTGCAGCGGAGCAATTCTTCTCGATGGAATTAACGGTGATTTAACGCTCCAGCCAGCTTTATATGAACTTCTTCGACACATTCGAAGCTCAGGTCAATAAGCTACTTTCAAAACTAACGTAGGCTCTTGAGGAAAAACTTAATTGCAGCCTTAGCGTTGAAAGAGTTGACGGGCTAATAGCAGCACTCGCGGTAAGATTGTCATTTAGCCCCCACACCTCTGATGTGCTTAAAATGTTACTATGTTGTAGTACTCGTCATCTTGAAAAACTGTCAGGTCGGTGCCTATGCCTTACAAGGGATTTCAACCCCCTTTCCACAGAGTTAGCCGCTCACGTCACTACGCTAAAGATATGTCAACAACTGTCAGGAAGGCGTCTATACCTACAATACGCTTATGAATCAAACGAGGAATATCAAACGGTGGTAGGCGGGTTTAATTGTAACGGAAAAAGCTTTGTTATGACTCTCAAATGAAGAAATACGGTAAACTCTTCCAGTATTCTGGAATTCTTGACCATCCGCGCGGCCAACGTTGACCCAACAACACCTACACCGTCAGAATCAAGTACCGAAGACTAATACTAACGCACCATGGGATTCTTCAGATGAGAAAAGCACAGCACGAGAAGCATGCGGTCGAAAATATTGGGAGTTTATACTCCAGAGTCAACGTACGGAAATTTTACCAACTGGTAAAAAGAAAGTAGCAAGACCCGGACAGAAACCTGCTGAGATGAAGAAGTAAACCTTGTCAAACCTTGGACAAACTTCTTCTGCGGACTGAATAAGCACGACTAAAACCAACATTCCACAGTACAGCAGAATCGACCATTCAATGTAGATGACGATAATCAAAACTTTCGCTCACCTGAACAAAACGAAAAGAGGGTAGTAATATCTAAGCTTAAATCCAAAAAAGCTTTGAGATTTGACGACTTACCGGTATAAACACTCAAAGTAGATAGAAGTGACTTTGAGAAAAGCAAACCGATTCTTATATATAATAATATATATAACCATGTTTAGTTGCGGCATACCTACCAAATTCGTTCTTCTATGCGGAATGACGATGGAGAACGCTTGGTGCTCCGTCAAGATTGGCATTGGCAAAAAAGGTTTTAGACAAAAGTTGTCATGTGACTTCTTTAACATCATACTTGAAAGCATTGTGCGGAACTCACAAGGCAACACCGGAGGCACAATCTTTCAAGAGTCTGTAGAACCACTGGCGTATGCTGATGATTTGCAGAACTTAACGGGCTCCCATCTGTCTTTCGCTAGTACTGAAACGGAAGCTTCAACAATAAATTTAACAGCAAATGAGGACAAAACCAAGTATATGCTTTCAACACGAAGAGATACACAATATCGCAGTGTTAGTCAGGAAAAATGATCCGACAACTATAACTTAGAGGTAGTAAACAACAAGGCAATTTAGTAGTAAAATCCTACCTGTAACAACTAAGAATACTGTATATAAAATCTTTATTATCCAAGACTGAAGCGTGGACTCTATCGAAAGCGGGTGAAGATATCATCGTTCGTTTCGAAAGAAAAAATCCAGATATTCCGGCAGAAGCTGGTGCAGTTTTATAAGATGTTTTATCCACCGTATTCACCTTCGTATTACCATTTATTCCGGTCCTTGCACTTAATGAGAATTCGGGCATTTTGAAATTGCCCGAAAGGTGGCAAAATGTGAGAACAAATAATGGCACATATAATTATATATAACTGATTAAAGTTTTTCCTAATAATAAATATTTATTATTTAATTGCACCTAAAAAAAACCGAGGGAACCTATTGGCCACCCCAATACTTTGAATTATCATTCTCTAATTTGTATTGTATCTAATTGAACTTTTAACTTTATGTTAGATACGTGAAATTGTAATTAATGAAAATTCTTTGTATCAAAGTGTAATCTATAATGAAATAAGCTAGAATTATAAATAAAATAAAAATAAAAATATCTATAATCCTATAACGATTTAAAAAAAGACATTTCTTCAACTCATATCTTATTTAGCTACAGGGTTACATATAACACGCATGTATAATGTAATAAGACATTTTTTCCGTATAATACATGGAAGAGTTTTGACATATGTATTACAAAATTTATTAATTTCTGTGGATAATTTAACGAAACAAGTATTGAGTGTGCTAGCCTCATATAAACACTTAACTTATAGTAAACAATTCCGTCAAGACTATTCGTTTTTTTTTTTGTTGTGGAAAATCTCCGCTAGTTTCTAGAAATACGAAAACAAAAATAATGGTACCTATTACATGAAACTTACTCTTAAATCCCCTAGAGTATGCCTTGTTATACCAACCTACGAAAAACTAATCTAAGAAGTATTTTGAAAACATGCTTGTACAATATCTAGAGTACTAGTTACACAAAATTGAGATACATAAAAAAAAACACAAGTCGTAATACAAAAGCACAAACAATTTATCTACATATTTGCAATGCAATTGAAGTACTGAATTTTCACAAAGCGATAACAGGACAAGAACTTTACTACCGCATCTATATAAACTGCTTCACTGCTGGTACGTATAAGTGATTCGTGTTATTCTTCTCAACCGAAAAAGACCATATCGAAATCAGAAGAACACGAACGATTTGTTTGGTATTTTTTCGGGTTTTTTTTTTCCTTTTTTTTAGTTTTCAACATTTAAAATGAAGTGTGCGGTAATAGTTGCTATTGTGATCGCTACTTCAGTTGTAAGTGCGAAGGACTGGTGGGAAAATGGAAATTTTTACCAAATCTATCCAAGATCCTTCAAGGACAGTGATGGTGATGGAATTGGTGATTTAAATGGTGTGTAGTTAAATAAATATGATCTATATTAGTTTATTGTAAGAAACACAGAATGAATAAAACTACAATATATGTATATAACAAGAAACTCTAGATCTTACTGAAACTATTAAAGAAAAATCAGAAACCAATCAACGGCCTTAAATAGTCGTAATACTTTCTGACTCAAAATTAAGAACTCCGCAGGAGAATAAAATAGTATTTTCTGTAAGATTCTAATGAGTGCTCTTTTATAAATGGTATTTTGAAATGAAAGTTGTTTTAAAGGCGTCCAATTAAATCCGGGATTGAAAAATGAGAGAAGTATATACAAGCACTTCTTGTACTTTGAAGTACTCGACCTCAAGAGAACAATTACATAGGCTAATTTCGTAATGCTTAGCGCCACTGCAGTTGCTTTATTTCCTTTATTTTCTATTTCGGGTATTTCCTAGATTTCAATTTCAACATTTTACTTTTAGTTCTGTTTTTGTATTAAAAATTTGTGTCTTATTTTTCATCCGCATAATAATGCCACCCGTATACCGCTCTGCAGCTTAAACGAATTTGCGGAGTTAAAACAAATAATTGACACGGAATGTTTCGATGGGTGTTCTTGAAACAATTTTTGAATTTAAGCCTAAAAATTAATTATATTTTCCATATACTCGTAATAGGTGTGTTTTTTGGCATCGGTATCAGCGCTTAATTTCTAAAACGGAAAAAAAACGATTATCGACATTAAGTATTAATATTCGGAAAATTTGGCAGCACTGTTATTTTAGTTGTTCAAAAAAATCACTCTTAACAGTCAATTTTCGTATATAACTGCTGTTTTTAGAAGACCTTTGGCTGATCGTTTTGATCGTCGTTGTTGAGGGTGTTTTTTTTTGTAAAACTTCGGATCTTCTTCCCTCTGCAAAAGAGCCTAATCCGTGAAAGTTCGACGTGCACAGTGGTCATTTGACTTCAGCTCTTGGGTTAATTCGATCTAATGCGGATATGTAGCCAAGTCTTTTTACTTTGATTGCGATCTTGTCATACCGACTCACTTGCAAGGAAACATTATGCAGTGAATAACTCATTTCGAATTTTTGAACTAAATACTCAATTTTTCGCTTATCCAGACCATTATTTGTTTCGATGGTGCTACAGATGTCTCATGTTTTTAACGTAAGTACCTGCCGTGTGGGCTTAAACTTACGGGATGCCCATACATCCATGGGAGCAAGGATACGCCTTGCCAGCGCTCACCAATAAGTTTCACTGTATGATACCAATTCGGAACTGTGTTGCCGGCACAAGTTCCACCCTTGGTATGAGTCGAGGCCGACCTAAAACCTCTTACTGCTCTTAGGGTCGCAGCACCCATCACTTATTGCAACTCCACATTGAGTCAACCAAGGAAAACCAAAGGAAAACCAAAGGAAAACCATAGGAAGACTCTTTCCCGCGATTTTGGGTTTAAACCACAGCCACCATGACGCTCCCACAAGGGGGCCTACCTCTAACAAGTCAGGCCCGGACCGAGATCCGGGGGGCTCCTGACTCCCATGGTACCGTGATTTAAGTCCTGGTAGGGACTACCGGTGGTCCAGCCGCCAACAAGACCTATGACCGGCAGCTTGTGACTGATCAAATCGTAGCAACCTTCGGTAGCGTCATCTGAAGATGTTTACGATAAGACCAGTACTTTGCTCTGCCCCCGTTCATTATTAGACAACGTCATTAAAGGGCGAAGCCTTGATAATTGGGCGGGGGCCCCGATGGTGCTACAGTCCTATCCATCTACTATGAGGCCATCCTCTACCTACTGCGTTGTCCCTCTGGGTTGGAACGAAAAACTTTCCGGGGAGGAGCGCTGATGTCCATGTGCGGATCTAATGAAAATTCCTTATTATGTATTTATATGTATTATATAATAAGGAATTTTTAAAACTACGCGGTTTCTAACTCAATTTTATGTATGTTACATGTAGGTATACATATGTATGCTCGTAATGGTGCCACGGACTTATGTCCTTTATTTCTTTAAATTTTTGTGTCACGTATCATTTTACGAAAAATTTGATTCAAAATCTACAAGCCTTGAGCCTTATGAGTCTTGACATATTCGTTTCCTAAATGTATCCTTGAAAGTTCATATAAAGTATTGTCGTTTGCCTAATTTTATGATATCTATCTATTCTCGCCCTTGCATTATTACACATCTTAAGGCTCTTATGTTATCTTTGATCAAACTTTTGGTTGATACAATCAATCAATATTTTTCTTTCACAATTATTTGCAAATGCTTAGACAATTCGAGTAATAACGTTGGTATCTCTCGATCGACTACAATCATAGATCAATTCTGATTCTTTTATTTTTTGAAGTATTGTTTTCCTAAATCCTTAATATAGCTGGACAAAAGACCGCTTGCCTTGCGATTAGCCTTCTTGAGAAGTTTGATGATTGCAGATTATTTCTCGATTGTTTTCTGCTACGAGTACCTTTACCATTTTTAACAAGTTGTTTATTCAAGACGTGAAGAATCTCAAATAAATAAAAACTTATAACTTCAACGTGTGGCGTTTTTGTAAGACCCTTGTAATCCAAGTCGACCAATTTTGAGATTTGAGAACCCCTTGATTTAGTTATAAATAAGTGCTGAACCAAAAACCTAAAATCATAAAATTTAATAATCATAATAAAAAAACACAGGAATTAATTAGTTGAATCGGTTCATTATACCCTTTTAACAGTCATAACAATAACCCTTGTCAAAGAATTATTAAAGGTCCAAGGATGACATGTTTAAAACCAGGCAAACAAGTGATCGTAAACCTTTCCTTTAAATTCTTATTTTGCTTCTCTATATCTCGAAGGAGTTGCACTAGTTTTTCCATAGCACTAATCGAACTGCTTTGGTGACCTTGTGGTGGTCGTGGCCCCCAACTTGTTGGGGGGTCTCTCAAATAGCTCAGTTAGTTCGGCATTCAAATCCTAACCGCGTCCGAAAGACATTGTTTTTTTGAGGCAACTAAAATAGTCGAAACTAAAATAATTAAAGACAGCTAGAATAAAACAAAAAGTCCAATTACATTAATAATTTAGTATCCCCATTAAATGTTGGATACCACCCGTGGAGCGGAATAACCATAGAGCCCATTCATTTTTCTTCTTTCTTTTTCCAATTTTCCAAAAAACCTAACACGTGCTCCGACATTTACAAGTCATTTTTTACAAAAAAAAAAACAAAAAAATCCTAGTAAACTATGAAAGTAATTTATCTAGTGCAGAATAACTACGAGTAGTTTCTGAAGTAAAACAATGCTCTGTTTGAATTTTGGGCTCCACATTACTCGTATGTTGGATGGAAGTAATCAGTACGAAGTAGGAGAGATTTGAGAATGTTCCTTATTTGTTCCGTATTCGAGGATGCAACTGCTATCAGGGATACTGGCGCTGTTCCACCCCTTTTTCTTAATTTAATTAACATTATGATATGCCAAGTCACATGTATAATTTAGTTAGATTTCTGAATAAATTTCTTAAACTTCCTTTCTAGGCGTCACCCAGAAACTGCAATACCTCAAAGATGTCGGCTTCACTGCAGCATGGCTTTCCCCAATCTTCAAATCTCCGATGGCAGATTTCGGCTATGATATAGCAGATTTTTATAAAATTCATCCAGAGTACGGTACTATGGAAGATTTTGAAAATATGATCAAAAAAGCCAAAGAAGTTGGCATCAAAATTATTCTCGATTTTGTTCCAAATCACTCAAGTGATGAAAGTGAATGGTTCAAAAAATCAGTTCATAAGGATCCCGTCTACAAGGACTACTTCGTTTGGCACCCAGGGAAAACAGACTCATCCGGAAAACGGGTACCGCCAAGCAATTGGATCAGTGCATTCCGTTATAGCGCATGGGAGTGGAACGAAATCCGCCAGGAATATTATCTTCATCAATTTGCAATCAAACAACCAGATTTAAACTATCGTAACCCAGCGGTTGTTAATCAAATGAAAGACATAATGCTTTTTTGGCTTGGGAAAGGCATAAGTGGTTTCCGTATTGATGCCTGTCCATTCTTATTTGAAATTGATGTAGATGAAAACAATAATTACAAGGATGAACCGACTAAGCCAATTACAGCTACTTGTGATGAAAACGACTATTGCCACTTGCAGCATATCTATACAAATGATCTACCTGAAACACTGGATATGGTTTACCAATGGCGGGAACTTGCAGATAATTACAAAAAGGAAAATGGCAGTGATACCAAAATTTTACTCACCGAAGCTTACACAAGCTTTGAAAATATGATAAAATATTATGGTGATGGAAAGCGCAATGGATCCTATGTTCCTTTTAATTTTGATTTGCTGTCAAATTTTAATACAAACTCAAGTGCAGAATTTTTAGTTCAAAGTGTAAATAAATGGTTGAACGCGATGCCGAAGGATGTCTATGCAAATTGGGTGCTTGGAAACCATGATAACAAAAGATTAGCTTCACGGTTTGGATATGAACGAGCGGATTTGTTAAATATTTTACTGCAAACACTCCCTGGTATTGCTGTTACATATAATGGCGAAGAATTGGGTATGACGGATGTATATATCAGTTGGGAAGAGACAGTCGATCCACAGGCATGCAACGCGAATCCCGATAATTTCGATTCCTATTCTCGTGATCCAGCCAGGACACCGTTCCAATGGGATGCATCTAGTAATGCAGGTAAAAATTGGATATTTTTACAATTTTTATATTTGGTTATATATGATATATTTCTTAAAATAGGTTTTACAACTGGATCAAAGACGTGGCTTCCAGTTAGTAAAGATTATAAAACTAAAAATGCGGTTGGAGAGGAAAGGGCTCCACACAGTCATTTGCAGATCTTCAAAAAGCTTATCCGACTGAGAAAGGAACCGTCTTTTCAAGATAAGAATAATTTAAAAATTCAATCCATTTTGGACAACATTGTTATTTATAGCAGGTTTGTGATTGAAATTACTACCAGCGTATATATGCTTACATATCTCTCTGTTGAAATATAAATTTTTTTTACTCAATTTTATAGATACACTGAAGGCAGCGATAGATATGTCGTTATTCTTAATCTTGGAAAGAATAATCAAACAATTGATATCAATAAGTATTACCCAGTAGGAGATAAAGTTGAGATTATTACCACCTCAATTCAGTCAAGCTACAATGATGGGTAAGAAACGACAAACAGACTTTTGGCGTTTGCTACTTATAGTTATATATTTTCTAATTTTTTCCACAATCTAGAGATGTGATCGATGCATCGAAGTTCATTGCACAAGGTCAGGTTGGAACTGTTGTAGTTGCAGTGAAATAAAACTTAAAAATAAATAATTGTTTTATAATTGTCAGTACAGTAATGATAATTCTTCGTTGCAATACAATAATGCGTAAAATGTGAAAACCACGTCTTTAATTTATGCAATTAGTTTATGCCTTTAAACAATTTAGAAGGAAATAAGTATTGGAAATAATAAAATTGCAACAAGTTATGGGCCTAGTTGCATGCGAAGTAAATTAAAAGAAAACTTTGGTTTGCTCGGTTATGCACATGTGTAGTTAGAAAAGTAAATTTAATAAAGTAATTATTTAGTAAAGCAACTAATTTTTTTTTGTACACCGAGACACAAACATTATTGGGTTAGTGGGTTTCTGCTGACGATTAGTGCACAGACTGCAGAATTGTGTAGAGTTTTTTTTTTGTTAAATTAAAAAAACAAAACGATGGGATAAAACTAGAGAAGCTCATAAATGGAGATCAATGGAACATTTGGAAGTTCCAAGATAAAATTATTGCATGTTCTTCTGACTTACTTAAATATGTAATGGGGGAAGAAGCAAAGCCTAAGCACTACTTAAGCAGTAAAAAGGGATGACCTTCCAGCTAAAATAAGGTCATTGTCTCTTTTTGACAGTAAAGCACAAGGGATAATTGTGACCTCTGTAGGTCAACAGCCAATCCTTCACATTACTAATTGCAAGACCTCAAAATAGATGTGGGATAAACTTCACAGTGTATACGAATTAAAGTCTAAGACTAGTATACGCATGCTACAGCAGCAGTTTTATAGCTTCGTTAAAGATCTTGAGAACGATATTGCGATGCAAGTTGCAGACTATTGTGCAACAGTTATCTGATGTGTCATTACTAAAATTCTAATGACCCTTCCACCTTCGTATATCCATTTTTGTATTGTATAGGAGTCGACATCTGCAGATCAGCAAACACTGGAAAATCTAATCACAAAGCTTGTAGTGGAAGAGGCTCGTATGGGTTTAAACAATGGAACTACTCGTAATTTCTGAGATATTAATGCTTTAGTTGCGAACAAGCGAAATTCGTGGAAAAAGGCAACTAATAAAAGGAAGCAGCAGCCAAAACCAGGAAAGTGTTTCATATGCAAGGAAAGGGGACACTGGAAGAAAAACTGTCCCAAAAGACGAGAAAAGGAAGAAAGTGAAGGATCTAGTGCAAGGCGCAAGGATCTAGTGCGAGGTTCTTCTAGCCGAAAGTTTTTCTGGTGATTACATGACCAGCAGAAAGGAGTGCTTTATAAATTGTGAACATTTTGGGTAACCTATTTCCTTTACACTTGGAGATGGTAATATATAACGCTTTTGGCAGAGGGGATGTTAACGTCGTTTCTTATAATAACTCTTCGAAAATTATTTGGCAGATGTTTTATTTGTTCCGGAAATCCGTCTCAACTTATTTTCACTTAATTGCGCGCTAAACAATGCTCAAAATACGAAATTTACAGAGGTAATACATTGCTTGTAGTGGGAGTTCGACAGGCAAAACTATTCAAGTTTCTTATGAAGGTGGTGAAGGGTTTTGGTAACGATGGTTTGGTAATTATCAGTACATATAAATAATAATAAGTAATTGAATTAAATTAAAGTGCACAGGTTAAACTATAAATTTACGTTTCTTTCATATTTGTTGAGGTGTGTAGGGTTTTTCACTTTGATTCTATATTTTTGGGGTAAAGGGTAGAAGAATTCGGTTTAAAGGAAAGATGTCTTTTCTTGATTAATAGTTACAGAAAAGAGAAAGTATATTTGTCCGGAAATCACATCCATATTTAACTTTTAACTGTCATACATTTGTACAATACATATTACAATTCATAATCTTACGTTACATTGCTTTGTTTACATAAGACCTTAGTAGTTACATTTAAATTAAGTTTTAAATCGATATGAGAAAGATGATAAATTCAACAAATAAAATAACTATATGAAATTAAATGCAATTGTATTTCCGAACACCTATTTTTATTTCAATATGTTTTATCCATAATGTCTTACTTGTCCTATGTCAACTAATCAGATTTTTAGGTTAATTAAAAACTACCTACTCGTACATATCTACATATTTCTAAAAGCTGAAAAGTAGGTAAAAACATCTATATTTGAACAACAATCTACAAAGGAAAATGTCCTGGAGGAGAACAAAATGGTCACCATCTTATGTCCGATTCAGAACCTTGTAACTTTTGTCTGAAACATTTTTCGCGATATCGCGTATTTTTCGAGTAATTTGGATGTCTCAAGTTAAAAAACTCACCCAGTATAAAATGCCTTAAAAAACCTTACATGTGCAGCAAACATTTTGAAAATGCCTTTTTGGGAAACAAATATTTAAAAAGCAAACGCTTATCCCTCTCTCTTTTTAAAACGAAGCAAGAGTGTTTCGAACTCTGAAGACGGTTCTATTTGCTTTGATACAGTCAAAGCTAAGATTACGTATGAAAATTACAGAGATTTAAAACTGAGTTCGAATGAAGCTACGATAGGAGAACTAAACTTGGCTTCTAAAAATTATCAAGGAAAAAATTCAATGATCACATTTGAATTTATTAAAAAAAATAGATCGCCTTTTCGATCTTTTAAATGGATCTTGAACGGAATGATGAAAATAACCATTTTATAATAAAAATGAAGGATTATATACGAGCATTAAATATTAAACCCATTAACGCAACAAAGAGATCATTCTGTTTCAAAGGTTTAGCTCTAACTATAGGGAGCGTTTTAAGAATAAGCGGAACGTTATTCATGAATCATGATGATGTATATTGCGTTTATGTAAATAAATTTAATCAAGATCCATTACAAAACTTATTTGGGAAAATAAGAGCGCGGAACATAAATAAAAGTAACCCCAGTGATGCTGAATTTAGCTCATTGATATCGATGAAATTTCTATTTAAATCGAAATATTCCATTTGCGAGGAAGACGTTTCGGAATACTTGCAGGTGGATTGAAATGCCGTTTTGCAGAATGATACAGAGGAGCAAAGAGTGCTTACTGAGAATATTCTTCAGAATGAAAACTGTTTTGAAAATAACATGACTACTAATAATATAATTAATCCATTAGATGAAAACACCGTATCAGTTAAGGTACCGCAAGTTAATCACCTTCCTATTAGATATTTTGCAGGATTCTGCTATTTCAAAACGATAAAAAATATGAATAAAATCTGTGAAAATTGTGCGGGAGAAATTTTAAAAGACAAACACGATTTCAATCTAACAGAAGTACTGATAAAATTAAAAGAATATGAAAATTCGAAAGTATTTACAAGTATGCCGTCCTCATATACAAATATTCTTCGCATATTTTGAAAAACTGCCTTTTGCATCTAATTTAAGAGAAAACATAATCAAAGAATGTATAAAGGCAACAAATATGAATTTTCCGAAATGGTTTGACATCTCTAGTGTATGTTATGAGCACAAGATTAATTTAATAAATTTCCTAATAATTGTATTGTTCTGAAAAAATTGTAAATGGGTCCTTGATAAGAAAATAAATAAAAACATGAATCACAGAAATAAAATAAAAAATTGCAAAATGTAACGAGCGCTTAAAACTGACATGATAAATTGGCAACGATTACTGGTGGGTTGGAATGTGGGGGTCGATGTTCTGCCACGTCCTCCCACGTGCCCCCTGGAAACTACTTACGAGTAAGTAAAGGTGATTTAACTATAATTTGTCAAAAAATGTTAAGAAATCACAGTTTTCCAATTTTTTCCTAAAGCCGCCTTTACTTAAGTAGGCCAAGAGCAGTGATCAATTATTATACATGGATATTAATAGATAATACTAATGTACATATACATCTTGGAATACATATGTGGTATGTCCCAAAAGTAAAGAAAATTATTTTTTTTTTTTAAAATTTTTCAAACATGCAATGAATTACAAGTTGTCACCTTCAAAGTAGGTCCCTTGAGAGCGGACACAGCGATTGCAACGATGCTGCCACTCTTCGTAGTGATACTGGAAGCCAATTTCTATCATTGCCTTCAAAGCCTTGGTCATAGCTTTTTTATATTTTCTTCCGGCACGGTGCTACTCTTAAGGTAAGTTTTGAGTTTGGGGAATAAAAAAAAGTAGCAAGCGGCCAAGTCCGGACTCATTTGACAAAACCACTGATAAAAACATGTTTCTTCGGGGATTGATTTGACTGAACCCATCATAAGCAACCTGATTGGACCCTATCAGTGTGGTTTCACGCAATGAAAGTCCGCAATGGATCAGATATCCACACTCCGGCAGATCCTGGAGAAAACCGAAGAAGTCCAGATCGATACCCACCATCTACTTATCGATTTTAAGGCTGCATATGAGAGCATTTATAGAGACGAGCTATATAGAGCGATGTCTAGTCTTGACATCCCTGCCAAACTCGTCCGTTTGTGCAGGATGCCGACGGATAACGCCCGCTGCTGAGGGATATGTTTGCCTAATGTCGACTATATGATTATATTCAGTGGTAACATGTAAAACCTCTTCGGTCCACAAAAAATTTACCGACAGCAGTGTGACTTCCGGCCTGGAAAATCTTGGAAAGAACTAGCCACTTCCAAGTCAATACCTACCACCTATCCTTATGACAGCATCCATTGTACTGTGCTTTATAATGCGATTGCCTAATTCGGGGTCCCTAGAAAACTTGTCCAGTTGTGTCGCATTATACTAGAAAATTTGCGATGTGCCTTACAGCTTGGAAACAAAACCTCAGAATTTTTCCAAACCTCCACCGGATTCCGGCAAATAAATATGCTCTCATAATATGTTTTTTTCAATCTCATATTAAAGTACTCGTATTATGTAACCGCAGACAGGTATTAGCACAATAAAGATCTTCCCAGCTGTTGGGACACGTCGTTGATGTAGACACTTCAGCGTCGCACTGACCGTACAATTTTCACTGTGAACACTCATTACTTTAGAGGAGTTCCTCTTACTGTGGGTTAATGCAAGCTCCGCAAATGACACCTTGTCGAAGATTACCACCAGAATAAGCCTGGCAACCGGCTCTACTTCAGTCTGGTTTAACAAATTGGATCCAAATCTCTACTCCAAGGAACAAAATCATACTCTATATAGTATTGATTTTGCTATTTAAAATATGGTTCATTCATGGCTCTCGGAAAAATATTTCCAATATACTTACTTATTTAGGTGGCGCTACAGTCCGGGGTGGACCAGGACCTCAACCAACAACCTTTCCACCTGCCGTTCGCCAGCGGTGCTGCACTCCAAGTTAATTGAGATCCCATTCCACTTGTTCGCACTACCGTATATTCGGGCGGCCGTACCTTACTGCGTTGTCCCCGAGTCACGGAATTGAAGATTTTTGATCTTTATATACAAATAGTTTGCGTATATTTTTTGAAAGAAAAGGGACCAAATATGTACTCGTAAATATACATTTTCCGAATAAGTTCGATGTTGCTTAATGCTTTTAAATTTTCCAAATTTTGTAGGTACTTCCTGAGCAAGAAAATTTACAAAAATATGTACATATATCTTCAACCCCATAACATGTATTAGCCCTTAACACCTCGTGCTTCAAATAGGTACCAATCGCTTTTATAGTGTGGTGCAACATCATACCCACCCCCTCCAGCACTTCCACCTTCCAGAACCAGTCATCTCATGAACTTAAAAATTATATCCCTACACACACACACACAAACACACCCCCCCACCTTTTAATTTACATTGCATTACAAGCAACAAACAACATAACAAGCACACGTACATTAACAGCAAACCGGTTATACTGGGCAACGTCAACGTATGATGCCTTTGCAAATCGCAGTCCATTCAAGTTGAGATGGGCGAATTATTTATTTATTTCTTTCGTTCACGCATTGTTTTTGCATAAGAGTGTGATAGGAGATAAACGACTTTGCATATGTGCGTGACAAGTGGCAAGAGAAAAAGACGAAAAGAAATAAAATGACTTTCCTACTCTTTGTAACAACTTGCAGCTGTGCCACAGATAATAAATCTATTTATTATACATCTATTTATTGTCTGTTGATGTGGTTTTAGATACAAAACACAACCGCGGAAAGTATGCAATATAATGGGTAAGGGGCTGTCTTTTTCCACACATAATTCAGGGCTAAATTATTATTAATACTTTTAAGTAAAAGCTTTTTACAGGGTGCTTCAGATAGAATATAATTATTTATATTCGTGCTAGGAAAAAAGTGTTCTACCAAATTCATTCAAGTACCTATATTTCAGTCTTAATTGTGTGAACAATACGTGAACAATTTTTGTATTAACATTTTTTTTACAAAAACGCTTTAAGGAGATGAAGAATGCCGGCAAGCACATACAGCTAAACAAGAAGCATACATACGAAGGGCGAGAAGTTCACGAGTGGCTCTACGAGCAGAAGAGAAGGGAAGAGCATCGGCTTCTCCAGAAAAAGAAAAAAGAGCGCAAGAACTGCGTGATCGAAGATATTGAGAGGAATAACGCACGGAAGTATTAATAACAGGTAAAAAGAAGGTGTAAAACCAACAATAACCGTACAAAAACCGTACAAAAACCTGTTGAGATGAAGAAAAAAACCTTGTAATAGAGTCACAGTCGGAATTGACAATATGGAAAAACTTATTTTGCAGACTGTATAACAGGCAGAAAAGACCATTCAACCATAGATAAACTAACCTAGTTGGCAAACTCTACTAATACTTTTGCAAACCCTTAATTTTCGCACAGACACACTGTATGTGAATTACCAACACTTTTACATCTCTATAACCTGCCAGAATTTTCTAGAATGAGGGTAATTTAAAAGTAAATTTGCTACAATAGAATGAGAGCGATTTGCAAGCGTGTGTGCAATGTGGATAACGTTTTTTGAGTAAAATGAGCGGGTTTTGTGTAAAATGGGAGGGAAATTGCCATTGATGATAATTCACGCGTATTCACAGACAGGGTCATGCGGATAGAGAAGATCAGTAGAAAACTGGTTTTAGTTTTCTAATATCTGGAAAGTTCATCTATGCAATAAACTTAAACCAACTCATTTCTTAGATCTAGTCGGAAATGGGTATGCATGATGAATGGAATTTCAGCATCCTGTGCAATTTTTTTTCCTTACAGTTGAAGCGTGCTCAAGGGATTTGGTACCGTTAAAATGTTTGCATACAGTGAGTGCAAATGGATGTTAGGGAGGGAAATTAGATTGATACCGATGTGCATTGGTTTTAAATGTTTGCAAGTTATAATCACTAGGAAATAAAGAGCTCGGCAGGATATTCCATAACCGAATTGTACTGCTTAGGCACGAATCACGATATTTCAGAATACGCCCGAAAGTGGGCTTGAGGAAAAACTGAAGGGCATTCATAGCGAGACGGGTGTTACGATTGACCTTAAACCTTCAAGGGAATGAAATTTCCAGGCTACTGGAAATTTCGGTGGAGCACTGGTGGTGAAAATAACGATAGAACAAAGTGAGACCGCAGACATTAGGTCGGTGTTCAAGAGTGCTAATTGACTGCATAATATTGGCACCACCTATGATTTTATAGCCCGGTTTTGAATCCTATATAAAAAGTGCAAAGTAGTCTTAGGGGCATCTCACCAGATTTGTTCATTGCAATCCAATTTTGGGCAGATGAATGCCTTATATATTGAGGCCAGATCAGAGGGGGTGAAATATTTCTTAAATCGCTGGGGGAGGCCTAGACATTTAACAGCATTTTTGGTGACATCAAATATGTTGTCATTGCCACACATACCGAGAATGGAAAGTTTTCGGTTTCGACGATGAAATTTGGATAGGTGTTCAAATTTCACTTTAACGACAGCAGACAGCATTGCATTTTGGAAGCATTAAATTCCATACTGTTGGTGGTTCGAATTTAGTAATGCTGTTTATATCAGAATTTAATGAGCTTATCATACTCTGCCGTTCCTATTCTACAGCCGAAGATCAGGGACGTGAGTCTGGGAACGAATATGAAATGCAGAGAGTACTGTCGTGAGCAAAGGAATATATTGGATTAGCAGCAGCAGACAAGAGATCATTGATGAAATTTAAAAAGAGTGTTGGAGACAGAACGGAACCCTGGAGCACACAAGCTCTTATTTTGTGAATATCAGACACAAAACCATTCAAGACAACTTGAATTGAACGTAGCGAAATGTAATTTCTAATCCATTGAAGCAGGGTTTATCGAACCCAAATGCACGTATTTTCGACAAAAGAGCCTTATGAAAATCTCTGTAAAATGCCTTAGAAATCTCAAGTAAAACTACCTTGCTTTCACTAGATTGATGTACGCTTTGGTTTCACTTTTCGCTAACACATGCCATCAAATCACCAGTGGACCTGTTGGTACGAAAACCGCACTGCCGGTTATTGAGAAGCTTGAGCTGACGATTTTTCAGCGTTTCCATGACTTTGTAAAGAAAGGACGTAAGGGCAATGAGTCTGTAGGAGGTGAAAGAAGACGATTCGCCTCTTAGGGACGGGCTGGATAAATGCTGTTTTCCATCTGCTCGGACAGAATTCTGAAGAGTAGGATTGTGGAAAAACTTAGGCATTGGTTTTATCATCGAAGAAGAACACCTCTTCAGAAGAAGGGAGGATATACCATCTCGACCAGCGGATGTGTATGCTAAGACCTTTAAGTGTTGTTGCTACTACACGAGTGCAAAAGTGGATTCGTCGCATTGAAGATTCGACATACTCAAGTGTAGGTGGAGAAAAGCACAATCTGGAAGTGTTGAGCAGGCCACAAAGTGTGCAGCAAGCAGAATAACCTTGTACAAAGAGCTGACAGCTGGAATGCTTTTTTTTTTGACAAAAATTCTCGTCGTGTTCGGACGTGTTTTGGTTTTGCTCCGCATTAAACTTTTAAATATTACTTATTTCTTCCCCTTCCATATCTCTACTTCTGATATCAGTTCCGCGACATTATTACATTACCCCAAGTGCTGACTGTCTTTTTGGTTTGTTTTGTTTTTTTGGATGACCTCAATCTTTTCGCGCTCAATAACTGCCGCTTCTGATATCGGTTCCGCATATATTTAGTGCATTACCCCCCCAAGTGTTGACCAATTTTCCGATTTTGCTGAATTTCACTTGCAGTACATAACAGTGCGTAAAGTTCTTTGTTTACCTTTTTGTTTTCATTTGATAAATTTGCCATGTCTTGCGGAATTACTACTTTGATGTCAATGCTGACTTTGTCACTTGCAAGGGCATCTGTGGAAAATCATTCCATGCAATTTGTGTCGGATTAAATAAAAGGAATAGCGTATACATCAAAGACTTCTCTGACAACCTCCTATTCTTTTGTGATGAGTGCAAGATAATCTCGCTTTCGCACGTGTTGCTTGCTATAAAGTGCCTCAGTGACTCTAATGACTCATTCCAAAAAAATCGCACAAAAATGATAACGACGAATCAGTCCAACTTAGAAAGTAGTGTCAGTTATGCTGATGAATTAGGCAACTCGATTCTGTCCTCAACCGATATAATTAAGTCCAAGCTCACCAACATCGACAAACAATCTGCAAGTCTGGTCGAGATGAAAACTGCGATCAATGATCTCAAAGCAGTTTGTTCCGCCCAAAACATCTCTAACCTTAAATTGTGCGAATCGATAAATAACCTGCGTGAAGATCTTGAGACTCAATTTCAATCTACCTCAAAGAACCATCTATCTCTAATGCAGCCTGATCCAATGCTCGAAGTAATCTTTGACAGAATCAACGGTGTTGGTGACGATCTAGCTGCCGCACAATCAACCATTTTCGATATTGAGAATCATATCGAAACGGTAAGCAGCAAAATTGACGATTTACCATTCCACACACAACACCATCAGAATGTCCACTACAATACATCAATTTTGGCTGAATTACTGGAAACCGAAGTCGACCCACTTTTACCACAACCTCCTCGTCCACCACGGTTAATTAAATCCACAACTTCTCCCGCTGCCACTTCAATCCAGGAGACTGAAACTGTTTCACTGTCAACTCCTCCCATCGCCGCCCCACGCAAGCTAATCAAACATTTTGGTACTACATGGACACCTTCCGAATGGAGGCGTAGACTGGAAAAAATTGAAACCGATATGAGTACATTCTTCATCAAAGGCACCCCCGTAAACGCTGATATTTCTTGGATCACGAAATTCTTCGCAGACAAATATGGCATCACCATCAGCAAATGTGAAATGTTCCTGCCATCTCACCACAAAGGTAATCGAAGCTTTAAATTCGACCTCCCTGCTAGATACGAATGGTTATTTAAAAACCCTGCTGGTACTAATTTCAACGTTGGAAAGATGCGCATCTGTAAATGGATCGAAACACCTACCAAGAAACAGGATAAAAAGAAGCTTAAATCTAAGTTACCTAATTCCGATTCCAACTCCCATCCCAAACCGGACTCTAATAAAATACCGAAATCCGTCCCAAACCGTAGCAAACCTGACTCTGTACCGAAAACCGTTTCCAACTCCCGTTCCAATTCTGACTCTAATTGGAGATTTAAAACTAATATATTCCCCAATTTCGCCCCTCCCACTCACATCCCGAACCGACTTCATCGGTCCTCTAATTATATTGCACCTGCAGCCTCCGTTCCACCCAAGCCACCGCGTCAACGCGTCTCTTTCAAATTAGCACCAACCGCTCACAATAACCCCTCTGAAATACCTAACCCCTCTGCACGTGCCCCAACTAGCACTTCTTTCCCTAATTTTGACCTTAAAACCGGAGCTAAATATCCCAATTTCGTTAGGTCCCATGTTATAAATCCCTCACATGAACATGTGTCTAATGCCCCTTCAATCACCCCTGCATCGCCTTCAAAATCTTCGTCCACCTGCCCCATTTTTGACCCCCTTCTGCCTCCCACAGTTAAAATAACCCAACAAACTTTTGCCTCAACAGAATGTCGTTATGCACTTTCTAGGCTTAGAGAAAAAAAGACGTACGAGAATATACGTCTCCTTCTAGCATATCTGCATGACAAATCAGACTCAGTTTGTTATGAGGGGAAAACTAAAACAAGCGTCATGGTCTCAGCAGGAAGGTCTCCCTACTGACCTTACAAGTCTGAGGAACTTATACATCAAGTTCCACGAGATTTTTAATATGTCTCCGCAAAAAGTCTCAGACGACCTTGCTGCTTTCGGTAACTATGTGCACTCAAAAAGGATCTCACACCTCCAACGAAGCAGAGCTGACAACGACAAATTTTTTCGTCCCTAACGTGCTACCATTGCCAGTGTTTCGACCATCCACTCCTACGCCCTCTCGTAATAACCTTCCTCTTACCTTTTACTATCAAAACGTAAGAGGACTGCGATCTAAGACCCGTGCCCTCTTGCGCCAATCTCACGCTCTCCCATTTGAGGTCTACGCTCTGACCGAAACTAATCTAATTCCCGATATAAAGAATCAGGAATTATTCCCCCCTAGTTTCAATGTTTTCCGAGACGACGATCTTAACCGCCCAAATGATGATGCTCCGTGTCGAGGTGTCCTATTGGCCATCCGCAATGACCTAAACTCTTCACCAATCGCTGTTTCTACTTCCTCTAAACTTGACTACGTTTCAATAAAGATAACACTCCCCTGCAGGTCCCTGTACATTATGTGTTTTTACATCCTACCGGCCCAACCAATCGAATGCTACCAACTCGCTATCGATACAATTGATCAAATAATTAACTTATCTGATCCTCTCGATGATATCATCGTATTTGGCGATTTCAATCTACCTCAGCTGCACTGGACTCAATCAGATGATAAATCTTTTTTTATCGCTTACCCTGTCTCGAGTAAAGAATGTCTCTTCTTGGATGAGCTCACAGACTCTAGCTTATGCCAAGTTAGTGGAGTCTCCAACTATATGGGAAGGCAATTAGACCTCATTTTCACCACTGACTCCATAAACTCCTCTGTCTCGCTCTGTCCCATTTCACTATCGACCATTGATAACTTTCACCCACCACTTCTTCTTTCTCTTTTCCACCACTCTACTTTCCGCCCCACCCCGTCTGCAGCTACCACTTCTTACGACTTTCATAAAGCGAATTTCCGCAAAATTAACGCATATCTTAGTAAGTGTTCTTTTGATTTCGCCAATATGCCCCTAAAAAGTGCTCTCTCCATTTTCTACTCCTCTTCATCCTAACTATTAACGACCTTCAAAGGCTCATTCAACACTCAACACTTTCTCTCTATGCTGACGATACCAAATTTTTTAAACCCATTTCCTCACAACAAGACTCCACCCTCCTTCAAATAGATCTAAATAGTTTTTCCACCTGGTGCATCAAGAACTGCTTAGAACTCAATGTCTCCAAATGTCAATCGATTACTTTCTCACGTAAGTGCAAGAAGTCTCCTCTACGAATTTACCATCTTGACGGCCAACCTATACCCCTTGTTGAATCTATCCGCGACCTTGGTATATTATGCGACAGGCAGCTTAATTTCCGCTCGCATATTGATGAGATAATTTCTAAAGCAAACTCATCACTCGGCTTCGTTAAAAGATGGTCCAAAGAATTCTGCAACCCGTACGTGACTAGATCACTATACATCACTTACGTTCGCCCCCTTCTCGAGTACGCTAGCCAAGCGTGGTGTCCCTTTCAACGAGTTCATGTGTCTCATATTGAGAGGATCCAGCGTCGTTTTCTTCGCTTTGCTCTTCGAGGTCTACCTTGGAACGATCCTCTAATCTTACCTCCCTATCGAGACCGTCTCAAACTCATTAACCTGAATACCCTTGAGGAACGAAGGGACGCAGCAGACATTTTGTTCATTCACCGACTCCTCTCAGGCTCCGTCGATTGCATGCCTCTTTGCAACTCCATTTTCTTTAACACTAACCCTCGTAATCTACGTTCCACCCGTCTCTTTTATCTACCTATCCACCGCACCACATATGGCTCTAACGAACCAATCTCCCGTATGCTGCGTAAGGTAAACTCCAACCTTTCCGTTTTCGATTTTAATCGCAGCACACTTTCCCTCAAATTCGATCTCCTTCACCATCCTTAGCTTTAAGCCCTAGTATTAGTTTAAGTCTTAGTTTTTAAGCTTGTATTAAGCATAATAAATGGGGGCGTTAGCCCCCACGAAAATTAAATGAGCGTTGGCATTTAGTAAGAGGCAGAATTTCTTATACTTTTGACGAACGACCAACAATTTGTACTACCTTCTGGACATTGTAATATTTTTTGCTTCAGTTTTTGATCGTATTGAAATTTCACACGCTTAAGAAAAACGTAGCAGTCATTCCTGGCCCGTTTGAACTTTTTTCGGTTTTCTTCTGTCTCTTTGGTCCTGAAGGACCGAAAATATATTTCTCTAACCCTGGCAGTCTCTTTACAGCTTGAGTTGAACCACGCCATCGGATGACACTCTTCATCCGATGAGAGATAATGAGAATAGTATCTGTGATTATATCACCAACGGTATCCACATCGTTTTCGAGGAACCTTAACGGACAATTAAAATTCCTAAATAAGCTGTTAAGTTCAACCAATTAGCTTTGTCGTATTGTCAAATGCTTCTTTTAGGAATCTTTAAACTGACTGTGTCGGTATACGTCAAATTACACAGTTGTCCGACGAGCCTAGAGGGGATAACGCATCGACATTATACCCTCAAGTGCGCCAGAAATAGAGCCATAAGTCTCCTCGACATTGCATACATACCAGTCAATTTGTCTGAAAGTCTGAAACCCTTCGTCAGAAACCTGATTCGCCCCTATGAATAGGTTTCCGGCCGGGAAAGTTCACAATCCACCAAATTTTCACACTCCAATTGAACTTTCCATGAATCTCTACAAACATTTTTTCGAGCTGAATTTGACAATCGTTTCGCTGGCTGTTTTGAGACCAGGAACAGTTTCGGTTCGCTTCAGGTGTATACTAGGCTTTAATTGTAGGTGGAGACTTTTACATATTAATCTAGTACTATCATTGTACTAGAGCAACTATTAAAATTATTTTGCTTGGCGTACTGCACAACGGAAAGTATAACGAAATTTTTCGTTTTCGATTTCATTGTGTTATTTTTGTATGACATTTTTCGTTTCCCATCAACTGCACAATAGGCTTAAGTACGAGTACATGTCATAAACTCATCAATTTTCTATTTACTTAATTAACATTTTAACATACACATATTTTCTCTCTGACGAATCTCTTATGATTCTAAATTTTTTAATATTAATGTTGTTGTGTATAGCGCTCTATAAATCTTGTGCTTCTGGCTGGTAAATACATATTGAAACATTTTTTTTTTTTTATATAATTTACGCGCGCCTAAGGGGTTAGATACCCTTTTACTGTTGCCAGGGCGCGGGCGGAAAGATAGAAGGAGGAGAAAGGAAAATTGTTTTTGTAGTGGTTTGAAACTCAGGTGTGTTTGGTTTCTATGTTTGCTCTCCAGGGGTGGGAGTCCGAATAGGACGAAGAGTTTTTCTTCACTCAGAGTGATTCGAGGTATATCACAGTATTTTTCTGTTCTGTGCTTGAAACTCTACAACAGCCAAATCTACGTGTCAGTGTTATGCCTTCACACGCAGAATTTTTCTGTCTGAGTTCCAATTACACAAGCATTGAAGACGACCCCCGCTCCGGCGCCCCGGCTACTGCTTGTACGGGAGAAAGCATCAAAGAAGTCGAAAAACTTGTTCTTGAGGATGCCCGAATAAAGGTGAAAATGATGGCAGAGATCACCAAGCTTTCAATTGGTACCATTCACACCATTATTCATGACCATCTTAACCTTTCAAATTTCAGTGTAAGGTGGGTGCCACGAATGCTCACAGCGCCTCAGAAAAAAGTGAGAATCGCGTGCTGTAGAGAGCTTTTGGAGATGTGTAGTGAGAACGCGGACGGTGTTATGGATCGAATTGTTACTGGGGACGAAACATGGGTCCACCACTATGACCCTGAAAGCAAACAAGAGTCCATGCAGTGGCATAAAAAAGGAACAGACCCCCCGAAGAAGTTCAAAGTCACTCCGTCTGCCGGGAAGCTCATGGCCATAGTTTTTCGGGACTCAAAGGTAATCTTGCTCATTGAGTACAAAAAAAAAGTGGAACCATCAACGCCACATCCTACGCTTCCACTTTGCATAATTTGCGGGAGGAAATTAAAAAGAAAAGACGGGGTAAACTCGCATTGGGTGTGTTGCTTCTTCATGACAACGCTCCTGTTCACACGGCGCGAGTTTCCAAGGCTGCTGCGCGAGATTGTGGTTTCGAAGAAATCCAACACCCACCCTATAGTCCAGACCTTGCCCCTAGTGATTATTTCCTGTTTCCGGATTTGAAAAAATGTCTTCGTGGAAAAAGATTTTCGGATGATGAAGAACTCAAGTCGGCAATAAATGGGTATTTTGCAGAGAAAGAGGAAATTTATTTTTTTGAGGGTTTAAAAAAGCTTATCTCAAGATGTAACAAATGCATTGATGTTAGGGGTGATTATATTGAAAAATAAAAACAATTTAAATTGAATTCGCATTTTCCTTCATATCGATACCGAGAATATATTGAACGCCCCTCGTACATACCTAAAATAATATGTCGCAAATGCACTTTTTCGCCCTCCATTTCTTTAATTTTTTTAAGCATAAACCAAAAATCAGGACATTTTGTGAGATAAAATTGATTAAGACAATGTCGGCAGTTCCAGTGCATGATATTGTATATAATGAAACAAAAAACAAAACTTTGACTTTGTAAAAATCGAACACGAATTTTTGCAAATTATCCCAATATTATTGTCACTTCATTTCAATTCTGTTCTACAATGCAGAGTTATATACGGTAGAATTGGTCATATCATTTTTTTGAAGGCCTATTCATGAGATTGGATTTCTCTTGTGTCATTCCTAAGCTTCTACTCGTATGTGTAGAGACGCCTTAGACAAGCCTTCCGACTCATCATAATAGTCATTTTTTTGTTATTCATATTGACCCTACAGTATTTCAATACGGTACTGTCGATTTGGTTGAACTCTTTTCAAAGCTCCCCTAGTTGGATTCAACGCTATTGAAACTTTTACTTGGAGGTACGAGTTGTATGCTTCTTTTCTTTACTATAGTTCTTCTGGTCTCCGCATAGCTTGAGGGGAGCTCTTCCTGTCGTTGAATGTAGGCATCAAGATTCATGCTTTCTTTTTGAACAGAATCCGCACACGCTGCAGTCTGTTGAATTAGCTTCTGGACCGGAAATCAGTTGTATTATATTCTAGCGCAGTATACAATTAGATTACGGGTAAAACCATTAAACGATAGTATTTCTTCGTTCATGCTTTTTTATTCAAGCTTTGAAATTTTGTCCAGTCATGGTTGTCAACTGTTTAGGTAGATAAAAGTGGCTGTTTGAAAGACTAACCCACTTAGGCCTGTTGGCCCATTGTGATGACAAGTGTATCTGTGATCCTCTTACTAATGGAACCAATTTGAGCTTACGATGAAGCGTAGGAGACTTTTAACTTCTATATTATTTCTAAGTGAAGTTTTCTTCTTTAGGAGAAAGCTGGAGATGTAGAGAGTAGATGGGGGATTGTCTTCTCTTCCTCCTCGTCCATACAGCTTCTACATAAGTCGTTAATAAAGACGCCAAGCCTTCTTGCATATTTGCCTATAAGTCAGTTTCCAGTCATGACACCTATGATGGCGCTGAGATGTTTCGTATTTAGAAGGATGAGACTCTCAGAGCGATTCAGATCCAGCTTTGATCTGTATTCTCGCTAGACCTGGTGGTCCAAAAGTCCACTTGAGGTCTGTTTTTTATTCGCACCCAGCTTTAATATTGATTTGCACTTAGCGATTGGTATGTCTATGCGATCCTTTTCTGGTAGAATAGGCAGAATGGTTCCAATTTTGGCGAGTTCGTCGGTCCTAAAATTCTCTGGAATTCTCTCAACAAAGGTGAAGGTTGAACTGCTCTGCCATCTCTGTAAGGGATGATCGGCATTCAATCGTGGTTTTAGGATTTAATAACACTGAATCCAGGGACATGACAGCGGCCTGAATATTCGAAAAGATGCGGATATCCTTGGCAGATATCACGTTTTTCTTTAGCCAGGAAAGAGCTTCTTTAATCGCCAAAATTTCGACCTGGAAAGGAGAGGATAGATTTAGCTTATCTGACAATACTGCCACCAACCCCGCTATCGGTTTTAGATCCAATTATTTAGGACTGGATTATTTTATATAAACATTTTTCGTTATTAACATTGTAGTTAACTCGCTTGTGCGAGTATTTACAGTCGGGATCTACTCAGGATCTCAGCAGTTTGAAAAGTAACATAAGTTTGCACTTACTTATATTTAGCCCGATTAAGCTAAATTTAGCAATCTTGTCAATGTTGTATAAACTGTGTATAACAAATAAAAATATAATAATCACTTGTAATGTAATTTATTTATTTATTAAAATTTGTGATCATTAAATAAGTTCTCTCAAACATCTTCAACCCACGCTTACAGTTTTAAATTAAAAAAAAAAATATATTTAATAAAATCAACAGGTATCTAGTCAGCAAGCATTGCACCTTCTGTTTTCTGAAACCTCTTATACTTCTTCATATTTTTCTTTCCCTTAGCCTTATATGAATTCCATTGTCCGATTTTAATGTTAAAACAGATGAAAGGATCGGATCGTACTTGTTCTTTGCCTCTTTTGGCATATAACCATCTAAATTATAGAGTCCATCTTCAGGTGGAAGAATTTCAAATACCCGCACAACCTTTGATACAACAGCTTTTAACTCCATTTGAGCGAACTTTTGCCCTGCAGGTAACAACTTATTTAAATGTTAAAACACTACACTTGGTAGTTGTATACAAACCAATGCAATTCCTCGGGCCAGCACTGAATGGGACGTATTCAAATGGATTGGCTTTTACCCGTGTTTGCGGATTGAATCGCTCAGGGTCAAATTTATATGGATCGGGAAAATACTTTTCGTTGTATCCCATGGCAAAGATAAAGAGATTCAAGGTTACGCCTTTGGGAATTGTTGTTCCATCTAGAGATAAATCATAAATTTACTTGTTATTTTTAACAACTGAAACTATTTCATAACTTACTCAAATCATAAGGTGTTTGAGTAAACCGTGCAATCATTGGTACACTGGGATATAGACGTTGTGATTCTTTTAATACCATATCAAGGTATTTCATATCCTGAATATCACTATAAGTACATTGGCGTCCTGGTTCATCGATAAATATTCTCCTTTGTTCTTCAAGGACTTTTTTCTAAAATAAAAAAATTATAAGAAAACAAGAAAATACTTAAAAACATAAAAGAAAAGCATACTGCTAAGTATTTACCTGTACATCAGCATGCCTTGACAGTAAATAAATTGCAAAAGTTATCCCAGAGGCGGTTGTGTCATGACCCTGGGTATGTTTAATGATAAATTAATTGTTTTCATTTTGAAACCTTATCCTACCGCAAACATAAACGTCGACACTTCCTCGTAAATATCTTGAAGTGTTAATGGCTGGCCATCAATTTTCGCAGTAAGAAGAGTATCCAGAAAGGCTTGCCTAGGACGAATATTTATTTCGTCATCTGCATCAAAGTCGATGTTAGTCGGCTTGCTGTCATTCAGCAAAGCATCACGACGTTTTGATATTACCTTAGGAAATAATAAAAAATATTCAGTGTAATACGTGTCGAGTGTGGACATTTTTATTTATTGAAAGTTCACATATTTGCAGAAATAAATAGACAAATCATTACTTGCCAACTGACCTCATCGTAGTTTGTTACGAGCAACATTTCTGAAATGTACGGATAGGATAGAGGCAATTTTATAAATTGAGTCTCGGCGCAACCCAGACAGTGATAACGAAGCGTAATACAATAATGACAAAAAGAAATAAATCGGCATCTGGTACAGTAAATCCTTGTAAATAAGGATACTCTTGGAACTGACACAAAGTGGTAGCAGCATCCGAGCGTCTAGTAACGGACTCGTCCCACTCGGAAGTCGGCCAACTAATGAAATCATATACATCGTCTCATGGACAGGTATCATAAATACCTAGTTTGTTAAAGTGACTACTATTACTATGTAGTTAGATACGAGTACTCGTATAGCTGGTATGATTTTGGCAGAAGCTTTATAATTGTGGCTGTGGCAAATGGATGGAAACTCAGCTTCCAATGAGAAAATTCGCTCACCCTAGACCTTAGCGATAAATTTCTTTCCATGCATAGATTGCATAGGAATAACAGATTTACGACTTAAATTTTTTGATAGGCTATTTAATGATAATTGAATTGTTCACTTCCTTTCAATAAAAGTGACACCTTATGCAGATGGCCCATTCCGAATAATACACGGCGGCGTATGATAAACCTATTGTTTCGACGAGCACGAAATAATCTTAAAAGGAACCCTAAGGGCATATCTCTTTAATTCTTTAATTCACGGTGTAGCATCTGGGACTCTGGGAAAAAGAGCAAGTGACCAGATTTTCATTGTAAGAAAGACACTTAACAAAGTGTAAGTATAATTCCAATATTTGACCTACCTACAGCTGTTTTAGTAAATTTGAAAAATTCTGCAGATGTTCTGCAAAAGTATCAATGTGATAATTTTCTCTGATATCCGATTTTTATGCACAAAATGAAGAATTTGTAGTCGGTTGAGGAGAGATCAAGAAAGCATTGTATTAAATATTAAGATATAGCTGCGGAGAAAATTGTTTCACAGCAATAAAGCTAAGTTGTTGGGTCGATTCATAACCACAGATGAAATATGAGTCCATCACTTTACATCGAGGCGAAGACAGTTCCATCTGCTGGCAAGGTTATGGCGTCAGTTTTTTAGGTTGCGCGTGGAATAATTTCTATTGATTATCTTGAAAAAGAAAAAAAACTCAACGGCGTGTATTAGG
Organism: Volucella bombylans; assembly: GCA_949129095.1. Taxonomy (NCBI): domain Eukaryota; kingdom Metazoa; phylum Arthropoda; class Insecta; order Diptera; family Syrphidae; genus Volucella; species Volucella bombylans. The sequence goes on from OX422144.1 coordinate 21,593,024, forward strand.
CGAACTTATTGCAGCGTTTGAGTGATGAAATCTAGAAGAAACGGGTGCATTTGGCGAAAAAGAAATTGTTGTTTTATTAAGAGAATGCGCCAGTTGACACATCTGTTATAGCGATGGCCAAAATAAATGAGTAAAATTCACGTTGCTTATTCACGTATCCTATTTGCCAGATTTAGCACCCTTGGATCATTTCCTTCTTCCAAAGTTTAAAAAATGATTCGGTGGTAAAAGATTTGATGGCTATTTTGACGAGTTAGGGTTCTCGCTATAAATAGGGTTTCGAACTATTGAACATCTCGTTGGAAAATTAAAAAAAAGTTTGTCTCAAATTTATTGTATTTTCTTTGTAAGGTCGGGTACTTGTGAGACTACCCTCACACATACATCCCACAGAACAAATTTCGGCACCTACTAAAAAAGTACTAAGCTATTTCTGATGAAGATATAAAAAATGGTAATTTAAAGAATTAGTCATTATAATCAGTTTTGTAGTCAATATTTGTCCGAACTATCACTTATGATCACCGAAAAAGATCACTTCATTACTTTGATATACAAAGTAGGTAAAGAACTCAACGTTGCTGATTTGCCGTTTTTAACAGGAAACTAAACTGGAAACCTAACACTCAAGAAAGTGTCAAGAAAGCTACAGTAGCTTTATTCTCTTGCAAAAACGAGATTGGGAACAAATGGGGCCTTAAACATGGCATAACCAATGGCTATACATCTCGGTCATAAGACCGATACTCACCTACGGGGTGGTTGCCTGGTGGACAATGCAGGCAACAGCAGCACACTAAACAGAGTCCAAAGAATAGCATGTATATGCATAAATTGAGCCTCACTGTAGCGTGTTCCAGGTGGAAATTTTGGCGATTAAAGAAGCTCTGTCCTGGCAGAAGGAAAACGTGATATCTTCAAGGGATATCCGCATTTTTTCAGATAGTCAGACCGCTATCAAGTCCCTGGACTCAGTCTCATTAAATTCTGAAACCGCCCTTCAATGCCGATCTTCCGATCTTCCCCTTTGCTGGGTGCCGGGCCATATAGACATTTCAGAGAATTGTAGGGCCGATGAACTCGCCAAAATTGGAACCACTCTACCTATTCTAATGGAAAAGTTAGCATCGATATACCAATCGCTACCAAAAGAACAAACCTTGGTGGACTGTTGGATCAACATGTCTAGCGTCCAAACAGATCTGGCGAAAGCTGGATCTGAATCGCTCTAAGAGTTTGATCTTTCTAAAACGGAAACAGCATCATAGGCGTCAGCACTGGACACTGCCTTATAGGTAAGCATGCAAGAAGGCATGGTGTTTTTACAAATGATTTCTACAGAAGCTGCATGGATGAGAAGGACGAAGAGACAATCCTACACCTACTCAGTACAAGCCCAGCTCTCTCCCAAAGAAAAAAACTCTACTAACAGTCTCCTACGCTTCATCATAAGCTCAAATTGGTTCCAAGAGTAGGAGGATGAAAGATCCACGTGGCAACACAGTTGGGCAATAGGTCTTAGTGGGGTGGTCTTTCCAACAGTCGCTTTTACGCAACCTGATCTAACCAAAGCCAAGGGAAACTTTAACGATTGGGAAACAAAACGTTATAAACCCGCCTTTGTTCCCCAGAAAAACAAGAACTTTTCCACAATTGCACATAAAATTAGGATTGACGAAACAGTAAAAGCTGGTATTTTTGATGGACATATTAACGATTAATGAAAACAATTTCGGGCAATCAATAAATGATTTAGAATCAGCGGCTTGGATTTCTTTCGCAAACATTTTTTATGAAATCATAACTCAGACTTAGTGCTAGACTTGCTGGAAATTCTTAAAAGACTTGAGTGTACCGTGAGTATCAAGGTCGGCTACCTCCATGGCCATTTGAACAGATTTCCCGAAAACCTTGGCTCTTATAGGTTAGAACAAGGAGAGCGATTCCATCGGGAAGATAGGTATCAAGGTCGATGGGATGAATACATTATGGCTGATTACTGCTGAAGCATCACGCGAGAGTTTTTTAAAAACACTCGTGCAAGGAAGTCTCAAAAAAGAAAATTTTTTGATTTTTTCATGTAGAACAAGATCATAGCATATGCCTAGCATATTATAAACCACATATTATAAACTACACGTAGTATAGAAAAAATATAAATACCAATCCAAGGGTTTTTCAACGAAAATATCAGAATTTATGTTATACACGATGCGCTTTATGTTCTAGGTCAATTTTGATAGAGCGTAACTTCGACTAATCTATCACCTGTTAGTTTATATTTCACAGTCCTGGAGACCAGTCAATAACAATTTATCTTGAAGTACCTAACGTTGTAACAATACTCGTATATTAGAGTTATTATAACATTATAATTTCATACCTGTTTGCGAACGCTCAGAGAAAATTACACTTTCCTCTACCTGTCGTCGATACGAGGTGCGCAGATGTTTACAAACACCCTGCAGAGAAGCAGGGTTATTGATTAATTAATTAAAAATTTCCAAGACTGTCGAATATAAACTGACCGTCAAACCAAAATTATAGCTAAACAAATTCGGGATGAAACTGGCCATTTTCATATTGCTTGAGAAACCCTAAATATTTCGATTTATCCCTAGGTTATTCGGATAACTTCTTTTTTTCTCGAATATGATCTTATTTCCCTACTTTTTCTCTAATTCAAAGGTGAAGCAGTATAAACCAAGTTGCTTAAACACTAGGGTGAAAAACAATCTTCAATGATTGTGTCCTTACGGCTCCACTCCAGCTGATATTTTTTCTCCACTTAAATTGGACATAATTTTTAGAAATAAACTAAACTAGTTTTTCTGAGCCAAGAAACAGCTCCGAATGCAATAATGCTTCAAAATACTCAATCGTCAATACTGCTATCAAAAATTTGTTTCCTCAATCCTTCATAAGATTTAGACTTTTGCACAGAGCAAAAGCATGACGAGGGATGAAACTCTGAACGATGACAAGGACAATCCTGTTGGAAAAAGTTCTGATCTGAAAAGACAGGACTTGTAAAGGAGCTCTGTATTTAGGTTCCACATGAATTGTCAAAGATTCACTTAATAGGTCGGATCAATATTTGGGACATGCATCTCAATCGCAATAAAATTGATCCTTTCTCGAAACGACGTCAAGCAATTGAGCTATGAACACCCGAAAAATGCTGAATTATTGTTATTGCTTATTTGACCAATTTCCGGTCTGTTGTTGTAATGCTCGATTGGCTGAGCGTCTCGTGCAAACTGGGTACCCTAGAGATATCGCAAAAAGTGGCCGGCCTCGTATTGCTCGTTCGACTGAGAATGTTACTGCTGTAGCCGAGGACGTCCGAGAGTCCAGAAACATCGACGAGACAACGGTGCACACAATTAGGTATCAACAGACGTTCATTGTGTCGAATTTCAGGGAAAGACCTGAAAATGTTCGCTTATAAAGTGCAAATCATTCACCAATTGCTGCCTGTTGACCGCCAAGTGAGGTTAACTTACTCTCATGCTCTGTTAAACTTGGTGCAAGTATAGGATAATTTCGTATCCAAAATCGTAATGAGCGACGAAGTCCATTTGCACTTAAACTGTTATGTGAATAAAAAAAATTTCATTTCTGGGGTACGGAGAATACACATGAAATGCAGGAAGATCCATTGCATCCCCATCAAAGTGACTGTTTGGTGCGACATTTACAGTGGAAAAATTATTGGCCCTTATTTTTGAGGACTCCGATGGCACCACCGTAACAGTAACTGACGAGCTCTACAGACAGATATGAAATGAGTTTCTTTTTGCGGCAAGATGCTGAATTGGGTTTCGAATCCAGCAGATCGGACCAACCCATCACACAGTTCGGGCAACGATGGAGATTTTGAATCAGTAATTTCCACGCCGTGTGATCTTCCGTTTTGGGAGAACTGGCCGGCCAGATCGCCAGATCTAACGGAGCCAAACTTCTTACTTTGGAGCTTTTTGAAACCTCGCGTTTGCCACATCAAACCACAAATCTTGCAAGTCAGGAAAGCCAATATTGAAGAAGAAATCACTAATTTAGAGCCAGATGTTTTGCGAGCAACAATTCAAAATGCACTAAATCGTAGGTACACATATGTGCATCATAGATGTCATCAATTTTACACTTTAAAATAAATTTTTCGTGAAAAATAGTCCATTTCTAACAAAATGGCAGCCGATTCATATTATAACTTTACTTTTGCCCCAACTTGTACTTTATTTTGTGCTAGTAAGGGCCAAAAGTTCTTTGAGCACGGAATCATCAAGTTGGGAAAAAGGTGGTAGAAGGTCAACGAACGAAATGGAAATTATAAAATTTTTTAAAGTTTATTCGTTGTGGGTATATAAAAACAAAAAACAATTATTCCACACTAAAAACCGAAATCACTTTCTTGAAAAAACTAATATGTGGGAAGATAGCCCAGCAGAGCTTAAAGCTCCCAAGTCCTTTAACTTTGAATCCAAACCGGATTAAAACTGTCAATGATACTTTTTCTGAGAACGCTCACTAAAATATCTTCTCAAGGAAATGTAATGTGGAAAATAGAACACTTCCCAACTCTGTTTTAAAGACACCAAAACAGCACGAAATCATCATCTGGTGTGACTTCCATAGTTCAGATAATCTTAGATTTCATCCAGCTAGCTGGCAGCATAATTCAATAAACGACTTAAGGCATAGCGTATATGATCTTAGGAGATGCTTAGGATGTGCTTCTTGAAGCATTATGGCTTTCCTACTCTATAACGTTAAAAGCAAGGAACGGGACTACATTATACAATTGTAAAATATGCATCTCTATGGCCAAATAATTTTTTATTTGCAAAAAATGATCTTCTAGCTTGTGCATGCTTTGTAGTCTTTTAGAGGTGCGAAATTTAAAAAGACCAAAACAACATTCAAACGGACCACAGAGATTGTCTAAAAATTGTCCAGCAAAAAACTTATGTATATTGTACCACGATAAAGTAGCACCAAAATCAATAAATATGTACGTTAGCACTTTCTTCAAACCAACCTATCTATAAACAGTGGAAAATATTTTCAAAATAATTTATTTATGATACTTACATCATAAGTGAAATCTTTCAAAATTCTCAAAGCATTTTTGAAATGCTTGTAGTCTGGTGTAAATTTGAAAAGAAACTCATTTCGTTTGATGGGATTGAATGAGCGCATTTGAATTGAGTAGCACATACTAAAACGGAAAATAAAAATGAAAAATATAAAAATATTTGTTTTATGAAATAAATTTCAACATACTACTGAAATGCCTTAACAACATCGGAATCATGGATATCCATGGCATTAATATGTACACCCATAGCAGTATCTAATAAAAATTGCATTGAAACTTCTTGCTTCGAACTATGTTCTACTATGTATGTATGTTAAAACCTACCACAAATGACATCCAATGTGCAGTAGCGTATCAAAGTTTGGACATCGAAAATTTTCTCTTCTTTAGATGCATCTCGCAATTTCTCTATGAATTTCGTTGAATTTTTATTCATGGTTTCTAGAAAATCAACCAGGATATTGAAGTGGAATGATGGAGTTATTATTTTGCGGTGGCTCCGCCAACGCGATCCAAAACTAGTCAAGAGACCTTGTCCCAGCCAAGGATGCAACAGGTGATATATATCTGATTTCATCAGAATTTGCGTACTAGACAGAATGTTCTGTAAAGGAGAAAAAAAGAATTCAAATTTCTGAATTGTGAAATATGAGCATACAAAATTTTAACCTCCATGTCTTTAGGGTCAGAAACAATCACATTTGCATTAGAGCCGACCCAAACGCGATATTTGCTGTAACCATATTGTCTCCACCACTTGAAAAGATTTGTAAGAATTTCTAAAAAGATACAAATTAGTTATTTAATATTTGAGAAGTTATTACAGAATCAGATTCATATGTTAGTGTATCCGTTTTTATATCAAGGAATAGTGGTTTCTGCAGTCGAAAATAACAGACTTAAAAGGCCAAAAATTTGAAATCTATTCACAATTAATTGTACATAGCTTCCTAAATATTATATTGTATTTTCCCAAATAACGCGCAATTAAATGACAATGTGAGCAATTCGCTGCGCTATTAGAATTGGTCATTATACCACAAACGAACCTGATACCATTATATCACAAAATTGTAAAGCTGTCAAAAACTCATCAAGCATTTGAGAGTGTATTAGTGAAAATTAGAGACACGTATACGTTGTGTGGATGCTTGAAGCAAAATTGAAATATTTGGATTTTTGCTCAAACAAGTAGACAGGATTGATATAGTTTATATTGGTGATTGCCATCTTAATCAAGCCCTTGCTCATTTTCGCCTGAACAGCGACGAGGCAACATCGCAAGCAGACAGAGAAAATTTTTTTTAAAACGATTTAACTTTTCGAAGATGGAGGATAAACATTTTATTTCGAAATTTCTAGAAGTTAATCGTATTTGTGTATGTTTTTTTTATAATTTTTGGTGTTATCATTTGAAGAAGTTCATACGATCATATTCCTCCTCAAACATGCGGAAGAAATTTATAAAATCATTCGATGAACTTAATTTCAGCTCATTCAGGAGATTTTCGTGTGAAAAATCGTTTCGTTTCAGCCATTCTTTCACCATACCCGTTTCTTCCGTATCCATTTACAATGGTCCGTGTCACTAACACTTTCTTTTTTTTGTAAGACCGATTTAAATTGAGAGCACACAAGACACTGCACATCCTTTCATCTCAACATTTATCAAAAAATAAATGATGAAGACTCATGCTTGATTTGTGTATATGCACTCTCGAATGCTTGATGAATTTTTGGCCAGGGTATATGCCACTTAACATACCTATATGTATGATAATACGGCGACTGCTGCAAATAGCAGAAGTCGTGTAGGGATTTGTGGTAAACAGCAGACTCACGAAAGAATTTCTCAGCTTTCGGAACATGAGCGAATGCCTCGCAAAAATCCACATCGAAAGTCGAGTGCAGTGAACAAGCTATGAAAAGTAAAGTAGGAGCGAAAAAATCAGAATGAGTTGTAAAATATGCACATTAAAAATCTGAAAAGATGCATAAAGCCAAATGAAGTTGCTGCCTATAAGCATGCAGAGTGTGTTAAACTTAGCCAAAGGATGTGGATTTTATATCAAAATCGAAAAAACTATGGACATGCAACACCTGCCTTCTGCAAATAAAAAGCTACTTGAGAACCTGACAGAAATAAATTCCAAAACAACATAACATATTCACGTTGCTAAAATAAAAACTACACGCTGTAAGGACATTGCTTCTAATGCAACAACAAATCAATGCACTTCAGAAGACAACACAAATGATGTAAAAAATTAAAAAACAAAACGAAACAATAAGAGCTGAGCTCAAAGCAATAAAAGGGAGACCAGAAAATGCCGAATACCATATATGTACAAGTGGCGCAAAAGTAATATCATACCGTGAATTGGCTGCCATTTTATTAGAAATGAAAAGAATTTGAGCTCTGTTTAAACGAAAAGTTTATCCGAAGGAGTAAAATTAATGACATTACGTTGAAAAATGATATCGGTGAAATAGTCACCTCGCGGGATTTCAAACCCCCAAAAACACCGTCAGATCTGGCGTTCTAGCTAGCCAGTTCAAATCGCCAAAACCGGGGATCATACGGCCTGTAAATTGCTAATTCAAAATCGTCCTTTTGGAACCAACAATGCTCGAGACGCAATTCAGTAACTTGCAGCAAAAAAAAATTTGTTTAACATCCGTCTGTAGCGCTCATCAGTTCGGGTACGGTGGTGCCGTCGGCGTCCTCAATAAAATAAGGGCCAATCACTTTTTTACTGCAAATCACTCTGAGGGATACAGTGACTCTTCGTGCATTTCAAGTGGATTCTCCGTGCGACAGAAATGCAAATTTTGTTTATTCACATAACCACTTAAGTGGAAATTGGCTTTGTAGCTCATTATGATTTTGGATATAAAATCAAGAGGATGCACCAGGTTTAACAGAGCATGGGAGTAAGTTAACCTCACTTGACGGTCAGCAGGCAGCAATTGGTGAACGGTTTACACTTTATAAGGAAAAATGTTCAAATCTTACACTAAAACTCAACGCAATGAACGTCTGTTGATGCCAAATTGTGTACCTACATAGTTGTCTCGTCGATGTTTGTAGACTTTCTCGGACATCCTCTGGTAGAGTAGCGATGTTCTCAGTCTGAATTTTTAGTGGATCCAGTTTGCATGGCACGCTCAGCCGAATGCTTAATTGTTCGCGCACATGGTGCAGGACGACTAGGAAAACGACAACGAAATTCGCGCTGCGTTAAAACAACAGACCCGAAATTGATCAAATAAGCAGTAACAATAATTCCGCATTCTTCGGGTGTATGTCGCTCCATTGCTTGTTGTCAACTAATTCCCTATTTACTTACAACATAAAAGTCAAAGCACAATGAGACTTGATGCTATTTGCAAAAATTATGGCACATTCTAATTATGACACTACTTTCGCCCCCACCTAGTATGTGCCTATTTTGGGGAACGAAAATATTCGCACAACAACTGTCCAAGCCATGAATAAAGGTGTCGATGAACAAATAGCTGAGAGCGTGTGGATTCTTGTTATAAGAAGAGAAGCAGGTGTACTTCTGTTACTGTGATTGTCCAATTTTGTAGCAGGAGAATGAAGAAGGAAATGTTGGCTGCTTCATATGCTAAGAAGGCATCAATTTAAATTGATAAATGTTTTAAATAATAGTTCAAGTAAATAGTTATATCTATATATCTTCATTGGCTTTAATTATTGCTTATTCTTAAGGATCTAAATACTAAAGGTATGAGAGAAAGGTACTATTGCATTAAAATTATATCAATATAATATACGAGTATGTATAATAATATGAAACCATGTGGCAAAATTTCGGGATTAGGGCACGATACTTGCAAACGATAGCATACAAAATATATTATTACGCAATGGAATAAAAAAAAAAATGAGTTGTCATTATCTTGACAGTAGAGTTACTATATAAAAGTAAGCTTGTATCAAAAATTAGCGACCGAGTTATGCCAAATGCGCTATTGATACTTGAACTCGAAATATTTTACAACCTTCTCCTTGTAGGTAGGCTATAAACAATCAAAAAAAGATATATTTAATTAATTTTTAATTTTTTAGTTTTTATTTTAATTTAAAGTACAAGCGCTGAGGTTATTAATGGAATAAAATATCTGCAAATGCCCACCTCGGCTTCCCCTGCAAGGAGTCATTCTTTTGATTAAATTTTTCGTCACGGTTTCGCATTATTACGGCTGTACTTGTAATGGATAACTTGTCTGATATATACTCGTATTTCCCTTTCGTGCATAGATTGTTGGTGGAAACTTTGGCGTTGAATTTATTTTTAACATAGCCCAAAGAAAAAGTCGAATGGAGTTAATTCGCACGAACTAGGTGGACAATTAATGCCTCCATTTCGACAAATCACACGTAAGGGAAATTGTTCACACAATAGATCCATTGCACATCCACACCAGCTGTGTGACAGGTGGAGCCGTTCTGCTGAAAATAAACCTCGTCCGCGTCCATATCATCAACTTCAGGCAAAAAAAGTTAGTCGACATCGCTCTGTAAAGCAATCCATTAACTGAATCCGACTCATCAGCATCATTTTTGAAAATATTTGGCACAATGACCGCGCTAAACTTTCACTCGTTGTGGATGTAGAGGTTGTTGTTGTTCCACTATTTCTCTTGGGTTTTCGGAGACCCAGGTACAACAGCTTTGTTTTTTTACGTACCCAGATAAATAGAAATGAGTCCCGTCACTCAGAATAACTTTGTGTAAAAAATCATGATTTTTTATATTCATTCCCAACATAGCGAAAGTACGGCGTTGTGTGTGATCTGCTGGCTTCAATTCTTGTGTTGACTAGATCTTATAATCATGTGGGCTAAGATCTTCTTGCAAAATGCGGTGTAAAGTAGTTGCGGATAGACCCAATTCCTGAGATCGTCTTGCAATGGACCCATCTAGGTTTTCAGTCACACTCCCAGAAACGGCGGCGATATTTTCACCTGCCCTGCACGAGAAGCGCTTGATGATGACCAAAAGCAGTGCGAACTTTACGAAACATTTCCGCGATATTTTCACCGATTTGTATCGAATTTTCACTTTTCAACACATTGTGCGATATCAAATTTCAAATCTATCTTAGACCTCCTAGCCACCACCTGTTGCTGACAGAATTTTTCTTTGAAAACCAGGGAAGAAGCAACGAAAACCATAGAAAAACACTCAATATAATCAAGCTAGTCCAGCTCTAGGAGCTAAATCTGCGAAAACGAATACAAAGAAAGAAAAAGTACTAAGTGCCAAGGTATGTGGAACAACTTCGATGGCAAATGTAAAATTAATGTGGGAACTCTCGTCGGTATTTCAAAAGGCATGCACCTATAGATACGTGGTGGAGGTGGAACCATGAAAGGAAAATAGTGGTAAAGAACAAACGGCAAGTCTTTCTTGCGTGGTCTACGTGCAGCAGCGGAAATAGCGAACGGGATATAGGTAGGGCGTTTTGGGTTAGACAGTGAACGTTTCAAAATGTAGGCAAAACAGGTGCAGCACGTATTTGATAGGAAACTAGAACAGGTATCTTTAAGCAGGTGACAACAGGCAGCAAAAGATGTGCACGGTCAAAGCACAAATAATGACTCACACATTTTTAAGATTGCGGCGTAACGAAGACAAAATGCGGAATATATTCAAGCAGTTAAACCCTAAACGGGTGACAACGATATTTGTAATATATGGAAAGATTTCTTAGTGAAAAAGTTCTTACTAAACGAACAACAGCACAATTCTTTCGGCTGTCGCGCACGAAGAACAAACGACAAGAAGAATGAACCGGCGGCGATCGGACCGTATAATATGCCCTCCAAGGTGTGGGTGACAATCAGAAATCTCGGGTTAAATGAATCGCGATTTTATTCAATATTTAAATTTATAAGAGGCCTAACCTGTGGAGGGAGATCTTTCTGGTTCCACTGTAGAAAGGCAAAGGCGACTCTAGAAATGCAACAACTACATATCGGTAAAACATATATAGCATACTATGAAAATATGCCAGCGAGTTTTATACAGTCGACAAAGGAATATTATTAAACTCAAAGTCACTCGATTCAAAGCTTACGAATAATGATGGAAAAAGATCGAAAAATATCTACTTATCATCTTTATGGACTTGGAAAAACAGCTCTACAGATTTCCCAGAGATCTCATTTGGGCAGCACTAAGATGACCAGAACGTACGAGTATGTAAGAATAATACGCAATATATGCGATGATGTTAAAAAGAAATTTAAATACCCAGCGAGAGTAATCAGAAAGTTCGAAATTAAAGTTGGAATACACCAGAGCAGTGTACCTTGACGAGAGGTTGAGGGATAAACGAACGAGGGATAAACTGCTGACAGTATTTCTCTTTTGAGTTGGCGTCTGACGTTCCTTGGTAGTGGTCGAAGTCTATGTGGATCGATTAGAATTTTTGGACATGGGTAACCGCCATATTTCTTTGTGAATGTTGACGCGAGAGAACAGTGTTCTGGCTATTATGATATACGGTCTCGGAACCAAGTCAATTCTACTTTTTCAATTTCAATACGTGATTTTGTGTAGGCTACATAACTGCAATACTAAATATGTTGGGCTTCCTATTTTGTCGTTAAAATCACATAAAATAATTTGAATGTCTTTCCTACGTCATTGCTCGTAGGTTCTCTTTGGCACTGAACAAAGTTATACACTTTGTGGCAGGAATACCAGTTGTCATATAGTTATGGAGAGCCGAGCTGAGAGGGGCAGTAAAGTGGAACAAAACACGTTGAACAATTGATTAAAAGAGGAAAACAAATAAATTTGATCAAGGTTGGGACATTCAGACGTTAAGCAATTTGGGAGGGGATTACTGAATTTAAAGTAGGTTTATATAATACATTGTAATATTGTTATTATTACTGTATTGTATTATGTCAGGCAGCACATATTTATTACTTATTATTATAATCATGTCCTCCACATCTGATTTTAATAATAACCAGTTTGCTATAACCACCTCACATTTTTTCATCCAATTTTTTTTTTTTGTTTCAACCATCAAAATGGATAATGCTGCTATTCTAATTGATTGTTTCTTCGATACACGATAACGTGATATCCAACTCAAACGAAATCCTACATTGTTTTTCAAAATTGGGATGAATTTAGAGCTCAACACAAATTATATTGCTGTATAAAATAATTTAATAAACATCTTTTCCAAACAAAACAGAGCCTTAAACGTTTGCCGTTTGAATGTTGAACGCTTGAATGCTTGAGAAATAAAATTGATGTCCTTAAATACTCGTATGTGTTTAAGAGTGGCATGGTTCTTGTTATATACACGAAATAGTGACGCTGTACATTGAAAATAGTCGTTCGTTAAGTTAAGTTCGTTAACTCAACTTGCATATCGTTGAAAATATCATGGCCAACAAGTACCTTCTGACAACACTATTCGTCGTTTGCTGTCGAATTATGCTAAGCACGGAACAGTGGGAGATTGTCGACATGCCGCTCATTAACTCCCTAGACATTCTAATGAAATGGTTGAAGTGGTAAAAGAGAGTGTTGACGAGAACCCGCATGTGTCGTATAGTCACCGCGATCAGCACTTTGGCGTCAGTGGAACCACCTTCCAGCGCATTTTGAAGGATGATTTGCATTTGACTCAAAGAATATTGACGACAGACCGTCCACGTCGCTTGGAATACGGCCAAACAGCCGCCCCAATGGTTGAAACTGAACCTGATTTTTGGAAGCAAATTTTGATCACCGACGAGGCCCATTTCACACTCCCTGGCGACGTTAAGAAGCAAGACTGCCGCATTTGAGGAATGGAGAATCCACACGAGATCCACAAAAGACCATTACATGACCAAAAAGTGACTGTTTGTGCCGGCGTTTGCGCCAAAACCATCATTAGGCCATTTTTCTTCAGAGAAGGCGAAACAGTTGATGGAAATCGATATCGGTGGATGTTGGCTCATTATGTCTGCCCACAAATGTGTGAAAAAAGTCTGGACGGTTACTGGTTTCAACAAAACGGTGCGCCATGCCACAATGCAAATCAAACAACGCAGTTTCTGCAAACGAAAATTCCCTGGACGTGTGCTGTCAAAAAGTGGCGAAATTGACTGGCCAGCCGGATCTCCTGATTTTACCACTACGGACTTCTTTTTGTGGGATTATTTAAAAAGCAGAGTGTACGTCAGCAACCCTCAGACCATTGGCGGGCTCAAGACAAACTTTCGTGCCGAAATCATTACTATACCACCCGATATGCTCTAAAAAGTGATGGAAAACGCATCTTGCTTTGGTCAATAAAGGCAGCCATTTGATTGATGTTGTATTCAAAAACTAGTCAAAATAAATTGTAAAGGAGCCAATTAAAAAAAAGTAACTCATATATGGAAATCGGTTGTTTTTTTCTTAAGTTGTTCAATCTTCGCATACCGACATATAGGAGACTTTTTCGGAGCAACAGACATCGTAAGGAGGCAGCAATCTACATCAGTAAGTGGTATACTTAAAATTGTAAAAAAATCAGCGCGGGCCGATCTCATACAATAGAATATGTTTTCTTTGTGGTGTAGGAAAGTCTCGATAAGTGTTTGGTTGTTTGCGTATGCATATGTACATGCCACCTGATGTAGCTAACTATAGACTCTTAAAAGACTTGTTTGAGACCTTCTCCCCATAATTTTCAAATATCATGATTTGTGGTGATCTTAATTTGAACATTTTAGGCAACAGTAATAAAGCATTCAAAGAAAGTGTTGAATCATTTTGTCCCAAATCGTACATCAACACTACTTTCCATTGCTATATTATCTGAAAATGAACTGATAAAACACTAGGTTTATCAGCCCTTCGCACTAGGTTTTTCTTTTCATGATATTATCCTCCTGACAATAGTTGTATTTACTTCGGTGGTGACCAACATAAGTTTTAAATAATATCAAAATTCTGGCATTAATTTAAAGGAACATTTTAATGACTGTCGGTGCTTGAATTGGTGACCAATTTCAAGTTGAATTCTTTCAGGACAAAATTATCTCGCTTTTTGACAACCATGTTCCTGCATATGCATACATTTACAACTAAAACAACTAAAGGGAAGTTACCATGGTTTACTCAGGAAGTATAATATATGACCTAATTAAAGCTATGAACCTACTTTAAACCAGGCGTTACAAATGTTTGGAAACTAACAGAGAGTTCAAAACTATTTATAATGTATTAGAATTTCTTATATGAAGTAACGAAGCTGCATTTCATAAAAGGAAGTTAGAATCCTGCGATTCAAATTCTGATTTCTGAATCGGGGCTCAAATCAGAAAAAGCAAAGAGAATAGTGTTTCTGCTTGCGAAGCATCTCTTCCAGTAAACACTTCAGGTCCAATTAATAGTCCTTTATATTCCCCCTTTGTCTTTCATTTGTTGATGAGTATTTATATCAACGATTGCTTGACGAAGTATAGTCGTAGTCTATGGCAGCTAAAAAGTTAAAGGTAGGGAATAAACATAAATACCTATGGTTCAGGAATTCTCATATTTTGTTGAGGAAAGTCGATGGAGGAAAGGTTGTTGTTATAAGATCATTTGATGATCTATCCTTAATTGAAGACAAATAAATTAGTTTTCTAATATCAACGTAAGCCCTGATCTTTTTAATAACAATCTTTCAAATTCCATAACTAGATGTAATGATAGCATTTTTAATGACAATTTGAATAAAGAATTTTTTTTCGTAATACGTCAAGATATCAGAAGTCTTCGACGAAATTTCGATCTATTGGTTGGCAATCTTGACGCCCTTGAAAACGTTCCTGAAATTATCTTTGCATTCTAAATTTGGATTTACTCTTGTGAGATAAATGATTATAGTATGCCTGGCTATATTTTTTACGCAAATGCAAACGATTCGTATACAGTAGGTGGAGTGGATGCGTTTGTGAAAGATATGTATGATTGTGATATAAAGCGTTACAGTTTGTCGAGTGCTCACGTCATAAAAATATCTTATTTCATATGCAATGAATCCTTTACTTTTGCTTGTGCATATAGATTTAATTCACAGTCATTTAATGTGTTTCTTGAAGAATTCTCGTATTTTCTGTCCAACTAATTTAATTATTTTGGGAGACTTTAACTTGGACTTGTTAAACTCATGTCATTCCTTGGTTGATTAACTTTGTTCACTTTAATAGTGTATTGCGCCGCAATAATTGGGATAAGGTCTATACCGAGGAAAATGCTTCTAAGGCTTATGATTCATTTATTGAAATTTAAAAAAAAACTCCATAGCTGCTTCCAGTAAAATCGTTGTACTGAGCAAATCTGAATTAAGGCTGAAGCCCTAAATAACGCCATCTCTTCTTAAAAAAATCAAAGCGAAACATAAACTGCGGAAAAGTGTAGTAAACATCCACTAAATGTGTGTTTAAAAAGACGTTCTTTGCTTCAATCGGGCAATTGGCATCTTCGCCTGATTTTTCTAATGTTTGCTATGGTGAACCTAGAGATGTTCTTGTGGATAGTGTTCTGCATAGAAACAGTTTATATTTTGAACGTATTTCGGATCTTGAGATATTAAAAACCATAAACTCTTTAAATAGCTCTAATTCATATGGGAATGATGATATTTCAAGCCTTGTGCTAAAAAAATATCCCTTAACGTAGTTGATATTTTAACACATCTTTTTAATTTGAGTATTGTCACTGGCAATTTCCCTAAAGAATTGAAATGTGCCAATATTATACCACTTTTTAAAAAAGGAAGCACAAAGAAAAAAATAATAATTATAGGCCGATCTCGCTGTTACCTTCTATTTCAAAAATATTTGAAAAAATAGTTGAGCGTAGGATTTTGAAATATCTTGAACATAAAAAACTTTTGTAGTCCGGACCAGTTTGGATTCAGATCAGATCTTTCTACTGAGGATGCTCTCTTAAATTTTGCCCCTTTATACACAAAGGTTTAATGATTAAATATTTTGCAGTGGACTTTTTGTGGTTATAACCAAGGCTTTCGATATGGTTGATCACAACATAATTTTGCACAAACTATACAATGTTGGTTTCCGTGGTTGTATCTATGATTGGTTCGCTTCTTATCTGAAGGACAGAAAACAATTGGTCAAAATAGGAACCAGTTTTAGTAATCCTAAAACTATTAAACTTGGCGTTCTTGGTCCTATTCCGTTTTTGATTTACATCAATTCTATTTTTGAACAACCTTTTGCTGGAAAAGTTACTGCCTTCGCAGACGACTTAGCTATAGCATATACGAGTAGGCAGTAAGTCCCTAGAATTTAGTAGCTGATATCAATCATGACGATGACTTACGAGTATTAAGTTCATTTAACACAAACTATTGGTTAGTAACAAAACTAAACTTATGTTTTATAGTCTAAGGACGGAAATGACCCCGGATGTTAATGTTACATTCCATACATCAAATTTCGGAAGGAACAACCTAATCAGTAATGCGTGTGCTATTCTTAATTCTAGGGACTCTTTTGATACGAGTGTCGCTTGTAACACCAATTGCTTTAAAATTGAAAATGTTCATTATTTTAAATGTCTGGGTGTAATAATTGACCGTAATTTGAGTTGGTCTGAGCATATTTTAAGTGTGAAGGGTTATCTTCTTTCCACCATTCGTTGTTTTTATCGCCTAAAAATGTTTTGTTCCAATAATAGTCTAAAACCAATATACTACGGTCTTTTCCATTCTAAATTACAGTATGGAATAAGTTGTTGTTGGGGGAGGGGGGGCTTGACTTGCTCATACCTTAGAAAACTTCAGCAGATAATTGTGCTGCAAAAATGTGAAATAGAAAAAGCCTGCAACTCTTCTCGTCTAACTCATTCCATGGAGTTATTTAGGCGTACGAGTATTCTCCCAGTGCGACATCTTTTATATTACAAGGTACAATTTTCTTTATGAGAGGTGGATACCTGCAAATTCCAATCTCTGACGCATATATCTTACGAAGCAATTCCCAATCATTATTTCAAATCCCTGCCTTTCGTACTACAAGCTTTATAAATTCTTACTCCCCTATATCATGCAAGTTATTTAACAAAATCCCTATTGACATAGGAATCATAACAACCCTATCCTCTTTTCTGAAAAAAAATAAAATGTTGGCTTCTCGGTTTCGAACACAATAATATTGAGGTTTTTTTGCGGTATATTGTATAGGTACCTTTGTTTTTCTTTCTTTTTTTTTGTGATGAATTTTGCTATTAATGATTAATTTCTGAATTACTTTCTTACTCTTGCCTTTAATTACTGTTCAATTGTTTTTATATTTTTGATTAATGATTAATTTTTCTGGATTACTTTCTTTATTTTTTCCTTTAATTACTATTCAATTTCTTTTTATATTTGTATTAAGTTACAATGAATTATTAACTTTGAAGTGGCATTAGCTCTATTTTTTCTTTCATAAAATAAAAATGCCTCTAACTTATTCTCCTTTATATTTGTAAGCTAAGTTTTGAATAAAAATGTATGTACATATAAGTTATGTTATAAAATAAAGAATACATAAAATAAAAAAAAAAATAAAAAAAGATCCTTGTTGATAGCACAACATTAAGTGCCAAATCAAATGCATGACAGATAATGTCTATCTTAAGTTTATTATAACAGAATTTCTCTTTAATGCAATTATAACAACTTGAACTTTTCCAGAGGGATTGCTATATTGCCGTTTTAGAAACAAATTGTCAGCCAAAAAATTAAAACCATCTGATAAAAGATAATTAGACAGCAGTCCGGCTTTCATGCAAAGTTCAGTTGTACTACGGCCTAGTTGAAGATTTGTGAAGATGTACGATCCGCCTTGGGTAGTGACATGTTGGGATTAACTGCTTCTCTGGATTTTTCCAAAATCTAGAATACCAGTTCCAGTTCGAGATAGTTCATTATATGTTCATATGTCCTCTTAACTAAGTAATAGATCGTAGTATGTTTTCAATAAAATTAAAAAAACATCCCGCCTTCTAGTTTCCACAGACGTTCCTGAAAGCTCTATCTTAGAACTCCTTTATTGACATGTTTTATTAATAATATTTCTCAACATTCTATCACGTTACACTGATTCCTAAAACCCGTAAGAATCAATCTATTGATAACCTAAATCAGGAACTAAAAAGTATTTATGAGTGATCTTTAGAAAATGGTCTTAGACTTCATCCCACAAAAACAAAAACGATGAACATAAGTGAGAGGGGAAATGAATAATCGTTTCCCTTATTGAGTCTAAATCATTCTCCAATAGAATATGCTGATAATACTCGTATAAAGTATCTTGGGGTTTATCTCACTAACAATCTCAATTGGATCGTTCATATACGAGGGGCGTTCAATATATTCTCGGTATCGATATGAAGGAAAATGCGAATTCAATTTAAATTGTTTTTATTTTTCGATATAATCCCCCATAACATCAATGCATTTGTTACATCTTGAGATAAGCTTTTTTAAACCCTCAAAAAAATAAATTTCCTCTTTCTCTGCAAAATACCCATTTATTGCCGACTTGAGTTCTTCATCAACAGGAGCGTTGTCATGAAGAAGCAACACACCCGCTGCGAGTTTACCCCGTCTTTTCTTTTTAATTTCCTCCCGCCAATTATGCAAAGTGGAAGCGTAGGATGTGGCGTTGATGGTTCCACTTTTTTTTTGTACTCAATGAGCAAGATTACCTTTGAGTCCCAAAAAACTGTGGCCATGACCTTCCCGGCAGACGGAGTGACTTTGAACTTCTTCGGGGGGTCTGTTCCTTTTTTATGCCACTGCATGGGCTCTTGTTTGCTTTCAGGGTCATAGTGGTGGACCCATGTTTCGTCCCCAGTAACAATTCGATCCATAACACCGTCCGCGTTCTCACTACACATCTCCAAAAGCTCTCTACAGCATGCGATTCTCACTTTTTTCTGAGGCGCTGTGAGCATTCGTGGCACCCCCCTTGCACTGACCTTTGAAAGATTAAGATGGTCATGAAGAATGGTGTGAATGGTACCAATTGAAAGCTTGGTGATCTCTGCCATCATTTTCACCTTTATTCGGGCATCCTCAAGAACAAGTTTTTCGACTTCTTTGATGCTTTCTCCCGTACAAGCAGTAGCCGGGGCGCCGGAGCGGGGGTCGTCTTCAATGCTCTCTCTGCCTCTCTTGAACTCACTTGACCACTTTTGCACAGTTGATAATGAAGGTGCGGAACCCTGGTAAACAGTCACCATCTCTTCATGAATAGTTTTTTGACTTTTTCCTTGCTTAGTGAGAAATTTAATTACAGCGCGATGCTCAATTTTCACCATCATCGTCTCAGTTGCCATTATGATTCTGTTTAACTAGAGATAAAACGCGAATTAATAATCACATTTATATGAAATTTTACATGAATGCACTAAAATAATGCACTAAAATAAACGAAACAATATCCAAAATTTATGGAGCGCTAAACGCCTACAGAATTCCTAAGCGAGATATCTTTTCAATATAAGAAGACATGAACCGATTTTGACCTATACTAAACAAATAAGTGGCTATTCCTGAACTGGGGTTATGAATTATTGTAGCATTTTGTTATTGCACAAGTTACTACAAAGAACCAGAATACCAGTATATAAACATCCGATGTGGAAAAAATCAGAGAACCTTTATATTAGTGGACCTAGGATAAAATATGTAAATGCGTCTCGTCAATTTTTTGTCTAAGCGATCCATACGGAATAATTTGCGCACAAGCAACACAGGTACTCGTACTTTCAATAAAAAAGATTTGAAATATTTAGCACATTCTTAATGAAATTCTCCCCTTGTCCTTATAAATCTATCTCTCTGCTCCTTCTCTTTTCTATCCGTCACAATTTAAATCTGTTAAATTATTTGAAAAGAAGTTAGCACATTGTATAAGCTTGTTCCATTTTTAAAAAGATTATACAGGGTGTCGATGACGAATTAGAGGTCAAGGATAATTTGAGAAATTATTTTTGGATATACGAGTATTCTAAGAAAAAATAGTTCTACAGTAAGGGTATATCTCCAATGTTGGCATCTTTACGTCAACGACCTTATTTTTAGAAGAAATGCTAGCCTTTGTAACTGCGTTTAAATAAATTTGATATTTTGTTTGAGTCTTCAAATATCCAATTTCTAAGCCAGTTCCATGTATCGACACTTGCGTACCATACTGTACATCCCGCTATGATTTTGTGAAGTTGACATTCTCTTTATATACAATAACAATATGTTCATAAGAACCGCACACATACTTATTTACATACAGACATTTGTGACAATATAAATAGCGAGAGTTTTACTGAATCCAAAGCGAAAACATCGTTTCCTTTCCCACAGCCATTTTTTTTGCCCATGCTAATTTTGGCTTTGAGGTACCTTTCTCCGGAAAATGCGTACTAAACATAATGTTTTCCTATTTTTTTCTTATAAACGTAAGTTTGCAGAAAAACCTATAGATTTGATGATACTTGGGAAAGCCTGCAGCAGGTAAAATTTAAAGAAAATGATTTTTTTTCCTTTAAATGCGATTTCGGTTGAATAAAAAAATTCTTTCATTCTTCCCCATACAAAAATATCCCATACTGTAAAGTCAGGTGATCTTGCAGGCCAGTGAACTGGTGGATTTTTTCCTATCCAACGATTACCATACTCTTCATTCGCCCATTTCTGAACCTCACGACCACAGTGCCTTGGAGCACCACCCTGTTCCCACAGCTAACTGCATCAGTGGAATGTCCTCCAATAGTTCTGCTAAATTACAATATTTCGCAAAAACTCCAGATAGTTTGTAGAATTCAGCCTACGTGGTAGTTTGAAGGGGTCTATTAACTTGTTTGAAATTACACCTACACCCAAAAATAATTTTCCGAATTATCCTTGACGAATTAGGGGCACCCTGTATATGTATTTAAATTTTGTACTCCTATTGGATGGTAATGCAAGACGGGGAGGCGAGCAAGACGTGGTGGTAGGCCTGTTAAGGTGATCTCATAGACCAATAGGTATTGTTTTAGCCGGTGACGTTGCGCCGTCAGGATGTCTATCAGTGTACTTAGCGACACATAAGCGAAACCACGTTTTTGTTTTATTAAAAAAATAAAACCAATTTTGTCAATTCCCTTGCGATTTTTCAAGTTTAATTCGAACGTGCCTGTTGAGATAAATGCGAGTATTGTAGTTCAGATTCAAATCAAAGTTTTTCACATATGTCATTGACCACACCAATAGGTAAGAACTTCTTTGTATCTGTAATGTGCATTAGTTTCATAAAGTTTTCGTTTTTATCCAATTGGTCGTGAGGGGCTAGATGGAACATGAATACCCCGTATTAAGAGCCAAAACTATTCCGTTATCAAGTGAGTCTCTGCTGGCATTTTGTTTTTTATATAATTAAATCAAATTGAGCTTTGCGCTGCAACAATCCAGGAAAAGTAGTAAAATCCGGCAGTTGCAGAAATGTTTACAAAGGCCGTCATACAGGCATATTCGATGGCACTGTAAAGGGTTTCAAGAAATGTGGAATTCGGCTATACAGTCTTTACTGAAAGTGACTTTGCTCTTTCATTGAAAACAAATACATACTTCCTAAACTGAGAGTCTAGCGTTAACTTCAGCTACTAGAGCATCAAATACCACAATTGCAACTGTAAGACCATCTCCTATAAAGTGTGCAACCTTGACACTAAGCTAAGCTAAGCTACGTGTTCTGGCTTGCGGCTGTCCCGGTCTAGCGGCAACAAACATTCGTTTGAGAGTTTTTTCCAGCTTAGGCTAATTTATACCCCATCTTACCCCAAGCAGTGAGCGGAATAGAGTTATGGAACTTGTTTTACTAGTTTTATTTTCCGTGTTTAGTTAATAACGCATGTGTTCGAAATTACCGCAATTACAAAGACTGAGTACCAAAGATGATTATCATAATAAAAACAAATTATAGAAGTAGAATAGTTTCATTTTTATTACGCTTCAAATGTTAAATACCCCACCTTGCCCTTCCCTCTCCTATATTCGTATCTTATGTGAAGAAAGAATACAAATAAATATACAATATGAATGAAAATAAAATTATACGAGCGTATGCCGGACACTCACAGAGGTAGTGTCGACATCCACTTTCTCAGCAAGCGTCACAGGATGTTCTGTCAGTTATGCCCCCTAGCTCACACTCTGGCCGATACAGCTCCCGGGCGAGTATTATACTCTAGTATCATTACATCTGCGTCATGTTCATTCGACTATAGTCAGCACAAAGGTTATTAAAACTCCAGTGCATATGGTATGTACCAAAGACCACTTTTCTTTAAACAGAAAATGTCTTTGAGGGCCACTGATATAAATATCAAGTGGAGGGAGATTTATCAGTGCATCTAGAGCAGATACAGGCGTTGTACAGATCGAGCGAGACATATCGTTCTTTGATGTCTGCTAAAATGAACAGCAGTAAACTAAGTACACACCCTTGTTTCACACAGATTCGTGCTCCGAATTCATTAGATAGATTGTTTCCATCCCAGGTCCATGGTAAGTTATTTTTATATGGAGATTTAAGTACATTAATAATTTTAATCGAAATTCCTATCTGCGACAGGCAGAAAAAGAGGGTTTCCTGGGGAAAAAGTCGAATGCGATTTGAAAATATACGAAAAAAGCATGCAGTTTCCTATGCTTTCTTTGTAAGCTTTTGCAATACTGACAAGTGAATATATATGATTTAGTATGGAGTGAGCTTTTCTAAAGCCGGCTTGAAAGTTGCTCAGGATATTTCTGTTGTTGATGCAATCCGTAAGGCGGCGGTTTCCGATTGGCCGGAAAATATTGAATGATCGTAGGAAAGAATGAAACGAACCTAAAAAGTGAGACTAACTCCACCTAAAAATATCATTATGGGTCCACAGGGAGGTAGAGTATGAACCTTTGCACACTTGTTCAACTTTCTACAAAATGTTAGTTCTAAATAGCAGAACTGTATAACAAGTTGGCATTCGTAAAACCCTGATAAGTAAATCCGTTTTAACACCTCAAAAACTGTGATTTCATGTCGCCGAATCACACTTTGACTAAAACTTTAGAGTAATTGGGGCGACTATGTATGTACGAGTAAGTATGAAGTAAATGTACTCGCATTGTTTGTTGAATTCTTTAATTTATTTTATTTATACTCTCACGTACTACATTAATAAGTTATTTTATTAGAGTGAATGAATTATTATTAGCGGAAACCACCACTACAGTTTCACTCTGACACATAACAATATCGACAATAACAACAATGATTAATAATCTTTTATAAAAAAATAAGATGAAGAAGCTTAGGTTGATGAACTGTAATCTGAAAACCCAGTCAAAAGTTGCTTAAGAGCTCTCTGATTTACATAATTACAAACGCAGATATCGGTTAGTAAGTTACTAAGGTTCACGTATTAATATCAGTTTTCACATAGTGAAGTTAAAAGTCGAAGCCGGTATAGTACAAAATGTCCATAAGTACATACACTTAGAGTCACTTGAATAAGCCCATATTTTTGGGAACTATTTTGGAACACCATGGGTGATTATAGTTTTTTAGTATTTTTTATTCCTTTGCTCGGAAAACTATTGTTTAAAAATTAATCCCCAAAGGCATAATCCTACAATTCCAGAAATCCATATTCAGGTATATCCCATTTTTCATTTCTACGCCCACGGCCACCTTAACCCATTAATGGTTATTAGGTTGTCTTATGCAAAGGAGAAATTCTTCACCATTTGTCATTCAACCTTTGCCGCAGCAGTTTGCCATTTACGCTATTTCGGTGTTTTATTTTTTTTTAATTCTTTAGTAATTTTATTTAGTAATTTGCGTACGCTTAAGGGATTTATGTAACCTTAAAATGTTTGCACACAGCGGGGGCGAAGAAAAATCAAGGAAGAGGGAAAGAGAAGTACCGGTGAACGCTGGGTTTAAATATTTGAAGGTTATAATGACTAGGGAATAAGCGAGTTGTGCGGCTTAGGAACGAATCACGATATTTTAGAGTACGTCCGAGAGTGGGCTTGAGGTTATACTGATGAGCATTCATAGTGAGATGGGTGTTACCGTTAAAAGTTTGATGGGGCGGAATGCTACTGGAAATTTCTATTTAGCACTGGTGGTGGAAGTAACGATAAAACAGGGTGAGACACAAGACATTACATCGGTGTTCGAAGGTGTCCATTGTATGCGTGATATTAGTATAACCTATGAGTTTTATCGCACGGGTTTGAATCCTATTTAACAGGTGCAGAGATGTTTTGGGAGCACCTGACTAGATGTGGGCATTGTACTCCAATTTCGGGCGGATAAATGCCTTATATAGTGAGGCCAGATCAGAGGGGTTGAAGTCGCTTAAGGAAACCTAGACATTTCGCAACATTTTTGCCGACATCGAATATGTGGTCGTCCCAACGTAAGCTGTCACTGACACACATACCGAGAATGGAAAGTTTATCGGCTTCGACGATGCAAGTGCCATTCATGGATAATGGCTGGGTGTTTAAATTTCGATTTAACGACAGCAGATAGCATTATGTTTTGGAAGCATTAAATACTACCTTGCTAGTGGTTCCATAATTAGTTATGATATTAGTATCAAAATTTAATGAGCTTAACATACCCTGGCGTTCCCGTTCTACAGCTTCGCTGCTAAAAAAAGTCGCTCAGGAATATCGAATCGAATATCAGGAAACATTCCTTGCTATAGAATGACAGGCCTTGTAGTCGAAAATACTTCGATCATATCTCAGTCCTACATGAGCATTCTTGAAACTACTTTCCCACAATTCCACAAACTTTGCATCGCTGCCATAGAAAAACATGGAACTATTCCATTAACCATAAAAAAACACATCCTCTGTCCCGTGAGTAACGTACCTACTAACACGGAGGATTCAACAAGACTACGCTTCAAAACTTGATCTGCGGAATTGAGTACACGTTGAAAATGAAAAGGATGCTTTCAACAATGCAGGCAACACACCTCAGATCAAGCACTAGCCATGTGGATAAAAGCAATGCTGATGATTGAAACCCTGATTGCGGATAAAGATTACGATCGGGAGGAGGTAAACTGACTGGTGACGTTTGGGGCACTAGATATGAATGAGGTTTTTCTCTTTACAAGCGGAAGCTGACTGGTCTAACTCATATCGTGCTTAAAGGCAACATGATTCAAGGAAGCCAATTGATTTTACTCCACCTTCTTAGCAACTCCCAGCTAAATCTGGGTATTATTTGTGTCTCAGGTCCCAATGGGATCAGCAACAAAATATTATACTAAAAAATTAACAAGCGTCTGTTTCTTTCTATTTTTCGTATCGTTACAAGTTTCGAAAAAAAATTAACTTATCTTCAATAAAAAATAAATATAAAGTAAAGCTATTTTCAAGATTATACATTTCTTCTCAAATATTTACGTAAACGAAACAGCGAAACACTCCAGTGCTCAAAAAGCCCGACATCAACCAATTTGCCTTAGTGTATGCACAGATTTATTTGATAATCACTAGTAAAAGCAAGTATATTGTATCATGAGGTACAGCAAACTTACATCAGTCTTATACTAATAAGATATACGATACAAGAAAATATTCGCCATTACATGTAGTCAATTAATGGAACAATTGCATTGACGACATATGATACGAGACATATCGTATGTCTCAGATTTTCTCTATCGTAGTTATTAAAACTATATCATTTACGAGTAATTGCTAGACACTGCCCAGCACACCAATTAATTGTAGATTTATCTTTTCTACCTTTAATCACATCTGGGAATATTTAAATGTGTAGATGTGCTATCATGAATCTCACTAGAAGCGACTAACTTCAGACTCATATGTAGTAGAATTTATTCCTTCTTATTCTATTCACTTTAAAAGCACAATCTTGTTCTTAGTTTTCGACACTTTACATCATTTTTTTTAAACCACAAAACAATACATATAAAATATAAATAAAAATGATGTATATTAATGCAGTAAATTTTTTTTCGGCTTACCGTGAGGATTTTTTCCAATTAA
Source organism: Volucella bombylans (assembly GCA_949129095.1). Taxonomy (NCBI): domain Eukaryota; kingdom Metazoa; phylum Arthropoda; class Insecta; order Diptera; family Syrphidae; genus Volucella; species Volucella bombylans. Next base: position 21,619,223 of record OX422144.1, read on the forward strand.
ATGACCATTTCCCACAATTGGAAATGTGGGAGGACCAGGTAACTTATTGACACCAATTTGAAATTGTCTGAACGATGACTGTAAATACCATACTGATAAAGCCAGTACTATCAAAGGTATAGCTAAAACAAACATATTTAATTTTATTTTATTTCCAACGAATGCTGCCGGCTCGATACACCTAGTACGATGTTAAGTCTCGGACTGAACTCGACGCCGAAGTGTATAACGTTTTATAATAAGAAACAATTTAATATACGTAAGTACATAAATACTCGTAAGCCTGACTGATTTATCTCATATCATGGTGATTTAAAATGATATTAAAGTAAGTAAACTAATGAATACGCAAAAATTTGATGGGAAAATTGTCTACCTAAATAGAAGAACAGTTTTGTTGGTAGGTTCTATTTTATTATTTAAGGCATTGATACATATGGTATATGGTATACATGCCTATATATATCTAGAGAAGAAAACCTGGTGTGCTTTGAAAATTTTTACATAATTGAATATTCGGATTTTGTTTATACTCCGCTGACCTAAAAAAAGAATTTGGTAATAATTGGGTCAACAATATATTTTTCTGTTTCTCAGAGTGAAAATCTGTGGGTTTCGATACATATATGTGAACATACATATATGTACGATAACTGGAGTGAAATGCAACATTGTTTTAACCTTAATACCTACATAACTAATAGCGTGAGTAATTACTACGGAAGGGGGTATTTAGATTTAATGATAAATAGCTAAGCAAGACACATATTATAAGATCTTATTTCATTATTATTATTATTATTTATTTCTTATTCTTATAATTAATATTTCATATAAATATTTACAAATTCAAATAACTTTTTAATAATAAGAAATTAGATTAGCATTTAGTATTTTAAATTAAAATAGAATTGAATGCCATCCATTACATCAATAAAATAGAAGTTAAAAATTATTTATGGGTGGGGTGACCCTTTTTTATAAAACTAATATTATTTCAAAATTCAAAAGGTTTAAAATCAAAAAACAAAAACTGATGGAACAAAAATATATTTAAACCAAAACGTCGAAAGTAAGAGATTCAATTTGATTAAGATCGAATGTAAATAGCCAACATTTTACTCTCTTTAGAAAGGTAGCTTTAAATGATATCGTTCTAGTGGAGGCAGGAAGTTTATTAAACAAACGAGTAGATACAACAGTATAAAAATTACGAAGTGCAGAGGTTCGAAAATAAGGAATAGAATGCATACAAGACAAGTTTCCACGGAGATTGTGACTAGAAATTAAACAAAAATTACGGTTACAGGACTTCATATAGAACAATTTCAATACCTTAAAACAGAACAATTGACGAATAGGAAGGATTTTCAGGTAACAGAATAAGGGACAACTAGAATGTCTAGCCGGTTTACGACAAATTATTCTTATAACATATTTTTGTAATATCAACAATGATTGAATATTACTTAGATACACACCCCCCCAACAGGCAAGTCCGTACTGAAGTCTATATTGGAAGATACCATAGTATTTATATAGTCTTTAAAAGACTGATTGAACAAATGTTACGCATATAATAGAAATGACGAAGGCTCTATCGGAAGTAATTTTTTAAAATATTTATATGGTTAACAAAGCTCATCCTAGAATCAAGGGTAAGTCCCAGATATTTGAACTCAACAACATTATCTACATTATTACTACATTTTATATTACTATTATACGAGCAACATTATAAATCAGACGAACACGAGCAAGTTTGCCGACAGTATCTTCTACACTCCTGTGATTGAAAGTAAATATTAGTTTCGCAATTATAATTCGAGGAGAGACTGAAATACATTAATTTAGTCTTGGAGCTCAAAACTAAATTATGAGTAGAAAACCAATGCCTTAATAAATCCAAATCCCAGTTTATATCAGAGACCATGTCTAGAGCACTTTTCGAGCCTTAAGAAAAGACAATGTCATCTGCAAATGCAGTCGGCGAGCCTCTGAAATTAAGCGAAAATAGTGAGTTTATAAAGACTAAGAACAGAATGGGACCTAAGACAGAACCTTGAGGAACAGCGATATTAAAAAACATCTTTCCACTTCTAATACCGTCGATCTTGACCCGTTGTGACCTATTTTTAAGATAGGACGAAAACGAATCCAGGATAAATTCACGAAAACCAGAATTCTCTAACTTTTTCAACAAAAGCTTGTGATCGACCATGTCAAAAGCTTTGGTGATGTCAATAAATAATCCTGCAGTAAATTTATTAGCATCAAGGTGTAACATAATTTGGGAACAGAATTGTAAAAGTGCATCTTCCGTTGTTTTCCCTTTCTGAAAACCAAATTGATTTGAATTAAAGAAATTAGTCTTAGTTAAGAAACTCACTATTCTATTTTTCATCAGTTTTTCAAAAATTTTACTGAAAACTGGAAGTAACGGGATCGGTCTATAGTTACCAATTTCAGAAGCAGAACCTTTTTTAAGAAGCGGAATTACATCGGCAACTTTAAGATCCTCGCGGAAGATCCCTTCAAAAACACAACGGTTATAAATAAAAGACAAGACATCAACCAAAAAATATGCAATCTTTTTAAGCGTTAAATTTGAGATACCCTCACCACTACAAGTATTAGAGTTTGGTAAGGACCGAATAACTTTCAAAATCTCCAGAGGAGTAATGGGTTGAAAAACAAAAGTATTTCTTTCTATATTTTCAATAAAACCATGTAAGGGACGACAAATAGGGCAAACCGATTTGACAGAAATCGTTTGTAGACTGAAGGCAATATTGACAAAATAGCAATTAAAGGCATTAGCCATAACGAGTTTGTCATGCACTTCAGAGTTATCTACTCGTAGTAATAAAAATTTGGGTTTCTGAGACGCAGTTGATTTGTTTAGTAGGCTATTTACAGCTTGTCATTCGTATTTCAAATTTCCCTTTGCTGAGCTAAATAAATCACGGTAATATTTATCACGACACATCGGAATTTCTTTTTTCACTTTGTTGCACAATTGCTTATATTTACATTTCAAATCCGAATTATCGGGATACTTTTTACACAAGATCCTCAGCTTATTTTTATTCTTACTTTTAAACATTAAGTTGGTCGATATCCAGGGCTTAAGTTTATTAAATAATTTTTTCGGAGGCAAGTAGTAAGAACAAGAAAGAATGTGCCTTTTTAGAAGGCTAATAAGCAATGCATAAGCACTGGATGCATTATTTGAAGTGTATATATTATCCCAGAACTCATAACATAAATTATTTTTAAGTCTAAGAAAGTCAATTCTATCACTACTTTTTACAGAGTTAGAGGGTCTACAATTTTTATCTTTATTTAATGTCACTAGGAGTCCTGTCATAGCATGGTCAGCAATATTAAGTCAAGTACACACTTTTCGCATTTCGCTATAACATTTCTGAATCGTCCATAAAAGTGATCAAGACACCTGCCAGAAGCAGCCCTAGTCGACTCATTTATATAGGAAACTAGACCATGTGACGAAAGTAACGATAAATAGCTAGAGATTGTATCGTTTGAGTCAAGGCTGTTGATGTGGAAATCTCCAGTAATAATTAAATTAGATGACTTTTCATTGCTTAAAAGACTAGACAACTCGCTTATAAAATACATGCAATCTGTAAACACAGAGGAACACATATTTAATACAATTTATTTCAATAGATACTTTTAAGACATCCGCACTCAGAAAATCCATGTAAGTGATGTCAAGAATCTTATAGTCATTCTTTAGAAGGCATCCAACCCCACCTGCAGCGTAATTTTCATTTGCTTTGGAAAAAAATTCGTAACCAGGTATATGTAGAGTAATATCATTCTTTTCCAACTCGTAAATTTAAATTTCAGACACGAAAACAATATCAGGTTTGCCCATTTTGCACACATTATTCGCTATTTGATTGTGAGGTTAGCAAAACTTAAACATATGACCGGTTTAACAGCAGATGAAGATTTTGTTTTTGTATTTCTAATGTAGCACTTCTCTATTTCGTCGTCAGCCACTTCAATGGAAGATGCGTTGGTGAATATTTGCTTTGCCACATTGATTGCGTTTGAGTGTGTGACATTTGACACACATACAATTTCGATTGTTTTGTTTAGCGTTTGTTGTTGTTGCCAGTTAATTTTACTCTCCAGAAAATTTACTCTCTGTTTGAGGCCAGCGTTTTCTACACACTTCTGGCAGAAATAGTTTGTTTATTTCTTCTAATTGCGATAGCTTTACATAAACCATCTGAAGAGTGTACTGACCTTCACAGTCTCCATTGTTTTGCGTGGGCTCGACAGCAGCTGTTTGTGATTTGTTTTTTTGCTGCTGTTGTTATTGCTGTTGCTGCTGGTTTGGTTTATTGCAGTTAGCTGTTTTGGTAGAGGCCAAAACTGGGATATGAAGTGAACGGCGTTTAAGAACTGCACATTTGTCACAACGAAAAGAATTACCACTTGATTTAAAATACTCAGCATCTTCTTCAGTTATGTTAACGCACGTAAAATGGAAGAAATGCTTGCAATCATTGCAAATAATTTTAGATAAACAGTTCCTATCCATTTTTTGTAGACACACCGAACAATTCATATAGAATTTATTCAATTATTTAAATGAGCAATAAGTTTTTAGATGAAGCGCACCCCACGACAATCAACTATGAAAATGTGCGGAAATTGGTTAAACTGAGCACTGAAACACTATTCTATGGAACACACTTTGGGACAGCTCCTTACACCGAGAAAGACTTATATTTTCTTTCAGAGCTTTACAGATAACTTTCAGAAAATCTTTTATACAGGGTGAAGAAAAAGTCACTATATGGCGTAGACAAAATTAACTTCTGTGTATGCGACTATTTCATCTTGATTTTTCCTTTTTCAAATATAAAACTTGGGAGATATAAAAAATGGAACACTTCACAAGTGCGCAAAGAACTAAGATTGTTTGAAAATAATCATTTAATAAGTAATGCTCAAGGTGCATACAAGAGATTTTATGATGAAGGAACAGATCGAACGGGTCCAACTACTCATTCGCTGGTAGATAATTTTACTCTATTCGTGACTTTTGGAGATTCAAGACGTACGGCAGACCTCGATCTGGCAGAATGCTCGAAAATATTGATGCTGTGAAACAGACCATGACAGAAATCGCGGAGACACAAGTTGCAGCTTTCTGACCGCACTCCTTGGCGGATTTTAAAAACGAATTTACACCTCTTCCCGCACAAAACCCGGCTAGACCAAAAACTAAATCCTGGGGACCTCACATTGCGCTTGGAACACGGAACAGTAGTTCTAAATCTCATTGAGAATGATGAAAACTTTTTGCCAAATTAAATGACGAACCACATTTCCACCTGCGCGGTTTCGTAAGTAAATAAAATTGCCGTTTTTGAGCATCCCAAAAATTTTCATCAAAGATCGTTACACTGAGTTCGTGTTACTTCGTGTATCATCGCGATCGAGGTGAAAGCCTTACAAGAAATGGAGAACATTATAGGGCAATGCTGTAAATTTTTTTGTATCGACAACTGCCACCAAACCAATCAATATATTGGGTCAGAAAGATGGTACAAGGTGTTCAAGCAACCATTTCCAAACAGGATAATTTCCAAATGCAGATATATGAGTTGGCCACTGATTTCGGTGCTCCAGATTTTGCTACGCAAGGAAAACATGTATGTAAATTATCCCCAGCAAATTAGCAATTAGCCATTGCAGCAATTAAAGCGGTATAACAAACACTACACAAAATTATGGAAAATACCGTAAAAAGAGCAGATTTTTGCATTATATATTTTTCATATATAATGCAAAAAAATTACATAAAATAAACATTTATTTAAAATTTAAACTCTCTGTTTTTTTCATTCCATTTGATATTTATTGAAAAAAAAAGCAAATCATATACATAGTTACTTTTGCCGCTCCCTGTCGGGTACATATTGATTCACCTTCGTACATATGAGCATATTTTTTGTTCGTTTTAGTTCTGTAACTCCATCAGTGCAACAAAACTCGCACAAGTTCGTAAGATATCTAACGAAAAGAATGCGCAAGTAATCCGAACCAAACATACTTAAAGTGGTTTAAATTTGGCCGCATCAATTTGCAGTGCTGTTGTTTGCTTAGTTTGAAATCAATAATACAAATTCACTATTCTTATCAATTCAAACTATCGATTACAAACTCGTATTGTTATTGTCGTTTCAAAAACAATTGAACTGTAAAGGGCCTCATTTTGAACTCAAGTTTGATTCACCTTCGTACATATGAGCATTTTTTTTGTTCGTTTTAGTTATGCAACTCCATCAGTGCAACAAAACACGCACAAGTTCGTAAGTTATCTAAGTTATCTTATCAATTCACACCATGGATTACAAACTCGTGTTGTTATTGTCGTTTCAATGACAATTGAATTGTAAAGGGCTTCATGTTGAGCTCAAGTGCTCTCCGATATTCACTTGAAAGATGTTTACACATTTTCGGCCTTTCTATCCAGCTAGTTTCAATCAACAAACTTATTCAACTCGCTCGGTCAAAAAGCAAACGATACTGGGGTTCCATTGATCGTGTATGCCTACTCGAGCATGGAGGAAACTCATTTCTGACTGCTGTAAACAGGTCAAATAATAAATTGACAGCACTGTAATCAGCACAGAAAACAACAATTTTCTCATTAAATCCGCCGAGGGCGATTTAAATATTTTACTAAGGGCTTTCCACGATTGTCATGTCGAAAAGCTCGTAGAAGCTATCCTTAACTATCTGCTTTGATTTAAAGCAAGTGTGCCTATTCATTTAACTTGAGAAACGAAACATTTAAATACGAATAAGTATTCCTTTCTTCTCGGTACCGTCATAGAATATTTTACACTTTCATCTGTTTTTTTGCCAGCCCATCAGCTCCAATATTTTGGATGGCAGTCATGTCTTCAAGTCTTTTCTAATTACATTGAAGCACATGGTTTGCCCTATATTTTCAATCCATGTACAATACAAATACAAGCACTATTGTCCCCGGTAACCCTTTCGTTGTTTTGAAACCTTAGCGAACAGACGGTGATCCCGGCGCATCACAACTTCAAACTTGCAGGTTTGTAGCCTATAAGATAATGTCGGATCAAACAACTCTTGAACTTGACTCTGAATAATTTTACGATATGGTAAATCGATTAGCAGGCAATGTTTTTGAAGTTCCAGTACTTTTTTTTTAAGATTTGGCGAAATATGACTATCCGATCAGTGATGCAATTGGCAGACGTAAAATAATATGTACTTGTTATACTGTCAGACGTTTATATAGTGTGAAAGAAAGTTAATTTATATAATATTAAAGAGGCTTCTATTCAGAGGGTAGATACCCTCTTCTATCCCCTATTCTTCTCTGTACATTCTTCGGGCAAACTTTTATCTGACATGTTTTTTGGAGGAGGTGATGTACCTTCTCACCAACTTCAGTTATATTGTATATCGTTATTCAGATCTCCTTTCTGTCAAATGTCGTCCATGCTAAATGTTTAATTCTGCCTAACAGCGAAATAACATAACAACATCAACTTTTCCTAAATCGTGTTATACCCATTGTTAACAGACAAATTCTGCGATTAGTTCTGTAAATTATAGACCGATCAGCATTTTACCGTGCTTGCACAGCAGGTCCTTTAACACCTGTCTTATCACAGTCTATTATACGCGGAGTAATCTGGTTTCAGAGCTGAACATATATACACTTAGAAACATTCAGTTTCGTACGGATTGCTTTTTCAGAAAAAAATCCCAATTTAGGTTAAAGGATTTGCATTTCCGTTAAAGAGTCATCGTGCAATCACTTCATTAGTTCATTTTTTTCACAATACAAAAAAAAAAAAACTTAACGGTACAATTTGTTTATTTTACATGTCATCATTAACTTTACATTGCAAAGAGAACAAACATTCAGTTTCGTACGAGGTTCATTTTACTTAAAAAACGGTGTAGGATTTCCTTTGTGCTTAATTACAGCTAAGAGCCTGCTTGGAAGCGATTAAACCAAATTTTTAGTTATATCTGATGGAATTTTATTCCACTCTTCCAATATGAGTGTTTGATGCTCCTTTTTGTTTTTCACTGACCTTGTTTTTCTTATCTGGCTTTCCAAATGTTCCCACAGATGTTCGATAGGATTAATGTCTGGACTCTGGGGAGGTGTTTCAATGCATTTTGAGCAGTTGTATAAAAGCTAGAGACGCATGTCTAATGCCTTATGCTTTGGATCGTTGTCTTGGTAAAAGTGGAACGTGTCCTAAATTCTCAATTTGTTGGCTGAATCTTTAAAATTTTCTTTGAGAATATTAAGGTACATATTTTTATTCATATTGCCCTGGATAAATATTAAATTTCCAACACCCTCCCAGCCCATAGCTCCCCAAACCATAACACTTTGTCCACCATGTTTTACAGTCGCGGACAAGTTTTTTGTAAGGTAAGCTTCGTTACGTCTCCGGTAAACTTTTTCCTGTTTTTTGTCCTTTCGGAAAAGTGAGAATTATCTTTCATCTACGAATATGACATTTTTCCAGAAGTCTACTGGCTTATCTTTGTAAGTTTTGGCAAAATACAGTCTCTTGATTCTATTGACCTCGCTGACCAAAGGTTTTCTACGATATACACGTGAATAGTAGCCATGTTTCTTAAGTGTGCGCCTGATTGTAATTAGGTTCACGTTGGTTCCATTGAAATCAATTAACATCTTACTCAATTCCACTGAAGTCAACTTGGGATTTATTCTTATGTCACGAAAAATATATTTTTGTGCAGACCAGACTTGGTCATTTTTCTGGGTGCCTTGTTGCTACACACATTTTTTATCCTTCCCTCTTCAAAGAACCGTTTACAAATATACTGTACAGTTGACTTTTGAAGATGTAATATTTTGCCTATTTCGGCAAAAGATTTTTCATCCTTTCGGTGTAAAATTGCCAACGATCGTACATCTTCGCTTATATTTTTACGCATTCTAAGAAACCAAATTATTAACATGGAAATTGATTCCAAAAAATAAAAATACCTTTATTTTTACAAAAAAAAAAACCCACTTAAAAAATTAATCGGATAAATCAAGCTTTCAAACCTTAAAATTCTGATCTGTAGTTGCACTTACTTCCGTGGTACGAAACTGAATGTTTGTTCTCTTTGCAACGTAAAGTAAATGATGACATGTAAAATAAACAAATTGTACCGTTAAGTTTATTTTTTTTTGTATTGCGAAGAAAATGAACTAATGAAGTGATTGCACGATGACTCTTTAACGGAAATGCAAATCCTTTAACCTAAATTGGGATTTTTTTCTGAAAAAGCAATCCGTACGAAACCGAATGTTTCTAAGTGTAGCTGTTTCACTGCTATAGTCAAAGTACCAGATGATATAATACTAAACTTCTTTAATTGATATGTAACGTTTCTTTGTTCACTTGATTTCTCTAAAACTTTTGATAAAGACAACCAACAATTTTCTGCTGGAAATTAAAAAACAAGTTTGATTTTAGCACAGATAATAAATCTATACAGATGTCTCATCGCTGTAGAAAAAAATGGTTCAATGTTCGTCGGCTAGCCGGCACTCGTCCAGCCGACACGAGCTTTCGGAATAATGTAAAGCTTTTTTATTTTCGCTCTTTCTTGCTTTGTTTACTGAGAGATTTTTTTTTCTCTCGCCACAAGTTGAGGGCAGTGGAAAAAAGAATATGAAAAACAATCGCAAGGGGTTTGCGGGAAGGGGTATTAAGACTTGGCCGTTTGTTTTCATTCGACTGCAATAGGAAATTATGTAATTTTTCACGAATTGGTATTTTGTTTGAGCGTATGGGTGTGTATGTAAGAAAGAACAATTCAAAGGCGGGAAAAGTCGAATGTTTCTTTACATTTTGTAATTGAAGTTTGACAAGCAAAATATTGTTCATGTTATTAATATGCAGTGCAGATACAGCTGTGTGCAAAATAATAGCAGTGTTAGATGCTTAACTTTTTATTTTACAATAAAACAAATTTTATAGCACCTGTATTTTAATTACTTATTTTTTCTTTCTCTAATGTTCTAAAGACTTCGTATTGAATTTGAAATTAAATAAATAACCATTCTTATAGAAAATCTAAAATACCACCTTGGTGAAAAGGAATTTATTGAGAAAATTTAAAAATACAAGTTTATTCATCTAAATCTATATTGTCCTTCAAAGTAATCTCTTATCGACTGCAAGACACTTATGACAGCGCATGATCCAATCCTCGAAACATTTTTTATATTCCGTTTTCGGTATGTCCATCAGTGCTTCCTACGATTTTTCCATTACTTCCTCTCGGCTGCTGAAACGCGTTCCCTGTAGTGGTTTTTTAACTCGATTGAACAGAAAGAAGTCACAAGGAGCCAAATCAGGTGAATTCGGTGGCTGTTAGATGGTATTTGTTGCATTTTTCGTCAAAAAATTACGAATAATGATGGCACTGTGCGATGGTGCGTTATCATGGTGCAAAATCCACTAGTTTTCTGCCCACAATTGTGGTCTCTTTCGGCGAATTGCTTCACGCAAACGTCTCATAACGCCCAAATAATACTTTTTGTTTACTGGCTGGCCTTCTGGCAAAAATTCATGATGCACTACATCTTTGTAATCCATAAAAACCGTGAGCATTGCCTTCTTTTTTGACTGAAAACGACGTGGTCTTTTTGGTCTCGGCTCATTTGGTGAACGCCATTCACTTGCCTGATGTCTGAATTGCGTGTCGTACTCATAAACCCACGTCTCGTCTCCAGTAATGATCCTTTTGGTGAATGTGGGATCGGATTCAGCTTCGCAAATCATCTCTTTTGCGACGTAAACACGGTCTCTTTTTTGCATGAAATTGAGGTCTTTTGGCACCATCTTTGCTGCTACACGACGGAAACCCAAATCATTAACCAAAGTGTCTTGGATGGATCCATAGGCAATGTTCAAATCCTCCGCTATCTCTCTGCTGGTTAATTTGCGGTTATTGACCAACACTTCTTTTACTTCATCAATGCTTTTGTCGGTTTTCGATGTCGATGGTCTGCCACTGCGTTCATCATCTTAGATTGACTCACGACCACTTTTGAACCGTTCGTGCCACTGGTAAAGGACCGTTTTCTTTAGAGAATCGTTGCCGAAACACTTTTCCAAGATTTCCAACGTCCGCGCACCACTAAATCCGTTTTTTTACGCAAAATTTAATACAAGTTCATTGTTCATTGCAAAATTAATTTAAAGAAAAAACTGAAAATTGAATATGTTGCACTTGCTTAATACTTCGTTGAATGGCCTTTGTTTGCCAGAACTGCAGTACAAAGAAGTGGCATAGAGTCGACTAAGCGCATACACCTCTCTCTCGAATTACCTGATCATGTAGATTGCACTGTAGTCAATAATTCACCAACGTTTTTTGGTTTTGCCTTAAAAACCTCTTGTTTAACATCAGCCCATAAGTTTTCAATGATATTAAGATTTGGAGACTGAGCAGACCACTCCATGATTAATGTTGATTCCAAACCAATTTTTAGCCAATTTACTGGTGTGCTTGGGGTTATTATTTTGGTGATACACCCAATTAAGCGGCAACTTACTCGTAAGGTAAGTTTTGAGTTTAGGGAATAAAAAAAAGTCGCACGGGGCCCAGTCCGGACTCATTTGACAAAACCACTGATAAAAAATATGTTTCTTCTGGGATTGGTTTGATTGAAGCCATTGTAACCAACCTGATTGGACCCTATCACTGCGGTACACAATCGATTAGATTTCCACAATCCGGCAGATTTTGGAGAAAACCCAAGAAGTCCAGATCCACCAGGTGGTGGGTACCTGCTTATCGATTTTAAGGCTGCCTATGACAGCATTTATAGAGACGAGCTACGAGTATATAGATGTCTACTCTTCACATCCCTGCCAAACACGTCCGTCTGTGCAGGATGACGATGGATAACGCCCGCTTCTGAAGGATCTGTTTGCCTAATGTCGGCATTATGATTCTATTCAGTGTACTGTGTGAACACGTAAAGTCTCTTCGGTCCACAAAAATTTACCGAAAGCAGTGTGACTTCCGGCCTGGAAAATCTTGGAAAGAACTATCCAGTTCAATACCTACCACGCTACAGTCCGGGGTGCACCAGGACCTCAACCAACAAGACTTTCCACCTGGCGCGATCTTTCGCCAGCTGATTCCAGTGGTGCTGCACTCCAAATTGGTTGAGATCCCATTCCACTTGTTCTAACTCCCATATATTCGGCCGTACTTTACTGCGTTGTCCCCGAGTCTCGGAATTGAAGATTTTGCGTGCAGTTTTAAAAACTCCCTTTTACATAACTTGAAAGAAAAGGGAGCAAATATGTATTCGTAAATAACATATATGTACATATATTTTCCGAATAAGTTCGATGTTGCTCAATGCTTGGAAATTTATCAAATTGTGTAGGTACTTAATGTCCTGAGCACAAAATTAAAATGGGGAAATTGGTCTAGCACTCATGTACATACGTATATCTTCAACCCCATAACATGTATTAGCCCTTAACACCTCGTGCTTCAAATATCAACCACTTTTATAGTGTGGTGCAACGTCATACCCACCCCCTCCAGCACGTCAACATCACGCACCATCGATCTCATGATCTTCAAAATTATATTTCTACCCCCATTTAATTTACATTACATAACAAGTTACAAACAAAATAACAAGCACACGTACATAAACTCAAGTAAACCGGTCATGCTGGGCAACGTCAACGTATGTTTTTTTTTATTTATTTCTTTCGTTCACGTATTGTTTTTGCATGATAAACGACTTTGCATGTGTGAGTGACAAGTGGCAATAGCAAAAAGCGAAAAGAAATAAAATGATTTTTCTGCTCTTTGTAAGAACTTTCATCTTTTTAAAAAAGCTTTTTTTTAGTTCGATTTCATTTTCATATGACAAAACTTCCCATATGAATGAGACATCTGTATAGATTTATTATCTGTGATTAAATAATGTAAGATTCGACTCTATTCATCAAAATACATAGTCTGCTTCTGGAATGATACAATCATTACAGCGCCGCTCTAACATTTCAATGCCTTTTTTATAGGACGATGTGCCCAACCCTTCAAAATACTCTTCGGTTTCGAGATCAACTTTTCATTGAAGCCATATGTTGTTCAAAAGAATTTGGTGGAGTTTTCAGCAAATGGTTGCTTCCGGCGAAGCAGATTCCTTATAATACTTTTCAAGTCATTCTTGAGTTTTAACGGTATTTTTTCCCATCACATTACAGTGTTTTATCAACGTGCGAAACTCCTTAGTTTTGAAAATATCACAAGGTGCGTTACTAAAACTCCAATATCTCGATGACTAATGATCAAATTTTGAAACGCATCATTTCAACATTTGTACTAAAATGGTATGGTTATGTTATTAGAGTCGCCATCTATGTATCAGTCGGGAAACACCTGTCGTCTAACGACTATGTGAGCAACAAACCGATCCTTGTCCGCGCATGTTTCACTTCGGCATTTCTTTCAGTTGTAGTAAGTTTGATGTGGCTACGTCCATCTAAGCACGGCAATCAGCACAAAGTAATAATTATGTACACATGCTTATAAACCTGATCGTAAATATGGAAATGCTGTCACTCTTTTAGATGTAAGTTTCCAATATTTGTAAATATTCACACACCCCCACTTTCCCGTTAAGCGACCACAAAATAAAAAAATTAGCGTGGGCAAGAAAATGGAACAGTTTAGAAATTGGATATCTGAAGACCCTACCAAAATATCAACTTTATTTAGATGCAGTTACAAAGGGTAGTATTTCTTCTAAAAACAAAGTCATCAACGAAGTTTCTGCTAAATTTCAATTCTAGAAATATTATTTATTCTCATGTATGTGCTTCTTTCTACTGACTGTATCTCTTTATTTGTTCGCTGAACATTTTCTTGGGATGAATTTGAATTATCTACAAGATCTCAAATAGGGTTTTGTTGATTTAATTGGACATTCTCATCAATATTAACTTCATGATACAACGATCTATTTTCTATTAAACATCTTATTGCTTTATAAACTCGATCACATCTATTACAAATTCACGAGTAATATCCAAGTTTTCAAAATATTCGGTTACAACTATAATACTTATACAGCTACTTGATCTCGATAGCATATTAGGAAGTTTCTCAGTACCTTCTAAAATATTGGACTGCGTGACCTTTAAATCCATAAATCCATACTTTCCGTAAATACCACCACACTTGAAGACTTTCTAGTAGTCTTTATGCGGACTGGTTCTAAATTATTCCAGTATTCTTTAGATGAATGCGCATTGCTACGAGTATTACTAGTGATGTGAGTTTTGCAACAACAAAAAAACGAGTAAAGACAGTTTAGCCCCTAATTCTCCTGGCTTACGTGTTACTTATCAGACGGATTTCAGAGTTCAGTGCAAATTTCACAAATGCGTTCTGAAAATTGATTTATTGCTTTTTCAAAGACATCCGATCATATATTCGTCTTCTATGAAGTTCACTATCTTGTTGTAAATAAGATTTATATTGCTCAGGTGTTTCTGTAGCCCTTGCATTTGATTTATGCAATCTGTCTCTTGCTCTTCCAGATTCATATTGTTGATCAATTCTCTAGCTTTTTTCGTCGTTTTGCAACTTTTCCTACTGTTGTTCAGTTTCTCAGTTTATCCTTTTCTTGACGCTTTTGACAATATTTTTCGAAACATAGCTTTCTCTGTGTAGCGGTTTCTGTTCTTTTACGATCCTTAAGTTTTGTGCATTATGTCCTAATTGTTCTTAAAGTTTCGTTTTGAATTAAATTTATTCTTATTTTTTGCTATGCTAATTCAAATTTTTAAAATACTGTTTTTTTATTTATTATTTACTTCCATGTAAAGTCGTTGAAATCAGTGAAATTTGAATAAATATTTATGACCTCCAGTAACTACAAGTCTTTTTAAAAAAAAATATAATCACGAGTAGAAATATTTCAGAGCAGGGAAAAAGTCAAATAGTAGAAATATTTCCATACAGTATTTATGTAAGTAGTTAATCCGCAATATTGGGGCACGTGCCACATTAGATTTATAACGTTATTATATGTACTACATTGCATTATCACCAGACTTACAAATGTGTGCACAATTTTGCAAGATTTATCCTGGACAGAAAATGTGAGCTAATAAAGGGTACGCCATCTAACGTTCTTTTTTTCAACTAGTGCTTATTTCGTGCATCGTAACACTTAGCTCATGTCTGATTTGACAGATAATTAGTTTTATCCTTCCGCTGAACGAATATGGTTGTGTATACGCTTGAACAATGCTGGGAAATATTGCCTGCGATCGACCTAGAGAAGATGCCGATTTTGCCAAAAAAATCATCTTTTCAGATGAAGCTCATTTTGATCTTGGCGGGTATGTAAACAAGCAAAATTGTCGTATTTGGGGCACAGAAAACCAGCACGCATACATTGAAAAGCCGATACACCCAAAATGAGTCACTGTTTGGTGCGGATTTTGGCCCAGAGGCATAATTGGGCCATTTTTCTGCGAAAATGAGCAAGGAGTGGCCGTTACAGTCAATGGCGATCGTTATCGGTCCATGTTGAACGAATTTTTGTTCACAAAAATTGAATAGGACGATATTGGCAACAATTGGTTTCAACAGGACGGCGCTACGTGCCACACAGCCGAAGCTACACTCGATGTTTTGCGCCCTGTTTTTGAAGATCGCATTATCGGTCGCCGAGCTGATGTTGTTTGGCCACCTCGGAGCTGCGATTTGACACCGTTGGACTATTATTTGTGGGGTGCCGTAAAAAAAAAGTGTTACGCCGACAAGCCAGAGACAATTGACGCTTTAAAGGACAATATTCGTGAAACCATTGGTGAAATACAGCTGCACACATTCGATAATGTGCTTAAAAATTGGACCGATCGTGTAGGCTACTGCATGGCCAGCCGAGGCAGCCATTTGAATGAAATTATTTGCCATTATTAACCGGAAGGATAAAACTAATTATCAGACATGAGCTAAGTGTTACCATTCACGAAATAAGCACTAGTTGAAAAAAAAAAACGTTAGATGGCGGACCCTATATAAGCGTTATAAAAAATACTATCATAATTTTTTTTTTTTTATATCAGTGTTAAAGCTCCTCTTTTGCTGTAATATCCCTCATTTGGTCTGCGTTTTGGATCATAAATTAATCAACCTTGTTCTTTGGTCCCTCCTCCTGTCGTTTTTGTTTTTATAGTCATATGCTGCTCAAACAAGCGTGATCGGCCTTCTCTAACACAAGGAGCTCCAGAACGCCGATAGACATACTGATTTTTTCCTCTAACAAGCACAAGCGGAAGTACACCAATTCTCCCAATAATATGATTCCTGAAGAAAACAATAGACATAAAAAGAAGGTGCATATCGGGTAGAAAGGTTTCAATGGGAAAGACATGACTATTTGGAAGTAGGTTCTTGTTCATCTGACGCACCGCCTATAGATTTCCGTTGTGGTCCTTCCAATTTGAATAGATTTAATGTAACATAACATATTGGCTATTCTAACATATCTTACAAGTCAGGGACATTTTTTGTATATTTAAAGCTCATTTGTCGGTCGCCTTGCGTAGCTACTTTGAGATGAACTAACGTTGAATGTCATTGTCACTGGACAGCATTGCCTGCATTGCCTGGTTTATCATTGGCGCAGTTACGACCAAATATTACTTAGAGATGTTTAGGATGCTGAGAGTCTTATATAGGTACTCCTACTCTTTCTTAGCAAGACGAAACCACTAACCATACTAACTACCTCAAAGTTATAGCTGCTCTATAACAAGGAAGCCCATTTTTACTGAATCTGTTTCAATACTCGCAAACGTACCAGTGATAGTTCGCTGCGTCCTGCCAATAATATCAATGTCATGAGCGTACGCCAGTACATGCACAGACTACTCGAAACTGTACTTCTGGTTTTGATATACGAGTTTCGTAAATTTTTCTCAAGAATGATGCTAAAGAAGTTCCATGACGGCACACCATCTTAGCTGATATTATAGGTATCGGTGAGACTGTTCCCTACCGAACATAGTAGCGGGCGTTCTCAATCGCCCTATTGAACAATCTGATGAAAGTGCCAGCAATGCCAGAACTAAACGAGGCTCTGTATTCCTTTAGCTAGTCTGTATAGATCCTGTCACATGTTGTCTTCAAATCGAAAAAGACTTAGAAAGTATCGATCTAAGCTTCTTGGGTTTGGGTTTACTCTATGATCGCGATGCGAATATTTAATCGATTGTGGAACTACCCGGTATATAACTACACTGATAGGGGTCAATCAGATTGATGACCTAAGGTTTCAGTCCCTCGCATAACACAGCAGATAAGATCTTGCACAGTATGTTGAGGAGGCTGGTACTTGAACAGTTTACGCTGTTTATAGTGCTTTCTTTTCAGTACATCAACCAAATAATACTTACTTAATCTTGGAATTGAGTTGGTGTCTGCTCTCAACCAAATTATCTTTAGCTACTTTAAACATCTGGATAGGTGGACAATCAACTCCGTCGAACTTATTACACTTAAGTTTAGATTTCGGAATTTTGGACATTGGACTTTTCGTCGAGAGGTTGAGGAATATTTGGGTATTACTGAAAAAGTGACATGTGTCAATCGTAACATGGTTGGCGGTTTTATTTACAGGTGACCGTCATGTTGATGACTTCAACTATACTGGAGCATGTTTATTAGATGAAGTTACCCAAAGACAGCGTTAATTGCATATGCCGATTTGCTGAGTCCCAGGTCCACCCATTGGTGCGATATAAGTAAGTAAGGCCGTCATATTCTTTTGTAAGTATTAAGGTGAGAAAATCGTGTGATAACTACTCGTATAGTACATAATATATCTCGGTAGGACAATTGCACTGCCAAAGACGTCCTTTATTCCTATTTGGCGCTAAAATCGCATTAAAAGACTTTAATATCAAACTTTGGACATTACTTGTTTTCTCCAGAACTTCATAGAAACATTTTTCAGTAGCATCATAGGAAGGTTGCTACTTAAGTTTTGAGGAAAACAAGTGAAAACAAATATTTATCCTCGAAAATTGCTTTATTGCTTTACAAAATACTCTCCCTAAAGATCAATACACATGCATGCGTATGAACGAATTTTCGAAGCATTTTTCCACTCCTATGTATATAAAACATGCGTTTTAAACGCATCAACAGTTTTCAGGCGTCAAAAAACGTTGACCACGTAATTTCTTTTTGATGTGCGGGAATGAAAAGAATTCATTAGGTGCTAAAACAGACCTGAACGGCGGATGACCCATCAATTAGATGTTTTGAGTGGTCAAGAAGTTAATTTTTTGATCCGACATGTGAGAGTTGTGTTTGGCGATTAATTTTCCTTATTTCTACAAAGACTTCTGGCAAACAAATGGTGATGGTAATGGACCATTCCGAATTGACCGTTCTGCTTTGCTCTACTTTTTCAATATTTCTTTGGCCCAATAGACACGAAACAATTTTTGAGCGATTATCAAATGAAGAAATCCTTTTGACGATCAAATGTTTATGCGTATTAATTGTATGCGAGCGGTCCTAACACCCAAGCATGCCGCAATTTTAAAATAACATGGTGATTTTAGAATATCAGTTCTGGTACAACAACAGCTTTTCGACGACATTCATGGAGCTGAATTTTTCAAGTCTCTGTAAAAAAATAGCAAATTGCACTTGTATGACAAAACGTTCTAAGCACGTATACATCAAACTTTACTCAACTTAGTGAATTTAACCTTGATGCATTAGTCCTTCGATTACAATAAATGAGCACCGATTCAGTTCTCTGTTGCAATCACTATAATTTATAATTTAGCATTTGCAGGCCCTGCTTAAAGTCCGAACATTCTTGATGAAATTTTGAATGTCCTAGAACATTGTGCTCTTCTGATTTTGAAAAAAATTCAAACAGTGAATCAGTGGTTATCCGAAGCTCTTTATTGCTTCGCATTAGTGTGATTATCACATGGTGGAATGATACGGAAATGCATGCTTCTAGCCGTACATGACGTTACTTTTCCTTCGACGAAGGCGATTCAAAGACAAATTGATGGTTCATTGTCGCAGAAGAGGTTTCGCAGATTTATTTTCCTCGCTGTGAAATGTTTGAACATTTATTAATAAGTGCGGCACCGCTTACCTTTTATCTTGAAATGAATATTTCTGATGTACAGTTGCCAGCATTCTCTGCGGCCCGAAGTGCAGATATTTGAGATGTACCTCCTGCATCAAAAGTATTGTATACTGAAATCGTGATTACCATATATGATAGATAGATAATTTGATTTATATAAAAATAATAATAATATAATAACAATATAAAATCAGTTAGCATGGCATTGCCGTCTGCCAGATGGACAATAGAACTATTAATAAGTTTTGCATTTATTTATATTTACTATTTACATTTGCAAACATTTTATAAGGTCCCTGCTAGTATATTCTCTCTATATTCTAAAGCAATTTTGCAGTATCCATATAGTTTAGTGACGTTTACTTCATTGCGAAGGGATATCATTTCTTGTTCCGATAAGAAGTCTTTTCCAAAGAAACTTCTCCTTGTTTCCCTTAGAATTGGGCACTTGCCTAGAAAATGCATGGTATCTTCTCTTTCTTCCAAATTGCACAAGAGAAGAATATAGGAAGCTCTTCTCGTTTTTGGGTATATAATTGAGTTTTAGGAGTTCTCCGCGAAGTTTAAGTATTGTTGATATTTCGGGAATGGTATAGATGTCTTTGAAGTAGTTTTTATCTTCAAGATTGTAATTTAGTCGGTTATACGTACTACGATGTAGTGATCCCGTCGCTTCTTCTACAAACTTCATTCTGGCCTGTTCATCAACTCTCGTTATGAGGTGGTATAGTGAGTTCTCCCAGTTCATGGTTTCCGCATTCACCTCTACACCACACCCGCGAGCTAACTCTAGCCACATTCTTCGAACCATGCTATTTTGTTCCAAATCGCGTGTAAGGCCACTATCTTTGGAAGTCGGTTATCTGACATGTTGATAACCCTTAGTACGTAGTTTACCTGTAATTTCAGCGTTTTAAGGAATAGAGGTGATAGGCCTGTTTCCAGCATGAGCATATAGTTCGGAGTCTTTACATTGAGGTGGAAGGATTTCTTAATGAAAAAACGTTGTAGTTTTTCAACTTCCTCATAAGACTTATAACCCCATACTTGCGCCGCGTAGAGCATTACTGCCTCCGTTGCAGCTTCAAATACTTTGAATTTACTGCTGTGCGTAATCTGTGGGTTGCTGAAACAGTTTTTCCACACTACATTGATGGCGGTTTTAGATTTCGTGAGTTGCTCCTTCAGATGTCTTTTCATACTAAGGCTACTTGTTAAAAGAATTTCAAGATACCTGTATTCATTTACAACTTCTATACTTTCTCCGTTAAAGTGCAATTTTTCGTTGTAAGCAAGTCTACCACCTCTCTTTTTAAATATCATTATCTTGGATTTATCTAAATTCACGACCAGGCTCCATAGGCTGCAGTACTCATACAATTTGTTAAGCATCAATTGCAAGGATTCCGGTGAACTGGCCAACAATACAATGTCGTCTGCGAACAGAAGGGCTTTAATGAGAATTCCTGCAATTTGTATTCCTCCTGGGAGAAAGTCCACTATATCGTCGATAAAGAGGACGAATAGATTAGGGCTCAGAGAACATCCCTGTTTTACAGCTGCCTCCGTCTGAAACCATTCTGAAAGCGTCTCGCCATTCCAAACAGCTGTCTTAGTATCTTCACATAGGTTTTGTAAAACACTTCCGAATTTCGATGACATTCCCATACTATATAACTTATAAAATAAAGCGTTTCCGTTCACAGAATCGAAGGCCGCTTTGAAGTCCACAAAAAAGGCGTAGAGTTTTTTATGTCGGCTTATAAATGTATCTGCTAAGCTTTTCAATACGAAAATGTGGTCGACAGTTGAGTAGCCAGACCTAAAACCCGCCTGGAATTCCTTTAGCAGTGGCTATCCATGTAGCTATCCGGCTCTGCAATATTGCAGAGTACCTTGGGTATTTGGCAACATAATTAGGCACCCTCCAATACAAAGAACACCTTCCTCGTCCAAAAATGGTGACATACTACACAATAGGCTTTAGTTGCAGACATACGAGTATTATATTTTCTATTTAAATTATTCTTGAGTTCTTTCTTCTGCAACATCGTATGAGTATGAGATTATATATGGATCTACTCCTTCAAATTTTCCTGTCCAGCTATTCCCCTGGCCATATATGTATGTAACATATAAAGACCCATGAAACCATATCATATAAGCTGTGACTATTATATCAACGGGATTCTGCTTAGTCGGTATATGCCGCCATTGCTGAGAGTGGTGTTGCCTTTGATTGAAATAATTCGATTTGATATAGAACTGCGAGTATAGTAGCTAGAAGCCTCGCAATTTATTCATCCTAAAATGATCTCTACATATGTCTAGAAGTTGATTTCAGTTCGTTTTACTCATATATGCCCTGTAACCCGATGCGTGAACTCCGTGGTCAATTTGGCCGCACATACATAGTTTTAAGCTCATTCGTTCCTCGTTTAATTGGTGCTGGATGTTTTCCATTTATATATGTATGCTCAAACTGCTGCCATTTGAGGTAATTGAAATCAAACTTTGACAACTCTACCTTCGGCATTTTCATCGCCCTTGGATGAATTTACTAACTCAGACCTTTCAAGTGCCATGAATCTCCACCAACACTCCCGTAACCCGGCAAGGCCAGGCGAGTGGTTACATTGGAATGAGCCTCCCAGGGAATTCGCCAAAGCGGCACTGCTTTGTGCGACAAAGTGCTGGCCAAGTGAAGAAATTGTGCATTATTCGTTATTCAGAGGAAATTCTAATACTGTAGAACAATCGACATAACCCATAGCAAATTGTCAAATTATGTCAAAAACAGATTCTGCCTTAAAAAAAGGCAGGGCTTCATCCCGATATATTATAACGGCAGAGCAGATGTAAAACAGTTAAGGCATCCAAATCCAATGACTCATCCATGTTGTTCACCAAACCTACTCCATACCGAACAAAACTGGATACTTTTGACCCAAACGAATAGAGATAACTTGGTTAAAAGAAGTGGAGCATTGGGTACAAGACTATAGATGTAATTTTTTTTAAAATAAAGTTTGTGTTGTTTAATTTTTAACAAGAATATTGGCAACTTTTTTATCGCAATCCATATTAAAATTTAAAAAAAAACAGTCGAGCCGATAAAATAAGCTGGGAGTTGTCTTCCTTCAACTAAGGGTAGAGACACCGTCATAAGTACAGTAGTTATTGTTAAAGAAGTTGTTATCTTCACCACCTGAAATCCAGCAATTGGTTCAGCTTTTCATTACAAAACCCACACCACAGCGTGTACATTATCTATATGGTGTCATCCTGAAAGTGACAACTGGCCAACAAGGTTTTTTTTTATATAATTTGCTCGCGCTCAAGGGATTTAAGTACCCTTAAAATGTTTGCACACAGCGCGGGCGAAATTTTTGTATTCAATAGGAATATTGAAGATGTAGCAATTAATCACACTGTTTTCATTTTTCTGATTGTCTTAGGAATTTAAAAAATTAAAAGTGAGTACATTTAATAAGACACATTCTTGTTTCTTTGTTGGCAATATAAACAAATGTTGGCTTCTTCTAGCACTTCTGTATATTCATTTTAATTTTTGTCTTTTATAACTGAACCAGTGAAATATTATACGCATTTGAGCAGAGAGCGCCCGTCACGTCTGAAGCCGATTTTGGTTGGCTGTCATCAACCGGTTTGGCAGTCATGGAGAGCGATCGATATACATTTTTTATGGAGTGTCTAATGCCACAATTTGTTTGCACATTCACAATTCACCACTAGTCTGTTATATACTAGATTCATTCGAAAGGGAGCTCCAAAACCAATACGGTATCCCCTTATTTCTCCCCCTAAAAATTTATATTCCACAACCTTTACGCAATAAAAATCAGCTGCAGAATTTCAGTTTCCTTCGAAAAATGAAGCGTGCAGAACCATGCTGTATAGAAGACCAGAGCTGCTCGTGAGTCCTATGAGAAAACCATGAGATATGATATGAATACTGTCATCAATGACATGAGAAGCGCGCAGTCGAGGAGATATAGGAATACTATTTCAGAGAATTTTACCAAATACTAAAAAGAATATGTGAAAGCTACAAATACAAACAAGAGATCATTGTAGTAGAAATATTATCAAAGTTCAGTTGCCTGACAGAAACCTTTTAGAAAAACGAAGTTAAAATTGTTATATCCTAACAACAAAGATGCTGAATCAGGTTGGCTCTAAGGCCAACGAATTCAGATCTGAATATATTGTTGGCATGAAGAGTCTACTTTACAAATTTATAAAAATCTTAAAAGTCTTAAGTATGTATACAAATATTTTTAGTAAGATTGCTTAAGCGCTTCTTTCCCTAAGGCGAATATGAATTCCATTTTCTGACTTTAGTGTCAAAACAGCAGACAAAATTGGGTCATATTTGTTCTTTGGCTCCCGTGGCTGATAACCATCTTTACTATAAAGTCCATCTTCGGGTGGAAGAATTTCAAAAGATCGTACAACCTTAGCCACCACGGTTTTCATTTCCATTTGCGCAAATTTTTGTCCTGTTTGAAGAAATTTATATGTAAAACTTGTGAACGTTACATGATGACTACAAACCTATACAATTCCTCGGCCCAGCACTGAATGGGACATACTCGAACGGATTTGATTTGACATTTGTTTCCGGATTGAAACGCTCTGGGTCAAACTTATACGGATCAGTGAAGTATTTCTCATTATACCCCATGGCATAAATAAAAACATCTATTGTCGCATTCTTAGGAATTATAGTGCCATCTGAAAATTAAGTGAATTGTAATTTTATTATTTATTAAAGGAAACTAATTAATAGAATACTGAGGTCAAATGGTGCTTCAGTGGAACGCCCGATAATAGGCACACTTGGGTATAAACGTTGAGTTTCCTTAATTACCATATCCAGGTATTTCATTTCCCGAATGTCATTGTACGTACATTGACGTGTTAGATCATTATCAAATATACTCAGTTGTTCTTCCAAAACTTTTCTCTGCAATAAACTTATAATTGAATATTCCAACAAAATGTTTGCCGGCGAAAAGAAAAAGAAAAAGAGCTACGAATAATTTACCTGTACATCAGCATGCCTCGATAGTAAATATAATGCGAAAGTTATTCCCGAAGTGGTTGTATCATGACCCTGAGTAAGTGTAATTGAAATTTAATTGCTTTCATATCAAAATCTAATCTTACCTCGAACATAAAGGTAGACACCTCTTCGTAAATATGTTGAAGTGTCAATGGTTGGCCATTAATTTCTGCTGTAAGAAGTGTATCGAGGAATGCTTGTTTTGGGCGAATATTCATTTTATCATCTGCTGCATCAACGTCCTTATTGCTGGCTTTGTTGGAATCTTGCATTGCTTCGCGGCGTTTGAATATGACCTATAGGGATGAGGGGAATACATTGAATAACACGTATTTCGTATAGATATTGGGAAGGTTGCAAAACAATTAGAGATTGAGCAAAAAATAAAATATTTTAAGTTCCTTAAACATTAATATTATTATTATCATGTTGCTTCCTTCCCATTTTAAAACAACTTAAAATTCTTAACCTAATTAATCTTAAATTCATATTTAAGCCTTTATCTGCCCACCTGCACGTCAAAACTGTTACTATCGGAATTAACTCAAGTCTCATATCAAAAAAGTGATAATCCTAAGCCTTGAATTAAAATAAGTATCCAAAAGTTGGGACGAAGTTTTAAAGAAGTGTTACTTAAACATACTCGTATTAAGTTACATAATAATTGTTTTCTTCTTATAATCTAATATATGTACATATCTGATACCTCAAAACTCACGAATGAACCTGATAATTTTGTTAACGAGGTACGAAATCTGATATTTATTATATCATATTATATCTCTAGTTCAAACGAATACCTGGGATGGCCATAATACTTAAGCAGGTAAAATAGCAGAGTTGTAAAAGAATTAAATCATTTACGAATTTAATTCATTTGATTTATGTCCAAGAATTTTTAACTCATGACTTCACGAAAGACTTCAACTTCAAAATGTGAAATCCCCATTCATTTTGAAGTCATTGATTGGTAATTCATTTCAGTGAATTCAATGATTGCATTCAAATGAATGCAATCATCTGTGATATCAGTGAAATCATTGAAGTCATTTTGAAGTCAAAAACCATTGGTCATTTTGAAGTCATTGAAGTCATTTTGAAGTCAAAAACCATTGAAGTCATTTTGAAGTCATTGAAGTCATTTTGAAGTCAAAAACCATTGAGTTCATTTTGAAGTCAATGGATCTTTTTATAAAATAAGAGAAGTACATTAATACTTTGAATAAGTTTATTTTAATTTATTTTCATAAAAAATCAATATTGCACGGTAAACGAAACCAAATAAACAATCGTAACTCTACTAAAAAAAAAGACCAAAAAAATTGTCATTTATCATTTTCTTTATTTTTCATTAACAAATATGGAAACAAACATTTCATAATAAATTTTTCGGGATCACTTTCAATGTATCCTAGATACCTGCGAAATTTAAACAAAACAAGTTATGCAAAATTAGTCAAAACTCAACGGATATAAATCTACTATTGTAGAGGATGAATCGTTTAAAAATCTTATACGCTTTGCGAATCCTACGCTGCAAGTTATGAGCAGACCAACAGCTATGAAAGTATTAGATTAGACGTTTCTAACAATCACCGAAAATATGAGAAACATTATTGCAGAAAACAAATATTTTTGTACTACTGCAGACGTGTGGTCGACCAAACATAAAAGTTTTTTTGGGTACACTTGTCATTGGTTGGATGAATCATTGGGAAGGAAATCAATGGTTTTGGCATGCAGACGTTTTTCAGGGGCACATACATACGATCGTATAAGTGATTTGATCCTGAATATTCATGTCAAATTCGGATTAAACTGTGATAATGTTGTAGCAACTGTAACAGATAATGGCTCGAATTTCTTAAAGGCATTTAGAGAATTTGGAATAACCAAATCATATATATGTGACAATGACTATGCCGAAAGTGATGAAACCGATGAGATTGAATTTAATAACGAGAGCTTTGAAAATGATTTGCCGAAGCATATAAAGTGTGCAACACATACACTCAATTTGCTGGCAACAACGGACTTCAATCGCATATTCAGCAAAGCAATCCAAACCTTAAAAAACATAAACATGTAAGTACTGATTTTTTGTCTAATGCTACTCGTACTAAAATAATTTTAATTAATTTGAATAAAGATAATGTAGAAATGTTCACATCTTTGGAGTAAGATCAATAGGCCGAAGACTTCTGAACAAATTGTCACGGCTTTGGGGTCACAATTAAAATACCCAGTAGTGACACGTTGGAACTCTCTATATGATTCCCTTAAGGATATCATTAAGCATAAGGGTGAGATAAATGAAGTCTGCAGGATGTTAGAGATACAACCATTTCTCCAAACTGATTTCGATTATTTGGAGGAATATTTAATGTTGCTGAAGCCTATTTCGGAAGCGTTGGATTTCTTCCAACGCGAGAGGACTGTGATCTATGGATATCTTCTTACCACCTTAGCAACGATAAGGACGAAGTATAGGAAGATGCTTTTAAATAGCCCTCTAAAAGTGTTTCATTTGGAAACCGTATATTTGTTAGAAGAATCTCATGTGAAGCGATTTCCTCATCATTTCAATCTTGCAAGAGAAGTCAATGATGCCATCGTCGCATCTGTTCTTTGTCCATCTGTCAAGCTTAGGTGGATTTCAGAGATTAATCCTTCTTTCAATGACTCCAAAATATCGGAGATAAGCAAGTTGGTGCGAAGAAAAATTCAAGCGGAGGAGGACAAAATACTAGATACACCTGCACAAAATTCTCAGCAAAAAAGTCATGAAACTTCGTTTTTCGATTTTTCCGTTAAAGGTGTTATAGTACCTATGTATATCAACGTATTTCATATTTTTAATATATTTTTAAATCGTTTGTCAGATCCAGATGAACCATTAGAATTAACTAATGCTGCAAACACCTCTGGGGAAAGCGAATATTATGCTTATCAGTTTCCAACAATAAAAAAAATATCCTTGGGGTATAATACACCACTCCCCTCATCTGCAGCAATGGAGCGCTTGTTTTCATTCGCAGAGTTAATTGCCATCCGTAGACGTGGAGCACTGTCGGATGCGAATTTTGAAAAATTGCTGCTTCTAGAAGCTAATAACTTTCAAGAAGTGAAACTAGCGTAATTGTGAAAAAGTGAGTTACATACATACATATATGTATATAACATAAGGAGACTAAATATTATTCCATTTCATATCTTTTAAACATTACAGGGATCCGAAATACCTTGGAAGGAAACAAAACGTATGTATTTTGTTAATTTGTTTGAATTTCTTAGATTCGTTGATAGTCAACCGGTATATTTTTTTTGTGAATATTTGTATGTACGAGTATGTGCGTAAAAATAGGAAATTTATTTTGTTTTTTTCTGAAATGTTATTTTTTATATTTTTAAATGTTGTTTGTTTATGAAAAACAAAGTATTATTAAGTATTTGATTGTTTTCTTTTATCGTGCAATATGAAAATAACTTAAAATAAACTTATTCAAAGTATTAATGTACTTTCTGTATTTTATAAAAAAATCTAAAGACATCAAAATGACTTCAATGACTTCAAAATGACTTCAATGACTTCAAAATGACTTCAATGGTTTTTGACTTCAAAATGACTTAAATGACTTCACTGATATCACAGATGATTGCATTCAAATGAATGCATTGAAGTCATTGAATTAACTGAAATGAATTACCAATCAATGACTTCAAAATGAATGGTGATTTCATGCTTGAAGTTAAAGTATGTTATTGAATTCATATGATTGAAGTCAATACATAGAAGTTTTCTATGTGACTTCAATGACTGCAATCAAAAATGATTGCATTCTTTTACAACTCTATAAAATAGGCTATAATAGCGGAATTCCGTCTGTTTAAGAATGAAATTTTAAATTGTTTGTTAATAATAACTTTTATATTTGCTTCAATTGTGAATCACCCTATGCCTTATTTCTAACGTTTTCTCTCGCAGTGTTCTTTTTCGTCTTCTTCTTTGCATTCTGCTATTGTCACCACCGTTGCAGTAGCAGGCAATTGCCAAAACAGCTAATTGCTCACGCGATTGAGCAACTGTAGTGATCTTTATAGACTAGGAGAAATACTGGTTTTGGCAAGTGGTGTTCTGCTGGCGCGTGCATGCAAAGGAGAAGATGGCAATTTTGTAGCAACCACCAAACCATTCGGTCATCAAGGCAAGGTGACAGTAATTTTTCATGTTTTTAAGGTTAATAATTATAACGTTAAGGAAAATTGAATGTATTATTTTTGCAATTAATTCTAAAACAAAGTTGGTCCTTCAAGTACGGATTTTTTGGAACTTTCGTTGTTAATTGGTTGGTGATTGCTATACTTGGATTCCACAACAGATAGATAAGTATTACAATTTGCTTTGAATTTTGTCTGCTGTCGTTTTGGATGCTTCTGGGGCTCGTTGCTTTCTGTGTTGGGGTTTTGAGGCTGTAAGGCGAAAATTAATAAAGAAAATTTCTTTCGGTTCGGTTCGATTCGTGGTCGCTGCGTTTGTGTTCGATATTTAAACTCAGTAATGGAAGCTTTAAAACAAGCACGTGGACATTATAAGGCGCGATTACTAGGGCTTTTATATTTACCCAGAACATTCCGGAAAACGTCCATTCCGTTGAATTTGAAGTGCGGTTAGAGAGATTAGAAAGGGCTTGGAAAGACATTTGTAATACCCAATCTGCTCTTTTTGAATTTCACACGGAGGCGGATACGGTGATCCCGAAGGCGAGTTTGAGGTGTTCGAGTTAAAGTATGTTACGGCAAAATGTGGTTTCGTAAAACGTATCAAGGAACTACATATCTCCACCCATCGTCGTGGAACATGACACGTCGCTCAAAGAGTTAGTCGCTTCGCAAACTGAACTCCTAGATAAGTTAGGCCAGGGTCTTTCTTCTGGCACTAGTCATAAAGTACCTTCGTCGGTAGTTTTGCAGCCCATGCATATCACCCCGTTTTCTGCTGATTATCGTGAATGGCCGGGCTTTCGTGATGTATTCGTACAAACGATAGAGTGCAACAAAAAACTTTCAAGTGCACAAAAGTTTCGATACCTTAAATAGGTTTTACTCGACGATGCGTTCAATTTATTGAATGGTGTAAATGTTTCGGACTCGAACTATTTACTCGCTTGGGAGAAGCTTGAACGCCGGTATGACGAGCCTCTCTACATCATAAATGGACTTATTGAACGATTTCTAACATTACTTGTCACTTACGCAAGCTTGTTTACAAAGCGGACGAGGTCATACGCGGCCTGGAAGCGGTCAAAGCAGAGGAGAGATCCGTGGTTAGTTTACTTATTAGTTGACAAAACAGACTTGTAAACTTGTAAGGCTTGGGCATAAAAATGCAAAAACTCGGATCAATCTTCCATCCAAGATCTTTTGGACTTTTTAGAAGATCGTTCAAGTGCTTTAGAATCAAGTGACCCCAAACCTTCACGTATTGTAAGAACTCTCGTGCGTTATATTCTCCCAACTAAAGAAACTTGCCCGTGTCAAATGTGTCTTGCCCGAAATGCAAGGGCGAACATTATTTTCCGCAGTGCCCAGAATTCGTTTTGATGTCGGTTAGTTCGCTTCGTGGCTCCGCAAGAGATAATCGATAACCGACATTCGTCGGTGCGATGTCGAGTTATGGCGCGTTGTTCGTTTTGTAATACTCATCATTACAGCTTAATGCATCTTGATAAAACTAATCAATCTTATAGTGCTGATGAAGCTAAAAAATTCGCTAATTCTAACCAGAACTCTGCTGTATCTGTCGTAAGCAATCACATGAAGAATGAAACGCGTTCTTCGCTTGGAAAGACTCATCTCGCGCGCGTTCTGTTGGACACCGGTTCGCAGGTGTTTGTGACCGAAAGTTTAACTAAAAGGCTGGGTCTCTGTCGCTCTCATATGCTCGGTTACCTATATCTGGCATTTCTTCGATTGCTGCTGGTGTGACCCAAGGTGCTGCTAATCCTATGCTGAAGTCCAGCATAAATTTCCATTCGGTTAAGATTAAGGCCCATATTTTGAATAAAATGACGTCACAAACTCCATCTGTTCCATTCGCTTCTAAAAACTTCGCTTTTCTGGAGGACATTCAGCTAGCTGATGTAGGATTCAATTCCCCAGGGCACATTGATATTCTCTTAGGTGCTGACAAGGCTTGGAGAATTCTGCGCGGTGGTCATCGGACAGATGAGGCAGGAGACAATTGTTGGATGGGTTATTTCACGTTGTTTGCTTGAGAAACCAATTGTTTCTTTGCACGCAGGTCTTGACATAAATGTAATTTTAAAGTCCTTTTGGAAAATTGAGGAGGTTCCAAATATCTCATCTTTGATGTTAGGTGAAGATGAGGTAGATATCCACTTCCCGAAGACATTTACCCGAGCGTCGGATGCCAAGTACATTGTAGAACTTCCGTTCCGACAAGACAATATCAAGTTTCCCAATACATTATCTGGAGCCCTTTTGCTATGGAACGTCGTTTTTCACGTTATGAAGGTCTTAAGCTGGAATATTGAAAATTTATGAAAATCTATCTCGACTTACGAGTAGGACATATGGAACGCATTCCGGATGCTGAAGTAGAACCAACGTCGGGTAGTGTTTTTTATATGCCGAATCATGCTGTTATAACTAACAAAATTGGTGTCGTGTTTGATGGTTCCCCTAAGGATGTCAATAACTGTAGCCTCAACGAAATGCTCCACGTGGGAACCCCCCTTCAACGTAATTTGGTTGACGTATGTATTCGGTTTCGCTTGCATCGTTTTGTTTTCTGCGCTGACATTTTTAAAATGTTTCGGCAAATCTGGGTGCACCCGAAACATCGTGATTTCCAGCGGATTGTGTGGAGAGAATCTCCTGATAGCCCAGTTTCGCATTTTCGCTTGTGCACTGTAATATACGGTACTTCACCCGCTCCATATTTGGCTATGAAAGTTCTCCGTCAAATAGCGTTTGATTACAAACAGCAGTTCTTGCGTGACATGTATGTTGACGATCTTATGACCGGAGCTGATTCGTTGTCGGAGGCATTGGAGCTGAAGAAGCAAGTGGGCGAAATGCTGTCTTTTGGAGGGCTAGAGCTCAGAAAATGGAGCTCGAATTGTTGGCAAATATTGCAAGAAATTGAATGTAAGGGAAGTATTTCATTTGATTTGGATAATTCATCGCAGTGCACCAAGATACTTGGTTTGGTATGAAATCCGTACACCGACACCTTCACCTATAAAATAAATTTGCCAGAGCAACCTATACCGACCAAGAGCAAGCTGCTTTCGGAGGTTGTTAAGATTTTCGATCCTCTAGGGTTTTTGGCCCCTTCAACTATATTATTAAAGGATCTGTGGATCGCAAGAACCAAATTAGAATTGAATGACCCTTTACCATTTAAAGTTGCCGAAAAATGGAAGCTGTATCGGAAGAACTGACCTGTTTTTAAAGGTCAATTTCTGCTCTTACGGCCTATCAATGTGTTCCAAAAATATCCAAATTGTTTGCACTTTCTCCCTTTATAGATGAGTATGGTTTGCTGCGTGTTGGAGGTAGAATATCAAACGCGAGAGATATTCCTTATAGTGTCAAGCATCCTGCTATTCTACCCAAGAACTATTGCATAACACAACTTATTCTTTTGGACGCACACGAGAATTTTCTGCATATTGGAGCTTCAGGACTGTTTGGATTAATTCGTCAGGAGTACTGGATTATTGGGAGCAAGAACCTTATTAGCAAATTGATTTACGATTGTATCTCATGTTTCCGTCATCGAGAAACTACTTCTTCATAGCTAATGGGGAATTTGCCATCGTCTCGAGTAAACCCCTCTTTTGCCTTCGCCCACACAGGATGTGACTACGCTGGACCCATAAATCTTCATCTGCGCCCAAGAGAAGGAAACCTAACCTGGTAAAGGGATATATTTGTTTATTTGTGTGTATGAACACCAAGGCCCTTCACCTTGAGATGGTTTCTGACTTAACTACAGATGCATTTTTGGCGGGACTTAAACGGTTTATCGCAAGACGTGGAAAATATAGCGTTATATACTCCGACAATGGGACGAACTTTCAAGGAGGCACGTACACTATCGGATATGGACAAGTTTATAAAATCACAAGCTTATCAACAAGAGGTTGCTGAGATGTTAGCTACAGAGGGCATCGATTGGCAGTTTATCCCTCCGCACAGTCCTCACTTCGGTGGGCTTTGGGAAGCGGGGGTTAAACTAGTGAAGCAGCCTCTTCGTCACGTCGTTGGCGAAAATATTCTAACTTTCGAGGAGATGTGCACTTTGTTGACCCAAATCGAGGCCCTTTTAAACTCCAGACCCCTTTGTGCTTCCTCTGATTTAGATCTTAACCCATTAACACCTTCCCATTTTCTTATAGGAAGGCCATATACAGCGGAACCAAGCTATCTGGAGACACCAAAAAATCGCTTAGGATGATGGGAATTGATCCAGAACATGGTACAAGGTTTCTGGCGAAGGTGGTACACCGACTATCTAACATCACTGCAGCAGCGCCCAAAATGGAGAGAACCTCAAAGTGACTTCAAGATCGGCGACATAGTCGTTCTCAAGGAATAATACCTTCCACCCTCCCAATGGTCCTTATGAAGAATTTTGGAAGTTCACCCAGGACAAGATCTACATGTGCGAGTAACTTTGCGCACCAAAAGCGGATCGTTCAAGTGGCTGATCACCAAACTCACGATTTCACCAAATTGCTGAAATTCCTTCAGCGTGAGCGGCATGTTTAAGAATGAAATTTTAAATTGTTTGTTAATCATAACTTTTATATTTACTTCAATTGTGAATCAACCTATGCCTTATTTCTAACGTATTCTCTCGCAGTGTTCCTTTTCGAAGGCGAAGATGGCAATTTTGTAGCAACCCCCAAACCATTCGGTCATCAGTAAATTCAAAGTGGAGATTCAATGATAATAGAAGAGTACTATTTTCATTTCTCGACATAATTTCTTACTTCTCAATGGCATTCTAAACTCCAAAAGAAAAACACTGCCTGGCAAGAAGCTTGTTGA
This sequence comes from Volucella bombylans, assembly GCA_949129095.1. NCBI lineage: Eukaryota > Metazoa > Arthropoda > Insecta > Diptera > Syrphidae > Volucella > Volucella bombylans. Next base: position 21,652,648 of record OX422144.1, read on the forward strand.
GTTGATTTCTATTCTAATGTCATATTATTTCTCCAATACACTGATAGTCAGATAAATAGGGTCCGTAATTATTATATCTTGTCACTTGAGGTGAATCCCCAACGCGTTTTATATATGTAAACCATATTTTGTGCAAAGCATAAAAATACTCTGTTTACTCTTTCCATAGCAGTAAATACAAATTGTCAAATAGCCAAAAATAAGCTCCAAAATTATTGCAAGTAAAATAAGTGGGGCTAGCGTGAATACTTGGTCAATTGTGGGCTCACCCGGCCTAAAACTGCAGTAATAGGAAGCAACCAAGGCAAATATTTTCAGATGTTCATATAATATACACGTACATCCATTTTCATTTTTAATGCATTCTATTTCATTTTTCTCAAATTTACTATACTTACAAGCTAGCAGAAAAAATGCTTAAAAGCTGGCTTAACATAGCTTAATTAATTTATTTTAACTTACTGGCCCTCTAAGCTATTCTATATTTTTATTTTATGTCTTTCGACGTCTAATTTATCATTTATCAATCATAATTATTATTCATTAACTTGTAGTTAACATAAACTAAAAAAATATTAACTATTTAAAAAAAAATTAGTAAATGAGCATTTTTTGATTTTATATAAAACTTATAACTCTGACTTAAACTACTTAAACTAACTACCTATGCTAACTTATACTAAACGCTCCAGGGGGGACGAATCCTTTCAAGCGCATCACTCTTATGATATAAGTAGTTGGGGTAGCAGACCGCAGATATCAGGGTGTTGGACGAGATCAATTCTCTTGCAATATTCCCTCGAGTCAACTGAATAGCGAAGTTGTCCACTCTTATTAGATTCGCCCTGTTGTATAGGACCTCATTGGGATAGAATTTTATGTACTCCGATTCTGGTGTTCTGCAACGGTGAAGACACCCGAATCTTGCTCTCTAATTGATCCATATACAGGCATGGGCCGAATGAGGGCAATGTAGCAAATAACTTTCACCCTTGCATCGAGTTGGCTGCTGTAAAACAGCCTCTTTGTAAGGGCAAAAGCACTTTTGGCTCTTGCTAGAGCAGCATCTACATTCTTATTGAAATACAGATATTGGTCTAGCCAGATCCCAAGGTATCTGACTACATTTCTACAAGCAAATAGCTGGCCATGTTGTCCAATGATCGAGAATTTTCGCCAATTCTTTCTGGTGAGTCTAGAGGCACCAGACAAGGGCGTTCTACATAGAATAGTTTCAGACTTCTGGAAGTTGATTTTCAATCATCGCAAAATCGCCTAATTTTTTGGAAGTCACGTTATGAAGGCATGTCAATGACCTCGACTTCTTGGTCTGTTCTGTACGCTATTAAGTCGTCTGCGCATGCTATGGGGAAGTGAACCTATCAAATCGCTTGCGTAAATCTTGAATAAGATCGGCGAATTAACCGCACCTTGTTGGAGACCGTTCTTAATATGAAATGTTCCAACTGAAGTCGCATTATGAAGAATATACCGCTTCTAGAGGGAGATCGCGAAGCACAATATTCCATCGATTCCCACTGAGTTTTTACTTCTTATTGTGTCGAAGATCTTATGGAGTTCTTCCTTTGAAATGAACGGGCGATGATATTATTTGCCATATTTTCGTTACTGAACTTTGTGAAACTCGAGCTCTAGAGTTCTGTATGTCATTTCGCAGATAGGAATTATGCAGTAGTACTCGATTCTCCAGGTCGGTTCACATAATACACCCAACAAAATAGTATACACTATGTTAAGAAGACTAATTTGGCGCAATTAAAGGGTTCCGCTCAAAAAGCATATGCTGTATGTATATTCGACGAAAAGTTGTAAATGAGTTGGTGTATACTATTTATCAAGTCATCTCCTGCTAGTTTAAAAAGTATTGCTGATAGACCGAACCAATATATCACCTAATTCCTTTCTCCATTTAAAAGGACAACATGAGTTTTAAACAGATTGGCTCAAAGTGCAGTTCTCTACCAATTGTCAAGTACGTCTATAATTATCACAGACTGATTTTGCATTGATGAAGCCTAAACTCGTCGACATAACCGATGACAAATAAGCAATTACTTCGATGGATGGCTTCAACTAACATGGCACACATCGCATATTTCCGTTATGCCCTAGGATACATCATACCGAACGACTGAATATGACATGGTCGAGCTACATGTGCAATGAAATGCTTTGCGAATGCATAATCTTTCTAAGATGCCACATATCAACATGGAGCTTCTAAATCTAGTGGACAGTATTCAAGATGCACTTGATAAAAAGAAGTAAGAGGCAACCCATCTTCTGACGAAATGTGTAACTCGGTAAGACAACACTGTGAAGAAAAGTGTGAAAAAATACGGTACTTGTCCTTTTACCAGACTCTACCAAACGGTCCATCTCGGCTGCACGTAGTCTTTCCCTGGCATATCAGGCTCTGCACTTGATTCACGGATGAATCTTCGCCTTCTTGACAATTACACTACGAGCTGCACTCTTAAGCCATCTTATATTTAAAAAGAAGTAGTCTTTCGAACAACACGTGCAGTCACGGTTTTGATGACTTTGTGTGCCGATTAGCTTTTGACTTTCTCCGACATCGCTCATGCATTGGTATAATAACTCTGTTCCTCCGAAAAAGCGAATTGGACCAGGAAAGGAATGTAGTCGGGTCTGTACGAATGTCTCGAAAGCCAATATAAGATGTTGTCACTTCGGAGGGCAGTAGAGTAAGATTTCATTCTTCGTTAGGAAAAAATCTGCCTTTCAATCTAATATATACGTAATTATGATGACCATGATTTCATAGTTAAGAGTCTGTGGAGAGGGCGAATCATAGGGGCTTAAGTCTTTGCTTTCAATACGCCAAAGCTAGTTAGAAAATGCAAAGCTTCTCCGATCGCAGTTGAAAAGCTGAATTCACCGAGTCTTGTTTGAGGCCCTGGTGGGAAATAAAATCGCCGCTGAACTTTTGTTGCCTGCAAATCACGCCCCAAAAATCCTCCACTCCCTTTTCCATCTGTTGTCTGTTGACCTGTTCATTTCTCCTCCCCCTTCTTGTGCTGTCCCTTCTTTTCTTCCCTCCGTCATGCTCTGGATGCCACGGCACAGGTGGGATTCACTGGATCCTCTGAATTCAGTTCCCTCCCCCGGCCTACCGCTCCAGAGATGACCACATAGGTACCCCTGATAGAGCCAGGCGGACGGCCTGGAGACTCTAGCGGACTGACGGTCAGCCCCTTGATGCCCCGAGAGGTCAACACCATCAACAATGGCCGCGAGCCCACCATATCCGATATTGTTTGCCCAACACTATAAATTTGTATAACCCCCTACCCCCACAAGAGTTAAAAATTGTAAAGGAAAGCCCGCAATTCCCCGCGGTTGTTCTACTGCTCCATATGTCTGCAAGAAGGTTTACTGACTCCCCATTGGACCCCTAATAAGTTAAATTTTCCTCCCTATCTGGCGGTCCCAATGGAAGCTTACAACGATAGCTTCGGTTTCGGGTCAGAGGGCTGGCTTCGAACCAAAGCAATCACTTGGACGACAAAACAAACAGAACGAACAAACACGACCCACAAACATAGAACATGTGATTGGCTGGGGATTCGTGAGAAGCTGTTGGAGCTCTGGATGTGATTCCCTTTGCTCTAACAGCTGAATTGACGGAACCCCATGTGTGTGTGTGTGTGTGGACGAATGGCGGCGACAGCCAAAAAGCGCGGTAAGCTCATTCGATAGCTTATCGTCTTGTTGGCCAGAGCCTCCAAAAAAAAGAGAAAAAAGAATAAAAACAAACGAAGACAAAAAAAAAACCAACGACAAAGAAGAAAAAAAAGCGAAAAGGAAACGATAAAAATAACGAGTACGAGAACAAGAACAGGGACAACAAAATTTTAACGACCAAGGACGAGAACCACACCAAGGGACAAAGGAAAGGAAATTACAACATACAACGGACACGACCGGACAAAAGTCAGTGATTGTGGCGGAGACGGTTTACCCTCCTCCACCAGCAGAGACCCAGCTAGAGAGCGGCCCCGCATAGGCAGGAAACCCATAAACAGCTAAGTACCCCTTTTCAAATAACACATATTTGTGCCTTAAAACCGCGCCCGTAAGCCTTCTTACCGTTTACGCGGAAACCGTTCGTAAGACGGTTAGATTTATTTAATTGCGCGACCCGCTAGTTTTAACGGTACGACAACGCGGAACTGTGGGCCTTCCGTTAGCCGACCCATTAAATTAAAATTAATCCAAATTTTTTTAAAACTTTGTTTGGCAAAAATTCGGCAACCCTGTGATTCCCCAAACCAAAAAAGCAAATATATATGTATAAATTCCCCATCAGGGAAAAGACAATTCGTGTGTTTTTTTCTCATCTGTTTTCCCAATTTCGCATTAAAAATTGGGTGGCGCCTACCTGTGTTTGTTTTCAGCTTTTGCGTCGATCGACCATCCCGAACTGGTGATGACACCGCGTTGCATATCTCGGCGAGTGTCTGGCGTACGCTCACATTAAGCTACAGTCTCCAAGTGTAGATTTGCAGATTTGTAGATTTGCGGCCCGGGTCAACCCCGGACAGATTTATTAAGCTTATTGCAAGCAAATACATACTCGTATGTTAACAACCCTGACATCGAGGTCAAAAACTCTCTACATCTTTCAAGCCTGGAGCGTAAGATGTAGAAGATATGGCAGTTGGCTCAAAAGTACTGTCATCATTACAACAATAATAAATACCAAAAGGAAAAAGGAACCAAGAACAAGGACCAAGAACAGAAAATCGAAGATAGAGCAATAAAAGCGAAGAAAAATAAAACCATAAAAAGTTGTGCAAAACAAAGAAAAACTAAAAGTATGTATTATTTTGTATGAGTGTATTTACTCGTAAGAATGTATAAATTGAATTAATATCTTTAATAAAAATAGGAATTTTGTAACGGTGGATAACGAACTTATTGTTTTATTTAACACTCGTTACAAAATCTGAATTTGTAGTTGTCGATAGCACGACAACAACATACTTAAAACTAATATTTTCACTTAAAAACTAAAGGGTGGGAGCGGTTAAATAAAGTTAGGACGTGAGGCATAGGTGGAAATAAGTATGTTCTTGAGGGAGAGTTTGCTGAGATGGTAGTCGAAGATAGGTAAAGTGCTCGGCGGTTTTGTAGCGAGTGCTGATACCGTAGCTGTTTATAATCTTTATAGAAAAGACAGAAATCCCAGTGCAAATAAAACAAGGAGTACAATGGACTCTGAGTGTTCTCCTACTCAACCTACTACAACCGAAAGTTGTCCTTTCTTATATTGAAAACAATCGCCACCTTTAAATCCAAAATTAACAGAAGGTCATCACAATGTGCACTTCTAGGAGGAAATAATATCAAATTTCTCATCCTCTTAGACAAGTAGGATTTGGTGTTCAATTTAATGATTTATGGCTGCAAATTACTTTGTTAATAAGGAGTTCAATCCTGCAAGCGGCGTAGTAGCAGTGCGGATAGGTGGGACAAATATGTCGCATTAAATGTACGAGCAATTACATAAATACCTTACATATTATTTCAACGGTTAATAAGTATTATAGAAAAGAAGAAGGTGGAAGGAGTTGAGAATCTACACTTTAAGTAACAATCAGCCTGAGGATATATAAATCGAGTTCAATAGTCAGGAAACAAAAGACAAAACCTATCCAAGTTATTCCTCAGGTGCAATTTTTGTCAGCTTTTCTCTCCGGGATAGTTACCACTAAACAACAAACAGAAAAGCTACCCGCTCGACGTCCTTTAACCAGTAATAACACAGGCTGGTTATTGGCATTTTACAGCACTGTGGATGAAACGATGGTTTGTTATAAAGTGCCTGCAAGTGAACTAATGTATACACTGTACAGGTAAAATAAAAGAAAAGAATTACTAGAGTGTATTTATAGTTGGAAATGCAATCCGTACTACTTAAAATGGCTTACAGATTGAATAGCGAATATATTATATACGAAAATTTACTAATTTAAAAAAACAACTCATGTTCTATAAATGCAGTACAATATAGAATCTAATACGTGCGTTTTTTAGAAGTTTTGTTTCGATTCAGCAACACATTTGTGATACTTTTATTGTGACAATAAATTTTAACATGGGGACGTTGCTGGCTGCGAATTCAATCTTGTATCCAAAGACGTGACTTATTGCTCACAGTGCAGATACTATCTGTTTAAACAATTTTGTGGGACTAGTATGACTTCTTGGTTTTCGGATTAAAAGGTTTCATATTTCACAGTTTATAGTTTTCGGAATAATTATAAATATAATAATAAATAATAAATAATGTGTCCTTTAATTACATTGCACAATATTTAGATACTTAACCTAATATTGGCTCTGTCTACTACTACTCGTATAGCTAGGTAATGGTTAATATTAATATTAAACACGACAAAAAAATCTTCACTTTTTGTTAAGCACAAAGATTATGTGCAATTGAATCACTTTTAACCATGCAATATCATAAATCTTCTACGTATGCATAGATACCAAGAGAACCTTTTGATTTGAAAAAGTCATACTGGTCCGTTGGCATCTCGAGGGGTCTGTGTTAGGTGATTGTTAAAAACTAGCAAAATTGATTCTGATTTCGTGCGTCTGCCATTTTCATTACTTACAGTGACGGTCAAGAACGTTCGTATCCCTCAATCGGGCACCAGATGATAAAACCATTAACATGCTGAGTGAAGCCTCGTCTGGACTTGGCCTCTGAAAAACTAAAAGTTTGAACAATTTTTGTATATTCAGGAAAATGTAGTCCAAATATTGTACAAAAAAAAGGTAGTGGCTAGGAATCCAATTAATTCCACAACAAAATCCCGATGTGCGCATTTTCCCATGAATTACGTAACCAAGGAGTAGTCCTTTGAATAAATCAATGAAGGGATGATTATCTAGAGGCGGTATTCGGAAGTTTTGCTAAAGTGTAAAAAGGTAAAGAAGCCAACAAAAACTGTTCATTTAACTAATTTGAAGTGAGGAATATAACAGCAAATATTATCGTTATATCCCAACAGTATATTAAAGTTTGAAGCAAAATATTAATCGATGAACTATATGAGTTCCGCAGACTATGTTACCTGGAACTTTTCAAGAAAATTCATGATTCGTAGCCTAAATATTAATGAAGTGCATTAATACTTATGCACAGTTTGTCAACTCATTTAATAAAGCTTATACAGATACAACGCAGAGGGAGGAAGATACCAAATAACGTGTACAATTGGAAAGTGACATAAGTAAACTTAATGTGCAAAACTAGAGAAAGATAGCTTAAACTTGAGTCAGGTCCTAGTTCCCCGAACACAAGCGCCATTTGAAACAAGCTCAAACAGTACTCACATTGAAGTTAGGAACATGAAATGTCGCTTTCTTTTGTAATAAGGGCGGGAAATCTTCTTACTTCCCGAAACTTAGCTTGAACAGCTATCACAATAATCAACTTCGTAATGAAGTGATTACTTAAGTCCCTCTTAATGGTTTTTAGACAACCGAATGTGTAAAACTCTTGGATAATATTCCAAATAGGGGGACACTATGCCAAAGATTATTGAATGATCACACATTGACGGCATTTGAATACTACTGCGGATATAAAATTGTTTTTTTTTTTTGGAATGCGACGATGGTCGTTAGTTCTCAAGATGAAACCCTCAGACCATCAGGTTTCTCTAGCGATTTTTGTAAACATTTGTAATTTATATAAAAACTGCACACCTTGGGCATATGCAGTCTAGCGATAAGAAGCAAGAACTATCCCGAAAGTAGCACTGTACTTCACAACTCCGGCAGATCATCCAAAAGCCCGTGGGACACCCTATTTCAACAGTACACAGGGGTCTAATTTCGAGGCATTATAATTGTGAAAATAGTTTGTCCAAATGATGGAGTTTGTATGCCAAATGGTGATGAAAGCAATGATAATGACTACCACGGGCTTGCTAATCACAATTTCAACAGCGAAAGAATGATTGAACTACGAGTATGTAACACCAACCGGTATCAACATAATGTCAGCTGAATATTAAATAATCAGAAGGGAGCCTTTAATTAGACAGACGCAGATGTGGAGATGAGGGAATAGTAAAATTTTACCATTTTATGATAGCTACTGTTCAACTAGCAGAAAGAGAGGATTCCCAGGTATAAAATCATCAGCATAAAGGATCCCTCAACATGTAACCTGTGCTGAAAGAACTGCCGGCCGACTGCAGGGAAAACGTATGGGTTGGCTGAATGGTCCGCCCTATATAGCTGAAGTGTCTATATCAATTAAATATGAGAGAAATATAGTACGAGTTTATCATGGCGTATAACATAACAATTGCAACTATATCAATGCTACAAGAATCAAACTAAGGTGTGCAGCATCAGAACGGTTTATGTATGTTAGACCGATTAACTAGAGAATCTAGCCAAGACCCGGTAAAAATTTCACACGCTTTTCTACTGAATTTGGATGCGAACAAACACAAAAGATTTAAGGAGTATTTGGTTACGATTTTGAACTTTTGTGTTCGCAAGAGATTACGGCCAAATTGCACTCCAAATAATAAATACTAAAATGCACCCTTACAAATAACGCCAATAAAATCGGTTGAACCACTGCACCTATGTTAGTGCTTCGGCTCACTTTTAGAGCAAATATAGGAAGGATATGATAGCCAAGATTCGAATGAGAGGAAACCTAATATTGTACAATACGAAAAGAGGAGACATACCTTCCGATCACCATTGAGTAGTGTGTTGAATCTTGATCTCCTAAATTTATTATCAATAATAAATCAATGTCAATACAATGAACCTATATGCCAAGTTTTATATAGAAGAACGTTCTAAGCAGTACGATACTCAAAGTGGAGTATAACAAGGCTACATTTAATCGACTCTTGCATCTCAAATTAAATATCCTAACAATAGTAACTATGGTGTCTACTATCTTATAGAATTATGGTTCCCCACCAAATGACAGCGGGTATTAAGTGGGAAGCTGATACAAATGCATCAATTCAAATATGTGACAGGTAACCTCCATTTCATTGTCTGGATCGAGAATTACCTCAAACCTGGGGCATCTAGTGAATCCTTATTTCGAAATTGCTTAACCATATATACTACGACTGCTCCACTCGAACATCGAGTTCGTGCTCTTATACAGGCGCGTTACTTGAATAGTGACCATCACAGTCACGAGAAAGATACACGCACTTATTAACAATTGCCATGACCATGAAAAACCAAGGGCTGATCCAGTTTAGGGGGAGGGACTAATATAGGCAACTTTTAAATGGTGGAAGCGGCAGTTGTTTAGTCACATTGGGTGACAGCTCAATAGCGAACCATGTTATGCTATTGAGTCTGTTGAGGAAGACAGAATATTTGGAACAGATCAGAATAGCTACTAGGGAATAGTTATGAAAAACCAGTCAACGTTAACAGAAACCATACACCAAGACGTATATGCATAATAGACGCCATAGAACATGCAGGGGGATACAGGACATAAGTAAATAATTCGTATTTACGTATCTGATGCATAAGTAACTTTCTATCAGATTTTTTGCCAAACCTATTCTTTAGAAAACTATTATTATATAATAATATCACAATTCGGAGAGTAACTTGTGTAACATAAAACAGTCTACGAATTACAGGCTTTCATATTTTAACTGTAAAATGCTCAGTTCTATCAATCAAAAGTAAATAATCTTTTTAAAGAGTTATTAATACAAAAAAAACCAAACAACACTCACATCCATAGTAAAGTTTTTTAAAGTATCCAATGCATTCTTGTATTTTTTATACTCTGGTAAAAATTTGAACAGAAACTCGTTCTTTTGTATGGGACTGAATATACGCATTTGAACCATATAACACATGCTACGAGAAAATTAATTAAATAATTGAAATATTTTGTATTACAACACTTACTGTTGAAAAGATTTAACGACAGCCGAATCATTGAAGTCCATTGCATTTATACTTACACCCATAGCAGTATCTAAATGAAAATGCTTTGATGCATTAAATGATTTTATTTATCAATTCTTATATTCACCACATATAACGTCCAATGTAAAGTAACAAACTAAAGCCTGTACATCAAAAATCCGTTCTCCCTTCGATGCATCCCGTAATTTTTCTATGAATTTGTTGGAATTTTGATTCATGGTTTCTAGAAAATCAACAAGGATTTTGAAATGGAACGATGGGGTTATCATTTTGCGATGACTGTGCCAATGCTGTCCAAAACTTGTTAGCAATCCTTGGCCCAGCCATGAATGCAAGAGCCCATATAATTTCGATTTTTTCAAAATCTGGGTGCTTGATAACACGGCCTGTTAGAAATATAGAAATATATAAATAGAAATATGTTCAAAAACATAAAATAAATAATTAGGAATAAGTCACTTAACCTCACCTCAACATCTTTTGGATCAGATATAACCACATTTGCATCGGACCCAATCCAAATTAGGTACTTATCTTGTCCATATTCCCGCCACCATTTAAATAGATTGTGGAGAAAATCTGAGAATGCAAAAAAAAGTTTAATGAATTAGCAATATCTGTAATGACAACAAATTACGGGTAAAAATATATTAACTCGATTACAGCTAACCGAACCTACGAGAACTTGTAAGATCAAATTTCGCTCTCATCAGAGAACTACACAAAACTAGATGAACTCAGAACTCAGTGCTTTTTCTGAAGCTGTAAGAGGCAAAATAAAAATCTCAAGGATAACTGTACCGTACGCCACGACAAGGCTCCTGGTAGAGGAAATTCGAGTATAAGTCGGTAAACAGTCCCTTCCTAACCAGTAGAACATACATTACAAACCTTTGCTCGCATTAACTATTACTTTCATAGTAATGAGGTTACTCAATGAATATTAATCTTTCAGGTTACCCCATCGGAACCTGCCAACACTTGACGTCATTGGGATTTCGGTTGCTTCTAGTAGTGGAGTAGTAGTAGAGTTTGTCCAAGATAGCCACCACAAAACTTCACCATCCAACTTGCCGAGAGCAGTCAGCACATCTCTATCCCGGAATAACGGCTGAGTTGGAAAAAACATGTAGACAACTTATCTCTTTGATAAGAACAGTTATTTGTATTTTATTTTCAATTCAATTTATTTAATTATAAAGGTTTGTACATTAAGATTTACAGCTTTTATAGTAAAATACTTAGAAACTTATTAAATTACAATTCTTAAAAATAACATAAAGGGATGGGAAAATAGGTAACTATGTGTGGGAGAATAAAAACATCATACATATAAATATGTTAAGAAAGTGAGGAAGGAAAGTGAAGAAAGTTAGTTTTGAAGCGGAGTTGAAAAATGAAGAAGGATTACACTTTTGAAGTTTTTGATGCTGGAAATTGCCTTAATTCGATGAGGCAACATATTCACTAATTTGACGGTGTGAATGAAAAACAACCAAAACTAGTTATTGTATTTGTGATTAGTTACATTAATGTTAAATGTTCTTTCGAAACGGGAAAAATTAAGTCTGTTAAAAACATAAGGAGGAGTTTGAATTGGTGAAGTTTTGTAGGGTGCAACTAACAACGTTTCTGAAGTAATCAGGTATATGATGATACCTACGAAGGCCATAAATATACCGCACAGCATCATTAACTTGTAACTTGCTTTGGGAAAATGTATAGGTGATTAGTGATAGTACTCGTACCAGAGTTATTATTAGATTTCGCCGAGTTTCAATAAGTGTAAAGCTTGAACTCAACCATATTTTAGGAAAGAATCCGTAATTGCAAGTCTAGTTACAGACTCAACAGATCTTAACTTGCTTCTGCAGACCCAAGCATCAGGAAGAAGGTTGAAATCGAGTGTTTTGTTTGAAATCGGTATGAATTGGTACTTAATTGGATTAAGCAGAAGACCATTTGACACAGAGTAATTGTTTGTAAGCTCCAGATACTTGTAAGTCGGAAACCAAGTTTGTTTACGTGTTCCATTTGACGAGCTAAGTGAAGCTGCATAGAAGTTCTCTGAGCTTTTGCACATGGTTGGGAGGTCATTTAGAAAAATACAGAATTAGATCGGTCCCAATATCGATCCATGAGCTACCCCTTATGGCACCGGTTTTAGAGCTGAAGGTTTTTCCCCGGATATAACTCGTTGCAGCCTTCCAGAGACGAAACTGCGAACAAGTCTTACAGCCCTGTCACTGAAACCGAAAAAGTTCTTCAGTTTCCAACAGAATATTTCATTATTGTCTTTAAAACATCAAAATCATTTCTGATTTCTTCGATAATGTAAACCATGGTCATGGTTAGCTCGAAAACCAAAGTGATATGTGTTTAAATATCTGCTTTTCAATAAGTTTCTCAAAGGCCTTTGATTAATATGACAATATGCTGATTGGTCTGAAATCATCCAGCATTTTTAGGCTAGCCTTTTTAGCGATGGGTTAAACTTGTGCGATTTTCCACGACTGACGAAAAGTGGACGTCATGAAGCAATAATTTATGACATGGGTAAGGTGAGGTAATAAAATAATTTTTATAAAACGGATTGGTATACCGTCTTCCCCAGCTGAATTTGACTTAATGTCAGTTACATATGCAATGACGCCATATTCCGTTACCACTTCAAAGTCCTCTAGTATAGGTACAGATGACTCAGTGTTTTCGCCAAAACTAAAAGATGTAATGTCAGTCCTGCTATCCACAAAAAAGTCGTTGAGCTCGCCAGGATCGGAATTACTAATCAATATTTTTACTACTAGAGACATCGAACTCGCGCAAATTTCTTCACAACATTTTAGAAGGTAGTGATGTGTTTAATTTTGAGGCATAGTTGTTTTTTGTTTTTGCATTGCGAACAGTAAATGTTGCGTTATTACGCCCAATTTTGTATCTAAGCCGATTCATAATAGTAGGTTATGCGTTATGTTTATTCTACTCTATTAGTTTTTGCCTGATCCAGAATTAATTCCCACCTCTTCCCTGAACATAGTAGTGTTCAGTACGCTGCGGACGTTCAATCATGGAAAAAATTCATGTTCTACTACGACTATGAGTCCAAGAACCTCAAAAATCTAATTGGATTTCAGCACCAGCAATTTTGGTGGCTAGTTGAAGGGGAGAATGCTTCATCGTCGAATGCCTCCAGTGATAGATAGCTTCATCAGAGGCAAAGTGGGTCAGCCTAATTTTTTTTAGCCATGGCCGGCTTCCATAGTTCTTAGGTAGGACTAAGTTAGTTTTAGAAAAAAAAAATATAAAAAAAAAAATATATATATATACATATATATGCCGTAGACTGATACGTATGTGGTAGACTGATATGTATGTAGTAGATGAATAAGAATGTGTCGTAGACTGATACGTATGTGGTAGACTGATATGTATGTAGTAGATGAATAAGAATGAATGTAATAACTATGTAGTAGTATTAAGAGAAAATAATAATAAACTTTGTTACTATGGACTATACTATGTTTCATACTCGTATTTAAGAGGCATTGAAGAGAGCGTGACAGGGAACATGCTTCTCTGTCGAGTAGGTCTTGTGGTGTCGTTGTGTTCTGCGGGAGACGTTGCAACGAAGAAGATCGATGTGTAGATAGGCGGCAAAGGACCGTGGTGGATAGTTTTTGTGAAATCGTCATGCGGAACACACGCAAGCAAGCTCTACTGCGCAATCAAACCATGTCTGAAAATAATCCTTCTCCGTTATATACATATATATGTATATATATATATATATGTGTGTGTGTGTGTGTGTACGTATTAGATGTAAGTAGGTTTAAGTAGATTTAGATTAGATTTATTTTTAGGTAGTCTGTAGGCTTTTAGTTTTAAATTTTATAAAAAATTAAAAACAAATGTCCATCTACTAAGTTTTTGCTTAACATTTATTTTCTTAGTTTTAGTATTAATAAATGTAAAAATATGATTAGACTGTAAGATACTTCGAAAGACATAATTTAAGTGTTAAGTTTAACTTAGAGTGCCCGCATGGGGCCAGTAAGTTAGTATAAGATAATTTTAAGTTATTTAAGATAATTTGTAAGCGATTTTTTGTTTAGCATATGAGAGTAATTTAAATAAAATGCATAAAAACTGAACTGAACTCTAATTGGATTTCAAACAGAGATCGAAATAACACACTAAGCAAAAATTGTCTTTCTATTTTGCTTTTCAAAAAAATTTGCACTGTTGAGTAGTATACGTGTTTCTGATATTGGCGACAAGTTTTATTCCTTTTCGACCGAAAAAGCAGTTAGACTGATATTTTTATTCTTTAAAAAGTTGCATAAGCTTACCGTGATTGTTTAAGTTTGTTTTCCCGGCAAAAATTATTTTCTTTTATTCTCAAAACATTAAAAGAGAAATTGTAGAAGTGTTTTTTTGTTTTTTGTTTTCTTTTCCTTTACACACCCAAAAGTAGGTTTTTGTTTTGTTTACGCACACATGTCGCCTAACCCATCAAAGCGAATCGCAACCCGATCTAACTTTGTATTGGACTCGCCCGTAAGCTCCAATAACACTAACAAAATGTGGACCGTAATGTATGAAAAGCTTCGCCTACAAAGTGAGTTTATTGTGTCTCAATTATTCAAAAAGGTGGAAGAGTCTGAGCACAGATAATAGATCTAGATATGAACAATCGAGTAAAACACTTAGAATCCTCGCACTCCGATATTAAAATCGATGTTGATTCTTTGATCGCCGATGTAAACAATCTGAAAATGTCATTGGCTAATGTTACCACCGAATGCACTAATACGAGTACTACAACATTGCTTCCTAATAAAAACGTCGAACTATACAATGTAAATAAAAAAATTGATCACGCTGCTGACGAACTTAAACAATTAAGTCACTCAATGAACTCGTATGAAAACCGTGTAATCGCGAGTGATGCTTTTATGTTTGGCATTCCGTACTTGCCTAATAAAAATCTTAAATCGATATTTAACTTAATATGCGACACAATAAACATAAAACCGCACACTCTTAATACTAAACTAAACTCGCATAACTCCGCAGTAATGATAAAATTTAATTCACCATAATTATCACAAATTTCTAATACAATAGTATATTTAGAGAATTTAATGGATTGTTCAATGATCTCTAGGTGCTCTAGGGACATCTCTACAGTATTTGTGAGACTAAAACTTACGAAATTGTTTGTTCTTTGCTGATATAGATAGTCAAATATTTCGTCTTGCTTATTTTGGTTTTCTACTTGATTTTTCCGAATTTGGTTCTTGTCGCCCATGGTGGCGATTCCAAATATTCTAGGGCATTGTCTACTGTGATCGCTATTGCTCGAGTGTGGCCGGTCTTGCAAATGCTGATGTATTTTCTACTTGTTTTTACTTTCTTAATTATATGGGGTAATTGTTGGTATTTATTTGCGTCAAGAATATTCTCAAATTTTTCTTGTGTTGGTATTAATTGTTGGGTGTCTGTGGATTTTATATTCATTGCACATCTTTCCGCTATTACGTGTTCACCTCGTTCTGGTATTATGTATCCGTTATTGGTCGTTAGTGATTGCACATGTATCGATTGGTATATGACTAGTTGATGCTGGTTCACCATCGTTGGAGCTGACAATAATATCATCAGAATGGTTAGTTTCTCTGTCGGTTTCCTTGTAAACTGATGGGGATTTACTAAATGATTTCTTTTTCCGGCGGAAGTTTGCTTTGTAATATACTCCCTTGGAAGGAGGATGATTTACTAGAATACAATTTTTTTCCAGTTCATGCGAGTTAGGGGTTGGGAAAAATGCGTTGTTATTTTTCTTAACTAGTTTTTGTCTATTTTTTGCGTTTTTCTTTCTCGTTGAGGTATTTAGTTCTTTTGATCTTTCTTTCATGCCTTTCGTTGAGTTTTTTGAGATTGGAGTAAAGAAAGAAAGGTATTTTATTTGTCGTACTATGGATTAGTTGGTGATTGCACGTATAGAGTGATTGTCCAATAACGATGCTTTTTTCATTCGAATCTAATTGTTCGAATTGCAAAGCCAGAATTGCTGTTTTGCAATGTGCAATTTGTAGATCAACATTTACAATAGTTGTTTTAATCAATTTGAGAATGTTTTTTACGTAAATGCTTTATTTGGAATTTGGAATAGATGTCAACGGCTGACCAGTAAATTTATTGGTTTAAGTACCAGAAGTCTGATTGCATGATTCTCGTCTTCAATTGTTTTGGGTTTTATTGGGCATCTAAGATTTGACAGTGAAAAGTGGGTGCAACATCATTCAAAATCATGAAGTCTTCGCTATTTTCAATGTATAGGCCAACTTTTACCTGTTTAATTATCTGTATGTCTTTAAAATCGAACAGGTCTTCTTTATTTAAATTGTGGTAGAGTTTTTTGATGACATCTTTATATTTGTTTCTCCGCGTTTGGATGCACATTGTGTTGGATTACGTCATAATGACTTGTTGTCGAAACATATTGACAGGTCTTTCCGATATCGGAATTCAATTTTCAGCATCTTCGTTGTCTGAGTGTATTGTGGTACCATCACAATTTGAAGGAATTTGTAGTGACCCGTGTGACCAGTTTGGGTGGATAAAGCAGTTTTAGCTCTGTCTCTTTTTGACATTTCAATTTGGTGAAAACCGTTCGCTAAGTCAAGAGTTGTGAAGTACATATATATTTACATTGACCAAATTAATCAATAATCATTCTACTTTTTTGCGTTTATAGTATGGTGATTTGTTTTTTGCTACTTGTACTAGCATGTATTTTATTTGTTTATCTACTCGTACTTCTTCCTTACGCACTTTGGGGGGTACCTGAGCAATTTTGTGTACGAGTATCATAGATAGCGTTATCTGGTTTCGTTACTATCTTGAGTTTCACTCAGTTAGTATTGTAAATATGATTCGTTTATTTGTTGTATATGCTACTTGTATTTTGTTGAATTTGGTCAGAACAGAACCTTATGTAGTTTCATTTTCTCGTTTTCACTTAAATGATTATTTCGTATGTTGCTTTCTATTTATAGGAAGTTATTGGTTTTGCACGCGTCCGTAAGTAAAGGAAAGAATTTTTTATTGATTTTTACTGTGTTTTTTTTATACTCGTATATAGACAACTGTTCGTCGAATTTACCAATTCCGTTGTATACAAAGAAATTTAGTGTATGTTTTGTAGTAATTTTGTTAAGAATTAGGTTTCCAGAAATTGTTCGAATTCTAATAGGGTTTAAAGGTTTATCTTCGCCCGCAAATTCTTTTTTTATTAAACTAATTGATTAATTGATGACCCTGTGTAAATCAAAACGTTTAGTTGCCATCCGAACGAGGAACATTTAGTGTTTGGGACTTTTCCGAGGCTTGTAATTGAATATGTTGATAAATTTCCATTTTTGAAATTCTATTTTATCGATTAAGATGAGTGAGTGAGTGAGGTATATCATTTTTATAAACGTTCTTAAAATTATTCTTTTTGAAAGTTTCATTCCCTGTTTTAATAGTTTTTGCCCTTCTGTAGGTACATGTCGTTTTCTTTTAGTGCCATGATAGCTGAATATATGGCTATGGCGTTAGCCTCTTAAATTGTCATTACCATTTTTGTTGGCAGTTCTAATTGTTTTAATAATATACGGTCCTTAACCGATCTTATTCTATCTAAAATTTTATTACAAAAATAACTTATTCCTATCGCCTTTATATTTGATGTTGTTGATTTTGATGATAGCTTCTTCAATTGGGCGGTGGTCAGTATACTCGCCGAACAGCGTTACTTGTAGTTGTGGCCAGGTTGTGAATTGTTCTCTGCACATCAGTTCCGATGCTTCTCCTGGTATAGTGGAAAAAATATACTGATCTTTCCTGGTTATACTGTTCATCGTGGGTACCAAAGTGTCGAGTATGTTGACATATGTATTTAATTTTCGTTCCGATCCATCAAATGGTTCCAAAAGTTTCCAGGTTTCTATTATGCGGTTATTTTGTACGGTTGATGAACTATTTGTTTCCGTTTAACATTTATCTTTCACTTTTTCACTATTTACTGCATCAGGATTATTGATCATCGCTTTACGACGGTCACTTAAAATCTACAATAACATTCTGGCTGCGAATGATTATTATTTTTGAATAGGTAGGATATGACTTTGATATAATGCTTGTGTAAGTGAACGCGTTCCGAATTCTAGAGACTGAAATTTCAGTCAAACCTAACATATGGAAGGTCAAATTTGCCTGCAAATGCAGGGGACATTTCCTTATGTTATATACGTCAAAATTGGATATTTACTTTAAATTTTTACTTAAAACCTATTGATGCTTTTTTAAAGATAACTAATTCATAGTATTAAAAAAGATAAAAGAAAATAAAATCAGGGTCATAGATGATGAAATATTATGTAAGTAAAATTATGTGAATACTTTTGTTACGAAAGTAAAACTATTTAAATTAAAGCTCAAGTTATGCTTTTTGTTGTAAACGATCCTTCAAGACTTCTTCACCTTAAGAAAATCGTAGTGGCTTGCGTATTATAACACAGCCACATTCATCTATTTGGAGACGAAAACCGCGAAGAGTTAATTTAAGAGGAATCCAATCTAAACGATACTAATAACAATAAAATAACCTGAAAGTGGAAGTGTACGCCGAGATGGACAACGCTGCATCAGAAAACGAAACTTTTTACTTTCCTTAATTTACTTTGAGAAAAATTTGCTTTGTATTTCATATTTTTATTAATTTTTCAAGAAATTTATGTAACTTAGCTTATTTAATTTACCGAAAAAAAAAATAAATAAACAGAAGCATTCGTTTCATAATTTCCTCCGACACATCCAACATTAATTTACTCTCTCAAAACTTACACTGAGTAATATTTTTATTTTCATAAAAGAAAACTATTTATTCAACAAATAAATAATGAAGCACAACTTTCACTGAAATCAAAGCCGGAAAGCCAGAGGAAAGGCAGCTTTTAAAATCCATAAATATCGGAACGAGCTCAGTGATATGACTCCTTATGATTACTGATTATAGGGTAAATATGGAATCATTGCAAAAGTTCGTGTCCGACCTTCATATGTGGCGGGAAATTTGCAAATTTTCATTGACGCAACTATTGTTTGTTTTATGGACTAGTGGTGTAGGTCGTGGATTCAAAAGTTATTTTATCGCTAGACCCCGTTGAGTTAAATCAAATTGTGTCGAAAACAAAATTCTAAAATGGAGAACGAAAAGTTTTAACATACCTGCGCCATGTAATGCGGTACGAGTTTCGAAAGGTGTGAGCTTTGGAACTGCAACAAAAAATATTCAGAGCATTTATTCGGATCGTGCTCCGGCTCTAAGGACCGTTAAAAAGTGGTTTGGTAGATTTTGGAACGGTGATATGACCTTGGAGGATCAACCACATTCTGGATGCCCTTCCGAGATTGATGGCGATGTTGTGCGAGGCTTAGTGAAAAATAACCCGAAGATTTCGACTGTGAGATTGTTGAGAGGCTCAATATTCCTTATTCGTCAGAATTTCACTATTTGAAGAAACTTGGATTCACTTTCAAACACAACACATGGGTTTCACATTGTTCGACAGAAAAAAATAAGCTAGACCCCATTTCCGTGGCCATATCTCTGCTTAGACGCCATAAAAACGAACCTTTTTTTGGATCAAGTCGTAACAGGTAACGAGAAGTGGATTCTATACAACAACGTGCAACGAAAAAGGAGCTGGAAACAAGCAGCAAAAGCTGCCTTGCGTCCAATGACAGTATGGGAGTATGTTTGATGGGAGTTTCGGCTAATCGAAAAGGCGTCATCTTCCATCATGATAAGGCCAGGCCACATGTCGCCCAACGAACGCTGCAAAAACTGAAGAAGTTGAATTTGCACAGACAGCAAACCCCAGACCTTGCTCCTTTAGATTTTAATCTGTTTCGGTCCCTTCAGAAAGGTTTGAATAGATAGAAATTTTGCTCCGCCGAAGCTGTCGAAAACTACAATACCTTACTACGTACGAATAGGATCCTATAGAAATTGCTTAGGAAACTAATTCCTCTGTAGTTGATGCAGATCAGTAGTTTTCTTTTTTTTTAGGATTGAGCAAAAGACGCCCAATTGAGCAAGCTTTCTTCCAACCATATCTTGCAAGTATGTTAGATGCAAAGGCCGAATACAGAGTTAAATGAAAAAATAAAAACTACTTTTTACTTAGATTTTAAGCTATTAAAAATACTTTTAAGTGGAGCAATTCCCAATGCGTTTATCACCATCAACACTTGTGAGAACTTACTAGGTTGTACCACATGAAATGTTCGATTTTTATGTAAAAAATTAAAAGTCAATATTTCTTTTTCATAAAATTTTATTAGTCAAAATATAAACCATTGACATCTACAACCTTCTTCCACCGTGAAGGAAAGGAATAATGGACCATTCCTTTTTTATAGAAGGCTTGATTTTTTGACGCTGAAAAGTTTTCAAAGGCTTCTGTTTTGGAATACCTTTTGACGACAAAATGACAAAATGACAGCTTTTGCACTTTTACGTGTGAGGTATGGGGTCTAGCATTGTCATGCAACAGGATCGGACCATGCCTAATTGCCAACGCAGACTGCTTTTCAGAAAATTTCGTATGCATTATGTTGATTTCCTCACATTATTTGACTGCATATATCGTTTCCCCTGGTTGAAGAAATTAAAAGTGGATTGGTCCTTTCGATTGTCACCATAACCTTTTCAGGGTGAAGGCCAAGTTTGGGGGTTGCTTTGGGTTTTCGTCTGCATCCAACCACTGCCCAGATCTTTACGGTTGTCATACACAATCCACTTTCCATCACATGTGATTATACGGCGCAAAAACGGTGCACTTCGATGTCTTAGACTCAGTGATGCACAGGTTTCTAAACGGCGTAGTTTTTGGGCCTCGTTCAATTCATGGGGTACCCACTTGTCGAGTTTTTTCACTTTTCCTATTTGAGATAGGTGTCGACTTATTGTCATGGGGGATACTCCCATGTTGTGTGCAATGCCCCGCACCGTTTTTGTTGGGTATACATCCACCGTTTCTCGTAAAATGGCGTCGTTAATTACCATTTCCGGTTTCCCACGCGGTTCGCTTTCGAAGCTTAGATCTCCAGAACGGAACTTACCAACTCAACGCCGAGTTTTGCGTTCGTTCACCGCTATATTCCCAAATACGTCACTTATGTCTTTGGCTGCCAGAGACGCATTATGTCCCAGTTTGAACTCGTAAAGGAAAAGAGTACGAATTTGAATAGTCGACAGCATGATATAAAAATTCATAGAAAAAAAAAATCTGTACTTGCAATGGACCCAAAAAGTCGCACACATCAAACACACATACCACTTTACCTTATAAAAAACCAATCACTGTTTTGTACAGATGTTCACTTGACAGCTTCTAATTGATGACTAAGTGAAAAATCTGACATTTCATGTGGTACAACCTAAGCACATAATAGCATTTACTACAAGTACCTATTTCGTGAGGTAAAACTAATTTCGAGTTTTATTCGTCTGTTTCATGAACCCCAAAGCAGTCACTTTGTTTTTGTCGCCTTAGTCACAATTAACCAAGTCAATGAAGTTTTTAGTTTCATTCAAAATTATAGTTTTTTCACTCCTACATATTTGGTCGTTCTGATGATGATACAGGGTTCCAATTTTACATAGGCAATTCCGGGATCTGGCTTTCGAGTAATATGTGGTTGTTTGACGTTTACATTGATGGTCTCACTTCCTAATTTGTTGTAGAATTAAGTAATAGCTAGTATGGTCAGTTCACACGCCAAATGTCTCTCAAGTACTTTAGTCTCTATTATGATTCCCTGATGAACACCGGAAGTTCAGATAAAATGATGTGATTATACAGCTAACTAAATAAAACAAGGCCACAAAAATATTTTTAATATCATAGTTTATTTCACAAACTACCTAATTGATTTTACTTTGCTGGGGAGATTTCATTGAATTATTATCATATTTTCTATTAGAATGTGAATGTTTCAGATTTTAAGGAAATTACGATACCATAGCGAAGAATATAAAGATGATCCACTTCTTTGAAAACTGCTGCAGTATGATATTGTGTACTCATATGACTACCACAGAAACCAATGATCACTCATCCTATCTTTAGACGGCTGTGTATACAAATCACCGACAAATGACCTTCTGCTACTATGATATGCTACTGATAATGTATACAAAAGAATCATGACTAACTGACTGACTGAGATTCATCTACACCGAGCCGAAATTGCTGAAGCTAGATCTATGAAATTTAGATAGTAATTGCTTTTTATGCTACAGACAAAGATTTATAAAATGTCAACCCTTATTAAAAATGCAGACTCAGACCTGATTTTAAGTTTAGATTCAACTGTTAACTACCTCCCCAATACTGACTATAATTTGCAACTCTTCATTGACTTTGGGGAAAAGCGAAGGACGGTTACGAGTAAAGAATTAGAATTTTTAAAGCATATGGTATATGACCAAATTTTTATTTGCGTAATAATTTTTTTTTCATTTTCTTGTGCTCAGTAGTTTTGATAAGAAACACAACATATCCGTTTTTAGTCTTAAAATTATGGACCACCCCATAGTTAACCTCAAGAGGGTGTATACAAAAATAAGGAGTCATGTGTTATAAATTATACTCTATTTAATATGTTTCAGAATATTATATGATAACTCGCAAATTAAGAGCGAAGGTCTTCAAAACAGTTAATATGACCGCCAACCTCACATTTACGACAGTTCTTGGTGGTGTTTTTTGTGAAATACAGTACATCGGATTTGTGTCGTAATGACAAAATATCCCTTGCCATCCAACATTATTTCATCAGGAACTCTTCGGCCTCCCTCGACTTTTAGCAGCCGGACCATGGATTGAGGGATGGAATTGGTTATCTCCCGAACGAATCCCAAAAAGTCCCAATGGCCCCTAGCTTGTCCTGCAGCAGAGAGTATATACAGCTGAAAACCATTGTTCATACTTGAGAAGCTGCCAGTACCTACCATTTTTTTTGTAGCAACCAATGTTTTGAACCAACCGGTCTACCCCCCCCCCCCCCCCCCCCTAAAACATGTCGGTTTTAGAATCATGATTCACTTTCTTTTCCCTGCTAGACCAACAGTGTGCGGATTCCATTGGCGCAAAACATTCACAAGTTGATGCTACTGTTACTACAATATTTTTGTAGCGCACTAAGGTCTCGTTGGACATTTGATCGGTAGTTTGATCATAATATCCACGATGCTTTTTTTCATAACTGGCAGCGAAAGTAATGGAGCATTTTCGACACGATTAACTCGAATCGTTCCGGTAGCTTGATGGCCGTCATTTTTGACGCTGTTAGTAATCGAAATGATGTGAAAAAATTATAAATTTTTATATAAACATGACAATTTCCTGGTAGTTTCGAAATGAGACTCATCACCACTCCCAGATCAGGAATAGTATTGCCTGCAGGTACCTAAGTCAAGTACCCATATACCACCACTTGAAGCCAATGCGAATATTTTTTTGTGCGATGGTGATCATAGTACGGTATCTTACACTCGTGTATGCTTACATCTGGGTATTTTGGCGAATAATGCATCCAATTTTCATTCAGTCTTTGCCACAACGTTCGTATTTTTGTAAATTTATCGAGTGGGTCTAATGCAGTATTATCGAAAATATGTATATCGCAAAATTTGTTAAAAACGCGATCGTGAAAAGGGATTAGCTATCCCCGAAGAAATATGTCTGAGCCAGTATCCTAATATTCCATTTCTAGTATAAACATCTACCAAATGTAGATTCTCTCTCGAAATTTCGAACTGGGCATTTCCTTGTTAAATGGAATAATTTTTTGATTGTTTAGCAAACAAATCCATCGTTTTGTCATCGTAAAATAATTCAAACCATTCTACAGGGGTTCTGTTCATACTCAAGAAATCAGGAGCTACCCATTCCGGTCTACTATAACATGGATCTTAATCCATTTAGACTGGTACTGGTATAATAGTGGTTTTCCTCCTTTGTAATCTTTGAGAATTGTATGCTAGCATGGAAAGAGGAACGTCATAGTTACTGTAATCGCATGATAGATTTTCCAGGCCGATTCTATCAGACTGAAGACCCTGCATTGATATTCTTGTACATTGAGCTGATTACCGGAGGGTAGATCCCCCTCTACCGCAGCTTGTTCATCGCACTCCCCATCGCTCTGTATATGATTTTCTGGTAGGTGTAAATCGTACATTCAATGACACCATCATCATACTCCAAAACATCGTGCCAATGCAGAAATTTTACTAAAAATATAAACTGAAAAGAGTGTGCTCTACGGAAAGTAGGGACTTGAGTTCGGGAGCGAATATGAAAAACAGAGAGTATTGTCGTCAGCAAAGGAATATGTTGGATTAGAAGTAGCAAACAAGAGATCATTGATGATGATTAAAAAGAGCTCCAGCGACAGAACGGAGCCCTGGGGCACACGAGCATTTATTTTGTGAATATGAGAATTGAAACTATCCAAGACAACTTGAATTGGACATTCCGAAAGGTAGTTTGTAATCCATTGAAGTAGAGAGTCGTCGATTTTCGACAAAAAAGCCTGATGTCAATCTCTGTCAAATGCCTTACAAATGTCAAGTGCAACTATCTTCCTTCAACCAAATTGATGCAAGCTTTGGTTCCATTTTTCGGTGAGACATGGCAACAAATCACCAGTGGACCTGTTGCTACGAAAACCGCACTGCTGCTTATTGAAAAGTTTTCGTGTTTAGAGATATTTCAGGAGCTAACGGTTATGTTTCCATAAGTTTGGAAACATGAGACGTTTGTGCAATAGGGGACGGAAGAAAATTTGCCCTTTTTTATACGGCCTGGATAATCGCTTTTTTCGAAAAGATTCTAAAAATGGGAGGATTGATGAAAAATCGTTGGCAGTGGTTTTGCGAGCATGAAAGAACACCTTTATAGAAGAAGGGAAAGTATAACACCTGGACCAAGGGATTGAAGATTCGACGCGATTTGGAAGTATTAAGCTGCCTACAAAATGAGTAGCAAGCAAGTTAGCCTTGCCGATAGAGCTGACAGCTGAAGCAAAAATTTCTAATTAATTCTTCCTATGATTGTAGCATTTTTTGCCGCAGTTTTTAGTGGTGTTGAAAATTTACTTCATGTCTCACCTGGATTATTTGAAGTTTCTTCGGTTTTCCCCCTACAGCTCGAATTGTGCTGTTTTAATTTACAAAAGAAAGATAAAACAGCACTCAATGAAAAATTTCCATAATAATATTGTAATCGGCACTTGTGCTCCAAGCGAAATTATTTTTATTCCAAAAATGTCATTATTTGCCCAAGTTTAAATGAACATAATTCGATTTCTAGAATGCTTTACGATGACTTCTAAATAATACTAACTTTGGAACGACTTGAGAGAAGACGGTTACACAAACCAGCAGCCCAGCATACCACGAACGTTTTATTAAGTTACATCATCACCATCATCCCTATAATAATTACAATACTTTACCTCACCAGCATCATCGCAAAAATTTAGAATAACATAAGAACTAAATGGACCAAGAAGCTCCGACTCATCAAAATGATAATGCTACATCCTATCCTATCCGTTATCCTACAGTCGGAAAAAATTTACCAATGTTCAAAATGGCAAGGCAAACAATCCAGCCGCGTATAGATGCTTCGGTTGC
Source organism: Volucella bombylans (assembly GCA_949129095.1). Classification (NCBI taxonomy): domain Eukaryota; kingdom Metazoa; phylum Arthropoda; class Insecta; order Diptera; family Syrphidae; genus Volucella; species Volucella bombylans. Next base: position 21,678,413 of record OX422144.1, read on the forward strand.
ACCTGTCGTCACTATGATAATATTATTTTTATCTAACACAAAATTAAGCAAATGCAGATGCAGATTTATCAGCGTAAGCAGCACGACATTTGCAGGAAACTTCCTCCATATTTTTATTTAATCAATTTATCATCCATTGTTCGAGGCATAAAGTAAATGTAACATCCAATAAATTGGTGCGGGGAAGCCGATTGTCTGTGAACGTCTTTGCAGATTCAAAGTTCATAAATCACTTAATGAACCCCATATCTACTGTTTCGCAAAAGTATATAACACCATTTCAACAATATGTTCGATACTGTGCAGCCACCACATAGAAGTCATTGGTTTAAGGTGATTATAGCTAAGCTGGTGCAACCATTCAAAAAGTACTAAGGAGATCAACGAAGTATTTAGATGGGAGCAATACCTAGATTTTGAGGCCATGCAAAACAATTTTCGTTTGCAATAGTTCGTTTGCAATTTCAAATAAAGTTCTGATAAGGTTTCATAAAGAAATTTGGTATTGTCCAATTTTCTCGTATGTCAGAGGCAGAATAATACTAATCTACGAGTATCTACTTTCATATTTCGTAACGAGTTTTGTGGAGGCACCTTCGGTAGAATTTGCTGGAACGATGGAGGGAGTGGTGAAGAGACATAGACTTCTACGCTTTAACCCGATTGAAACACACATGGCCTTGGTCAGAGTTACCTTTCATGACTTGGTTCAGGAAAGTGAAAAGGTGGAATGGGCTCCAGAGGTGACATGCTATGAAAGAGGAATGACCCAGTACAAAAATACAACAGGAAGAGTATTGAAAACAACTTTTCAAAGACAAACAGGTCGGCGAACGTCACACCAACTAAAACCATTCAAACTCCCTCAGCTTAAATTGTTATATAGTACGAGTATCTACGACCATCAAAGTTCGTAGCTCTGGTGGAAAAAATTCGGCTTAAACTGTTGATTATTCCAGAAAAAAAAGTGATGAAGTTTTCTCCCGATACAAGACTCGAGTGAAGCAGATTCTGCAGAAAAATCTTGTCCGAAGAAAACTACAAAGCTGAAAAGGGTCGATAAGCACCAATGTGATGGATAACCATCTCCTCGAGTTCATATCTTCAAAATCTGATTCGCAGTTTCGATGAAAAGAGGAAATTAACCATTTGTATGCGCATAAAGAATCCCTTCTCTTATCAAAATCCTATCAAAGCATACACACAGCTGTTCAGAATCCTAACGGTCCTCCTACCAAATATTTTGAACTAAATCGTTCTGCTAGGGAAAACCCCGTGGATCCGAAATCTCCTGCTCCAAAGTAGAATACAGAGCAAAACTTCTGAAAATGTCTCTCAGTAATCTCTACAGATCTAAGTTGGACGAATATAAATGTCTGATTAAAATTTTGTGATGGATAAGACTATTAAATACGCTGTTATATCATTTGATGGTTTCAAGTCAGCTTTACTTAAAATAAGCAGACCAGCTCCTGCCAACCTCTATTAAGATCTTTGTTGCTGTCTTGCAGTGCGCTATATATTCAATGCCTAGCCAAAAAATAAATTAGCATTTATACCTAGATTTTGTAAGGAAGAAGCGTGGGAACTGATGATTTGAACGCTTTTGATAAGATCAATTCTGAGATATACGTTTCGCTTTGGATCGTCTTTCAATATTCATGGATGTCATAATCAGGATGATATGTGATTCCAGGAAGATGGCGCAGTGTGCAATACTGCCTATGAACATATTGACTTACAGAAGACTTGAGTCTATGTCTAGTCTAGTTGTTGGTGTATGCTGATAGACCGCATAATATTCAGGCTTTGGAATAAAACACTCAAGTTGTTAATGGTTAGATAGAGCTGGAAAGAGTAGACTAAATCTGGAACGACAAAACGCGCTTCGTCAAAAACAGCCGAAGAAGCTACATGACTTAAGTGTTGTTCAAAATATAATATCATCTACCATTTTCTATACGTGGTACTTTAAAAGAAACACTGCTCTAGTCAATTACCGTCTGCCATATTCTGAGCTTCATTCAGTTAGACAGCTATTGAAAACAGATATTCGCGTAAATTTTAACAAAGATGGAAAAAAGTAAATCTTGTATGCTCAACCATTGTTTTACCGCAACTCCGGCGTGTTGACATGAATTCATCACAACACACCAACAAAAAACACTTTTTTTTACACTTTTTTCACAAACACAATTAATACGTCTTTAAAATAGAACGCATTGTAATCTAACAATTGATTAGATAAACAAATCTTAACTTTTATTATCAACTCAAATCCACACACAAGGTACGCTAAATCCGATCCAAAATCTAGATTACTGGACGACTATGAACCCCTAAAAATAGACGACTCATTCAGTCTGGCCACACAATCATACAATAGATAAGTCTCTTATTAAATTCGCCTTGATTAGCACTGTTTTTTAGTGGTTGAAAACAAAAAGATACGCGAACCGAAATTAGTAAACAAGATTTATAAAATTTTTACCAGTCGGATTTTTTCCAACTAAATGAAGATTTCCTATAATTGGCAATGCCGGCGGACCCGGAATTTTATTAATCACTACTTGACGTTTTCTGAACGATGACTGAAGATAAAGTACAGACAAACTCAACACGGCAAGAACAATTATAAATGCAAACATCGTATTTCATTCGTATGCACGTACTTATATTTACAAAAGAAAAAAAAACAACAAAACACAAAACGGCCGATACGCGTGGTATAAGGTTGTATGTTAAACTAAAGTAAAGAACTCTGTGAACAGTGTTTTATATCCAAAAGCAGGTTTACATAAGAGATCAGTTTACTAATCTATTGCCATTTGGCTTATTTTTATTTAATGCCACAACTATAGACTCAAAAATATGTTTGAACTGACCCATAGATGGATATCAGAAAATCTGATTATTTGATTAAAAAAGTTTACAAACCTGTATGGCTGAAATATAAATATTTAATCTTTGACTCGAATGAGTAGGCTGGATAACCCGGCATGTTATTTGCAATCGTATTATCAAAACTTAAGTTTGGAAGAGTCTCTGAAGAGAGATGGCGGATAGACATATTACTTAGAATATTATTGTATTAAAGAATTCACAAAAAGAAAACATCTTTTTTCCGGATTGTTTCTAATTGGGGTACATACGAGTATATTGACAACTAAAACAACCAAATGTAAAATATATCCGCTACACTAAGCTGCAGTAAGTTTCAGGAGTCCAATGGTCAGTATTCCTTGTAATGTAGTCTAATGATTGATTAGGTCCAGGCCATATAGGTTTCGTCCACAGATGTAAAATAATCCTGCTGCACTATTTAGATGAAGTATCCTATGATTTGGGGCAAGCCGCCATAATCATCATCGAGCCATTCTCCAAGAGGAGGCTGTACTTCGAGCAGTACCTCTGGCGGAAATTTATAAGGGGAGATGGTTTATTAAGGATTTAAAAATACGAGTAAGCAAAATCGAGCTCCTCGACAAAGTTAGAATCTTCTTTTTTTCAATTTAAAAGGTCTTTATTTACATAATTCATATAGTTACAATAATTACGCGCAAAGCAAAGTGTTTATCTCCAGGTGGCCGTTTATCTACGAATTTATTTATTTTTGTGACTTGCTTATTATCTATATTTAAATAAGCTAAAGCGCATATCAATTCAATCAAATGGAGTTGACTAACAAACAAAGTAGTATTGTTTTTTTTTTTCTTCATTTGTATTGTAAAAATTTTGTATGTTTTTCAAGTTTTGTGGGACTGTGGAATAATACAACGTAATTGTTGTTTCTCATAAACTTTGTAAGTTTCTGGAACCACTAGCATATACTGGACTCATTTGAATGTGTTTTAATTGTGTCGAGCGGGCTGCAGAAATCGCTGATCATTCATATATAATAGTACAAAGGGTCTTTAAAAGTCCTTGGATTTCATTCTGGTGTTTTTATTTTTATAAAAATATAGTTCTTAACAATTATATGTGAAAAACAACATTATTTAAATATCCAACACGAGCAGGTCTACAAACTGCCGGGTGGCCGTGGTGGAGTGGTACTAGCAATCGCTTCTTACTCGGAGGGTCAAGGTTCGAATCCTGCCCATGACAAGTCTTTCCAGTTTTTCATTTGTGTGATTGGAACTCAGACAGAAAAATTCTGCGTGTGAAGGCATAACACTGACACGTAGATTTGGCTGTTGTAGAGTTTCAATCACAAAAAAATACTTATAAACTTCGAATCACTCTGAGTGAAGAAAAAACTATCCTTCCTATTCGGACTCCCACCCCTGGAGAGCGAATATCGAAACCTGAGTTTCAAACCACTACAAAAACAATTTTTCCTTTCTCCTCCTCCTACCTTTCCGCCCGCGCCATGGCAACAGTAAAAGGGTATCTAACACCTTAGGCGCGGGTAAATTATAAAAAAATATGAAAACCAAAATATGCAAGGACTCGCTCACACATTACCGAATGTTGTTTTTCAGCTGTGTTATTGTTTGTTTATTCACATAGACTTTACTTTTCAAAAGAAAACCCCAAAGAAAGTAATCTAATGGCGTTAGTTCGCATGATTTAAGTGGCCAGTTTATGACCGCGATAGCACAATGTTTGCACGTGTGGTATAACTCGTAGCTGCATCCTGTTGAAAATAAAGATCGTCTGTGTCTATTTCTTCAATTTGAGGCCACAAATCTTTAATCATTTTAATCATTTGCTTCTTTGAATCATTAACACTTTGTGCTAAAGCAGCAATGTTCTCACTAGACTACTTTTTGGTCTACCAGAACTTTTTCGATCCTCGACAGGACCAGTTTCTTAAAAAAATTTCACTAACCTTTGAATTATTGACTCATTTGGACGATTATTTACAGCAAACAAATTACGAATTTTACGCTTTTTAAAGATAGACCATTCTCATAATAAGTTTTAATAACTTTAACGCATTGTTCCAGTGTGTAGCTATCTATGGTTAAAGTTGTATATAATATGTCTACTTCACAAATGTCAAAAATGACATAAAAAAAGTTTGCGGTCAAAAATTACTATTGACATCTGAGCGGAACTTTTGAAAGACCCTTCATAAACGATTCCATCTAAAAATTGCACGCATGTCTAAAATTTTGAAAAAGGCATTAAAAGGTTATTCAATGTTTTTTTTTGTCACCCTCCTCCAGCGGGTCAAAATTCCATACCTAACGCGCGACTCTGAAAGTGTGTGTGTGTACCTGCCTTTGCATGTCGAAATTGAAGTATTTTGTATTAGATATACTTTCACAATAAAGTGTATTTTTCAGTTGATGGCGCAGGATATTGATGTGGTGACTCCATCAATTCTTGTCTGCTGGAACAGAGTACTCACACAAAGACAAAGAACATTGTACTTCTTTTAAGTTCCTTTTAATGGAATTTCAGAGTCCTTCAAACAAAGACAAGTAAGCGCTCCAGTAATAAATTGCCTACAGTACAGTACCTCATCAACGCCGAGTACCTGTAGCCAGAGTAAGCAGAAGTAGTGCTCCGCGGTGTCGTCATCACTCTCACAGCAAGCGCCGCAGGATGTTGTATCACTCATGCCCAGTACATTTAGTGTATTGCCTAGTCACGATGCTAGTAAGCAGCCTGCAGTCTTTCTTACTGAGGGACAGCAGGAAGGTCGCTGACCTCTTAGAGACAACGTGAGGCATTCGTTTAGTCTGCCTCCAAACTGGAGAATCATTCCATCTCCAACTCTAACGTAGGTTCGGTCCTGAAAAACTGTACTTCGAGCCTTGCGTAGCAAGTTCATCGGCATTTTAATTTCCTGTGATCGCATTGTGACTCGGGTCCCAGACAAAACTCAGCGAATTTAGCCCTCCGACTGCGTTCAGTGAAGACCTTGAAAGTCGTAAGAGGTTTCAGCAAGGCTCTAACAGCAGCTTGGCTTTCGCTACAGTTGCAAATATTTCGGCACCTCCACCGGTCCTTCACAATATACATAATTCATTGCCGTCTGGATTTGGTACATCTACGCTTTTTTTCTTTTTTTTAAATTAGTGCGCGCTCAAGGGGTTATTAGTACTCTTAAACTGTTTGCACACAGCGCGAGCCAAGGAAAATTAGGGAGAAAAGGAAGAGAGATACCGATGTATGAAGATTGTATATGTATATTTAAATGAATTTTACAATGACCAGGAAATAGAGAGCTCGGCAGGGCATTCCATAAGCGAGCTGTAAGGCTTAGGAACGAATCACTATATTTTAGAGTATGTCCGTAAGTGAGCTTTAGGGTATACTGCAAGAGCGCCACGTAGGTATCATATAATGATCGAAAAAAGCTTTAGATTGTGTCTAATAATAATTCAAAGAAAGTTGATTATGTTTTTTTTTTATAATTCGTTGATACTATCGACCAAATGGTTAGGCTGCTATAGTACCAAACGAAAGACCAATCGATGATGGTAGGTTGTTTTTGCAATTATTCGTATCCTTTATATATCCAAAGTGAAAGACTTATCATATTTTCTTAAATCCGTAGAAGATCCAAATCGTAAAAGACAAGAATTTTTACGGCAATTGGCGTTTAGCTTGGCAGTTGAGTATATCAAAAGGCGCTTGAAAACACCGACCCTTCAGTCTTCAAATATGTTATTAGCTGAGATAAGAATTCCGACCTCAACTTCCATAGCCTTCTCCAGCAATTCCCTTTCAGCCACACATTACCAGCTAGATCACCAACTGCCTTTTCACAAAGTAACAGATAACAAATTTGCAGCTGTTGTAAGTTTAAATCTGACATCAAATGTGCGGTCTACGTGTAACTTACTTGCAAAAGAAAGGAGAGGCTTTAATATTCATTTAACTTCTAAGCCCAAAGAAGCAGCGATTGATAAAACGGGTTCCTTCCATGATTTCCGTGCTGGTGTAGTTGTTGAAGCTGATAGCGGAGCCGAGGTATATAGATGAAGTCCCTTACTATCTCAAATTTGCAGCGGCCTATAGTGTCCTTTTATCCTACGCGCCGATGTTGTGTGTATACGAGTATACGATATAAATTTTGTATATATTGACCACTGAGCCAATCTTTCTGCTTCTACTTCTGTCGCAAATGCTATATTGACAGCTCGGTAGGTTCTTCCCATTATATTTTAGGGGTGGCCGTGGTGTAGTGGTACTAGCAATCGCTTCTCACTCGGAGGGTCCAGGTTCGAATCCTGCCCATGGCAAGTCATTTGTGTAATTGGAACTCAGACAGAAAAATTCTGCATGTGAAGGCATAACACTGACACGTAGATTTGGCTGTTGTAGAGTTTCAAGCACAGAAAAAAATACTGTGAATTATACCTCGAATCACTCTGAGTGAAGAAAAAACTCTCCGTCCTATTCGGACTCCCACCCCTGGAGCGAATATCGAAACCAAACACACCTGAGTTTCAAACCACTAAAAACAATTTTCCTTTCTCCTCCTTCTACCTTTCCACCCCTTATAAAAACAAAAAAAATATGTATAAATGTCGTCTGTTATATGTTAATAGCAGAATAGAAATTTGAAAGACGGAGCCTCTGGAGTTGACTTATGATTTGCGCACAATTCTTTCAAGAACCATATTGGAAAAACCAGATAACAGCGCATCGCCTTGTTTAAGTACTTTAATGAGATTGATGGTCTCGATTTTATCATTACCGACCTTGACGGAGCAGCGTGCATTATTCATCGTCATCTAGCACAGTCGAATGAATTTGGTAGGGATGTCAAAAATAGACATGACTCTGTATAGTTCGTCTTTATAGATACTGTCATATGCGGCTTTGAAATCGATGAAGAGGTGGTGCGTGTCAATTTAAGATTCCTGTGGTTTTTCGAGGATCTGCCTGTAAAAATTTGATTTATGTTGGACCTTCCCGACCTAAAACTACACTAATAGGGACCGGTTAGACTGTTTACGAGGGGTCTTATGTGTTCACTTAATAGGATTTTATTATACGATGTTGAGGAGACTGTAGTTGGCGCGATTCAACGGATCTGTCTTCTTTAAGATCGGACGAACAATGCAGAGGTCCCATTTGTCGAGCATAGCACACTCTAGTTGACCCAGATTTTAGAGATGAGTTGATTTATGTTCCGTATCCAATCATTATATGCTGCTTGGCATGCTCAGCTATTAAGCCGATAGGTCCAATTGCTTTGTTAGACTTCAGCTTAAAAAATCGGTATCCTGACTTCAACTGACGGTAGATAGATTTATTTATTTCGTATTAAACAGTTTACAATGATAAATTGTTACCACGGATTGAATAATACAGAAACTTCAGAAATATTACATTTTGAAAAGGAAGGTAAAATAAAAGACCAAACAGCATTATAAGAAGGAAAATACGGTTTTTCCCGTATTTTCAAAATTAAAGCCAAAAACAAAACGAAAAATAAATAAATAAATGAGATAATTTATTAAATAATATAAACAAAATGTTGTAAATGACTAGATGAAAAAAAAAATAAATAAATAAATAAGTACTTAGAGAAATAAATGAATAAATATGTGTATAAATGTATAAATAAATAAATTAAAGTACGCTCTAAATAATACGAATTTGATTAAGTATTCATTAATAAAGGGGTATCATTATCAGCAAAATTACAGCGTTCTACAATAGAAGGCGTTCATTCAGTTTCTTTCCATGGTAGATTAAGTATCATTTTTATCAGTTTGTTTTGCGAAACCTGTACTTTTTTGATGCGGCACATTGCACAGTTGCCCCATATATGAGGACAACATTTTGATTTCAACTGCAATTTTTTTTAAGGTGTTGCTAATATGGGTATTGAATGTTAATTTTAAATCTAAATACCTAAATACTTTACCGAAAACTGCCAGTTAATATTTGCACCATTGACTTGTAAATGAGGATTAGGAAGAAACCAAACTTTTCTCTTTCTTATGAAAAAGATATCTCGCATTTTTTATTAGCTTAATTTTAATTTTCCATTTTGAATAATATGTATATCTCAAATCTTTCATCTAATTTTTAAGATTTCTCTCAATATCGAGAGCAAATACATGGGATGAAAATATAGCTGTAACATCAGCAAATATGGATATCTCACAGTTTGGTATACTCGGAAAGGAAATTATATAAAACAGGGCCAAGCACTGAGCCTTGGGGACACATGCTTGGAAATATAATACATTGGAGACTCAACTGCCGACATGTACTTTAAAACAGCGACCAGACAAAAAACGATCTTACAGATATATACAGTACAATTAAAATGTATTATTTTATGAATAAGTCCTTCACGTCAAACGCATACCCATTAAACGATTACTCTTGATATGGTTACATATCCTTAGCACTTGATGTTATATATATATTCCTTTCTCCAATAAAGTTCGTGATTTTTTGTGCTTAAGATGCTCATCAAATTTAGAGACCTGTAACTGTTAAGATTCTCTGGAGGCTTACCACTTTTAATTATGGGAATAACTTGTGCACTTTTCCATGCATCAGGAAAATATTCCACTTTGATGTATGCATTAATAATGTAGGTTACAAACATTGTGCCACTCTTGGGCATTTCGTAACATTTCGTAAGACTGACCTCCGTAAAGCCCGTCTACTTTACGAAATCTTAGGTCTTAGATAATATTGTATATTCGATATCTTTAACAGTAATTGAGGATTGGTAATTGTTAGCTGTAAGGCCTTGAACGGTGTTGTTTACTAATGCATTAGTATCTCTATCTCCTGAATTAGAAGGTAAAGAATGATTTTTACTAAAGTAAGTTGCAAGTGCATTTGATTTTTCTGAATCTGTAAAATAGGTTATCGGGTATTTTATAAATGGAAATTGTTTGTTTTTGTTTTTTACCACTTTCACAATATTCCAAAAGGTTTTGTATTTTTTTCAAGAGATTCTAGTTTTTTGTTCTATTCTATACTCCGATGAACAAATATTTTCTGGCATACGAGTACTAGTTTGTTTAAATCAGAAACCTGGTGCTTGAAGGAAACGTGTCGGCATCTTTGCCAATGTCTTGGGTATGCATTCCTAATTTTTATAAGTTCCATGATGTGAGCCGGAAATTTAAAGGAGGAAAGAGTTTTGAATGCTTTAGGTACACTTTTGTCAACAGCACACAAAATACCATCTGTGAACATAATAATGACGGAATCAGTATCATCTTTGGACTGTTCGGAATTTTGAATCAACCTCAGATCGAAAAAGTTTCCAGCTTGCGTTTTAAAAGTCTTGCACAATTTGAACTTTATTAACTCCTGATCTCATTAACTACATATGAGGAAGAACCTGATTATGATCCGAGCTAAGTTCATTCAAGGAAGCACGTTGTGTTATATGACCAGACACATTTGAAATAATGAAGCCAATAACAGAATAACTACCATTAGAACTAGAAAAATACTCGTATGTAGGACTAGGAGGATATTACACTGAAATAGGCAAAGTTAAGCTAGATTTCCTTCACCAGAACAATGTCGATCTGCCTGGTATCCTAAAAATACATGAACTCTGTACTATGCATTCCAAGTTACAATATTTACTCGTAAATGGCTATCTATCATATTATAATCATTACTCGTATATTGTACAAAATTTTGTAGCTAAATGGTGATAACGTTAAATTGCTCTATTTTGTTTGTACATACTGATAACTTATTGTAGAAGTCATTTCCATTGCAAGACAATTTAATTCTTCAGCTGATAACAGTGTGCTTGATGTGTTGAATGGAATGTTTTCCGCACTGACATTTTCATGTTGCGAGATATGTCAACTGGAATGTTGCTGGAAACAATGTTGACAGCATTTGAAAAATGATCTTTCCATGCGTTGTGGGATCGGAGGTTGGGGTATTTCACGCTTGCCATTGCGGAGGAATTAATAGTTTGATGACGTTGCTGACTCATTGGCGAAGGTAATGAGGGAAAATCCATCAGAGAACCGATCGAAACCGGTGTTTGGTAAAAACGGAGACCAACGTTTTTTCTCTGGATAAAACCCTTGGCTGTGTATTTTGTTTTTGCTTTGCGAATTTTTCTTTGTGGCGAATTGCAATTCGCGCATTTACCCAGAGAATTCTTGGCAGTTTTCACATTTCAATTTATTGATCATAGAATTGTAAGAAACTGTGGGCGTTATTATAAAATTTCCTCCATTTCATTATCCGTGTCACTGTGCGGGAGACATTGTAGAGGGTTCCAGTAATTTGTACTGGAGTCGTTTGGTTTTTCTATTGTCTTTTTTCATAGTTGATCGAAACAGAAAAATATCTTTTTTCAGTGCGTTCTTTTTGGCAAGCCTTTCAAATCATAAACAATATTTAAGTAACATTTTGCAACTTAACGCACGGCGCTAATTACTGCTCTGTGATTGGTCCATTTACCAAGTTACCAAGTGTTATCAAATTCACGATGTAGTTTGACAGAAGAGCGAATGACACATAAATAATTTAAAATTTGAGTGATTCGAGTGATTTGTGCTCCAATGAATTTATTTGAATTTGAAAATATATTAAATTAAATATAAACAATATTACGATCGCCATGTGGTGAGTGAAATTTTAGAAATGTTCTTCTATTCAATTATAAATAATCCTAAATGCTAATTTTCGGTTTTCTTTTTACACGAAAAATTTCATTTCACAAAGTTATTTAATAAGTAGTTTTTATTCTAAACGCGACTAGATCACATTTCACATATTTCTAAACTATCCCAAAATTAACCTCCAGCACAAATTATTAATTGGCGTTTAGTACTATTTAGACTTGAATAGACGTTTTATTCTTCGGACGTTGCAAATAACCGAGTGTTTTTTCCAGTTCCAAGAAAATAGCATTTACCCTTTCGGAAAAAGAATTAATTGCGGCGTTAGTACGCGAGCGACCAAATATTGTATACAAACATACGAACGCAAGAAATATCGAATTGAAGAAACAATTTGGGAAGACTTAACTGTTGCCTTCAATTCGCAACCATATGTTTTCCAAAGGAATGACGTACAATTAAAGAGATGCTGGGGAACATAAAAACATTCAGAAAAAAGGAACTTAGTTTGGAAGCAGCAAGTTTAAGGAGTTGATGCGGCATCGAATTCTCCGGACAACATTGTCGACATCATATATCCTTCAATTAATTTGAAAGTGACTCAAGTAATAGATTCTAACTCCAACGAAAGTAAGAGTTATTTCATAGAATATCATACAATATATAAATTAAAATTGTATATTTCAGTGTTGACTGGGTCGGAGATGAACCATAGGGCAGAAATGGAATTTGAAATTGGTATGTTATCTAATATGTTCATAAATATATAACGTACATAAATCAGCTACTACTACATAGTGTTATTTTAAAGTATAAACTAAATGCTAATCTAATTCAGATTTTATGACTGCAGACATAAATGTAATCAGAGAAACAGATGAAAATGTTCCACCTAAAAGCAAAATAAGTGAAATGAATACGCCAAAAGGTATGTAACAGTCAAATTGGTCGCTCAACTGTAGAGGGTCCGGAAATGTCAAAATTTCTTAGTTGTTTACTTTTCAATAAGTGAATGTGAAAATCAAACACTGAATAAATATATTTTGGCATTTCTAACCCAAACTCGACTCGGCCATAATATATTTAAAAATGGGGGATTTGGTTAGGATTTATATTGAAGCTGTATTCGAAATTTTTCCTAACTACTCGTTTAAAAATCGAAAGGATTTTGAAAATCGCGCACCACTTTTCTAGTAATTATTGTCCTCTGATCTGAACCAATCGTGAATATAATTATCAAATTCTTCCTCACAGCTGTAATCCATTTTATATTGTTTTGAAAGACAAAATTACCTTTTGCAAACCTTAAAAACAAAACGAAGACATTTTTGGCGCTTCCTATGCGCTCGTGCACACTATGAGACCTTCTAGTAACATTTGTGAATAAGGGTTTTAAAATGCCGGAGCACGTGTTAAGTTTTTCGGAAAATTGGAAAGAGAGAAAAGGAGAAAGATGTTTGGGCTTAGTGGTTATTTCACTCCACGGGTGGCATCCAATTTTTAATGGGGGGACTAAATTATTAGTGTAAACTCACTTGATGTTATGTTTAGGCAACCATTATCTCCCGAGATTTTAGATGCCTAAAAAAAATAATGTCTTTCGAGCTCGGATGGTATTGAACCGGCCGATTGGGAAGTCAATACACTGCCACTTCAGCCACAGACACCATGCACTGGCAACAGTTCCGGTTTGACCGCATGACTGTACTATATTCAAATACTTTATTTATTCAGTTTGAAATTGTATTATAATACATTTATTTCCTATATTGTAGGGTTTAATAATAAATAGGAAAAAATAAAACGAAAAATCAAAATTTCTTTGTTATCCTGCTCTAAAGTGCAGGCAGCCCTAGACCTAATCTCCAATTGGCGCACTAAATATGTGCTTTCAATCAATCCGCTCAAATCTGAGGTTGCTTTCTTTACGAGAAAGAGGTCGAACTCACCTAGTTATTAAAGGTATCACCATACAATACAAACATGTTACGTCGAAAGCCTCTAAGGCGCTGTCGACCTTCAGTCAGTGAAAAGGAGCTGTCAGCAAGACATGGGGCCTATGACCGAGAAGGATTCTTTGGATCCACACGGCAGTGATAAGGCCAATTATATCTTATGTGTCGGTTGACTGGTGGAACAAGCTCTCATAAATATACCTCATTGTTGATTTTAGCAGACTCCAAAGAACGATCTGTCTCCGCTACATAGAGGCTTTCCCTAGCGCGTTTGGCTCCGATCTAGACGCATTGATGAATCCCTATCGCGCATTCTCAAAGCCATCTTCTATTTAAAAGGCCTCATTTACATGATGTCTGATGAAATTACACTAGAACACCTGCTGTTGAAAAAATACGAAATCGTCTTTCCCTGTGCCCGAGACTGGTTTCGACCAGAGTCTGAGCCAGGAATGGAATGTTGTCAGGTCTTGACGGTTGGCTCTAGGATATGGCGATGGTGTCTTTCTGGACGACGACAACGTTAGATTTCATTCCTCGCTAAGAAAACTTGTGTGTGACTTCCAAGCGAAGATATACACAATCATGATGGCAACGAACTATATTGTCAAGAATGAGTGGAGGAGGCGAAGCATCTGCATCTGTATTCACAGCCAAGCTGAGCTTAGAGCCTTGCTGAAGCCTCTTACGACTTCCAAGGTAATTTGAGAACGCAATAATTCAATGAACGCAGTCGGACAAATAAATTCACTGAGTCTTGTCTGGAACTCAGGTCATCGTGATCGGTCATCTCATCAGGTATCATGATCCCTGCCGATGTTTAGAAAATGTCAGCGGCCTTCCTGCTGTTCCTCAGTAGGAAAAACTGTAGGCTGCTTACTAGCATCGTGTCGTGGTACTACACTTTTGTTAAGCACTTAAATGTACTGGGAATAAGCGATACAACATCCTACGATGATTGCTGCGAAAGTGATGACCACACCACGGAGGACTACCTCTGTGAATGTCCGATTTACGTTCGCATCAGGCTGCAGGTATTCGGCGTTGACGTGGTGGGTGCTGGTACTGTAGGCACATTATCACTGATGTGCTTACTCATCTTTCTTCTAAAAACTGAGAATTTCCATTAAAAGAAACTTACAAGGAGTACAATGGTTTAGTTCTTTGTCTAGGTACTCTATTCCGACGGAAAAAAAGCTATTTTGCTAGTCAGCCTTCCGAATAGTGGGCTGCTTGCTGGGATTCAATAACAAGATCTAGTACCTTATAACTATAAATAAATTACGACTGTCACGCTACGTATAAATAAGTTTATTTGAACATAAAAGCTAATATTTCACTTGGCTTCACATAGGATACACACTTACATATGCATATGTGAGTATTATAATACAAATGTGCATAAGTCTTATTATTCCCTTTTCTTTAAACGAATCTGAATACCATTTTCTGATTGCAGTGTAACTCTTATATTAAAAATTGGATCATACTCGCTCTGCGGAACACAATCTACTCGCGTGTGATCGTTAATGCCAGACGATAAACCATCAATAGGTGGAAGCAGTTCATAATTACGCACAATTTTGGAGATCATAGCTTTTAATTGGAGCATTGAGAACTTCTCAGCTAAAATAAAAAAAACATAATCCAATTAGTTGCACAATTGCACGTCAAAATCAAGAAGGCAACCTACCGATACACACTCTCGGTCCAGAGCTAAATGGAACACTTTTAAATGCATCAATTCCTTCAAAATCTTTTGAATCCTTAAATCGTTCCGGTTTAAATTCTGTTGGGGCGGGGAAATATTTTTCATTGTATCCCATAGCCAACAGACAAAGTATAACTGTTGTCCTTCCGGCAACCTTTGTCCCATCTATCAAAAACAATTTATGTTTCATATCAGATGAGATTTCGATGTTTCAAAACAAATAAATAATATACTTATATCAACGGATTTACGATTTGTTCTGGCTATCAGTGGTACACTCGGATACAAGCGCAAAGTTTCCCTTATAACTAATTCCAAATACGTCATTATACTTAAATCAGGGAAACTTGGTTCTTTAGACAAATCTGTTCCAAGAATGTCCTTCTGTTCGGCGAAAACTTTTGTTTGCACCTTTGGATGACGTGATAGTGTATAAATTGTAAAAGATACTGCAGATGCTATTGTTTCGTGACCCTGGAAAACAAAAATGATGTTTTATGCATTAATCCATTTATGAAGATAATACTGACTGATAAAGTAAAAAGTTTTAAAGTTTTAAATATCTGGGAAAAGTAGAATTTCCTATATTAAGAGGAACTGGTGTGTTACGACCCAAATTCGATAACTTTTGACACTGTGGCATTTGAATATAATGACTATTTGGAATTGACCGCGATGAACATTTTCTCGGATGAGCGGCAAATGCCATCTTGCGGCCCAGTTTGTCACCGGACTCCTTCCCATTGGACACTTTGCAATCCCACGTTATATCAGCAACATTTATGCTAATGGAGATTTCCGGTTACCAGACTTTAAGGGTACTGGATAGACCACATAATTGAATCACTATTTGTGCACGAATTGACATATTTTCAAAAGAAGAACTACCTTCAACTATATAGTCCATTAGCTATATATAGTATTCACACAAAAATGAGAAAGCAACAGGCGATTCATTTCAAATAAAGAAAATACACAGGTGGATGTTAGCTTCAATTATTTATGGCATACTTTAGAATATCCATGGACCTTTTCCTTTCTTTTTTTGTCCGCAAATAAACTAAAGCGGACAAATTTAAAGGCAAGATATTTTGTATGCAATTACCATGAACCTTTTTCTTTGTTTTCTATTTTATTGCCCCCAAATAAAATAACGCGGACAAATCTAGATTTAAGACACTTTTGTATATAAATAGTTTCTAAGCAAAAATCAATTCAATATTGAATCGATATTGAACGAGTATTAATTTGGTATTCACGTTGCTAGTTTGAATCATTTTAACACTATTTATAGTTCCAGAAATATGCTAACCCAAACATCGAAAATCTAAGAATTCTTAACTTTGAATGAGGGCCTCGCATACTGGAAAGTTGATTCTGATGACGAGCGGGAACAATGTCTGGTAAAGGGTAATTATGTTCTGGCAAAGTTTGAGTGCCTAGAATATAACATACATTTTATGTAAATGACCGAAAAATGGTACTTTAACAGCGCAGACATCAGACATTTCCATTTGGTTTACTAAAACGTGGTTTTCTTTGAGACTTGCGTAATAGTAAGAGTATAGTACTTTGAGATTTGAACATACGCAAATTCGCCTGCCCGTATGGTGTATCTCCTCTGTTTAGCTCTTTCAACGGCAATGACGAAGACATCCAAAGTGCAACGTTCAAGATACTGAGTGTGGATAATAAGGGAGAGCGAGTGGTTGCGAACCGTAAGAAGCCCAGTAAATGACAGAGGCATTCAGTAGAAAAGGGAAAAAGTTAAATCTACTCTCTTAAGCCAGTAGATGGCTTTCATCCCTTGAAATAAACATCAATTGTTGGAAAGATTCATTCAACAATCCAAAATTAAGACACCTCCAATCAGACTAAGAGGAATATGATTGAAATCTAGATTATGACCCATAGCGTGCTTACGGCAAGGCTAATTCTATAGAATTTCAGCTGCGTATAATATAGGTGAATTTAATTTTAATTTTGGTGGGGGGTCATGCCCCCATTTATTTGGCTTAATACACATTTAAATACTATTGTGATAATAATTAAGGTTTTAAAGCTAGGAATGGTGAATGAGATAAAATGAGTTTCAAGTAATGAAAAAAAATACTGGGAATTATATCTCGAATCACTCTGAGTGAAGAAAAACTCTCCGTCCTATTCGGACTCCCACCCCTGGAGAGCAAACATAGAAACCAAACACACCTGAGTTTCAAACCGCTACAAAAACAATTTTCTTTTCTCCTCCTTCTATCTTTCCGCCCGCGCCCTGGCAACAGTAAAAGGCTATCTAACCCCTTAGGCGCGCGTAAATTATAAAAAAAAAAAAAGATAAAATTTGAGGGAAAGAGTGCTGCGATTAAAATCAAAAACCGAAAAGTTAGGGCCATATGTGGTGTGGTGGATCGGTAGATAAAAGAGACCGGGGCAACGTAGATTTAGAGGATTAGCGTAAATGGAAATGGAGTTGTAAAGAGATGAGCAATTAACGGAGCCTTAGAGGAGTCAGTGAATGAAAAGAATGTCAGCTACGTCCCTTCGTTCCTCAAGGGTATTCAGGTTAATAAGCTTGAAACGATCTCGACAGGGATGTACGATTACAGGATCCTTCCAAGGTAGACCTCAAAGAGAAAATCGAATAAAACGACACTGGATGCTCTCAATACGGGATACATGAACTCGTTGAAAGGCACACCACGCTTGGCTAGGGTACTCGAGAAAGGAGCGAACGTGAGTGATGTATAGTGATCAGGTCGCGTACGGATTGCAGAATTCTTTAAACCATCTTTTAACGAAGCCAAATGATGAGCTTGCTTTAGTACTTATCTCATCAATATCCGAGCGGAAATTAAGCTCACTGTCGCTAATATGCCAAGGTTGCATATAGACTGAACAAGGCATATAGGTTGGCCGTGGAGAAGGCAAATTCTCGGGGAGCAGACTTGTTGAACTTACGTGAGAAGGTAATCGATTGGCATTTGGTGACATTGAGTTCTAAGCAGTTCTTGATGCACCAGGTGAAAAAACTATTTAGATCTATTTGTAGGAGGCTGGAATCATGTTGTGAGGAAATGGGTTTAAAAATTTGGTATCTTCAGCAGTGCTGAGTGTTGAATGACCCTTTCAATAATGGTTATAATTAATGGTTATAATTATAAAAACGATTATCTAGGTAAGAAGATATCCATTTTAGCAAAATTGGTTCAAATCCAGGACGGATAATTTGAACAGGATTAGTTTATGAGATATTTTGTCAAAAGCGTTACTGAAATCAGTTGTTATAACGTCAGCTTCTTTACCACTTTCTGAGAGAACAGAGGACACGAATTCGACGAGGTTTGTGGTAGTTGATCTACCTTTAAGAAAGCCGTGTTGAATACGGGAAATAAGAGATTTGCACTGGGAGCTTAAGGCTTCGTACAAAATGCTCTCGAGGAGTTTGGGTATATGTGAAAGTTTAGCTATGGGGTGGTAATTTGTGACTTCGCTCTTTAATCCCTTTTTGTCTATCGGTGTTATGAAACAAGACTTCCATATCTGTGGAAATTCACCTTGAGAGAGCGATAACTGGAAGAGATTTGAAAGGGGATGGGAAAGTGTGGAGGAACACTTTTTAAGAAATATGGATGGAAGGCCATCTGGGCCGGGTAAGAATTCATCTTTAAGTTGTTGTAATTTATTTTAATTTACGAGTAGGTATTTGAAATAAGAGGAATCTGGTGCGAAGGAATTATCGGCAAAAGATTGCTTAAAAAAAGTAGCAAAAAAGTTGGCGGATCGGTTGATGATATGTTTTGGTATGAGAGGAATTTTTTTGTAATTAACGAATTGGTAGAAAGACCAAGACACAGGTTTGGGGTAGTTTGGGACGGGTTTCGGTATCTTATTAGAGTGCGGTTTGGAACGTGAATTCGAAACGGGATCTGGTAACTTAGAATTAAGATTAGTTTTATCCTGTTTCTTGGTAGGTATGTCAATCCATTTACAGATGCGAAACTTTCCAATGTTGAAATTAGCACCAGCAGGGTTTTTAAATAATCATTCGTATCTAGAAGTTTCGATTGTGGTGAGATGGCAGGAACATTTTACTTTGGCTAATGGTGATGCCGTATTTGTTTGCGAAGAATTTCGTGATCCAAGAAATCATATCGGTTTGAATATTATCCAGCCTACGCCTCCATTGGGAAGGTGTCCATGTTGTACCAAAATGTTTGATGAGCTTGCGTGGAGCGGCAACGTGAGGAGTTGACGGTTAAACAGCTTCGGTCTCTTGGATTGAAGATCAGTGCGAGAATTTGTTCAACCGTGGTGGAAAAGGAGGTAGTGGTGAAAGTGTATCGACTTCGGTTTCCAATAATTCAGCCAAAATTGATGTATTGTAGTGGACGTTCTGGTGGTGTTGAGTATGGATTGGTAGATCCTCAATTTTGCTGATTACCGTTTCAATATGATTCTCGATATCGGAAATGGTTGAATGTGCGGCAGGTAGATCTTCACCAACACCTTTGATTCTATCAAAGATTGCTTCGAGCATAGGATCAGGCTGCATTAAAAATGGTTGTTTCTTTAACCCTCAACCCGTGTACTGGGCACTGAGTGCCCAGAGGAAATTTCAAATCGGATTTTAAAGTATTTATTGGTCTATGACATGCAAAAGAGGGATGATTTCCTAAAGAATACGATGCCCAAGTACATAAAAAACAATAATTGAGCTGATGTTGTATTTAGTTTTCGTACCTCGGAGCAATAAAAAAAAAGACCGTTATCGTGTACCTGGGCATTCAGTGCCCAGGATTTCTCAATATAGTGGTTTTCGAGATTTGCTCTCATAGAAATTTAAATTTTTGAAAAAAAAAAATAATATTTACAACAACAAATATATGAAAATAATTGCTGAAGTAGAAAAAATGATAAAGGACCTGCACACCCATTCAATTTTATTACCTAACTGTCACTTCGCATGTGACGGCAGGCCAATTTTTTTGAATAGCATGAATATATATTACATCTAGATTGAATGATGTTGAACAGGAGTTTTTAGATAACAATCTACGAGTACATACACTTGATCAGCAAAATGCTTATTCAGAGGATTCTGAAGCAGATATTGATGATGGAGAGTTTTCAGAAGTTGACCCTAATTATGTTTCAGATGTGCCTCTTCCTGATTTGCGCCTTGAACAATTAGGCGATGGCTTGCGACAAGAAGAAGAAATACATAAGCAAATTGAATCTGGTGAGTGGCGTCAAGAGGATTTTCAAGAGGATGAACCTGTTGAACCAAACAGAGGAATGCGCACAGCTGGGTGGTCTATGCCAGATGAATTTCAGAAATCCAGGGCAATAAATGATCAAAACGAACGAAAGGGACAAGAAGCAATATGCAAACAAATATTTTCAAAAAAAAGCGGATGCGTTTAGTTATTTGATAAGCCTAGAAATTATTGGTACTATGGCTCTTGACATAAACAGGAAAATGAAGAGGGCCTATGAAGACAATCGTTTGTCAGCAACACCAAAGATACTACCACGATGGTATGATACGGATGCAGATAAGTTGTATATAAATATTGCAGTATTACTGTATGCAGGTGACGCAAAATCGTCAAAAGAAGAACCTTAGCTTATTTTATCAACACAATATGCCTTTTTATAGAGGTACAATGTCTTTAGAACAATTTGAACAAATATCCAGTTTCGTTGGGTTCGACGATTCAAGAACTAGAGCATTCCGCATGCAAACTGATAAGCTGGCAGCTTTTAGATATACTTGGAACGTATTTCAATCAAATCTCACTGCACTCTATCATCCATCAAAAGAGCTTACTGTGGACGAACAACTAATAGCTACCAGAGACAGATGTTTGTTTCGGCAATATGTGCCTAATAAACCTGGCAGATATCGTTTGAAAATATTTTGAGTTGTAGATGCCAAATCCTCTGCGTGGAAAAATTTATGTAGGACAGCAACCTGGTGACGATAGTTCGAATGACATAGCACGCGACCTTGTGATGCATCTTTTAGAAGGTTTTTGAACGACAATTTTAACGTTACTATTGGCTTTAGAGTTAGCAAGTAGAAAGACTACACTAGTGGCCACAATAAGAGGCAACAAACCACAATTACCAATGGAGTTTACAAAAAATGACAGGCAACTCAAAAGAACTCGGGAAAAATTTAATTCAATTTTTTGTTTCTTACGGTGCATGCAGTTAGTTAGCCATGCGAGTAACACAAAAAAGAACGTTCTTTTGTTGTCAACTTCACACCACGGCGAGGACATTGATGAGGAATCGCAGAAGTCTGTGTAAACGGCGATGACAATGATAGGATATAAAAAAGATACTATTATACCATTCCCTTCAAAAAGGCAAAACATAAAAAAGCAAAGATTTGCATCCTGCAAAACACAAAAGAAGGATAACAAAACAAGTGCAGTTTGCGATTTGTGTTATGTTCCCACCTGCACAAAGCACTACATAAGAATTTGCGAACGATGTTATATAAGAGATGAATAACCTGCTGAAGCTGAGGTACGTCGATAGTACCTCGTTTCAACATCAAAACCAAAGCGCAGCAGAAATCAATCCAAAATATATTTATATTTATGTTTTTTAAGTATACTCGTATATATAATTTAGATTTAAATAAACAACATTTTGTTTTACTTTGAGCTCATTTGAAAAATGCAACCTTAAATACTTCTTTGACAGGGCACTGAGTGCCCAGGTACACGATAACTTAAAATTTTACAGTACACGGGTCGAGGGTTAAGGAGGATTGAAAATGAGTCTCAAGATCTTCAAGCAGGTTATTTATCGATTTGCACAATTTGCGCGGGACAAATTGCTTTGAGATCATTGATCGCAGTATTCATCTCGACCAGACTTGCTAATTGTTTATCGATGTTGGTGAGCTTGGACTTGATTAGGTCGGTTGAGGACAGAACCGAGTTACTTAATTCATCAACATAACTGGAACTACTTTCTAAATTGGATAGATTCGTCGTAATCATTTTTGGGGAGTCTTTTTTGGAATGAGTCATTGGAGTCACTGAGGCACTTTATAGCCAGCAGCACATGCGAAAGCGAGATGATCTTGCACTCATCACAAAAGAAAAAGAGGTTGTCAGAGAACTCTTTGATGAAACCGACACAATTGCATGGAATGATTTTCCACAGATGCGTTTACAAGTAACAAAGTCAGCATTGTCATCAAAGATTGGGCAGTTAGTGATTCCGCAAGATATGGCAATTTATCAAAAGTAAACGAAAAAGGTAAACAATGAGCTTTACGCACTGTTATTTACTGCGAGTGGAAACTCAGCAAAAACGGTAAACCAAATAGATGCAATTTAGGGGATCAGTGTTAATTTCATTTCCTGAGCAATGTGTTCTTGCATAAAACTGAAGCGCTCAGTATATTCTTTGCCATTTAACATCTGTCTTTTTTAGTGACTTCTGCCTGATCGATACACCTTTGCTTTAAGTCTCTTTACAAAATAGCCTGTAGGGCTTCTCAATCAGTTGTTGACTTCAACCTAGAGATGACAAACCAACTGAGATTTTGGTACTAACACATCAAACTGTCCAAGTGTCTCTAATTTACAAGTACTTAAGATATGCAGTACAGACCGTTCTGTAGACTACCGTACAAAAAAAAAAAAAAAACACTAAAGTAAGTTGTCAGGGGGTTCTCTATCACGATCACAATTTCTATACCGATGTCGCAATTATCTTTTTCATTGAATTATGATGATTTTTCTTTCTTTAGTCTACTTCCTTGTTCTAAATATCTTGTCTATGTTTCCCATCCAGGTTACGAAGCTTCAGTGTTTAAAGTTGGTGAAGTGATGACGGTCTCAATTTTGCGGTGCTCGAATTCTCGTTCCAAATAGAGCACTTTGGCATTCTCGGAACCTTTTTTCCTCCCAATTCGAGAAATTTTCGACAGCGAACGATTTAAGAGAAAAGCACAAAACCGGAAATGATTTGATTAGAAATTTTTAATGATTGCAAATGAAATACAGTGTCGGGTCAGAAAATACATAGATGATTTATAGTCCAACTACCGTACTTACTGCGTATATATAAGTCGAAATTTCTTCAAAAATTTCACTAAACTTAAGTGGTCTGTGATCTATCTTCGAAGTGAGCAGGTTATCTATGAAGGGCTTTTTATTTGTATGTGTTTTGTCCTGTGATTTTTCCAGGACTTCTCGTCTTTCGTCAACAATCTGTGAAACAAATTTCAAGCAGTTATATTGTACTTTCGAAGATGTCCTTCTTTACTACATACCTTACGAATATTTTGTTTCAACACTTTTAAAGCACGTTGCTGCTTCCAATAGTACGGTGTCAAATGAAACAGCGATTGGAACCGTTTGACAATACTAAATGTTCTTTGATGAATAACTTCGCAAAGACTTAAAAGATATAAAATTACTTATTTTCCAATAATTATTACCAAGTCATCTTTCCTTACTCCCATATTGCCTTGTGTATCTCAGTCTTTTCACCATCCAAAGTATTGCTAGGAATTCCAGTAGCATTCTCTGACATTAAAAAACACAGTTATTTTGATTCTCTGTTAAAGACAATTAAAGAAAAAACCCATTACCGTGGACAATGTCCAAGGTGCATTTGTACACTAAATCCTGGGCATCAAATTTTTCTTCAGTCTTTGTGAATTGCTCTAATTTATTTATGAGCTTATTGCTACTATCATTAACAACCTTCATGTAGCTTTGAATAGCAGGCATATCAAAAGCTGCTAAAATCACTTTGCGGTGTTTTAACCACCTGGCGCTGCAAGCCGTGAGCAGGCCATCTCCTAACCATGGTCGAATATACTTGTAAAGATGATATTTATTGATCAAAACTGTACTACTGAGAATTGTCTATAAAAAATTAAGAAATTTTAAGGAGAAATTTAGCAAAAAATTTATGTGTTATGTTATATACCTGAATTTCAGCAGGATCGCTGAGTATGACGTGATATTGGAAGAACACCAATGATCGATATCCTTGGAATTCATATTTGCGACAGTACTGGAGAATCTTTTTTGGATACTCTATTTGTTCGAAAAAGATATAAAGTATAATTAAAAACTATTTAGCCAGGCAATAGATCTTAGATTAAGATACGAGTACATATTTTAGGCAATGTATGATACAATTCACAATGATATACGAGTAAATCATCGAGTTTTATTTCGAAGGCCATACATATTTCATTTGGACTTAACAGCGTAGGCTGGGACTCGTGACTATGACTTAAAAATCTAAAATTTAAGTTTAAGAAAATGGTAAAGGAGATTCCATTTAAGGAGGGAGGTGTTGCGGTTGAATTCGAAAACAGTGGCGTTGGTGGTTTGCTTCCGCAGCATAGGGCAGAATGGTTCATTGGATTCTCAAGAGGTGCGGTGAGTCGGTATATAGCAGTGACGAAGTAGTCGTCAACTACGAGTTTTAGATTTAAAGGATTCGTTAAAAAATTCGCAATCGATAAAACTTGAAAGGAGCCGGTGAACAAAAAGCATGTCTGCTACGTGCAGGGCTCTGGTCACGTAAAAGTGGGAAAACTATTTAGTTTACCCTCTCATAAAGTTAAGAAATGAATTCACTGTAAGGATTATCTTACCAATATGCGAACGCAAATGTAGCCCTCTGTCCGTAGAGAAGGTAAAGTTGCGGAGGAGACTGATGGCACTTACGTGATTATGTATTTGATAGGCATTTTGCGATATTAAGTTCTAGGCAATTCTTGAGGCACCAAATAGAAAATTTATCAATGTCATCTTCAAGAAGTTTGGTGTCTTGTGATGAAGAGATAGGTTTGGAAAATTTTATATCACAGCGTTGGCGAAGCTGTGTGGATGGTTGTTGATTTGTTTTCGAAATTGAGGGACGAATATTTGACGAATTGTAGAAGAAGTAGAGTTGAATGTTTTTTCAAGCAGCGTTCATGTCGTGGATTACTTATTATGGAGACCGTATCTACAATTCTAAAAGTGGGAGAGAAGAGGTCTACGTAGCCCATAAAATGTGAACATTTTCAATATGAACTACATAAGGTGTTCAGTATAGTTCAGAAACATTAACAGAGAGAGATTCGGCTTAATCTAAGCTGCCTCGCATGTCCGTTCAGATAATTGTAATCTCATTACCGTCAGACTGCCAGGAAAAAAATGATTATGGGGCAAAATATAGAGCAAAATCCTGACCTCATCTACAACTTGATAGTGAATGATGAAACCGATTTCAACCCCAATGACTTCGTTAACAAGCAAAACGCCAGGATATGAGTTACGGACGTTCCCAGAGCAGTCCATCAACGATAATTACTTGCACTTAAAATAAGTTCCCTCGTACCATTTTCCTTGAAAATGAAATCATCAGTGCTGCTCGGTCCCACATGATTTTGAAAATTTTTTATTGCGAAATTCGTAAAACCATTTATAGCTGTGGTTCCAACAGAACGGAATATTGCTATTGACGTAGTGACTCTATTATACGACATCTTAGACAAGCACATTATTTTGCGCAATAGCAACCTGAATTTGCCTCCACCTTCATCGAATTTAACTGCTTTCGACTTTTTTGTTCCTCATTACCCAGCAATCACCTTCCAAGTGAGAACCAATATTCATAGTACTTATCAATCCCTGGTTGCATGTCACCAGCGCAAAATTACGGCTTGCACAAATTTATATTATTTTGATTAAAATCTAATCGTTTGTTCCGAAATATTGTTTAAGCCTTATCGGCATTAATTGCTATAAAACCTTCAACAACGGCACTCTGGGAAAATTTACAATATCTCAAAATTCCGTTTAGTTAAAACTGCTCGAAATATTTTCTATTAGTTCTATGATATTATTTCAACAAGGCATGTGATAGCTTTTCCCTAAATCGACATGTGTAGCTAATGTCCATTTCCTTATTAATTTATTCTCACCCGATTATCCGTGAATATCACTAGTGGCTGAAGCAGTAAAACTATTTAGCCTCATTATCTGAACATACTCGTATATGTACATAAGTAGTGTACCGCTTGTTGGTATAACTTTAGATAACACAACAGCCTGAGGTGAACATGAACATTAAGTAGGAAGGCTCTCCATCCAATTCGATTGCGGGCTTCCTGGTTGAGCTCCATTCCCACCAACACTTGACACATAAGTCGAAATCTTCGTCAATTGACACTCCGCATTGGAATGGATTTGAAGATTTTCCGAGTCGAAGCGCAGAAGCCCAACTGCTCTAAGCCATCACAGACAATATATTTGGGCTCTTTTGAATTGGTTGGTATCGCTATGCAGCCCAACCCAGACCGCAAAACACTCGAAAAATTATTCTCTCAAAACCGTTTAGGGCGATCGCAACCGTTCTTAGTCATCTTCTGCCCCATAATGCAGGATTTTATTTTATAAATTAATTGTAATTACTCTATGTTACTCAGTTCTAAACCCAAGGAAGCAACTATAGGCAAAGGTTACCCATCGCTTGATCTCAGTGCTGATGTTGGTAGTGACTTAGATTTGTAGATTTGTAGATTTGTTGGTAGTGTATTAGATTTTGATGTTGAATATCCGTATTTTTTGAGACAAACCTCAACTCTTCTTTAATCTCTGATTATGTTAATATATGCATCGTATACGGGTAATAAAAAAAATATTATAGAACAATTGCTATGAGTGTTACACAATTTACGAAGATCGAGGCTTAAAAAATCACATAAAAGTGCGTCGCATTGCTTAAACACTTTTTTGATATCGAATATCTAGGTGAGTTTTTTATTGACCTTCATTATTAATCGTCATTCTGCACACGGACGAGTTGAGTAGAAATGTCAAAGGCAAATTAGTTCGCCTATGTTAATGATATCATACGCTGCCATAAAATCGAAAAAGATTGTGTTCCTTCAAAATCTGCTGTAGTATCAAAATGTGTTGACCCAAAATCATACATGTTCTATGTGCATATAGAATTTCTTAGGCGATTTTGAATATAGAGATATATCTCTATAGTTAACGCAACCTTAAGGATCGGGAAGCAATGCCGAGGTTCCGCTCATCGGTCATACTGGCTTACGCTTCTAAGCAGTTCAGCGAATGTGTCGTCCACATCGAGTGGACGAAATCATTGGTGTCCAAAGTGAAAATTTCGACATCCAGACTTTGTTCTACGCCGTTATATAGTCTGCATATCAACAGCACTGACTGAAGTTCCACTATTATGTTCCCCTGCTTATCTTTGCAGGCTTTAGTACAGTCTTTGTATATTTTAAATGTTGTATTTACCCTTTGGTTAGCCTCGATTCATATTCCTGCAAAAGCACTTCTCTATTTCCGCGACCACATTCTTCTTTTACATGGTTCATTTTTTATTTTTATTGCACTAAGTAATGTTCTATTGGTACGTTCGACCTGCCTATTGGACCTAGGAGCCTTTATAGCGTTCTTAATGTGCTGAATATCATTTTCTTCGCAGTTTTTTCAAAAGCTTTTGATGTCTTCCTTTTATCTAATTTCTCCCTTTATCTAATATTATTTTGGTAGGAATACCAAAAATAAACGTTAATTCATTCAAAAATCCCTCATGGGTTTAATAAAAACTTACGTTGTAAAAGCGTCTGTAAGGACAACTAGGTACGGATTTCCAGCAGAGCTCTTTACAAAAGCCCCTAAAAGATCTACTAAGTGGACAGAATAAAATTGAACTGGAACAGTTTCAGAAAGATGTAGCTCTCCATCCTTCTACCCACTCCCCAAGAACGGAAAACGTTAGGGAACCAAAACGACTTTGAAAGTTGTTGCAAAGTCCTATCAAGACAAAAATGGTCGTTATGATAATTTCCTTCGATTTGCAAGCGCACTCCTGCAGGAACAACACAGAATTTATTACCATTTCTTGCCGTTTTTAATTGTATAATCGATGCGCAATAGTTTTGCTTCGTTGTCTTTCGCATCCAATTTCAATTTCTGCATAATTTCAGCTAAGCCAGTATCCTGTGCCTTTAAAGGTGCCACCCGATCGACATCGTTAATTTCTTCCTTGAGGACTTGTCTCTGAAGGGCATCACCTTGTGCGTTCTTCTTTGCACCTTATCGGCTGAGTGCATTTGGACGTGCTTTGTTTTCCCTATGTGTCCTTAAAGGTATAATGGAATTCGGTTAACAATTCGCATATTTAATGCTGTATTCGTTTTTAGCGCTTCAATAGCTTGAAAATCGGTGATGAATGCTAAGTGCTTGCCTAGGACATATGTAAATACATTCCAATCCGCCCTAAACTCTCTGCAACAGAGAGAACTTCCAATTTAAAGCTGGTGTAATAGCTATCCGCGGACGTTGTTTTACGGCTAAGATATCATATTGCACAGACTTTAAGATACCAGCGTCTTCTTGTATTAAAATTCCAACCGTGAATACATCGGTATGAAGTTCTTGTCCAGCATTTACATTTATGTGGCCAATATACGTTTGTTTTGCAATAAGTATTTGAACTTGGTAAAAGCTGCTTCTGTATCCTCACCCTTGATTTATATTTTATTCCATTTTCTGTTATGATTCAACCCAAAATTTGAACTTGAGTTTTAAAGAAACTACACTTCTCTAATTTGAACGTCATTGTTTTAATGTTTTGAGCAATGTGCTAAGTTTCTTTTTCCTTTCGATGGGTGTGTTACGAGTACATGGGATAACGACATCACCCAAATAAACTATTTTTCTCGCCAATTCGCAGTAATATTTTGTTCATGGAGCTTTGGAAGGCATTTTTAAGTCAAAAATTCATTCTCAGAAAATCATATTGGTTGTTACACGTACAAAACACAGTGTATTTTCTGGAAGACTTTGCGATAGGAATTCGATAGTAATCGGAAATTAGATCAAGACATGAAATACTTGAGGCCAGATACGTAGTATTGCGAATTGTTCTACAAAATTAGGCCTAGGAAAATGATGCCCTTGTATTGTGGTATTTAATCTACGGAATCTATGCATAGTCTATCCTCCATATTTTTTTTTTCACGATTAAAAGTTGGGATGAATACTCTGAAGTGCTGTCCTGAATAATTCCGTACTTAAGTAAGTCGTCGATTATCGATTGTACTCGACTGCATTCAATAAATGTCAAACGATATGGTGTTTTCTTTATGACCTCCTCCGATTTAAGTTTTTTTTTATTTAAAACTCCTGTTCATTGCACTGTCCAATCTCAGAAAATTACTTTGCAAAGCCATGACGAAACTCGTTGATACATTTCAATGAAGAAACTGCTTCAGTTGCCTTGATTTCTTTAGTTCGTTTTATGAAAATGTTTGGATTTTAATTTCACTTTCGTTTCAAAAACAAGCCGCCCGCTTTCTTTAATAACCCTTACATGATCGTTGTCTAAAAAGTCACATCCAATAAGTGGTTATCAATCAGTAAGTACATAAATTTTCACTCTAACTCTATCAACCGATATTACATGAACAAATCCTTTTTTCCGATGATTCCTCTATGAGCCGACTTCAAATCCTAATAAGTGATGTCGGCTTATGGTGGAAGGCTTAAAAAACAACCCTTTCTGATCATACTGCAGTCACTACCGAAATCAATGTATGCAACGTGCGACTGTCCGTTA
This sequence comes from Volucella bombylans, assembly GCA_949129095.1. Lineage (NCBI taxonomy): Eukaryota > Metazoa > Arthropoda > Insecta > Diptera > Syrphidae > Volucella > Volucella bombylans. The sequence continues at coordinate 21,708,256 of OX422144.1, forward strand.
ATCAAAATAATTTTGTTATATTCATCGGATATCGTTACTATATTTACGCAGCGCTCAGCAATATCGCTTTTTTTTGTTTGATTTAGAAGATATCTTTAAAAGGCACTGAACTTCCGTGTGTCCGTATTAAAAAAATTATTTTTTATTATTATTATAATCTTTATTGTTATGTAAGTAAATTACAAGAACAATATCAGCTTAGCCATAGCTACCAGGACTATCAGCTAATATATATACATATATAATACATGGATAATTATATAGATAGTGTTAATGAAGTTATAATTGTGGGGGTTATAATATTAAACAAAATAATATACATAATTGTTTAGATGTCATTAATAAAATTTTAATACTTAAGCAGCATAAAAGTTTTCTTGATGTTGGTTTCTGATAGTGTCATTAGCAGTTCTTTAAGTGAAAGAGAGCAAGATGTGCTTGTGAGTGCGTCCTTAATCTTCTGGCAGTCGAGGAGATGTTGCATGGATTGGGGTGTATTGTTGCAGCATAGTTGACAGTTTGATGGTGTGGTTTTGTTTAGGAGGTACCATGATTAATTTGGGTATGTCCCATTCGGAGACGCAGAAAACATGTTAGCATTTTTTTTGAACAGCTGGATGGGTATATTGTCGAAAGGCCTCCGGGGTTGATAGATGTGTAGTGATGTGTGTAGTCTTTCCAAAGTGTTTGCCTTTTAGCTTCAAAAAGTCTTTTGATTTCCCTCTGAAGATCTATTCTGTTGAGGCAGTTGAACATTTGAAGTGGTTCTTTAATCGCCAATTTTGCTACTTGATCAGCGTTCTCGTTTCCTAGAATTCCCATGTGCTCAGGTACCCAAAGAAGTTTTAATGAATTTTTGTATTGTATCAGTTTGTTCCTGATGGCTTCGATAATTTCACAATTATTGTTGATGTTTTTTAAAGCTTCTAAGGTAGATAAGCTATCTGTGCAAATAAGTGTAGTTCTTTCCCCGGCAACTATTGTAGCTTGAAGTATCGCTTTAGCTTCAGCGGGGAACATTGAAGCGAAATGAGGCAACAAACCCTTTGTGAGGACCCTGTTGTTTTCATTGACAACTGCAAATGAAGTGCAGTGTTCTGTCTTAGAAGCGTCTGTAAAAACAAGTTTCCAATTTTGGTTCCTGGTAATATTGAAGGAGATGTTGAAGTCTTTGGCTGCGGAGATTGCGTTGCACATAGTCGACGGTCGTTTTGAAATCCTTTTACGGGATAATATTTTTTTAGCGTCGGATGTTATTGGCGATTTTTGTGATGATCGATAGAAGACCACCTTCTGTTAACATATTTTTTATGGGAGTGGTTCTGAAAGCTTTAAGGGCTCATCTGAGAGCTGCATGATATTCAGGTTTAATTGTAGAGAGCGAAGATTTACTGCATTTACCGTAGATAACAAGGCCGTAGTCGACTTAACTACTCTTATAATACTGTTTGTATGGGAATAACCATTTGGTGATGATAAATACTTAATTACATTTAGTCTGGTAGCTAAGCTTTTTTTAATGATTTACAATGTTCATTAAAACTAAATTTAGAGTCAAATATAACTCCTAATATACTTAATGTGTTAACGCTCTTTATGGTTCTATTATTAAAACTAAAGCTCAGCAGATTTTGGCAGCTTGTTTTTTTGCAAATATGCAAAGCTTTAGTTTTGTCGAACGAGACCTTTGCCCCGGATAATTTGCACCATTTAACTATGTCGGACAAAATGCTGAAAAAGCATGTCTTAACTTTATTTAAATCTTTTCATTTAGATAATATATACAAGTCATCTGCATAAAGAGAATGTCGGATTATTTTAAATTTTATTAAAATTGCGCTTAACTCGTGAAAAGCTATTATGAATAAAATTACTGAGAGTGGTGATCCTTGTGGAATACCGTTCTCAAAGTTGTAGATTCCGGAGTAGAAGTTATTATGTTTTACGCGAAATTTCCTTTTTAATGAAAATGATTTTACATATTTTAGCATTTTTGGACCGATTCGCCATTCAAAAAGTCTATTTAAAATTATGTGTATTCCGATTCTTTCAAAGGCTTTTTCAAAATCGACTGAGAGAATAGACACATGATTTTTTGTAGACAGTGCGGAAGCGATGAAATCGTCTATGTGTAAAAGCGCATCTATTGTAGATCGGCCATGTTTAAAAGCGACTTGGTTTGCGTATATAAAATTGTTTTATTCTTTGTACCAAAGCAGTCGATTAGATATTATTTTTTCCAAAATTTTTCCTGCGCAGGGCAGGAGAGAAATTGATCTGTAACTGTTAATATCTGTTGGTGATTTGTTTCGTTTCGGAATCGGCGTAACACTAGCTGTTTTCCATATCTGAGGGATGTATCCAGATTCGAAAATTTGATTGTATAGGGCAAGCAGGCGAGTTTTGAACGCAGGTGGTGTGTTTTTTAACATGGGATAGGAGATGCGGTCTATACCCGGCGTTTTTCCCTTTACCTTGCTAAGACAGCTTTCCAGCTCTAATAAATTAATGGCTGATTCGATGGTTTTGGCTGATGGCGAGATGCTATATTCTTGTGGAATGTTATTTATTAGGGAGTATTTTGCTTCGATAAACTCGCAGGGGAAGTTAGAGTCCTTAGTGTAATCAGACCAAATTAGTCCAATTAGGTTAGCGATCTCAGAAGGATCGGAAAGAGTTTTATTGTCCGTTTTAATAACTTTAATGCCTCGTTGAATATAATTTCCTGTAAGGGTACGAATGTCAGACCAGATTTTCTTCGAGGAGGCTTGAAAGTTTCTTGTTTCGCAACTTTAGCTGCACGTAGGAAGGTGGCATTTGCTTTTTTGTAAAAAACAAGGTTTGTAGGGTTTGGGTGGTTTTTGTAAATTTGCCATGCTTTTTGCTTAACTTGACGAAGGTAGCCTAACTCCCTGTTCCACCATGGCACATGTTTTTTTGCTATTATGTTATTCGTTTGTGGAATAGATAAGTTGGCTGCTGATCGGATGGTTTTGGTAAGTACGGCTGCCTCTTTGTTTATATTCGTTGTGGCTGATTTTTTGTCTAAGATTCTACATAGGGTGCTTTGGAATAGTGTCCAGTCTGCTTTATCGGTTACAAATTTGGGCAAGTTTTTGGGGGGTGGTGTTTGGTTACCCATATTGAGTGTGGTTATGATAGGAAAGTGGTCACTACCGTGAAGATCAGTAAGTGCGAACCACGATGCAGTTGGATAGATAGTGGCTGAAATAAGAGATAGGTCGACTCTGGTGAAGGTACCATGTGTGGAAGAGTGTGTAGGACTACCGTCGTTAAGCACAATAAAATTAGAATTGGTGAGAAAATTTTCTATTATTTTACCTCTAGAGTTGGAAAGACTTGAACCCCGAAGTGCGCTCCATGAATTGAAATCACCCGTAACTATAACAGGGGTTGTTATTCCGTTTGTTAAGCTTTCAATGCCTGAGACATTAAAATTTTGATCGGGCGGAATATATACTGAGAGCACAGTAAATTTGCGTTCTAACCCTATCTCAACACCAATGGCGGAAATCGTAGAGCTTATAACAAAAAAATTATGAGGGATTGATTTGTGAATACGGAGAGCTATTCCCTGTTTTGAAGTTGTGTTGGTAGGGAGATTATAAAAAAAGGGATTGTATTGTTTTGGGGAAAATGCTAAAGTTTTATAGGGGATATGAGTTTCTTGTAAGGAGATTATTAGAGGTTTTATTTCATTAATTAGTAGCTGTAGCTAATGAAAGTTATTATAATAACCATCAAGGTTCCACTGGAGAATTTCAACTGATGGTGTTGATTTTTTGTGTGCGTTACATACAATATATCTTGGTTTATATTGTGCAAAGCCAAAAAAATTCGGAAAACGTTTTGAAGTTGAGGGTGACTTGTAGACAATATAATCTGTCTTGTACTGTGTAAAGGCGGGTTGCAAAAGTTTTAAGTTGCTCGATCTTGAATTCAGTGATACAGGCGGCGAATCAATCGAGCTCCCAGGAGAGCTCCTAAGAGAACTCGATTGATTCAGCATCTGAACCGCAGAGTCGGTGTTTTTAGTTAAACCGCCATTTTTATGGCATTGTCATCATTGTTCGGTGAGATTAGGTTGCATTGGTTACTCTGAGGGAGATTATTTGATTGATAGGTAAGAGAAGTAGGTGCGTTGTGTGGGTTTTCTGTGAGTTTTGTATTTAATGTGTTTTGTGTGTGTAAATGACTGTGAGAAAGAGGTTCGATTGAGTTGCTTTTATTTAGTTGAGTTTCTGGCTTGTTTGAGTTGTGCGAATTGGTTAGACCTGGAGTGGCTGATGTGTTATGAGAGAGTTGAGTGTTGTTTTTTTTATGTTGTGTATGTGTTTTTTGGGTGTTGGCTGCTTTATTGAGTGATTCCAAAGCACTCAAGTTTTGACAATTTCCGTCGTTTGCAACATGCGAGTGAGAGGAACTGGCTGTGTGTACAGATGCGGTGTGATTTTTTTTTAGAACTGCATATGTTTCTGGTGCTTTCTGTCTAACCAAAGTCAATGGTTCGATTTTGCGGGAGTATGCGGCTGAAGCGGTGTTGGAACTTATTTGGCTAGTTTGAGGGGGAAGTGCGTGAGAATAGGCAGTGGGGGCATTTTCGGTCTGAGCTGGAGTTCTGACAACAGTAGAATAACTGGTAGTAAGTGCTGGAGTAGGGTTTTGCTTACCAAAAATCCGCTTGGCCTCCGCCATACTGCACTTTCTAATAGTTTTTATTTTTAATATTTACTTTGCTTGCAAATATTACACATTCTTGACGATGATGAGTGTGCCTCGTGACAGTTTTCGCAGAAAGTGCGCGTGCAGCTTTCAGGGTTGTGAGGTGGTAGGTTGCATAACTCACATGAAGCATTTCCATTGCATCGTTTAGCTGTGTGTCCAAGCAGCTGACAATTGCGGCAGCGCATTGGATTAGGAAAATATTCTTCGACTTTCACATCAAACCAGCCGATATCAAGTGATGGTGGAGGGCGGAAGAGATCGAAGGTAAAGAGAAAAAGTCCTGTGGCACGTTGATTACCGTCGGCGTGTTTTTTAAATTTAAATACATCGACAACGCCTTGGGATTTAAGTTCTTCAATTATTTCACTTTCGGGTATATTTATAAGGCACGGGGCATAAGCGGTACCCTTTGACGAGTTAAGGTTGTCGTGGAGTTTGACAGAGATCGGACAAAGGTTCGAGAGAACTTTTTTTGATAGAAACCGCTCTGCGACCTGCTGCGATTTGGTTAGAATCAAAAGATTACCGTCGCGGAACTGAGTAACAGATTCGTACGCTGTACTTATGCTGTCAATCGCTTTCTTAAGCACAAATACACTAAAAGATGTGAGGGGTTTGTCCTCGCATGTTGGGGCTACAATCACGAACTTCGGGTTACGGGAGGTTGATTGTGACGGAAGAAAAGTGTTTATGTCAACAGGTGAGAAATTAGGTTTCTTTCTTTTATTATTTTTGGGTTCGGCCAGCGCATCTTCATCAAGAGCGCTAAACCGATTGCCCGTAGACACACGTGGCCCAGGGGCCATGGAAATTGTCACTGTATCACTATTGAATTAGGTTTGTTTCTTGCACTGAAAGGGCGACAAATATAAAATTAAGTGGGTACAGTGGCTATAAAAATAGCGGGGAAAGACACCAATTGAAAAAGTACCGAGCAATGGAAAAGATCTGACAGAACGATGTAACCGGCTCGAAGGATAGTCGGTGACTGTAAAAAAAAAAAATTATATTTTTATTTGCTTGCCGCAAATCGATAATTAATTGGAATAAAGGGTCTTTCAAAAGTCGCGCCTATATGCTTTTGTTTTAAATAAAACATCTAAATAGTTAGATTTTGTCTGGTGTTTAATTTTTAAATAAATATGGCTTTTAATAATTAGGTTTCAAAAATAACATCATTTAAATGTTCACCACGAGCACGTTTACAGGCGTTCATACGAATATCAAAATTTCCAAGTACTCGCTCACACATTACCACATTAAGTTCATCAATTTTGATCCGAATATTATTTTTCAGCTATTAATTATTGTTGGCTTATCCACATAGACCTTACTTTTCAAAAAGAACCACAAAGAATGGTGTCAAATCGCATGATCTAGGTGGCCAGTTTATGTCACCATTACGTGAAATTAGTCGACCTGGAAACTTAAACCGCAATAGCTCAATATTTGCTGTGTAACTCATAGCTCCACCCTGTTGAAAATAAAGATTTTCGGCGTATACCATATTTTTTCAGTTTGAGGTAACAGTAACAGCTCTTTCATTTGCATCTTTGAATAAAAACGGACAAATTTTTCCACCAGCCCAAAAGCTACACCAAACAGTACATTTTTGTGGATAATCGAGGTTTTTCTTCTCCACAGATATGACAATTTTGTTTGTTGACGAATGCATCCAATATGAAATGAGCTTCATCACTAAAGATGATTTTGCGTGAAAAACCAGCATCATGTTCTAACAACCAATTGATGAAAGTTCTGCATTGATTATGATCTGTTAGCGTATAAATATCCATGGTTAACATTGTACATGTGTCTGCTTCACAAATGTCAAAGATGACATAAAAAAAGTTCGCGTTCAGAAATTAGTGACATCTAGCCGCGACTTTTGAAAGACCCTCTATGTCCGCGATCGGAACAATTAAAACAAATCCAATTGTTATCAGCCGACACAGTGTGTAGTCCAGAAACATTTCGACATAAACAGCCTCTTCGTACGACAATAGTGATTTGTTTATAAAGGTTTAGGTCTTATTTGAAGGAAATATTATTGCTTTCAAATAATTTTATCGGAGCTAGTAATTTATTAATCGACGTAAAAGATACACCGAATAGTGAACTGGTAATTGTATGGTTTCTAAAGTCCGTTCTGATATATGTATGTACTCGTATTTGCAAATTGTACATCGGACAAATTAGCCTTTGTAGCCATGACGCACATGGAAAAATGTATGTCTACAAGTACTCACCAAACGACGACAGCGGCTAGAAAATTCGGCATGTACATACAACATATTAACCGACTTGACAATACATGGAAAGTTTTCAAGTGAAGCTGTAGAAAAAACTCTCATTGATTGAAAATTTTCTTTTTGACTATTAAGGGTTTTGCTTGTGTGTGGTTTGTTTCGCCACAATAGAATAAAACCACCAACTTTAAATTTCACTCAATTCAATCTTTATTATACTATTTTTAATTTATAACTTGGGGAAGAACCATCCCCTCTGCCAATTCATTTTTTCTTTTCGGTATCATTTCCTTTTCTCTTGCGAACGATCGTTAATGATTGTTTTTTTTTACAGCCGCCATCTAGCTTCTCGCTAACACACTACATCACCCCCCACCAGCCTACGACCCGATCTGACTAGTGACCGCTCAAAAATGTCGTCCTTGTTATGAAATGGTTTAATTCTGTCGATTGCTACCGATTTAGTATTTCTTGCTTTTTCAATGATGAATTGTTTTCTAAGTTTTTTAATGACTTTAAAAGGACAAACGTATGGAGAATCCAAAGATTATTTTGCAGTGTCGCTTTTTAGCAGGACCTGGCAATGTGTGCAATGTGTTTGGGAAGTGAATTTGCGCTTGTTTTGTTTGTCTCGTTTGTAGTGTCTTTGTGTTTATATTTTTGTAAAATGTCTTTAATTGTTCTATGAATGTAGATTCGTCTGAGTGATTCATTACAGAAAAATCTTGTGGCACTTTACTGTTTTCCCCATTAAGGAGCTCTGAGGGTGAATATTTTGAATCTTCTTTCATGGTTATGCACAAACCAAGAAGAACGAGAGGTAGTGCTTGTAACCACTTTCCTTCGTCTCCGGCGGCACGTATGGTGGTTCTAAGTTGACGGTGGAATCGCTCCACCATACCGTTCGCTGATAATAAGCTAATGTACGAATGCGCATTGTACAAAGAAAAGATGTCAATTCATTAAAGAGTTTCGACTCGAACTGCGAACCTAATGATGTTTGGTCCCCAAACTGAGAAACGTGTTCATGGACATGTGTTTTCGCGATGGTTTCTACGCTGTGTCACGTATGAGATATGCCTCTAGCTATCAAGAGAATCTATCTATTATAGTTAGTATGTATTTGTATTCATTGGACGGAGGCAGTGGGCCGACAATGTCTAAGTGGACATGTTTAAATCCTCCCCAGGGAATTTGATTTGCTCCGTTTGTGTTTTAGTATGTTTTTGAACTTTTTCCTTTTGACAGTTTGCGCACTTCTTCGCCCAAGAATTCAGATCGGCGTTCATTTTTGGCCAAAAGCCAAGCTGCTTATTTTCTTTCGTGTTGCGTGAATGCCTGAATGTGAGAGAGAGTGCATCGTTTGAAAAATGATTTCTCTTTGTTTCTTAGGCACATATAGCCTGTTGACATTGGTAGATGTTTCCCACCACAGAGATATATCGTAAGCGGGTATTTTAAGAAACTCAAGCTTAATGTTTGACTTTAAGGGAGGTTTACTAATGAGCGTTTCCAGCTCTTCATCCGTCGCTTGCGCTTCGGCCAATTTTTCGATGTCTGGACGAACTAATTCAATAGTCACGGTCTCTGGAAATGAAAGAGCATCCGCTACGACTTTCAAGGACCCTTTAACGTACTTAATGTCGTTTGTAAATTGAGCGATAAAGTCTAATTCTCTCTCTTGTCTGGGGCTACGTTTTACCTTTGTTGTGAGTGCCATTGTGAGCGGTGTACATTACGAGTATATACATACATATACAGACTAAGATGCAAAAAAACGACGCCGCGACGACGTAAAACAGAAAATTTTTACGTTGACCTGCTCTGTTTCCTTTTTTTATTGAATGTGAAAATCCCTTTCATTATAGACTAATTAGGATTCTTAGAAGTTACTTTAATCGTTTTTTAACTGTGAAGTGAAAAGTGCGCGATTTACAGGAGGCAGTTAACAAAATTTGAAAAGGGTGAATTCCTTGCTTTTAAGGAGGAAGGATTCAACGAGTCGACGATAAGAAAAGTATCAAGAAAGTGGTGTTTAGATCGAAAAATTGTAAATGGTCGGAAAAGATACACTACTCTAAGAATATACCACCATATAAAGAGGACAATGTTGAAGAACCGGTTCGTTACTGCACCACAAGTAAGGAGAGATATTGTGGAAACCACAGGCTTAGACATCTCTATGACCACAGTTTAAAGATGGCTTAACGAAGCCGGTTTATTTTCCAACGGAACGGCAAAAAAAACCGCATCTTTCGTCAAGAATTACGAAAATCCGTCTGTTATGTGCAAGAGAAAGCTATAATTGTACCCAAAATGGCTGGCAAAAGGTCATCTTCTCAAATGAGTTTGAATTCAAACTGAAGCTTCCAGAAGGAAAGACCACAGTTCGACGACGAGCTGGAGAACGGTTGAAGTATGAATGTGTTGCGGCTCGTCCGAAAAGGTCTAATGGTGTCATGTTTGGGGGATCATAAGTGCCGGTGGCGTTGAAACTCTTTTTATAGTGGATGGATTCACAAATGCTTTAAAGTACAAAGAGATTGAAGAAAAAGGAGCTGTTCCCAATATAGAGGAAGTGGAGCTAGTGCCACAGGGGTATCCTGTTTCAGGACCATTCCGCACGTTATAATAGCGCTAAGACCATAGGTAAACAATGAATTGTCCACTGTTATTTTAGTAATTTTACAAATCTTTATTATTATTTTTATTATATAGGTTGTTCAGTGCTCATTACCGTTATCTTTGTTTCATGCCACGGTTTGCACTTCCGTCAAAATGACGAATTTAAGGGTATGGAAGTATAAGCTGCGGTAAGTAATTTTAAGTTAAGGTACATAGTATATTGAAATATTTTTTTTAAAAATAAAATATGTCCATCGCTGAAAACTGGAGTATTATTTTCAAATTAATCGTATCCACTTACAGGTGTTTTTAATCGATTTTAACTAATTCCTTTCCTTAATAGACATTAATAGCTTAATCTCCCCATTAAATGTTGAATGGCACCCATATGGAGCGAAATAACCACCAAGCCTAAACATCTTTCTCTCTCTCTATACAATTTTCCGAAAAACTTAACACACGCTCCTGCATTTTAAAAGTAGTCATACCCTCTTGAGTGTTAGTCGTATGTTCTTAAAAAAAATGCTACAAACAAAAACTGCCACAATATAAGTTAATAAAATTAACATTAATCATAATAAGCAAACTTCTCATTCCCTGCACAACTCTCAAAACCCAAGAAAAGCACGTACGGGATTCATGATTCGCTCACATGAATTCATGTTGCTTTGTTTCCATCCTACACAATAGCCACGCTCCAGGTTCATGTTGCTGATTTGGCGCATCATGTCCAAATACTTTTCCACACAATTTCCATCCCACATTCCGCTACATAGGTTAACGTAGGTGTTAAGTTATATTAAAATGACTTAAGTGAAATCAGTGAAATAAAGAGGTTTCTCCTCATAAAATAAAAAATTTGTTTTTTTTTATGGAAAAAAAACTTTAAAAAATTTAAATGTACAATAATAAGCGCTTAATAAACAAACACTTAATCCAATAAACCAATTTATGTCCTGAAATTACAGGTGAGAATGCAATCAACCCCTATTTCGACTATATCATTCGTCACATCCACTTTCCAAATATTTCCTCATTCTCCCCGCCTTCGAACGCTAACAATAGCTACAGGATCGAGATACGAGTACAAATGCGTTACCAAAATATCTTTGTCGTTTTTTTTTTGTTTCAACACCATTTTTTCCGGTTGTATATACATATGTACATACAAGTAAACACGTGACACTCCGTCGGACCACACGATCCTTCATGAGATTCCAGAATCTTTATCTCACTATTCACACAATACTTTGTTTTAAAATAACAAATAAACCACAGCATTAACAGATTCAGGACAAACATTAAAAGAAATCCTTATCGAATTGTTTACACGATCCTTTATGAGATTCCAGAATCCTTATCTCACTATTCACACGACCCTTCTAAGGATACCTAAAAAGAACAGCACACAGGAACCCTATATAAAGCGTGGCCAAGGAAACCTAGTGGCAGTTTATCTCCGTCAACACGGCAGTTTATTTTCGTCATACAGGTTAATCGTTTTAAAGTACTTTTTTTAAATAGACAAATAAAGTTTTTTTTTAACAAAACTTAAAAACCGATTTATTAATTGGGGGCTCAACCGGGATACTTCACTAGTGAATATGAAATAAATGAAAATATTCCCGCCATTAAAATTACCAACGTATCTAACAAAAATTAGGGAAAGTGAATTATAAACAAATAAAAGCATATACCGAGGGGCGTTCAACATATTCTCGGTATCGGGGTGAAGCTGTGGTTGTATATATAAATTGACTTATTTATCAAGTATTACTATTATTTTAGTGCATTCATGTAAAATTTCATATAAATCTGATTATTAATTCGCGTTTTATCTCTAGTTAAACAGAATCATAATGGCAACTGAGACGATGATGGTGAAAATAGAGCATCGCGCTGTAATTTAATTGCTCACTAAGCAAGGAAAAAGTCAAAAAACTATTCATGAAGAGATGGTGGTTGTTTACCAGGGTTCCGCACCTTCATTATCAACTGTGCAAAAGTGGTCAAGTGAGTTCAAGAGAGGCAGAGAGAGCATTGAAGACGACCCCCGCTCCGCCGCTCCGGCGCCCCGGCTACTGCTTGTACGGGAGAAAGCATCAAAGAAGTCGAAAAACTTGTTCTTGAGGATGCCCGAATAAAAGTGAAAATGATGGCAGAGATCACCAAGCTTTCAATTGGTATCATTCACACCATTCTTCATGATCATCTTAACCTTTCAAAGGTCAGTGCAAGGTGGATGCCACGAATGCTCACAGTGCCTCAGAAAAAAGTGAGAATGGCATGCTGTAGAGAGCTTTTGGAGATGTGTAGTGAGAACGCGGACGGTGTTATGGATCGAATTGTTACTGGGGATGAAACATGGGTCCACCACTATGACCCTGAAAGCAAACAAGAGTCCATGCAGTGGCATAAAAAAGGAACAGACCCCCCGAAGAAGTTCAAAGTCACTCCGTCTGCCGGGAAACTCATGGCCACAGTTTTTTGGGACTCAAAGGGAATCTTGCTAATTGAATACAAAAAAAAAAGGTGAAACCATCAACGCCACATCCTACTCTTCCACTTTGCATAATTTGCGGGAGGAAATTAAAAAGAAAAGACGGGGTAAACTCGCAGCGGGTGTGTTGCTTCTTCATGACAACGCTCCTGTTCACACGGCGCGAGTTTCCAAGGCTGCTGCGCGAGATTGTGGTTTCGAAGAAATCCAACACCCACCCTATAGTCCAGACCTTGCCCCTAGTGATTATTTCCTGTTTCCGGATTTGAAAAAATGTCTTCGTGGAAAAAGATTTTCGGATGATGAAGAACTCAAGTCGGCAATAAATGGGTATTTTGCAGAGAAAGAGGAAATTTATTTTTTTGAGGGTTTAAAAAAGCTTATCTCAAGATGTAACAAATGCATTGATGTTAGGGGAGATTATATTGAAAAATAAAAACAATTTAAATTGAATTCGCATTTTCCTTCATATCGATACCGAGAATATATTGAACGCCCCTCGTACAGTTCATCAGATCCAGTATCGAGAAAACCAGCTTTGAAAGAATCAACAAGTATCCAGACCAGGAGAAAAAATATCGTAAGAAATTAATTATAAGAAATTATCTTTAAGGAGTGATAATAGAAAATGTGTTAAAATTAATGGATAGAAAGAAAAAATATATGTACTCTTATATATAGTAAAAACAAAAATAAACCTTACAAATTAAAACCTGTAGATAAAAAATTCGAGACAGGAAATATAAAACTAGATATGGCTTATTCAAATACTACTTCTATGGAGGAAGCTATTGCAAGGGCACTCCAACAACAAGCCATACATATTGAGGTAACATTCCTAGAACAAAAAATACTTAGCGATAAAAGAATAAGTGATCTAGAGCAAATGCTATCCAAGTTAACTATAGGTGCCGAGGCTACTGAATACCAAACACAGTCTACTGACCCGACAATTGTTTGTAACGAAACACTAGACGTAATAAAAAGTTTACCAGAATTCAGTGGAGAACAAACATCCTATTTTAGTTGGCGTGAAGCCGCTCATAATTCTATGATTTTATATGCACTAGGAAGGGCCAAATTTTTTTGCTGCACTAAAAATTCTAAGAAATATAATCACTAGACACGCAAACGACGTTTAACCAATCACGGTACAGTTTTACATTTTGACGCAATTATATCGCGACTTGACTTTGCTTACGCTGACCAATTCACGTAGTAGAACAAGAATTAGCTGTCTTACGACAAGGCTTATCATCGATACTCGACTTCTATAACATAGTCAATAAAAAACTAACATTACTCACTAATAAGACAATTATGACACATGAATCGCATTCACCTGTTACGAATGCACTAAATTCTATCAAAAGGCGAAATGTCGTACGAATATTCATTACAAGCCTATACGGCCAAATACCCAAAATTCTATTCTCAATTAACCCTACTGATCTACCCAACGCGCTTGCCAAAGCTCAGGAGCTTGAAAGTAATAATATGAGAACAAATTTTGCATAAAAATTTGCAACTCATAAAAATCAGAATAGAAATCAAAACATGTTACGATTAGCAAAAAAAAGTCACAACAATGCTAGTAATTTCCCAACACAAAGACATAATGATAATAGACAATTTCCCCAACTATTCGAACCAATGGTTCTAGGTAGTTCCGTAAATCACCCCATACCGAAAGATAACGTAGAAATTTATAAACAAACTTTCCATACGCAAAATCCATTTAGATACGGGAATAGTAGTAACTCGACTAATTGGCAAAAGCCACATTATAATACTTATAACAATAATACTGGCTTACTATTCAAGCGACAAAGGGAAGATAGTGTACACCACTCAAATCAACCTCCACCACTTAAAAACGAACAACATAAATGAAGACGTAAACTCTTTTTTTACACAAAGAGTGGGATTACTCTTTTTTTAGACAAAGAGTGGGATTGCCCCACTTACGTCGACGAATAAACTGTCAACTATTGCCAGACCAATATATTAGACAATCCCATTTCCCTACATACGAGTATACTAAAACGAGCTTGCACAATAAATGGCGAAATAATAATAAATACTTGCCATGAAGCCCTTATCTTAGACACTAAGACACGTTTTTATGTTCTTCCAAATTTAGAATATGAAATGCTAATAGGAGCAAACTTATTAAATTTGGTCAATGCGAGCATAAACCTAGAAAATAAAACACTATGTTATGGTAACAGAGTAGAAAGAGTCTACCTTTTTGACGATATAAACGCGAAAATTAACCATACACAAGATAGGGATACACTAGTGGAACCAGTGATGAAGAAATATAAAAGGTATTCATTCCAATATTGATATCACACTCCCATTTAGAACGGACGTTGTATCAGAAATACGTACTGTACACCAAAAACCCGTCTGGAGCAAACAATACCCTTACCCTTTGTCAGCTAACTATTTTGTGAACAAAGTGGTTGCAAAAATGTTGAAAGAAGTCATAATTAGACCTTCAAAATCCGCTTACAATAGCCCTGTGTGAGTCGTACCAAAGAAAGGTACAAACGAAGAAGGTAGCCCTAAAAATAGAACGGTCATAGACTACAAAAATTTAAATGAAAGCATAATATCTGATACATACCCTATATACCCAGATACTAACGTAATACTTTCCAATTTGAGAAGCTAATATGAAAATGAGTGTCGAAAAATCTTTATTGTATCAAGAAAAAGGACTTTCTTGGACTTTCTTGGTTACGTGGTCGGACATAATTTTATTAAGACAAATCCCGACAAAATTGCTATAATTAAATATAAACCGCAACCAGCAATCGCAAAACCTCTTACAAAGTATTTGCAAAGCGAATCTGGACATGTCTCCACACACAAAGCAAGGAAAATGATTATCACATTGAATGATGAAGCGATACAAGCATTCGAAACATTAAAAAAACATTTAATGTGAGAAATAGAATTAACACAGCCTGATTACACAAAGAAATTTGTATTAACCACTGACGCCTCAAATAACGCAGTTGGAGCAGTCTTATCACAAGATAAAAAACCCATAACTTTTATATCAAAAACGCTATCCAAAAGTGAACCATCATATGCCGCAATTTTCACCAAAAATGGTTCAAAATGGTTTCAGGCCCCACGAACGTAGTGGCTGACGCACTCTCCCGTTAAAATCTTAACCAAATATCAGAAAATCACTCCGAGGTTGCACAGCATTTAGCTCCCAGTAACGATGAACAAACCATCGAAATATTAGAAAGACCCATTAACCAATTTTCTCAGCAAATAGTCACAAATAAAGCGAATGAATTGAGACATGATATTCTAAACCCTTTTCCTAATAAAGTAAGACATTTAATTGAATATAAAAACCAGGAACAGTTGCAATATTCACAACACCAGAAACAATCTATGATATAAAACAGGTACTGAAAGACAATTTTGCTAACAAATTTCTCCAAACAAAATATTTCCCATACGACATAACTAACAAAGAAGATCAAGTAGACACAATTACCCAAACACATAACAGAGCACATAGAAACGCTAAATAAAACATAAAACAAATAATTGGGCAATGTTATTGGCCAAATATGCTTGAAGAATTTAAACAATTCACAAAAATGTGTAAAATCTGTAACATTGACAAATATGATCGACACCCTGTGAAATGTCCAATTGGAGAGACTCAAATTCCTTTAAACGAGTGCGAGTATATTCACATTGATATAATGTATGCACAAAAATTAAAATTTTTAACTTCTATAGATGCCTATTCGAAATACGTTATCATTAAACCTATAGACAAGCTTCAAAGAATGCCAAACAAAGTCTGTGACAATGACCCAACTTTCACTTCAGCTATCTTTACGTCACTAATGAAGATGTCTCAAACTAGATGTCTCAAATTAGAGTATTCACTACTTGAACTAACTGAAATATATATTAGGGCAGTCAAAGAATATAACTTAACTATACATTCAGTCACTGGCAAAAAACCCACGGACATATTTAACAAAACATTTCATAAAGATACCCCTTTAAAGTTAACTATGGCACAAGACCAAATGATTACACATCATAGCAAAAATAAGAAAATAAAAGAACTGAAAAACAAGTTTACCAAAAATACTCTACAGCTGGAAATAAGCTCTTACCCAAATATAAAAAGAGAATAGTTAAGGAAGATTTAGGAAATACTCGTAACATAAGAATAGGAAATAATAGAATAATACATAAAGATAATCCCAAATTGTAACCAACAGACAATGAATTTTAAATTCATACTACTAATGATAATGTCAGCATCAGGAGTCGTAATACTCAACTACACTAAAAGGGAATATATCTTAATAGAGGTGGGAAACGCTTATACCTACGAAGAAACAGGAAATATATTTCATGTAGTAAAATTAACACAAATACAGACATTTATCAAACACTAGAAGACAGTACATATCCAGATACACAACCTAGTACTAAACATGGGAACGAAATAAAAAATCATGCAAACTCTGTTAGACCAGTTATCGATTCATCGTCCTGAACGAGCAATAGAGACCATAGGCACTGTATTAAAATGTATAGCAGGTACTCCTGATCATGATGACATTTTAACCATTCATAATAAATGAAATGATTTAGTAGAAAATATTAATAAGCAATATGTAACAACCACTAAAATTATAACCTTGTTAAATCCAATATGGCATTCCACAAAGGAAGAGTTAATATCTGAAAAAAAGCAAACTAATAGTTTTTTAACTACAAAACTTAATACTTTAACACTAGCAAAACTAAAATTACTAAGTCCAACTATATTAAATTTCAGCGAAATAAAAGAAATTATAAAACAAGAGGGAACCAAAATATTCTCTGTACATGATTTAATAGATTCTTCCATATTCAAAATAATACAAAAAGACAATGTAATAGTAGTCTATATTAGGTATCCAGTATTAATATAGCTAAATGTAAGAAAGAAATAAAAACACATTTTGTAAGATAAGTAACAAACAAACGTGCTTATCCAAACTTTTAAATAATCAAAACACTAAATGTAGTAAAATAAGAGAAATAAACTTAGAATTAGAAATCATCAAAGACGGAAGCATATTACTGGACAACACACAGTTGACAACCAGACATTAAATCACACTTTACGAGAACCCCTCAGGAATTATACAAAACTATTTATACACACATATGAAGTCACCAAGAGCCAAATCATATCCATAATGATAATCATTATAATACTAATTCTACCAATCATATACGTACATATATCAATAACAAAAGAAACAGAATTCAAATAACAATGCCAACACCTCAAAGGACTCAGGAAGAAACAATCGACCTAATCGACGGTTTAATGCCATAATGAGAGGAGAAGAAGTACCGGAGGCTACTTACTAAAGAAAGGGGGGAGTTAACACATTACACTCCGTCGGACCACACGATCCTTCATGAGATTCCAGAATCCTTATCTCACTATTCACACAACCCTTTGTATTAAGATAACAAATAAACCAAGGCATTAATAGATTCAGGAAAAACATTAAAAGAAATCCTTTTCGAACTGTTTACACGATCCTTCATGAGATTCCAGAATCCTTATCTCACTATTCACACGATCCTTCTAAGGATACCTAAAAAGAACAGCACACAGCAACCGTATATAAAGCATGGCCAAGGAGACCTAGCGGGAGTGTATCTCCGTCATCACAGCAGTTTATTTTCGTCATACAGTTTAATTGTTTTAAGAAATTTTAAAGTAATTTTTTTTAAATAGACAAATAAAGTTTTTTTTTTAACAAAGTTTAAAAACCGATTTATTAATTTACACATAGAAACACATGTATGTATATATTATATGTATATAATAAACAAATGATTAATCGTATTTTTTTACTATTTTTTAATATGACACAATTAAAACCAATTGACAGAATGAAATAGCATACATATGCATACGTGGTTTAATCGCTTACTCTTTTTCCTTTGACTTATTTTTTTATTACTCCAACTTCTGAACTGTGTATTTCGTAACCAACAAGAACAATAGAGATAATAAACAAACACTTTATTATATTTTTTGTTTCCTTATTGCTACCGCTTACAAAAACTATGCAGAAGGACAGCGGTATTAAATATTTACTTTCGCAGTGACCTAGTTTTTTTGGATATAAAAAGTGTTCCTTTTTACTTATGACAAAAAATGCAAGAATGCTCTGCACCACTGCTTTCACCTCTAATTCTTATTGCTCTAAAGGATTTACATCCCCTTAGTAACTGAACAGCTCTAATGTGAAATATCGCTAAAAACTCTTCCTTTCCTTGTCATTTTGTAAATCATAGAAACTAAAAATTATTTGTCATAAAATGCGACTAAATGGAAAAAATTGTATTCAAGCGCCTTAACACCGAAGATGAGCATTAGGCACTTCTAACACGATTACTTGAGCTCTGTATGCATTAACAGGCTTCCATGTTTAACAGACGGGCAAAAGAAAAAGTCAGATATAAATTCATACGTGTTACTAATATAGTACGAAAGTAGAAGTCATCGTATTTGGATACTCTATCACGCCATAGCAAAATTATTCTGCGTAAGCAAACTTTAACAACGGCAAAATGACGGGTAAAAGTTTCGAATTAGAAAACGTAATACAGCGCTCAAAAATCGGACACAGGACTAGCAACTTGAGCTTGCATGCCGAGACATACGAAATATGTGTATTATTGTTACGTTATTCTAAAATATTAAAACGGTTCCCATAGCACTAACAGCTGCACCCTCATATTTATTATCGTAAGCTCATCAAAAATCAATAAACGCCCACTGGCAATAAAACTGACGAGTTTGATCTTTAACTTGGTATTGTACATTGTTAGGCCATATGCACCACACATATAGGGAATTTGCAGTCGGGAAAACAAGTACGAGTATTTTTGCTTGATTTCGTTGAGCTTTTAAATAAAACACCAAGGGGTGGAATGCTTTTTATCGGTGGGTATTTAAACGCAGACGTCGCTGCGGAGATTGTCATTAAGGAAACGGATTTGGAAAAAGGAATTCGTCGGGAGAAGACATACTACCTCTCCATCTAAATATGTTGTTTCCTATGCCAGAGCGTCACTAAAAAATTCTTAAGCAATTATGGATAAACTATTTGCAAGCCAGCATCGATTTTAGCTGACAGATTTTTTCGTAGAGAAACCAGAGAAAAGCCTACTTAAACCGGCATCAATTGAGGAAGTAAGCTTGCAAGACTTAGGCAGAAGGATGACAGCCTTCTCGCCCAATTTGCGAGAATGGTTTCAAAATGATATAAACCAAAAGGAATAATCACTCGCGCAAGATTTGTCGAACAACTTCCATGAAAGATGTAAGAGTTGTACAAGGGCTCTGCTCGGTCAAAGAAGAAGATGACTAACCATTACCCTCCTATAAAGAAAAAAGTTGCACGAAAAACTGTTATATTTGTTGATCTTTATAGTTAATGCCGCATACGAGTACAATAAAACGGTTCTGAACAGTCGTCAGCGCTATATTATTAAACTCCAAGACGATCAATGCGACTTTGCGAGAGAAAGTTCGACATACATACATACGTACATTCAAAGTGTATGGATAATGAGCCAGACACATCGCTATGCTTCGAGAGATCTGCGTATCGTCTTTATCAAATATCTAATACACTTACCATCTGGTTTTAATCCGAATTGAAAAACATTCCCCACAAACGGATACGGTGTTGGACCAGGTATCATCTCCATAATTCCAGCAACATGATCGGCATAGTTCAAAATCTGTAGTCCTTTATAAAACAGCACAGATAGTATAAATATTAGAAACAAAAGCAGATACATCTTGTTTCCTAAGTGTTGAGTTGGTGTTTTATTTTTAACTTATATTCTACCAAACGACTTTCACTACCGCGTTAATAGAAAAAACTGCCGAAATGTATCTAAAAAACTGTCCATATCATTTGGACATTTGACCCCACCTACAAAAAACATGCGAGTAACTTATCAGGATGATTATAAATTTCACCCAGAAGTTTCAGAATATAGTAATGGTGTGATCACCCAAAGGGTAACATTATGATGGCGTCACTGTGAGGTTTAGTCACTACTGCAAAAGATATGAATTGACTTTCTTATCGATATAGATACGAATAAATGAACATATATTGCACTAAAAGTTTAACTGTATTGACTTGTTTATAATATCTTATTTCTGAGATACTTATTTATGGGAGCAAGAGTCAAGTGTTTTTTGTATCATTCAAACGTAATTGACGAATGTTTATAGTGCACGGTATTAGTAGACATGAATTCTCGGTATTCTGCAAATATCTTATTATTAAATGTTGTTATCTTATCTCTCATTAAAACGCATACATTCGAAACGAAATTCAAATTGTAATGATAATTCACGTTAAAGAAGAGTATTTTTGTATTTATGGTTTGTACTTAGAGCAACGCAAAAGCGATTAACCATATAACCTCATCGGGGATTGATTTGTTAAAAAAAAACTGCTTAATTAACTACTCCATAAGAGGGTTTGTTGATTGTATATACGAAACTCCGGGGCAAAAAATGCTACAAACTAACTCTGATATAAGTAAGGAGATACATCATAGGACAAAGAGGCACCTTAAAGAACTTTGTGGTCGAAAATCCGCAGGAGAAAGTCGTGACCCGAACCTTGAGGACCGAGCCCTTTTGCACAATTCAGGTTTTACTGAGTTCAGTGACGAGAATATGGCAATTTACATCGGTACCTCTCTTTTCTTCCTACCTAAATTTCCTTTGCCCGCGCTCTGTACAAATACTTTAAGGGTACACAAGAACCTTGAGCGCGCGCTCATTATAAAAAAAAAAATCCCATCGCTGATGAGAAGGTACTACTCCCGTTCTTTTCGAAGGAAGTGCTCCAAACGGTCTTCGAATCACTCAGAAATAAGAAATCAGTAGGAACTGATGGAATACCGAACTTTGTCCTTCGAAACGATTTGAGAGTATTATTCAGGCTGAACAGGCTGGGCATAAGTAAACCATCTATGTACATTCTTTTTAATTTGATCACCACTAGACAGTTCGTCGTGGAATATGGCGATATGACTACTGGTAGAATATTTGACAATTTTTTCCCACGACGAGGGAAAATCTTCCATAGATACTATGAGGATGGAAAGCGTATGCTCACAGTAGTGTGAGATTGTTACTCATTATACTCGTAAACGCCTCTCTTCAAAATCAATGTATTTGTTATTGCATCTGAGCTTCGATTTATCAAGAAATGTTGGTATCATGAAGTAAACGTGTATGGCAGGTGTCTTTCCAATTAATTTAGTGCATGTTCCGCTGTTTAAATTCGCCTAAATTTGGCCAAGCTAGGTTAAAAAGTTTGAAGACCTGCTCGCTTGCCAGTAAGTTAAGTTTACTTGAACAGAGCACATTCCCCTAAACCCGTGTCCATTCATTTACACTATAAAAAGCCCTTTGTACGTATAGTTTGACTGTTATTTCTTCGATCGTTTGACCTACTGTTAGTGTACCAGTGTCATCAATAAACGTAACTAAAACAGTCTCCTCTTCTTGCGGTATATCACGTGCGTGTATATAAGAGATATACGAGTACATATGTTATATAGAAGCTAACCGAAAAAACTTGTTCCCATGTCTAACACGGAAAAGTCTATTCTCGAAATATGTACGTTGTCAGTATGTTATGTAGCTTAAGGCCAAATCTGTTTTACTTTAATTTCAAACCTTTATTGCACACCTTATCACTGCCTTACGAGACATCAAAAAATACGTCTGAATAAATCTTTCTTTCTTGAAGAGCTTTCTCAATTACGCCAGTGATTTTAAGAACCCGATCATTATCAGCTAATGATTGTTGCTTTTGAACCCAAACTGATGATCATGAATAAGATTTTATCCATAAATTACCATTAGTTTACAATCAGAGTATTCTCTCAAAAATGTTGAATACAATTGGGAGAAGTAGAATCGGTCTATAAGAATCTAAGAAACGAATCTTTATCCCTCTCCTTTTACAGACCCATTACATATACGTACATTCTTTCCAAGGTCATGAAAACGCTAATAAACCTTCAGCTCATGAAATATCTCGAAACACGAAAACTACTCAACGACCAGCAGTACGATTTTCGCACCGACCCACTGGTGATTTGATGGCATGTCTCACTGCAAGATAAGAAACAAAGAGTACAAGCAAGGTAGTCACACCTGATATTTGGCATTTGAAAGAGTTTGGCGTCAAAATTGATGAATCTCTTCTTCAATGGATTAAGAAATTACCTTCCGGAACGTTCAATTCAAGTTGTCTTGGATGGTTTCAAGTCTGATATTCACAAAATAAATGCTGGTGTGCCCTAGGGCTCCGTTCTGTCTCCGGCACTCCTTTTAATCTTCATCAACGATCTTCTGTCTGCTACTTCTGATCCAATATATTCCTTTGCTGATGACAGTACTTTCTTCTCTTCATATTCGTTCCAGGACTCACCTCCCGGCTCATTGGCTCTAGAACGGGAACGGCAGTGTATGCTAAGCTCACTAACTTCCGATATAAAAAGCGTTAAAGTGAAATTTAAACACCCAACCATTATCTATGAATATCACTTGCGTCCTCGAAACCGAAATAAGTCAATGACAACATACGTTGGAATGATATCATTGATATCATCAAAAATGCTGCGAAATACCTAGGTTTCCTTAAGCGATGTAATAAATACTTCACCCCCTCCGATAGGGCCTCAATATGTTTATTTATTTATTTATTTAATCAAATAATTTACAAATAAATTTACAAATTATTTTAATAAGGCATCTGGGTAATAAAGCCATAAGTGATGCTGTCTTTAATAAAAATCAAATTTAATTAATAAAATATTACGAGTAGTTAAGTTAAAGTTGTTAATTTTTACAAATAAGTTTTTAGAAAGGTAAATAGCAACAGGCATAATTATATTTCGTTGAATTTGTTATGAAAATCTAAAGCTAGTTTTATTCGTTCGATTGTGTTGTAATCTGAGGGGTTAAGTATATTTGCTAATTGCTGTGATATACGTGTACTTTCCAGTGACAGGTCTATCTGACGGGATAGAGGGCATTCGACAAGTATGTGCCAAATAGATAATTCAGTCTGACAGGGTTCGCATACTTCCGGGTTCTCGCCAGTGTACAGATGTTTAGTTTAGAATAATGTTTTTTCAACTCTGGCTCGAAGTATTCCTTTGCAAACTTCCCTGCTAAGCTGATTATTGTATGGTATACGATGGTTGTGGGGGTTGTGTATTTGAAGGAATGTAAGACCATTTTTCCAACTGTCAGCTCCTCCTTCTGCTGTGTTCGGAATAGTTGTCGATTCAATTGGTAGAAGTTTTGGCGACTCAATAATCAGCGGGTAATTTACAGCATCTTTGGCTCCAAGATCTGCAATTTCATTGCCTTTGATACCGATATGCCCTGGTACCCATTCTAGTGTGATATCTCCCGTTAGATTACCTCTAAGAAGTTCTAGTGTAGGCCATTTGTTGGTTTTGGCGTCTCACCTTATTATATCACTATTTTTAGCATCAGTGCTCAATCTAAATTGTACTACTATTCCGTCCCTTCAAACCTTCAAGCGTAACACCCGTGTCGCTATGAATGCTCATCTGTATACCCTCATGCCCACATTCGGGATGCCCTTTCGAGCTCTTTATTTCCAGTCATTATAATTCGCAAGCCTTTAGGACCAATGTACATAGGCATCTCTCTTTCGCTTTCTTCCTTACACTTTCGTCGCGCCGTGTGGTACGTATTGTATGGGTACGCAAAATCCCTTGAACGCACGTCGATTATTAAAAAAAAAGAAAAATTACGGCAGTTATTTTCGATTTTGATAGTTCTTCGAAAATAGGCTTTTCCTTACGTGCCAGTTTTGTGACTTAAGGAATTTATCTCTTTTGTAGCTCCCTGGCTAGTTCGCAGCCTCCGTAATTAGCTAGGTGTTTCCGTTTGCAATTAATGCACATTACAAACCTTTCTTTACTTACTCCAAAATCTGTAGAGATATCATATACGCCGGATTTTATACAACGTGACTTATTTTGACACTAACTTTGAGTGTTATTGAAACCTTATCAACGTTTGCACTGAACGAATAATCTCATGTTCTTACGCAGAGTCTCAATTTTGATTGTGGATCAGCTTCGAAGATCTATTTCTATTTCTATTTATTTATTTAAAGAATATGTACACAGTAAGATTAAATCTTATAGTTAGTGTAGGCTTTACAAAAATAATAGGTTCGAAAGCAAATTGAACAATATAAATAGGTGACTACATATAATTAATTTAATTGTAAACTACAAAAGTGAATTAATAACAAAAACAATAACAATATATAACATTTATCAAATTTTTATTTATGTATCACAGGCCAGGTGTTGAAAAAGATAGGTTTTAAATGTGCTTGTGTTTGTGGTTCTCCTTAGTGTAATGGGTAATGAGTTCCATGGACGAAGAATGAGCGCTTAGACTGCAAGCAATGGGATCGGGGCTGAATAAGGATGGCTGTTCTTTGTGAACTCGCAGAATTTAATCTGTTATACAAATACTCAGGCTGTTGGGTCTGTATAATACCATGCAAGAGGACCAGCGTTCTAAACTTAATGAGGTTGTCGAAGCTGAGGCCCATTATTTGTAGAGAGTAACTTGATATGTGGTCGAAGTATCGTATACTAAAAACATATCTTGCTAGGTTGTTGTAGATCACATTCAGTTTACGTCTAGTATTATAGTCAACAAGGCCGAAAACTTCGCAACTATATAGCAATACAGGTAATAAAAGGGACTTAACAAGTAACATCTTAGTTTTGATCGGCAAAGAATTTTGCGTTGCCCATAGCAGTCGGAGACCACTGTATACCTTTCCGATTGTAGTTGCAGCATGATCGTTGAAAACAATACCCAGATTTCGAGACTTCGTAACGTATTCTATGGATGACTGTCCTAATTTTATTGGTGGAAATGTGGTAGTATCTAGTGACTGCTTATAAATGCAGAGTGTTTTGGACTTCGACGGATTCAGTGATAAATTATGTTTGAGGGCCCACTGCCGTATGATTTCGAGATCTTCGTTCACCATTTCAATGGCAATACTGAGCATATTCAGCGGGCAGTACAAGTGTAATTGAACGTCGTCAGCGAACATGTGGGCAGTACAATGTTTAACAAGTTGTGGGAGTTCGTTCACATATAGTGAAAATAGTATGGGCCCAAGAATCGAACCCTGTGGAACTCCCCCTCGAACACCAAGAAACGAAGACATTTGGCTTCCTACTGTCACACATTGCTGACGGCCCGTGAGGTATGAATTCAAGAGTTTGACTGCCAGAGACGAAAATCCAAATTCATACCGCAGCTTCTTACAGAGGAGAAAGTGGTCCACCGTGTCGAATGCTTTCGAGAAGTCCAACAACGTCAAGAACGTAGGACAGTTAGTATCCAGGCCATTGCGGATGTCGTCGACAACAAGTAAAAGTGCAGTTTTACAACTCCTTTTTGCGCGAAAACCAGATTGGGCGGGATTTAAGAGATTGTTATCGCTTAGGTGCGCTTGTATCTGCTTTAGCATAGATTTCTCGAATACTTTGGATAGAAACGTTAAGATTGCGATTGGTCTATACTCAATGTTAGTTCGGCTTTGCGACTTGGGTATCGGTAATATCCTACCCATTTTCCACGAAAAGGGGTATTCGCAAGTGGTAAGTACGTGATTCAAAATGTGTGTTATGTACTTGAGTATAAAAGGAAGCAGGAGTTTTAAAAATTTAGGATTAATTTCATCCAAACCTATCGCATCAGATTTGACCGATAGCACAGTTTCAACTACATCTTCATCCGTGAAGCTAATAAAGTTGAAATCTGCTATATTGTCATAGTCGCTAGACTGATTCGTAAACTGTGTGGAGTCTTGATATTGAATTGGCGGCTCAGAGACCGACACAAACTGCGAATTGAGAGCATTACAGTCTAAATCATCAGTTGCACCTGAACGCTGCCTCCCATTGCCTAGTTTGCGCAGTTTTTTCCAAATAACTTTCCCAGGCTGGGTTTCAGGGTTGAGGAAATGTTCATAGTGGCGCCGCTTGGCAGTCCTTATACGAAGAACAACTATGTTGCGAAGGGACCGATAAGTGTCGTAGAGCACGGGGAGTTTGTATCGTTTCCAACGAGCGTATGCAGTATTGCGATTATGGATCAGATCTAGTAAATCTCTATTGAACCAAAGTGGGGATATGGTAACAGGGGCCCTATGTCGATCTCTTGCATCGTGATAATATAAACGATATTGCGATGACTAGACATTGAATATCAACTTCCAGAAATCGAAATCTTTATAGGCCGCCTTAGTCTGGGGCCTCTACGGATACCAATAATTCGCGAAAATCTTTGATCTTGGGCCAACACGAGTAGCCACTTGCTCAACGATATGTAGTCAGATGACTTGGGTTCTTACTACGATAGATCTATTCGTACTCGTATATCTAAACTTTAAAAACATATAAATTTTGCTCTGGACAGATTGATTGATTTTCCTGTTTCATTACAGCCAACTCGTTGCGAGGATCGAAGTTATCTGCTACATGACCCTTATCTGACTTGTGGTTGAATTTGAGTGGTCTGTGAGGTTCAATGTGAGAACAAGTTTATTGAAAAAGATTCGGGTGTTTGAGAGGGCCTGCATTTGCTTGTGCAAAATTAGGAATGAAATTCAACAAAAAAAGGATCAAATTTAGGCAAAGTTTTGTTAAATATTTAAGTAATGTTTGCAGCGAAAAATTGATGAAACCGGATAAAACGCGCTGATCAATTCAAATTTTCAAAAAAGATTTGATATTTTTGTCGAAAATGATTTACTAATTTCGAAAAAGTGAAAAACTATTCTCGGGAAAAAAGTAGGTATCGCAAATTTATTTTCCGAGGGTAAATAATTGACATTTCTCTCGAAATAATCCTTCATTATTTGTGTGGCGCTCCCATTGTTCCGTTTTGAGTTTTTTTTATATTAAGTTGTTGACATTCCCTCTAAATTTTAGCGTTATAGCTTGACATTTACAAAAGTTACGTAGCCAAGAGTACATCTATTTATGTGTGTGTTGGCGATTTTTTACAATTTAAGAAATGAATTTAAATTTGCAACAATGAACTTGTATTAAATTTTGCGTAAAAAACGGATTTGGAAAAGTGTTTCGGCAACGATTCTCTAAAGAAAACATTCGTTTACCAGTGGCACGAGCGGTTCAAAAGTGGTCGTGAGTCAATCGAAGTTGATGAAAGCAGTGGCAGACCATCGACATCGAAAACCGACGAGCACATTGATGAGTAAAAGAAATGTTGGTCAATAACAGGAAATTAACCATCAGAAAGATAGCGGATAACTTGAACATTGTCTATGGATCCGTCCAAGACATTTTGGTTAATGATTTGGGTTTCCGTTGTGTAGCAGCAAAGTTGGTGCCAAAAGACCTCAATTTCATGCAAAAACAGACGGTGTTGACGTCGCAAGAGAGATGATTTGCGAGGCTGAATCCGATCCCACATTCATCAAAAGGATCACTACTGGAGACGAGACGTGGGTTTTTGAGTACGACACGCAATCCAGACATCAGGTAAGTGAATGGCGTTCACCAAATGAGCCGAGACCAAAAAAACCACTTCGTTTTCAGTCAAAAAAGAAGGCAATGCTCACGGTTCTCATGGATTGCAACGGTGTAGTGCATCATGCATTTTTGCCAGAAGGCCAAACAGTAAACAAAGAGCAATTCGGCGAAAGAGACCAGAATTGTGGGCAGAAAACTCGTGGATTTTGCACCATGATAACGCATAGTCGGACAGTGCCATCATTATTCGTAATTTTTTGACGAAAAATGCAACAAATACCATCCAACAGCCACCGAATTCACCTGATTTGACTCCCTGTGACTTCTTTCTGTTCAATCGAGTTAAAAAAACACTACCGGGAACGCATTTCAGCAGCCGAGAGGAAGTAATGTAAAAATCGCAGGGAGCACTGATGGACATACCGAAAACCGAATATAAAAAATGTTTCGAGTATTGGATCAAGCGCTGGCATATAGTAAGTGTGTTGCAGTCGATGGGGATTACTTTGAAGGGGACAATATAGATTTAGATGAATAAACTCGTATTTTTAATTTTCTGAATAAATTGATCAAGTGGTATACTTTCTGTTTCGCGAAGGAAAACTAGCAAAATCTTTTTTTTTTATTGTTAATATTTTCGCGTAGGAAAATCTTTTTAACATTTTTTTTATTGTTCGTTTTTCAAAACTAAATGAAAGAAAAATACAAAACCAACAAATAGTTTAGTTGAATGAAATTAGTTTTTTGTCGACCGATACGGACACTAGTAAGATTGGAACTGACTAATATAAATAGTCACATCTAGAGGAAAACTATCCATTCGCTGGCCTTGATGTAGTGCCGTGGCCATTGACTTCAAAACCCGCATTTGGTACAGCTACCATCAGCTTCCTCACTGCTGTCATCTGCAGTTACGCTGATTTCCGAGCTTACCACCGTCATCTCGGCTGATATCGGGCATTGGCCTCTTGCTGTGTGAAGCTTCCAGGAAGACGACTCCACTGCTTGCATAGTATCGTCTATCATCACAGCTGAGATCGGTCATTGACCTATTTCCAGGCACACTCTTTCCATTCTTGCATATATGTGCTGTGCTCTTGATTAATACGGGCAAAAGTCCCAACACACCTACTGCCTGTTCGTGGGAGATGGATGATTTACAAAAAACATAGAATTTTGTCTAATTTTGTGTTGCGCTGCAACACTTTCTTTCTATGAATTTAAGATTTCTTCTTATTTCATGTACAAAATTTCCTACGGAAATTCTCTTGTCTTTGTTTGGAGGATTTTCAGAATGTAAGTTTGTTTTGTGTTTATAAATTAAGTTTTTGTTCTTATGTACAATTAGGTCAAACACAACAAATAAACAACAGTTGAATAAAATTGTGGAGTCAAGTGAAAATAATCCCGACACAGCAAGGGGCTATCATAAGAGGGACAAAGAAAATCTGAAAACCTTTTGGAGACAGTTGGAAACAGAACTTAACTCTTTAGGACCACCTGTAAAATCTTTGGTTGAGTGGAAAAAGGTAAGTTAATCATTTATTATTTTCAAAAGAAATTTGAAGACTTGTTTCTACTTAGGTTTGGAACGATAAAAAAAAATATATAAGAAATAAAGTTGCAACCAATTTAAAGCAGCAAAATGGAACCGGAGGTGGTCCCAACGTAGTGGTAAAGCTTACTCCAACTGAAGAAGCAATATACAATTTAATGCAACAAAAGAAGCAGTTGAGCGTATCCCAAGGTCTTCAGTTTTTGGTTTGTCAAATACAACGAGCTCCACAGTGAATTCAGTAGAAAAAGAAACTCGCTTTTAGAGAAAGAAATTAATTTGGAACAACAAACGACAAAAACGTCATTAAGTACCCCCTCTTCTACTAAAAGCAGAACACAAAAGTTAAATACCTCCGATGTTCTGCAAAAAGAACTTACATTGCAGGAGGATATGTGCAAAAATTTATCTGATGTAAATCAAACAATAGAAAGGCATTACATAGAGATAGGACAACACTTAGAAAGGATATACCGTGGTATTGAAAAATCAATCAAATTGAAAAATTTGAAAAACAATCAGCTAAAAGAAAATATTCCTCATAACATTGAAATGGAAAAAATAAGAAAAATTGAATTGAAGGCTAAAATAGAAAAAAGCAATCGACTTTTAAAACTGAAAGAGATGAAATATGGAGTACATTTATGAACTTTGTTCTTTCTTTATTAGAATATAATTTCCAATAATAAACACAAATTTTTTAATGTTTTAAGTTAGTTTTTTTATTAATTAAACAAAATAACATTTTTATAAGCTATTAGTTATACTTGTCCTTATGCGTTGTGCCACTGTAATGTATTGAGATTGCTGTATGGGAGTAAGCTCATCGAATTCGTCATTTTGGTCGACTGCTAAATCGTCCAAGAAAGAGTCAACCTTAAAATGTTTGCATATATTATAAAATGCACAGCGACCGTTGACTATTTTTACCGCTTTTTCAGGAGAATAATGTAACCCTCGTGCACTAAGCAGGCAACTCCACTGGCCTTTGAGGTCACAAATCGTCCGTTTTATTATATTTCTGCAACTTTTGTGTGCAGTATTGAACCTACTTTCACTTGAATTTTCCTCCGTGTATCTGTACGGTGTCAAAAGCCATGGTTCCAGAGAGTATCCAGAGTCTCCTAATATTTAATAAGATGCACGTTATAAATGACAAAAAATATATTTTTTCCAAAAGCGACATACCTATCAACCAAAACGAGTTCGAACCTGATAAGTGTTCCTGCTCTAGTTTTTTTCTAATTTTACTTACATTCCATACTAGGGAATCATGACATCCACCAGGATGCGTAGCGTTTACATAGCGTATTTTCATTTCATGGTCGCATGTCTACAAGTTCGGTAGTATAAGTTTTAAGTACTCATTTAAATAAAACAAATTAATTGCCAGCATTACATTAAGGCTAAAGAATCATTTTCCATTATAATAAAGGTGTTTGTTTGTTGAGGATCCCGTAATTCTAACATATGTCCCATCAATACACCCGATAACACCTGGTGTCCTATGCTTCTCATAAAATGACAACGCAATCTCTCTTTTTTGTCCAATTCCATTTCCATATTTATCCATTTGGGACATAGTTCACTTTCGACGATTTGCAAGACTTGGGATAAAACTTCACTGAAGCTTGATTCAGCCAATCCAACTTCATTATCTCTTGCAACACCTTTCTGATAGCCACCTTCCGCAAAAGATCGCAAGCATGCACTCAGCTTAATTATAGCTGATATGCCAAACTGTTTCTTTGGCGATGGTACCGAGGACTGGAGAGTGTCCAACAAATATTTGAAAGCTGGTTTGTTAACACAATAATGTAAAAATTATAAACAATAAACCTTGACAAAATGTCACAAAATATCCCTGTCAAAATATTTCGAAATTGATTCGAACTTATTTCCCCGAGGAAATTCGATTACCGAGATTTTTTTCGAAGTTCCCGGGCAAAGCGATTTCCAGCGGTATCGCCGATAAGGCTGATTATATACCTGAATTTCCATTAAATAAAGAAGAGTGTGATCTTTTCGAGTGGAACAGAGATAATTTCCCTATTGCTAGTGACTCTTTGTCTAAATGGAGAGAGTTTAAGCCAGCAAAAACAAAAACTTCTTGTGATATTTGTTGAAATTGTACTACAATTTTTTCTCGTTTCTCGTTCCAATTGTTATTGCGAATAATATGCCATTTAATTTCTTTAAATGCAGAGAATTTTCTATAGTTTGAAATTATAAATAGCAGTCCTCATTATTCTAAGTCAAATGGACTTGCAGAAAGAGGAGTCCAAGTAGCAAAGAGTTTGTTAAAGAAATCTTCAAAGGTTCAGGATTTTTATCTAGCTTTCAACAGCCCAAATTTTATTTAACATAAGACTACGTACTAAGATACCAATTCACTCGAAACTTTTGAAATCAGAATTATACACAATATTATAAATTCAATCAAACACAGACAATCACAAATTTAAAAATATTTCAGTACTCGTACATACATACGCAAGAAGACAGGATACCACTTTTAGTATTAACGAGCAAGCTTTAAAAAAAAATAACGCCCTCTCAAGGCATTAAGGTACCCCTAAAACGTTTACACAGCGCGGGCGAGGGAAAATTAAGGAGGAAAAAAACATAGGTACTGATGTATGTACGTTGGTTTTTTAAATTTCTGAGTGTTATAATGACTAGGAAATAGAGAGCTTGGATTTGCAATCCACAAGCGATTTGTTCGGCTTAGGAACGAATCAAGTTTATTGAAAAATCGAAAATAATTGGGAAGTAGGTTGCATAAAGGGAAAACTAAGTTACCCAAGACCTTATATTGTTTTTGTTCCTTAAAAAAATAAAGAATACAGAAGAAATTCTAATTTTTTCAAAGAAACTTAAAACAGAAAAATTGTGGTATAGTTTCTATGATGATCACTTCGATCATTTCCTTGGTAACCATCCAAGTACTTTTAGAAGAACTTCGTTAGCTGACAACAATAGTCAAGTCCAAAATAATAATACAGAAAAAAGTATGATTTCAACATGTGGAATATACATCTAGGTCCATCTCGTACAAGGTCAGGAATTGTTTTCAAATACATAAATTCATTTAAATATTTGTTATATGATACTCAATAAATCGCGGGTCTAACTGAAAAAAAAACAACATTTTTATTTTAGAAATTAGTCTATATTTATCATTATACTCTCCTTCAAGAGTAATACATATCTTTAAGGTGTCTGCTATCTCATGCAGCTTCACTTTACGGTGTTTGTACGACCGCATTTAAATTCAGCTTACCAGTTAATAATAGTTGATGCCCCATGTATTAGTGGCTTATCCAGCCACTATTTGGTTTAAACAGTATTTTTGCCCACCAAAAAAACGCAATTTCTTTTTTTATCCATTGCTTTGAAAATAACAAAATTTATTTCACTAAAACCACTGTAACTTGTAAACTAATAGTTGAAATGGCATGTAATTTTGAACCGTATCGTTTGAAGGTTAGTATTATCCAGTAATCCTATGGAACTGTCAACAGTAGTACCATCCATGGGTCAGACCGGAGATTTTTAAACTAAGTAATTATTTATACTTTCAGTCTATAAGAGCTATAGGATATTGCTGAAAATTATGTCGTTTTAAATTGAAATTGTAACAACTCTGGATGTTAAAAAATTATTTAAATTTGTAACAACCCTGGCGGTACTTTGTGGCAAATAGAACAGACCTAAGTGAACTGTCAAACTGAACGAATTTAACGCCATGTTGTTAATGGAGAATTTCCGTTTTGTCTTTCTGTTTTCTGAAGCCCACGATGCCGCCACGAGTCTGCTAAAACAGTAAGTATGTAAAATATATAAATATATCTTTTTGTAACAAATGAATTACGTTAAATTATAGAGAAATAAACTCCACTTCACAAATTGAACGCGTATAAGCGAGTATTGTTAATTTCGAAAGACTCTTCGGGGTTTCAGACAGTCCGGCCAGGAAAAGTTTGCGCCGACGCGCACAGATATACTTAATACACAATTTATCCAATTAGTATTTTTTATTTACTTTTTTTACCAGAAAATTAAAAAATATATACATATATATGGTATACCAATTAAACTTAGAATATTAAAGTGTTGAAAATTGAATTTTCTTTCCAACCTAAATGTATAGGATAGAATAAATAACACTTGTAGTATAATACATACATATAATAACTAAGACACTGAACTGAGCGGTTATTTCTATCTATATTGGTAAAGTCATTGGATGCCACAAAATCAGTTCACATGTTTACTCAAAACAGCTAACGAAACTGGAGGAAGCCCTAAAAGGGAAATGTCTAGAATTCTCAGATCGTAAGAAAATCGTTTTCCACCATGACAACGCTAGATCACACACGTCGTAACTCGTGAAAAATTATTGAACCATGGTTGAAAAGTGAAGTCACATCGGATTTTTACTTGATCCGAAGTTTGGTAAGATTTTCACATACTTGGTCCAGTTGTGTGCAAATAAGGTCCATAAGTTCTATGAGAATGGAATCATAGAAAAATGTCAGAAAATCATCGAACACAATGGAAAATATATAATTGATTAAAGTCTATTCTTTTTCTGAAAAAAAAAATGTTTTATTCCACACTGAAAAATGCATACAAAACGTCATAATCCATTGAGCAGGGTGATACTATATTATTTGCGGGAAATGCCGGTTCCTGGCAGTGTAATATGCTCTCGGTAGGACAGAGTTGATTCAATGAAGGTTTTTACTTATGGCAGAATAGGTCCAAATTATGTAATTTGTTGTGACAAGGCAATTTACAATATTTCCAAAGCAGCTTTCTTACAAAATATACCTATTGATGAGACTGATCCGAGCAAAATGTGGTTGCAACAATGATGGCGATTCGTGTCATACAACATTTCAATCCATCGATTTATTAAAATCACAAAGTATTTCAGACCTGACCTTGATTTCTTAACAAAATTGAATTGTTTTTTTCTTTAAATAGAACAAGAATTGCATGCTTCATAAAAGAAGACTCATCACCATTACCAAGGCTAATTACAATCTTACAATCTCCCATACATTTCTTTCATCAAAGAACACTTAAACAAAGTTACTGGACAAAGAACATTAATTGAAGCCTTTAGCTAAAGTCCAGAAACTTTTTTCCAATTTGAATACAGCTATCAACACAGAAAAGGAAAATGTAGTCTTAGGTGATATGAATATAGATATGTTTGACGAAAACAACTCAATAGTTCTGAAATATATGGAGATTATGGCATCAAAAGGACTCACATAAATGCCTATAGATCACATATATTTTCAGCAGTTGTGGAAACTGATCTTGCTGACCATTATGCCATACTTTATGCTATAAAAGGTCTACAGGATGATCGATTGATCGAAGAAATCAATGCTGTACATATTAATCAACAGAAAGCTAACGAACTCATACAACAAACAATCATACAACAAACAAATTGGGAAAATATTATTCAAGAAAACAACAACAACAAACACTCTAAACAAAAGCTGTGGATCAATAGTCAAGAAATAACAATGTGTAAGAAAAGAGATGTGTTATATAGGAGATGGAAAAATAATCCAAGAAGCCAAATTTATGAGCGTGAACACAAAAACTTCCGAAACATTGTAAACAAAAATATACAAATCAAATAAAAGCCAATTATAATATTACAAACAAAAATTCTTAAATGCACAACATGACCCCAGAAAAACATGGATCGTTATAAATAAAATTTTTGGGAAGAAAAAAGCCTTCTATTGATGAAGTTATACAAACGAACTTTTCAACAAATGTCAACGGTGAACGGGATATTGTGGAAAAATTTGCGGATCAATTCGCAAACCAAGTACCTAATATGCATATGTGTATTACTAAAACACAAACTTTAAGCCAAGAGAACTTGCAAATACAAGAGAGTATATACGTCGAAGAAGGTAGCGAGTAAGAGATATTTAAAATCCTGAACAAAATAAACATCAATAAAGGACCTGGAGCAGATAACATTCGACCAGTTGATCTTACAAGTCCACGGTCGGATACCCCTTTTTAATGGTGAAAACTATCCAATATGGAGTGTGCAGATTGAGGGGATCCTCCACAAATCTAGGTATTTAAAGATAGTACAGAGTAAGGAACAACGTCCGGAGGAAAATGTTAAGAAACAGGAGTCATGGGACGACAAGGATATGGATGCGCGGAGCGAACTACTGTTGGCTATGGAACCACATGGCTATGGGACTTCCTTGAATCCAGCTACAATAGAAAGAGCGTACGGCAGAAGGTGGAGGAGTTTAGGAAACTGCTTAATATCCATATGAGTTCGGCACAATCGATGGATAAGTATTTTTTTCTATTATTAGTCGTCTCACTCACTGAGCTAGACGCAAAACTTGATGATGATCTTCTTGTAATCTTATTATTGGACAGTCTAGACGAAAACTTTAAAAGCGTGCAAGCAGCCTTCGATGCGCAAGAGGAAAGCCCCAAATTAGAAACCGTCCGTGTCAGATTAATGGAAGTTGGCGATAAAAACCGGGAACAATGTGAGAA
Source organism: Volucella bombylans (assembly GCA_949129095.1). NCBI lineage: Eukaryota > Metazoa > Arthropoda > Insecta > Diptera > Syrphidae > Volucella > Volucella bombylans. The sequence goes on from OX422144.1 coordinate 21,744,194, forward strand.
CAACGCATTAAAAGTGAAAGGTAATTTTAATCATTACTACTCCAACAATAAAACCTACATTAGTCGAAGTGCTAAGCCAAAAGGCCAAAGAGACCATTCAAGAGAATTCAAATACAATTGTCGACGATGTGGCAGAAAAGGACACAAGGCAAGGGACTTTTGGAGCTACGGCGAAAAAGCAAAACAGGTTCACAGAGTCAGAGATAGCGGATTTGTTATACAAGTATGCGTTAGTACGAGTATACCAAAAACAACCAAGGCATTAGAAGTTGCGGATAAAATTTGCACAAGAAAGGAAAGTCGCTGGTGCGTGGATAGTGGGGCAACCTCGCACATGTGTTTTGATGAAGAATTATTTTCCAATCTGTCAAAAAACCATTTGGGGTATGTAAAATTAGCCAACGATAAGAAAATAAAAATAATGGGCATCGGCACGGTAACTATTGTCACTAAAATTAATGATAAATTTCAGAAGTACACTTTTTACAATATGTTGTACGTTCCAGATATTAAGGAAAATCTAATTTCAATAAACAAAGCAACCAATTGCGGAGGCAAGGTGTCTTTTGATGGCGAATATGTAAACATTTCAAACAAATTCGGAAAGGTGCTTTTAAGCGCAAAGAAGCAAGAAGGTTTATACATTGTTAATCCCTATAAAAGTGCCGCTTACAGATTAAAGGAAACCCCATCTCATGATAATAATTTCGAAATGTGGCATTATCGAATCGGCCACCTTAATGGAGAATCGTTGAAGCAGCTACAACGGAGTGGTAATGTGTCTGGGTTGCCGGTTTTTCATCCGTTCAAACTGAAGTGCACATCATGCATACGAGGAAAGCAGACAAGGTTACCGTTCATTGAAAAGCAAGAAAAGTCAACAACGCAGTGTTTGGAACTAATCCATTCGGATATATGCGAACCCATGCAAAACGAGTCACTGAGTAAGTCACTTTACTTCATTCTTTTTATAGATGACTATTCCAGAAAAATATTTGTACATTTTATACGTAAAAAGTCTGAACTACTTAAAAAATTCGTTGAATTTAAAAACTTTGTTGAGAATCAAACAAATCTTAAAATTAAGAGAATTAGGTCAGATAACGGTTCGGAATATACAAGTAGGGTTTTTTCTGAAATTTGTAAAACTAACGGAATAAAACAAGAATTTACATCTGAGTACAAAACGGGGTCGCCGAGCGCTCTAACAGGACGCTTGTTGAAATGACACGTTGCCTTATGTTAAAAGCCGGTCTGCTAAAATTTCTGTGGGTTAAACTAATAAAAACGTCAGCATACATTCGTAACCGATGTCCCACGAAACCGAACGGTAGCAAAACAGCAGAGGAGTTATGGACTAAGAAGATACCAGATGTGTCACATTTCCGAGAAATCGGGTCGAAAGCCTTCGTTTTAACCAAAGGGGGAAAAATTAGTAAATTCGATCCAAGGAGCGAGGAATACATTTTGGTCGGGTATTATGATGACGATAAGGCCTACAGGTTATGGAAACGCGGAAGTTGTGCGATTGTAAAAAGTAGGGATGTGCTTTTTATTGAAGAAATTAATGGCGGGAAGGAAAATGACCTTTTTGATTACTATTTAAAAAACGAAACTGAAAGTGTAAAAGAGGATCTAACTGAAGCTGTAAAAGAGGATCTAACTGAAAGTGTAAAAGAGGATCTAACTGCAAGTGTAACAAAGGATCTAACTGAAAGTGTCAAAGAAAGACAACCTGAAACTAAAGTTAGACAAAATTTTTTGGAAAAGGAGGAATTTTTTGAGGACTGCTCAGAAAATTGTATTTTACCTTCAAATGAGCATGCTAACATTGCAAGTGTAAGTGATCCTAAAACATTAAGGGACGTTGAGAGGTCTGAACATATGGATGAATGGAAAGCCGCTATGAATTTAGAAATGGAACTACTAAAAAAAACGGAACATGGGAGGTAGTAGACCGACCAAAGGACGTCAATATTGTCGGCTGCAGGTGGGTATTTAAAACAAAACTCAAACCAGATACCTCGGTAGAACCTAGGAAAGCTAGACTCGTAGCTAAGGGATATAATCAAATGTACGGTGTAGACTATTTTCAAACGTTCGCGCCGGTTGCTGAAATAAGTTCAATTAGGCTTTTGTATGCTATTGCGACGGAGCAAGACTTAGATCTTTTTCATATAGATGTCTCAACTGCTTTTCTGTATGGGAACTTAAATGAAAAAATATACATGGAACTACCAGAAGGATTTAATAACGATGAGAATAAAGTGTGTATCCTTAAAAATTCAATTTATGGCTTGAAGCAGTCTGGTCATCAGTGGACTCTTAAATTAGATACTGTTTTAAAACTAGATGATTTTATGAATTCTAACTACGATAGATGTTTTTATTTTAAAAGGATTCAAAGCATGGTTACTTTTATAACTGCTTATGTGGATGACTTAATTGTTGCTACAAATGATTTTTCGTCTTATTCGAAACTTAAATCTCATTTAAAGGCTAATTTTAGGGATCTAGGTGAACCACGTATTACAATTGGTTTAGAGGTAACTCGTAATCGCTCTAAAGGGACCTTGTCTATAAAGCAGTCAAACTACATTAAAAATTTACTTACTAAATATAATCTCTTGAATTGTAAACCATTTCTTTTACCAACGCCACCGAAAACTAAACTGGAAAAAGAACCAACACTCGATTTTTTTTTGTTATAATGTGAGCGCGCTCAAGGGGTTTGTGTACCCTTAATGTGATTGTTCACAGCACGGGCAAAGGAAATTTAGGGAGGAAGAAAAGAGAGGTACCGATGTACATTGCTTTTAAATGTTTGCAAGTTATAACCACCAGGAAATACAGAGATGGGCAGGGCATTCCATAAGCGAGTTGTATGGCTTAGGAACGAATCACGATATTTTAGAGTACGTCCGAAAATGGGCTTGAGGGTATACTGATGAGCATTCATAGCGAGACGGGTGTTACGGTTGAAAGTTTGAATGGGCGGAATGCTACTGGCGATTTCAGTGGAGCACTGGTGGTGGAAATAGCGATAAAACAAAGTGAGACAGGAGACATGGGTCTGTAGGAGGAGAGAGAAGATGGTTCGCCTTTTTTAGGGACGGGCTGGACAAATGCTGTTTTCCATCTGCTCGGGAAGAGTCCTAAAGTGTAGGATTGATGAAAAAGCTTACGCAGTGGTTTTGCTATCGAGGAAGAACACCTCTTCAGAAGAAGGGGAGATATACCATCTGGACCAGCGGATTTATGTATGTTGAGATCTTTAAGTACTCTTGCTACTACACGAGTGCGAAAGTAGATTCGTCCCATTGAAGATTCGACGCACTCAAGTGTAGGCGGAGACAAAGCACAATCTGGGAGTGTTGAGCTGGCCGCAAAGTGTGCAGCAAGCAGATTGGCCTTATCCAAAGAGCTGACAGCTGGAATGTCATTGTAAATGAGCGTTGGGATGGAGGATGAGGCGGAATTTCTAATGTTTTTGACGAATGACCAAACATTTTTACTGCCTTTGGGATATTGCAGTATTTTTGCCTCAGTTTTTGGTCATATAGGAATTTCACACGCTTAAGAAAGGCGTTGCAGTCATTTCTGGCTCGTTTGAACTTTTTTCGGTTTTCCTCTGTCGGGTTGGTCTTGTAGGACCGAAAAAACATTTCTCTAACCCTGACGGCCCCTTTACAGCTCGAGTCGTACTATGCCTTTTATTTTGGTTTGATACTCTTCATCCGATGAGGAATAAAGGATCTCATTCCAAAGAGAGTGGTGTCTGTAATCACATCAGCAGCGGCATCCACGTCGTTATCGAGGAAGCATAACGACCAGTTAAAATTCCTAAAGAAGCTGTTAAGACCGCTCCAGTTGGCTTTCTCGTATTGCCATACGGTTCTTTTAGAAATTTTTTCTCTAACTGTGTGGTCGGTGTACGAGAAATTAGCTGATATGACACAATGGTCCGAGAGCCTAAGGGGAGAGCACATCAATGGTGTACTTATCAAGGTGAGAAGTTAAAAAAAAGTCCAGGGTGTTGGCGGTATGACTATCAACGTCTGGTATTCGCGTGGGCTCATTTACAAGCTGCGTTAGGTTGTTTTCCGCAGCGAAGATCTCAACACACCGTCCTTCGGGTGTTGTCTGTCCAGAATGTCGAAGCCACCCAGAATGGTGTACATTAAAACCGCGCGTAATAACAATTTCAGTATGAGCATACAGGGATACAATTCTTTGAATGGAGTCAGACAGCGCATCAAACTCGTTAAAAGTTGAATTGCTGTCCAGTTTGGGGCTTCTATAAATAAAGCAGTAGTGGATAATTTGCTTACGGCGAAGGAATTTTAACCACATGAAGTTGAATTCCGGATGGGAACATGGATCACATGTTGGTGGAGTTTGGTACGCTACATCACTACGCACATAAATGGCGAGACCGCGGTGAGAGAAGAACAATGGCTCGATGGAGAAAAACAACCCGTGGATAAACATGCATATCAGGAACTTATCGGAAGTCTCTTACATCTCTCAGTGTTTAGCCGGCCAGACATCTTGTAATGTTAACATGCTGTCTCAATTTAATCAAGATCCAAGAAAACAGCACTTGAACTTTGCCTTATGTGTACTAAATTATCCTTAAAGGAACTAGTAACTTAAAGATTCTCTATTTCAGAAGTGGGAAACCAATTCATGCGTATTCTGATTCCAATTGGGCAGAAGACATCAATGACCGAAAGTCGCAATCGGGTATTATATTCATTTATGCTGGAGCTCCCATCGATTGGGAATCAAAGAAGCAATCCATAGTTACAAAATCAAGTGCTGATGCAGAATATGTGACGCTAACAGCTGCTGCCAAAAAGGCAACATATTTTAAGCTTTTGTTGGTTGAGTTAGGAATCCTGCGTGAAGATCATACCATCAACGTTTATACGGATAGTCAGAGTGCTCAGTACATCGCACACTATCAAGGAAAGCGATCTAGGTCAAAACATCTTCATATCAAATACCACTATGTCCGGGAAGCTATATCTGAAGGAACTATTCGACTTATATACTTACAAACGCAACTTATGTTAGCTGATGCTTTACCAAAATGTACTCCGTTACCAAAGCATCGTTTTTGTTTTAAAAATCTTGGATTAACTTTTGAATATTAAACATTTTTTTTTACTTGAATTCATAAACTTCACATTTTTCTTTTATGTACATAGTAATAATCTTAATAGCTAATAATTTGAATTTTGTATTTTATAGTAGATATAGTGTTGAGGGGGCGTGTTAAAAGCTTAAATGTAATTATAAAGAAAGTGTCAACACTAACTGCACTTAACGCCCTCTTGCTTAAAGAGTTATTCTCCTTGTCAAAATATTACACTTCCTGCATACTCTTCTTAATAAAACACTTCCTGTTTTTATACTTAACGTGGTGGTTTAATCTTTTCTTAATCCTGGGAAATCCCACGATATAACTCAGTCTTTCTACAATATTTTCTTCTTTGAATTTTCATAATTTGCTTCCTTTCTGCGGTAGTTATCTCTTTTCTTCCTTTTACTCTTATGGCTTACTACTTAATCATATGTCCTCTTTGTGCAGCTGAATGCTCAGCCATGTTCGGCAAAGGCAACAAACCTCTTCAACCTGTCAAACAAAACCCATAACAAACGACGTGAAGCAGGTAAGTATTTCGACGTAAAATAAAATGTTTTTATTTTTCTGCTGTTTTCCTTTTCCTTTAGGTTTCGTAACAGTATTGTAAAAATAAATAAATATAAAATAAATTTATTTGAAGTACGTATGTTATGCATTCAACTCGTTCTTGCTCGACGAAAAAGGCAGATAAACCCACCTGACACACCTTTTTTTTCTTAGCTTTACCTTACTTACCTTTAAAATTTAATCGGTCAGTCTTAGCCTGAAAAACTATTGGAGAATACTACAAGTTATCTTTATTAGGAAGCTTTTTGCGTAACCATTTCGGCTAGTTTTATTAGTGTTCTCTGCTTTGTATTTGCATTTAGATATCACTTTTGCTTAACAAAAACTCTTAAAAAAAACTTATGACGGAATTGTCTTTATTCAAATAAACCGCAGTCTACATGTAAGTACAAATCAAAATTAAACATAACTTTTATAAAAATCTATATTTTTCTTTAGCTATAATTTGGTGTTCTCTCTCTTAGTCTTATCCAGACGCCATTTTCTGATTTTAATGTAATAAAAGTCGCCAATAAGGGGTCATATTTGCTACTCGGCATATCATTAGCCACAAATGGACTCTGCAAGTACATGGGCATACCGTCGATCGGAGGTAATATTGCAAAGTTTCTTACTATCTTCGAAAGCGTACATTTGAGTTCCATCATTGCAAATTTCTGACCTGTAATCAACATAAAAAAGTAAAAATTATACTGTTTTGAAGGTCAATCATCTTTAACTCACCAATACAATTGCGCGGACCTGCGCTGAAAGGTAAATAATCAAAAGGATTGGATTTGTCCCGAATAATAGTGTTAAAGCGATCAGGGTTAAACTCCAGCGGATTCTTGAAATTTCTTTCATCGTAGGCTAGTCCCATTAGCACCATTAAAATAGTAGTTGACGGAGGTATTTGATTGCCATCTTTTATAAAATAAAATATTTTTAAATTATTAACTTGTGTTTACTCTGAATAGTAAAACACGTAGAATGGCTCTTTTATAGAGCAAAGTAAATAAATTGTAATGCCGATTGCTAAATGGTATGGATAAAATATGTATACCTGGAAAAATATATACCGTCTGATGCTTGAGTTTCAAGGAATATCAAATTGTCAACTGCTTCATCGAACATAGAGTAAAATGACCATTCAAAGTATAAAATTGGACAGCATCATACAAAAAATGCACAATATTTACAACATAAGCATTAGAAATTTATGATTATCTTAATGTGAATAGGAATGCAAATAAATATATAAACTAGCCGAAATGGGTGGGACCGACGGGTTACGTCAATAACTTTCTGATAAAGACAGCATGTAGTATTCTCCAATGGTTTTCAATATTTCATATCCTATTAGAAATTAGGAAACCTATTGGGCACACTGGATCAATTTTCCCCCGGGGTATCTTTTACTTCAGCCACACACTGGATGAAAAATGCGGACAAAAGTATGTATATATGAACCGATTTTGATTGTAGTGGAATTTCTGATAATTTTTCTTACCCTTTAAAATTGACTACTTATGTATGTATTGGTTTTCCGTCGATGTTCAACTGCTTTAGTTCTAGTTGTATATTACCCCGTTTCTTACTTTACACTTCATTTCCCTCTTCTATAAAAACAGTTTAACTCCGAGATAATTAGTCCATTGTGCGCTGGCCCATTACCCATAAAAGTTCGAGTGGTCAGGTGTAGGACTCCCTGTACTAACGAAATCGTAGTTAGTACTGCAATTACGGTTCTAAAATGTTTGCTATTTGCTGAAAAACTCAGATAGCTCTGGCCCGATTTTTTTTAAAATTTTCGTCATATGTGTGCTACTCGTAGGTTAATAGATTTCGACGAGTACTGTAAAAATTTCGAAAGAGTTCTCTATTTTCAAGAAAAATTTTATTGTATTTTGATTTGGTCAACATCTGGTGGCCACGATTTGGCATGAAGACGTATTATCTGACAAAAAGTAAAATCGATAGCACTATTCGTTCCCAAGCTATCATGGGCCAAAAAAAAGTGTACATACATACAGCCATTTTGTTAAAAACTGTCCAAAAACACTATAGACGCCTTAAAACGTAAAGATATCATAAAATTTCCATTTTCGAGGTGAATGCAAGAACTTCCATATCAGAAATTTATTAACTACTCTCACTTGGGGAGTTGATCAGTCTAATGCTAAAAAGCAGGATAATCAACTCTAAACTGGGTGAGACTTCTAAAAGATGTGTCAACAGGGGTAGGCTGCAAGGCGGTGTCCTCTCTCCCCTTCTCTAGAACTTAGTAGTCAACGAACTACTGATAAACCTGGATGGCAATAAAAGAACAGACCTTAGGTGGACTGCTGGCAAACATGTCTAGCGACCAAACAGATCTGGACAAAGCTGGATCTGAATCGCTCAAGTGTCTGATCCTTTTAAATAGGAAACTTCTCAGCGCCATAATAGTTGTCATTACTGGACACTGCCTCATAGGCAAGCACGCAGGAAGGCTTGGAGCTTTTACAAATGATTTCTGTTGAAGCTGCATGGACGAGGAAGAGGAGGAGACAATCCTCCACCTACTCTGTACATGTCCAGGTCTCTCCCAGAGAAGAAAGCTTCTTCTAGGAGCTTTCTTCTACAACGACCTAAACGATCTAGAAAACATAGACGTTAACAGCCTCCTAAGCTTTATTATAAGCTCAAACTGGTTCCATTAGTAAGAGGATAAAAGATCCACGTGGCATCATAATGACCCAATAAGCCTAAGTGGGTTGGTATTTCCAACAGCCATTCTTACCTAACCTAACCTAACCTAACTAAATAAATCTTTTAAAGAATGCCTTCCGTTCCGGTACAAACATTTTTCTTAGTAGGTGGTATTATACCAAAAAACAAAAAAACAAATCAACGAGTGGTATGTTAATGGATATCCCAATTTAATAATTTCCTATTGAATGCCACAAAGGAAAAAGTTGTGGCAGAATTTTAGGATTTAGTATGGGATTTGGCTCTATACTACCAACAAATGCTTTATTTATGCTCTAGAGCGTGGAAATAAATGATTTTAATGTACTCGTACATAGAAGACCCCTCCAAACAAAATAATTAGAACGAATTTAAAACGTCGGGTTCTTATGGTAACCACATAAAGGCGAGTTCAATGCAAAGTTATAAAATAAGATCAGAGCCCCCTCAAGAGTGTTTCATTAACTTTTCAGGAATTAAGACATTACGGTAAAACACTCAAGGATCCTAAGGCTCCAGATATAAACTGGGTGATCACATTATGGACTTGCAGCTAACTAAACTACATATATTAATATCGCCGTTCAGGATTTTAAATGCCTTTTTATTCCAAGTTGCTGACAACGACTAGGGTAACTATAATACTGCACCCAACGTATGAATGTGGATGTTTTGACGAAGTTTGACTCCGGGCGAATGCAATCACAAAAAGATCATCAGTGCGTCCCTATAGTAACAAGAAATTATTCCGGAGACTCCTGAAAGCATGAAAGAAAACAAACAAGAGGCCTATAAAATTCACAACAAAACAGACGAGACTTGTTTGTGAGCTTTACGCAGCAAAAACAAAAATATCGGTCTTTTAAATATGTATAATCTTGTTTGCTGAAATCAGGAAAAACCATTTGAAAACAATCTTAGTGATTTTAACCAGTGTGGTCCTATGCTAATCTTTATAACAAGGCGACGTGCTCGCATGCTATTTTTCGTATATAATATTGTAATTCTTAATGGAGTTGGGCAAGACTCAATCTTTCCAGAAAGCACCTGAAACCAAAATATATTTTAGGTGAAAATGAATTTCGTCTAGGCTGTGTGGTTTTGAGCTCAGAAGATACGAGTACATATTATACGATGTAATATTTACTGTTATAAAATTATAATGAAGCCGTATCCGTATTGAAGATATTTAAAAAACAAAACACTTGAGTTCTGTCGTGTAATTATGTGTTATGTTTTTAGAATTGTTGTCCGTTTGTCTGTTTCTCCGCGCATCACAAGAAAGCTAATGAACCGAATCTAACAGGGTTTTCACTATTTTATTGACCATTTTTGATCTGCAATACCATATGTTTTATTACGATTCATATTCGTATCATAATGTAAACGTAGCTAAACAAAAAAAAAACATTCACAAAGAGCAATATCGTAAGAGCAATGTCGTAAATAGAAAAAATGAAAATCAAAAAGAGAGGGAAATGAGAAAAAGAGAAAATTGTCTGAAATAGTATTTTGCTTTTTTTGTCTCCTATTATAAATTGCATTCATCTCGCTCTGACATATGTTGTACATAGGATCTTTATTTTTAGTTAGATTAAGTTAGGTTAAGAACAGAAAATAAGTCAAAGAAACATTGTACACGTCTCCGGAAGCAAGAACTATTTATCTCTTTTATTCACAAGACACGATTTCGTTGTAGAGAAAAGACAAATGAACGCACAGTGCATTTTGACACTTAAGTAATGTTTGTGAATTGATTTCACTAACCCTCGCAGCAAACAATGTAAGCAATATATAAGACTTATTGCAATGAAATATATGCCTTAGTATGTAAAGCTTATTTATCATAAAGAATCCTGAGCGCATGCAGTATTCCTTATTTTATTTCTTATTTCAACATTGCCATGTCATTGGTCATAAAGCATAAACTTATTTTTGCCTTATTGCTGTATTTTATGCATTATTATAAGGTATAAAATAAGCTTTCACTATACCTTCTATTATACCTTATTATAAGGCATAAAATAACTTTAAATACCTGATGTACGCCTTATTATAAAGCTTATTATAGGAGCTAGCTCCCTTATCTAGATTTTATTATAAAGCTTATATAAGGCCTTATATAGACCTTATTATAATGACTTTCATAGTCCTGTCATGAGTCATAAAGGGCTGACTAGAATGTGAATCTGAGCTATAATCTGTATCTGATATAGAACTGTCACAGATTGAATACATGTATAGCCGTAAGCGCCAACACAATGCGTATCTGTGTGAATCTGTATCTCGAAGTTGACAGCGATTCAAGCTTCAGATTCACATTCTGGTCAGCCCTTAATTATAATAAAAATAATAAAAACATAAGCTCAATCAAACATAACAATATATATTTTGTCAGTCTTTATAAATATATTTACACACTTAATAACCTATACAAAATAGCAATTATAATTATAATAAAAAAAATAATTTAATTCATATTTTTTATATCAAAAAATTCACTTCACTTTTAACAGCTTTAAAACACTTTTTTTTAATTAATTAATCACCAAGTAATACGTTTCCCGCACAAAATTCTCCCCTGAACTGCCAGTCAATTACCCAGTTTATCCGACAGCTCAATGTGCGTTGAAGCAATCAACATTGGTTCAATACGCTCGAATAAACACCACTTCAAATCGCATTCGTTCATTCCTGCTTATAAAACGTATTGAAAATTTGTAACCGCTTTGAAATATCATATAAACATTTTCAAATCGCATAGAAACATTTTATTCTCTCGCGCTCTAATCATTCTTTCATCATCGGGCAGCTATTAGTTGTGTATTTAAAATGTGGGATTGCAAACGAAATATTTGGAAAGACAAAGAAATAAGAACAATGTATCGTGTTAGTGTCAGTTCAATCAGCTATTTGTTAAACTTCTCTCAATTTTCTCTCGCTCATTTTGGATAATTTCATATAAACACCAGCATTTCTACGGGTATTGAACCAATGCGGATTGCTTCAACGCACACTGAGCTGTCGGATAAACTGGGTAAATGATCCTCAGCGAAACCGATACGAAAAATAAACTCAGAAGAAAACAGTTAATATTATAATTCTTAACATTATAATTGCTTTATTATAAGGCAATAATAAGTCTTAATAAAAAAAAACCTTATACAGTATTTCCCGATTAATTGAGTCGGCAAAAAATTCGACGTTGCGATGCAATTAACCAATACTTGGTTAATTGGTCCAATGACGCAATTAAAAGAATTATTACAGATTGCATTTGGTTTTTAAAAAAAATGTTCGACAATATGTGTCTCCATATTATCCAATTCTTGAGAAAAAATATTGTTCGGAAGAAAAAATTCGCGTAGAATATTGAGTGAACTCAATATTTCTTTACTTGAAGCGGGATTTTTATCAAATTCTTCTTCATCTTCATCAGAGGATTCTGAAGTCGGATCTTTTGTAATTTCATGGAAGATTTCCTCATCTGTAAGTTGTCCATGGCATGGCAAGTTATCGTCCTCAAATTCACTTCAAAGTTAGAATCCTCAGAGGACGAAATAAATTTTGTCTGTACATGTTGAAAATTTTGGATAAAAATTTTAATTAAAAACCTGTTTTGTAATAAGACGACTGCAATATTACCTTTTTGAAACAATTACTTATAGATGAAGGTTTCACAAGCCACCAAGAGTTTTTATAATTAAAATGCATATAATTATGCATAGCAGTGAAAATGTTAACCGTTTTAGTGAAATCGGGAAAGGATTTTCCACTTTTCATAGCAGATATTTGTTTCCGTACAATGTTTTGCCTGTAGTAACACTTGAAGCTTTGAATTACACCTTGATCTAGAGGCTGGACAACTGCTGTTGTGTTAGCTGGTAAAAATTGCACGTCAATGTTTGTCAAAACTGCTGGTGTTTTATGGGACGATGCATTATCTACGAACAATATAATTTTGATACCTTGTTTTTCCATTTCAGCGTCAAGAGAAAGCAAAATCTTTTGCCATATATCCTGTGTCATCCAAGCTTTATTTTGAGAGTAATACTCAAGAGGCAAAGTTTTATTTTTGAAGCAACGAGGGTTTTTTGACTTGGCAATTACAATAACTTTATTGTGTCCGCCAGTCGCATCCTTTTTCACTTAAAGTTGACATCGGCAATGCTTTAAAAAAGAAGCCACTTTCATCTGCATTAAATATTTGTTCTGGTTCATATTGAGAAATCAAGCATCCGGAAATTGATGTGAAGTATGAATTGGCTGCATCGACATTCTCCTTGAATTTTTCTTAATGTCATGCCTTCTCTATTCTGCCAACGATATAGCCAGCCTGAGCTAGGACAGAAGTCTTCTTGCATTTCTACGGCAAACTTCTTTGCCTTTTCTAAAATCATTTGACGTGAAGTTATGACACCGGATTCCCGCATTTGCTCGAACCACAATGCGCCACTTCTACCACGTTTTGTAGACAATTGGATTCTTTTTGATTGATCCATAATCAAGTCCTTGTTTCTTATAATTCTGTTGATGCTTTATGTTAAATATATTTCGCGCACACTTCATCTTTGTTATTTGTTTAAACATCAGCAAGTACCTCTAACTTTTGTTGTAAGCTTAAACTTGTATGCTTCCTTCCACTCATATTTTCCTCTGTTTTTCTTTTACTTCTTTTCGTTCAATACATATTGTTTTTTCAAATGTACATATGTAAAAACCAATTTTTGTCAAATTGACAAGACAAAACATATGATTGGTAAAAGTGATGCCAAATGCCTAACACTTTGAAACATCAAACATCATATATATGTATGTACGCGTACCGGCGTACATGTGCAAGATCCCTCAAAAGAGAAACAAAGAAAATAAACAACAAAACATAGTTTTGTTTTCAATGCTCACTGGTGTATCATCGGTTTCAATTAACTTCGCTGGGTTGTAATTCGATTTTGTAACGTAAATAAATATTAATCGTGTGGGGTATGGTATAGAAATCAGTGGTACCTTAAAATGTTTGTTATGTCTAGCACTTTACAGCGAAATAAGATTTATTTAAATCGAACACACAGTTTTTGATCGGTGTGTAAATATACAATAAAAAAATGATAAAACTCTTTAAAAGTTTGACCAAACAAGTCACAATGTTAAACGGATGTGGACGCAGATAGGATGTTTTCGCTTCCGAAATTTCCCCAATTCCTTCTAATTTTCCTTTTCAGTTCAAAGGACTCCAATTCCCTGTAGCCTTCTCATTAGCATGACTGTCAAAAATTCGCGGCGCTAAAAACGGTCGCTGTAGACTTCCAAACGCCCTGCTTCGCCAACGGCCAGCTCTACATCGCCAGTTCGATGGTCAGGGGCTACTCGAATCTCATCATTTACGTTCCCAAGAACCACACAAATAATGTAGTATACAGAGAGGTTTTGAATTGAATTAACTCCGTGCTTCGGCTTGTTTTGATTCACTTCACTTTCAGCGTCTCGGTTCACTAAACCATGTAACCGGTAGTGATTGACTCAAATCTGGAACCAACGAATTAAAAGTGCTGATATTAATTCAATAAAAATTAGTTAACCATTTGCTTTGGATTTCCCTTTGTAAAATATGAAATTATTTTTTTATTTTTTATTTTTTTAAGAATTCAACTCTCATTAGAATATGAGCACTCCTAAAACTAAAATTAAATACCTCTCACGATTTTAGTTGCCTAGAAAAATGTTTTTCTTTCGGTCCCCGGTAGAAATTGAACGCTAAATCGACCGACTACGAAGCCAATACAATACCACTTGCACCACGGCCACGCAAGACTTATTCATTAAAAGCTTATGTAATATTGTAAAGCCTATGTAATATTCTGTTGAATATTCAACCGCCTTTTATAAAGTATTCATTATATCTACGCGAATGAAGTTCCTCGTATAAACTAGTTAAGAAATATAGCTCTCTCTTGACAAAGAAGAAGAACAATATTATAGAAGGCGGGCCAACTTTTACTGATTGGTTTTGATTTACAAATGATTATAAGGAATTTTATAAAAGTTCATAATATCCACATACGAGTACTCAGAGCCAAAACGGGTTAAAATTATTGAATTTTGTTTGGTTCCGTAACAATCTATTATTGCAATGCAAGGAAAATATCTCCAGCATTTTATTGCCAACAGCTCTGAACTACTGCAAACAAATATTCATCAGCCTGTTCCTAATAAAGAGGCTTTGGAGGTTATACGACAGGATGACAATGACCAAAACATGACTGAGGCGGATTTTAAAATCATTATTACGGACTGCGGAACAACACCTACGACATGTCAACACACTCATACAGCTGGCCACATATACAAAAGTCAAACAACCTAATTATGGGCGATGTAGCACATTTTTATTTAAATTGATGTATAAGTGAATTCGGGGTACAAAGAATTCGTGAGCGTTGCACCTGCGTCAATTACACCATTTCAAATGCACAGTTTGGTGTGAAACTTTGGCTTTTAGAGTCATATTTTTTAAAAGGTGATGATCAATATCTAAAAAAATACCACTGGGACGGTATACAATGGATCACTAGAGGCAAAATTCAATTAAAAATACACTCCATGAATTAGCGATGACTTAACTAGCGAAACAATAAGTACTCGTATAGATACATACAGGGCGATTCAGGATCTAGCAATGAGATTTCAAGGGGCTGTCAGGACATGGTGATACAAGAAAAAAATTTTATGGGAAGGATTTAAATATTTTCTAGTGCTAGTTCTCTATCCAATCTGGTTAGCTAAATGTTTTTGGAAATCTAGATACATTTTCTTTTCAACAGTGTATAAAAAGATAAGCAATAATCATTTATGTTATGAAACAGAGGCCCTCAAAATTAATTTTTTGTAACTTTTTCTTAAAAAAAAGTTACAAATATGATTCTTAAAAAAAGTTACATGCCATTTTTTTAAAGTGCGTTAATAACATACAACAGGTTTTTGATATGTTCTTTATTAGAGTATTTTTTATAATATGCAAGCGTTTGGGAGATAGAAGCAAAATAAATAGCCTAGATGTGGAATATGGCTTAAAGACAAACATGCTTATGCAACAACAATTGTTACATTGACAGCAACAAAATGGTTAAACGAATTCTGTTAAAAGTGAAAAAACTGATGTTTCGCTTCGAATTTAGTGTTTATTATTATTACGGTTTTTTATGAGATTATTAATTAAAATTTCGGTCATTGAATAAATAAGTGCAAAGTGTAAATCGTTTACAATGTAGCCAAATACGCTAATATTTTGTGAGTGTATGGATTTTGCAATGGAAATACTACAGAAGCAGTTCGTGAGTACCAACTGCGATTTCCAATCAGAAGAGCTCCACATTATTTTATTTTTTCTAACACGTATAACTGAATTAAAAACTCTGGTATCAATGGTAACGTTAATACGCGCCCAACTTACCTCAACCATACTACGGAGTCTTAAATAATCTTGCATAAGATTCCATTCAGATGAGAACAACGCGTACCGATGGTATCGTTCCATATTACTTCATAAAGTTACAAGAACTAAACGCTAATTATACTGAAAGAAAAATTGAATTTTGCAAGTGATATACATATTTTCAAACTCAAGAATGATCCTCAATTCTACAAAAAAAATCTGTGGACGTACATATTTTACAAGAAGAGGAGTAACAAATTTTCATAATCAGCTTATATGGGCTTATTCGAATAAACATGCTCATCACAAATGCAATTTACAATAAGAATTTTTAGTTAACATTTGGTTAGGTATTATTAGTAATAATATTTTTGGACCCTTCTTTCTTCCTGGCCGCTTAAATTCCCAAGTCTTTCTCAACTCTTTTACTCTTTACCTTTCAAAGTGGATTGGACATTCGGATCCAGTGTAGTGGCTCGCAAGATCCTATGACCTTGCAACCCTGATTTTTGCGTGGATTTATATCAAAGAGAAAGTTTCTCTAACAACACCGAGTACAAGAGATAAGCTTATTGGAAAGTTTCTGGAAGCATATGAAAATCTGCGAGCAAGTGAAAGGCCACTTTAAACCACTAAGTCGATCCAAACAAGATGCGAAAAATAAAGGGTCTTCCAATAGGGACTTGACAACTTTGAATTTAATTTGTGAACGCATTCTTTCACTAATCATCAAACTGTCACTGTCAATTGAAGATGCGCCAAGATGATGAATTTCATCGCAAAATCATCTTCAGTGACGAAGCTCATTTTTGACTTAATGGGTTCGTCAATAAGCAAAATATGCGTATGAATATGAATCACCACTTGATCCACAAAAAATAACTCTTTTATGCGGTTTGCATGCCGGCGGCCTTATTTTTTCGTCGACGATAATAATCGTCACGTTACTGTGAACGGTCAGCGTTATCGCGCCACGATCACCGATTATTTTTGGCCCGAATTGGAAGATATGGACTTGGACGACATGTGGTTTCAACAAGATGGTGCCACAAGCCACACAGCATACACTACAATCGATTTATTGGAGAGTAAGTGTGGTGAGCGTGTTATGACAAGAAATGGGCCAGTCAATTGGCAGCCTCGTTCGTGCGATTTAAGGCATCTTGACTATTTTCTGTAGGTCTCCGTTAAGTCATTGGTTTATGTCAACGCGCCGACGACATTGGAAAGGCTCAGAGCCAACATTGAACGCGAAATAGCGGCTTTTTCGGCCGAAATATGTGACCGAGTCGTTGAAAATTGGGTCCCAAGAATCGACCGCTGCAAACGTGCCCGCGGTGGCCATATGAATGAAGTCAAGTTCCATTCATAAATGTTTTGATTGTACTTCAAGCCGATAATAAAGTTTTTGAAATACTCGTACCTCAAATGGTTTGCGTTTTATTTAAAAAAAAATTATTCGAAAACCCTATACATTGAAAGAACGGACTGCAATTTGAGCAGTCTCTTTGATATAAGTTCTTCTTCTCAATGTAACGTATTTTTTTACGTTGAATTATTATAGGTTGTGCTCTTTCATTTTGTCGGCAGTAGATAATTGTAAGCTGCTTTTGGGAAAATTATAAAAAATACTCTAATAAAGAATATATCAAAAACCTGTTGCATGTTATTAACGCAAATTTTCGAAAAAAAAGAATAGCATATAATTTTTTTTTAAGAAAAAGTTATATAAAATTGATTTTGAGGGCCTCTGTTTCATAAAAAAAAATGTTTGCTTACCTTCTTATATACCGTTGAACAGAAAATCTATCTATGATAGCTTTCCAAAAACATTTAGCTGATCATATTCTGTTTGTTCGATAGAGTAATAAACTGCTTTAAGTGATTTTGTAAATGGGGGAGTTAAATTCCCCCCCGATAAAATTTTTTTCTTTTATCGCCTCTGGTATCTTATTGTTAGGTCCTGAATAGGAAATGTGTATAATAGCTAAAGCCCTTTGATTGCGAAAATAAGGATTTCCATATTTTCATTAAAATTGTTTAAATGAAAGGAAGTCACGTATTAATGAAATTAGAGCAACTTTAAAACAACTCCTAAAAAGGAGAGACAGTATATATTTTTTTAATCTAATCTATGACCTAAATACTAACGTTGTAAGTTTGCAAGCCGGTTTACATATATTTTGATTATTACCGTCGATATTAATATTAAAAATGCTGAGTATATTAAGACTATTACTAGACTATGCGAGACGTCTTTTTCCCATGTTATTTTACATACTCGTAAACTATAAAAAATAGTGGACTATAAATAAATATAATTAAAAAAAGAGACCCCTTATAATTCATGCGACATACATTTCGAAGAGACGACATAAATAAAAATTTGGAAACATTTATTACGAGAAGTTAATGCTTTTAAAATTGTACATACTTATTTCAGTGAGTTCGGTTGTTGTCCTTGCAATAATCGGAACAGAAGGAAATAACCGGAGGGTCTCCTTTATGACTTTTTCAAGATATTTCATATTTAGCAGATCCTGATAAGTTGGATGGGAGGAGCAATTATCGCCAAATATTTCTCGTTGCTCTAAAAGTGCCTTCTCCTGAATTTCTGGGTGGCGTGAAAGACAGTAAAGTGAAAATATGATGGCAGATGCTGTAGTGTCATGACCCTGTAAACACAAATAAAAATTAGATCAATAATTTTTTTATTTGATTTTTTTGTAGATTTTTTTGCTGTTTGGTGTTTCATCATGGAAAGACTTACGGGTACACCCGAAAAGCGCTTAAATATTGTTAAATTTTACTATCAAAACTCGTGTTCTGTGAAAAATGTTTTTCGCGCACTTCGACACTCTTACGGTCGTTATAATCGAGCTAGTGAACAAGCAATTCAACCCATAGTGACCAAGTTTCGCACTAATTTCAGGCTATTGG
Source organism: Volucella bombylans (assembly GCA_949129095.1). Lineage (NCBI taxonomy): Eukaryota > Metazoa > Arthropoda > Insecta > Diptera > Syrphidae > Volucella > Volucella bombylans. The sequence goes on from OX422144.1 coordinate 21,762,994, forward strand.
ACATCAAGCCACCTACCCGTATGCATAGAGTGCGTACAGAGGAAAATATTGCTTCAGTATCCGCCAGTGTTAATGAAAATCTTTATTTGTCCATTCGTCGCCGTTCGCAGCTATTGGGATTGTGTTACTCCACTACGTGGAAGATTTTACTCAAGGAACTTGATCTAAAACCTTATAAAATACAGTGAAAGAACTGAAGCTAAACCACCTACCACAGCCTCGAATTTTCTGTGAGTGGGCCTTAGAAAATCTGGAGGAAGATCCGCTTTTTATTATAAAATTATCTTCATTGACGAAGCTCATTTCTGGTTGAATGGGTATGTTAATCTACAAAATTGCCGTATTTGGTCCGATGAGCAACCTCGGGCAACACAAGAACTGCCAACGCACCCGGAAAAATTAACTGTTTGGTACGGTTTATGGTCCGGCGGTGGTCAACATTTACATGAAATAATCTTTAAAAAGTAAATGAACATATTTGCAATTTTTTTGATAATTAAAAACCAAACGCTTAAAAACTCACCCATTATATACATATACGTAGATTTATAGATACTAAATTGTTAGCCATATACAAAACCCTAAAATGGCACAATTTGAACTGTAAAGAGAGAGTTCAAAACAGGCTTAGTGTTTATAGTACATTAATAACTCGATTTTTATTATGACCAGCAACATAGTGTAAAAATTCTACGTTTGGCCGAAGGAATGTAGTATGCATCTGACTGCGCAATCACGTCAGAGCTTTCGAATTCGATGCCTTCTCCTATGCTCGACATTTAAATCGAATTAATTCATTCCCAAAATCAGTACAGAGTTAGCGTAAGCTTACCAATGAAGTTTCCGGGTCATTCACAAAGATCATAAAGTATCATAATATCTCTGCTATGTTTTCCCTCCGAGTAGGAATAGTTTTTGATCAGGTCGATGTCAATGTACAGCCCATAGACTACACTGCGATATTTTCGCTAACGCAAACGGAATCAATAAAAGCTGAAAGTTCATGCTTCGCCTTCGCTAATTTCATTCTTTTACGCGTTATAGCAGGGATGGGTCTACTCTATTATGGAGTCTTAGTGACTATTATATTTAAATATATATATAAAGTCACTAATCCAGATAGTGCCTGTCCTATCTTATTGCACACGGGATGCATCGCTTGGTCAATCAGATGCTCAAAAAGAATATTACTGTACGAAAATTGGTGGTGAGTTGGCAATACAAACTGTTAAATGCCCGAATCTGAATATTCCACATGAGTAGGTGTAAGATATGAAACATTTATTACAAACAACAGCTTAGTCCGGATATACCTGGAAAGAACTGCTGACTACCTGCAATTGGCTCATCTATCGCATCTAGGTTGGTGTCACATGGGTTAACTAGTTGACATATAATATGTCCCCTATTATGGTACTTTTGGCAAATTCATCAGTTTTTCCCTATATCCCAGTTTCCAGGCACTCAGCGATTTTGGACTATGAACTGTTTTGCTATCACACTGAAAGACATAACCGGAGTGCTAACGACCACAGTATAAGGTCAGAGTTACAGTATACATTTTCCAAACGTTCTCTTTGTGTATACGTATGTATTTAGCTTTCGACTCAACTTGATATCCAGATGGTAGCAAGTAATGTTGTCTGCTCAGCGAACACCTTACAGCCGTTCCCTTCAGGAAGTTTAAGTAGCTTATTGAACACCGTATTTCAAAGAGGAAGGAGGGCACTTGAAAATGAATGGTCAAAACATCGCGAAAGGCCAACACAGCTTATTCCTTATGACTGAAATTTCTTTCAATGAGGCAATCTTTTAAGTTTTCCCTTCTAGTGTGCTGTTGTAATGTAAAGAGCGATATTTATGCTCTGATGAAAATAAATGTCAATTAAGATTTTAAGAATAAATGAAAGCAAATGAAGAGATTTAAAGTCATTGAGACAAACATGAGGCATGTAATAATCACAATTACCTCCGTCCATAACCTGGGCAAAGGAAAACACAGTATCTACTCTACTTTTAAATTGTCTAAATATAATCTTTTATTTACCTCAAATATGAACGTAGACACTTCTTCAAATATCTCTTGGAAAGTCAGTGGCCTCCCATCAACTTCAGCTGTTATCAAATTGTCAAGAAAAGCCATTTTCGGCCTTTTAAATGTGATATCACCAATTTGTTCATGCAAACGATTTTCGCTGACAATTCTTCGTCTTTTATCTATAATCTGCGTAGTTAGAAATATAATTTGTGTGTTGTTTTCCCCTTAAAAATAAAAAAATAGTATATTCAATAACAGACCTCGGATAGCTCTTTTCTTAAAACGGCTAGTGCCTTCTTTTGCATCCTGTACAGCGACGTGAATTGGAACAGAAATTCAGACCGTTTGATAACACTAAAAACCCGTTCTTCTACTACGTGGCACATTCTAAAAAATTTAAAACAATTAGTTATTAAAATAAGATGGAAATCGATTTTTAAACAAAATACGTTACACATTGATTGCTGTTACAATATTGCTGTCCTTTCCGCTGATAGAATTTGTTTGAACACCCATTGCGGTGTCTGGAAAAATAAGGAAACATCCAAGCACGAATTTGTAAGTACGCATGTGAATGTGTCTCGAAAAAAGAATGTTCTTTAAAGATTAGTAAAATATATGTATGCACTGGTTTCTTTCAGATTGTCAAATGTATTTTGCTGTCTTTGACCGGTTACGCTGCTGGTAAACCGAACTAATTTTTCTGACATTCTCTAGATTTTTGAAAAATCTTTAAAGCAATACCTACAGAAAACATAACATGAGTTTAGTCTGTTCCCCATCGGGAGCGTCCCAAAGTGGCGGATAGCGTTGCCCTGCGAGTGGGTATGCAAATAGCTTGTACACTCTCAGGGTTGATGGAAATTAAAATACCATCCGGGGCCCAAAAACTGTCAGAGGTGGATACTCTAAAAAAAGGAGTGAAGTTACGTTTCAGGGAGTCGGATTTCCGGATTCTCAGTAACGGCGCGGGGGGCGGAGTGTGCGAAAACAAAGTCAAGGTCATCGAGATACAAAAACTGCAATAGAAATAAAGATGAGAGTAATAATAAACCGGCTGTCACTGCTAGCGCCGCCCAATTATCAAGGTTTCGCCTATCACTGACGTTGTCTAATAAAAAGCGGGGCAGAGCAAAGTACTGGTCTTATCTTAACGGTTTTCAGGCGACTCCACCGAGGCTTGCTACGATTTGACTAGTTACAAGCGGCCGGTCATAGGTCTTGTTGGCGGCAGGACCACCGGTAGTCCCTACCAGGAATTAAATCATGGCACTATGGGAGTCAAGAGCCCCTCGGATCGCTGTTCGGGCCGAACTTGTTAGAGGTACGTCCCTTGGGGGAGCGTTATCGTGGCTGGGTGCTGTGAACCTAAGATAAGTAACAGGTTTTAGGTGGCCAAGGGTGCAACTTGTGCCTCCAACACAGTTCAGAATTGGTATCTCAGAAAGGCTTCAAAGCGGTGGCAAGGCATATCCTTGCTCCGATAGATGTATGCATCCCGTAAACTTAAGTCTACATGGAAGGTGTTTACGTTAAAAAATTAGCTCAATGTCACTGCTCGCGGATGTGATAAATTCGAGACAATAAAAATACTACAACTCGGAGCGAAAATCGACGGTTTTATTGATTTCTACAAGAGTTAGCACAATGTCCATGGGGGAATTAAGAAAATGGGTACGCTTATACAGTCCGTTTTCCGGGAGGCAGAGTTAGAGATATCCGATTTGCGAAACGAGATATCTGATCTCCGGTAACAAATAATGATTCTCAGCCGCAATGCTAAGAAGACCCATTCAACAAAATGTTCACAAACGGATAATAACCAAACCGAAGCAAGCACGCCAAGCAAAGCGGCTGGTAAAGAAACACTGGCGATAGACAAAAACACAACGTCTGGCTGATCCGCAAAAAGAAATAGAAATACTGATATGGCAGGAAATTGAACAGAAGAGTAACCATCAACGCATCCTCCTCCGAAAAAGACGCGAATAAATTGGACAAGAAAAACAAGCGGACACAACAGAAAAACGGCGGGCGAAGATGTTCTATTCTCGCTAAATAAATCGACAAGTCCATCAGCAGTGGTCTATAATGATAAAATTAAGGAAGTGCTAGGAGAAAACGTGACGTTTAAGGAGGAAATCTGCGTAGCTTTATGTGAACTATGAATTCAAAATCGCGATGATTAAAACGTGAGAAAACGCGCTCAAAACTATACCCAAAAAATATATGAAAATCCTGCAGCTAAATCGAAATCATTACGAAGCGATTGTCTGCGAGCAATACAGAAACCTAATTGGAGATAACCGGCTCGCCGACACAACAAATAAGTCAGCAATTTGGGTTTGCGGCAACGTTTCCATCCAGGAAACGTACTAAAATAGGCGAAATCTACATATACTCGTATATCTGTCATATACCACTTAGCGCTACTATCGAAAGCTTCGAAATTATCTTGAAAACAATATGTAACTTCTCCTACATTTCACTATGGTAAAAGTATCATTTTCAGACAACGTGACACAGAGGTTTGTTTTATTTTATTATTTCCGTTTAAAGACTTTTCATTTTGAGAAATACATATATTTATATTGTGATAACCACTTAAATGTGAGCAGTGAGACATCTAGCAGAAAATGTTGATACTCGAAGATCAGAAGATTTCGATACCGGAATAACAAAGTCTCGACTGGAGAGTGGAATCGAATTTTCTAGCAAATTGGAAATTGTATGGGACGCTGGATGGCGAGGATTGTTCTCGAAGTATGTCATTCGAGTATAAATACCAGCATCCCAAAGGTATGCAAGTCAGTTCTAAAGTGTAATTTGAAGTGTTAATTAGGAGAAGTGATTAAGTGGTTTAAGTAAAAGATAAGAAAAGTATAAGTGGTTGAGAAATTGAATTGTACTGAGAGAAAGAATTAAATAGTGAATTGTAACTGTACTGAATAAAGGGATTTGTATTGAAAAGAATAAGTTCTATCATTTGTACCCACACAAACATTTTACAATATAATATATGAGATTTGTTATGATAGACAATCTTTCTATAGCATAGCAGAATCCATGATTTCTTAAATCACGAGCTTCATTTCCTCGGAGATTATATCTACTCGTACATATCCCTATCCATTTTTATTCATTTCATAAGTATTAATTTATACTTTTCTGCAAAGCATTGCCGCTTAGGGTTTTTGCAACATACAATCAATGACAAACAACTAATTTTTCCATCCGCATGTTGTATTTATTCAATATTTTTGACATTCAGACGTGATGTGGTGGTAGCTATGTTGTTTAATTGACCACATCGGTGTCCATTTATTACGTGAGGATTTGAGCGTGCATTCGACTGATGTGGACACTTTCAAAATATCAGCGGATTTTCATCCAATGATCTCTTAGTTCAAAAATTATTGTCGCTTACCACGAGTCTATTTTGTGCTTTTTTGAAGTCCACCAGCCTGATCTTGTTTATTTTTCAGTAAGTTGCATCTTCAGACTAAAGAGACAGTACATATTTACCTCTACTCCGAATAATTATTATAGTCTCAACTTTGTGCAAGTTTATAAGCTGGAGTTAATAGTTGCTCTTCGATATTTTGACAGAAAGAAGTAGCATCATCATGTGATCGCCAAATACGAGTATATTAGTATAAATATCCATTTTAAACAGTAGTCATTTTATCAATCAGAAAAAAACCTGCCTCAGCCAATACGTAGGTACGCCGCAAAGGTCCATCCGCCTGAGGTGTCCAACAGAAAGAACCTTCGAAACTGCAGACCGCCTACTGCGCTTTTGACAATACAGAATATGATTCAGTATGCAATACCTTATCTTGCAAAAGCATCTGTTCAACTGGTAAATTACATTAAAATTACAGCCCGTCTGGAAAGGTCTTTGTGACAGAATCTGCGGATAGGAATGTCCGCAAAGCGGTGATTACTTCGAGTATACGCGTAACAATTTCTATGATGCTACAAGGAGGGTCTATCAATAAATCCAATGATTGTGTGTATCCTGATGACATTACTAATTTATACTCTGACGTTCTCAAATTTATAAGAAGCATTATCGAGTTCCTAGTTAAACCAGCTTCCAGCACAAAACCTACAATATTTTTCATTCCACACAGTTTCGTTGAAATAAACTCTGAGGTCATTAACCACAGTGCCAAACATTTTAGAAGAATATCTTTCCACAAACAACTTCTAATAAAAAAATGTACCCGTGAAAATGGGTAATTCATACATTCATTGTTCATAATCTTGGGCTAAAGCCAAGTTTCATTGAAGAAGAAGAACTAGAAGAAAGAGATTAAAAGTAACACTGAATAGACCCTTCAAACCGTTGGAAGTGCGCCAGGTCACAGATTAATTCAATTATAATACCACTTCAATGCGAAAGTACGGCACAAAGAAATTTGATCAAATTTATCAAAATGCCTTTATATTTATCACATACTCTCATAGGAGAATGGCACGGTAGACTGAAGTAAAGGGATAATGCTTTTTTTTTTGCTTATTATAATTTGCGCTCGCTCAAGGGGTTTATGTACCCTTAAAATGTTTGCACACAGCGCAGCATTATCTTGAAGTAAAATGAATCAGCAAAAATTTGCTTGTCTACAATGGATAAATATTTAATTTTTTTTAATGAAACATACAATACTCGTACATACCACAAATCACATCAACAGTGCTTCTAACAACCAAAGGTTGTACATCGAAAATTTTGTCATTGTTGGCAGTTGTTCGTAGTAATTCGATAAATTTATCCGTTGTCTCATTCATTCCGTATAAAAAGTCTTGTAAAATTTTAAAATGAAATGAGGGTGTTATCATTTTTCGATGCTTGTGCCAACGTGGGCCAAAACTTGTGAGCAGACCATTACCCAACCACGGACGAATGAAATTGTAAAGATCGTCTTTGTACAATACCTGCGTACTTGACAAGATTACCTAGAAAATACGAAGAAATATATTTATTTATATAAAAACATAAATGTGACAAATATGATATGTATGTACTTCCAAATCCTTTGGGCTGGATAAAATAACGTATGGTTGAATACCGGCGAACAAGCGAAATATCTCGTAATTGTATATGTGACAAAATTTGCGTAGACATTGCAGATGTTCTAGAATTGAAAAAAAATAAATGAAATGATAAGAAACTTTTTAATGACTGTTCAAAAATATCATATCGCAAGATTTACAAAATATATTGTATCGTATGTGAAAGGTGGGCCATCCGTTGGTTTCTTTTTGAATAATATGTTATTTTGTCAATGACAGCTCTTAGGCGCTCAAAAAATTTACAGAAACTGTGTATTATATTTTCGCTGTACGAAATGGATGATCGATTTACGCTTGTTCAAGGTTGAGAAATATTGCAAAGCTACTTCCAAAGTCGATGCTGTGTTGCCGAAACAGTAAGAATTTTGAAAATAAATTTCGGTTGAAATAATGCTGGTGTACCCTAATTTGTGAAGAAAGTTCGTGAGACTGGTTTGCTGATTGATAACCGAACATATTTCCTGTTCGTCCTGTGCGCTTAACGGAGAATATTGTCAATTGACTCAGGAATTGAAGCAAAATGACCACAGTCAATGGAGAGTGCTACAGAGGCATGGTAAACAATTTTTATTTCCAGAAATTGAGTATTCGGACTTGGGCGAGCTATGGTTCCAGCAAGATAGGGCTATGTGCCACACAAGTCGTCCAACAATCGATTTATTGCATACTAAGTTCAATAATCGTGTAATCAATCATTTTGGTGATCTTGCTTGGCCGCCACGGAGCTGCGATTTGTTGCCGTTTGGCTTTTTTTTTGTGGGATGTCATTAAAGATCGATGCTATGCGAAAATGCAGAGACGATTGAGGCACTCTAGCACAATATTGGCCAAGCTATTCGTGAAATAGAGGCCAAAACCGTCGAAAATGTCTCGCAAAATTGGGTTCACAGGATGGCCTATTACCAAGCGAGCGGAGGCAGTCATTTAAATGAAATAATATTCCATAATTTATCGGAACGTTTAGTCTTTTCAATATAGTAACAATAGTTGAAAAATATTAAAGGTTTTTTTTTTAGTCTTTTCAAAAATAGACCAACAGATAGCCCACTCTTTATAATAAAATCTAACATCTTATATAACACTTGTATGAATGTTTATTTCTGTTGACAGAACTTTCTGTAATGATAACTTGCAAATTAGTTGTCAAATTTGGTAAATGTGTAAACTATTTTTGTCCAGTTTATCTTGCAGAAAATTAATTCATCATGGATAGATTCAACAACGCTTGCGTGAGGTATACAATTGCTTCCAAAATTATCGTTATCTGCGCTAAACTTAAACACCACATCGTACAGTTTACCGGGGCTAAACCAACATCTACGTGTGCGCCACTGGATAATACGAGTAACCATTCAGTACGACCACGTTCTGTGAGCACTGAAAAAATATAGCCAATGTATGTATACGGTCGTGACATTATGGTTTCTTACTACAAATATTTCAAAAATGAAGCAGAAGATCACGTTACGATAAATAGAGGTCGTTACTGTACCATGCTATACGAAAATTTAATACAAATGACATTGACCCGTATGATTATGTAAAGTACCCATCCACCAACCCATATAAACGATTTATTGGGTAATTTTGTGAATTGCGCACCCGAATTTACATACATCGAAAATAAACAACTGTTGATAGGTTGGAAGTGAATATTCTATCCATTATTTGCATTATTCCTGGAAAATTTTGTCAAACTCGGCTGGCGTGATGATTGAAATTTTAAATTATTTATGCCTTAGTGCTGATTATTTGTCAATTAAATAATAAAAAGAGAATGTAATACAATTAACGTTTGAGCACCAAAACTGGTTCGATTTGTTCACAAAAAAAAATTAAACGAACATGTTAGGTGTACGAAGCCAGAATGGAAGCCTGCAAAGATGAACATGGACAACTTATAGTAGAATCGCAGACTGTGATGCGAATATGGAAAGACTACTTCTGCAGATTGTATCATATAACAGCGGCAGTGATCAAAATACCGCTGTAAGGCATAATTGAACTATTTACCTTGAACGAAGACGATAGAAAATTGAATCCCCCTGATATAGATTAAGTTAAGGTAACAATATCAAAGCTAACGTTCAATATATTAATCTGTTAATCTGACCGTGCCAACTCTATAAAGGAATAAGTAGGTATCTTAAAAATCGCACATAAGCTTCTAAAAGTATTCATGGACAAGAATAGGAAATTGTGTTACTTATATTAAAACACTATGCGAGTGTTTGAAAAAAATTTATTACACGATCGCTGATTCGTTGTTTGAAGAAGCTAAAATTTAAAAATATAAAAAAGGCGTTCAATCCTGAAAAAGACATCTTTTAATCTTCTAGCTTCTTGTTTCTGAATAAGGTCTGAAAATATATGCATATTTTTAAGTTAGATATTATGCTTGAAGAAGGTGATTTTGCTTTCTGTAATTCGAAAGAAAGTTGCCGTATTTTTCAGTTTTTCGTTTTAAATTTAAATCTGTAGTAGAAAATAAAGGAAATACTTCAATGCGGTATTTAAGAGTAGAGTAGTGGCGGAATAGATAAAATCACCGAATGAATTTATGGATATGAATATAGACGAATAATTTATTGTTCTGACATTACCACTCTCTCCGCGATTAACGCGAATATGTGTGCTGCCTAAAAATATTTATTTCACTCTTCCGATCTTCAGAGTAAGCTAAAAATCGTAGGTCTACTTTTTCTGTGCACAAAATGACAAATGAAGAAGTGAAGCAACATTGTGTCTCCTGTAGCGTGTGAAAAAGAAAATGAAGGATTTTAGAGAAGCTAAAATAAGCGAAGCAATAAGAGGAAGGGATTGGGAACATGTTCAACACCCGAGGTATTGAAAAAATTTAAAACCTTAGATTCAAATGATTTCAAATTGGTCCAAACTAAATGATGAGACGTAATCGAATGCCTAATCAGTTGAGCTAGCTTAATTTTCTTTGCTGTTCTATTGTAGTTATAGACCCAGACAATGAGTAAAACTGTAACAATTCCGGATAAAATGGAAAATGAAATAATAATAATGCTGTTGGCAAAAAAATATTTGAACAAGTTGCAGTTTTAGTCCTAGACTTACAACAAGGCAACAATTTCGAATCTAATTGTTATGTTAAAAGTTAAGAACATTGCGTCGTCGCAAAAGATCCTCATCGATCTGGAAAACGCAAGTAACAGAAGTAATAACCAAAGAAATCTAAGTTTCTTTTCAATGCCTAGCAAGATTTTCTACTTAAGCTGTACATTGAAAAGTTTCTTCTTTGCGCTAATAGCATTGCTATTAAATGCAATGGTTAAACAGCCCTTGAGACAAGTCTTAGTTATCAGATAAAGGGGCTAAAAGATATTGGTTTACAAACCAGCCGCATAACACTCAATATCTGAATAGCATCAATAAGTCCGTGATCTTTTGAACGAAAAACAAATAAAAGTTTTTTACTTGTATAAGTTACGGTTAATCACAAACAGCAACCCAATTGAGGATTGATTGAGTTGGGTGCTTGGTTAACTGTACTAATAGCCAAATGTGTAAGCAAGCAACACGCCACATTTACAGCTTGGCCCACACAGTTCATCATCAACGGTACCTACAAATGTGTTTATCACAACTAGTTGGTACGCGCTTTACTTCTGAGAAAGTGCAAGGCAGTGCAGATTTGGAGTTCTCCCCGTTCAGTCGAACCCTGACTAGAAACTTCCCCATGAAGGGAAATACTATTTGTAATAATAAATTAATAAATTAAATAAATAAAGCAATAAAGTATACAAAAGTGAAACAAGTTGTTTTTAATTGGCGCCCAACATGCAGTGACGTGAAAAAAGTTTAAATTATATTGAAATAATGCACATTTGCGTTACTGAGTACAGCGGACTCACGAGGCTCTTAGCACTTTGTTCAGTGGTACATTTTCTTTAGAGATTAAAAATATCCCAAAATTGGAAAATCAATTGAAAATTGTTGAAAAAAAAGTGAAAAACAAAAAAATTAATGGAAACAGTTTGTCCAGTGATGTAAATACTTAAAAGATTATAAATATCTTAACTGTTAAATAACTAAAGTTTGCGAAAAATTTAAGAAAAGAAGACAATTGAAATCGACAAAAAAATAAATAAAAACTAAAATGTGAATACATAATACTATCTCATCTCATCTTTATAAATTCATCATCAGTTGTTGGAGAAATATTTTAATATTCAACCACGTGGAAAGAAAATATAATATTATCATATTATAACCAAAATTATTCCTAGATAAGTATTAAATATTGTGTTTAAAATTCATTATATTCAAATTCTATACAATTCTATATAATCTTACCGTTGCTGTTACGGCTTCTTTAAAAATACACGGTACATAAACCCCTATTAATTGTTTAAGTGATTTTTCCTCTATATTCCTATATTACTACGACTATAATATTTGCCTACTCTCGTTTATTACCCTAGTGTTATTGATTAATTCAAGTGAGTTAAATTCAGTTCAGCTGTTAGCTTTGTTTTGTTTCTGAGTAGATGATGGACTCAACTCAAATAAGTGCGATAGTTACAGCTGCAGTTCAAGCTGCAACTCAGCAGACTAGACATGAGTTTAAAGAAAGGATTGACGAACTGACCGCCCGACTAAAAGTATTAGAAACTCCTATTGCTGTTGAGGAATACAGACCAGTTAGTATAGAACCTAATAAAATCTGTAATGAGTCCTTAGATTTAGTAAAGTCATTGCCTGAGTTTGGTGGCGAACAGATTCGATATATTTCCTGGCGTCAAGCTGCCCATGCAGCCTACAAACTGTTCGAAGACCATGAAGGAAGTTCAAAGCATTACCAGGCAGTGGCCATAATAAGAAATAAAATTGTAGGTTCAGCAGATCAGATTCTTTCATCGTTTAATACAGTACTTAACTTTAAAGCAATCGTAGCAAGATTGGACTTTACATATTCCGATAAGACACCCATTTATCTCATAGAACAAGATATGTCAACATTACGCCAAGGCAGATTATCAATTGTCGAATTCTATGATGAGGTTGAAAAAAAATTGACTCTACTCATTAATAAGACAATAATGCTGCATAATGGCAATAAAAGTCTAATTGAATCCCTTTCTCAAAAATATCGGCAAGACGCTTTAAGAATATTTATTTCTGGTCTACAAAAACCTATGTGCGATATATTATTTTCATCTAGACCTACAGACATGCCAGCCGCTCTTGCTCTTGCACAAGAACTTGAAGCTAACCAGGCAAGGTATAATTTTGCAAATTCTTTTCTAGGTAAAATCGAACGCCCTACTTCATCTAAACTGAATAGCTACCACAATCAGTTCAATCAATATAATTCACCTCACTATAAGCAAATTTCTGCTAACCAAATACATCATAGGCCAACTGCCATGGAAACAGATCGATCTCTTTCTCAATATCGGAATCCAACTAATTTTGGAAAACCTGTACAGAATCCTAATCATATTCCCATGTCCATGGCACCAATTCCTAATAATTCTCAACAATTGACACAGTATCCTAATCAATATCAAGGGGCTATACAGAAACTAAATAATTTTCAAATGCATTCCAACAACCCAAACCGACATCAAAGCAAGCGACATCGCGAATCTGACAGGCAAACACATCCTAAACTGCAAAGAATCAACCATTTGAACCAGATCTTATTATCAAACAACACAGGTTTAGACAACCAACACTGTCCGTACGGATGTAACGATACAAACTCGGCTGATAGAGAAGGAAATTACTGTGATGAGGATTTTTATGAAAACAAGAGTAGCAGTACAGAACATAACGACTTACCAGAGACATTTGATGAGATTAATTTTTTAGGGAAAGGTCCCTCCTGCCATACGTCAGTCGAACAGTGGCAGGAAGGGAAGTAAAGCTGCTAGTGGACACCGGAGCTGCTAAGAACTACATCCGAAATCTAAGCTTCCTTAAGGCCGTCAAGCCGATTACAAAACCATTTTATGTTAAGTCAATACACGGAACAAATGTTGTCACATCAAAATGCGTTATTAACCTATTCAATAGTAATACTACTTTTTTCTTACTGCCAAACCTTAAAACGTTTGACGGAATCATTGGTTTCGATTTTTTAAAAGAATTAGGTGCACAGTTAAATTTAGAGAAAGGAATAATAACGTATAATGGGGGTGAGGAGAAGTTGTTCTATTTTTACTGTGGAGATGTTAACAGTATTTCTTTAGTAAGCAAACCTGTCTCTTTAGATGTAAATAAAAAAATTTCCTCATTAATAACTCGACACAGAAGAGTTTTTGCTGATCCTAACGAAGCTTTGCCCTTTAATACAAATGTTGTTGCAACAATAAGAACAACTGACAATGACCCTGTTTATTCCAAAGCCTATCCATACCCCATGTCTGCAGCTGATTTTGTTAGTAATGAGATAGATAGTTTACTTCAAAATGGTATAATAAGGCCATCACGATCTCCCTATAACAATCCTATATGGATTGTTGACAAAAAAGGGGTTGATGAGGCGGGAAAACAAAAAATGCGCCTAGTAATAGATTTCCGAAAATTGAATTCTAAAACTATTAGCGACAAATATCCTATTCCTGATACTTCTACTATTCTTGCAAATCTAGGAAAATCGTCTGTATTTTCAACATTAGATCTCAAATCTGGTTTTCATCAGATTAATTTAGCGGAACGGGATAGAGAAAAGACATCCTTTTCAATAAATAATGGAAAGTATGAATTCTGCAGATTACCTTTTGGGTTGAAAAACGCGCCAAGTATATTTCAACGTGCAATAGATGACGTTATTAGAACAGAGATAGGTAAATGCTGCTACGTTTATATTGATGACGTCATTATTTTCTCGCAGACGGAAGAAAAACACCTAGAAGACGTAGACAGAATATTGCAGTTGCTATTTGAAGCTAATATGCGGGTCGAACCAACGAAATCTAAATTCTTTAGAGACGAACTAGAGTTCTTGGGTTTTGTAGTATCCAGGAAGGGAATAAGAACCTGTCCCGAAAAGATAAAAGACATTATAAACTACGAAGTTCCACGCACCCTACGAAGTTTGCGATCTTTCCTCGGGTTGTCTGGATACTATAGGCGGTTCATTAGGAATTACGCCCAAATAGCAAAACCACTTACGAAGTATTTAAGAGGTGAGAATGGTAAAGTAGGGACAAGGTCGTCTAAAAATATCAAAATAGAGTTAGACAAAGAGGCAATTGATGCCTTCAATAGAATAAAAAAAATCCTAGCATCCGAAGACGTCTTACTACTCTATCCAGATTATGCAAAACCATTCGACCTTACAACTGATGCTTCATGCCATGCGCTTGGCGCTGTCCTCTCTCAAGGAGGCAGACCAATAACAATGATTTCGCGTACATTGTCTTCTACAGAGGAAAATTACGCTACAAATGAGCGTGAATTATTGGCAATTGTGTGGGCGTTGCAAAAGCTCAGAAACTACCTGTATGGGGCAACTCGGTTGAACATCTATACAGACCATCAACCATTAACCTTTGCCATTTCGGACAAAAACCCAAACACAAAAATGAAAAGATGGCGAGCTTTCGTAGAGGAGTTCTCACCGATCTTTTTCTACAAACCTGGCAAGGAAAATTTTGTTGCCGACGCTTTGTCTCGGCAACATATAAATGCCCTGGAACAGTCTGAATGTTTGGACTCTATGACAGTCCATAGTGAGGCTTCTTTAACTAAAACAATACGTACTGTGCAAAACCCATTGAATTGCTTTAAAAACCAAATTGTTCTTAACCAGGGATCAGGGTCTCTTAAGAAAACAAAGGTAATTTTCATGTCGCAGATGAGGCATACCGTAACATTTGATGACGTAAATAGCCTCTTCCCAATTTTTAAAGACGTTATCAATCCCAACGTGGTAAATGCAATTTATTGCGACTTATCTGTTTTAGCACAAATTCAAAACAAGCTAATCACTTTGTTTCCTTCGGTAAAATTCTATCATACAGGAAAAATTGTAACAGATATTTTTAACCCAAACGATCAACAAGAAATTCTGGTTACCGAACATAACCGAGCTCATAGATCTGTTCGCGAAAATGCACAACAGGTCCTAAACGATTATTACTTTCCTAAAATTAAGAAAAGATTAAAGGAAATAATCTCGAATTGTAAAGTCTGTTATGAAGCAAAATACCAAAGACATCCACCTAAGCATGAGATAGGAGAAACACCTATACCATGTTATCCTGGGGAGATACTTCATATGGACATTTATTCGACAGCGCGTTCTTATTTCTTAACGTGTGTGGATAAGTTTTCCAAATTTGCAATTGTGAAACCAATTAAATCGCGTGCAATTGTTGACATAAAAGAACCGCTTTTAGAAATATTAAATCTTTTCAAAAATATCAAAACTGTGGTCTGTGACAATGAGAAGTCTTTTACCTCGGAAAGTATAAGGTCATTGCTAAGGGATCATTTTGATATAACTATTTTCACTACACCTGCCTTTCATAGTATAACAAATGGACTGGTGGAAAGGTTTCATAGCACTCTCTCCGAAATAGCAAGCTGCATAAGATTGGAAAAGAATATCAGTGATACTGCTGAACTCCTTTTACTTGCCACATGCAAGTACAACAGGACGATTCATTCAGTCACTAATCACAGACCAATTGACATTATCCATTCTATTCCGACTGCATTAGGAGATGAAATTAGGAAAAAGATCACCTACAACCAAAAAATCTATCTAAAATACCACAATAAAAATAGACAAACCCGAGTATTCGAACCTGGTGAAAAAGTCTTCGTAAGAACAAATAAAAGAATTGGAAATAAATTTAGCAAACTCTTTCTTGAAAAGACTGTTCAAAGAGATCTAGGTACAACCGTTCTAATTGACAATAGGAAAGTACACAAAAACAACCTCAGGTAGTATCGCGCGCTTTATGGACTGAAACTTTTGAGAACTGTTTTCAGGACAAACTATTACGCTGAATCTTTTAACGTTATTTGCTCTTGAATTAATCAAAAACGTTTCTCTTATTTCTTATCTCTTTATTTTTTACTTTTTTTTAAATTCAACATATCTATTACCACTTATATTCTTATGAATTAATCTTTCGTTAAATATGAAAAACAAACAGATTATTGAATCATTATATTCTGATATTAGTAGTTATATAATTTAAAAGACGAAAGTAAGACTATAAAAAAATAAAATATTGAGAAAAAATCACAAAAATCCACATAAATAGTACTCCAATATAAATATAAATATTAATATACTCGTAAATATAGATGTAAATGTAAATATAAAAATGTAATTTTAAACAAACTTAAATATTGGAATTATTTAAAATACATAAAACTACAAGTTTTGTTAAAAATATTGTAATGAATACTGTTAAGATATCAAAATTCCATCGAAAGAAAGCCGTGGACGACTTCACTTAAAAGGGGGAGTAGTTACGGTTAATCACAAACAGCAACCCAATTGAGGATTGATTGAGTTGGGTGCTTGGTTAACTGTACTAATAGCCAAATGTGTAAGCAAGCAACACGCCACATTTACAGCTTGGCCCACACAGTTCATCATCAACGGTACCTACAAATGTGTTTATCACAACTAGTTGGTACGCGCTTTACTTCTGAGAAAGTGCAAGGCAGTGCAGATTTGGAGTTCTCCCCGTTCAGTCGAACCCTGACTAGAAACTTCCCCATGAAGGGAAATACTATTTGTAATAATAAATTAATAAATTAAATAAATAAAGCAATAAAGTATACAAAAGTGAAACAAGTTGTTTTTAATTTATATTCGTTCAAATTGTAAGGTTTTTGATCCCTACCAAACAATAAGAGTTGTGGAGGTCCTCGAAATAGGCGTCAAGCCATTTATTCAAGTTTGGAAATACGAAATAGTCATTGGAGGATATGGCAGATGAAGGTGTGGTTCGTAGCTCAATGCATGATATTTTGCCGTGACGACTACTTCCGTTCATACTCCTGCATTTTCTTAATGCCAGAGCGCTTTCTTCTTGGCCAAATGTTGTCATTATTCTTTCAAATCGTCATCGAATCGGTCTAATAAGTTGGCATTATATTCGCCGTTGATTGTTTTTCCCTTTTGAAGGTAATCGATGTGGATTATATCACATGCATTCCAATACATTGTCGCCAATACCATGTTGACCGTCAGACTCACCCTGGCCTCCTTCGGCACCGATTCGTTTAAAGAATCCACTGTTTCGCCGATGGCTTTGTCCGGTTTATTTTAGCATGATCCACTGCTCTTCTTCTTTGCAACAATTCAAGCGGTTATTTGCTTTCAAAGACTGTTACAATGCGGGAAATTGAAAAAGTTACGGGCTTATTTATCCACTTTCGTACAAAAATCTCTTTAGAAGGGTTCTTCTTACTAACAAGCAAAACACTTAAATAATTATAACATACATGGGCTCAGTCGTGAACTTTCAAGGAAGTTGCTGAAAGAGCTGAAAAAAAAATAATTGGATCACCCAAATTCAATAATACAAGCAAACTTTCCACCTCACTGATTTGATAATTCAAAAGGATACTATTCGACGCAAATTTAGCCATTATGGAAATATGTGGGATAAATACTTAGATGTATTAATACTCGTTATATATTTCGTTGCTTAATAAAACAAATGAGATGTTTCAGAGGATCTAGCTGTGCAACTGACACAATATCTAACCACCTTCGAGTGCACAGTCCGGCTCAACAAAATATATATCGTTATCCAAAATTTTGTAGCGAGGATTTTGAAGATTTATTGAATATTATTTGTGGCATAAGACGTGACTACAACGATTCTTCATAATGATTTATATAAGTTTCCGATTATCAATGTATCCCAATGTCCCATATACGTGTTGTAACAAACTTCGCGTTGCCAATAAATGGTTAATTAAATTGATGTATCGCTTTTGTTATTTTATTTAAAACATTACATTTAGCCTTACACTTACCATAGGGCCGTGTTCCAAACTGAGTTAAATTTCCAAAAATTGGTGTTACCTTTGGACCTGGAAACTTATTAAGATACTCTATTCTCATTCTATATTGCCGGTATTTCCAACAAACAAATGCAAAACAAATACTAAATACGATTATAAGCACTGCAGTTAAGCCCATCTCGGTAAGACTATTTTTATCCTTAGATTTAGAAAATTCAACAAGATCCGTTTGCAATCGCTGCCTTCCAGCTACTGAGTTCGTCCTGGATGAAAACCACAATTTTGATTTATTCACATGGTCAGACTCTTACTAAGCTATTATGCATTTAATGGCATTTTACTGTCATGTTGACTAATGAGAACGGAAAGTACGACTGCAAAAAAGTCTCCAGAACAAAATTTCTTGAGTCATTTGCAAATGTTTTGTATTGAGTTGAGTGACAGCTTAGCTATCAAGATGGTGTCTAGCCGGCATAATGAACGAAGTTGATTTCTCTACATGAAACGTTCCGCCTGAAAAAGTGATTGCGGGTGATGACTACTTTATTGTTGAAACAAGAAAGTAAGTGAAAAAGTGACTCAATATGTATGGGGTGATTATTAGTAAATTATCCGTAAAACGTTTTAAATACGACCATTAAAAGATAATATATACACATTTCTGATCAAACTGGTTGAACTGACTAAACAGCGACGGACGAGGTTAAAGCTGCATTAAACCTTTTTTTTCAAATTACTGATTTGCCCGTACTTTATGGTTTAGCTATATAGTTCCACTTTTTTTAATTTCAGAAACACAACACTAGTCAGTGAGTAAATAATAAGCACAAATTAATATAGCTTAGTGGATGGATAAATTATACTGTGAACGAGCAGAAGTACGAAGGTCGTTGTAGTATAGAACTAATACAACATCATTCATTTAATTTTATTGTACATAGAATAAAAGGACTGCAGTAGCTGCACAATTAATTTACTCGTACTCGATACTTAATTTAGTTAAATGGCGCTACAGTCCGGAGAGAACCTGCGCTTCAACCAGTAAGCTTCTCTGCTTATTAATTTTTTCTTCTTCCTTCCAGTGCCAAATGAGGTATTCCTCTACTACGACTCTACTACAAGGTTTCTTTATGCTCTACGCCTCTGGGTCGTAATCAAAAACTTTTCTTTATGGTGTGGCGCTAAGGTGTCCAATCAATCTTCATGTCATTGCCATCTTATGTTTTTATGCGTAGATTTCCTGTTAAACCTCTTCTTTAAGAACCCGTCAGTGCAAATGGGACAAAAAAGTACTCGAAGAGTCTTGATATCAGCACAAACTTTTAGAACATTGTGCTTTTGATATTAGGTGGCGAGTGCTGCACACATTCTAAGTCTAAGCCCTTTTTAACATCAAAGATCTCACTGAGATTTATTCCGCCGTTTGTGGAAGATCAAGCGTTTTCAATCCGCATTCTGCATGATCTGATCAGTTGAAGAGGAATACCTTTCTCAAAATATGCTTAAAATGTCTATATGAAGAATAGTATCGATCTGATCTCCTTGAGATTTCTTCAGGATATGCAATTGACCCCGAATTACGGAATTAACGCCTCTTAACCATAATGCCAACTAATTATTGATTAATGACTTCAGAACCGAAGTCAAGGCTTTCAACGCCAATTAATTTTATCTGGTAAACGGATTATTAGCACCAAGTCTGCAGAAATGGTTTTATCATATCCACATCGGCCACAGGACGTTCGAACTTCTGTAACATTAGAAAATGTTGGTGAGAGGGTGACCGAATACCAACCTTGTATTGACGCATATTATCCTAGATGCGGGTTTATATAAGACATTCGTTCGCGTGTCAAAAGCTTAAGTATTTTCTTCTATGTCTGGCACTTAACACAAATCCCCACCCTTATAGGCGCTGTTTTTGTTTTGTGAATCTCATGGCCTCTCTTTCGACGTCTACGCTTACAGAAACCAGTATGATCCCCGACATAAAGAGCCAGGAGCTATTCCCATCTTCTTATAATGCTTTTCGAGGTGACGATCAATCTCTCTTCATGGTTAATGATTCTGATCTCCTTATAGTTGATTCTCCATGCAGAGGTGTCCTGCTTGCCATTCACAATAGTCTCAACTCTTCTGGCATCCCTATCTCTTATTCTGTCAAACTTGACTTTGTTTCAATTAAAATAACACTTTCGATTGACCAACCTATTAACATAAGTGAATCCATCGACGATATCCTTATCTTTTGTGACTTTAATCTGTCTCTGCTGAAGTAGATTCCATCGAATGATCACTTCTTTTTTACAAAGTCAAAAGCTAGTTCATCCAAGGAATATCTATTCACTGATCATAAACGGACTCAAGCCCGTGTCAAGTAAGTGGCTTCCCTAGCTCCATCGGTAGGCAACTAGACCTTATTTTCACTAGCGATCCCATTAACTCCCTTAATCCTATCAACTATCGACAACTTTCAACCCCCTCTTAATCTCTCATTTTTCCATAACTCTTCACCCCAGATCATTTCTTCCATTATCTATCTTAGCAAATCTTCTTTCGATTTTACCAACCTATCTTTATCTGATGCTCAATTTCTTACAGTGAAATATTTAATTCCATTTCTCTTTACGTCCCCTTTTCTCTTCATAAAACCTATTCAACCCCCTCCCCTGATATAACAGAAAACTTTATTCTTCACGAAACAAAAAAAAAAACAAATTATGGGCAATTCTTTTTCTCACCAATTCGTATTCTGACTACTCTAACTATCTTGGAACCTACCTCCAATTCAACCAGCTCTATAACTGCCTCTATTTCTCGCCACAGCGCATACCAAAGTTATTAACGACCCTAAGATATTTTGTCAATTCGTCAACTACATAAGAAAATTAGACGGTTATCCCTTCTCTCTCGTTCGATAATATATCATCGACCGACCCACATACTATTGACAACCATTTTGTTTTTTTAAACAATCATTTTCGTACCTGACCCCATATATTTCAAGTACCTTCCAAATTTCTCCATTCGCCTACACTTATCGAGGAAAAGTTAGAAAATCTCAATGAAGAATTTTTACGTCGGAAAGACGGGCTCCTAGCAATATTTATTAAGAAGTGTGCCTCCAACATTTGGCAACCATTTTTCTCCCTGTTTCATCTGTCAAAGGGGAATTCCCTAAAGTTTGGAAGACCTCTTTCATAACCCCGGTTATGATCAAAAAGTGATCAAAGAATGAAGTAACTAACTACCGTCCCATTTCTAAGCGTTCTCACAAGTTCAAAGCTTTCAGTGCAAGTCGATTGCGGAAAGGTTGATCAACTACTACAAACTTACTTGAATTCGGACCCTTTTCGCTTGCAGCCCTAGAAAATGGCAACGAAATCGATGTTACTGCTACAGGTTTTGCTAAGGCATTTGATATTTGATTGAAGAAATATCACATCAATTGTCTTTCCTAAGTTTTGATATTATTTAAATCGATATCTTCTTATCTGGAAAACCGTTATTATAGCGTTCGTTTTAGGTCAGCCTTCTCAACCCCGTTTTCGCCACTTCCGGCGTCCCACAAGGCAGCCATCCCCCAGGCAGCGTCCCCTTTTTTTCATTTTAACTATGAACGATCTTGAGAGGATTATTAAACTCTGCCCCTATCCATTTACGCCTACGACACTAAATTCTCCATTTTTTCACCCCAAGACTCTATTCTAATTCAAGAAGACCTCGATAGATTTTCTACTTGGTGTCAAATAATGTCTCCAAATGTGAATCTATGCCTTTATCACGTATTTTAGGCATGGCCGACCTGTACGCCAGGTTCAACCCCTTCTTGCTCCGCTAAGGATATATCAACAACTGCCTGGCAGGCGCTTATGTCTTACAGGTACGTGCGTGGCCAAAAAGAGTTTTAACTCCCTTTCCGCAGGATTTAGCCGCACTTCGTCGCTCCGCTAAGGCTATGTTAACAACTTGCGCTCCCTCCCACAGTGCATGGACGTTACTGCTAGGGAAATTAACCGTTTATATTAAGTAATATGTTGAAGAAAGTATGGCATGTTTAGTACAGTTGGAAAGTTCTTGAAATTAAGTTTCGAAGTACTGTAAAAAAAACCTAAACTCGATACTAATTTTTTTGAAAAATAAATATTTTTTCGCTAAAATTATAAGCAGATTTTTCAAAAATTGATTATACGAGTATGTATCTTCAAAACTTGTAAGTATTATTTTTTTCCAGAATTATAAATGTCTTTTTAGTCATTTCCAAACCGCTTTGGATTTTTACTTCTGATGTGTCAGACTATAGAATAAAAAATTTCAGGAAATTTGGAGCTGAGTAGTATTCGGAACTGCACCCCAAAAAATAACTTAAAGATTCACATTAATTATAATTATAATATTAATTTCGTATTACATATATATATTGATGAAATTAAAATACCACCTACACCGATAGGGAAACATGAGAGCTTCAAAATCCCTCCTTCTGCTTCACACGCAAGCAGACGAAATGAGCAGTGATATCACAAAAACATAAACAAAGAAGAGAGCAATGCGTATACAAAACAAGAAATATATGTACATACAACTCCCAATTAACAACCAGTTAATTACTCACTACCAGAAGCTTCTCTGGTTAACCAAATCAAAAGCGAAAACAGTTAACTGGAAGCATGCTTGGCTGATGAACAACAAAATTCTTGAGTGAAAGAATGATGGAGACGCAGTGGTGGAAATTGAATTCGCTCTCGATGTACAATAGAACAAATTGTTTAACTCCATTTTCATACGTACACACTCACGACCAAAAAATAAGGTCGCCAATCAAGAAGAAAATGAAATGTTAAAAATTAATTTTGAAAATTTAAAACTACGAGTGTATAAACGAAGTTAGTGTTTTTTTAATATACGCTCTTGAAGAACTAATTGGAATATTTTTTAGTTAAATGTTAGCAACTTTTTGCATAATATCGACATTAGCCGTGTTTTATTGGTAAGTGGCTACACAGCTCAGCAACGAACCCCAATAACACGCTTTACTCACTCAAACACTCACTTTCAGTCTATATTTCAAAGTTGGTACGCGTGCCAGTCTAAAAAATCACTTGTTGACATTTGAATATGCTTACGGGTATGTTCGAAAGGTATGTCGAAATCAGGGATCTCAAAGTTGCGAGGAATCTCAAAAGTTGCTGCCAGCTTTTGCTCTGGTGTAATTACGGATCTCATAATGGTGTTTTGACATGGATATGTCTAACCGCTTGTCTTTCTTTAAATTGTGTCCGTCACAAAATGTGTCCCAGTTTTTGCTTTTTGTGCGTATTTGGTGTTGTTGTTGGGTTTGTGTGCTTCACATCGAATCAACTGTGTACAGGAATGGGATATTGGAGAAAAGTCTGTGCATGGACACATGAATCGTCGTCGCTCTGTTTCTCGACGTGTTGTGTGTGTTACAAATATACGTTTCATACTTTCAATTTCAATTTTCACTTTATTTATTTCAATTTGATTGGAACAGTATAAATAAGACATATATCGTCTTTTTACAATACATAAATTAGATTTGAATTTGGAAAGGGTAATTTATTTTAATGTTTTAATTTAAAATAAATTATTCGCATTCTAAATTAAAGAATAAAAATTAATAAGCCAAAAATAAATAATATAATATATGCAGTCCGGGATAATGAGAGGAGTAACAAAAGGGGGGTAGGCGTAAAAGATATTAATAGAAGATTAAGTGAAGATAAGGGAAAAAATAGGAAAGAAGAATTAGGAAAGCTGTTATTGATGTTACTTAAGGTGTTCCAGTGCTGCATTCGTGAATAATGTAGCTCCCATTGCTTGCTTAGCCGTTAAATGCAGTGTGTTCAAAAGCCTGGTAACACAGATAAAGAAGAGGCGCGAGGAGTTTAAATAATTATATACAGGTATTATAAGATTAAGTGTTCTGGTAGATTGAGAAAATCGTATTTTGTCAAATAGGTAAGCAGGAGATTTATTTTTAATAATTTTGTGCATGAACACACAACATTTTAGGTCGAGAGAAATTTGAGGGAACAGCCTAGAAAAGAGTTATGGTAGTGTGATGCGTGGTTGTATCGGGGAAGTCCGTAGACATACCTTATCATATCATTGAAGGCTACGAGTAACTTATGTTGCGAAAGGGGATCAAGCTTGCAGTAGACAACAGCAGCGTAGTCAATTATAGGCAGAAACAGCGTTTTCACAACTCTGAGCTTTGTGCTTATAGGCGTGAGGTTAGAAGAGGGCCAGAGTTTATACAGTCCAGCGTAGATTCGCCCAGTAACATAATTTATATGGTCAACAGCGGAAAGCGATATATTTAATTTGTAACCCAAATTAGTAACCACGTCAACAAAATTGGTGGTATTCCGTCCGTGTCGAAGTGTTGTTTTAATATTAAAATCAGTTGTGATTTTATTGGGTTGAGATGAAGTCCATTACAGATAGACCAGTAATAAATGTTGGACAGGTCTTCATTTAATCTGACGACTAGGTCCTCAACGAGTCCAAGGGGTCGGGAAATATAGATCTGTACATCGTCAGCATATAAGTGGATATCAGCATTAGAACAGACTTTTGGTAGATCATTGACAAAAAGACAGAATAAAATCGGTCCAAGTATAGACCCCTGAGGAACTCCTGCAGCTAAGATGCCGAATTCTGACGAGGCGTTGTTGTGAACGACTCTTTGATAACGGTTGTCGAGATAATTGTAAATTAGGTGAACTGAACTTTCACTAAAGCCGAAATATAAATATAAGAAGTCAAGCAAACATAGCACGGTTAAGTAGTCCCTGTCAAAATGAACACTTATGTCTTCGAGAATTTTGACCATGGCTGTAGAATAGCTAGGGAATAACAGACTGTGTTGCTGGTTGTATTTTACAATTTCGTGAGCCAGAGCTTTCTCGAAGACTTTTGATAAACATGGTAAAATGCTTATAGGTCGAAAGTCAGTTGGAGAAGTTGGCTCTGGCTTTTTCGGGACGGGTATGTCTGTGGCCAACTTCCAACAATCAGGAAAAGTGGAAGCAGTTATGCAAAAGTTAATTATATGCGTGAGGCAACTTAAAATGTGAGGTAAAATAACCTTCAAAAAACGGATAGGTATTCTATCTTCTCATATAGCATTCGATTTAAGGTTACGTATAATATGCACAACGTCAAGCTCTGACACATCATCAAAATCGAATCCTTTGTGCATATTTCTTTTCTTTTTTTGGTATAGTTCTTAGCATTTGATTTCTGATTTTTGTTTTCTTATAGGTAATATCATAAATATATATGTACATAATTTTTGAATTTGTGTTTTTTTTTTTAACCGGGGTAAAACTTTAAACCATTTCTTTTTTTGCACAACCACTATATATTCTATTTATTTTCACTCGTAAAACAGTTAAGGTTTTTTCGTCGTATGCCTATATGACATATCCATGTGCCAATGTATCTGCATGTCGTGTAGATACTTTCAGCAGTTTACTGCTTTTTTTTTTCTTCTGCTGATCGTCTTTTATTAGAATAGAAGAAAGGAGCTACTGAAAAGCTGCTTTATTCATCCTTAAATATCTGAAGAAAGATCTCTCGTCACCAATTTGCAGCTCTCTTATAATATAGGAAAACGTTCATCCCTCACTTTTCTCCACGACTTCGCCCAAAACTTTTGTTTTCTTTTCTTTTTGCAATTCAAATGCATCTTTTCACAAATTATATAAAATACATACTCAAGGAACAAATCCTTAAAAAAACAAAGTCAGACAATCTGTCAGCGCTCCCTGGATTTCAGAATTCCTAAGTTCTATGTTCACTTTTATACTCACTTATTTACTGACCTAATTATCGTCACTTTTCGTTTTTGCTGTTGTTTGTCACGGGATATTTTACTGAGCTGCGTAGCCACTTCCTAATAAAACACGGCTAGGTATTATTGTATTGTCTGAAATAAATATTGAAAAGGATGAAAATATGTATGTACGAGTAAGTGCGAGTACTATACTGTTAGTGGATTTCGTTCTGCACCATTTAATAGAATACAAAGAGAAGTAGGGGGTGTTATGGTATATTTAAAAGACAATATCGGGTACGTAAGAACTGAAGAGACCTACATATCATACGAATGTATTGCATTGAATATCAATAGGAGAGGACTTTAAGCCACCATACTTGCAATATACCAACCTCCTGGACTAAATGCAAAAAATTTCACTAATGGATTAAATCAAAATATACTCGTAGTTACAATTGATAAAAAAAAACATTAATAGTTATTGATGATATTAATATAGAGAAAGTATAATACATTATATACATTTCTTAATTATTGTAATATTGTGAATAGTCCCGCGTACCGCAGGCAATGCAGACTACTACTCCAACTAGAGATAGAGAGAGAAGGCGAGATAAAACCATAGAGGTATCAAAATTAAGAAAATCTTAGAAATTGAGGTGGTTAATTGGTATTTAATGTAATTTCTTTTTTGTAGATAAAGTGTTGTAATTAGTAATAATTAATGTAAATAATAAAATACTTTTTTATGGAGAAACGTAATAGTATTTATTGTCCAATTATCAGGGTTATACAATATAAATCTTATAAAACGACTTTATCGTCCAAAATAAGCAACGAAAAATGAAAATTTAAAATTCGCTTTCACTATAATAGCAAGTGAAGATGGGAAATCAAATGAAAGCATCATAATCTCAATTGGTACACAAAAATAATTATATCGTCCCGGAAAACTTACAAACAATGAATTTGCACACTGAAGCTACAGGTACACACGCGTAGGTAGATAAGGTGGCTGTTGGAAATAATAATCCACTTAGGCCTATTGACCCATTGTGGTGCCACGTCGATCTATGATCCTCTTACTAATGCAACCAGTTTGAGCTTATGATGAAGCATAGGAGACTGTTTACGTCTATATTTTTTAGATCGTTTCTAGCTCGTTTTAGCTCCTAAGTGAAGTTTTCTTCTTTGGGAGAGAGCTGGACATGTACAGAGTAAGTGACGGATTGTCTCCTCCTCTTTCCCGTCCATGCAGCTTCCACAGAAATCGTTTGTAAAAGCGTCAAGCCTTCTTGCGTGCTTGCCTACGATGCAGTGTCAAGTGATGTCACCTATTATGGCGCTGAGATGTTTCCTATTTTTTTTTTTTTTTTTTTTTTTTTATAATTTACGCGCGCCTAAGGGGTTGATACCCTTTTACTGTTGCCAGGGCGCGGGCGGAAAGATAGAAGGAGGAGAAAGGAAAATTGTTTTTGTAGTGGTTTGAAACTCAGGTGTGTTTGGTTTCTATGTTTGCTCTCCAGGGGTGGGAGTCCGAATAGGACGGAGATTCTTCACTCAGAGTGTGATTCGAGATATAATTCCCAGTATTTTTTTCATTGCTTGAAACTCTTATAACAGCCAAATCTACGTGTCAGTGTTATGCCTTCACACGCAGAATTTTTTTGTCTGAGTTCCAATTATACAATGAAAAACTGATTTTGCCATGGGCAGGAATCTGACACATTGAGCGATTCAGATCCAGCTTTGGCCAGATCAGTTTGGTCGCTAGGCATGTTTGCCCAACAGTCCACCTAAGGTCTGTTCTTTTATTGGCATCCAGCTTTAGTATTAATTTGCACGTAGCGATTGGTATACCTATGCTACCCTTTTCCGGTAGAATAGGTAGAGTAATTCCAATTTTGGCGAGTTCATCGGCCCTACAGATCGTTGGAATGTCTCTGTGGCCCGGCACCCAGCAAAGGTGAAGGTTGAACTGCTCTTCCATCTCCATAAGAGATGATCGGCATTCGAGGGCGGTTTTAGAATTTAGTAAGACCGAATCCAGAGACTTGATAGCCAATGTTGCAAGTAAAGAGGTTAGTACTTAAAATATATTCAAAAAGTGACTCACCTCTATCGTTGATGTGGGTACTACCTCATTCCGTGTAATGAGCGTTAGCGTCGCATCTGATGTTGAGGCCAGTTTTTTGCCTTCCATACACAAGAATAAGCAAAGATGAAAAACACTCTGAAGAAAAGGCACCAAACTAGGAATGCAGGGATACCCCTAACAAACATTTGGAAGAAGTGTGCTCGGCTGAAGGATGTAATTTGTTAATTGGTGACTGTTATTTAGAAGTTATTTACACAAGAAAAGGTAACAAGTACTACAAAACATGATACTTCAATGCAATCAATAACAGATATGTAGAAGAGGATCACCAGGCGATAAAGAACAGAGCTAGCGACCCCATATTAGACATCCGAGCTTTCGTCACTAAACACAGCCGAAGTGGCCAAC
Organism: Volucella bombylans; assembly: GCA_949129095.1. NCBI lineage: Eukaryota > Metazoa > Arthropoda > Insecta > Diptera > Syrphidae > Volucella > Volucella bombylans. The sequence continues at coordinate 21,791,404 of OX422144.1, forward strand.
AAATTGCCATAGTAGAGGTAAACACTCGAATAGCCGAAGAACTAATGAAATCCCCCAGGATTAAAATAGGACGGATTCACTGCAGAATCTGCCGAAGGGTTGTAGTCCCATGCTGCTACAGATGCTTCGGGGAAGGTCACTTGCAAACTTGTTGTGTAGAAATAGATTGAAAGAGCCTGGGACTCTGTATTAAATGCGGAAAACAAGGACACACAAAACAAGACTGCACAAAAAGCGCAAAATGCTGCTTATGCACTGCGCTAAAAAATCCATTACAAGGACTGGATCACGTGCCAGGGTCAGCCAAATGTCAGGTGTTTAGAGAGGCACTTGGAGGAGCAAATAAAAGAAACGCCAATTGAGCAGAATACTCCAAGGAAATCTCCATAGACGTCGAATGGCGGATGATCTCCTAACCAAACTCATAACTGAGCTGAAAGCAGACATAGGTATCATCAGCGAACAGTATAAGAATAAACCATACCCAAACTGGGTCACAGACCGAGAAAAACGAGTTTCGAGAAAAACTTTATGGATTAGAAGACTTCATACAAGACACAGAGGGGGAAGTGCTGGTCGCCGGTGACTTCAATGCTAGAGCACAGGAATGGGGTATGCCAAATACGAACTCACGCGGAAGGTACATACTCGAAATGGTCGCAAGGAGAAGTATTAATATATACTCCAAGCATGCGACGTATCGATGCCAGGCGTTCGTTTTGGGAACCAAAACAGAAAAACGGTGTACTGGTGGACCGACGAGATCGCTGCTCTTCGAAGAAATTGCCTACATCTGAGGCTCAGAGACACCAGGGGGCGGAACTCACTGCAAACACAGTAACGGAGTTCAGCAATGCAGCAACAACCCTTGGGGACTAGGCTATAAGATCGTAATGCGAAAGCTCGGAAAACGGATGACAAGCCCGGACCTCAGCGAGGAAGAAATGAGGAACATAGTGGAGACTTTATTCCCAACTCACACTACCAGACCCCCCGACATCCCCACGACTCTACTAGAAGAAGTCCCAAAATTCACTGAAGAAGAGTTGACTCTGGCGGCGAAAACCCGCAAACCCGAAAAGCTCCCGGCACTGACGGAATACCAGCAGAGGTTCTTAAAAAGATAGCACAAATAGCCCCACAACTGCTATTGAACATGTACAACAAATGCCTGCAAGAAGCGGTGTTCCCCAGAAGATGGAAAATGCAATGACTAATCAGCAAGGGGAAAGGCAACCTAGACACCCCATCAGCGTACAGGCCTCTATGAATGCTGGATATTGCAGGGAAACTTCTGGAAAAACTGCTGAATACGGGGATAACAGCAGCCATAGAAACAGTAGGAGGTTTAGTCGAAAGACAGCATGGCTGCCGTAAAGGCCACTCTACTATTGCGGCAGTTAGAGAAGTGATAAACTTCACCCAAATGGCCCAACAAGGAAATCACCACTCAAGAAAGATTGTACAACTCTGGATGACCGAAATGCTTCTAACTCAGCCAGATGGACGGACATAATACACGTGCTCGAACACGATTTTATCATACCCTAAAAGATAGAGAGCTAGTCTACGTCACCAAAGAAGATGCGCGGAGAAAGCAAATCACCGCTGGAGCAGCGCAGGGTTAAATTTTAGGACCTGACCTCTGGAACATCACTTATGCCAACATCATTTGCATGGAGATGCCAGAAGACACGCTTTTAGTAGAGTACGCGGACGATATTGCCGCAGTGATAACAGCAAGACATACTCATAATGCACTAATTAAATTAAACCAGGTGATGAGAAGAGTCTTACCTTGGATGCAAGAACATGGCCTAAGGTTAGCTGCAGAAAAGACAGAGATAGTCCTGCTAACCAAAAAGAGAATTCCGAACAGAGTTGATTTTCAGGTAGGGCAAGAGACAATCAACAGCAAGGAAGCGGTCAAGTACCTGGGTGTAGTCCTTAATACGAAACTCACCTTCTGGCAACAAATAAAGGGCGCATCCGAACGGGCTGCAAAAGTAACGACATCACTAAGCCAACTAATGTCTAACATAGGAGGCCCGATGGCTAGCAAAAGAAAACTTCTAATGACGGTAACAAACTCTATTCTCCTGTATGTATGTGAAATATGGGCTGGAAGACCTACGCCAGGAGAAATACAGGAAACAGATGGCCACAGTCCAAAGACGCGGTGCCCTATGCATATTTTCCAGGAGGTTTTTAACAATCATTCCCTCTGCGCTTAAGACAATAGGTATTATTTTTACTTCCTGAAGGTTCCAGTTCCGTTTGGTTTCCACAGCTATTTCAGTGTATCTACTGCATTTCTCGATATGTGTGCGGCTAACGTTTCTTGTTGCTGGGATCGCAATCTCGATTAAGGTGATCTTGTGCTATTTCTTGTCAAGAACAGTGATATCCGGGCGGTTATGGAGCTTTGTTTCATCCGTATAGATAGTCCGATCGTAGTAGATTTTTACGTTTTCGTTTTCTACAACCGATTGTGTGTCATACATATAGTACGGTGATTTATCATGTTGAATGCATTTTTCCAAGCCAAACTTCATATTGATGTCATCGCTAAACATGGCTACTATTTTTATTTGCTGCTCCAAGCTTTGTTTTGTTGAGCCATAAATTTTCAGGTCATCCATGTACCTCTTGAATAAAGCTCCCTTTTATATTAAATCTATATTTGCGGTTTTTTTAATAAGTTGCTGAGTGGATTAAGTGCAATACAAAACCAGAGAGGTGACAGATAATCACCCTGAAAGATTCCGCATTTAATTTTGATGTCAGCTGTCTTAAATGGAGTTGATTTTGTGGGTATTTGAATATTTTTCTGCCAATGTGTCATATTGTGCTTCAAGAATTCGATTATTGTTGGATGTATTTTATAGATTTGCAAACTTTCAACAAGTCAACTATGTGGAACACTATCAAAAGCTTTTTTATAATCTATAAAGCAGGCATACAAATTTCTCGCCTGTCTAGTCGTTTGTTCTAAAATAACCTGATCTATGGTTAATTGTTCCTTACAGCCCTTAGCGTATTTACTGCACCCCTTCTGTTCTTCGCATAAGATGTTGTTTTGCGTTATTAATATCACAATAAGGAGGCTGAGGCTGGCTCTTATAATTTAGTAGATGGTCGGTAAGCATGTTATTGGACGTCCGTTTGCTGGGTTACCCCTGAAACCTTTTTCCTTTGCCAGTAGGTAAGTAATGCCCTTCGTAATCTTATCGGGAATTTTATAGGCTCCTGCATTCGTTTGCTTGAGCAAAGTCAGAGACGGAACGCTGTAGAAATAGTTGGAGTACCTGATCTAACTAAGTCTAATGCTTTAGACAAAGCTCTCAAGCTTTTCTCGGATGGACTGGGTGTGAATATTAATGAAGATCAAATTGACAGCATTTACATAAAAAAATAAAAACAAAAACTGCTGGCACTGAATCAAATGACATTCTTTGTAAGTTTTGTTCATACAATACAAAGCTGAAGCTTATGAAAAAAAAAGGTTACAAATAAGAGGCGCTTGACATCTAAATTATTTGGAAACGATTACAACAGCAATTGTATCTATATAAACCATAGTTTATCTTTTCACACCAGGGAACTTCGGAAAGCTGCGCAGGAAATAAAAGAAAATAAACACTACAAGTATTTATGGTTCAATAATTCAGAACTGTTAATGAGAAAATCAGAAGGTGATAAAATTATTAAAATTAATTGTATGGATGACTTAAGTAATCTTTAATCAAATGCATTTTACTAACTTAAATAATCTTGATCCTGAAGTTAATATTGTTTCGTCTTGTAGCTTTGATAAAGATATTTCCTAAAGTATTTTTCAAAATAACCATGAATTCTCAGATAGCTTTTATATAGTTCACGAAAATATTCGTAGTCTTCGCGCTAATTTTGACTTACTGGTACTGCATATCGAGTCGTGTTCAAATAAGCCTGACTTTATTTTTGTTTTCGAAATTTGAATCTTCGATAGTGAATAAAATTACTATAAAATCCCGGGTTATGCCTTTTTTGCTACATGTAACAATTCTTATTCGTCTGGTGGTGTCGGTGTTTTTATCAAAAAATATACAATATTTCAGAAGTTTCTAACCTTAATCTGTAATCTGCGGATATTATAAAAATTTGTTTTTATTTAAAAGATGAAAAAACTGTCTTTATTGGTGCCTATAGGCTGCATGATAGTAATCGAGATGTTTTCCTTGATGAACTTAATGAATTACTCATGAATGAAAAGTCCAAAAACTTAATTTTCCTGGGTGATATTAATATTGATCTTCTCTCTAAGACTAATTTTGTGAATAGTTACATAATGTTACTGGCTGCTAATGGTTTGGATTATTGTATTGATAAGCTAACACGTATATGCGATACCTCTAGTACATGCATTGAACATATCTTTTCTAGAAGTGGTAGATCTCGTAGTTGTGGTCTGGTGAGCTCTTTAGCTGATTTCGGTATCACTGATCATTGCATGATAAGTCTTCATTATTTAGACATTATTAATGAAAGCAATAAATCAATGACTAGCTAACCTTTTAAAAAAACTGATTTTTATAGGCTTAACTTCCTTCTTCGCTTTGAATTTTTTCATGATGTCTATAACGAAAATTGTCCTTCTATAGCTTTTGATAATTTTATACAGAAATTAGGGATTTTGCTTGACTGTTGTACTCTCAATATAAATAATACTCATCGCAAATCTAGACGATTAAAAGAGTGGATGTCTGGACCTTTGCTAAGAAAAATAAAACAAAAAAAAATAAATTGGGACTTAAATGTAAAAAATACCCTTTCAATAGTGCATTCAAAAGTTCTTTTAAAAGATTGTGTAAAGAGATCTCTGTTGAGGTAAAGACATCTAAGGAAAATTATTATTTGTCTGAACTCGAAAAAAACCAAGGAAATATAAAAAAGGAATGGAGCGTAGTCAACCAAATTTTAAATCGCAAAGTGCGTGAAGACAAATCATTAATTGTGACAATAGATAATCTGACAGTTTCGGATCTGACTGAAGTTGCTAATAACTTCTATGAGTTTTTTGGTTCCACGGCTAATAATTTAGTTACTGAAGTATTCGATAAAACATCCCATTTCTTCAGGTGAATTATATAAAATTATTAATTCGTTAAAAGACTCCAACACTGTTATAGCGGATGGTTGCTCTAATGTTATTCTAAAAAGGATAGCATTTAATGTTGTTGATGTGCTAGCTCACATTTTTAACAAAAGCGTTTCGAAGGAATTTTTCCTTATGCACTTAAAATTGCTGAAGTTATTCCGCTCCATAAAAAATCCAACCTTTGTTGTCTTAGTAACAATAGACCGATATCTCTCTTGCCCGTTTGTTCCAAGATATTTGAAAAAGCCATGAAAAGAAGAATTCTGGATTTTGTATACAAACAACGATTTTTTAGTGATTGTCAGTTTGGATTTCGAGATGGCAGATCTACTGAAGACGCTCTTTTAAAGTTATGTAGTGAGGTCTATGATGGTATCGACCAAAGTCTCATCAATGCTGCCCTTTTTGATGATCTAACTAAAGCGTTTGATCTATTAGATCTTCACACTCCATTAAGTAAGCTTTATAGAGCAGGATTTCGTGGTTTTTTGTATTATTGGTTTGCTTCTTATTTGTCTGATAGAAAAAAGCATGTTAAAATTAAAGGAAAATACAGTGTGCTACGTAACTTAAAGGTAGGTGTACCACAAGGGTCGGTCCTTGGACCATTACTTTTTTGAATTTTTGTTAACTCCATCTTTTTCCAGAAATTTAAAGGTTACTCGACAGCTTTTGCTGATGACATAGCCTTTTTCTACGCAAGTATGTTTCCACTTAACTTAATAGTTGACATTAACTTTGACTTGGATCTTTTGAGACGCTGGTTTGCTCAGCATCGTATGATTTTGAGTAATAAGACTAAAGTGATGTATTTCAATTTATCAGGGTCTTCTACTCTGCTTGACTGTAAACTTTTTTATCACGCTTCTGACTGTTCTAAGTTTAAACTCGAAACTAACTCTGCATTGAGCTCCAGTACATTTAATTCTATTGAAACTTGATCCAATCAATGTTTTAAAATAGATTTTGTTAAATCCTTTAAGTATTTTGGAGTAATCTTGGATAGCAAATTAAACTGGTACGATCATACTAACGCTCTGAAAAAATATTTGCTATGTTGCTCCAGACAATTTTATAATCTCAGTTCATATTGTGCAAATAAATTACTGGTTATGATCTATTATGATTTTGTGCATTCTAAGATTCAGTATGGTATCACTTGTTGGGGTGTAACTCATGCTAACAAAATCAACCCTCTGCTCTTAGCTCTTAAACATGTTATACATATTAAATGTAAGAAAAATCGATTCCATAACAGCTTTATCTTATTTCAAGAACTGAAAGTTCTACCCTTAAGGTATCTCTACTACTATAAAGTGCTAAAACTTTTTTTTATTAGAAGTGGCTATCATTCAGTTAAAAGAAATTCTGTTCATAACTTGCGAATTCATTCAAATAACTCTGTTGTAGTACCATCGTAAGTTGCACCTCCGATCTTCTTGCCAGCGAAAACCGCAAATGCATTCGAAACGATTCTATAAAAGGCGGAATTCTCAAACTAGGAAAAAATAAATTAACTTTAAGTCTCACCTACTTGTTTAAAAAAATGTTGGAATCGGAGGAAATATCAAGTTAATGGAAGTTAATGACGATATGCTTGCTTCACAAAAATGTGATAAACAAAACTTAAATAATTACAGATCTATAAGCATCATCTCAACAATATATAAAGTCCTTGCTAAATGCATTTTAAGATGAATAAAAACGGTCCTTGAACGGCAGCCCTAAGAACAAGCAGGTTTTAGGAAAAGCTTCTCGACCACAGATCACATCCAAGCCATAATTCAAATGTTAGAAAAATGCAACAAATACCAGAAGAAAGTAACAATATCGCTTATCGATTTTACAAAAGCATTTAACACCTTGGAGTATGTTATGTTATGGATAAGCGTTCAAGAAGTAAAACATTCCGAATAAATTCAAAAGGATTCTTAAAAATCTCTATATAGTATCGCAAGAATATCTTTAGGACACAAAGGAAACAAATATATTTTGAATATAGGAGTCATACAGGGCGAGGCTTTATCACCAGCTTTATTTTGTGCTGTACTAAAAGAGGTATTTAAATCACTAAATTGGGAACAACCTTAGATTCGCAGACGACATCATACTTTTCGCTACATCCACAACAGAAATGAAAGTCATACTTAATGAGTTAGAAAATGTAAGAGCATAGGTTTTACGATGAATGCTGAAAAATCTAAACTTATGTCTAATGATATAAAAGAAGATATTATAGTATAGGTAAATAATGATGCAAGATTGCAAGATAACCGATGGACCCTAAGAACAACAGAATGGACACCAAGGGACAACAAGAGACGACCTGGTAAACAACTTAAACGCTGGAGATATAACCTAGAAAAAATGGATAAAAGATGGAAACAGTTAGCCAAACATAAAAAAGAATGAAAAAATGGGGTTAGGCCTATATCCAAAGTTGAATTACAATTAAGGCTGTAATAATAAAATAATAAAAGTCTTTTCATGATGAAATGGCAATGCTAACGGAACGTGTTTGACGAGTAGCTTATGCTGTGTGAGCTACAGATCAACTGTCACATTACCGTTCATACCGCATTGTGAAGAAACGATATTGCCCGATCTTTGAGACATAGCTGAATTACTTTGCATGTTGGACATATGTACATAATGAATAAAAGGCTAAATAACTTTTACAAGCACGCTGTGAAAGTATACGAGACAGTTGAAGAGAAGAACACGTGGCAGTAATATGGCAGTAATGAAGATGACACAAACTCGTTAGCATTTTTTTTCCTTTAATTCAGTATTACACAACCATCAAGGGCAGCAGCCGAGCTCATAAAATACTCGATAACATGAAATTTGGACTTATCATATCCTGTGATGCTTATATTCAGAATCGTTTTTGGAACAGTAGAAAATGCAACTCCATACTATCACTTGAACTGGCTGCCAACATTTGTAACAAAAATTGAACATTAGATTATCGACTCTATTCATAGTAAAACGCTGATTTGCAGCGACAAGGCAGCCCAAAACCCAAAAACTTATAAACAAGATATTTACCAAAAACCGTCGGCATCTTTCTGCGTGAATTGTTTGAGCCTTTATATTGTTTCGAATTTTTCAATGGGAAGCCACCCGCTGTTGATTTTGAAATTTGAATAGTTACCATTTTATTTACAAGTAATTGCCTGCTAATTTAGCATTGTTAATTATAAATGTATTTTTGACACTCATTTGGCGAAATCAAATGATTATAGCATTTTTAATTTATTCATATTTTCCTAAGAAATATTAACTAAATTAACGAAGTTTAAATTTGAATGTAAAATCTTCTAGCACTCTTTTACGTTATATGAGTCTGCTTTCAACGGCCTTTTTTTCTTTTTTCGCTTCTTCAATTTTACAAACGACCGACTGTCAATTAAAAAGGCAAAAATAACATTATTGTTATTAATAATAGGTAACAGCATCATAAATAATCTGTTCTTATTCAATCAATTGCTTAAGCTGGTTTGGAGCTAGAGTTGTACCAAGAAAATGTATTCTAATGGTAATAGAGGTCGTTTATAAGAAAATATTGTGGAACCGAAAGCTTTGCACAATGGAGTACCATTCCATTAAACGAATATACAATATTATCGTAAATACCAAAATATTTAATTAAGTAGTAAAAAAAATGCCAACAAATATACAAGGAACCCAATTTTTTACTGATCCTGCTTATAGAATACAGTGTATACATGGTAGTTAAATTATCCAGAAATATTTAATACCATATTTAAAATACAGAGGGTGTTCAAAATATTAGGAACATGCATTTTTTTCACATATTTTTTGTTTATTGCTGTGGATTTTGATTTTGCAGCATGAAGTAAAAAATTCAACTTTACAATTTTAAAATTTATCATATTTATTTATTATTTATCGAGGCAAAAATTTTTTCCATTTGGTATTTCGTCACACATCTTTTAACTTTTTTTAACGCACGAATTCGTACTGGCATTGTTTTCATAGTTTTAATTAAATTTTTGAAAGTTTTCCTAATATTTTGAACATCCTCTGTACATTTACCCGACACAAATCTATGAACTAATATATATGCACTTCAAAATTTTGTTAAGACACATATCGCATTAAGGTATAGGTATATTTAAGTTTTTTTAAACACCAAAAAGAGTGTAAATCACTTATCTGTCTTAGTTATGCAGCAAGTCTTACCATGAGGCCTTATTCCTAACTGAAGTAAGTTACCAAATATTGGCAATGCTCTAGGCCCTTGGAATTTATCAATATATTTTCCAGTAATTTGATATCTTCTTACTGCACAGTAACAAAAAATTATAACACACACAAACAATATAACAACAAATAAAGCCATCGCTGTTGTAAAATCAGAATGTAAGTTTAAATTTCGTCTTACAACTGAAACTTAATTAAGAATAACTGAATTTTCAGAGTGCACTTCACCATAAGTCCCCATTTTGTTATCATGCATTTCCACTTCTTTTTTTTCTTTCTGCATTTAAATTAAAGCTCTCTCAAAATAATGACCTATTTAACCAGAAGATAAGATCAGTTGTAAGAAGCCAACAAATGTGTTCTTTTTTACATTTGTACCCCGATCGATGCACGTTATCATTCATTGAATATTATCTCATAAGCTAATATTAAATAGAATATAATCAAACATATAACGGCTGACCCAAAATGCACGCAAGAAGAAATTTTGATATAAAGCACAGGTTTTTTATATTGATTTATAAAATATACGGTACGACCAATTCTGATCACCAAAACGGTAAAAAATTACTTATGTAGTAATTGAATTGTTTCTCGGGCTGTATTGGATGTGGAAACCACATATCGTCCACATTCGTATCTTGCAATTTAAGTACAAAAAATTGTATTATCATGTCGCTATAGCAAGCACCATTAATTGTTATTGCCTGACCAGGCGCATTTTAAAAGAAGTATGGTCTGATGATACCTCCAGCCCAAAATCCGGAAAAAAGGGGGACACCTTGTAGATTTGTTTCTCAACAATCACTCATGGATTTTCTGAACCCCAAGTTCGGCAATTTTGTTTGAAAAATCAACATCCACTTGATATTGTTCCATAAACGAACTCTCTTCACTGTGAGTGGCCAGCAGGCTTCAGCTCTTGAGTTAGTAGCACTTTGTATGCATGAAGATGCAAATCCGTAGAGAGCTTCTAAAAATATCCAATTCTTGACCATGGTGCCGAGATGATGTTCCTCGACTCACAGCAACACTCTCAACGACTTGTTTAAGGACAGCCAGAGTGTATAAAATCACTAATTGAACCAGTCTCCCTAAATTTTTAAAATAATCTCTTCTGATGAATTTAAATCACTACTACGACCATATTTTGTAGCTGCCAAATCTTCATTACTTTTAAAATATTGCTCAACAATGAAAACGCGTTGTTCTTTAATCTAGCGCTGCATTTTTATAATAATAACCCTGAACTGTCAGCTGTCACGCTGTCTTTTTTTCCTCTTTGATAACACTTTACTGCACAAATGTCACAAAATTCAAATCTTGCGTGAATTTTGGGACACTCTTTACATACAACCATGGCAGATGTTGTCATGTGATACAGTAGAACTCGCCCTTAAACATCAAAATCTAAATTAAATGACCTACTAGTTCTATAATCTCACTCAAAAATATTTTGTTATGTCTTCTATTTATTCTGACAGAACCAATGGTAGTTTATAAATCCCCGAATTTTAAAATTCCATCAAAATAGAAATTAAGTCGCATTTTATGTAGATAAAAAAAATCGTTTCCTTTGAACGCTCTTCCGAACTTCCGCCGTCTTAATATAAATTAATTAGAAACAGCTCCAACCCAAAAATATTGATGATACTTTGGAACCACAATATATAAATTATCTTATTGAGTCCTGGTTTTAAAATGAAAATCCAAAATCCGATCAAATCTCTCTTCGTGGGTATTTGATGAAAAACTGTTTCCACGACCTGGTTTCTCCCCCGCCGATTGTAGCTCACTTTATGTTAAGTTAATGTAAGCACTTATAGCTCCCCTAATTCTAAAAGTGATTTATGCCGCCTACGAGTATATCAAGCAAATCTTACTCAAAACTCTCCAAAAAAAAATAGATCAGTTGGAGTACCAAGTAACGCTAAGAGTGACCTAAAGGTAAAGCTTTCTTGAGAATTGTTTTAAACTTTTCCATGGTTTAGGTTGCCTCCCATGATTCTATTGTTTTTACTTTTCAAAAGTTAGCAGATCCCAATAAACACCTTCTTCGTTAACTACGGAGAGGTTAATGGTTAGATGGTGCTACAGCCCGGAATAGACCTGGGCCTCAACAGATAGGCCTCTCCAACTAACACGGTCTCTGGCTTACTGCCTCCAGTTGCGCATTTGAAGTTGGATAAGGTCTACTTTCACTTACGCACCAATTAAGTCTGCTTCTACTGCGTTGTCCCTCCGGACATTCATTCGCTCTACATGTCCTAGCCGAATAATGTACAATTTTTGACCAATGCCACTGTACAGCTCGTAGAGCTCGTTATTAAATCTCCTCTACTAAACTCCGTCAACGCAAACAGGAGCAAATGTCCAAGAGTCCTGGCCACCTAGGTCATGCGATTTAACACCATTAAACTAAACAATTAAACACCATTAAACATTTCTTGCGGTAACGTGTGAGCGAGTCCTTAAAAATGTTGACGTTTGTATGAGAGCCTGTAGACGTGCTCGTGATGGAGATTTGAATGATGTTACTTTTTACACATAATTCTTAAAAACCATTTTCTTATAAAAAAAACAACTCTAGAAAAAATTTAAATATTTACTTACATGTTTTACTTTACAAAAAAAAAATATAAAATCGACTTTTGAAAGAATTTTAATTTTTAAAAGATCTTTTATTATTTAAAAAAATATATTCCCATACACACGTCGCAGATGCCTAGTTAGCAGCGGATGATTATTACGTTTTCGGATGTGATTATAAAAAAGACTTGTGTATATTGGACCGCTTTCTTTCAGGTTATTCATGATTGAAACTCTTTAAAAAATTGAATAAAAATATTTACTACAATGTTAATATTTCTCTGTTACTACATGTTTAAAAACATTTGTATGTACCTACGTCAGTTAAGAAAAATATATTAATATATGTATATATGTATATAAGTATATCGTCAGAAGTAAAAATCGACACATTCTAAAGCATAACTTTCTTAGTTATTAAAACTATTAATAAAAAACCCAAACGCATTATCTTTTGAAAGAACTATAAGGTGAACCACAACGCTAACACACCATTTGAGAACTTATCAACAGACATCGCATATATTTTAAGGAAAGTATAGTTATTGTAGAACATCTTACTCTTTCACCAACTTGGGTTTTATTTATTCCATCCAATTTCCTCTCTAAAAGTTGAATTGTGGATTACTACCGAAATCAATACATTTCAAGTGCAGATAGCATAGACAACAGGAATGCAGATCGAGGCCGTTTGGTATCATAAACTTTTTAATTGAACGGATATAGCTAGGTGTGGAACTTGTTATTAATTACAACGCAAATAACTCACTTGATGAACAAAATATTTTTTTTTCAGCTTCAGTTGCTGAAAAACAAAATGAACGAAATGCATATTGAGTATGGCTTAGGAAATGTACATACATACATATGTCAGTTACAAAAAAATATATATAAAAAATATTTGATATGTACATACATATAATATATTTATTTAGTTTGAAATACTTTATGCAGAGGAAGTTTAAGACTAATTAATAATTAACTACTAAGACTAATTAACTAAATCTAAATTTAGTTTAGTTTGCACTTCTCATCGTCCTATAATAATGTTCGACTAATGGACTTTGCGGAAATTTGTAGTAATCTATTTATAATTGGAGACTGGCTGCCTGATTAATTGAAAGAATAATAAATTGTTGTGGATATTTATGTTTCCTGTGAATTAAAAATAAACAGTCATCAACCAAGAGCCGGAGGTGGTGCAGAAAGCCTAATAAGAGCAAAATCTATTATTATACCATCTAGGGACTCCAAACCAAAAAGGTGATCAACTTTGTCTCAGTAGTAGATAACGCTTCAAAATAAGAACACCTTGAATCCCTTGAAAATCAGTTTCCTTGTCTAACGGTTCCCTATATAAATATGTATTTGAAAATTAATTAATGAAAATTAAACATCTAAGCACAATAACAATCACTTTCACTTTTTTGTAACTTAAAAAATATCAGTGACCAACAAGATTTCGTTAAAGGCAGGAACAACATCATCTATTACGAGATAAACACGATAAAAAATTGACATTGTAAAAAGTAGGAGAAAGTTAGGGTGGACCTGCGGCCGGGAGAAGGAAAGCATTTATTTTTCCGGGAAAACAAAATTGTGTGATTTGAAAGACAACAAAAAAACAATTAAAAGAACAATCAAAGGAACATTTAAGACCGCCTATTTTTAAATTTGAATACAACTCAGTGTATATTCGAAAAGTTCTGATGTTTTCATTTCAATATAGAGTGTAGACATGGAGGTTATGTATGGAAAACAATATCCGATAAATCTATGAATGAAGGCACACGTTGGTCCTTATTACGAAATTTTCGATGAGATTTTGCCATTTCAGTTCAGGAATTGTTCTTGAGTTATTGGAATACACCCTTTCTTTTAAAAAAAAACCGAAAAAACGGTGTATGCCAATAACCCAAGAATAATTTCCAAACTTTTCAAATAATCACTATATGATACGTTATACTTAGAAATTTTAAACGAATGAATATTTATCAAATTTTTCAAGACGTGCGATGCAATATAAATAATACCACAGCTCAAAGAAATATATCAAAGAGGGTATAAGAAAGGGTATTATAAGCCTTTTGATGATAAATGTAGCGGTCAAAGATTGCCAGTAAGAATCACATGAACTATAATCATGCAATAGAAAAACAGGACAAGAAGTCTAATGAAACCGAAATCTGAAGCCATTGTAATGAATCCTACCACCAATGACCAAATTTTGAAGGAGGGCATAAAACTACTTAATCTGAAGGCCATAAAAATCAAACATGCTATGGAAAGTCAAGGAGAAGACATGCGGGAGTTTTTCTAAAAGCCGTGAAGTTACAGAAAGTTCAAAATGTAGTGAGCTTGAGCAAAAAGACGGAAGGAAATCTTTTGCCACCAAATTACTTTAGAATGATAATTTCCTTTATAGAAATTACAATATTTTACCTGCTATGGCTGAATAGCTTGTGATAACAGCTAACTGTAAGGGAGTAGGAAAATGACAGCGTTTTTTAGACTTCCTCTTTGCCAATTTCAATTTCCTCTTTTTGCAGTGCAAATGATATAGACAATATCATATATCCACGTCTTTTCCCTTTGACATCGGCGGAAATTTTATTCTATAGACTACAGAATGAATCCTACAACTCTACTCGTAGATGTCAAACTTGGCTCAAAGTTTTCTGATGTTTTAATGTCAGAGTAGGTAAAAGCACAAAGAATAAAAGACAGACGGTTTTCAAAGATACTACTTGATGATTGGAAAAAATTATATTTGTACATACATATGTAATCGTTGAGTACAAAATAGAATCTCAATGCGAATCTGGCAAGAGCAAACATCATAATGTTGATTTTCGTATGTTATGTTCAAATAACGTCATATGATAAACTAGGTATACTACTTAATGATATAGAGCTATAAAACTAGTATGTCCAAACAATTTAATGAAACAATGTTGCATATTTGGTACAAACAGTAGTGACGTATTTTCGTGTCAGTCATTCTCATAGACCATCGATAGACCGCCAAGGTCTTCGGCAGTCCAAAAACGTTTGCTGTACAAGGTGGGGAAAAGTAATGTCAGAATGTGAATTGGCAGCCATTTTGTTAGGAATGAAGACAATTGGGATCTGTTTTCACGAAAGGTTTATATAGAGGTGTAAAATTTATGATATTAAATTTAAATAATAATATCGGCCAATTTACCTCCTCCTGAGTTGATGCGCATTTGTATCATTTTACGACATTTTGAATTGTTGCTCGTAAAAAGTCTGCCTCCAAATTGGTGATTTCTTCTTCAATGTTGGCTTTCAAGACTTGCAGATTTTGTGGTTTGTTGTGGTAATGCAGGATTTCACAGGACCTGGAAATTGGTGATTCAAATCTCCGTCGCTGCCCGAGCTCTGTGAGCGGTTGCTCCATCCTCCTTGAACCAACAATGCACGAGACCCAATTCAACAACTTGCGGTAAAAAAAATAGTTTAACATCAGTCTGTAGTGCTCACCAGTTACGGTTACAGCAATGCCGTTGGCGTCCTTAAAAAAATCAGGGTCAATCACTTTTTCACTGCAAATACTTCATAAAACAGTCACTTTGAGGGGATACAATGGCTTATCGTGCATTTTATGTGTATTCTCCGTGCCCCAGTAACGAAAATTTAGTTTATTTACATGGTACAGGACGACAAGGAAAACGACGACGAAATTCACGCTGCATTAAAACAACAGACCGGAAATTGAACAAATTGGCAGTAACAACAATTCCGCGTTCTTCAGGTGTGCATCGCTCCATTGCTGATTGTCAACTAATTCTATCTATCTACAGCATAAATGTCAAAGCACAATGACACTTGACGCCATTTGAAGAAATTATGGCACATTCAAATTATGACATTACTTTTGCTTCACCTTGTACAAGGTAACACCCAATTACTCAACATAGCTTCGTTAGAGATATCGATGGTGATGGCTTTTAACACTAGATGGGTCAGATCAGTCAACTTTCTTCTGCTCGTAAAGAGAATAACGCGAGTGTGAGAGAATTTAAGAAGTGAAAAATTTTAGTGCAAGAATCATCACTTACGTTTACGGTTGACTTTGCTGTAGTTGACGAATCTGCTGTTTTCAATGAGTATTTCCATCTTCTCGCATAGGTCTTTTTAAAGGTGCGTTCAGACCAAGCGATGGATTCAAAAGAGGTAGGATTAAGAGCAGCTTACATCACCGTCATAAAAAAATGGAAAACAAATTGAAGAAAACAAAAATTGTCTGAAAGACATTGTTTTAGACGAATAGAAAATTCAGGAATCCAAATCGTTAGTTCGAGTAGATACAGAAACTTCGCGAAGGTGTCAAGTGATGACTTTGTGTTTCTTGCTAATTTGATCGTGTTAAGAATTGAATGTTTGTGTAAGTGTATGCTCTGTGATGACACATACCAGAAAAAGATGTAGTCGAGAAAGAGTGTTCGATCAATAAAGATCGTTGGGTTTTTTGTCCTATTTTCCCAACGTTAAAAAAGAGGTTTCGTTTTTTTTTTTTTTCTCTCCTTCAAAGGAAAAAGATTGGCTCTACAACTATAAAACAATATACGAACTACAGATTGACCATTACTCTTGATTTTTAGTTACTGATGATGCTCCAGCCAACCAGCATTCCGGAATTATCGGAAGACTGATTGGCCAAGATACAGAGGAATTCTGTCAGAAACGCTATCCTCTGAACTATCAAGTCGACCGCGTGACACCAATGAGCTTGACATGAAAGTCAGGGAATTTACTCTGGCTCTCAATCAGGCTATGGCCGCTTCCTGCCCTCTTATTCAAACTGGAGGCAATAAAAAGCCGTACTGGTGGACATCAGCTCTGGGACTGCTTTGAAACACTTGCAGAAAACTTTCCAACTTAGCAAAAAGCACAAGAAAAGTGACTGACTAGCACTCATACAAAGAAACCCTCAAATTATACAAAAATGAACTGAGGAAGGCAAAGCGACAATCCTGGAGGTCATTCTGTGACAAAATCACGGAAACCTCTGAGGCATCGCGGCTAAAAAAAATCCTCTCTGCAAATCCTACGATGCCTAGCTGTTTGAAAAAAACCGATGACTCTTGGACAACCTTAATTGATGCTTCACTCAAGGTGCTACTGGACATCCACTTTCCAGGTAGCTCCCAGTGCACAGCCAGTAGCAACCCAAACAGGCCTACTGCAACCGGGACCAAAATTCATGGTCTGATCACAAGAGATAAACTGCTTTGGGCGCAGTATAGCTTGAAACCGTACAAGTCTGCTAGTCTGGACGGTGTAATACCTGCCGAGCTACAGAGGTCCTCAGATATTATCCTGCCTACGCTAGAGAATATCATGAGGAGCTGTGTAGAACTGATCCACATTCCGCTGTCATGGAGAGAAGTCAATGTAGTTTTCATTCCCAAATCCGGAAAATGTTATCGTGTTGTCCCAAAGGACCTCAGACCTATAAGTCTATCATCTTTCCTTCTGAAAACTCTAGAACGACTGATTGATATCCATATACGAGCTAAAATTGATCCAAGACTTCTGTTAACGGCTCAACATGCCTACTGTATAGAAAAGTCGGTGGAAACGGCTCTGCATTCACTGACTAGCCACATCGAACGATCCCTACCATATAGAGAGTACACAATGGTTGCTTTCCTGGAAATAGAGGGTGACCTTAACAACGTCAACACATCCGCAATCACGACTGCGCTGTCGACTCTGCAGGTATACGACTTACTAGGGGAATTGATCAGTCTTATGCTAAATAGCAGGATAATCAACTCCAACCTGGGTGGGGCTTCTGCTAAGAGATGTGTCAGCATAGGTACGCCGCAAAGCGGTGTCTTCTCTCCCCTTCTATGGATCTTAGGAGTTAATGAACTGCTGATATACCTGGAAGCGGGGGGTAGCAGAGGATTGCTTATGCGGATGACGTTGCTATAGCCGTCTCAGGTAAGCATCTTAACCTTCAAGTAAATCTCAACAGATTAACCCGTTGGGCAGATCACTGTGGATTGGGAGTAAACCCCCATAAAACTGATCTTGTCCTCTTCTCCAGAAAATAAAAAAATCCAATTATAGACCCGCCCAATTACAGACCAGTCAGCTGCAGTAAACTAAGCAGAGTCTAAACAAAAGCCTTACGGTCTATTCCCTCTGTGGCATTAAACATTCTGTTTCATTTGACACTCCTCGATATTTTCATCAGGCAAGTAGCTGCGACTGCAGATATTCGCCTTAAAGCGACTACACAGTGGACAAATAATTCATTTGGCCACGGTAACATTCTTAACACAATAGGAATCCTCATAGAGGACATCGATTACACCATACCAGAACTTTTGTTTGACAAAGGCTTCCATGTGAGCCTCCCCTCTAGATCCTTCTGGGAGGAAGATGCTTTCATGGAGGACAATCAATCAATCAATCCACTTCTACACAGATGGATCTAAAACCGATAGCGGGGTTAGTAGCGGTGTTTTCTTAGATAAGCTAAATCTCAGCCCCTCTTTCCGTTTTCCTAATCACTGTAGCGTGTTCCAGGCGGAAATTTCGGCGATTAAAGAAGTTCTATCCTGGCAGAAGAAAAACATGATACCTGTAAATGATATCCGCATCTTCTCGGAAAGTCAGTACGGTGAGTGAGTCCCTGGACTCAGTCTCCTTAAATTCTAAAACCGCCCTTGAATGCTGATCATCTCTTATGGAAATGGCAGAGCAGTTCAACCTTCACCTTTGCTGGTGAAGGAACTGTAGGGAACTGTAGGGCCGATGAACTCACTAAAATTGGAACTGCTCTACCTATTCTACCGGAAAAGGGTAGCATAGGTATACCAATGACTACGTGAAAATTAATATTAAAGCTGGATGCCAATAAAAGAACAGACATTAGGTGGACTGTTAGTCCAACAAGCATAGTGACTAAACAGATCTGGCCAAAGCTAGATCTGAATCGATCTAAGAGTCTGATCCTTCTAAATAGGAAACATCTCAGCACCATCACTGGACACTGACTCATAGGCAAGCATGCAAGAAAGCTTGGCGCTTTTACAAACGATTTCTGTAGAAGCTGCGTGGATGAAGAGTAAGAGGAGACAATCCTTCACCTAATCTGTATATGTCCAGCTCACTTCCAGAGAAGAAAACTTCACATGGTTGCTTTCCTCTACAATGACGTAAACGATCTAAAGAATATAGACGTAAACACTCTCCTACGCTTTATCGTAAGCTCAAACTAGTTGCATTAGTAAGAGGATCATAGATCCACGTGGCATAACAATGGGCTAATAGACCTAAGTGGGTTGGTGTTTCCAACGGCCACTCTTACCTACCCTTACCCTAACATTTAAAAACATTTAAAAATTAAGGCCAAACATTTTCAGATGGTCAGGCATCTGAGTGATACAGTTATTGTATCATCGAACATAAACTTGAAATATTAAGTTTCCATTGGTTTTAAAACCAGATTTTCCGATGATTATCTTCTTTACGATATGGCAATATCAGCTGATTAAATTAGCCTTAAACTGATTCATAAACCTTTAACTTCTAAAGTTTTTATCCAATTATTGAAAAGCATGTCATTTCATTTGGTACCTATGTTATTCCCGATTTTTTCACTTTTGTTTTGATTATATCGTACGCATCAGTACTATCAATATCAAGAAAGATGCTTTGCAGACGTTCCGGAAGTTTGGCAATGCGACGGAGATCAATTTGTCTCGGTTGTCTTTTATGAAAAGCGCTTTTCGACTTCTATATACTCTGTGTGTATCATTTGTGAATTGTTTGCCAATATGCAACAATATTGGTTGCTTGTGCTTTGATGTTATGGCTCTTCCAGTTGACCATCTATCAGTTGCAACCTGAGACCTAATAAATACAAAGCTTTTAAAGCCTCACGTACTCTCGCCACCGCTTTTGCTGCTTCTTATCCGCACATGCTCTATTCGTATTCATGTTCAAGGCAAACTTTACCGATTTCCCTGTTTCCGCAATAAGTGCACGCTGGCAAGCCTATTAAACTTAGTGTTTTCAATCTTAATCCGTAACATTTTTGAGTGAGTATCTCTGCTATTTTTGTTTATTTCAATATTTTATTCATCGCTTTCCAGCAAATGTGATAATTTATTTGAGATTGGAGTCTTCTACTTCATAGAGTACATAATTAAATAACTCTCGTGGTCAGTTAACAACTCATTAAGAACAGCTAAACTTTGTAATTTTTACGACTTTAGCTTACATTCTGCCCCCAAATTTCGAGTCACAAAACTATTTCTTCCCATGGAAGTGTTGGTAATCGTATCTCCATTCACTTAAAACCCAGCATTGCTTACCGAAAATCCTGGAGCTGTACAAGTAATTTTTTTGTACCGTTCTTTGCAATCTGATAAGCAAAAGAAGCACTCAATGGGGTATTGTACTCATATATGTATGTACGTTAAATTATATGCTTACTCTCGTTCTATCCGACTGGCACCAGTGTATGAATAGTGTATGAGTTTGTTTCTACTTTTTTGAATTTTACAATAAGCGGGGAAACACAGCGGCAACATTTTATTTGCCATTACCACACCTCATATCATAAACTAATGTAATTAGTGCAGCTGGCTTAGCTACAATTGCGAGCATGGAGGCGATATAAAGGTAAAGGCTATGGAAATTGCATTTCCATCTGAAATTCCATTTTATATTGCGAATCATCTCCACTAACGCATGTAGATTTTGCTGTGAAATTGATTAATTTATAGAACACTTAACCCCCAACTATCCGATACTGGAACGTGCACGTACATAGAGGAATTTATAGAAAAATTGAACGTGATCTCGTAGAAAGGGCAGATTTAATTCCGGGAAAAATTAAACAACCAATGAAATAAAAGTGCACAACAATCAATCCGGTCGCAGTGCAGAAGGGCGTTTGCCCTACCATTGCACTACTTCTGGATTTGAAATACAATCATATATAAATGGTTTTCTGATTATATATTCTCAAACAGCCCAATGCAATTTCAACATCTAACTCAATGCTGTGAAGTTTGTTAATTTACATATCATGATAGTATATTTCTACCATTTCGTAGATTTTACTATCGTGCCAAGCAGGAAACATTAAGACATCATAAACAATCTTCTTCTCCAAGATCCAGCCGATAGAAGAATTTTCTGTAGCACAGTTAAAGTTACACCAGATTTATCGCTTTTCCCGGCAGTAAGTACTTAACGTTTGACAGCAGCTAGTCCCCACAAAGTATCCGATTTGTTTCTGAATGATGACGCACCTGCAAGTGAACGAATCATAGGCCTACGACTTCCTCCGTCAAGGTCATAATCATTCATCAAGGTTAATGCTTCTTGTTTCGATTTATCATTGTAGAAACGCTTCATTACTTTCGACTATGTTGATTTCTGAGTGAAGTGAAGCATCTTTTCCCCCAAATACCAGCTACTATGTGCAATATCGTAAGAGAAGTCAGTCCAGTGAACATTCCACTAATTACCCAGGAGGAACTGCTCCTGGCAAGAAACAAGACTAGCGACAACAAGGCGCCCGGACCCGACGGCATCCCGAATATGGTAATAAAAGCAGCTATAAAAAAAAAAACCAGACCTGTTTACGATGACGATGCAGAAGTGCCTCGAGGAAGAAACATTTCCCGAAAAGTGGAAAATGCAACATTTGGTTCTGCTACCAAAAGGAAAGAAGCCTCCAGGAGAACCATCATTCTTCGAACAATATGCCTATTGAACACCATGGGAAAGATCCTCAAGAATATAATCTACAATAGAATACTCGTAGTGGCAGACGAAAAAGGAGCCTTCTCAGACAAAAAATTTGGCTTTAGAAAAATGGGACCTGTCGTTGATGCCATAAAATCAGTAGTTGATATGCAGTAGTTACGCTGGACGTTGAAAACGCTTTCAACTCGGCGAACTAGTCGTTCATTAGAAGATCACTCGACAGAATGCATACACCATATCACTCGCTGCGTATAGTGACGAGCTATTTCAACAACAGAAAGTTGAGATATAATACAGATGAAGGTGAAAAATACTATAACGTCACTGCCGGACTTCCACAGAGATCTTAGGGCCGAGGACGACGGAGTAAAAGAGCAGACTATCGTCAACATACAGACACTACGCGCTAGGGACAATCAACAGCTTTCGAACCATATTAGATGGAATACCAATGGAATCAAGAGGACTAAAATTGAAGAAAAGGCAGCATCAATAGCTATGTCGACATACAAACTAATACCAACAATCGATGACTGGGTAGAACAAGAACATGGAGACTACAACTACAGTTTTACATAGTTCCTGTCTGGCCACGCTGGTTATCGCAAATATCTCCACCGTTTTGGGCACGACAGTTCACCATCTTGTTCCGAATGCCCAAATGAAGATGAAGACACGGAGCACGCAATACTATATTGCAAACGCTTCATAGTGTGGGGAATTACTCTGGACAGCCCGTCGCTAATCCTCGAGCACATGTTCCAGTCGGATGAGAATTGGGCGGAAATAAGCATTCTTACAACAATTCTACAAAATGAGCGACGGAGAATAGACAGCCTAAGAAGCTGGTGACACAACACGAATTGCTTGAAGCTCTGCGCAGTAATACTAGCGTATTCTTGGAATCGAACATGCTGGTAGCCCGGGCTACTGGTATCTATGAAGATTACACATCGTTTGGCGCATCAAAAACAAAAAATTAGTGCATGTAAGCGAATTTCCCAAAATCCACAATCCAAGTAGTGCAACTCCTTACCACTTTCAAAGCGAAAACCAATCAGATGAACCATACAAATACTATCAAATGCATAATCAACAAATTTGCAGGAATTTACCAGAGCCACAGCTTTTCTGGCATTGTCAATCGGGACTGAATGGGAGTTTAGAAGACTTTAACTCGACAGATGTATTCCATCTGGAACCCAATCAAAAAAAGTTCAAACTTATTTTGGTAGCCCAAACGGGCTAAATTGGCATTTTTTTGTTCACTCAAATGTTTAGTTAATGCTATTAAATGATCTGCAATTGTATTTGTGAGTTGAAATCTTGATTCCGGGAAGCAGGTTTCAAAAAAGAACAATCAAAGAAGAATCTGCTATGTCTTCACCAAAACTAAATCCACGATTAAGCGAAAAAGATTTAACATTACGTAGTTGGTTCCCTCGGGATTTAGGATTTATATTGACATTTGCCGTCAAAAAGGTTGGCACAGCTGCTAATATTTTTAGAAAGTTCAAGAAATGGATGCAAACGACAAAAAATTATTATTGGAATACAGTAATATATAAATATACAAAATCAAGTGGAAGTGATAACAGATGCATTGGGCAGGAGGATTGTCAACTACCGGAGAAAGCAACATCAACAAATTATTATACCGGTGCATTGGAGAAGAAAAAGATTTGCAATAACAACAGCAATGTTTAAGCAAAATGAATGAAGAAGTGCCTGGACGAAATTGAGTTCTCTGCTGAGATTGCAGAAATTTTTGTAGGTACGTACTGAGGAAAAGACCTTGTTAAAAATATTGACGACTTCTTTAAGGAAAATTGTCGATTGTTACGGGAATAGTTTGAAATACTATGCCCCCAAATCCAAAAAACGAGGCACCATTTATAGGAAAAGTATATATGCACCGAAATCTCCAGTAGAGTACCGAAGTATTGCAGGTCTTTTGAAGTGAGAAAATCTATGGTTGTAAAAATTCTAAAAGAATTCTGTGAAGAAGTAAGGAAGGTGCACCAATATATTTAAATCTTTATCCCTGTGCTCAGGAGCTACAATAGTAGCTGGAAAACGTGAGAGGTTTTGAACACCTCGGTTTTCCTCAATATTATAGAGCTATCGGTTAGCAGAGATTATTTACCAGAAAGCATTCTCAGTATTATATTTGTAGATGGCTCCCACATCAAAATAAAGCCACCCGCAGAAGATGCTGTAGATTACTACAACTAAAAGTGATGGTATTCCACCCTATTGCAGGCTATATTTTATTAAAGGTAAACATTTTTATGTTCCCAGGAATTATTGTATATATAAAGAATTACCTTTTTCATTTTTCATAGCTATCGATTTCTTTATAGAAATATTTTTAGTCCAGGTTGTTGCAACGATTCCGAAATTTTCAAATATTCCTCAGTAAGAGTATAACATCAAAAACCAATATTAAGAACAAGTCCTGAACTATTTGCAGTGTAGATGTTCCAGTAGTTCTCATTGCAGATTCGCCATTCAGATTCTCCGATATTTTTTATGAAATTGTATTTAATACAACAGAATCTGCAGAGGACAAAAAAATATTCAACTTTTGTCTTTCTATACGTCGAAGAGTCGTTGAAAAGGGGCTAGACAACAACATCAAGAATACCAACTTGTTTATAAAATATTGTTGTGTACTAAACAATATTTTTAATGTTCACAGCGTAGAGAGCAACATGAATCTTTTAACTAAACCAGCGACAGTAATCCTACAGTTGTAAACATAAGCAGTACTATCACAAGATATAATTTTCAAGAATATTTAATAAATCGGAATGAAACTTGTCGCACAAAATCTCTTAGAATAGCATTGCGCTCTTCTTCCAGCTTTAATACTTTCTCGTCCGTTCTTTCATTCCTTCTAATTGTGATTTTATGAAATCACCTGCTTTCCTTTCCTCATTTCTATACTAATGCATATACTTTCTCCTTGCAGCTCTCGAAGTGGATACAGAATCATCTTCTGGTGGAGCTGTAGTCGAAGTTGTCAATTCGAATGATGTCGTAGATGATGGAGTAGATGGCATCAGATATTCCATAAAAAAGTAATACATTATACACAAACTGTGTGTCATTACTTTCCATCATGCTGTCTTCTACTAAAATCTCCAGATTATGGATTTTAAGTACCCCCAATACAGAATGTATCTTTTGGTACAATCGCCAATCTGAGGGTTAACCACTCCTGACAAAAAAATAAAAATAAAATTAATAAATAAAAAAACAACTTCGTGCAAAGGTAGCTTATAAACTGACATATACTCGTACCTATTGGACAGTTTGTGAAATTGTAATTTAATC
Source organism: Volucella bombylans (assembly GCA_949129095.1). Lineage (NCBI taxonomy): Eukaryota > Metazoa > Arthropoda > Insecta > Diptera > Syrphidae > Volucella > Volucella bombylans. Next base: position 21,816,464 of record OX422144.1, read on the forward strand.
TTATTGGGCGAGCAATATGCATATACCGCACCCAATGCTTCGACCATCTCCTTGTAGATGTGGGAATTGTTCCTAGAACCCAGTTTTTCCTGTTCCACTAGGAAATCCTCATGTGCATTGTACCATGCTTTGCGCCTTTTTATTATACATACTCGTATGTCTGCTTGTTGCATTGTCTGCCAGCAAAGCAAACGATAGATACAACGTATCAAAAAAATTGAGAAATACTTACCGAAAATAAAGAAAACCCAGTCGCTCAATATTTTGAATTTTTTTTGAAGATTGAAACTTTTCAACAGACTTCAAGTTTTTCTTTGTCAGCACACAAAAATGAGGTTTGCTGACATAAAAAAAGGATTGTTTGGTTTGTGTGAGGATTTAAGTGGGATTCTGATAAATCTTCGATTCATATGGAATTTTTAGACGTCAAATCGTATGGTAAATCCTCGGGGTTTATTGAAGATTTAGGTGGATCAACCTATATCCTTGCTAAACCTCGGATTTAGTTTCGGTTGAGACATAGCATAAAAAGGCATATGGCAGCACACATCAAATATCAGTGCAGTCGCTTTGTATTGTAGTGCTACTTTTTATGACCTAAACATTTTCTGTTTAATCTAATAATAACTAGTCCTTCGACCCCTTTCATCGTTTTATAGAAATTTAAACCTTATTAGGAGTAACCTATCTAATTTAGTCCCACTTAGTATTCATTCACGTGAATATTAACCTCAGCAGGGGCTTGAAAATCCCACAAATTATGGTATACTGTTCACAGTTGCATTAACACGTTATTTCCCTTATGGCACATGCACAACTCAACTTCATTTGCCACAATATTGTTACCAAACAATTATGCCCTCCCATAGGATCCCAGCTATTCAAATAAACGTTGTTTTATTTTTTGTTGCACAAATACCTAAACCATACTCGATAAGGGGCTTTAGTCGCATAGCTGCGGATAGCATAAATAGTTTCCACAAGTACTAATGTAATCAAAACTAATTAGCATTCCCATAATATGTATTTGTTTATCCATGAAACTCTATTTAATGCGGTGCAATAGCTCAATTGGAACAACGTTTTTGTCATCCGATGTTGAATAATACCTATGCACGTAATATGTTCATAGAGATGTGCCTTTATATGCTAATCCATTGTTGAAATTTTAGGAAACATGTGTCCGGAGGCTCCCAAGGGATTGCTTATCATTGCAAGAATTATATGTAATTTCAAAATAACCATAAAGACAGGCTGCCAGTTAACCACGATGGTAAATTGCCAAAAGGTATAGATACATACAACAAATCATTTTAAGTCACATTGAATATTGTATTTTAATTAAATGTAATGGTGATTGGTTGCGAACGATACTCACAGGAGAGGATTTGGTTGGCTAAACTTATAAGCTCGACTAATGAGCATGAACAAAATAGCAACATCATGAAATATCGCCGGAAACGACCGACTTTTAATGAATCACTTCAACCAGAATTCTTAGTGACTAGTCATGAAGTTGAAATATGGAAGGTAGTGAATTAATGCTTATGAATCCTGGGCCACTAGCATCCTTTAGAGCCCTGAACTGGGTTACTAACTCTAGAATATCCGACCCCATCATCACAGAGTGTCATTAAAAGGAACATGCTTGCGCGCTCGCAAGCTCTATGGATAGAAAAAACGTGACGAATACTGATTTCTAGGGAAATAAAAACAGAAAATAAGGACATAGTGCCGCAAAGATGACGACCAAAAATTCGATAAAACGATAAAAAGTAGTACCAAGACAACAAGGAAACAAACTATTACAGTAAAAACGCACTGGAAAAATATGTGGAAGGATTCTTTCTGTTTATGCACCAACACCAAAGGCATAATCTTCAAAGAGTCCGTTCAGTTCTTTAGGTTAAGAATACAAGTCACGTGACTTTATATAAGACCTTAAAACTTTTATCATCTCAGTCTTACTCGACGGGGCAATACGAGTAACATGAAATTAGTTAAGTATGGATAAAGCCGCCCTGGACTGTTTTGGGAGAAATTTCTTCTGGTGACCTTTGAACGCGACTGTATAGATGGTGAATGGGGGAGAAGATACAAGGATGGGTACCCACAAATCAGTCAGAATACGACGACATATAGAGCAGATGAACACCAGAGGGAACTAAACTTACTCGTGTACATAACTAGAAGGACTTGCTGTTAATCGCCTTATTCCTTAAAACATAGGTAAAATATTAAATTTTAAATTAAATTTTTGAAATCAGAAAATGCTGTTGGAAAGTTAAACAACCATTTAAATTAAAACAATACACTTAAAACTTACAAACAACTTTACTGTACAACTATTAACGGTAGACTACTCTTCCAAAAAATATACATAAACCATCAAGCCTTACCAAAATCCTTTTATAGAAAAATCGAGTGTGGGAAAACAAATTGTATATTTACGCAAAATGTACGATTGCAATCTGCAATATGAAACTTGAGTGAGCTTCTGAATTATTTGTGTTTCAACAGTCGATGCAGACTTTGCTACAAAAACATTTAATTTAATTTCAAAAATATGAAGTCTGCTGAATTTACCTTTGAATTAAATACTACACACTTAAAATTAACTTATATTTCTCCTTTAACAGGGTTCCTTACTCTATACATGTTAAAAATTAACGATAAAATTTAGTGACACTCTTCTAGGCCATAGTCTTTGGAGCGGCTCTTGAGCGAGGTAAAAAAATACATTCCTAGCCATGCCAGTAAGTTGCAAGTACAATAGCCAGGCTTGTAATGATAGTAGTCGTGTATGCCTATGATGCCTCCTCGATAGTTGGATCACAAAGGCGATTTTGTCTTTTAATTCAATGATGTCTCTTGTATTAATGTCATTAACTGAAGGTTGCTCACCTGTTAGTGTTTTCGTATAAATCCAAGTACTAGCTACGAGTATATTCAACTTCTCCCTTAATCAGCATCGTGGGTAGTTTGATCAAGCAGTGTTCCTTTATCTCTAACAAACCATTTGCTTCAACCAGCAAACTGTCAGCATAATCCTGTCATAGTAAATGACTAATTGGACGAGTTGCCCTAGAGAGTAGCCATTGATTGGGTCAATTGAGCTTCCTCCATTAATCCATTTTGGGAATTTCTTGAACTTTACCCTCTTACAAAGATACTATCGATTAAATAAACTCTTGCACATGTTAGCTCTAGCTCAGATAGCGGATATTACGAGAGAGCTTGAATTTTTCTGCAAGATTGGTATTGGGATGAAATTAATTTTTTTTTTAAAGAACTTAACACTCAAGTATAGAGAAAGAAAAAAAAATATGTTTGGGCTCAGTGGTTATTTCGCTCCATGGGTGGCATCCAACATTTAATGGGGAGACTAAATTCTTAGTGAAAGTTGACAGAAAAAATGAATGTCTTTTGGCTGAGGCTGGGATTCGAAAACTGAACCTTCCGATTTAGAAGCCAGTCCACTACCACTTGAGCCACGGCTACCACAATAACTGAAACTCTGTAGTGTCGGTAAGAGCAATTCCATTCCAAAAACAATTGATTCCTTCAGAATTCGGTTCTTAACTGATGCAATTTTATACAACTCCATGGTTGATGCTTTAGTTAATCTTAATGTTGCTGGCAAATGAGCCCTTATCAATATAGCCTGTTCAGTCAGCTGTGGTGTTATTATCTGGGGCTTATTCTGGCGTGGTTTAAATCTAGTAGCGTATCTAACAGAATGTCTTGAACACCATTAAAATTCGTTATGACCAAAATCAAGTAGGAAGTCAACGATGCAAGACTTTGCTTCAGATCATTCAATTGCTGCTTTTCTAAATATTCATTCAAATCTTGAAATTATTGATTTATTTGATGAGTATTGCATTTCAGAATATTATCCACTGCATCGGCAATGGAACTCTGCTTCTTTATCAACTCCGGTATGTGTTCTCGTTTTCGGATACATTGTTTATACGGGCTTTTATATTTTTGCCGTCATCCTAATCTTCCCACAATGTCTAGTGTTGCTGTTTCTAGGCGCTTTCTGTCATGCTTAGCGTTACGGAAATTTTGTAGAAATTAGTTATTGGGGTCTATGTGTTCGAGCCTGTGATATACTGTTTCTATTGCAAGTTTACGGTGCATCCGTTTATCGACTTCTCCAGTGCAAAGCTCTTCCAACCAAGTCATACAAGTTTATGTGTCACGCAATTCTATGTTGTTAAATTCTAATAGGTACGAGTATATACACTTCAGTGACTACTAACAGTTTGAACAATTTCCAAGTTTTCAAAATATATACCAATTACAATTATGGACTCTGCTACTTATTTGAGCCCCTACTAAAGCAAAATTAATAATACCAAAAAAACTAATGAAATCAGGGAGTTCTTATTTGCTTTACCTTTTAGCTTTGATTGCATATTTTTAAAATTATGATCAGATTGCGGCTTTTTGTTGGTTTCATATTCTTTAATACAATACGAGCCGACCACCGTCGAGTGCACAACTCAACCGGTGCACTTGCAAATTATTGTGTGCTGTGCAAAAAAAAAGAGAAACAAAAAAAAACACCGTCCCGCTCCTAGACGAAGTACTGTTGCTTGCACTCAATCACTGCCATTACTGTATTTACCATACGGTACGGGCATTGGCTGAGTGTATGTAACAACTGATGGATAGCGGGTTGAGACTGAAAATTTTGTTGGTGCACTGTTTCATATTGTTGTAAGGGCATAACACCTACAACAATTTGATCCGGTAAATCAATGTCAGAATTTTCACTTCCTAAGCAAGGCTGCAAAGGTATTGTGTTTTTTCTATTTGTTGTAGATTATGACTAGGGAATTCGGAGTGGACGTAGCCAATATACGCGGGCTAAAAAGTAATCACTAATTTCTGCGTACGTTCACGTCTGTAAGTACTGATCAGCTGATTTAGCACTTAGTGAAACACAGGTAGATCCCCTCCCACACCTCTCAGATCATTCTGACCTGGCTACGAACTAGTGCCATTATTCTTCTCTCACCGCGGGCTCGCCATTTATGTGCGTAGTGATGTAGCTTACCAAACTCCACCACAATGTGATCCATGTTCCAATCCGGAATTCAACTTCATTTGGTTAAAATTCCGCCTCCGTAAGCAAATTATCCACTACTGCTTTATTTATAGCAGCCCCAAACTGGACAGCAATTCAACTTTTAACGAGTTTGATGCGCAGTCTGACTCCATTCAACGAATTGTATCCCTGTATCCTCATACTGAAATCGTTATTACGGGCGATTTCAATATACACAATTCTGGGTGGCTTCGACATTCTGGACGGACAACACCCGAAGGACGATGTGTTGAGATCTTCGCTGCGGAAAACAACCTAACGCAGCTTGTTGAGCCCACGCGAATACCAGACGTTGATAGTCATACCGCTAACACCCTGGACTTGTTTTTAACTTCTCACCCTGATAAGTACCATTGATGTGTTCTCCCCTCTAGGCTCGTTGGACCATTATGTCATATCAGCTAATTTCTCATACACCGACCACACAGTTAGAGAAAAAATTCCTAAAAGAACGGTATGGCAATACGAGAAAGCCAACTGGAGCGGTCTTAACAGCTTCCTTTGGAATTTTAACTAGTCGTTATGCTTCCTCGATAACGACGTGGATGCCGCTGCTAATATGGTTACAGACGCCATTCTCTTTGGAATGAGATCCTTTATTCCTCATCGGATGAAGAGTATCAAACCAAAAGAAAAGGCATGGTACGACTCGAGCTGTAAAGAGGCCGTCAGGGTTAGAGAAATGTTTTTTTCGGTCCTACAAGACCAACCCGACAGAGGAAAACCGAAAAAAGTTCAAACGAGCTAGAAATAACTGCAACACCTTTATTAAGCGTGTGAAATTCCTATACGACCAAAAACTGAGCCAAATAATACTGCAATGTCCCAAAGGCAGTAAAAATGTTTGGTCGTTCGTCAAAAACATTAGAAATTCCGCCTCATCCTCCATCCCAACGCTCATTTACAATGACATTCCAGCTGTCAGCTCTTTGGATAAGGCCAATCTGCTTGCTGCACACTTTGCGGCCAGCTCTACACTCCCAGATTGTGCTTTGTCTCCGCCTACACTTGAGTGCGTCGAATCTTCAATGGGACGAATCTACTTTCGCACTCGTGAAGTAGCAAGAGTACTTAAAGATCTCCCTTCTTCTGAAGAGGTGTTCTTCCACGCTGGCAAAACAACTGCGTAAGCTTTTTCATCAATCCTACTCTTTAGGACTCTTCCCGAGCAGGAAAACAGCATTTGTCCAGCCCGTCCTTAAAAAAGGCGAATCATCTTCTCTCTTCTCCTACAGACCCATTGCGCTTACGTTCCTTCTTTCCAAGGTCATGGAAACGCTGATAAATCGTCAGCTCATGAAATATCTCGAAACACGAAAACTTTTCAATAACCGGCAATATGGTTTTCATAGCAACAGGTCCACTGGTGATTTGATGGCATGTCTCACCGAAAAGTGGAACCAAAGCGTACACCAATCTGGCGAAAGCAAGATAGTTGCACTTGATATTTCTAAGGCATTTGACAGAATTTGGCATCATGCTCTATTGTCGAAAATGCGTGCATTTGGAATCAACGACTCTCCTCTTCATTGGATTAGAAATTACCTTTCGGAACGTTCAATTCAAGTTGTCTTGAACGGTTTCAAGTCTGATATTCACAATATAAATGCTGGTGTGCCCCAGGGCTCTCTTCTGTCTCCGACACTCTTTTTAATTTTCATTAGTGATCTCTTCTCTGCTACTTCTAATCCAATATACTCCTTTGCTGATGACAGTACTCTCTGCTTTTCCTATTCGTTTCTGGACTCACGGCCCTGCTTTTCGGCTGTAGAACGATAACGGCAGCGTATGCTAAGCTCATTAAATTCCGATATCAACAGCATAACCAATTGGGGAACTTACAACAGAGTGGAATTTAATGCTTCCAAAACACATTGCTGTCTGCTGTCTTTAAAGCGAAATTTAAACACCCAGCCATTATCCATGAATGGCACTTGCATCGTCGAAACCGAAAAACTTTCCATTCTCGGTATGTGTGTCAATGACAACTTACGTTGGAATGACCACATATTTGATGTCGCCAAAAATGCTGCGAAATGTCTAGGTTTCCTCAAGCGATGTAAGAAATATTTTACCCCCTCTGATCTGGCCTCAATATATAAGGCATTCATCCGCCCAAAATTGGAGTACAACTCCCACATCTGGTCAGGTGCTCCTAAAACATCTCTGCACCTGCTAGATAGGATTCAAAACCGTGCGATAAAACTTATTGACGATACTAATATCAGTCAATCAATGGACACCCTCGAACACCGACGAAATGTCTCGTGTCTCACTTTGTTTTATCGCTATTTCCACCACCAGTTCTCCACTGAAATCGCCAGTAGCATTCCGCCCATTCAAACTTTCAACCGTAACACCCGTCTCGCTATGAATACTCATCAGTATACCCTCAAGCCCATTTTCGGACGTACTCTAAAATATCGTGATTCGTTCCTAAGCCGTACAACTCGCTTATGGAATGCCCTGCCGATCTCTGTATTTCCTGGTCGATATAACTGGCAAACATTTAAAAACAATGTACATCGGTACCTCTTTTCTTCCTCCCTAAATTTCCTTTGACCGCGCTGTGAACAATCACCTTAAGGGTACACAAACCCCTTGAGCGCACGCTCATTATATAAAAAAAAAAACATCTTACGAGTAGTTTCTTTTCGTCGGGTATTAGTTTAGCCGAATTGACATGTACGTAGTTGCTTTCTATCATCTTCGTTCCTTTTCTTGTCTATTCTCCTGGCTACTATAACTCTCCTGAAAAATTTCATCCTCTAGCTTGTATTTGTTTTTCTTGTATTCCTATGAGTACCCAGTTTTCGCTTCCGTGTAGCAGCACACATAAGGACATTTAAAATTGATTTAAAAATTGATATTTTTGTTCCTGGTGTGATCTCGTTGTGGTCTAGGAACTTTTTTCTAAATTCTGCGTACAGTCTATTTGCCGCTTTTATCATCGCCATCAATTCGTCTTCCGAAGTACCTCTGCTGTTTATAGTACTACCCAGGTACTTATATCCTTGCACCTGCTCAATGACCTCTCCATCCACCATTACTCCTGCTACTCCAGTTACAGTTACGATCACCACCACTTTTGTCTTATTAAGATTGAGCTATAGTTTCTCCTGCGCTACACAGCGCATGCAACAATGGATCTTGTGCACTATATATTGAACGCCATGGTTATATCTGGCGTTTGTGACGTCAGCTGGCCATTGGGATCATGTAACTTAATAATTTAATACCAATCGACTTTTTCTTGTGAGGCTACGTTAAATCACTGATTTATGTACATAAATAAGATGCAGACGATTGGTGCCTTAAAAGTCAACATTACCAATTCTGTTATTCATATCGAGACCAATTTACGCTGTCGAGTCATCGAAAATTGGACCTCTCGGAAACAGGCCGACCAGCGAAGGCCAGGCGGCCATTTGGCCAACATCATATTCTATACATAATAGAATACTTTTTCACATACAAAAAAAAATGATATCTAAACCACAACTTGGTTTATTTATTGTACATTTGAAGTTCGAAGTTTCCCTTAATGGAAAACAATGTATAAAAGCCAATTGATAGAACATAGCATCAGGCTCTTTTGGCGAAAATGTATGCATTTAGGATTGATTTAGCTGCTCTTCAATAGATTAGAAGTAACATGTAATTCACGTTGTTTTGATGTCTGATATTAAAACAAAAAGACTGGTGTGCCTCATGGCTCCGTTTTGTCTCCGAAACTCTTTTTCATTTTCAATCTATTCGGTTCAATCCAGTGATGAAAATCGACTGCTCTCGACTGTACTGAAAACTGAAAAAAATAGTACTGAAACAGACAAATAGTACTCAACTTCTTTGAATGAGAAAACAAGCAGCAAAAATTTAAAATAAATACTTTATTAAAACAAAAATAAATTAAAGATAAGTTAACACGCGTAAGCAGCCACCTATCTGATTGAAATACGATAAGGCTCAAGAATCCAGTCAGACGCATCGTATGCATTTTTCACCTGCATGCGCGAACCTGCATGAGCTTTCCCGTGGGAACCAAGGCCATTGGAGTCAATTGTGCCGAGGTTAGATTTTAAGTATTATATTCATTGTTAGGCAGTCTTATCAAGTACCTGGCTAAATACACAACATCTTATAACGTATCCCAAAAATCGTGTTTCATTTGAATATCCAAGTTGCGCGGCTTGTATTTTTTTAGCAAAGTACTTCGAAAGGACTTTTACTGATACATTTCTTTGGTATAATGTAAAATAAGTCTTATGGATGGAGCATTGGCACAAGAGCATTATTTATAAAATAGGTACTTTTTTGTTATTAAATTTCACATCCAGATAACAATCTTACTCTAAAATGTCTTCATTTTCAAGTGGTTTACTCGGCAGATTTTTGTTCAACAGAGTTTTTTTTATAATAAAGCTATGACAGCATTCATTTTTAATAAGATTCTTAGTTTCTATTAGTGCAGAACATGTTTCTGCCTGCATTCGATTTCGTAGTCTTGTTTTTATAACGTTTGGATAAGAAAAAATTCTTCAATTTTAAATGAGGCACGTGGCACGATCACAATGAGTGAGTAATGAAAGCATCCATTCCAAATATATTCCAAAATTGAAAAACGAGCGAGTGCGTTCAGCGAGTGGGATATTGGAGTATGTTCGCAAATACTTCCCTGGTAGTTCAGATATGAAGTCATATTCTATATGTTTGCTTTTAAAATTTAACTATCAAAAATTAAAAATAGTACAAATAGTACTGAAAATTGAGAAGTCGTACTTGCGTACTACGGAAAGTGAAATAGTACTGAATTCAGTACAATATTAAGCCTTTTTGCAACTCTGGGTTCAATCTATTCGTTTGCTGAAAGAGATACTCTCCGCTTTTCAGATTTGTACACGGACTCAGGTCCCCGCACTTTGTCTACAGAACGGAAGCGACTGGATATGTTGGACTCATTACATTCCAATATTAAGAGCATAACTAATCTTGCTTACTGATGCAATCACCAATTCAATACCGATTAAAAGATTTAAGTTAAGCAAGTATAATATTATACGCCGCGTACAACTAGGTATTCAGTTCAGGAAGATTAGAAAAACTTGACTTACTTTTCTGTTTCATTTTAATTTTCTCCGATACGATACCTTTCGCAATATGCGACCATTCTGATAATGCTGACATCAAAAATTTCCCGAAACATCAGTACATTGTGTTTTAAAAGTCTTAATCTTCTATGTACAATATATATGTATGTAGTTACATAAGTCCTTCTACTTGTAAATGTAATTAAAAACAAAATCAAATTGTTATCTTACAAACGCTAACACAAACAAATTTACGCAGCCCCAATTACGAATATTTCTTCTACTTTACAGTTTTACAAAATACTCGTATATGTAATTTGCCTTCCAGGCTGGAATCGACTTAATGTCAAATCATCATACGTGACTTGCTTGAGAAATTGTGCTGCTGCAAACCAGTTATAGCAATAGAATTTTGGTTTCAGAAAGGTAAGAATCCTGGTGCTCCTCAAGGATACTCTAAATATTATTTTATCTTCCTTCCATGGTGTCAGCCTTTCCTCCTCAATTTGGTCGAAATAAAACGTAAACCTTTTTTTGTTTTGGGTAGTATTATGGAGAGATGTTTCTATTCTATGAAGTTAGTACTTTCTATAGTTGCTATATTATGTTTCCTGTTCGAATTTGAAAACAGCAGCAAATTGACTCGAAAAAGAAAAGCAATGAACAAGGATGAGACAATTCCCAGACTTGTTACCCCTGCTCAAACTGAAACGTGTCTCTCTGTATTACTTGCCCAGTCCCACGTGTAAAGTGAATTTATCACCTCAATCCCATTTAATTCGTTTCTTCCACGCTTATAATGAAAGGAAGCAGGAGACCTTCTACAACGCATAAATGTATACAAACATATACTCATATATATATTGTATGTAAATATACTATAGAAACGAGTACGTAGCACGTGTACGTTTTTGGATTTTTCGGACCATATAACATACTTGTACAGACGACCAACTAGTATCTCCATGTTCGTAGACATAACATACTCACATGTACATACATATGTACAATATGTACTACCTACCTACTGTAGCTTAAATTAAATGCAACAGAATTCCATTACTCCAGTCACCACTAAATAGGCCACTGATTTGGGAATTTGTTGCGCTTAATGTTTGTTATTTTGTTTTCTATTTTTTTTTTTTCTAGATTTTTCGATAGCGCCACCGGAAGGAAATGTCGACGTAACACGTCCTCACTATGTTTGTATATAGTAGTCTATGAAATTCTTTCCCTATTCCTTTAACAAATAAAGTTACGAAAACAAGAAAACGTTCATCATATTGTAAGAGGGACCCCGAAGATCTCAATTTCCAAGACAATGTTAGTATTACCGCAAGGCACTCGTACTCATAGCGAAAAATACCGCCAGATTCATAGAAAACGATGGTAAAACAAAGATAAGGTTACCTTGAAATCAAACACAAAGGAAAGAAACGAGTATCTAACCGTAGTTGTACTAACAAGACCAAGTACGGAACCTACCTTACCTGACCCAACCTTCGTTACCAAACTGTAGCTTGGTTTTAATACTCGTAACTCCTTCGAGCAGCACTTTTCACATTTTAACATTTGGTTTGGTTTGGAGGTTTTTGTTGTAAGACAGGGACGTGATGCTTAAAATATGGAAGCCAAGAATCTTCTGGGACTTTGATAAATTATAGAACGAAGAAGGAATACAATTTACAAAATTCGTTTTAAACATAAGCAAATTTAACAAGGTGTGAAGTTCTAAAATACGCAGATACAATATGTGATTTTTTGTTTCGAACAAGGAAGTTTTGTCTTGTCTCGTCTGAGATTTCAAAGTCACACATATACTCGTACACGCAGATGTTCTTAATATTTCAAGAGAGAAATAGAAACGAGGAAGCAAAAATTTCCGAAGGAGCACAAATTGATTGATGATGAATGACTGTCTTGAATTCAGAGTAAAACACCACAAAAATATTCATTAAACTAGAAAGGAGATTTAATGAAGGGGAGATACAACCCACAACAAAAAGGATGTAAATATGTGGCTTGAATATGTTTGTAAGTCTGTAAGTGGGAGTTTCGAAGGAAAATAAAACATTTGTTACATTTACAGACTTAGCACATATTTATGTATGTATGTGCATAGATATTGGAGTAATCTGTGCTTCATTTCTCGATACCACACACGATTTCACATCGACCAAAGGACTTAAAAAGTTTAAGGGGACTTTTTTCTAAGTCGGTACCTACGAGTACAGTTTATAGGGAAAATCATTGAATCATGTTGATAATATAGTGCGGCACGATCCACAGATTGCTTTATTGTTAGCCTTGCGATCTCAAACGAAAGAAAAACCTCCGTGATGAACCATTGACAAGCTTCGAGTATTGATTGTCTTAATATTTGCGGTAACGGGAAATAGTGAGGAATATTAACGGCCATGGCATGCCAACACTACGAAGAGTGTTGAATACGCATGCACAAAGGGAGCAACATCAGACGTTATTTGGTCTGCAGGCACATCAGCAGACCAATCACAATTTTCAGAATATGCAAATTCAAGAAATGCATGTCCTATAGCTAACATAGCGAAAAAAAGCAACGTAAACATACCAGGAACTTTCAAAACATTCAGTCAAAAGTTGTCTAATGCCAAAATTGAATCGCAGTCTACACAATACATGACGCAGGATAATTGAATTTGAATTTGATTGTCGACACACCTCAGATTAGCAACTCGTCTACTAAACAGATCACATTGCGATCGGCGCTAGAAATCACCGTCAGTATTCAAGAGATTCGCAGAGTTCAACGGACTGGAGCGAATGCGAATACCTACAACAAAAATTGTGAGAAGGTTTACGGGACTACATGCACAAAAGACAAAAGCGAGTGGAAATCATAATGCCACTCGCAACAAGCCATTTAACGAGCGTCCCTCCTATATGGTAGGCACAACAGCAAGCGTCGCAGGATCTTGTATCACTTAATGAATTTAGACCTCCGATTCGGGTTAGTCGTCCGGTGCGTCCTCGAAATAGCTTGGAAGTTTCGGAGGGTTCTACAGGTTGAATTAAAGGCATTGTAGGGAATAAGAAAGGTGAAAATACCATGTCAGTTTTCGTTCAAGGTCGGTAGAAACATTCTTGAAAATTCGATTTTTGAAAGTGATTTAAGCACAGTGACATGATAAATTGTTCAAATTTGAACTTCAACTATAATTTTAAGAGATGTGAAATACCAGAAATTTATTGTATGGTGAAGATTAATGAAACTGTAATTTTTAGGCAGAAAATCTGGGTTTGGCTGTATACGAGGATATAACAAGCTAAATGCTATCGTCAAAAGACGCATTCAGCGATTTTGGTAATTAGGCTCAGCAGTTCCCACTGCCAATAACATCTTTACATGGTTCGACGGAGGACACTACTGCCGATGCCGCTACACAAGCTAAGATCTATTTTGAAAAGAAAATCATTATCAAAAGTGTCAATACCTTTTTTTTTGTTTTTTAGAAAGAAAAGCTCAAAAATTTTTACAATTCATATGATATATAGCGCAAGATTTGACACAGTTAATATCGTGGAAGCTTGAAGAAGGAGATTCATTGATGACGGGTTGCACAGATTCGCATACTGTTAAATTTATTCCGCTCCGAAAACTAAGTAAACGAAGAATTCACCGCAAAGTGAATCGAATTTCATAAAGGAAATCAAAACTATTTCAGCAACTTTATACACTAACCCTTTTGGGTTTAGATCTGGCCCTAGTAACATCGGACCATAGCAGAAAGACAGAAAGTGAATAACCGAAAGGGCTTAAAAATATTGAGGAAGATAAAGTAGGTGCACTAGGGAATAAGAGCGATAAAAACTTGATAGCACTTATCTGAATTATTAGGGGTGACCGTAGTGTAGTGGTACTAGCAATCGCTTCTCACTCGGAGGGTCAAGATTCGAATCCTACCCATGACAAGCCTTTCAAGTTTTTCATTTGTGTAATTGGAACTCAGACAGAAAAATTCTGTGTGTGAAGGCATAACACTGACACGTAGATTTGGCTGTTGTGGAGTTTCAAGCACAAAAAAAACAAGTGTGAATTATAACCTTCGAATCAGTCTGAGTGAAAAAAAAAAAACTCACCGTCCTATTTCGGACTCCATCCCCCTGGAGAGCTAATATCGAAACCAAATACACCTGAGTTTCAAACCACTACAAAACAATTTTCCTTTCTCCTCCTTCTACCTTTCCGCCCGCGCCCGGGCAACAGTAAAAGGGTATCTAACCCCTTAGGCGCGCGTAAATTAAAAAAATAAGAAGGACTTTTAAAAGCTCATCTCGAAATAGCGCCATTTTGAACGTCTTTTTTGATTGTTTAACTTCTCCAAGTCCTCGTGGGGTATAGGGCGTCCACTCGTCTTTTGAGTTCTGCAATTAAAACTTAAATTTAATCCAGCTTAACACCAGGCAGCAAATCGTCTCTTGCGTGAACGTCACGTAAAAACACACATTCGGTGTTACGTATGTTATCCGTGAATAGGCACTTTTGTTTACGAGAACGTACTCATTATTTCGATACGATAGTCAGCCGTAAAATAGAGAGAATGTAAGTATTATTTATTTTAAATGGAAGATTTATTAATTTTCCTATTCTTAAGGGCAAATTTAAATAAAATAAATGTTGTACAAAAGAATATGATGGCTGTTTTTCAGCAATGAATATTAGCAAGGAAAAATTACATCACTAAGGCTTTGGAAGGAATTAGAAATGAAACTTACTCGTAATTCCGTTAGTCCACTGGTAAAAGATGCAAAATTGTGTAGAAAGATATGTGGACAGATATGTATAAAAAGATTTTAAATTAAATAAATTTTTTTCCAGGTTTATGCTGATCAAAAGTATCAGGTTAAACAAAAAAATTATCGTTTAACAAAATTGCTAAACGTAAAACTGTGGGTGGACCTTATGAAGAAAGGTTCCTTAGCCAAGCTGAGGAACAAATCGCTGAGGTAAGTGGTCTGGAGGTAGCTGTAGAAGGCCTTCGGAATGTAAATACATTTGGAGTGCATCAAAATATTACACCATCACCTTCTCCTGTGCATTAACCATGGATTTGGTCATCCGAAGACTGAAATGAAATGCATGCATTTGGGAAAAAAAGAGAAAATAAAGGAACCCGTGATGACCCTGCTGATATACCATCATGCATCAAAAAGGGTCAAAGAAAGGATAGCAATAATGTGCAAAATAAAATTGGTTATTTAAATACAAGTGACCCCAAACTAATACTATGTGCTCCGAGCACAACTTGGATTCCATTTCCTTCAAAACGTTTGTTGTTATTTTCGAGGTCGTACTTTGGCACATTCCGATTAAATAATCGTTTCTGACGGTGTGTAGGAGTTGTACCGGAAAAAGTCGAGGACACCACAGAGTCGACACAAAGATTTAACTTGAACCTCAAGGGCGTTTTAAAGGCGTTTATTCTATATTTTTGTACATATAAACGTTTTTCCATTTTTACTTACTTGATATTTCCTGGCGGCGTGGCTGAGGCTTGGGTGTCTTCGAACTACTGTCCTGTTTCCTACTTTTTTTTCGCATATGTTAAATATGCCTTTCTCCAAGGAGCGCGTTCAGATCTTGATTAGTAATTTCTATAATGGGTGCGTTCGCTCGAAGATCCCAAACCACAGTCACGAGCCATTACAAGAATCTTCTTTTTTAATATTTTATGACAGGAGTGTTGAGGATAATTGAAGTGCTGGCGGAACTGCGGTAGATAACTGGCACTGAAAATACAAACTTAAGAAAACAAAGTTAAAAGCTTCTTTGTTTAATCGAAATCTTGATAAATCTGCAAACGAAAATAAATTCTATTTTAATTGAAGATAATTATTTTCTTTTTACCTACGCTTTTTCAGATAGGGATAGCGGATTACTAGCACAAATACACCGTAGACATAGAATCCTTATTCAAGCTGTAGAAGGTTTTCTCGAAGTCAATCAGCAATAAGTGTAGCGGAAATCTATACTAAACGCGTTGTTTAATAATGCGCAAGATGCGCTCCAAACACTCTTAGGGTAGGTGAAAGAATATGAAGAACTTTTCCTCTAGGTGGTTCTTAGGGCTGAAGAAGCCAGAAATATTAGTATGGACTTCAGATATTGAATGTTTGGTTGGTTTGAACAATTATTGCTTAGGTTAACCGTTCCGATCGTATTTATGACGAACTAACATCTTGCCGTCTGGACTAAGTATTATACGATTATATCTAGCTTAATTGTAACTTTAGAACACATATAAACATCTTTTTCGTGGCCGTGGCTCAAGTGGTAGTATATTGGCTTCCCAATCGGACGGTTCGCGGTTCAGTACCAGCCGTGCCCGAAAGACTTGTTTACAGGCACCTAAAATCTGGTGTGATGTATGGTTGATAAATACATCTAGTCAATATATCCTAGTAATTTTTTATTTATTTTATTTTATTTATTTATATTTGCACAAAAAGATAACAATCTTATTAAAAATGTGCAAGCTTAAAGAAATTTCAAGAATAAACAGCCTATTAAATCTAATCTAATGTAAGAGAAAAAATAAATTGTGATTACATTAAAGACTTAATTTACTGAACTGACTGAGAAACAAGAAGAGAAAAGTCAGTGTGAACCTAAATAGAATTGAATATAAAAGATTAAGCATCAACATTAAACACCATCGGCCAAGTATTTTAAAAGTAGAGTTTTTACGTAGGATTACGGACTCTCCTAAGTGTCACAGCCAGTGTGTTCCATAAGAGGATAGTATGGACGAAAAGTGTCCATTGAGATGTAAGGCAGCTAAATCTTGGTTGAATTAACGCGGCAGTTCTTTGAAAAGTAGCAAAATTAGGTTTGCTGTATAGGTATTCAGGTTTACGAGTGTTAATTATTTGATGCAAGAGACGTAACGCCCTATAATTTAGGAGAATATCAAAGTTGATTCCCATGATTTGTTTGGAGTAACTATATAATCATAATATCTGATGTTGAAAACGTATCTACATAGCTTAATTATTATATATCACATTAAGCTTCCTCTTGGTCTTATAATCTATGTTGCAAAAAATTTCACATCCGTATAAAAAAATTGGTAGAAGTAAGGTCTTTACGAGCTACATCTTAGTTTTTATAGGTATCAAGTTTTGTGTTGACCATAGTAACCTGAGCCCACCATACACCTTTCCAAACGTTATTGATATATGGTTGGTCCAAGTAAGAATCTCATTAAAAACTAATCCCAGATTTCTAACCGTATGGACGTATTCTATCGTCGACTGCCCCAATATTATGGCTGGAAAACATGAAGTGCCAACTTCATCTTACTTATACACAATGTTTTTGATTTCTCCGGATTAAGAGATAATTTGCACTTTACCGCCCAATGCAGAATACAGTTTAAGTCCGAATTCATGTCATTTATGGCATTTTCAGTACGCGAAAGTGATGTGCTCACATAGATTTGGACATCATCTGCATACATATGGACCGTACAATATTTAACCAATCGGGGAAGTTCATTAACATACAACAAGAATAACAGGGGGCCAAGAATCGCTCCCTGCGGCACTCACTTGATCACACCTAGAAAAGACGACATTTTATTATCAATCGCTACACATTGTTGTCGTTCGGACAGAAATGAGCGCAAAAGTTTTATATCAAGGGAGGAATATCCTAAAATTTTCATGAGCTTTCCGCAGAGTATCGAGTGGTCCACCGTATCAAAAGCCTTAGAGAAGTTTAGAAGAGTCAGAAAGGTAAGACAATTCGAATCAAGTGCTTTTCGGATGTCTTCTACGACTGTAGCTGTGTTACAACTTCTTTTTGCACGAAAACCAGAATATGCTTGACTTAAAACATCTTACTAGTTAAGTACCCTTTCATCTGGAAACTGATGAAACAGATATAGGTCGGCAGTACTAGGTGGGGTGAAAAGTAACCTCCTTGGGAATGAGAACAATTTTTTTTTAAAACTGTTTTCTTATTTTATTCAATATAGTCGTCTTTTAGCTTTTTACACTTATTCCAGCGATTTTCTAACTTCTTGATCCCGTCCGAAAAGTAATTTTCCGGAAGGTCTGCAAAATACTCCTCCGTGGCGTCGATGATTTCCTCGCGTGAGCTGAATTTTTTATTGATGAGCCATCTTTTGAGGTTTGGGAAGAGATAATAGTCCGAGGGAGCCAAATCAGGCGAATACGGTGGATGCGACAGCAATTGGAGCCGTAAGTCATTGATGTGGGGTGGCCGTGGTGTAGTGGTAGTAGCAAACGCTTCTCACTCGGAGGGTCCAGGTTCGAATCCTGCCCATGGCAAAAAATCAGTTTTTCATTGTATAATTGGAACTCAGACAAAAAAATTCTGCGTGTGAAGGCATAACACTGACACGTAGATTTGGCTGTTATAAGAGTTTCAAGCAATGAAAAAAATACTGGGAATTATATCTCGAATCACTCTGAGTGAAGAAAAACTCTCCGTCCTATTCGGACTCCCACCCCTGGAGAGCAAACATAGAAACCAAACACACCTGAGTTTCAAACCACTACAAAAACAATTTTCCTTTCTCCTCCTTCTATCTTTCCGCCCGCGCCCTGGCAACAGTAAAGGGGGATCAACCCCTTAGGCGCGCGTAAATTATAAAAAAAAAAAAAAAAAAAAAAATTTTAGCCGTAGTTGCGATGCTCTTGTGCGCCGGCGCATTGTCTTGCAAAAACAAAAATTTTTTTCGCTTCATGTGAGGCCATTTTGCAGCGATTTCGACCTTCAATCGCTCCAATAATGCACAGTAATACTCGCTGTTGATGGTTTTTCCTTTTTCGAGGTAGTCCACGAAGAGTATGCCATGAAAACCGACGCCATACCCTTTCCGACCCATCGAGCCTCCCTCGGTCGTTTCGGAGCACTCGTGCAGGCTTCAGTCCATTGCCCAGAGGCAGGATAACTTTTTTATATGCAGAATATTGCCCAAAATATAACGTGTGGGCTACTAATCTGTGTGGTATCTGCTAGATCGCGCACCTTCACTTTCCGGTCAGCCAACACCATTTCATGTATTTTTTTGTCATTGTCCTCTGTAACCGCATCGGAGGGCCTGCCGCTGCATACTTGATCGGTAGTTGAGTTACGGCCACCATGAAACTCTCGAAACCAATATTTATCCAACTGTTCTTTTGTTTCCTTCGCCGTTATGCCTCTCAAAAAATAATGTTTTTGAGAGAACGAAAATCGTTTTTGTCCATACTCAACATGATGCCAAACACGCCTACAAGAATCAGCTGTCAAAACCAAACCAAAGACAGTATCGCACTGAAATTTGTCATGTCTGCCTAAATATGAACGGACTTCAAGGCACCATAACCTATTTTACAGTAGCAGCATTCTGGCGGTCAAGGAGGTTACTTTTCACCCCACCTAGTATAACAATCCAACCTTGGATGTATTGATAATATAGGATGTAACTGATAATATATATTCAACTACATCTAAATCGGTCAAACAGATAAAGTTAAAGTTATCATCATTTTAGTCTGCCCATTAAATGTTGGATGCCACCCGAAATTTCCACTGAGTCTAAACATCTTTCTTTCTCTTTATGTTCCATTTCCCGTAAAACTTAACACAAGCTTTGGCATCAATAGTGTAGTCATACCCACTTGAGTGTTAAGTTCTCAAAAAAAAAAACACCGCAGCCTTTTAAAAGGATACCAGACTTAATAAGGATACGGCCCAGTCAAACTATCTTCGGACCTAAATCTTAAATTATCCGTTCTGTAATGGTTTAAACGCTTATCTATTGAGTTGCTGTAACGTTAACAGGGTAAAGCCTTAAGCATATGTGCAGTAATGCACACGAGAAACACGTGTGGTAAAATCTGACATTTTATCGCACTGAATTTTGTTGTTCTGTCATTAAAATATTTTTCAAAATACGTCAAATGACTTAAAATGTACTAAATTGTATTAATTTGCAATTCTTTTACGTCGGGTTTGCAGTAAGATTAGAATTACGTGCAGTAAACACGTATGTTTGCTTGTATAGAAAAAAATGTTTTCTAATTTTGCTGCACGGGTTTTACTGCACACGTGTTTTAGGCTTAACTCAAAAAAATAATAATAAATAAATGAATGAGTCTGATAATATAGAATGAGCTAACAAATTAAGGATGCAAGAATAAAGTTCAAAAAGACAATTACGAATAAGTCATTCAATATGGTTCTAGGAAAGCGAAAATTCACAATACGTTTCCATCAAATATCATCTGCAAATCTTTCAAAAAGGAGACCCACACAACAATATGGGCCAGCTTTTGTAATTAAAACATGAGTAGTATACAAAATTCATTTACTTTTTTTTAGAAACAGCTTGATTATACTCTTACCAGGGTTGCCATGACAACATACTTACATTTTTAAACACCCAAATTGTTTCAATCTGTTAAGGTTTCAAAAACGTCTATCAAACACATCAAGGTTTTATCGACTATAATTTATTTATTGTAATATGGAGACGTAGTAGAGTTTATTTAAAAACAAAAAAAAAATTAACAAAAATGTAATCTCAAAAACAATTAGAAAGAAAATTAAATTGTAAAAAAAGGAGTAGGAAATATTACATTGCATTTTTTTAAATTCAGATCCACCCAAAATACTTCGAAATCCAATTGGTGGTGGGCTGATTGTTTTCTTTTCCGTGAAAAAAATGTTTTCTTATATTTCTTTAATTTTTTTTTACTTTATTTCGATTTATTTTCCCAGCGATGAAAATTTAAAAGATCCTAGAAGAAATGATTTTTAGGCATTTTTTGTATATTAATGAACTTTTTTTAGTTAAAATATATTTTAACGGAACGATAGAAAAAATGTATTTCGCTTTATAAATATTATTTTTTCTCTTATATATTTCTTTTATTTTATTATATGTTATATCTTTATATTAGTGTTTTTATCTAATTTTTTATTTTTTTTATAATTTAAAGCAGCCAAGTTAACATAAATATTTTTAGTAACATTTTTCAGTTTAAAGACGAAGTAGGAAAATAATTGATAATACTTTTTTACTTTTAAGTAAATGACTTAAACCATGATGACTTACCAGATGGTCGTGCGGTCTTTGACTTGCAAGTTTTCTTTCGGGCTTCTTGGCTTGTGGATGATTCTCGTGACTCCGTTTGCATAGCTTCATCAGTGTCATTCAATTGGGTTTTCAACGTCTTTTTAAGATTTATTATCTGTTACAAATAGAGAAAAAAGAAGAATAATAATATATTAATTAGTAGGATCTATCATTATCATTATTATCTAGTAGGTACTGGTAAAATAAGAACAACAAAACAAGTAACTTACATTAAACTTCAAAATATAATTACATATGTGGGAATATCTGAATGGATATCAACCTATCCAAAACCAAGGGCTTGGATACGCAATTTAAAATCATAGGTCCAGGCATCCTGATGACAATGACAAATAAGCTTGTCGATTTCTCCAATCTCATGAAGCACTATTTTGAGGAAAAGCCTTGAGAGTAACAATATCATTTAAAAGAAACATTTATTCTGATTGAATTATTCGTCATCGCCGAGGCGAAATCTCTAAAGCTATGTTGATAGTGGTTGCGATTTAATATTGTACATTGACGCTGCCCTCTTTGCTTACAGTTTTAAAATATGTCAAGAAAGATCGGGTGAAGAAGCTTGTTTATAACGACTTTCGACTTATTTGGGGCAAAATATATAGACATTGTATGATTTTTTTCAAGACCTGTTACGATGCCATTTCTTTTAGCGAAATCTAACAGACCGGGATACAGAATTTGAATATGGATTTGAAAATTTATGCGCATGTCTATTGGACTAACATTGGCTGGAACCTCTACCCCGAATATAGAGTAAGTTTCAGTTCAGTTTTTTTCCTAAAGATTATTACAAAATTGTTAACGATGTCAGCAACTTCCCAGAAATTCTTGGTAGATCTTTATTTGGGATCTTATATCTGAGCAAGAAGAGCTTCATTGATTATTTGTTTATCACAAGGCTTTTCGAATAGCCAAACCTGACAACCAGGAACATTACAAAAGTGATTTTTTGTCGTGAAGGGATATTTCAATAGTTTCTACTTTTGCAACAAGAATATTAAGCCCTAGAAAACCGGTATCAGTTGTGTCCACTCTCCATCCGATTTTTTTGTTTTTGTGGCTGGTATTCCCGACGGTTTATAGAAAAATTTTCCCAGGCAAAATCAATTAATATTTCTATGTTCTCGCAAAAAAGCAAGCGCACAACTCTTAAATATCTCGACTTTTAATTTGTACTCGTACTCAGACGGGCCGCCATCTTGGCGATTGGGACCAGAAAATTGTCTCAGGGTATCTAGTTATTGGCGAACGTTTTGTTTTAATTACTACTCTCACCTCAACGTGGTGTCCGCTGGAAACCTGAGCAACTTAAACGAAGATGCAGTAACCAATCTTCGTGCGATTTTTAATCATGACTAACGAGACAGGGAGCTTTAGTGGAGCTACTCTGACGTAATCGGTTTAACGATCTAGTAAAGTAGCAATGTCAGACCTACAGTAGGCAGCTGCAAACAGCGTCTGCTCTCCAGGTTAGGAGTGGCTGAAAGAAAACTCGCTAATACGCATGTCAAGCGCGGCATTTTAATTGCTATACACCCCTTAAATACAAATGCAAATCTGGGCTCTTCAAAATGTATTACCCCATGACATGACACATAGTCAAAGATCTTGTACTGAATTTATTTCAGTCATCCAACAGATCTGCCAACAGAAACTTCCACAAAAATAAATTGAACACCAAAACTTACAAAGTACAATAACAACCTACAAGGTAATGTCGCTATCCTCAACTGAAAAACTTCTAGAACTAGAAGTGCTGTCCAGAATAAACTGGAAATTTATCTGAATCTGTGAAGTCCGGAGGCAAGGAGTAAAAGAGCTAGACCTAGAGTCCGGTAGCATTAACAATTCAAATGCAGCAATAGGTTCCAAAAAAAACACAAAAAGAATATTATCTGCATAAAATTAATATCAATACCAGTAGTATACTTAATTATTTCCCTAAGCAGTAATTATTGTACAATATGAAAATAATACAAGTTTATGACTCCTACATCTGTCTATGAAGACGAAGAAGTCGAAAACATCTATGAAGACATCGAAATAACTAAAGAAGAACACCCTTTCCATTAAACTTTTATTGTGGGTAATTTTGATGCAAAAGTAGGTGAAAACATTGGCGATTCCGAAGTAGCATTGGGAAAAATTGGCTCAGGAGACAGGATAAATGCTGTTGAATTTCTTACTCTACCACAACCTTCACCTTACGATCTCCTTTTAAAAAAAAAGTTACATAGAAGGTGGACATGTAAAAGTCCGGGTGGAAGAACAGTAAAGGATAAATTGACCTTCTTATAACAAATAGGAAACAAAATGTGACAGACCTGAGAGAACTAAATAAATTTGGTATATGAGAGCAACGCTAAAAATAAACAGAATGGTAGACTCATCAAAACCATTAAAATCGACGCCCCAGATAACCCTGATCGAGTTCCAAAATACAATATCGTCAACTCTTATCTTACAAGAAAAAAGCGATATGGAAGCTCTCAACAATACTATCACAGAGGCAATCACGTCAGCTCAAGAACAACACTGCAGAAAATCCCAGCGAAACTACGACAAAACCATCCCAGCAACTAAACACCGTATGCACGGAAGAAAACAGGGAGTCATAGCAATACGGACGAGATACGAACTTAACAAAATAATTTCTAATGAAATACGTAGGAATCTAAGACACAATGTCGAAAGAATTCAAAAAACAATCCAAGAAAATGGAAATATGAAAGTAAGGAGAAGAACATTAGCTGCAGGGAGATGTATAGTATTGAAACTTAACGACGAAATAGGAGAAAAAACTACAAACAAAGAAAAACTGACCAAAAAACATAAATCGTCAAGAGAGGATCAAATTCCAATAGAGGCAGTAAGATTACATTCCAACCAAGTATTATACAATAGAAAAATGCGGTTGCGATTCTCATCCACAAAAAAGGAGACTGCAGGCCAATAAGCTTACTCTCCCACCTATACAAACTAAAATATTTACAAAAATATGAAGGAAACGCCTGAAACAAAAATTGGACTTGTACCAGACACGAGAGCAAGTTGAGTTTATACGAAGGTATGGTACAAATGACTACCTACAAACAATAAAGATTCTCATAGAAAAATTGGTTGAATGTAATAAATTTTTATTGACTTCAAAAAATAACTTAGCAGAATCGACTACAGATATATGTACCAAACTGTTACAACATATTGTATATATTTATAATGCAGCAACTGCAAGTATATAATTACACGAAATAAAAAAAAATACTGGATACAAAGAGGAATATCCCCAAAACACTTTACGGGGTTATTGGCATATGCGCTCAAAAGATTGAACTGAGACAACAAGAATATAAAAACAAATGGAGAATATCAGAACTATCTACGCTTTGCTGGTGGCATCACCATAACCATTGACAGTTTAAATGATGAGCAGCAAATGTTGAATGAATAGAAGCAAATAGCAAAAAGTATCGGACTTAACATAAATTTTGATAGAACCCAATTCATGACCAGCTTGGTGTCTAGCAAAAACCTAAAAAGCAGCATTCGCAAAAATAAGAGTAATTTTCAAAGCTGACTTTCCTATTTGTCTAACAAGGGAAGTTTTTGATCAATGAGTGCTACCAGTTATAACTTATGGCTCCGAGACATTGACCCTCACAAGATGGTCAATAAATAAATTACAAGTAGCGCAGAGAGCAATGGAAAGATCTATCTCAGGAATTACTAGAAGAGATAGAATACCTAGTGCCCATTTGATGTGGATGGGACACATTGCACCACTAAAAGAATACTGGAATGGATACCGCGAGAAGAAAGAAAGAACAGAGGGAGATCACCTACCAGATGGAGTGACAACATCAAGAGGATAGCTGCAGACAACTGGGAAAATTTGGCCCAAGGTCGAAGCCAATGGAAGCATTTAGAGGAGGCCTACGCTCAGCAGTGGACGCGAACAGCTGACGGATGACAATGATGATGAATTTGTACTCGTAAAAAAGAAAACAAAAATTGAAATAAAATGTTTGCCTACGAAGAGCAAATAAGAACAGATACGAGTACACCCTTGGCTTCACCGTAACGCAAAAAACGGGGAACGACGTTCAGATATGAGCAGGGATATTTAAGAACTTGAACAGCCCACGTGCAGATGAATAACTATTGGAGGCTACAAAGCAGACATAAATGGGAAAGTCCGGAAAAAATTATGACACAAAACTGTACTACGATGGCTGATATAGATAACAGAATCAACATCTAGTGGGGCGCGGATTTGTTATAAGTAGCAGACTAAAACATGGACGCTTTAGCAATCAGTAAGTGAGCTACGAGGGGCGTTCAACATATTCTCGGTATCGGGGTGAAGCTGTGGTTGTATGTATAAATTGACTTATTTATCAAGTAATACTATTATTTTAGAGCATTCATGTAAAATTTCATATAAATGTGATTATTAATTCGCGTTTTATCTAGTTAAACAGAATCATAATGGCAACTGAGACGATGATGGTGAAAATTGAGCATCGCGCTGTAATTAAATTTCTCACTAAGCAAGGAAAAAGTCAAAAAACTATTCATGAAGAGATGGCGGCTGTTTACCAGGGTTCCGCACCTTCATTATCAACTGTGCAAAAGTGGTCAAGTGAGTTCAAGAGAGGCAGAGAGAGCATTGAAGACGACCCCGCTCCGGCGCCCCGGCTACTGCTTGTACGGGAGAAAGCATCAAAGAAGTCGAAAAACTTGTTCTTGAGGATGCCCGAAGAAAGGTGAAAATGATGGCAGAGATCACCAAGCTTTCAATTGGTACCATTCACACCATTCTTCATGACCATCTTAACCTTTCAAACGTCAGTGCAAGGTGGGTGCCACGAATGCTCACAGCGCCTCAGAAAAAAGTGAGAATCGCATGCTGTAGAGAGCTTTTGGAGATGTGTAGTGAGAACGCGGACGGTGTTATGGATCGAATTGTTACTGGGGACGAAACATGACCACTATGACCCTGAAAGCAAACAAGAGTCCATGCAGTGGCATAAAAAAGGAACAGACCCCCCGAAGAAGTTCAAAGTCACTCCGTCTGCCGGGGAGCTCATGGCCACAGTTTTTTGGGACTCAAAGGGAATCTTGCTCATTGAGTACAAAAAAAAAGGTGAAACCATCAACGCCACATCCTACGCTTCCACTTTGCATAATTTGCGGGAGGAAATTAAAAAGAAAAGACGGGGTAAACTCGCAGAGGGTGTGTTGCTTCTTCATAACAACGCTCCTGTTCACACGGCGCGAGTTTCCAAGACTGCTGCGCGAGATTGTGGTTTCGATGAAATCCAACACCCACCCTATAGTCCAGACCTTGCCCCTAGTGATTATTTCCTGTTTCCGGATTTAAAAAAATGTCTTCGTGGAAAAAGATTTTCGGATGATGAAGAACTCAAGTCGGCAATAAATGGGTATTTTGCAGAGAAAGAGAAAATTTATTTTTTTGAGGGTTTAAAAAAGCTTATCTCAAGATGTAACAAATGCATTGATGTTAAGGGAGATTATATTGAAAAATAAAAACAATTTAAATTGAATTCGCATTTTCCTTCATATCGATACCGAGAATATATTGAACGCCCCTCGTACCTGGTATGCGCACTTAGAAAAATAATAAGTTATGATAAACTAAAAGCTCCTGGAAAATGCCTAAGCAATGTCAAATATTCAATATCGCAATATTCGCAACGAAAATGGCTGTCATTTGATAATAAAACCGTTAATTATTTAGGATCGATTCAAGGCGCACCTCCGGATGGCATAAAGAGGATTAGAACATTAGATTTAAATTTGGACCGCTACAATGGAAATAAACCGTTAAAATCTTTGTCAAACTCTTTACAATTAGGATCAAGTTTTGAACATCAACATTGTTTTCCCCATCCATCAGGTAAACTCTCTAAACTGTGGCAACTACAGAATCATCAGCGTACTTAACTCTGCGTACAAGATTTTGTATGTTATATTGTGTGAATGTTTATCAGTGCGATTTCAGACCTGACACATATTCATACTAAAATAGAACATCAACTGCTTTTTATTGATTTATAAGTCGAGGTATATAGAGCCACATCTATTTTTTCATGCCTGCTTATTTCGTCAAATTGTGCAGAATAACAATGGAGAACGTTCGCTTTTATGTAAAGGTCTAAAGCTATTTAACCTGTCCCAAAAAGTGGGCATTAGTCGCCTGAGATGGCTAGGACCCGTGGAGAGAATGGATATCGGTACACAAATAGAGGCAGCTGGCCAAAGACCACACAGGCTGAAGAGGTGTTCAGGACCACCTTGAACTATAGCGTAATCGAAATCAGCAAAGCCTGCATATTTTTCGAAACACATCCAGTTTTACTCCATTTTTGTGTCTGTCAGTAAAATGTAAAATTTTTAGATTTTAAATTTTTATTTCAAATAAATTAAAATACACAATTCACATTATTTAATTCAGATTTTTAGAAATAGTTTAATAACATTTTGTATTTTATATACCATACCGTACTAAAATAGTGCCAAATGCCACTTCAATAGGCTTGATTAATATTTTTTAATTATTGGTGGGGTGACCCTTAAATATTAATATACATATTTATATACAATAAAAGAAAATATGAATATATTTAAAAATTACAATTCAATATGAATCTTCAATATATAGAAAAAAGAGAAGAAAAGGTTTAAGTTATACCAGAATGTCAGAAAGAAAGACTTCTAAATTATTGTAATTTAATTGTAAGAACCACAGTTTGACGCATTTCACAAAGTTTCCAGGAACGGTCTCTGATCTGATCGATTGAGGTGGTTTATTAAAAGTATGTACGTATTAGCAAAAAACGGGACATTCAGATAAAAAGTCATTGGGCTCTGGGGCTTTCCAAAATTGCTTAACCAACAATCAGAAAGAAATATTGCAATTTCGAGAACGAGAATGCTTACCATTAACCTACGATTGAATTTTCACTACAAAAAATTGGCGAAAAATTCGCATAAAATAAATCAATTGGATGATTTCAAAAGTGAAATATTGTATCTTCTGGTGCTGAAGCTTGGAATGTATCGTTTATGTGCAAAGGTACAGTCAAAATAATTAATATAAATGAGTTCATAATTCATCGAATAAACATCCTTAATTGAAAAACTCAAAGTAAAGAATGCT
Organism: Volucella bombylans; assembly: GCA_949129095.1. Classification (NCBI taxonomy): domain Eukaryota; kingdom Metazoa; phylum Arthropoda; class Insecta; order Diptera; family Syrphidae; genus Volucella; species Volucella bombylans. The sequence continues at coordinate 21,845,006 of OX422144.1, forward strand.
TAAAGGAAAATTTTAAATTTTAAAATTATATAAGAAAATAAATGAAATTTGTATAAATTTGAGTTTAACTATATGGATTTAATTTTCTACAGCAATATTGTCCAAATGACGACTGTTTCTTCCAAGGTATTTTTGCAGCCGGATCTTTACGTTCACAAATACGCGAAAACACAGCATAGGTGCAAAAGCTGCATTTTCACTGCGAATATTTTTCGGTTGGACCTAAATCATTAGAGAATCGTTGTTGTAAACCTCCTACACAAAAAATTTCATGATGTGAAATTTCAAATTCTCCACCGAGATTCTGGCCATGTGCGCTGAAATAACGTCGTTATATCCGGCAAACAGCAGCATTTGCTGCAACAGATATTGTCACTGATTCGGTAATATCCTTTAGCCTTCATTGTTTCTCCCCGGTTAAAAACAAAAAAAAATAAGGTCCAATATAATCGCAGAAAAATGTAAACGTAAGTTTGTTGCAAAAGGTAGTCATTGTCCGTAAGAAACTTCACGACATGGATCTTTTGTGTATTTTTTTCAAACTAACTAGCTTCCATATCGATTTATGTGGATTCCACGAAATTCCGTCTCGAAATTAAGAAAAAGTGGGACCATAGTCTACGCTAATCTGATGAAAACAAAATAGTTGCACTTGACATTTCAAAAGCATTTGCCAAAGGGGCTATTTCGTCGAAAATGTATGAATTTGGGATCGATAAATCTCTTCCTCAATGGACTAGAAATAGCGTTCAATTTAAGTTATTTTGGACGATTTAAAATAATTTTGATAACCGCAAAATGAATGATGGTGTGCCCCAGAGCTCCATTCTGCCGCTATTTTCATTAATGATCTCCAGCACTTCCAATCCAATATATTCGTTTGCTGAAGACGGTACTATCTACTTTTTATATTCGTTCCCGGACTCACGTCGCTGTTCTTCGGCTATAGAACGGGAACTCAATTTTAAAAAAATAACGATAAAATACGTTAATTATGAAATTATTCTTAATATATTTCGTCGAAGTCAAAATTAAACAGCTACAACTTAATTTTTCTATTGAAGATAAACGATCTTTTAATAATAATCCTTATTTCAAGAAGTAACCGATTAAATATCTTAAGTGCAATAAAGGCACAGATCTTTCAATACTCCGAAGTTGATAGGCAGTTAAGTTCTGATTGAGCAAATTTCCCTTTCTCCAGTAAAATATTTGTATAGTAGAAGAATCTTAGAGTTTAAAAAGAGACAAAAACTATTAAAATGACGTGGTTTCTTCCAGATAATTTTCAAAATATGTTTTTACGACACGATCAATGTTTGCAGTTTGCATTTATAGGTGCCACACCAACACACCAGTCCATACTGCGGCTTAGACTGCACTAAGCTGTAGTACATGGTCTCGATTAGTTTTCGAGAACAAAATTGTCATTAGTGGTACATAACATACGACGCTGGCAGCAGATATTTTCTTAATATGGAAGTGTGATCTTTCCAATCCATTTTGCAACCTATATATAAATATTTTAATATATATTTTAAACTTAACACTCAAGAGGGCATGACTACTCTTAAGATGCCGGAGCACGTGTTAAGTTTTTCGGAATATTGGATAGGGAGAGAGAGAGAAAAATGTTTGGGCTGGTTATTTCGCTCCATGGGTGGTATCCAACATTTAATGGGGAGACTAAATTATTAGTATAAATTGACTTGCTTTTATATTTGGGCAACCATTCACCTTATGAGATTTTATTCGGTCACGGCTGGTATTGAACCCCGAACCGTCCGATTGGGAAGCCAATACACTACCACTTGAGCCATGGCCACCCAGATATGTGAAAACACGAACGATTTCAATAGCGAAACAGTTGAGAGAGCAGTTTATGTCATGTTACAATGCATGAGCTAGCACTACAAGTTTCAGCACTGACATTTATACATTTACAGTCTATATTATGCTATACATAATAAGGTTTGGAGAAAAAGTGAGTATTTTGAAAAACATGATTTTCGTTTTATTACTGATGATTAGTTTGTGGACCCAAAACCAGTGTCTTAAAACTTCCAAATCATGGTTTATAGAAGGTGGTGCAAAAGTTGTCACCCGATGTTCATTGGTTGTAATTTTTTTTTATGAACGAAAAACTTTGGTTCTGATTTTGGATTACGTTTATTTGATGTTTTAATTTTTTTTTCATTAAGTCGAGATAATTATATCGGCCAAGAGGCCGCCGCAAAAATTGATGACCATTCGGGCCCGATTTGTGGCATTTTCCATCACTCTTGCCAGAACTTCCGGCGATAGGTCCTCGCATTCTCGACGAATGCTGGAATCAGGCGAACTTGCCGGCCAGCGCAAATCGCCAAAACGAGAGATTTGGCGACCAGAAAATGCAGCCCTCAGGATTTCGTTTGTGGCTCCTGCAGTATACGCCGTTACCCCAACCTGTTGGAACCACATGTTCTCAAGTCCCAATTCATCCAATTTGAGAAGGAGAAAGTCGTTGCGCATTGCTCTGTAGCGCTCGCCGTCCACAGTAGTCATTTGCCCCGCGTTTTCGAAAAAAATAAGTCCCGATAACGCCTCCAGCGTAAACAGCGCAATATGCAGTAACTTTGAGCGGGTGTAATGGCTCTTCGTGGTTTATACGATTCGGTGCCCCAGAAGCGATAATTTGACTTATTCACATATCCACAGAGATGGAAATGGGCCTCGTCGCTCATGCTGATTTTCGATGAAAAGGTGTCTCCCGCGTGGTCGAGATTCAGGATTACTTGCGTATGTAGGTTACACGCTCTGTACTTCGTAAGGGAACATCTTACAGTCTTTCACCAAAATTCCCTTCAAAGACAATCGGCGGTCCAATTGCGTGGCACGTCATCTGGTCGATTCTCCGGGGTCCTCTGCGATATCTTCAACCACAGATGCGATATTCTCAGCAGAACGGCTACTCCGGGGCCGGCCAGACCTCACAGCTTGTCCCATGACCTATGTCCCGCGTATGCATGGTTGGTGTCGGACGACCGGAAAATCGGAGCCGTAATTCACGCTGCGCCAACACCACCAACGAATTATTCCGCATAAAAATCGTAACAATTATTCCGCGTTTTTTAGGAGTATAGCGATTCATGTCTTATTGACGTGTATTTTGTATCTGTTTACTTCACAAATGTCAAAGTAGAATTGACATTTGCCGCCATTTGCAAAAATTATAGCATCTTCGGATAGGGTGATGACTTTTGCGCCATCTAGTATACGCCACTAAGTCATGTGCTGAATTATAGGAATACGTGCAAGCTACCCCGTTTTTGTCCTAGATCTTGACTGAAGTAAACATAAGGAATAAAACCGGGCGTAGTAAAGAGTTTTCTAATAGGGACTTGACAACTTTGAATTTAATTTGTGAACGCACTCTTTCACTAATCATCAAACTGTCACTGTCAATCTATTCAGTAAACTCAACACTTTCATCATGGTAAAGTGCACGAATGAACAACGTCTGCAAATTATATGAATTTTCTACCGAAATTCGGAGTCGGTGACTGCAACTTTAAGAGCGTTAACTCCAAATTTCGGTCGTAATTCTCGCCCTAGTAGACAGGCAATAACAAGTTTAGTGCAAAAATTTGAGTCTACATATTCGTTGTGTGATGTTGCCGTGTCAGTGAGACAACGGGTTGGTCGAAGTGTGGAAAATATCGCTGCCGTTCAGGCGTCCGTAGCAAACGATCCAAATCAGTCAATTCCACGGCGTTCTCAAGAATAGGGCATCGCTCAGACCACATTATGGCGTATTTTGCGTAAGGATCTTGGTTTACACCCATACAAGATCAAGCTGACTCAAGAATTGAAGCCGATGGACCATTTGAAGCGACGTACGTTCTCCGATTGGGTTCTGGAGAATATGCGCTAAGACGATGAATTTCATCGCAAAGTCATCTTCAGTGACGAAGCTCATTTTTGGCTCAATGGGTTCGTCAATAAGCAAAATATGAGTTATTGGTCGGGTGAAAATCCACATGTGCTTCATGAATCACTACTTCATCCACAAAAAATAACTGTTTGGTGCGGTTTGCATGCCGGCGGCGTTATTTTGCCATATTTTTTCGTCGACGATAACGATCGTCACGTTACTGTGAATGGTCAGCGTTATCGCGCCATGATCACCGATTATTTTTGGCCCGAATTGGAAGATATGGACTTGGACGACATGTGGTTTCAACAGGATGATGCCCCAAGCCACACAGCACACGCTACAATCGATTTATTGAAGAGTAAGTATGGTGAGCGTGTTATCTCAAGAAATGGGCCAGTCGATTGGCCGCCTCCTTCGTGCGATTTAACGCCGCTTGACTATTTTCTGTGGGGCTACGTTAAGTCATTGGTTTATGTCAACACGCCGACGACGTTGGAAGAGCTCAGAGCCAACATTGAACGCGAAATAGCGGCCGTTTCGGTCGAGTCGTTGAAAATTGGGTCCAACGAATCGACCGCCTGAACGTGCCCGCGGTGGCCATATGAATGAAGTCGAGTTCCATTCATAAATGTTTTGATTGTACTTCAAGCCGATAATAAAGTTTTTGAATGGTTGGAAAATGGTTTGAGTTTTATTTAAAAAAAAAGTTGTCAAGTCCTTATTGGAAAACCCTATACATAACCCTGAGGAACACCGATTTGAATATCAAGACACTGACTGAAATTACCCCCTATCTTTATGTTTTGTTTTCTATCCTTAAGATATGACGCAACCCGATCAAGGATAAACCCCCTAAAACCACATTTTTCCAATTTTATTAGAAAAAGTTCTTTGTACACAATATCAAATGCCTTGGTAAATCATTAATATTACTGCAGAAGTTTAACAGAGCGTCTTCTGCCGACTTACCTGCTCTACGAGTAAAACCAAACTGATGTTTACTGAAGAACGAGTATTTTCCAAGAAAGGTGATAAGATAACCCTCCTTTTGACCGCTTTTTCAAGAATTTTAGAAAAGCAGAGAGCAGCGAAATAGGTCTTTAGCCATTTAAAAAATTTCTATCACCTTTTTTGAAAATTGTTGAGGATATGAGGCAGAGTGTCGACTATATACGAAACATTTTTTTAAAATCATTTTAAAACCCATTAACTGTAGCCGAATTTGAATTTTTTAATTCCATAATGATCTTGTGGAGTTCAAATTAAGAAATTGGTTCAAAGGAAAAACATCTTACTCGCCCTGTTTTCTCATTAATACAATTTTCCACAAAACGGTTTTGAGATACTGTATTGAAACCTGCACCAAACAGAGTATTCGTGGAAGCACAGGTAAAAAATTCATTAAAGGACTTCGCAGTGTCTGCTGAGTTATTAATATCTCTGTCCTGATATTTAACATATGATGGTGCATCTAGGGTTAACTTTTTTATTAGGTAAAAAATTTGCCATTCTGTTCTTATATCATCTTGTACTCTGTGGAATTTATCAATATATTTTGGCATACGCCTTACGCAAGCAATTTGATATTCTTTGCACTTAAGGCATTTTTCTGGGAAATTTTCCCTAATAAATAATTTAACATCCAAGGCTTTTAATTTTAAGAATTTTTTTAGCTGGTGTAATGGAACACCTATCAATAGGACTTTTGAGACAACTATAGAACTAGTCAAAGGCTGCAGAAATATTATTTTCAGGGTAAGTATCTGACAAATTTTCCAGCAGTAATCGCACACTCAGGCAATCAAAGTTGATTTTTGTATACCCTTCGCCCAAGTTTGTATTTTGAGAATGATTTATGAGTCCACAACGTAGAAAGAGACAAGTCATAGAGTGATTGTGTTTTGGTAATTTTCAAATGTGATTTATTAATTTCTTTGCAATGATCACTAGACGAAAACAGAAGGTAAAAAAAAAAACAATTATGTATATCAAAGAAATAAAGTAGGTTGTAGGATTCGTTTGATTTCGTCGTTTTGCTACTTCTTTCAGATGTTGCTAATAATCCTGAGTTTCCATTAAGTTCAAATGAACGCGATTTCTCATCAACATCAGATGTATCCGACTACCAGCCGGGTGCTAGTACAAGCCATTCATGTTCTAAGTCAGAGGTTAATTTCAGAGGTCACCTGAAAAGTGTATCATCAAACATGGATACCGATAATGACTTGACTTCGCCAGTGAGACTTAATCCACGCCAATACAGAAAAAGTTTAGAAAAAGTCAACAGCCACTACCAATAAATCCCGGCAGTGTTCTATTAAATGCTAAAAGAAAAAAAGAAAGCGTGCAAGACGATGTTCCTCAATACCTTGTCGATATTGCTATGCGGAAGAGGTTAAAAGAGAATGTGGCTTCATCCAACAGAAGAAGAAAAGGAAAAAGTGCGACCCCACACTCCGCGCGGATTAAGAATTACATTATGAGCTATGCTTGCGTTACTATCGAGAAGAGGATGTCCGAAAATATTTGGACTCTTTGCTAAATATTGCAACCATTTACAGAATGTACCGACAATATTGCGAAGTAAAACAACTGCCATACGCCAAAGTTTTGTATTCGTAGACCGAGGAAAGATGTTGTGTGCTGCAGTTGAAATCAACTTCAACCTGACTGAAAACGACGTGAGTGAGAAAGATGGCCATCTAAAAAAAAGAAACGCTAAGAAAAAGAAACAAGGAGGAAGCAGCAGCAAGGGACAGCAGAATTGATTTGCAGCAGGTACTGCTTTGCCCCAGTAACCCGACGAATAACGAACCTTTTTATAAACGCAGACTAACAGCATACAATTTCACAGTATATGACGTGATATCAAAGCAAGGAAACTCCCACATCTGGCAGAAGGGACAAGGAGGGAGAAAAACCTGTGAGGTGGCGTCTTTTCTCTTCCATTATTTTAAATCTCTCCCAAAATGCATCGAGGAAGTTAGGTGCTTTGGCGGCCGATGTGGTAAACAGATTTTAAATCAAAACGAATCTTTAAAAAAAATCTGAAAACTATTCACTTAAAATTCATGTTTCCTGGCCATAGTGAAATGGAATGTGATTCAATCCATCCAGCCATTGGAACCCATTCAAAGCGTGTGGGAAAGCAGGGAACATTCTGTTGACCATTATCCCTTCTTGTCTGAGCCTTTGCACCCAACCATCTCCTAATAGTCGAATATTGATATATCGAAAGCGCTGAGTCACCCCTCTTCAAGTATTGCGTGACCGCAAATTCGCGATGCTCCTCCGACCAATAAATCATGATACCTGCTGAATTCACGTCGAACGATACCTACCCCGCTAGTTTTTGAGCAGTTACAATTTTGAACTGGACTCCCTTCATTTAAGATCAGGGCGTAAACTCCTTTTTGTGGAACATCTTTTTGTTTTCAAAATATTTGGTGGTTTTTAAATTTTATTTTTAAGTATTTATACATACTCGACTCGTAAATATCCAAAACATATAGTTACAATGCATAATATACTCGTTAAAATAAAGTAGAATCTACAAAATTTACTCACTTCCTGATCTATGCGGTCCTTATTCTTCAAGCGTTTTGCCTTCTCAGAATTGGCACGGCTTATTTGCTCTTCAATGCACTTGGAAATCGTATCGCATGCATCCGACCACTCTTGCAAAGTTTGTGCAATTTTACTTGTGTACCCTGGTGGTATGTCCCTTCCTTGTGCGTAATCAATTTCAAGGAATCGATTGTTTTGAAAAAGTTTTCCATGAATAATATCTGTAAAGAGTGTGGCAACATAAAGACGAGAATTATTTTAAAATAAAGGAATTCCACCAAACTAAGAATATTTAAACAAACAAATTTGTTACGCTAACTTTCAAGTTTTGCAGGAAGCAAACTTTTCCGGTTTTTATTTTACTTTTATCAGATTTATGTATTTGAAATTTATATTCATCCACAGACAAATTTCCCCAGCGACCGACAGAAACCTGTTGTCGAAGTGTATGCAAATACCTATAAAGGACCTCCCAAAATAACATCAACCGCATGTTGGGACTTCAACTGATGAAATTTATTCTGTAGATTTTCTCCATACCAAATAATCACATTATCAAATTATCACAAGTTTTTGGAAAATATAAATAAATCGTTGGATGAGATACTCGGTTTGTTTTTTTTGGGATTAAGACTAACTTTCCGCAGGATTGCAGTTTATTGCTTATGAAAACAAACATTTTACATTAAATATTATTCAGAACTTGAAAATTTGTGCACGCTAAGAACATGGAAATAGGTATTTGAATGTAAAAGACGTAGAAGTGTAACGTACACCATTTTAGGTGGAGGGTTTTGGATTTGTAACTTTAAATTATGTAATTAAGAGCGGCTGAATAATGTCCCAAAAAAGGAAAATTAAAATGGATCGGCAATATGCATTTCGCATTCGGTAGGAACACCTCTCACCGAATGTGAGTTTCGAAAAAATGTGATTTAAAAACAAAGACATGACTGAGAGAACTATATCAAGTTCCTCGGGTATTGTAGTATATTAAAAAACACAATGTTTTGTGTATAGAGGGTAGGCGGTGAGCTCCTTCAATCATCCTCAATTAAAAAATATACGAGGGGCGTTCAACATATTCTCGGTATCGGGGTGAAGCTGTGGTTGTATATATAAATTGACTTATTTATCAAGTAATATTTGATTTTATTTGATTATTTTAGTGCATTCATGTAAAATTTCATATAAATGTGATTATTAATTCGCGTTTTATCTCTAGTTAAACAGAATCATAATGGCAACTGAGACGATGATGGTGAAAATTGAGCATCGCGCTGTAATTAAATTTCTCACTAAGCAAGGAAAAAGTCAAAAAACTATTCATGAAGAGATGGTGGCTGTTTGCCAGGGTTCCGCACCTTCATTATCAACTGTGCAAAAGTAGTCAAGTGAGTTCAAGAGAGGCAGAGATAGCATTGAAGACGACTCCCGCTCCGGCGCTCCGGCTACTGCTTGTACGGGAGAAAGCATCAAAGAAGTCGAAAAACTTGTTCTTGAGGATGCCTGAATAAAAGTGAAAATGATTGCAGAGATCACCAAGCTTTCAATTGGTACCATTCACACCATTCTTCATGACCATCTTAACCTTTCAAAGGTCAGTGCAAGGTGGTTGCCACGAATGCTCACAGCGCCTCAGAAAAAAGTGAGAATCGCATGCTGTAGAGAGCTTTTGGAGATGTGTAGTGAGAACGCGGACGGTGTTATGGATCGAATTGTTACTGGGGACGAAACATGGGTCCACCACTATGACCCTGAAAGCAAACAAGAGTCCATGCAGTGGCATAAAAAAGGAACAGACCCCCCGAAGAAGTTCAAAGTCACTCCGTCTGCCGGGAAGCTCATGGCCACAGTTTTTTGGGACTCAAAGGGAATCTTGCTCATTGAGTAAAAAAAAAAAGGTGAAACTATCAACGCCACATCCTACGCTTCCACTTTGCATAATTTGCGGGAGGAAATTAAAAAGAAAAGACGGGGTAAACTCGCAGCGGGTGTGTTGCTTCTTCATGACAACGCTCCTGTTCACACGGCGCGAGTTTCCAAGGCTGCTGCGCGAGATTGTGGTTTCGAAGAAATCCAACACCCACTCTATAGTCCAGACCTTGCCCCTAGTGATTATTTCCTGTTTCCGGATTTGAAAAAATGTCTTCGTGGAAAAAGATTTTCGGATGATGAAGAACTCAAGTCGGCAATAAATGGGTATTTTGCAGAGAAAGAGGAAATTTATTTTTTTGAGGGTTTAAAAAAGCTTATCTCAAGATGTAACAAATGCATTGATGTTAGGGGAGATTATATTGAAAAATAAAAACAATTTAAATTGAATTCGCATTTTCCTTCATATCGACACCGAGAATATAGTGAACGCCCCTCGTATAATAGTAATCACAGATACTAATCAAAGGTCGCACTTTATACAACCTTTTTCTGCTTAGGGAACGAATACCTGAAGTAAAAAAGATTGCAGCAGTGCATTACAGTCGTTTCGGGGACATCTGCACCACTATCCAACCAAACCATATGTCTCTTTTCAATGAAGTTATAAACTCGTAGTTACTCCGATGGGTTTCACTCTATCACGGCGATTAACCTTAGCATTTCAATGAAGGAATCGCATTACGGTAGCTTTTATTAGAGATTTTAATAACTTGATCATTTCTTATAATAGATGTCATGGCCTTAGATTAGATTTAGCACAGATACTGAGTTCGCATCTCTCTGATATGCCATTTATATAAAACGGCTCAAGGCTGTCGGCATTGTATTATTTTGGGAAAATGTCATTTTACACTATTGTGACTCCCTTGTTCAGTTACATCTCTATCAAAGTTTTATTAGCATAACACACACTGCCGCTAAGCCAAAGGGCAATAACGGGCATCCAGAAATCAGATATGTGAAGCAATGAATAATATTGCCAACTTAGCAACATATAACTAGACCAATGGAGTTCCTGTATGATATGTTTCGCTAAATGGAATTTCTCAGTCTTTTGTACAAAGATGTGTAATCCCTTAACTGATGAAGTGCATATAGCAGCAAGTAGAACAGAATCTAGTACCAGATGATTTATGAAAGCGTAAACCGGACATTCACCGACCAACTGCTAAACTGCGTCATTCTTCCTCTCATAGTAAATATGTCAGACAGCACTGTCACTTACACACGCAAGTAGGTGCTTAACAAAAGCGGAAACGCCCGTTAAAATACCAACAAACAACCTACTTTTTTCTACTGGTATGAGCAATGCCGTTGGCCTTTTAAAATTGTGGAAGTATTAGCTTAATTTGTCTGCAACCTGGAGATTGAGCCACCTACGATTATGCTTCACAAATAGCTCAATTGTCAACGAAACCGGTAATCAAGGGCGCAATTTATCCGCTGAGTTTGTAAAATTTTAGTAAAATTTTGTAACATTTGGCGAATAGAAGTGAATTTATTGCGTATGTTCGTGTCATCGCTACAAAAATAAGCAACGAGCAAAAATTGGTCAGAATTCAACATTCGAAGGACATCCTCAAGGAAGCCAAAAAGAACGAAAACTTCCTTTACAACATTGTGACCGCTAATAAAGCGCGGTGTTTTCATTATGATATAGAAACCAAGCGCCAAAATGCCGAGTGGAAGGCGCCAGACAAGCCAAAACCTAAAAAATCTTATAAGACAAAAGTGAAGACAATGTTATTTGCTTTTACGATTCCAAGGGTATTGTCAACAAAGAGCTCGTTCCGTCGGGCCAAACAGTTAATGCACAATTCTATCTTGTTGCTTTGAAGCGTTTGGTGCATCGTCGTATTCGACCAGAATATCGCGCAGAAGAAAATTGGCGTTTGTTGCACGATAATGCGCCATCTCATCCATCAACACTTGTGACCCATTTTTTGACTAAAAATCACATTTTAACTGCCAACCCTGGTTTGCCACCATGCGACTTTAAACTTTTCGCAAAAATGCATTTGCGGATGAAAGGAAACCGCTTTGTGGGCCTAGAAGACATTCAAAAGGCTTGTACCGACATCGACATCCCGACCGACGATCTAAAACACTCATTCGACATACTTTTAGGCCGTGCAAATCGCAGTATTGAGTTGAAATTGAACTTCTCGTATTTTGAATAAAATAGAACGGTTTTGTAAAAATGCTTTTTGTTATTCTTATATTTAAAACGTCCCCTTTACTTTGGAACGCACTCAATTTCAATTACATTTCCATAAAACTTACGGCCCGCTATCTTATTGAATCTCCAGTGCGAGTTGTACCCTTATTCTATGCTTTTTTTTTCTTTTTTTAACGGAGGATAGCTTTAAGATTGCAGCCCACAATTCAAATATCAAGGAGAGGGCTATTAATCAGTGCGTCTAGATAAAAACCACACACGCCGGGCAAGCCTTCATTTAAAAAACCGAGACTGTTGTTTAGAGCCTGGTAAAGGGAGAAAGAGGTAGCCTTATCATAACCGTGTGGGTCCAGAGGACCCATGGTTGCAAAACCCCAACACCGCCTTGGAAGTCTTTAACGCGATATGTTTAGCCCAGGAGTTTGCTATCTATGGATCGTACCCAAATAACTTAATCACGTTGGATATACATAGTGACAACTTTCAGCACAAGACGGATTAGCTTCCTCATTCTTGTGAAAAGAACCTCGGTTTTTTTTCAAAGGGTTACGATACAGAGCGCGGGCACAAATAATAGTTTTGGGAGGATTATTGGAAAATCCATTTCTAGTGCAGTAAACATCGATAATGTCTAGGGCTGCCTACTCTTTAAAACACAGAGCATGCACATTATCTATAATATACACGAGTATGTCTTAGCATGGATGTTGAGAGCCAACTTGAACCACAGCAGTGGAGGCAGGACCACAGAAATTTATGTTCATTGGTACTGCTTTAATATAGTGATTCAATCACGAAATGGTCTGGCTAAGTTGCACATGGCATCAAACGTTGCGCTGTCGAGGGCACCCTCAATGTCAATAAAAAATGCTCAATGCATAGTTATTATTTTAGGATTGTTTCACAAAGCACTCCTACTTTCGACATGACAGCTATTCTCATTGTTCGCCTGGCACGTAGGTTGCTGTCAAGCTAACAGAGAAGATTCTTTTCAGAGTTGGAAGCAGCTGGTCTGTTACTTTTTCCAGTATGATTATGTGTGATTAGAGTTGAGCGACTTACTCTTGATACCGTGCAACCTGGGATAAAAAAAAAACTGTGTTTTCTTTTTTTATGGATTCCAGCTTTGAGATTATGCAATTTGAATTGAAAAGGAAATTTTTTAGCCAATTAAGGAATAAACTGTGATAAGTTTAGATATGTACGCGCATACAATACTTTCGACAAAAGCTCTTGGCTTCGCAAGAATGATAAGTAATAATTCAAACAAATAATGCAATTATTTAAAAGTTATTGTGTCTCGAGGTATTTCATGAACTGAAAAACTATCAACCTGGAAAGAAAGAACAGAAATAAAAGCAACAGGTATGTAATTCTTAAAATTGCTAAAAGAATTAACGAAGTGCCTATGGTAGCGCAAAACAACATCTCTTCCATCTTTGTTTTTACGAACGACCAACAATTTGAATTACCTTTGCGGCACTGTCGTACTTTTTGCCTTCATTTTCGGTGGTAGAGAAACTTTACTCATTGGAGATGAATGTTGCTGTCGCGCATTTACCTTTGGTTTAGAACTTTTCATTCGGTGGGAAGTGAGAAATTGCACACCTAAGCGGATAGTACATCTGACAATATTGGAAGCAGTACTCGTATACTAGTCGATACCGAGAAAGCGTAACTAAAGATAAAAATTCACAAAGAACATGTTAAGTCCGCTTCAACTGGTTTTCTTGTTGTTCTCTTTCTATGCTAAGTATGTTCGGTATACGAAAAATTAAAGAATGTGAAATTAGATTAGTCCTATTAAATATTTTACGCGCTCAAGAGCAAGTGGAGGCATGATGTTGGATTTGGAAACATTGAGTTAATTACCCTTGGCAGATTGGCATTGCCAAAAACTGCAACTGATATGTTGAAAACTTGAATTGGAAATATGAGGTCGAACACAATTTGCCAAATAGCTGATTTAATGGCGCGCTCCGATGATTTTTAGTGTTGTATATGAGTATCGTTATCAGACTGAAAAGTTAAAATTTATTGTACACGTGGGAAAGTGGGAACAGTGCAATTCCTTGTGCAAACTATTTTTAATATGAAATATTAAATTTAAATTTGCTTCGCGAAATTATGAACTATAAAAAATGCATAGATGTATTAAAAACCTTATCAGCCTGTTAGAATCTCTAACCTAATGGTGAAAAGAGTATTCCGAAGTCAATCGTGGTGCACCCTTGCTTATGCAGGCTTTTGCTTATATTGAACGAAATGTTGGTGTAATTGTGAGTACATAAGGCTCAGCCAAATGTAGCTCAACTGACATTCGTAATCAGACTTTTAAGCTGGATGCAATGTTAGCAGGCTGGAAGATGTTGTTACCACTGGTTTTTGTATATACATATTCGTCCTAAGGATTTATTACAATAACAATATCTGTAACGAACTTACTCTGTTCGAATAGTTATGAAAGTTAACAGATCTAATAACAGATAGCAGTATAAGAATTAAAGTTATTGCTGATACCATTCGAAAGCCTCAACCAGAATCCATGCGTAGGAAAAATTCAGAAACAGAATACAAATGATAATACAATCAGCAATAGAGGATAAGAAGGAACTGGATTGCTCAATAAAATCAAAAAATAAACCTGTTGTCAATACCGCACGACTTCAACCGCCTACGCATCAACAAAATGATGGATAGCTGTAAGATGTAGAAGATGTATGCCCATATGTTTACACGTTAGTGAACATAAAAAGTCATTAGTTTTTTTTTAGGATAAATTTTATCAACAATGTCAATATTAAGAAAGACAGATTGATTTTATGTGAACTTTGCTTTTTCATCCCTTTATATTAGCTTCATTTGAAAAGGTTGGATATTTAAATTGAAAAAACTTTAACGGGGGGTTAAGGTGAATAATGTATAACTTTTATAAAAACAATACATATCCTTTTTCCAAATAAGCTCCCCGAGGTAGCCACTGAATAGCTACGTATGTATTTGATAGAAGACTAAACACAAGAGTATACGAGTATTGAATAGCCTAGTACTTCAATTCACGAAGTTACTCGTAAAAACTCATCGAAAGTACCTCCATATGAACTTCGGGCCAAAATAGATTTTTCTTTGACTTGATTGATGAGTTTTTTTTTTTTTTTTAATGTAGCGAAAGGATCCACGATAGTGCTTATCAACTTTAGAAAGAGCAATCCGAAATACGTAATTATAACATATATATGTGTAAATCAATTTTAAACAATAAATTCACAGAACAAATGTTTTGAGATGTTTCATTAATTCGGATTACTTCTGATACAACAGCCTTTATCCATTGAACGTTCTTACCACTCAAGAGATGATACAATACGTTCCCAGCATCAGGACCACACCCGCCTATACGTTATGTTTTGTTCAAAGTAGAGGAAAGTCAGAGTTTCCAATGAGTAGCCCGTTTCAATGAGTACACCACAACTTATAAAATCCAAAAGGGTAAGGTGTGGACTACCTGAATGCCAATCGTCAGCTGTACATTGTTTTAGACTCATTTTTGTTTTACGAGTATTTAAACTTATACACTGGCCCGAAGTCCTTTTAGTTATTTACTGATTTTTTTTTAAACCAATATTTCGTTAATTCACGTGATCTTTTATATTATCGTCTGACCCGAATGTCAGACTTTTGTTACGAAAGTGATCCACTTAACACTATCCAACTGGTATACTAAGGGGATTACTGGCTGGAAAGTATTGTACTATCGGAGGTCTCCATGTCAGACAATAGGTAAATATTGTACATTGAATTTAATCCGCGCAAAACCAACTCGACCAACAGGGAGGAGTTCGTCTAAACTGTTAATGCTCAAACTGGCATGTTACCGAAACCCTGGTGAACAGTGAAAATAGTTCTTAAGCTGAAAGTCGCCAAGAGCTTTAGACCTATGTATAAGTCTAACTTCCTTTATGTTAAATAGCATGGTGAGAATGGTCGAGATCCATGTGCGAAAAACCGCTTTGCAAATGCATCCTCTGTCTAAAATGCAAAGAACCAATGCGGAAGATACAGCGTGAGTTCGCTTCAAAATCTGGCGGGTAGTATTGAAGACGCACTCGACAACGCAACAGAATGTATAACTCGGCCAGACAATACGACGTAGACGCATCAGTAATTTTGTGGAAAAAGCAATACTGTTAAATAGAACTCTGATTGCAAATGCTATTCATCCTGTGGATGGAAAACGTTATAGGTCAAATGAAAAGATGATAAAAACCGCAAATGGATATTTTTAAGACCTTCCAGAATCGCACTTCAGGGAGGGAGTCCAGTGATTGGAGAAACGTTGGACAAAGTACATTGAGCTAAAGGGAGACTATATTGAGAAATAAATGCATTTTTAAAATATAAAAACAGATTTTTTCACTACAAGGCCGAGAACTTTTCGCCTTGCTCTCGTATGTGACGGCGAAGAAACAGTGATTACCCTGTCTCCACTGCTATGGTGCATGTTAGTCAACTCACTGCTGAACACTCTCCATTGTTCTAGAGTGTAAGCTCAGACACACATATGCAAATGATTTTGCTCAGTGGGAAGTGAACATCTGTGCCAGAACGTTAAATTTTCTTTTTTTATAAAATAAAGTGGTACGTGTGATTGACGTGTGAGAATCTTAGGGTTCGTTACAAGTACCGTTTTTTTTTTTCTATGAATTATTTACCATGTACTATTTACCCTCTTCCTTCACAAATTTAAAATGGGACATAATCCGTCATTGACAATGAAGAACATTAATGACGCATTTGAGGATGTAGCGGTAAACGAAAGCACTATAAGAAGTTGGTTTGGAAAGTTCCGTACGGGAGATTTCAGCATCGAAAATTAACCACGTGGGAAGCCGAAAATGTTAGTTGACGACGATGTTTTAAGAGCAACTATGGATGCAGACCCAACGAAATCGGTGCGGGAGATTGCACAAACCATGGAAGTATCGCCAATGACAATAAGTCGACACATTTCTCTAAAAATTTACGGAGAAATAATATTGGCTTTTAAATTGTTACTATGAAATCGGACATTTCATGTGGTACAACCTAATAGACGCATGTTTTTGTTGAATAGACTGTATTAGTGTTCAGGATTGACCAAAATAGGAACAACACAAAAATCATCAAGAGACTCACACCCCGCTTGCAGAAGGCGTTCGCAGGTATGCTGACATTTTACATTACGCCAGAAACCATCCAAATCAAAGTCTTAGACAACAAAGCAGACATTTTCATTTGCATTCAGGAGGCATGCATGCATTGCACCATATACCAGTAAAAGAGCTACAACCCGGGGACTCAGAGAAGGGTCTGGAACTCTGCAATTACATTCTGCAAAGGCATTTTGCAGAAGACAACTTTATTGGCCAGATTCTATGAACGAATGAGTACCAATTCACCAGGGATGGAACCAATGATTCTCAATATACAACATTATTCGTGGGGAAAACACACCCCACTCCACGAAACACAGAGTTTTCCAGCATAAATTCAAAGTTAATGTGTGGGCAGTCATATTGGGTAACAAACTTATCGAGCTGACCAGCATTATGGTGCCCCGCGTTGGGAGTGATTAGATTGATCACATTTATGAAAATTCGTTGATAGGGCCGGATGGACCCATTCTGGGGCCTCCAAGGTCACCGGATTTGATACCAATGGAATTTTATTTATGGGGACGGATGAAGGGCATTGTTTACTCATCAGGGATAACAAAATAACAACATTGGATAACTTGAGCCATAGGATTGGCAAGGCAGTTGCGAAAGTCCGGGAAGAATTGGAAAGAATGGACATTGTTGCAGCCTTCAAAGACAGCTCTGGCGTGCATAGAACTTTTGCACTTTGAACATTTGATATGATGGAGAAAATAAAAATAAAAATTTAATTTAAAAATTTCCTAAAACTTTAATTTTAATATAATGTTTTTCCCTTTTCCAAAAAAAAATATAACAAAGTCAAAAATGTAAGGTTAAAAAAAGTCACTTTTTATCATCGATAAATTTTGACACATTAATTTCAGGGCAACATTTACTTTGAAACACTCATAATCACGAGTTACTATACACGCACAAATTTGAAAGATGCTATTTTCAATAGGAGTCAAACAGTGTAGGGTAAAGCTTTGCTCAAAGCTCTGCATCTCAGTGGGGATGCATTTCCAAACCGTACAATTTTTTTCTAAAAATATGTCAAGAAATTTCCCCTTCAAGTCTTCGACACATTATCCGCAACACCGTGTATTTGTATTTATGACATCATATACATTAATCGTGAAACCATTGTTAAAGTTTCTATTCAAAACGTATTTCTTTTTATGATCCTACGAAGCTTTTAAACCCGTTGAAAAGTGTTAAAAATACATTTAAATTAATTCTGCACTTAAATAAAGTACACTGTTCTGTTAATTAAGTATGAAGGATGTAGATACCACCAACTATCTTCAAAGGATATCCTAGTTTACAGCTTCAACCATCGAAAAATTTATGTAATTAAAAGTTCATCCTATGCTCGTACTTCATAATAGTGAAAGTACTCGTTCATATGAATACTTGTATGAACTCGTATACTACATGTGCCATGCCTATATGTACATACATATGTATGTGACTCTCTGCCTGAATAGAATTACGAGAAATGTCATTTTAGTTTAAGAACATATAACGCAGTAAGAATAACCGAAAAGCTAATAAACTGCAGCTACCGCAAGTACTAATTCAGGAACCACTTTTATCACCGCCATACTGATAGACAATAATTCAACAAAGTCGACGACTAGGAGAGTTAAGATAAAGTGTTCTTCATTCCACAAACTCCTGTATACTTCGAAAATTGCGGTTTATTTAAAAGGTGTTCATAGAGTATCGGTTTAACTTCTCACTAAGAACCTACCAAAGCCTTTAAGGACGAATTTTATCCATTTATTTCGTTAGTTTGAGCGTAAGTTTAACCACTTTATGGTTGCAAATTTCAGAACTTCAGTTAAGTGAGGAAACTACTTTCGGAAAGAGAGCGGAAGCGGCTAATTGTTTCAAGTGGTAAATGTTCTGAACGTGAACAAACAAAAAATTGATAATGATCATTAGTATACCTAAAGAGAATTTCTATTTAATGGGCACATCGAAAGAAAGAATGTTAACTTACAGTTGGAGAACATGGAAACGGTTCACAGCAATTAAGCTGTTTTACTATAGGAAAAAGTAACCTTTTGTCTTAAGGAACAAAAATGGCAGGCCTTACAAAAGTAATTTCATTCGATAGATTTATGTCTGTAAGTCAGTAACAGTTCAGAATCATACATTCAGGGAGGTTCTCTAAAAATTGTTATTTACTCTTAACTGAGAACAAAAGTTAAGATAAAGAGGGAACCTTGTTGCTGACCTTTGACTTTAAACAATGGACAATTGAATTCATATAAGCTTTATAAGTCACTAAATGTTGACAACTACACTATAGTGTAGGGTAAAAATTTCAGGTTTGTGATCATTTTCTAATCGAAAATGATGAGATGACAGATACAATTCTTTAAATATCTGCATTAGAAGTTCATAATTCATAGAATATGTATACATATACAAGATGAGGGTATTACTTACTGATCACTATGTATATATGTAATTCGTAAAAGATAAAAGCTTTAAATAGCAAAATAAAATATGGGATTTGGCATAGCAACAGCAAAAGCAATCAATGTTCTCAGGTTCGAAGAATGTCGTGCCAGTGCAGTACAAGTGCTTTCGGCAAGACATGGAAAGTACTTTGGATCTATACGGCTATGGTAAGACCAATTATATCCTATGCGTCGGCTGTTTACTAAAACTAGCTTCCACAAAAATACGTCATTACAGCTTTTACCGGACACCAAAGAATGGTCTACATCAGATGCATAGGGGCTTTCTTTAACAGGCCTAGATCTGCTCTAGACGCACTGAAGAATATCCCTCCCCCTGATACGATCATACGCTGCTCTCTCAAAAATGGTCTTTGGTACAACACGCACTGGAGTTGACGAATATGTCGTCTGATATACTCGTAATAACAACAGAAGTCCTTTTGCTGCAAAAATAGTAGATAACTATTTTCCTGTGCCCAAAAATGGTTTCAGCCAGAATCTGAGCCAGGAAGGGAATGTAATAGGCTCTTGATGGAAAAATGTCAAAACCCATTTAGGATGAAGCACTGGTGTCTTTTCCGAGCACAGATTTCACAGATTTCAGGTCACAATGGGATCACAGGAAATGAAATCGCAGATTAACTTGCTCCGCAAACCTCAGGGAAGGGTTTCTTAGGACCCGAACCTGATTTAGGACTACCTGCGTCCTGTTAAACAAAATGAATTATTATTATGCTACGGCAACACTCGTACAATTATTTAACTATGCCATCTACAGGCTTCAAGAACAGACGGACTACCTTCCGAGTTATTAAAAATATTGGGGATTGAGGTGGCAAGGAGGAGTTGGTGTATGCTCTACTGTAAAATACGATCGGTTGAAAATATGCATGGTCAATGAAATCTCACCAACGTTTTCCCGATAAAGGACGTAAGCCTTCTAAACTGCACCAAATATAAAAATCTGTCTCCTTAACATAGAGTACAAGACTTCACATATCGTACTTTGTGTTATGAATGTTTTGAACTGACCGATCTAGTTTTAACGCTGATAAGTCAACCTTTGATCAGATATTCATCTTACGACAGATTCTAAAAAAATATCCAGTAACTTCTATGCCTACTACATATATTATTCTGGGTTATAGATCCACATCAAGTCTTGGCATCACCAGCAAACTAGTCCGTCTATGTAGGATGGCAATGGATAACGCTTGCTGCTCAATAAAAGTCGGCAATGACACCACCGAGGTGTTTGATGTCAAAAATAATTTCAATAAGTTGGCACTCTTCTGCCATATGATTTCCTTGATTTGAAAGAATTGTCCGAAATTCGTAACCACACCATTACGTAAGTCGCTAGCATATGCTATTGACATTGACATTATAGGAAAAGATCATTGAAGTAGAAGCGACGAATAATTGTTTATTAGTAAATGAAAGTAAAACACATTACAACATATGCTGTGGACAAGCACGCCATAACGCCAAACTTTAACTTTGATGTGATAAAAGACTTTGTCAATATGGGCCCTGGTTGAAATTAAAAAAACCATACCACCGTAAAATGGTGGAATCACTCTCGCTGCTTCCTTTGACTAACAAGTTGACTATGAAGTAAGTCCTTATACTCCCGGTCCTATTGTAGGCGTGGAAACATAGACATTATTGAGTCCGGACGAAAATGTCTCACTACTAATTGCTGATTCTTTAAAGTTGGTGAATAACTCCAATCATATATGTAAGAACATGTGCAACTGTTCCTATTTTCGCCAAATTCGTTCTGCATCCACCCAAGTTTATTCAAGTTATATTCAATACGAAAGGACCCTTACTTTTATTCATGCTGTTTAAAACGAAACCAAATTTTATTTGGCATAGTAATAATCGTAAATGACACTGGTGCCATAACCACTTCCCTTTTCGGCAATAAAATTAGAGCGATTGCATTTATTTTATACGGCAATAAAACCGATTTTAATCTTATTTTTTATTAGATGGCAAACCAAAGACACAGGAACTGGTGAATTGGCATTGTTTGTAAATTTATTTCTGTTTACCTAGATTAACCATTAAATTACGTAAAACTGAGTTGTTGTTTGTTAATGTACGAGTATTGTTTCATCAATTTTAAATTTCAAGTCTTATGATGAAACGTTTTAAGAGGGGAATAATATGTAACATCTTCAAAAAAATTATTTTTTTTTATAAAACGTTAGTATAACATGTTAAGAAAATGTTACCAATTTCTTAAAACTTTATTCAAAGTATTTCTCATGTTATCACTTGCAAACATGTTCCTCCTATGGTCGTTCGAGCGCCCTCAGAAGTGTAGTTGAGTGATCGACTTTGGCTACTTGTTCTTTGAATTCCCTCACCTTGAAACCTTTCTTTTATTAAAAATTAGAGTGAGCAGCTGTTTTAAAATTTTCCTGTATAATGATTCGAAGAAAACGACAGTCTTATAGTTATTACAAAGTACATTAGAGAAGGTCAAAGCCGGTGTTGCTATTAGTTCTGCTTAGTTTTGTTTTGGAGCTTATTCTGCACGGAACGATTTTGAAAACGAATAAATATAAAAATGAGTTCATTTCGTAAAGGAAATAAAAGTGAATCAACTCGGACGAAAATTTTGTAGAAATCAGTATTCCAAAAACAAAGATGAAACCGAAAAATAAGTGCAAGAAAACTCTCTAGTACCAGTAGTGAGGACGTTCATTACAATTCTTTGCATGGCTATCGGCTTCTTGAATTTTTTGCGGTGTTTATTGCATTGCCAGAACTAGTTATATGTCGTGAGTGTAAACAGATATTGAAATTTGAAGCGGATACCGAAAGATTATTATACGGCGCTGGAATTGCTGACTAATCGGTAAGTCACTACAATCATTAAATTTGTATGTGCCCTAACTTTAAATGCATTTTTCTCAAAACTATATTTTTCAAATCGGCCTAAGCGATAACTCAAAAATTTGTTTATCAATCGCACATCTTTCCAATAACATTATTTTCAATACGAACCGATTTGTTTTGAAAAATTGGTTGAAAAAATTATTTTTTCGAAGCAAAAACAATTGAAAAAAATTGGTTTAAAATTCAAATAATTTTTAGAGTGTTTCAATTTTTTTTTCTCTTTTTATTTAGGTTCATTTACAAAGTATAATATTAATAAAAAATTGCAGATCAATACAACAGAAGGCAAAAGCTACGCCAATCAACCACGACTTTCCCGGACGACTGGACTGTAAATCGTCCATTTTTAAATGTAAAAAAAAATATTTGTTTTTTGTAATAGTTAAAAATATAAATTATAGAGTTTCATAAACATTGAATGAATTATTCATTAAGATAAAAATTAATCAAAATCGACTCAAATTCACGGGTCTATATGTATCTCTCCCTTTAAAAAAGAGAATTGAATTAAAAAAAAAACTTTATTTGCATTTATCAAAATTTCACCCTCCAAGTGCGTATCTTCGAATGAATTAATATAATATTTGCTCTCTTGTTGACAACGAATTACCTGTATGAAGAAACTTGCATTCAAGTAATCATTGAAAAGCAATTAAAGTATCTAAGTTATAAAAAAAATCAAGTCCACCCGAAACTTTTTTAATCTTGCAATTATCTCAACTCAAATATTAGCTTTAGACAAATTTAAAGCTCCATGCGTGCTCTTCTATGACACCAAAAAATCAAAAATAAAAAAAAAGTATTCGAAACTCAATTATGGAAAAATTGTAATTAAAATCATTCTCATTTTCATTTTGCTTTTTGGATGAAATTCAAAGGATCTGAATGTGAGTGAATGTGGGATGACTGTGTCCACAAGAGTTATAACAAACCTAAAAAGATACATACATGTTTTTATATAAATTATTAAAGATTAATTTTATGTTGGGTCTATCTTTGGGGCATTTATGACGAACCTACATGAAAATCCTTTGACCTTAAAAAAATATACAAATTTCGCTAAAACAAAAACAGGTAACTCAAACCGAAACAAAATACAAGCTCTTAGAAATGCAATAATATAGAACCGCCTATCCGAAAAATATGCCAAAAAGAAATGCACCTAAGATATTATATTCTAACTTAAAATGTATTTCTCTTTTATTAACCTTTGTTTCTCCGACATACGAGTGTCTAACGTAGTGAGTCGCATGTAATGGTTGCTAAATTTGCGTACCTAAGTATTGTACTATTCTGCAGCCGCTCTATGTTGGATAAATTTCTTAGTGAAGCCAAAAATTTGCTGATGTTTGTGGATTTGAGTAATCGAATATTTTCTACTATATTCGACCGCTCTTCGAGCCTCGCATACAACTTGAGCCTTTACTATTTTTTGACCGCATTTTCAGCAAGTACCAACAATTATTTCTAAGAATGGTTAGTTCTTCGTTTTTGATCGAATATTTAATAGAGAATGCTAACTCATCATCACATGCTATTTGACAAATCAATTGAAAATTACCCATCTGAGCATGTATTAAAAAATTTTCAAAATTTAAAAACTATAGGCGATTGTATGAGTATGACCTGTCAATTGCAGATATTTTCTCATAAACATAAACCCAAAGACAAACTCAGAAAATGTCCAAGTGCGAGCACTAACAATATACGTTCCTTCATTTCACGCTTTAATGACAAAATACAATTTATCCACGGGAACTGCCATCTTTTAACTCTATCATTATTGCTTCCTATTAAGGAACACAAAGTCCATTAACACATTTCCGAAAATTTCAATTACAAGTTCCCGGTAATGACATATAGTCATGACAGAAAATGCTTCAATAATTTTCCAAGCTGAACAAACGAATGGGTGAACACTTTTGGCTTAAGTGAAACGAGATTTTGTTTTTGTCACAATCTCTTTCGGATGTTAGTGTTTCTCCATAAATGGCGGAAATTTCAAGATTGCTATCTTTCTGCTATGTGCCACAATGTAACTTCGTTCAACATACGATTTATTTTTGGTCTAACTTCTGTTGCACTAATTGATTGCGATGGGAAGAGGGAACATTTTCTGGTTGGTTAGAGGACAAATTCACGTAAAGACTCAAACTGTTTTAAAGATTTACAGTGGTCAAAAAAATAATGTTATGAAAATTAAATGTTACCACAACATTTTATTGTAATTCTAATTTGTTGTATATACACGTGTAAATCAGTTTTATAAGTCGAATGCCATAATTTAAAATAATTAAATGGAAAACATAAAAAGCACAAATTTTCAGACAGATCTGTCAAATAGTTAAATAGTTTTGTTGTGACGGACATTTGAAACAGAAGCCTACGAGCTTTTCGTAAAAAAACCATCACGCAAACCAAACAAAAGCTCGAAAAGTATTATGGGGGCTGTTCCATCAATTGGAACCATCCATCAGTGATTTACTCAGTTTCGGTGAGGTCGTATGAGCACAAGTAACGCTGAACGTTTTGGTTGCCCAATTGAGGTCACCACACCAGCAATGGTCGATAAAATACACGGTATTATAGTGGACGATCGGCGGGTGAAAGTGCGCGAACTTGAAGAGGCTGCAGGCTTATCACATGGATCAGTGATTTCAGTTTTGCAAAAATATTTGGATATGAAAAAGCTATCCGCCGGATCTGTGCGGCGTTTGCTCGCAATTGAAAATAAACGGAATCATTTGACAACTTTAAAGGAGTGTTTGGCAATGTTCAATCCCAATCTCCGTTTCGTAACCGCGAAATCAACAACAAGCTAATTTCCACTAAGAATTTAGTCTCCCCATTAAATGTTGCATGTCACCCATGGACCGAAATAACCACTGGGCCCAAACATCTTTCTTCTCTATATCATTTTCCAAAAAACTTAATACATGAAGACACATTATAGGTGTATTCATACCCACTTGAGTGTTAAGTTCTTAAAAAAAAAATCCACAGATAAATTAGGCTCTGTGTTTTTGGAATAGAAAACTTGTCACTTGCGTGTCTTTAAATGTATACTAAAAATGATTTGTTGGCAGTCAGCTCATTCGCAATTAACTGAGCTATGAATGGATCTTTAAATAGCACTTGACATATCTGCAGACAAATTTGTGCCAAATTCATAAGTGTTATTTTTGGTTATATGTATATGTTTCACACATTATTCGTAAAAGGTGTGGAACTGTAAATCTGCGCAAAACGACAATGGAATGACAATTACTCACTTAGAGCAAATTTTTCAAAATCGACAAAAGGACGTCCCTTAAATTGCGTCAACTACAATACGATCTGATTTACCACAATCATACGGCAAATCCCAGAGAAAACCCAAAACGATTGTTATGGCATCTGTTAAGGTTACCAATGGCATCCAGGTGTCAAAATATTCAGTAAAGTTTGACAATTCATCATGCATCGTTTTAAGCTTGCAGAACGTGCGGAAATTATTAAAAAATATTATCGAAATTCCAGCTCTGTTGTAAATACGCAACGTTAATTTCGCCGTGAAGTCAGTCGTCATCATATCTTCAGTGTGCAGGCAATTCATCGCACCGTAGAAAAATTTGAGAGTGAGTACACTTTCTTGGAGCTTAAGCCACCAACCAGACAAAGATTGGTGCGAAATGAAGAAAACATAGCCGCCCTAGCGGCCAGTATCGAAGAAAACCCAGAAATGTCGATCAGCTGAATTGGGCATCGCCAGAGAGACAACCGGGCTTGTTTTGCGGTTGGATTGGGCCTACATCCGTATAAGATTGTGTTAATGCCAGAATTGAAGCCGGACGACCATAGACAACTGGGAATTTTTGGCCGGAGATCCGGATTTTGGCCAAAGAATCATCTTCTCGGACGAGGCCAGTTTTTGGCTCAGCTACTATGTCAACAAACAAAATTGCCGTTATTAGACGGAATTGATAGACAAGTGTTCGGCCAAGCACCAGTGTATCCACAAAGATTGACTGTTTGGTCGGTCTATGGTATGGCGGGATCATCGGATCTTATTTCTTTCGAAATGAGGAAGGAGATTCGGTTATCTTCAACAACCTCAGGTATATCGCGATGTTAACCGACTTTCTGTGGTCAGAGCTCGACCGATATATCCGAGCTGTGATTCCAACAAGACTGTGCTACAAACTATACAAGCGAAGCAACGTCCAAATTTGTGAAGGAGAAATTTGGCAACTGGGTCATCTCACGGCGAGCGTTCATCAATTGGCCACGGCGATCATGCGATTTGACGCCAATCGCCAATCAATTTAATATCTCACACCGTTGTTGTTTTACTTAAATTTTTTATCCTATCGTTCTTATCTGGTCACCTTTTATATGTGTAAAATAAAAATTATTTTATATATTTAATAGCTGCGTCCAAAAAAAAATTTATTTTTGTACTTATTTTTCCGAGCGCCAAGGTGATGTAACCCCTTAAACTACTCGGAAGATATTTGCTTCGTAACGCATCGTTTTATGATATTCTAAAAGGAAATAATCGGTTTAGTCAGAGAAGCAAAAAATGTTGGCTTAAAGGTCAACGCCGACAAAGTATAATACGAGAACCTTAACCTGAGCATCTCGTATCTGGAGCGGCAGTATACAACACGATAGAGAAAGAGGCAAGGAAGTTAGAGAAAATCGAAAAAGCGAACTAAAATGATTGTCAAAAAGTAGACGAGATGGCGTTTAGTGAAAATAATAAATCAGTCGACAAAGATGGCTAACTCATTAAGAAAGTCTATGGAAAGATAGGAGGACTGGAGGGTACTCTATTTTTAATACTTCCAGGATTTCGCTAGTCACTTGCGCTCCTTTTTCCTAGAAAATTAATATGATTCAGTCTCATCAAAGATTACTGTTGATGTTATGGCTACAATCTTCCCATTTCCCTTTTCTTATTTCCTTATTTACTATGTGTCCACCCAAAGGGACTCTCTGTTACTCTCTTTGATGGCTTCACGTATCTGCATTTATTTTCTTTCCTTTCGTTTATATGAGAAGCTCCATGGTAGTGATAGTTAAGATGGCTGCTTAATTCAACGATTCACCTAAACATAACTATACCATCACTTTGGTTCAGAATTTTTTTCAGGTCTAGGATCTCATGGTGTGGATACTTTTAGTTACATACATATGTATTCAGTAAACGGTATAATTACCTTTGACAAGCAAAGACCCGTGTAGCTAACCCTATCTACTGTCCTGACCACCAATCTCACGAAATTGGGTAATTTGTGCAAATATTTATAAAATACGCTTCAGATTAATTCGTAATTTTTCCTTCTACGTACTAAATACGCATAGTATCGTATCACTGTGTATTATCCTTGTATGGACCTCTATTATAATTTTCTAATTCCACGAAAACTCTAAGGTATCGGTGCCATTAGCACAGTGTAATCTAAGAAATCCCCTAATCGTGTTTCAGTTTCATTAGAAGAATAGCCCAAGGGGATTCCCCTGTGTAAATAAAATACAATTTATGCTGTGAATACCGTTGCTTCCTTTATCTTATGTTTTTAAAGACAAACTGAAAGAACAGCTTCATTCAACTCAACTCAGGTGGGGTAGGTATTTGTTTATTATTGATTACAGAAGACAGCAGCATTTGCAGTGCGTGTAAGATTACCAGAGCAGGAAAGGAAAGGTAAGGAAATGACACCAGGACAAGGTACAGAGGTAAGGTATGTAGATTCTCTAAGTAAAGATTTACAAAGAGGCGATAAACCATTTACTGAAAACGCTTTTCGTGTTGTCCTATATATTGTTTATTATTAATCAATTTAAATATTTTGTGTGTAACCGTCTATAATTGCCTCGGCAAGAGCGTTTGAAATTTCTTATTTATTTATTCATTTTTTTTTCTCTCCTTACCCTCAGTAAGTAGACACTTCTTAGACGCATACAGTTAGATACATCTCTTGAATATACAGGGTGTTCCGGATAAAGTGTCAAAGACTTTAAGGGGAGATTCCTTGACATATTTTGAGTGTATGAGTGGGGGGCGGTCGAAAACGCACAATTCCGAGTTATAGAAGTTTTAAGCAAAGCCTTACGCTACCCTGTTTTTACTCCTATTGAAAATAATATGTATCTTTGAAATTGATGCCTGTATGGTAACAGTACTCGTAATTATGAATACCTATGTACTTTAATTGTTTTAAAATTAATATGTCAAAAGTTATTGAAGATCGAAAGTGATTGTTTGTTTTTTTTTTTTAATTTTGCCTTTGTCATTATTTTTTCTCGGAAGAATATCTTAACGCCCTGCATGCCCTTTGGATGTAGAATTCTCCAGATGTAAGACCTGCTTGAATTTAAATGTCTGCTCTGTTAGGCAACTAGGCGACTGGTATCTGGATGGTTTCTAATGTAATGTAAAACGTCTTCTTAGCTGCGAACAATTTCTGCTAAAGTAGAATGTGAGTTTGTCGGCGATTTCCGTGTTTATCCTGTCTCACTCAACCTGGAAAGTGTTCTAATAAATGTCCTGCCATTTGGAGCAGTCCTATCAGGGTATAGTCTCAGATATTCCACTCTTGCTCGTTGATCTTTACCGTTGCAGACACCATAGACATAAGCCATGTCTGCATATTCTTGTGTTGAAAAGTCCATCATAGAGGATATTATGGATCAAACATCAATGTCTCAGCTAAAGACTACAAACTGGTTATATAAATAAATTTGCATTTTTTTTATATTATTTCATAAGAGATCTGCTTAATTTTTTTTTTCAGAAAAATACAAAAAAATACACTGCGCAATAGTAAACTTATTTTACGGGGAAAAAAATTCCAAAGCAGCTGTTAAATAGTTAATTTTGTAGGACTGTTGTAAAAAAAATACCCCATTTTTTAGTTTTATAGTTTGAACAAGTTGGGTCGTATCTTGAAAACTACTGACTTGAGATGAACTGATTTTTTTTTGGTTTGGGTGTTAATACTAGGGACACTTTTCAAAGTTGTAAAAAGTGGGGGTTAATAAGATATTTTTTTCAAAAGAAACGATGACAAAGTAAAAATTGTAAGTTTAAAAAAAAATCACGTTTGATCTTCAATGACTTTTGACATATTAATTTTAGGGCAACATTTATTTTGAAACAATTAAAGTAATTAGCAAATTATCAAGTTCAACGATACCCTATTTGTTGCCATACACGCATAAATTTGAAAAATGTTATTTTCAATAGCAGTCAAAACAGGGTGGCATAGGGCTTGGCTTAAAAACTCTGTATCTCGGAGAGGATACGATTTTTTTCTCAAAATATATCGATGAATCTCCCCTTAAAGTCTTCGACAATTTATCCGGAACATCCTGTATATATATATTTTTTTTTCAAACTGGCAAATAGAATTAATTGGTTCTTGCGCAAAGTAGTCGGTTTCATGAGTTGATCTACAGGAACAAAAACTGTTTATTTTGGCAAACCATGAAAAAGTGTCTAAAAGTGGGAAGTTGTTTGCCTTTGCCATGTGAAAGGAAAGCAATTTTTCTGTAGAGACCAAATATAGGAGTACATTATACTCGTATGTGTGTGTATATAACAGAAGTAAACTTTGACGGTGAGAAAAGCGTTTTTGCTGTAAATTTGCAGTCGAATGGTTAGGGCATCACATCTGATATGACGTAAGTATCTATGCATCTATGTCAACATCCGATAGGTTTCACTTCATCGATCGTAAGGGGTGCTCTTTTAAGAGCTATTGTTTAAACAAAAACGAGCAGAAATCGAGGTTGAATCAAAAATCGTCATTCACTATGAAGAGTGGTTCATGTTTTGAACATGACTTCAGGCATATGACTTCCACGAGGAATATTGGCTTCTAAAGACGTGAATAGTTTGCGGCTTATCAGCATGCACTAAAGACTCCACAAGAAGTAGTCGGTAAAGGTAATGGTTTCATGGGCAATATGGGACGTAGCGCTATCCCGCTGGAACCGCATACCGTTTAATCAATGTCGTCCAAGTTTTTGAAAAAATAATCACAGATTATTGTCCACTAACGTTGGCTGTAACGCGAGCTAATTCTCGGAAGAATAAGGACCCATGACGCCACCTGTGTAAAGACCAATCAAAAAGTGATCTTTTGAGGGTGTAACTGAGTCTGTATGTATTTATTTATTTATAAACATTAACAATAAATTAAAATCTATTTCGGCTTTCGGGACTTATGTCCTTATATCTTCTATCTTTTTTGCACTTTGGAATGGTTAATTTCCAAATTTACTCAAATTAATCTTCAACTTTCGATCTTTAATAGCGATATTTCGTCTTTGTGAACCGAATTTACTTTCAGCATCCAAACTTGAACAGTTCTGCTTTCAAGTGGAATTTTTTTCGTCGGTGGACTTCAGGAGCTCATCGTCTAGCTCTTCTGGCCTACCTGAATGAGTTTCATCGTTTAGCTCAAAATTGCCATTTCTAAACTTTGCAAACCAACGCCAAAACTCGCTGAGAACACTGTCTCCATACTTATTTTGGATTTCTCTAGTGGCCTCCATTCTGCTTTTTCTGGAACAAAAACAAATAAAATATGCCGAATATACTATTCCGATACATCCATTTCAAAATTCAATTCAGTTAAAAATGCTTACAATGATTTTATGGCAATTGGAAAATAACCCCCGAAAAAGACGCACAATACTTATACATATATGGGTGGCCGTGGCTCCAAATCGGAAGGTTCGGTGTTCGAAACCCAATCTCGCCCGAAAGTCATTCATTTTTTCAGTTAACAAAAATCAAGTAAGATGAGTCAACTTCCACTAAGAATTTAGTCTCCCCATTAAATGTTGGATGTAGGTCATGTGGTTCAGCCGTAGGTCATAGGATCGTAATACCGATGTTGCAAATATGATGTTATTTTACCGTTAGAGGAAACATAAAAAACCCTTCTATTCACAGGTATGAAAAACATTGCAATTACAAACACGCCACTGTTAATTTTGTGCACCGGAAGTGGTAACATCTGATTAGTGCTCATTAGTTTATTTGTTTACATAAATTGGTGTTGTTTTCAAAGTGTGGTTTTTCCGAGAAATTTATTGTTTGTGATATAATTGTGCAATGGATATTCAAATTGAAAGTATGTACGATATTTTTAAAGTAATTATGTTTTCCGTAACAATGCGACTATTAATAACTAGCTCCGTCAAAACACACCTTCCACTTTTTTTGTTTTTAACCATTTTCCATATTCAAAGAAGCTTTTACTTATGAAGGCAGGAATCGCCTTAAATGAGTCATATATCAATATAATCTCTTATTTTCCTAGTTTTAATAACCGCAAAGTCTAAGTGCTCCTAGGTGCTCTGAGGGTTGTTACAGGTCATTGAGGAGACTAGGTCCTGTACTAGAATTTTTTTTTTTTAATTTATTGTGTTTTTCTTTTGCAGGTACAACCATTACGTGTTCTTTTACCCGAATGCTTGCTTTAAATACGTGGATAGCTTCAAAAATTAAAGAAAATGAAGCAGAAATGTTTCGGGAATTGTTTGGACCCCCTGCGAATTCTTTACCGGATGCTGAAAATATCCAGACTGATTGCTTGAGAAATTTCCTTTTGAATCTCTGTAAACGGTTTGCCGCATATTGGAAGCAATTTAGGAGAAAAGAGCTAAGAGAAAAAAGCTAAGCTAGGGGCCAAATACGAAAGCTGGTTAAATGAGACCGGAGTTTGCATACTTAAAGTATCTGATGGAGAAGTATGTGGAAGTACAACGACGGGCAAAAGGAATCTCTTCAATCTAGGAGTTTGGAGACTGCAGCAAGAGGTCCAAACGTCGCAGATTAGCAGTTTTATCACAGATGGACGATTCCGTTGTAACTACTTTAATTAGCAGTTCTAATCAATCAGAAAGTTCTTTGGAATTTAGCACGGATGAAGTTGTTTCATTTATTAATGAAGATAAGCTTACTAAAAACCAATATTTATTATTAAGAGAACTGATTCATTCTAAAATACCAAATATTTTTCCGTCCTATCACAAAGCGCTGGAAGCCAAAAAACGTTGCTATCCAACTGATATTCGCGTGACAGAATTTTCTGCTGAAATCACTTTGCAATCATTGTTTGACCATATATCAAGTCGCATTGTTGAATCTCAAAAAGCTGTGTTTGAAAGTCTTCGCGAACATAAGGATGACTTAGTTTTAATTGGTAAATGGAGTTTTGATGGCAGCACAGACCATAGTGAATATAAGCACTATCAAAGATTCGAGTTTATTTGTCACATCTTATGTACCTCTTCAACTTGTTTATAAACCAAATACCTGTGATGAATCAATCATTTGGAAAAACCCACGCCCTTCCTCTACTAGGTGATGCAGACCAATTCGTTTTCAATTTACAAAAGAAACAAAGGAAGTCACCTTGCAAGAAGAAGTTTATTTCAAAAGCCAAATTAACCAGTTAGTCCCTACTTCAGTGCTTCTTAATAGCCACGAAATTAAAATCAACCATTCCTTACAATTGACGATGGTAGACGGTAAAGTTTGTTCTGGACTTAGCGACTTATTTACGAGTAGGTGTTACATTTGTGGTGCAACACTAAAAAAGATGAACGATTTGAATATATGTTTAAAAGAGGTCCCTGATACTAGTAAATTTCAGTTTGGCTTATCTCCTCTGCATTCATACATTCAATTTTTCGAGTATTTTATTCACGTTTCTTATCGAATTAATATTATTCTGCAGAAGATAGAGCTAGTCTTGCTCAGAGAAAAGAGCTAGTTCAACGGCAGTTTAGGGAAAAATTAGGTTTAATTGTAGACAAACATCGTAGTGGAGGAAGTGGCACATCCAATGATGGAAACACAGTACATACATTTTTCCATAACTCTGATATTTCATCTGAAATAACAGGTATTAGAAAAGATATTATTGACATATATAGTCACCTTCTGCAGAGCCTTTCTTTTGGTTATAAAATAAATTCAGAAAAATTTAGGAGTTATGCTTTGATACCGCCAAGATGATTGTGGAGGAATACCCTCGGTATAACTTACCTTCATCAATACATAAAGTATTGATTCACGGAGCAGAAGTGATAGATAGTTATTTATTATCTGTTGGTGAATTATCTGAGGAGGCCGCTGAGTCTTGTAATAAATCAGTCAAACTATTCAGACGCGATAATACTAGGAAACATTCCCGAGATGTTACTAACATGGATCTCTTGCACAGGTTTCTTCTTAATTTAAATTATAAATAAATTATAAATTAATTAAAAATAGTTTAAGAAAGTTGCAGTATAAAAAGAAGTGCGTTAGTAAAAGAAGTGTTGGATTTATTAAGTTTTTTAGCTTTTTTGTAACTTTATTATATTATATTACTTGACATTTTTAATACTATGTAAATACTCGTAGCACTTGTTTCATGTAAAATACTACGTTTTGATAAGATAAACAAAACTCATTTTATTGTTGTTATAACCCGATTTTTTTTGTGAGATTATGTTTTTTATATATGATGAATATTTTATGCATGAATATACTCTGTTACATAAAAATAGCTTTTTTGTCTTGTTCTAACCCTCTAGAAATCATAACAACCATTTTCCAGGCCAAAATGATATGATTTCACTGTAAATCTGCCCAAAAACCCTATTACCGCCCTTCTTTGGAACCTGAACCACTGTGCCATGGGGCGAAATAACCACTGAGCCCAAACGTCTTTCTTTCTCTCTCTATCCCATTTTCCAAAAAAACTTAACACATGCTGAGGCATTATACCCACTTGAGTGTTAAGTTCTATTATAAAAAAAAAATGTTACAACTTGGTATGTATAATAAGTATGTTAGAAAAAGCATGCGATTTAAAAGGAAACAACCACTTGACTTAGGAAAACAAAATTGTTTATTTTAAAGGCTTTAATGGGTTTAATATTTTGTGCGGTCTCCTCCATTCCCAAGACCTTTATTGAAAACTTACATACATTATTGTCGCAAATTCTTTCTAAAGGCATTTTAAGCTGTTTTAATGTTCTCAAATCTTTTCCTTTGATCCGCTGCCTCATTCGTCCCCAGACATTTTTAATCAGAGTAGCACGGGGAGAACTGAGATCAATCCATCAAATTGATGGTATATTCCTGTTTGAAATCATAACAGACAGGAATATGATGTTTCCGATCCTTGTCCTCTTGTAGGGGGCAATCTCGGTTTCCGCATCCGAACAGCATTTCAAAGGATGCCAACAATTATTTTTTTGTATATGTATACGCTTGAATCATTCTTTAAGCATCTTTAAATGGCCATAGACGTCAACTTTTGTAGGATCTTTCACTGTTCTTTGGACGACAGTTCCACCATGCGCAGTTCAGAGACGTTACACGGGATTGTTTAAAAAGCTTCTTCAGTGAAAATAATATTGGTCAAGTTCATATCTCTGTAGCGGTGAGCACATTCCTTTTACAAACGTGTGTTCAATTAACAAAGGTTTGGCTACAATAGCTTTGTAATTCCATTTTTTTTTTTTTTGATAATTTTCCGAATACTGAATCCCTCGACCTTTACCTAATAACATTTGCCTCACTATTCATACCTTGTTGTTTTTATCAACAATTCTAAGCGCTTTGTTTGGAATGGCTTTTGAGATGGTCATTCCAAATTCTGCCAGCGTTTCCATATTTGTTAAATTATTTCATCAATTTCCTTAAAAACCTGTTTTGACTTTCATAGCTGCAACGAATAATTTTAAACTCAGTGGATAAGCATCCAGAAATACAGCTTCAAATCGAATAACCATTACACTTGCAACAACGAAATGGAACTGAAGTTAGCTTTTGCTGCTCATTAAAGGAGTTACAATTCTAACATTCTAATTCCTTATCCAAACACACTGTATACACTAGCAATATTTTATTGACTTCAAATACAATAAAAACGATTAGATGATGCCGGCATTAGCAATATTGAAGGAATGCAACTGTCAACATAGCTGAAGTGAGCTGAAGCAGGATGTGCGGCCCCTACTGAACCTACAGTGTACAACTAAATTTAAATTTGAATTTAAAACGGTAATGCAAAATAATTGCTTAAATATCAAATGGCTTTCATAAAATCTTGAACGAAGTACTTTTCCTAAATATGTGGAGATGTGTTCGTGTCTACGGTGGCCACTTTAGAAAATAAATCGATGGTGTAGTAAACAACATCAGCAGCGTAGGTATAAGTATTAGAACTAGGGTCGTTACAAGCTTTCGCCGGGTTTCCCGAGTTTCTGTTGGTGCAGTTTACGAAGGCATACGTAAATACGGCCAATAACTGCTTTGGAATAAGTATAGCCCGACAGATTACAGTTTATTGAATAGCCAAGCCTTATTACCGACTACACAGATTTTAGTTTTCTATTGCAAAGCCATACGAGTATATCTGGCAGAGGATAAACACATTATTTAGCCACGCTAATATTCGTAATACACTAGGAATCCTTCCAGGGAACATGGATTACACTATGCCCCAATATTGGCTTACCAAAGGCTTTCATACACGCATCCCCTTCTGGGAGGTAGATGCTTTGATTGTTGGTAAGTCAATCCAGTTCTATACAGATGGATCCAAGACTGATAGCGGGGCTGGTGGCGATGCTGTCTCAGATAAGCTTAACTTTAGCCTCTCCTTTTGCCTTCCAAATCACTTTAGTCCTGTCCTGGCTGAAGAAAAAAGTTACTGCCGATCATCTTATAGCGAGAGTACCGTGAGATTCCAGGTAATTGAAGACGAACGAAACACGAACTCGACAAGATTGCAACTACTCTACCTATTCTATCGGGCTAAAACTGGATCTGAATCGCTCTTAGAGTTTGATCTTTTAAAATATAAAATATCTCAGCGTTATCACAGGTGTCATCACTGGACACTGTCTTATAGGCAAGATTATGGGTGGCCGTGGCTCGGGTGGTAGCGTATTGGCTTCCCAATTGGACGGTTCAATGCCAGCCGTGACCGAAAGACTTTTTTGCAGTCAACTAAAATCTCGTGAGATGGATGGTTGCTTAAATACAGCATCAAGTCAATTTACACTAATAATTTAGTATCCCCATTAAATGTTGGATGCCACCCATGGAGCGAAATAACCACTCAGCCCAAACATCTTTCTCTCTCTCTCTCTCTCTCTCTCGCTCTCTCTCTCTCTCTCTCGCTCTCTCTCTCTCTCTCGCTCTCTCTCTCTCTCTCTCTCTCTCTATCCAATTTGTTCTTTAAAAACGAAAAAAAACATTGAATAATTTTTGCAAACAAATGCTAGTTTATAAATAGGCAGAACAAAATCGGTCATAAAACCGGTCTCTGAGGTACCCTTTTTGGAATAGATTTAAGAGCTGAAAACTTATCTCTGGATATGACTCGTTGCATCCTTCCAGAGAGAAAACTGCGAATCAGTCTTACAACCCTGTCACTGAAACCGAGAAAACTGTTCAGCTTCCAATATTTCATGATTAACCTTATCAAAGGCATGAACATACAAACGTCACTAATCCCTTGTATAATTTCTTCGAGTATTAACCATTGCCGTGAGGCAACTAGGAAACTGGGCTCGAAAACGAGACTGGCTTGGGTTAAGTAGCTGATGACGTGGTACGTATCTAAGGATTTATTTTGCTGTAAATTTCTTAGACCTTAGACAAACATGGCAGAATACCAATTGGCCTGAAATCGCCTGGAGTTGTTGCGTTCGACTTTTTTTTCCAAAAGTGGCAACATTATTTACCACTACAAAATTGTATAATGTGGGCATTGGTGACTCAAGGTCTTCCCCAGTGATAAAAGATGTAACGATATTACCAGTGTTAAGAAAAAAAATATTAAACATATCAGGGTTTATATTTCTATTCAGATCTTTGTTGCTACCACCATAGAGACACCGATTTTCCGCAAAATGTTGCACAGCTTGTTTGGAGGCAGCGATATGTTTGACTTGCAGTCCGCACTTTTATATCGAAGTTTTTGCAGGTGCAAAGAAATGACAAAGTTGGCAAATAAGTGGCTGAAATGCATCTAGTTTTTCATTTGGGTCTGTAATAAATCGGCATCACTCCGATTGTAGCATTTTGAAAACCATCAAAGACAATAGAGGAAACATTCTTCAACGAAAAATGCAGGGGTACAGCAAAGTGGGCGAATTGGATATACAAAAAATGAGATCATGATCAGAAATAAGATCCAATAAGAACAGATCAAATAGAAGCACCGTGTGGGGTCAGAAACAATAGAAAGATTCAGAAGGCTAAGGAGGATGTTCTTTAGCGAACCGTGTAAGATAACTTATATTAACGATTTCCATTCCAACAGAGGAGACCAGATCCCTTAATTAAAACTCTGCGGATAATTAAATTCTCATAATGCTGAGAACATTAAAAGGGCTGAGAAGAAAGGTGCATGAGAACAGCTACGATTAGTACTATACATATGTTACATGATACATTACACTTCATATTACCTTGATGTATTTCAACAATGATTATACTCTACACCTGATTCAGGAGACTTCTCCATCGTTTCGCAATTTAGTGTGGATTTACAATAATATGCAACCCCACCACCTGCTGTATCTGTTACCCTATCTTTTCTGAATTTTATACTCAATATGGAGTATCTTAGGCTTTAACAATGTTTCACATACACAAATAATTTCAACACCAGAGCCAGTAAACAAGTATCTTCAATAATCCAATGTGTAACACATACACAAGTGTATCCACTATTATGTTTCTTCCCTCAGTTTTAAAGTTTTAATCATTTTTCTTTTGGACCCATGGTCCTTGTATTGGTCTAACTAACCCACCATAGTAATTTAAATCTACCCGCAGTAGAGTTCGATTTTAGAATGTATGTAGGTACACGAAAATATAAGTGATTGATTAAAAGATAACAACATAATAATTATTTTAATTGCCAACCGCTGAACAAATTGAATGAAATTTGTACACACAAGAGGTTAAAATCTGCTTTTAACTTTCCACTCCCATTGGGAAAGATTTGCGTGCCACTATTATTGCGCATATAATAGGAGCTTATAGTTTTCTACTGATTCCAACGAGTTAGATATTAAAAATTGTTACCAAATAATAGGCCATAAATGCACATGCACGCAAAACACAAACATACTTACGTTGAACTGGTCTGTGAAGAACAATGAGTGCTTCATATGAAGCAGCAACCTATTCAACGAAACTGCGAGTTCTTTAATAAAACCGAAGCCTATGCACATTACTCAATAGAAAACAAAACAATAGAAACAAC
Source organism: Volucella bombylans (assembly GCA_949129095.1). NCBI lineage: Eukaryota > Metazoa > Arthropoda > Insecta > Diptera > Syrphidae > Volucella > Volucella bombylans. The sequence goes on from OX422144.1 coordinate 21,883,453, forward strand.
TTAATATTGGTCGGCGTTTGCCTACGTATCTATTAGACACATAAAAGCTTTTGCGCTTTTATGACTTAGCATATTATTAAAATCGAATCAATGGTGGAAAAGTAACAATGCATAACAGTTCATATACGAGTAAGGTAATCCCTCTGAACGGTTTCCATTCAACATCCATACTGTTAGCCTTTTAATAATCATCAGAAACCATGTTTTAATGCATATTGATAACATACTCCTACTGTAAAATAACGAGTAGCTATAATAAATTTCGAAGTATTTAGTGCATCCATTCGCTATTGAGGTGAAACAGTGACATATGTTAAGGCTATTTTTTCTATATTGGGGCGCACTTAACCGATTTTGTGTACTCTGAAAATGTTTGCACATAATGCGGGCAAACGAAAGTTAGGGAGGAAAAAAGAGGTATACCGATGTACTCGTACGTTTCTGGCTGCGGCCAGTTACACACACCAAATTGACTGAAGTCCCCTTTTATTTGTATGCGTCAACTTAACTAAGGTCTTCTCATACTGCGTCTTCTCATACTGCCCCATTGGAGTGAAAGCGAAGATCCTTTAGGCTGGAGTACTGGTGACCTTGCGCTCTACATGAACTTGCCATCTTAATCGCTGCCAGCGAAGCCTTCTGACCAGATCCGCGTTGTTGTACAGCCGATATAGTTTTTATTTTACCCATTCCACAAGCCACTCTCTTATGGATCACCTCGTTAGAGAAGCCAATAGCATATTTTAACATTTAATTTATTCAGTTTTTTTTTCTTTCGGCCTCTTCTTAGAACCTCTGTTGAACTTGCGCCTCTATCGCTTTGTGGACCCGATTTTCCGAACTTCGGCGAATATGGCAAAACCAGCTGTTTAGCTGAGCCTGAGGTTTGTCAATTGTCCATTTGGGGATACCTTCACAAAAATTAAAAAAAAATGTTTCATCCGCTGACTTTCGTAGGATTTTCATTTCAATCGCTGTCTCTGTTCCTTTACGAACGACTGTCGCGAATAACAAATCTGTAAGTTACTACATACTCGTACACTATATAGATACACTATCTTTGTACTTTAACTATCAAATTATCCGGTTATCCGGATTTAGCTTTCGTTTTAATGTCTTCATTATATCGAGATCTTAGCGCCGCCGTTCAAATAAGAGTTCTGAGACTATAAGCAGATCTTTCGAAGCTTCGCTATGTTTTCTATCAATATCTGTACATTTTTAATCGCGTCGTGCATCCCACACACATTGCCACATTGACTGTCAGTCATAGAGCTTAATATTGCGTTGTCGACTCACTAGAACTCTCCCGTATATGTATTTTCAAAGTACGCGAGATAAGTTTTACGTTTCACGCTTCACGCTTCCCTAAAGTGCTAAACCCAAGATATCCAATTGTTGCCCATATCTTGGATGTACATATATGTATGTATTGGCCCGACAGCATAAGCACATGACCCCATAAATATACCTCGTACTCAGACCGCGGGACTTGTAGCTATTAGTACAGATCAGTGGTCCAACACTGTTGGTATTTCACGACTTGCCAGAAATTTTTGAAATCAATTTATACATTGACATCCTCAATTCCAAACGCAAACAAATGTTTAACTACTCCTTGAGAATAACTTGCCTAATTTGAAATATCTTGTTCTTGTGTCACTCCATTGTTTGGCATTATGTTTGTTTTTCAATGTATAACTTCAAAATAGAACCACTTATGAGATCTACTAGCCCTAAAGCAAACTCAGGTCATCATTGCAATAAAAAACAATTCTGGAAAGATTTTTTCAGAAGGGCTCTGCAGTTGTGTTAAATAGGAATTCTAGTTTTTAATTTTTAAAGAGAAAATATATGTACGTACATACTGGTATACAGCATATTCATGTAGGTTTAGTTTCTATGTAAATTTAGCTAATACATGATTTTGAGAACAACTTCCTACTCCGATAGTTGCAGTAAAAATCTTTAACATGATATTTCATTTCAACTGCAGCTCGAGGCTTTTAGAAAAACATGTTGAACCGTGCATGTTATGCGACCGCCCACTGACTGTGTAAGTATGTTAATGTGCAGTCAAGCTCTTCTTGCTTGACGATTTTTAAAGCTTGTAATTACGGTAAGCTGATTATCCTGTTGCCCAGATTTATCTAACAAATTGCATACTGTCGTATCTGCCATTGGATTTTACTACCATCTGTTATGTCAGCATCAAAAAGAAGAGAAGTCGTTATGGTCTCTTCAATGTGCTGCTTCAATAGAAACCACATTAAAAATTTTTTGAGTTCTGTGAAAAATGTTTTGATATCTCGTACAGAAAGGATTATAACTCGATGACATGGAAGACATTGTATGTAGATACCTGACCCGAACTGCACCTTCTTCGGCCGGAAGGAGAACTGAACTTGAGTCCTTATATCACTTGTAATGAGATAGAAATGCAACGTAAATTGCGGCAAGTGTAACCGCATATATGCAATGGTTCCTAAACCATAGAAAGCAGCGGGTATGTGTGATGTTAAAACAGTTTACAGAGTCACCAAATTGCTAACAGGGGGTCATAAAAGCTTTTAGCTTAGGAACCAGAAAAAAAATTCTCGACAAGTGGATAAGGAAAATCATTACTGAACTCCCTAAAAAAAGAAATCTTATGGAGTGGTTGCTGCAGTAACTACGGTAATAGCAAAATTAACAACTAAATACTATTGTATTACGGATACTTATGGCTCTTTAAAGTGTCACGTCTATGTATATGTGGGAGGCTGCCTGATAAGATCGAGATCCAAAACGGAGAAGGCAAAGTTACGTACTGTCACAATATTTTTTTTTTATTGTTAATTACCGGTGTGCCTTGGTGACGAAAAATAGAGAAATTCGATGAGCTCTTACATCAAACCTCAAGAATCTGAACTTCGATGACGATCTATGCTGATTATCTCATCGAATTATGAACTTCAATAAAATGCCATTAAAATAAGACAGAAGTGCTGTCTTTGTCTAGCTGAAATAAGCAAGGTAAACACAAAAATTATTAGCCTCGTTAGTACCTTATCAGCTCGAGTTTGCATTCCTTAACAAAAGTTAAGAGCTAGAAGTAATGTCTCGTCTGACGGCGGAACTGAACAACGTATTATCTGTGGTATAAGCTAAATAAACTCTGCGTTTGTCGACAATACGGAGATACAACGCAATGCAATAAGCTAAACAACAAGCTACAACTTTTCAGCTATAACTTTGAATCCGCGAATGCATATATGTTAGCACATGAAAAATGGCCACCACTATCACAAGAAAGCTGAACGTTTTTGTCAATAGGTGTCTGCGAAAAATATTAAAAATATATTGGCTCGACCATGTCCCTAATAAACAGCTTTACCACATGATAGGCCACATATTGTACTTGAAATCACAACTACTTAACGACGGAAGTGGCATTCGAAGGAGCGACAGTTCTATTGATAACAAAGTAACGCAATGTAACCTGCTAACCCAAGATAGTAGAAAAGCTGGTCGGGCGAGAAATACATAAACCAAAGGAGAGCCAAAGGAAAATCAATCAATGCATAGGCGTGATTGATCTCTAGTAGACATAAGAGGAAACAGTAAGGAATTATGAGAGTGATAAGAAGTTTAAGGAACAAGTGTGCTCGACCTGAAAAGTTTCTAACAGATGCTACAGATATCTAATGTCGTGCTGGTTTTTCAGCTAGTAACGCTGAAATTTACTTTACTACTGCAATCTAAGTATTCATTGGAATGATCCCTTTTATGTGTGTTTAGATTTCTGTTGACTTTTCCTAATGATTTTACCAGTGCTCTTTACATAAAGTTTGAGCAGATTTTATTTTATCGGTAGCCAAAATTTGTGCTAAACCGTTAAACATAGTCATATTACAAAGATATGAGGATAGCATTCCATCTCAATTTATCCCCTGCGCTTATTGTTAAATGCTAAGGAGTAACTTGCAACACATTAGTAACCGCAATGTGATTGCTCAGGTTTGCTGATCGTTGAGTTGCCTATCATGTTTTTTGATACACAATTGATTTATTTCAGACTTTATATTAAACCATTGTACTGCCGACGCCTTCATAGACGAGTGGTGAATACCAGCTTTGAGCAATCCCATATCATTCAGCCAGAGATGTTTATTTTATATCGCGTGAATTGTTTCCTCTAGAAAGGGTGATCTTCACGTTCGAAGTTGATAACTACGAACTATCGAGAAAATCAAGAAAATTTGCCTACTATTTGTTAGTTCATCTTCTTTTTGTGGTCCAGTGTTGTCCGTTTGAAATTTCAAAAGAAATTCCCATATATCACTTTGGGATGGAAAATGTCTTAATAAATGAGCCGCCAGTTGTTGAGGTTCATTTTTTTTACCAAACCAATATATTGTAAATAATAAACTTTTTAAAAAAGTTTTTGCTAGGTATGCTCCATTAATTATGGTATATGCAGACAACTATTTCGAAGATATCATATTTTTAAAGACCCACTCATCCTTCAAAATAGTCTCGAACAAATGAGAATAGACCTCCGCACTCGAATTAAATTTTTCAGATAAAATCCCCAGATGGACATCAGACTTGACCCTCGGATCTCTTCAAATTTTTAAGTTAAAGTCTCTGTTCTTAAAAACTATACATAATAATTCAATTGCGAAACTGAAAAGCGACTTTTGAAATTAGTCTGAGTTAGTTAGTCTGAAGTCTGTGACGGAGAACCAAGGAAACTGGATATTGTGTCTGAACTCTACCACAGTTTTCTACGTTCTACGTTCAACAACTGTCATCGCCAAATAATCGTCATAATTTGTCATTCTTCTGTCAGCCTTCCTATCATCTGGGCTTAACAATCCCCGCCGAAACCGCATGGCCGAAGAAGACGATATTAAAGAAATATCAAAGAGGTTAAGTTCGAAAATTATTAAATTAATTTCAGCATGGCATCGGTTGGATCGATAGAAAATTCGACAAATCCTTCAGCATGGAATTCATACAGAAAGAAGTTCGAAATGTTCTTATTAGCGAATACCATCAAGGTCGTGAACATAGAAAAGGCTATATTTCGTACTAGTTGTGGAGCACATCGCTTCGATTTGGTAGAGCCCCACATTTCAGCCAAGAAAATCGAGACGTTTCGTATAAATCCATCATTGAGACATTAAGAAAGCATTTCGTCCAACCCCATCGGAGATCGCCGCATTCTACCGATTTTTCAAACGTGATCAACAAATTGGAAATTGTATGGGACGCTGGATGGCGAGGATTGTTCTCGAAGTATGTCATTCGAGTATAAATACCAGCATCCGCAAGGTATGCAAGCAGTTCATCAGTTGAATTTGAAGTGTTAATTAGAAGAAGTGATTAAGTGGTTTAAGTAAAATATAAGAAAAGTATAAGCGGTTGAGAAATTGGATTGTACTGAGAGAAACAATTAAATAGTGAATTGTAACTGTACTGAATAAAGGGATTTGTATTGGAAAGAATAAGTTCTATCATTTGTACCCACACAAACATTTTACATTGGTGTCAGAAGTGGGATAGGACTTATTGTGTGAAAAAAAAAGTGTTTTCTGACTATTTGAAAAAGCTAGAATGGGTCGAAAACTATTGCAGTTGACCCTCGTCCAACTCAAATCCGAGTTGAAAAAGAGAGCCACAGCGCCAGTGGAGGAAAAAGTGACCTGGTGCTCCGACTTTAGGAGGCTTTGAACAACGAGGGACATGATCCTGATGCATATTCCTTTGATGTTGACGAGGATGAACAGACATGTACCGACAATGACATGGCTGCAATGATGCAATTCCTCTTATTAAAAATGGACGAACAAAAGAAAAATATGGAAGAACAGAAGAACAGTCTGGAACAAAAAAAATGGACCAACAAAAGAAAAATCTGGAAGAACAAAAGAATAGCCTCGAACAAAAGCTGGATGAACAAAAGAAAAATCTGGAAGAACAAAAGAATAGCCTCGAACAAAAGCTGGATGAACAAAAGAAAAATCTAGACGAGCAGAAGAGCAGCATTGAACAAAAATTCAACGAACAAACCAACAATCTGCACGGTCTTCAACAGAAAATGGTTGAACAAAAGAATAATCTGGAAGAACAAAAGAACATTCTCCAGCAAAAATTCGAAGAAATCGATGACAAATTTGAAAGAATAGAGAAGAATGTTGGCGAAAAATTCGAAGAAATGGACAGCAAAGTTCAGCAACTGGCAAAAGAGCTCGACACAGTGCGAAAACAGAAACTGCGAGAATGTTCTTTAAGCGGTCCAAGGAGAAAAGAGTTAAAGCCTCCCTCATTCAATGGCCAGACCTCATGGTCTACTTATAAGAAGCACTTTGAAATGGCTGCCTGTGCAAACGACTGGGACAATGAGGAAAAGTGCTTTGCCCTAACAATGGCCTTGCACGGTCCTGCACCAGAATTGTTGCAAACAGTAGACATCGAAAAGCATAATGTGACTTTAGTACAGGCTATCGAGAAACGGTTTGGGGATAGCCACATGCAGGAGGTCTACAAGGTCCAATTGCAAAGCCGAACGCAGCAACGAGGAGAAACACTTCAGCAGCTCCAAGCAGACGTGAGTAGACTGGCACATCTGTCATACCCCACCGCAGGCCAGGAAATTATCGACGAAATGGCAAAAGATGCATTTATCAGGGGAATTGCAGATTCGAAGCTACAGTCAGCAGTAAGGATGGCCGGGAAAAGAACCCTTGCTGAAGCACTTGCCTTCGCTCTGGCGATGGAAGCATCCAATCAGGCTTCCAAAGGAATGCATTTCGTCAGGGAAATAGTATCTGGTGAATGCTCCTGCTCAAGACCAACTACCGTGCAACGAAATATCCCGCGGGAGAGACGAAGGCTGCGCTGCTGGAACTGCGATAAAGTAGGACATTTGCAAGGGCATTGTAAAGAACCGGTACGACGAGGAGGCTGCCTACACTAGGGTTACAGGCAAATAGAAAGAAAAACCGGCAGAAACGGCTGCCAAGAAAACGGTCAAATTTCCAGAAGCCATCAATTAGAAAATGCTTACTTCGCGGGGCAGAAATCTGTAGCAGGAGAAGACTCCAGGGTAATTATCCCAGTCTCACAGGTAAAACATTGCAATGAAAGCCTCTCAGCAGAAGTAGTCAGTGGTAAAGAAGCGAAAGAACAGGCAACTAACCAAATGATCAGGACTGAGCCAATAGAGGGTTGGGGTATAGACGAAATCCGTTCCTCCCAACAGGCAGACAATGACATCGAACCAATATTGGCCTGGAAGGAACACGAGGAAAGACCAAGCTGGCAGCAGATATCAGATCGGAGCCACACTCTGAAGACATACTGGGCACAGTGGGACTCGCTTTTTGTGAAAGATGGATTGCTAAAGAGAAAATGGGAAAGTGCAGATGGGACAACATCTCGTATGCAGCTAATAGTGCCACGGTCCAAAGTCAGCCAAGTACTCCATGAAATACATGACGGAATCTCAGGAGGCCATTTGGGAATAAACAAGACGCTGGAAAAGGTAAGGGAACGTTTCTATTGGCTAAGGGCTAAGCAAGATGTCGAGAGTTGGTGCAAAAATTGCATAAGATGTGCGGCTACCAAGGGTCCAAAAGTAAAGCCACATGGACAAATGCAACAATACAATGTCGGAGCACCTTTCGAACGAATAGCCATCGACATCGCTGGGCCGTTTCCCGAAACCTTTAATGGTAACCGATATACCCTCGTGGTCATGGATTACTTCAGTAAGTGGCCGGAAGTGTTTGCCATCCCAAATCAAGAGGCTAAGACCGTAGCCGAACAGATAGTCAACAACTGGGTGAGCAGATTTGGGGTCCCAATGGAGCTACACTCTGATCAAGGGCGAAACTTTGAATCAAAAGTCTTCCAGGAAATATGTCAATATTTGGGAATAAGAAAGACAAGGACAACGCCACTACACCCTCAATCAATGGTCGAGCGATTCAATCGGACCTTGAATGAGCATCTATCTAAGGTTGTCAGCAACTGCCAGCGAGATTGGGATCGACACATACCCCTCTTCTTAATGGCCTACCGAAACGCCGTCCATAGCTCAACAGGACACACACCATCCGAGATCTTATTTGGTCAAACAATTCGGTTGCCAAGTGAAGCAAAATTTGGATCCCCACCGACGGAGCCCAAAGAGTTGAACGACTACGTGAATGACTTGCGCAGCAGGATTCGCAAATTGCATGAAGACACCAGAGAAAAGATGAAGCTAGCAAGCAGCCGCATGAAGACTAGGTACGATATCAAGGCGAAATCTTCCGGTTTCAACGAAGGAGATCTGGTCTGGCTGTATAATCCTCAGCGCAAGAAAGGCAAATCACTAAAATTGCAACAGGACTGGGAAGGTCCATACAAGGTGATAACCCGCATTAATGACGTTGTCTACCGGATCCAGCGTGGGGATCGAGGAAAATTTAAAGTGGTCCATTTGGGTAGAATGTGTCATTTCAACGGGATGCTGAATGACGAAGTTGTACGGGACGAACAACTGTAGAGAGGGAGCAATGTGATAACCACTTAAATGTGAGCAGCGACATCTAGATTCACAGAGCAGAAAATGTCGATACTCGAAGACCAGAAGATTTCGATACTTGAATAACGAAGTCTCGACTGGAGAGTGGAATCGAATTTTCTAGCAAATTGGAAATTGTATGGGACGCTGGATGGCGAGGATTGTTCTCGAAGTATGTCATTCGAATATAAATACCAGCATCCCCAAGGTATGCAAATGAGTTCTAAAGTGAAATTTAAAGTGTTAATTAGGAGAAGTGATAAAGTGGTTTAAGTAAAAGATAAGAAAAGTATAAGCGGTTGAGAAATTGGATTGTACTGAGAGAAACAATTAAATAGTGAATTGTAACTGTACTGAATAAAGCGATTTCTATTGAAAAGAATAAGTTCTATCATTTGTACCCACACAAACATTTTACAATACTAACAAAAAATGCTTAAATGCTAGCTTAAAATTACTTAACAATCTTATACTAACTTACTGGCCCCACACAGGCACTCTAAGCTGCTCTAAATTCTTATAACTATGTCTTTCGACTTTATTTACATTTGCTTTACTAATATTTATTTTCTATACAATGATACACTCGTGAACATTTCCAAGGGAATGAATTAGCGCAAGCATTTCTACTTAAAATTTCTTCACATAAGAGTGCATACTGTGTCAAAAGGTTGCTCTATTGCACCCGGCCTTTTTCAAAAGTATTGTTGCAAGGAACCGGGTATTCCTTGTGGTGGTATACTATAACGACATCATCATCATAGAGCAAATTCGCACCAATTGCTTGCCACACTCGATTAAGTTTTTCAAAGTGCTACGACTACGACTTCGACGTGATATATGCCAGTTCAATTTGTCATCAGTCCCATTTCTCGCGTAGGTTGTTAACAGCTGTAGAATCGTCCCTCCGATGAAATGGGACGCGTTATCATGGAAACTCCACCACCAGCCGATAAAAAGAAACTGCAAGCTTTCCTGGGTTTCATAAATTGTTATCACTCATTTTTAAAAGATAAGGCAATTGCTGCGCCACTCCACAGACTACTGGACAAAAATACAAAATGACAGTGGAACACCGAAAATTCTGCAGCATTCAAGAAACTAAAGCAAATAGTTTCGAGTACAATTCTTATGAACTACGATGGTAAGTTACCGATTTCATTAGTTTACAATACTTCCCAATATGGAACCGATGTAGTTCTGTCGCATAACTTACCTAATGGTCAAAAACGACCAATTTTATTTTTTTTCACGGACGATGACGTCTACAGAACGAAATTATACTGAAATCGATAAGAAGGCGTTAGCGATTATCTCAGCCGTTAAGAAATCTCACAACTTCTTTTACGGAAGGAGATTTACGATCGTAACAAACTACAAACCCTTGATCGGATTGTTTAATCCAGAAAAACCAACTCCTAAGATGTTGAGATGGAGCATATTTTTAAATGGGTACATTTTCAAAATTGTCCATAGATCTGGCATCAAAAATGGTAATGCGGATGCGCTAAGCCGCCTGCCTAACAAATCTCTGAACACAGATAACGAAGAAGAGAATTATAATCCACACACTCTTGGCCAGTTTTGTCAACGCAGGGACCCCTTTTAGAAAATAAAGATTGTTTGCTTTATTTTATTTGTTTGTAAAATTATTCCATAGGCTGCTCGGCAAGACATGCTCAAAATTGTACATGCTAGCCATCCCGGAGTGGTAAGAATGAAGAGCTTGGTCAGGAGCTACGTATGGTGACATTGAAGAAGTGACTTATCTGTCAGCAATCTCGACCAAAGAAGGTACGTACAGCTGTTCATCCCTTGGAAGAGAACTCATAACCATGGTCCATTTCCAAATGGCTAGAGGTAAGCGATAAGCAGTTTACGCTCCGTGTTTGAAACCCATGGCTTACCGGATTCCATCGTATCCGATAATACAACAGCCTTCACTTCCGAGGAAGTCCTAAAGTTTTGTAAAATTAATTTGATTTCAGTTATATTCACTGCACGTTTTCACCCGTCGAGTAATGGCCAAGCTGAACGTATGGTTCGCATAACCAAAGAATACTTAAAGCGAAATTTCTTCCGGACCAATAGAGCTTCGGCTGGCTAGGTTTTTGCTAAGTCAACTCACGATACCATCAACAGTCACTGGGTAATCCCCCGCTGAAATACTCCGATGACTTACTTCGACAAAATACACCCAGATTGTACACCTCTTCGGTTAACAAAAAATTACCAATCTTCAAAGAGTGACAAACAACTGCAGCTAAGAGACCAAGTCTGGGCTAGGAACTATTCCAGTAGACCAACGTGGATTGCAGCTGAAGTGTAAAAGCAAACTGGACCAATTTGATACACTGTAACTACCGAATGCGAAAACCCTATGAGACGACGCTTGGGCCAGCTGCGTACTAGGCTTCCAGATATTCCGGAACCCAAGACCCAGGTAGGATTGCCAAATGTTTACGAGACTGATATACCACATTAGGAACTGCAAGAAGCTGAAGAACAACCTCCTCAACTACTTAACACTGAGGAGACTAAATAACAAGAGTTCAGTGTCCGACGCTCGGAGCACATTCGAACTAAGAGTACCAGGTCACTCTGAGATGGGAGGAGTGTTGTGTCTGAACTCTACCACAGTTTTCTACGTTCTACATTCAACAACTGTCAGCGCCGAATAATCTTTTTCTGTCGTATTTCCTATCAACTGGACTTAACCTACTACTAAAAAAGACCTTAAACAAAACTTATACTTATTATTATGCTACATATGTATTTGAAACTAGAAATAAAATATTTTTAATTAAAGCAAAGTGTACGCAATACTGGATTCTCCTAATTTTTCTTGAGTCAGCTCATCTTTTAAGGTCTGAATCGTTTTCTATCCACAGGACTTGTATCAAGTAAGGTGATATTTCACGGAGAAGTAAACGGATTCTCATCCACCAGTTTTACCGAGTTGGAAGTGGTAAAGAAAAATTTTCACAAACTTGATAAACACAAACATATCCTCCAGCAATTTTTGCAATCTCAAAATCCAGTTCTTGCCAAGATTGTCCTATTGAAAACTCCACAATAGAATTTGATGGTCTTATTGCAGAATGATATCGGGCAGGTTTCAATCACTTCCAATTGTTGCCTTTGCTATTTTTTTATTTTTCTTGGCCCCAAATACTTCGCGCTAAGCGATATACATATTACTTTTCTGTTTCCCGCCCCATCGTTAGATATAAAGCGCATTACAACTTGGTGAAATATTTGTGCAGGACTATGTATGTATATGCAACATTGGACTTAAAGTTTAAGTACTTACCAGCATAAATCGCCTCAATGATTACGTCCTCCAAATGTCGAACATTCTCCACTTCCAATTCCTCTAGTAAAACACTGTATGGGATGCACTTGTTCTTAATCGCCAATGACACGATAGTCAAATGTTGAAGTTTCTTTTGCATTGCCGTTGTCAATTCAATGTATTGAGATGGATTCTGGGAGTATTGCTTATATGTGCCATAAGCAAAAAGGTCGAGGGTGTTGTAGTAGGTGGCATTTTGACCTTCCTTTAACTGGAAATTAATATTCCAATTAAATATTCATGTAGTCATGTATGGAACACGTAAGTAATACCTCAATGATATTTGGCATAGCCAAAAGTTCTGCAAAAACGTATATCCCCGGTGCTTCCAGGACTTGTTTGACGAGCTCCAAAATAGCCGCACCACGAGCCGTCTTTGCAAGAATAGTAAACTGTTCCAGCTGGCTGTGTGATTCTGCATGAGAATCCTCTGTGGTGTCTTGTGCCATTAATATGTCAGCAGTCATTTTTACTTTATTTATTTTTTTTTTAATTTGAATCACTAACTTAAGTACAAAGGATAGCTGAAGTAAGAAAATGGTGAACTTTTTGATAATATTTATGTTGTACACTGTCAATTTTAATGCAACAGCATCTCTTGCATCAGATCAATTCGTACTACAGTTTTAAAATTAATTTAGACAATTTTTAATAAACTACACTACATAAACAAATATTTACGTTTTACTTGGGCTTGCTTTGTATTTTCTCCGGTATGATTGCGAACTTCAAAATTAATCATGTGAAATGTCAAACAGTTGTCTAAATGAATACTAAAGTGTGCCATATATTTAATGTCATGCGCGTACTGACGTCACGCGATTTGGAAGAATATTTGAACACCCGTCTCTACGAAGAATTTTTCACAGCACTCTAAGCATATTCTAAGAAAATTGCTCATCGAGACCATAAACATATAGTATATCATGTATTGCTTAGCTCATAGTATGAGCCGATTTTGACATTCTCTTCCAATTCTTATCACATACTCGTAAGTATGGCATTTTCGATTTGCCGTTGGAAGCCTTCCTTTTGCACTCCGGAGAGAAAAAAATGACATAAAACTGTTCTATTGGCATTCTTTTTCTGAAGCTAAATGTTGCTTCTGGTTTTCATTTCAGAAGCAAAATTTATCTCCTCGTTAAATAATATTGTATGTCAGACCAGATTTTTGTTTTCCAGCAATCGATTTATGTTTGGCTTCAAAGTTAAAAGAAGTTTTTATTATTCCATTGGAATCCAAATTTCCCCAAAAATCGAAAATGCCATACGAAAAATTGCTCAGCTCGTAGCGTGCTACGAATAGTATGCAATATTTTTTTGTCTTTTTAACTGCCTGTTAACATTGTTCTTTTGACTTTGAAGCTAAACATATACATACTCGTAGCTTATAGCTATAGCTTTGTTCAGTGAGGAAAAACTAGAACAGAACAGCACAGCACAGTTTTGTGAAAAACGTCAAATCAAATGAGAACAGAAAAGTAACCCACAGCTGATTTTGACATATTTCACAATTGTGTTCTACTTCGAAAGTAGGTGCAAGATTTTCTGTTACGAGTAGATTGGAACAGCCTCACTGAACACAGAGCAGAACAGATTCGGACAGAAATGTTTCTCACTAAACAGGAAATATTGTACTTTTTTGTTCGGAACAGTCAGGAACAGCCTCACTGAGCAAAGCTTAGTCAATTGCTCGAAAACAAAAATCTTTTTTGACACACGTTATTATTTGACGTTTATATTTATATGGGTATCTATCTATCTATAGATATACCTATTTTCTAATATATTTGATATTCCAAATTTTTCTTTATAACTCCTTGTCGTAACATAATAGGTTTGTATGACTTACAACAGATTTTTGTTTCAGGATTTCTAATAAGATGTTCGAAATTGCACATTATATAGCGGCCGTGTTAGAGAAAGTACAGCTGTCAAATTTGAAGGCTACTGTAATTAATTTTGTACAAATCATCATGGAAAATTATAATGTTGAGCAGCGGGTGCAAATTATTAAACAATACTATCCAAAGGATTGCTCAGTTCGAGCTACGTTTCGCTCGACGCGTGATTTTTTCCGGTGCACATATACGTCCTGTTGAGTCGACTATTCGTCGTTTGGTGGACAAATTCGAATCAACTCGTTAAGTAAACAATCAAACGACAGGCGTGCGTTGTCGAACCAGGGGCAGTCAATTTCGCATACCACAAATCGGCGAATTTTGCATCGGTACTTAAGCCGATGGTGGCCGTCAACTGGCCACCGAGATTATATGATTTAACCCCATTTAGTGCCGGTCTATGCCTTAAAAATCCACATATGTAACTATTGTGATCAATGATGTCGAGCCCCATTTATCAGGTTGAGTCATCGAAAATGAAACCGCTCGAAAACGCTCCGCCCAGCGAATTCGCAGCTGTCATTTGGCCGATTTTGTGTAAAAAAAGAATGATATCTCATACGAGTGCACAGCTTGTTTTATTTAAATTTAAAGTCTTGGGTGACCCATAAGAAAGATATCGTAATGTGCATAGTTAGGCTGTTGCGTAGGAAGTGACCGAGTTGAAAATACAACTTAGAGGACTTTTTACTTTTGAATGAATACTTTGCCTTAATTCGATTTTGTTACGAGATAATAATGCAATGATATATTTCTCGCTTTTGACAGCCGCCTTACTCATACATTTGTACATATGTTTGCTTCGCAACATGATCCAGATGCTTAGACACGAAGACACGAAGAAAGTGTTATGTCGAAATATACTTATGTATATGAAGCCGTTTTCTGGAAATTGGTGTTATACCATTTGTTATTATAATATTTTAAGATTTTTAAAGGTTTGCATTCCATAGGTAATTCAGTCCCTTGGTCACGTTCTTCCAGCTCACACGAAATCGAATGATCACGCGATAGAAACAACATCCAGTTATTCTACAGGAGTGAAAAATATCTGGATGCAGGCTCCATTGCTGGATGCAGTTGTTGGAGATTTCAACAAAAACCGAATAGAAGTACAATGAAACTTAACTGATTTTAAAACGAACCTAAGCTATGCAATTGTTTTACGAAACCTCGTTGACTAGACTTTTTCCAGTAAGTTTCTCTGAATTTCATGCATCCATCGGTTGACAATGTCATATTTATGTATGTCTTAGATTGTCTACCGTTTAATTCGGGAAAGCATACGATCAACAACAGGTCTGTTCCCGCGAGATTTTTGTAACAATTTTTAAAAGAGATTTTTTGCTTAAAATTGAGGAGTAGGAACATATCCCCTCTTAAACCCAAAATATGCGGGAACACGATTTTGTAAAATGTGTTTCAAGCGTCAAAAGTAATAAGTAAAAACAAAACAAAAAAGGAATTGCAAAGAAGGAGAAAGTCTTTTATATTGGTTATTATTACTATTTTATTGATTAATATGGGTTTAATAAATTCTATTGTACGAGTATTAGGCGATCAATTCGCTTCAGTGTGAAATTCTTTTTTCCTGTTTTGCCCATGTCCAAGCCATCGTTTAAGTTTATTTGCATAAAATTGTCACAATTCACACAAATTTAAACATTTACGAATTTGACAATTCTTTTCAAATTTAATTGATTTGACGTTTTTTTTTACAATTCCTGCCCAAAGAAAAATCTCGTATGAGTCTGTAGTGAGTCTGTAAGGCAAAACCGCATTCAATACATTATGCGCTGTTCTCAACTATTTGCAATCTTTTGAAGGTCCCTTTGGTGTAAGACTTGCGAAGTCTGTCAATATTTTTGCAATCCTCTAAACTTCTCCCACATACCCTTTACGAGTAAGTGAGTCTTCAACACTTGTGCAATTTATTCATAAAGTTCACATAGATAACATTTTTGAATTCACATTGTTGACAATTCATACATACTCACGGACAGGATCACACGGATCGGAGCAATCAGTGGAAAGCGATTTTTGTAACGGCCAAAATCTGTCATCTATGTTAGTTCACATATACGCAAGAGTTAGACCCAAATGACCATCGCGCAGGTCTAACTTTAGTTGATTGTGCTCCATTGAAGATAGAAAAATACCCGGCTTTTCACCGAAAAATCATTCACGAAGCACATTTTTGCTTAGATGGCTTTCTTAATAATCAAAGTGTCGGATTTGGTAAAAAAAACAGCCAGACGTATTTCAACAGCAGCCGCTGTATACGAAAAATTGACTGTTTGGTTTGGTTTCAATGGCGGAGGTTTCATTGGGACGCTCTTCTTTCAAGATGATGCCGGCGTGTGGATTACAGTCAATGGAGTTCATTTTAACCAATTACAATCGACTTATTGACAACGTGTCACAATCGACTTATCGAAAACGAAGATCGATGATCATACTATCCCCATAAATGGCTCTATCAATAGCCTGTAGACTGTCGGTTGTGGCTCGTCCAGTATGCGCCGTTGTTCCGTCCAGCTAGAACCACATGCCCTCCACTGACTTTGAGTGGACGTAATGGCTCTTCGTGCATTATTCGTGGATTTTCAATGCCCCAGAAACTCAAATTTTGTTTGTTCATATATTCACATTGGTGGAAGTGGGCCTATTCACTCATGATTATTTTTGACGAAAAATCATCCACTCTTGTTGAGATTCCGGATGGAGTGAGCGTAGGTTAGACGCCATTCATGGTCAACACCCTTCAGGTGATTGAACGACCGGTGGGAGCCAGGCGGCCAGGAAAACGGGTACCAAATGCACGTTGCGCCAAAATCACTGACAAATTGTTCATTAAAAACATCCGTTTTCTTCTGGAGTATAGCATGCCATTTCAGTTATTCACTTTCGCATTAATTCTAATTCTGTTTGCTTCATAAATGTTAAAACCAAATTGACATTTGACTTCATTTTCAAGATTATGGCACCTCCCGATAGGGTCATATAATACATTATGAATCACCTTGTATAATACAATAAAACTATAAAAACAGAACTTCTCTTAAAATTACATAGGCAAGCCTTTTTTTTTTTATTAGTATGGTGGAAGAAATAAGAATCAGAAACCCAGACCGGAAATTTGTGTTGACCGGTGTTATTCCTCTTATATTTGTATGTAAGTATGTGAGAATTATTCCGGATAATAAACTTATTTACAATAAATATATAGAGTTGGAAGCTGCAAAGGTGCAATCGTGTTTTAGCCTTTTCCCTGAAAGGGTCCTACTAATGTATATGGCTATGACAAGACCTTTATCCTTAACGTTGATTGTTAGGTCATATGGCCTTTGCTGTTTTAGCAAGTATCTTCCCCTAGCATGCCTTCTCCTGATATAAATGGAGAATGAAATTCGAATGATATACAGCCGATGTCTCGAGAAGGTCCTTTACCCTTATATAATCAACAGTAATTGTTGTTCGCTAGTTACTGCTATGTTAATGCTTCTTGGGTAGACTTTCGTTAAACATCTAACTGTATTGTGTATTCCACCTTACATGAAGATTGTAATAGAAGTGGCAACCATCCGCGTGTCAACTCCCCACTAATTACTAAATACGTTCGCATAAGTCTGTAATTTCTGCATGGCGCATTCTGAGTAGTAAATGAAAGACTGAAACATTTGATTAAACCTGAATGGAATGGGATCAAAAAAGCACAGGGATCAAATTTTCTTCAGAATGTGGGAATCCATTCAATATGACATCAGTTGACCAAATTAAAATATTTCGATTCCAACAACATAGACCGTTTTCTTAAATCTCTATCTACCTATACTCATGTGCAAAGTTAAGTTTTAAAATTTTGATTTTATCATTTCTTGTGTTGGAGGTACAGTACTTCTTGTCATCTATGATACTTAACTACTTAACGACCTCCCGAACAGTGAAAACTCTTTGCTTGAGATCTGGCAGCCCTCCATTTTCTTCGATCCTGGTCATGGGGCGGTACCAGTTTTCAAACACCGTAGCTTGGTGTCTAAAAATGAGGCTAGGTTTTGTTTCCTGTCGGTAATCTGGAACTAGGATTTGAAGATTTTGCCCGTTTGACTGATATGATTGAAAATATACAATGGACACGCCTTCCACGTCCATACTATAATTAGTCTATAGCACTTCCAGAATTACTGGAAAAGAGGGCACATGCGCAAGAAATTGCACAGTGATTTGAAATGGACTATATCTTGATATACATAAGTTATCGCGTTTCATGCCCTCTCCGCATACTGGACTATATATGGTTTTTTTACTTATCGTGCAGCAATCGGGACCATACTCGTATAGTATGACTGGAAAGATCAGTGCTTAGAAGAAAATGCTATTGGTCTTCTGAGTTGATTGAATTGTATACATTTTTTGTGTCAAACCGGAAGTAGTAGTTTCCTATTCGTGGAATTTATATATAATCCGAATTCTTAATTACCTAGAAGCTATTGTCAAAGGTGGTGCTTTGTTTGTCGACAGCACGTACTTGGTTTTGTACTTGTTTACTTCAAGACTAATTTTGCTTAGTCCTGAATAAGCATCTATGCTGTACGACTGATGATATCGATGTCGTCTATGTATCAAATATCTAGACAGGTGTGTCAAAGATAAAACTTTTTATGTTGACACCTGCCAGGCGTACTATCTGTTAAAGGACCAATTTGGATCAGCAATCTGTTTCGTATGCTGGACGCTGTTGCTGTTGCTATTGCTTGCTTTTCTTGAGTTGGGGGATTGTGACTATTCATTTTTTCTTTCGGAAGATTTACTTCTCTTCCCCTCTTTTGTTTTTTTTTCGTTGCTTGTTTCAGGAATTTGCAGACATCAGACCGTGGCTCAAGTGGTAGTGTATTGGCTTCCCAATCGGACGGTTCGGGGTTCAATACCAGCCATGCCCGAAAGTCATTCTTTTTTTCACGCAACTAAAATCTCCTGAGACGAATAGTTGCTATACATCAGCAAGTGAAATTACACTAATAATTTAGTTTCCGCATTAAATGTTGGATGGCACCCATGGAGCGAAACAACCACTGAGCCCAAACATCTTTCTCTCCCTCTCTCTCTCTCTCTCTATCCAATTTTCCAAAAAACTTAAGACGTGCTCGGGCATTTTAATAGTAGTGATAAATTCATGCACTGTGCATACCGCGCATCTATAAGCTCATGATCAGGCAGCTTGACATTCTGGAGAAAGTCAAGCTATTTCGGCGATCCATAGTTTCGGCAACGTTGTGCTACTTATCAGCATATTATTATCTGATGCCAAATCAATTATTCAGAAGCTTTTGTCATTCCTCGAAGTTACGTTTTCCAACCAATCTGAAGTCTTCGAATATGATTTTGGCATCATACAATATTTCAGACAGGCACCATTGGACTTATGCAAGGGTTTATAGAATTCATCATTGATTGGGTCTTCAGCCTCGCCGGTATGCGCGTGTGCACATATTAGACTAATTTTATCAGATCCATCGTGTCTCCTTGACACGTGTAATAAACTTATAAGAGGGAATCGATTTTGTATCCGACACTTTAGTCTTTCCTATATAAAGGGTCCGCCATCTAACGTTTTTTTTTTAAACTAGTGCTTATTTCATGAATGGTAACGCTTAGCTCAATTATGCCTCTGGACCAAAATCCACACCAAACAGTGACTCGTTTTGGGTGTATCGGCCTTTCAATGTATGCGTGCGGGTTTTCTGTGCCCCAAATGCGACAATTTTGCTTGTTTACATACCCGCCAATATCAAAATGAGCTTTATCTGAAAAGATGATTTTTTTGACAAAATCGGCATCTTCTCTAAGTCGATCGCAGGCCCACTTAGCGAAGCGAAAACGCATTGGATGGTCAGTTGGCTTCAACTCCTGAACCAATTGGACTTTGTATGGCGTCATACCAAGGTCTTTATGCAAAATTCGTCTCAATGATGTCTCCGAAATGTTCAATTTTTGAGAACGACGGTGAATTGATGTTGATGGCGCTTCACGCACACTTTCTGCCACAGCAGCAATATTCTCGGGTGTACGCACTGTTTTTGGCTTTTCACGCTGTGGGTTATCGATGAGGATGCCAGTTTCTTTCACTTTTTTCACAAGATAACGAACATACGGAGCTGACGGTGCTTCTCTTCTTCCAAAATCCGTACGCAATTTTCGCACACATTCTGCAACATTACCATTATTTTCAAAGTAATGTCGCAATATTTCCCAGCGTTGTTCAAGCGTATACATAACCATATTCGTTCAGCGGAAGGATAAAACTAATTATCTGTCAAATCATACATGAGCTATGTGTTACCATTCACGAAATAAGCACTAGTGGAAAAAAAAAACGTTAGATGGCGGACCCTTTATAATAGTTACTCAAGAAAATAAAGATAGGCAAAATACACTTACATAGCAAAATATGTTTTGGATAGCTCATATATTCAAGCTAATGCTTGTGTTTTGTATAATAATATAATACTTTTTTGGTAACACTTTTTGCCATATAAATTGGGTAGTCAGTTGTGCATCAAAGAAAATGATCCTAATTTAAATGTTGCTTCGTTTCACTGTAATGCATCAGCTATAAGAACATGCGGTGTTATTGCGTAAGTGCATTTAATAAGAATTCAATACATATATAAGTTGTGAAGGACAAAGTTTCGGTTGTTCGAATCTAGGAGAAGTACTTAATACTATGAGAGATGTCGAAAAAAAGTAAAAAAGAAGAGTAGTGTTCATATTCACCGCGTTCTGGTACACACGTAGCTTCATCCTTTTTGGCATAGTTTTCTGTTTATTATTGGGTCTGAAAGCAGACTGAATGCTTTAGGAAAACTATGTGGCGTCAATCTGGCAATGCTCAGTTTTTAACTATGACTACAAATTTTATCTTGAAGTGGTAGACATCACACACTAGTTGCTGATCATCCGAACCCACGCTACTAAATTTATAGGTGCAAGAAAGTATTGAACCCTTATATACAACGTCAGTGTGAGAACATCCAAAATGAAGTCCTCTCTAGACGTTGCAACAGAATCAGAGCCTTGTGTTTTATTTCGCCATATTCAGATCTCAGATCGGTAAAAAATTCAAATACTAAGAAAGGCCATTGAAAAGTGATGGTAGCGAAAGAGCTTTTGCAGGCCATTAGAAGTGCTTACGTTCCTAAGAGATGTCAGCAAGGTAGCTGGTCCTACAGGGTGGGAGTTGTACCGATTTAACACATTAAAAAAGGCACATAAATATGAAACCTAATTTTGTGGTTTTAGTGATAAATTAAAAAGTATCATACTCGTATTAACATTTGGGCTTTATGACTGAAATAGAATATTTTTGTGTAGAATATTTATTGATAGTTATATCCACGAGAATAAAAATTTCAGTATGCGAATCAATTTCCATAGAACGATTCAGGATACTTATATGCTTGTCAGTCTATGGACGACTAACCGTTATTTATTACATACTTACCGATTGGACAATTCCTTTTACGTAAGTATTCAATTGACATTCGACCTGTGCACATCTATTAATCTAAAAAAATGTCAGAAAGGCTTTTGCAGTTGATTTAATAAGCTCATTTCCTTTTTGCAACTCACCTAGATGATGTTTAGCTGAAACACAACTGCTCCTCTTTTTACGTATTCGTACATTTATAAACACTAGATATACGGATTCTCGGACATGACTGAGAAACATAGTTTAATGATTTCTTTGTCGAAATACTTTTTGGATTTAGGGGTTAAGAGACATGTCGAAAATGATTAATAGACGACTTTATATTTTGTGACTTTAAGGCATAGGTAGGTATTTGTATCTAATAGTTAGATCAAGGAAGGTGTCATAGGACATAACATAAGAATGAAATGGTACAGGTGATGTTTGAATTTCCACAATTACTTTCATAATTTCTCCCTGAAAGAAAGAGAATGACTAAAATTTACAAGAATTTGAACTCAATTTAATAAGATTTCTTTCGCTACGTCCAAGTATTTTTGAGAAATTTCTTCTCAAGTCACTTCTTGCTGCAAATTTTTAAAACGATTCTTTCTTTCCTTCTTATGCTAGATACGGATAATGAAAAAAATGGGAAAAATTTCGCGACGCATCGAAAGATCTGTATATCATCATCCTCGATTTGGAGACAGCTTTTGATTGAACTGTCATAGATCTTATATGACCAACGTAAGAATCTCAAAATGCAGGTACCCGAAACGCATTAATGAATGGTACACGTAATGTACTATGATGCTACAATGAAAGTTAAATGCCTAGTGTTAATAACCATCAAATTCGAAGCTTACCTTTGAAGCGCCGTCACAAGCAACCACCTGACAACCTTTAATAATTTGATAAAAGCTATAAAAAATAATGAAAAATCTGCGTCGCTGTGTTCCTGAACCAGCTAAAACAAATCCTGACATCTATTTAGAAGAAACCGCCTTGCCGAGGTGCAAACAATTTAAACACTAAGGCTTTAACGGTGACCATAAGGGAGATTGGGATGATGATATTTCACCTTAAGTTACCGTGTAGTTCTCAAAATGGCGCGAAAACTTTGCAGTAATGCGCGGCAGAAAAAATTCGGTTTGAACTTAAATGTTTGCTATTCACGACAGTATACTTTATATTTTAACAAATGCTATATTGGAAGAAATACGAAAAGTATTGTATGAACCGTTATCTTATAAGAAGGAAGTTTCCATATTAAGAAGCTACCGATGATTAAAGAGGGTTCAGTCCAAAAGAAATATTGTAGAAACACAAGTTGCAAGTGATTCAAAATAAAGCGGCCTGTAGAACCATACTGTTGTCACCGAATTTAATGAACCCATAAGCGACGCAGCAACAGTGTAGATACTTAAGAAAAATACTTACTTATATACATATCTAACATATACATATACTATATATAAACAGGATGAATCGAAATTCTTTATTCATTATGATTTCTTTTATACTCGTAATTAGCGCGCTAAAGGGATTTTGTGTACCTTAAAAAGTTTACTCACCGCTCGGGTGAAAGAAAATAAGGGTGGAAAGAAAGAGAGGTATCGATATACGATTACCAGCTCCTATCAATGAAGCTGAATAACACAACACGCCGTAGATGGTATATCTCATCGATTGTGGTCAAAGATGCTATTAACATATTATTGCTACTGATGACTTCAAATCGCCTAGCTGCAATGTTATAAAAAGTTATAGACTTGCTGCTGCTAGCCTGGCACTGGCATACATACCGAAACTGTGGCGAATAGTGAGAGTAGCCTTTATACCGAAAATCGGAAAAGAGGATTACGCTCTCCACTTAGCGAGATCTTTCAGATCTATAGGTCTGATTTCCTTCATGTTGAAGAGCATGGAAAGAATGGTCGAGCTTGTCTAAGCTCAGAGAGTGAGATTCAAAATTTCGTAGGTAGAATAGAAAGCGCACTCGAATACACGCTTGGCAATTTGATCGATATCGAAGGTGCTTTCCACAAACAACTTTTGGCGGCATGCGTAACTCGGCCAGACAACACGACATATACGAATCCCGAGTTTTGTCGATAAAAGCAATGTTGATGAATAAGACATTGATTGCGGACAATATGTGATGACGGTGATTTCCCGCAAGGCGGCGTTCTTTCTGAACTGCTGTGGTGCGTGTTTATTGATTCATTGCTTAGCGTTCTCAGTAGTTCTGAAGTCTATGCACACGCATACGTGGATGATATAGCAGTACTGTCTGTTAGACCGTGTCTAGCTAGAGTCTGCTCTAAGGCGCGGGCAGCGACGTGATCGACAATTGGCGCACTAGAAATGGTCTTTTAGTAAATCTCCTCAAAACTGAGGCTGTTCTCTTTACGAAAAGGAGGAATCTGACTGGCCTGATTCATCTAGTGCTTAAAGGCATCACCATCCAATTCTTCAAAAAAGGTTTCGCTATGGACAAACATTTTTTTTTTTTATAATTAGCACGCGCTCAAGGGGTTATTATACCCTTTAAATGTTGGCACACAGCGCGGGCGAAGGAAACTTAGGTAGGAAGAAAAGAGAGGTACCGATGTACACACGCTGGACACTCTTTTGACTCCGTCTGATTTTTCTTCGAAAGACTGAACAATTCCATTAAAAGGAACTTACAAGGAGTACAATGGACTAGTTCTTTGTTTGGTTTTTTTTTTTTATAGAACTTAACACTCAAGAGGGTGTGACTACTCTTAAAATTACGTGTTAAGTTTTTCGGAAAATTGGATAGAGAGAGAGAGAGAAAAATGTTTGAGCTCAGTTGTTATTACGCTCCATATGTGGCATCCAATATTTAATGGGGGACTTAATTATTAGTTTAAATTGGCGTATCTACGCAACCATTCAATTCACGAGATTTCAGTTGCCTAAAAAAAGTCTTTCGAGCACGGCTGTTTCGACAGCATTTTGTCAGTATCAATTGATTGTGTAATAAAAACATCACCTATGAGTTTTATCGTCTCGTTTTGAATCTTATCTAGAAAATATAGAGAGGTCCTCGGAGCACCTGACCAGATGACTCCTTGATATTGATAATATTGATTCTACTTTTCGATGAGATATGCCATGAAACTACTAATGAACCTGTTGCAAAAGCATGTGTTAAGTTTTTCTGAAAATGGGACAGAAAGAGAAAGAAAGATGTTTGGGCTCAGTGGCTGTATCGCTTTATGGGTGGCATCCAAAATTTAATGGGGAGACTAAATTATTAGTGTAAATTGACTTGATGTTGTATTTAGGCAACCATTTATCTCACAAAATTTTTTGAAAGAAAGTCTTTCGGTCACGGCTGGTATTGAACCCCGAACCGTCCGATTGGGAAGCCAATACACTACCAATCGAGCCACGGCCACCTACTAAATGAATTTCATATGCTTTAGAAAGGCGTTGCAGTCATTCCTGACTCGTTTGAACTTATATTGGTTTTCCTCTGTCGGTTTAATTTTGTTTCGCCGTAATAACAGTTCCCTAGCCCTGACGACAAACTCTTTACAGATTAAGTCATACCACTATTTTTCTTTTGGTTCGATACTCGTTATCAGATGAGAGTTTGTCATCATATCAGAAGCGGCATTCACGTCGTTATCAAAGAAACACATCAACCAGTCACAGGGAATAGTTCATAACATTATGTTTTGAATACTACTTCAGGCATATTCCCTTTTTGGACGAATAGTATCGGGTGAATTGTGGAATTTCGGAGCACTTTTACGAGCATTTGGGACACTATCTTACTTACAAAGCGATAAATATTGGGTTCCACAGCCAAAGTCGTTTGCGGCTTATAAACATACACTAAATAGTTTACATAGCCCCACAAGAAGCAATCCAGTGTCGTCAAATCGCACGATCTCGGTGACCAATTAACTTTTGCATTTCGCGATAAAATGTTCAAACTAAATCGACTCTTAAGCCCCCCATACACATGACACCAAGTGTTAACACAACGAAATGTTCGCACACTTCGCCATACACATGACACACGCGTTGACACCGTAAAATAAAATCAAAATGTTTTGATATTCATGACTCTTGTGCCAACACTAAGAAATCGGTTTTAACACCTAGGCATACACATGGAACATTTCGATGCACTGCAACACGTGTTAGCACTTAGTGTCATGTGTACGGGGGGCTTTAAGTAAGTCATTGATTTCAAGAATTACAATTCATCATTGTCAATTAAATTGTATACAATTAAATGTAATGCATTTAAAAAAAATAAAGATTGATGATTTAATCAGCATAAAGACCAAACCAAACAGTATAGTTTTGTGGGATTAATTGAGTCTCTTCTGGATTTGTTTCACTACAGATGCGGAAATTTTGTTTGTTCACAAAGTGAGTCCTGTCATTAAATATGATTTATAATTAAGAATAAGGTTCATCTTCAAGCTTTAGAATACACAGGAGTGTATTCTCAATCAAATAAGTTTCTACCATTTGAGCAGTGGAGCAAACTCCTTTACTTTGTCCAAATAGTTTGGTAGGCTACGCGGCCAAAATGCTTGAAATCGAACATAATATACGAGTATTTATCTGCTGTAGATAAAATTCTAAGTTAGGTAGAGCCAGAGACTAGCTATGTAAGGCTTCGACGTAATTAAACTAATATCCTTTTGGTCACATTGTAGAAATGAGATTTCAGCATAGATAAAATGTGTTGCTAGGTTGCTGATGTTAAGAATATAAGCAACTGGCTTGATGCTGTACGCTTAGCGTAGGCACTAACCAGCGTCAATCTAGTAACCATAACAACACATCAGTCGTACTCATACTGCCTCTATGTGGAAGCCATCACCGAACAGCGAACATTTAACTGCACCATCAGTTCATTGTAACCAGGATACGTGTGCAATTCCAAGAGATTAGAACCTCTTCAATATAATGTCCTTTAATTTCTGAAGAGGTCCTATGCCGATGGTATCAAATATATATTGTAGCGCTGTCAAAAACCGTCAGAGATGGTTTGGAGTTCTCCCTGTCACAACATTGAAAATGAATGCCGGCAATACCGGAACAATGAAACAAGAAGCGTGCAATGCTGCATAAACAGACCAGCGCTCCTCATGTGTATGAATAACAGCAGTATTAACAATTTTTAATTTGTCATTAAAGGAGGGTGTCTTTTTAGACTGCTGGAAGAGCTCATTTATAACTCCAATTCATAAATCAAGAGATCAAGAGATGATGTCATTGCAAAACTACAGTCTATTCCAAAGGTTTTTGAGGCCCTTGTAAAGAGAAATATTTATTTTGCTGTTCGTAATCACATATGTGATTCTCAACATGATTTTGTCAGCCGTAAATCGATTTTAACTAACTTATCTATATTTTATATCTATTGTCTCCGTACTTTGGAATCGAGTCGTCAATTGGACACTATTTATACGTATTTTTCTAAAGCAAAAAGCTTTCTGCTCTTGGTTTCCATTCCAGCCTACTGAAATATGCGTAGTTTAGAAGATATCTAGTAAATCGTTCTTAATTTGTCAAAATAGGACCTACTCTGGTGTTCCACAGAGGAGACACTTAGGCCCACTTCCATTTCTATTCTTCATGACCGACCGATATATGTTTCTTACTCGTATTGCCTACCGATGATTTAAAAATATTCAAGATATTGAATTTGATTTTATCAATTGGTGCAATTGCTGCGAAAAAGAAGGTGTTTACGAAATATGCAATTCTAAAAGTATATGGTTTGTATAATGTTCCTGAGTATAGTATTAGATATCAATTAATTGGTATATTACTCGTATATACCTCTGACTAAAAGAATATTTTATTTTTTTCGTTATTTTTGCCCGTGACATTTTATGTAGTCGCCTTACTTTTTTGTTAAATATTTATATACCTTCGCGTACTCTTAGACCTAGAGAGAATTTCTTTTTCTTAAATTCCAGATATACGGCTGTTTATAGTCAAAATAATCATATAACCAACGCTTCAAATTGCCTTAATACGATATCACGAATTAATAGATTTTAAAATGAGCAAAGAAAAATGTAAAAAGATTGTTCAGGATTGCCTTAGGCTAAGACCACGCAGTAAGCGGCAGAGCGGCTGAGCGGCAAAAAAAATTCAAACTAAGAAATTGTATGGTTGTGGCCACGCAGTCTCTGAGCGGCAAGCGACGTTCTACTATTTTAGTGTATTTTATTTTAGAAATCATGACAAAAGCTGTCCTGCATTATGGCAAGATAAATTAAAAGATTTTAAAAATAAAAATAAAACAGACAAACTGTGGAGTGAAGTGGGAGAAAAATGTAATTGTTCAGGTGAGTTTCAATTTATTTATTTTAACATTTTTTTATTCAATTTACAAGGAAACTTTAATCTCGGTTTAATGTCCAAAATCCCATAAATATTTAGTGAGTTCAGTTCTGATATTCAACGCTCTTTAACTACTTCTATTAAAACGTGCGCTTGGTTCTTGGCTAACTGTTGTTTCTAGAGTTTCTTCATTGTTCATTTGCATTGTTACCTGGATGTAATCAAGATCATTACCGCCATCTCGCTCTCGTACAAAATTGTGTAATATGCAGGCACATTTAATTAAATTAATTGCAGTGATTGGTTTTGTCTCGATACTTTTTTGCAGAAACCGCCATTTTTGGCGTTTAAGTTTTAAGTGAGTAAGCTTCCACTTAAAAATATGGAAGAATTATATCTGATCCAGGTAATGATTGTGAAGGAGGCACATTAAATTTATCAACTTCCATCAGTCTAAATAAAGTTGAACCAGCAAAAGTTCCACATCACTTTGCTTTCCCCTACCGCCAACTTCGATGGTAATAAATTTTTTGTCAGCATCGGCCATCGCTTGCAATACGATTGAAAAATAGTGAAGGTAATTAAAATAGTGAGAGCAGGAATTCGGGGGATACTTTATTTGAAAGTGTTTTCCATCAATGCTGCCAAAACAGTTGGGCAATTTCAATAGTTGGTTTTGGCATATACTCCTCGACAAGTTCTTACCATATAACGACACATGTCTCTGAGACAATGTTACTGACTGTGCTTCTGCCCATACGAAAAGCGAAAGCTAGATCACGAAATGAATGTCCCCTAGCGAGAAACCTATAAACATTAAAAATTATATTTTAATAACAGAATAATACTTTAATTTTTATATTCAGGGCCAACAGCGAAAGGAAAATGGAAGAATTTGAAGAACACCTACAGAAAAAATTTTCAAAAATTTCCACCAATGAAATCGGGTTCCGAAGCTGTTGATTTTTATATTAAATGGCCATTTTTTAAAATGATACCATTTATAAAAGACACCGTTGGTTCGGATCCCACCCAAGGCAATTTACGCGAGACGGAGGACTACGAATTCGCTCAAGAGTCCAATCTTTCAAATATTGTTGAGGATCTGTTGAGCGAGGAAATGTATTTTACCGATAGCCCGGCGGCCGCCACTAGCACCCCTTGCTCAACCACCAATTCGGCTAGCTTCTTCCCGAATAAAAACCGAAAACGACAAAAAAAAGTAGACGTGGGCGAACAATTACTTAGTATAGAGAGAGAACGTCTCGAAATATTAAAAGAAGACATGAGAAGAACGGAAGACAATGCAGACATGAAATTTTTCCAAAGCTTGTTACCATTTATGGAAAAATTTAATGGAATCAAAAAACTCGAGCTCAGAGGAGTTTTTCAAAAAAATATTTTAGACAAATTAAAAGCCAAGGAACAATAAAAAATCATCAATTAAACCCTATAAACGTGTGTTTCTTTTAATTTACCTTAATGTTAAAACAAGCCTATGTTCTGCAAAAATTGGTTTCCTTCATTTTGTAATTTTAGAAGGAACTTTGTCCAACAGCAAATCAAATGATTGTATCGACATACGTAGGTACTGCCTGAATCGATCTTCATGTTGTCGAAGATTATTATACAAATGGCGATATTCGCCATAATCTGATCTTTTTCGGTTTATAGGGTGGACACCGAATCTTCTTTTTTTTAATTTAAGATAATTCCGTGAATTTTAAAGCAACTTTCTAGTAAAATACCGCGGCAAGCAGCACTCGATAAAGAAATTTTCACAACTAATCGCTCAAGAATTGCCGCTCAGCCGCACTGCCGCTTGCCGCTTACTGCGTGGCCTTAGCCATAGTGTATTTGTCAATGTCATTAATATTTTATTTATACTTATCTTTTTATTATATTATACAGAATATATATATATATGTATATATATTTTTTATTTTAATAAACTTTGTCAAAATTAGTCAATCTAAGAATATTGTGTATTTGATAGATAAGTAAACAATGCCCTTTTAAAGTAAAACAAAGGAGAACGAGAGGCGTATAGCTGATGAAATAAAAACATGCCATTGCAGAAATGTAATTGGAAAATTTGACCAAAGAGTAAAAATGATATGTCATGCAATAAACATCAATCTGAAGTCCGAAAATTCGAGCAAATGAACTTAAAAAGAGGAACGCAGTCCGTGATAAAAATATACAAAGGCCATTTTTGCAGGCTGTATTTTGGCGACACTGATTAAAATTTAGCTGTCAGGTAAAATAAGCCAATCACGAAAAATAAATCTTGCGAATCGTTGTTTCTTTGTGCATCATACTTTCTTTGAAGACAACTTAGTAGCAACGCACGGAATTTATCAGGTATGGTTGTAGTCTCCATAGGATGCCTTAAGAAATAATTTTTTCCAGCAGTCTTTGGTCCTGTCTGCATAGACGGTGAACGAAAAAAATGTTAGGTCACAAACTCTAGGAGATAGCTAGAAAAGTCAGAATACACCAACATCCAGTACACCGGTTGGAAGAATCCGCGATCCAGAGGAAGACTTCTGCTCAGATGGCGCTCGCAAATGCAAGGAAATCTTGCATGCAGAAGACTGTTGGTTAAGGCCCATGTCCATCATCATGTCCATCCATGTCCATAATGAGTATATCTATAAACCATAACATAAAGCATCGTCTTAATATGCGAACACGTTCCACGCGACAAAACTAAAAACTCTATCAAGGAAAGGTTTTATATGAGCTGAGCCTGTCTGAAATAGTCACAAAATCAGACACTACTCGTATTGTTCATGAAATAGAAATTTTCAAACTGGCTAGAAAAAATTTTAATGTTGATTGATTTAGTTCCGTTGGATTAGCAAATATCCACATAGAATCAGTTAGATATCTATGGCTCTGCATTCTAAGGATGGAACCGAGGAAGCAGACTCCATACAACCATTATCGTAAGTGGTACCAGAACTTACCCATGTCCACAGAAAAAATCAGATTCGTATGTGTTTTAGGCTATTCTATTGTATATACGAGAATTGTCTTTTCCCTTTGGAGAATTTACAATTAAAACATCACTAAGAATTAATCACTTATCTAGAGTAATATCGATTTGCAAAATATTATGCTTTATATAATACAATAGTAAGTGCCTATTGCTTCCTAAACTGGTTGCTTCAAAACATGTTCAATCTCATAAGTACACTAGCAATGCTTCTGCAGAATTGAATTTGTAAGCAGAGAGCTTACGAACTAAATTCTGCTAAAAATACATGTGAGTATGTACGTCTAACCAAAGTAAAATTTATCTGGATAATCATTACACTTTAGAGTTTTCGTATTTGTGTTATTGTGGATATGCCTTAGATGTCATAATTAGGCAAAACTTTTTGATCTCCTTGGCAACTATATTTCCAATGTTGTCATGCCGACTTGTGTGAACTTCACTAACTGGTATCGTCGGTTCATCTATTGTATGTAGATACACCATCGTCGTCCGATATTGTCCATTTCTTGATTATGAGCATAAGGAAGAACCGTGCTGACCTACGTGTATGTATATGAATACGAAGTCTGTTTCTGGGAATACCTTAAAATATTGAAGCACTTACTTGTATACTCGTATCTGTAGTTTGCTATACACGTTTAGCTTGCCCAGGTTGTAAGAATATTTACTATTATATCAGGCGGTGAAATCTTCTATGATAATACGAAGGAGTACTGGGAACAAATTGTTTTCGGATTTACCCATTTCATTGGTAAAATACATTTGAGTAAGTAATTTAAGGTTTTGAGCAGCCACAGTTTGAGCAAGTGTATGAAAAGTTTATACACAGCA
This sequence comes from Volucella bombylans, assembly GCA_949129095.1. NCBI lineage: Eukaryota > Metazoa > Arthropoda > Insecta > Diptera > Syrphidae > Volucella > Volucella bombylans. The sequence goes on from OX422144.1 coordinate 21,914,920, forward strand.
AACGAGTACTTCATAGATTCTATAACTTTGTTGTCGTAGGAATCTTGTTACGAGTAGTTTCAAATTATGGATGATGCATTTTATCAAGCTGTGAAGAGTTGAAATTTTTTTGCCAGTTTGAAGCATTATTATCATTCACATCCAAACATATTCATGTGTATTATTTGCTGAAAGCGAAATCTAAATGTAAATTAAATTAAATTGCAAAGTATCCCGAACAATCGGGATAGGATGGAAGGTTGAAAATGTCAGCCCAGGGGAGACACGGTAACGCGAAAGTGATAATTATTCACTGTACAGATTCTACCCACAATATATGGGTGCTGCAATATGGTGACCAGAATTGACTGGCGTATTCGACAAAAGGCCGAGAAAAGGAATACGCGCCTCGCTATGGACGCTCATCGGTTTACCTTTAATTAAATGAAATGAGAGGTATAAAAAATAAACGAACTTTTGTTGTAGTTTAAATGATCAAATAAAGTCACGCGCGGCGTGATTTGGTCTGCACCTGGCGATCCACAATCTTGTAAAATTATCTGGATGCATAACAAAGTGGCAGTCCGTTTCTGATAGTAAAAAATATTTCTAAATCAATTTGACAAAAATCGTTTCCTGATTTCCCCGTAAATTAAATTAATTAACTTCCTTTCAATTGCACAGCGAGATGAACTAACATACATACATACGAGTATATGTATGTAGATAGATGGAATACTTTCCAGATTTTGGAAGGGTATTCACAAGCAGGATCACACAGAAGAGGCAATCAGTTGAAAGTTCATCTACAATTATAAGCAATGTCAATTCTCACATTTTACACAAAAACGTCTCTACGAGTATGATTATTACACATACATTCCAGCAAATTCTAGCAGTTTACAGGTTTGCACAAGTGTTGATAATTCACTTACATTGTTTTTGTGAGAAGTTGAAGGGATTACAAAAATGTAATCCACTTGCATAGACTAACTACGAGTATACCTAGATATCAAACTTTCCAGATATTGGAAAATCAAAACTTGTTTTCTACTGATCGCCCCTAACCGTGTGACTCTGTCTGTGAATACATGTGAATTATGATCAATGGCAATTTCCCTCCTTTTTTATACAAACCACGCCCATTTTAACCAAAAAACGTCATCCACATTACACACACTCGTGCAAATCGCTCTCATTCTAGCAATTTTACTTGTAAATCGCTCTCATTCTAGCAATTTTACTTGTAAATCGCTCTCACTCTAGCAATTTTACTTGTAAATCGCTCTCATTCTAGCAATTTTATATGTAAATTGCTCTAATTCTAGCAAATTTTGACAAAGTTATAGAGATGCAAAAGTGTTGGAATTCACTTACAGTGTGTCTGTGCGAAAGTTAAAGGTTTGCAAAAGTATTAGTAGAATTTGATATCTAGGTATAGTTAGTCAATGTCCACTTGCCATCTAATTTAGTATATCTATGCGTGTAAATCGGTTCTACGTTGAAGCTGTAGAACGCTCCGCACATTGGAAAATGCAGTCTAAAAAAAAGTGATTTAAAGTCAAACATTCCAGGCAATCGTACTTAATATTTGATTTTGACAACTTACTCGTACATATACTCGTAACATTCCAACACCATACAGCGACGCTTCTTCTTTCTCGAAGAACTTACTCTGCTGAATCTGAAAGTCTCCATCCTGACATTTTTCGTTTCTTTTTCGTCAACTTTGGTGTTATCATAATCCGCGACCTTCATTCGAACGAAAATCATTCTCGTTCTTTATTTACTCTACATCATACGAGTATCTGCATTTGTTTTTGCGTGGACGGTTTGTGTGAAAGCAAAATCAGAAATAGGTTAGAGCTTTTTATAGTTTTACTAATTTATGCGACACATATACCGCTTCCATTCAATCTTCGCGATTGTTCACCCGAACAAGAACAGATCTGGATAGCGATCTAATCTAAAGACCAATAAGCCAGCAGGAGCAGACGAAGAAGAGAAACCGTCATAATATACCAACTAGAGAGAAGTACTCGTAAGTCTCCTTAACAACGCGGTCCAGCTTCGATATGTGTACACTTGAAAACTTATATTAAAGCTTGGTAATTCCATAAAATTTAAAATAAACACAGGAAACTAAAATCAACACATACCACCTGTTTGTTGATTTCAAGACCGTACATCACATCATTTATAGAGACAAACTATACAGAGCCATCCCAAGTTTTGATATCCTTACCAAACTCATACATACATCGGTGTAGGATGATCGAGCAGATCGCTCGCTGCTCCATAAAATTCAGTAATGACATCATTATTTGATGTTAAGAAATTATTTCGACAAGATGATGACTAATGTCATAAGCACACTATTTCAAAAGTCCCTTTAATAACTATGTAGGATACGCTGTCAACATTGGCGGCGATGGGATTAGTGATACATAAATGAGGATAAAATAAAGGTTGACAAGAAGGGACAACGGCAACAACGGTAACACTTAGATTTGAGATGGTGGAAATTTTTTGTATCTGTGGGCTTTGCTGTAAATTCAAACAACAATAAAACCGTAAAGATCACTCTTGTAAATCGCTACTTCCTTGGACTGTGGCAATTGGGAAAAAATTAACCCTCACACACAATGAAAAAAAAAAACACTTTATAAGTATCTTACCAGTCCAGTCCAAGTTGGGAGATTATCCAAGTAGACATTGGTTGCTTGGAGAAAGAAATTCTTGGAGTAATATTCAGACTCGTTGCATAACCTAAATTTGGAGAAGACAAGAGACTGTACGAGCTGTTCATCTAACGTAGTTAAAAGATCTGGTATTAACCAACTCCAATGACTAGGACTTTATTTATTTATTTATTTTATCAAAATAATCTAAAAAAATAATTTATAAACTATTTAAGTTAAATACTTCAGGGTAGCAAGACCATAGGAAGTCGTATTTTAATTGAATGAAATAAAGAAAACAAGGACGTATTGAGCGAATGAACACGACCGATCCGGCTCGGGAGGTACAACGAACAAGCAAAACTTTTTCTAGAGTGCTGAGCTCAAGATGAAAGGGTGTAACACAACGGCAGTTTTCTCCAATTGCTTTCAGTTTTGAACTGGAGTTGATTTTTAGACAGATGGGTGAATGTGTTCGATTAATTTATTAAAGTAAAAAAATCAACATTTATAACAGACTTTCCAATCTGTAAGCTATACTCGTAAATGTGATATAGTACGATGGATGGATGGATTTCAGTACTTTAAATATTTTACAATATGTTGATAAGTTTATAAAAATTAATTGGATTAAAAAGTGAAATTACTAAAGCTATATTCGAGTGCAACAATTCCAAATTGATTATTATAAGTTGAAAAAAAAATTAGTCTAGTAAGTAGTACTGTAAATAAGGCATTCTTAGTAGTTATCTTATGTTAAGAGGGAGTGAATTCCAGAGACGAATAGCATGAACAAAAAATTGCCGATACACAACTTGATACGCAGTAGCGGTATAATTAAACTAAACGAACGATTAAATTGCGAGAAACTTAGCTTGTTGGATAGATATTGAGGCTGTTTGCTGGTTATTGTATTTATTATATTTCATTGTGTGTAGGCCGATACATGAGGGTAGCGCTTCAGGCTATATACGTAGCGTTTAATAAGAACAACAGTACAACAAAAAATCTCGCAGTCGTACGTTATCAAAGGAATTATTACGGTCTTCACCAACAATATCTTCGTTTTAACTGGTGTGAACCTTTGAGATTGTGACAAATTTCTAAGGCAGATGTATATTTTTCTGATGACTGTACACTGTACCAGAGCTAAACCAGACGCCGAGATTTCAAGCTTTTCTTACAAATTCAATAGGTACATTTTTAAGCTGGACAGGGAGACTAGTTGGAATACTATAATACCAGTTCTATTTATAAATAAGCATTTGAGTTACAAGTAGTTTTCCTCTGGCCAGCATTGAATTCGCTTAACATTATGATTAAATTGTAAAGTGGCCTGATCAATAAGGTGAACGTAATTTTCAAAGCTTAAATAAAGCTGACCATCGTCCGCAAATTGTAGCTCTTAATAACATTAGGGAGATCGTTTATGAAAATTGCAAAAAGCAAGGGCCCTAGTATTGATCCTTGTGGAACACATGTTGAAATTTTAACAAAGTCTGACCTAAGATTGTTCGCGAAAACTGCTTGTTTTCTTCCAACTAAATACGAGCACATGAGATTACCGTCTGATGAGGAAAAGTTATATAAGTTTGTTAGCTTGAATATAAGTAGCTCGTGAACAACAGTGTCAAAAGTCTAGTAGAGCAAGGAGTGTTACTAACTTTTTGTCAATTGAAACTCGCATATCATCAAATACCTTAAGAATAGCTGATGTACAGCTCTGGTGCTTTCGGGATCCCGATTGATAAGCACTAAGAATTCGTTCACGCTGTAGAAATTTAGAAATTTGTTGGTGTATAATTTTTTCGAGGACTTTCGATAGGTAAGAAACAATAGCAATGGGTCTGTATAGATATACATATGATATTAATATCTTGATCTAGTAGCTTTTTAAGTAAACTCCATCAGTGAAACAGTGAAACAACTTAACATTTAAATGACTGGAGACTGATATAAATTTCACTATGTAGAAGATTTATTTATTGTCAATTGAATGCAGAAATATATCCCGAAGTGCATCTTATGGTCACGTCCTTTTTCATTGTTACTCAGAATAGTTAGAAGGTATGTTTAGCTCTTAAAATTTCCCATTATAATGAAGGTTCTCCCATATCTTTGAATAAGATGTTTGCGTTATTCTGAAAAGATGTTATGTTTTGGAGAGGCTATTAGGAATTAAAACACGTACTGTGATAGCTTTAATTGCCTTTGTACTGAATACGTCCTTTTGGGATGAAACTTACTTTGATAACAAACAGCACTATTTTTGACTACTCGTATTTAGGTTTGAAGCATAGTTTCTTAACCAATGAATATAAAAAAATGTTCTGTTAAAATAGGCACAGAGACTACACACTTTGTTATTACTTTTTAATATTCAAGATTACTTGTAATTCATCCTGGGGCCTAAAGTAATCTATCTACCTCCTCGTTCCATTTTAGAATTCATAAGTGTATGAATACTTAGTTCAGAATAAATTATAGCCTTTTAAGACGGGTTATCAGGGAAGTGTTAAACAGCCTTTGACGGTGTAACCTTGTAAATATTCTAGATAAGATGTGGATCTGGATGTGTAAATTGTCATTAGTATGGTATTTGAATGTACGTTTTCGATGTCTTCTTTGAAGTAATGTCAGGATGTTTGTCACATGTAAAGAGATACTTCACCTGTGACCTTTAAAGAATCCTAAAAATTTTGACCCAAAATTCTTCCCAATGCTACTGTTGTCAAAATGGGAAGAACCATTTCAAAGGTATGTAAATATATATATCAATAAAGATATATCCGAATATATTTCCCTTTTCTAATGTTAAAGGTTAGGTTACTTTGTATCCCTCAATATGGTTGTACATATGTATACTAATTTTTGGCGAATATTTCGGTTCTCAAAGATAGTTCCATTGGGAAAACATTAACTTACAAGCTGAACACATGCGACACAACCAATTGCCTTGATAGATACATTGCTTAAACTGTTTCTCAACAATTTCTGGATTGTTGTATGTACCTTGAAGTGGTAATATAAACGATTTTCATTCCCCCTGACCTGAAAGAAAAAAATTCTCCATAGCAGGGAGAATGACTACAAATAGAAAAAAAAATCCCAAAATCACATTTTGCAGATTACATCCGAGATTGCAATTGAGGTTATGAGCATTGCGTACGTACATACATTCGCTCCCCATTCATTTCTATCTCATGTATACTCGTAGGTACATGGACTCGTTTATGGGAGTATGAATGTGTACCTGCAGCATTGAAATCCGTTAGGGCGGAAAGTCCTTACACTTACACTCTTCCACTTTAAAACCGGAATGTAAATAACATACATAAATGGCCTCTTGAACGCCTCAACTACACGCTGTTACCACAAATTTAGTCTGCAGAAATAAACAAAAACAAAAATAAAACATATAGAGAAAGTAAAGTCTGCGGCAACGAAGTTCCCAATACCCTTGTTAGAAATTAAAAATCTTTCTTCCCAAACATGACAGGACAGAAGGCCGAAATCTAATTAATAAGAGTATAAAAAAGAAATATTATTTTCAAAAAATTCCGGAGTAGTTTAGTAGGTAGTATAAAAATAATTTGTTTATCGAAGTTCTTATTTTGTTAAAGCTTGGAAAATATACGATTTGTCCCGAAATGTGTCAATTTAAACGTTGCCCCTAATGTTGCGCCTATAACATTTGCGATGGACAGACTAAAAATCGATTGGCTTTTTTATTGCTCTACAGTTCCCAACAAATCTGATGTACATTTTGAAATCAAGCGTAGAAGGAAGAGTACGGAAGTTTTATCGCGACAAGGACCTTCATCAAAACCCTTGCCAGTTACAATGCCGTCGATAAAGACGATGGTAAAGGCAATGGCAATCGCACCTTAGGAAAATGTGAGTATAGCTAAATAAAAGCTTAGTATGCGGTTTATACTTACAGACCTACAATACATGTATGTATGTATTTGCATGTATCTATTAAGGACGTATGTAAGAAAATTTATATGCCACCTATAAGGCCGTAAATGATTTTGTATCACAGCAACGACTATAGAAAGGACGACGCCAGCGAAAATCCTGCAACTGGTGTATGAGACGATGGCTATACCATAGGAGGACATACAAATACGCTTTTTCCGTATACCTCCCCATATTTATCATGATGGCCAGGCCAAGTGTTTAAGGTGCGACAGCGACAATACCGTTATTCACGCGGAAGTCTTGGTAGTCGGTAAAGTTTCACATACAGTACAACTTGCATGAGTGTACAGTTCTTTCCACATGCTTGAGCATGGAAGTGGATCTTCGCCACACTCTAAAGGATAAAATCACATTTGAGGATGTATAAAATAAAAATAAATAACTCGCAAAGAGCAAAGGAAAAACCAACGATGTCGTGTGTGAAATCCGTTTTTCTGTTTTTCCCCATTTTTTTTTCTCTGCTTGTTGTTGTTGTTGTTGTTGCTGTTCTTCATTTGAATTTTATGAAATTTTCAATGAAGTTCAAATCGGTGCTCGACGGATGGTGTAATGCAAGTGTGTTTTCATGACAGGGGTATGTCAACGATAATAATTGACTGCTTGAAAAGTCATCAATAAGCCTCAATTGAATTAGAATTAATTTCCGAAAGTTAAATTAGAATGGTGCGGTAAAGCGGGAGAATAAAATTGAAAAGATTGAGGCCCCAACGAAGATAAGCTGGAGAAGGAGTTGATATTCACTGAGTCTGACTTAAATTTAAATCAGTATTTTAGATTTTTTTTTATAAAATTGCTCTACGCAGCTAACCATTTAGGGACAGAACAATAACAGGTAAACTGATGGTATTGACGCATGAATACACTAAATTTGCTGTAGCAACTCTACACACTTCATAATTAAAACAGGTTAAACATCAGTTGCAAGCTTTAGTCAGAATGTATTTGCCCTTATAGCACCGACTTATTCTACTGTTCAATTTAAAATGTAACGTGCTTACTAATTCAATCTGGGATGGACCAGGGCCGCATGCCTCTATAACTGACACGGTCTTTTGCCAGCTGCCTCCAGTTACGCATACGAAGTTGGATGAGGTCCCCTTCCACTCATGTGCGCACCTAAGTTGCAGTCGTCCACTAGAGCGTTGTACCTTTTAGGGTCGGGACGCTGAAGTCCATGCGCTCTATCTGATGTCTCCATCTAAGCCGAGCTATTCAAGCTTTTTCTGGTGAGGTCGGCATCGCTGTTCGGCCTGTATAATTCGCTGTTGAAATGTCTTCTCCATTCAGCATTGATGCATACGGGATAGACAATTATCCGAAGAGATTGTTTATGTTCTTTTCTGAGAATAAAGGTTTCGGGTTTGTCATTCCCTTTTGATCGCAGTATGACCAATTTGGTTAAAAGTTTGTTGATCAGGAGTCAGCCAGGTCCCTTTAAGGATGTAAAGATGAGGAAATAACGTGCTGGCTATATTTACCTTATGCAGCGCATCAAAATCAATAAGCCTGTGTCCATTTCCGGAAGCTGTACTTCCTCACTGTATTAACAAAGATCCCTTACTTTCCTAGTTTGGCATAAAAATCGTAAAGGACAATTTGCACGGGCATTGATCGTAGCTTTGTCGAGTAGTATGAGGTTTATATTGGTGAATTTATCCTTTATGCGAATCGTCAACAGGATTTCGCTTATATGCATAAACTCAATACTTGTTACATAAGACTTCCTCCTACGGCAACCGAATATCTTGTCTATCTGTAACGATGATATTCATCGTAATTTACAAGTAAACGCAGCTGACCAAGACATTAAAAAATCAACATGAAACACTTAACAACTCTTATAACGCACCGCAATGACCATGTAAACACTTTATTCGACGCAGAAACTCTAAGAAGACTTAAACTCAAACGAAGAGGACTCATCGACCTGGCGCTTCAAACATAATATCATAATATTATATGTGTTGTATTGTATGCATGTCTTTTACATATATGGGGTTGTACCACAGAAATTTCTGATTTTATAGTAAAAATTTAAAAGCCAATATTATTTTTCCGTGAATTTTTATTCAATCAAAATAGGATCCGTTGGCATCTATGACATCCTTCTCACGTGATACAAGCTCAAATATTCCTTTTTCGTAGAAGTGCTGACTTTTTGAGGCAATGAAATGTTCAAAGGCTTTTATGACCTCTGCTCGGTTCCGGAAGACTTTTTGCTGGTGAAATGAATCCAGATTGCGGAAAAGATTGTAATCCGTTGGGGAAATATCAGGAGAGAACGGTGGATGCGGTAGAATTTCAAATCCCAACTGCAAATCAGCATCTCGTGTCTTTCCGAGCTTTTCTGAGCTGTCATGTTGTCTTACTGATTGCAGTGATCCCACTTTTTATTTTTTATTTTTGGCTTTGAGTCGGCACTTTTAATGGTAGTATATTTTTCTTTTCGTTTCTTTTTTTTTCTTCTTTTTATACATATTTTACTTTTGTTATACTCGTAAATTTATTTATTTTTAGTTTTAAAATTACTTATTGATTACTGTTCTTTATATATTCACTATTTGTGTATTTTTCCTTTTTTCAATTTACATATTTTTATTTATTTTGTATATGAGTCCTTATGGTGTGAACACTTATTGTATTCCTCGCGTTATGCTTAACATTTTCAGCAAATTTGCAAATGGGCTAAAAATATGTAATTTTAATACGCAAAGTATACCCGCACACATTGACGAGTTACGCGATTGTTTCTCGGAGTGATCAATTGATTTTATTTGCATTACCGAAAGTTGGTTAAATAAGAACATCAGTAATTATGCTATTGATATACCAGGGTATTATATCTTACGTAACGACAGAAACTCGAAACGTGGTGGTGGGGTTGCCATATACTGTAAATCTAAATTTAAATGTGAAGTAATCGAGTCGTCAGAAGATTCCGACGTTGAGTTCATGTTTATTGAAATAATGAATAGTGTTACAAGTGTGCTAATTGGTTGTGTGTATAATCCAAACAAAAGTTTAAGTGTTAGTCAGTTTTTTGAAAGTCTCAGTGTGCACAGTCCTAAATATTCATCCTTAGTTGTGTGCGGTGACCTTAATATTGATCTCTTACTAGACAATAATCTATCACAAAACTTAAAAAATGAATGTTCTATGGTTGATCTAAATATTGTCAATATTTCCAGAGCTACTCATTTTCGTCCCCATTGCAAAGAAAGTCTTATTGATATAGAGTTAACGTCAAACTTAGAGCTAGTCACAGAATACAAACAAGTAAGTTTTCCAGGTATTCCATCATACCATGACCTAATCTTTGTTAACTTAGATATACAGATTAGTGTAGTGCCATATCCCATGCAATTTACCTTCCGTGATTTTAGTAAAATTAATGAGCTCGATTTGACTCGCGATGTTCTTAATTATCCTTGGCATCTTTGTTGGGAAACTTGTTCAGTCGATGATAAAGTAAATACTTTTCAATCACTTGTCCAGTCCCTTTTCGAGAAACATGTACCAATTAAAGTTAAGAAAGTCATTAACAACGGCGTCCCCTGGTTCTCTGAAAATATTAAAAAACTTATTTTAAATAGGGATAGATCGTATTCTCGTTGGCGGCAAAATTGTAGTAGAAATAATTGGAATATCTACAAATTTCAAAGAAATAGAGCTACGACCGAGGTAAGAAAAGCCAAAGCAGCATATTACTCCTCAAAGCTTAACACTACTCAGCCTAGCTCTACTCTCTGGAAGAACCTCCGGTCCTTAAGAATTGTTGAAATGACGTCAGTGGGATGCGATCTAGATCCGAACCACTTAAACAGATTTTTTCTTAGAACATTGGATAGTTCAGTTACAGCTAATAGCAGCAATACTAACCTTACTGTAACCAATCATGATAATTTAAATTATTTTGAGTTTCACTGTGTGTTAGAGAGTGATGTGGCTAAAACCTTATCCAACATCAAATCAAACGCGGTAGGAGTAGATTGTATATCTATTAAATTTATAAAACTAATTATGCCCTGGTTATATTATCCTCTTACGCACATTATTAACTCGTGTATCATGAGATCTGAGTTTCCTTCAACTTGGAAATATGCTAAAGTTGTGCCAGTGCCTAAAAATACTACGAGGAACCAGCCAGAAGATTTTAGGCCTATTAGTATTTTACCGTGCCTATCAAAGATTTTTGAGATTTTATTAAAAAACCAAATCAATGAGCACATAAGTTCAAATAAAATGTTATCTCCGTTTCAATCAGGCTTTAGAGAAAATCACAGTTGTACCACGGCTGTAATAAAAATACTGGATGATTTAAGAAGAGCGTATGATAAGAATAATATATCTATTCTGTGCTTATTAGACTTTTCTAAAGCCTTTGACTGTGTAAACCATCAACGCTTGATTGCGAAGCTGAAAAGTCAATTCGGTTTTGGTAATAACGCTGCACGTCTTATATTTAATTATTTAAATGGCAGATTTCAAGAAGTACATACTAGCCAGGGAAGTTCAAATTTTCTACCGGTTCATTCAGGTGTCCCACAAGTGTCTATTTTAGGACCACTCCTGTTCTCATTGTTTATAAACGACATGCCTAAGGTCTGTCTTGATGCATCGGTACATTTATATGCAGACGATGCTCAGGTATATCTGTCTAGACCGATTGGCTTAATGGATGATTGTATAGCAAGACTTAATGAGGACTTGGAACGCATTTATAACTGGTCTGTTCTCAATAAACTGTCCTTAAACCCTGCTAAATCTAAAGCAATTGTTATCTGTAATGACACGATTCATTCCAGTTGCTTGCCACAACTACATTTAATGGGACAATTGATACCATATGCTAATGAGGTGAAGAACTTAGGAATATATATCAACTGCAAACTTTCGTGTGAAAGCCATATCAATTATGTTATCAAAAGAATATATGGTGGTCTACGCCAACTTTATATCTCATCCGCCTTTGTCCTTATCTTAACAAAGCTTAAACTCGTAAGATCTCTGTTTATGCCCATTATAAACTACAGCTCAGTAGTTTATAGTAATATTGATGCAATGTCCTTTAGGAAACTAGAATTAGCATTTAATTCGGTGATTCGCTACATATATGGTATCCGTAAATATGATCACATTTCGAGATTTTCACTTAAAGTTACCGGATGTACCCTTAGACAACATATAAACATATTAAACTGCACATTTCTGTATAAATTGCTCAAAACTAAACAACCGACATATCTCTTCGAGAAACTAAGTTTGGCTCATTCAAATCGTACCCTAAATATCAATGTTCCTTATTTTAACTTTTTAAATAGTCAACGTTTATTTTTTGTTCATGCTATAAGACTTTGGAATTCCATACCAATATACATACGTCAATCTAGTTCGCTTTTTATTTTTAAAAATTTGCTTGTTTCTTTTGTAAAGAGTAATCGTAATAACCACATTTTTGATAAATAGTAATTTTTTGTCGACTCACATTAATTTAAAAATAAATATATATATATATATAAATTTTTTATTTTTTTTTATTTTTTGAAACTACATATGTAACCCAGATACCTTAATGTTAATTTTATATGAATAAGTACAAATAATGAGAATGTAATTCTTAATGTACAGTCCAGAAATAAATGAAATAAATTAAATAAAAAAAAAAAAAAAAGTTTTTGCACCGTTACTTGTGAGGTATGGGTTCTAGCATTGTTATGCAAAATGATCGGATCGTGCCTATTGACCAACACAGGTAAAAAGCGTTTATCGTTTCTCATGGTTGAAGAAATGTATAGTGGATTGGTCCTTTCGATGTCCACCAAATTGCCACCATAACCTTTTTTTGGGTGAAGATCGCGCTTGGGGGAGTGTTTTGGTTTCTCATCTGCATCCAACCACTGCCCAGATCTTTTACGATTATCATACATTATCTAATTTTCATCACAGGGTGACTATTTTTGGGATTCGTTGAGGTCATGAGGTATCCACTTATCGAGTTTATTTAACTTTCCTATGAGAGAAAGGTGTCGACTTATTGTCATTGGGAATACTCCCATGTTTTCTGGGATATCCCGCACCGATTTCATTGGGTCCGCATCCACCGTTGCTCAATAACGTTTCCGGCTTCCAAAGTGGTTCATTTCCGAAGCTGAAATCTCCCGAACGGAACTTTCCAAACTATATAGGACGTATAGTCATTAATTTTTTGTATTGCCAATGACGCATTATGTCCCATTTTAAATTTGGTAAATAATACCTATAAAAAACTAACAGTACTTTTAACAAACCCAAAAATTCTCACACGTCAAGCAAACGTACCACTCTATTTTATAAAAAAAGAAAATGTAATATAATGTAAAGCTTTGTATTTTATATACTACACACCATCAAGTACTCAAAAAAAGGCGACAACAACGAGCGACTAGGGGCGCTCGGAGTGAAAAAAACTCACAACGTTTCGGATGAATTAAAACTCATCTGTGCCTCAATATTTGATATAAAAGGTGATATAAATTATAGGACATTGGTCCAAATCAGAAAGTCGTTCCTAACATTTAACAAGTGATCAAAAATTTACTTGATGTCTTAACCTGACAGGTCAAACCGCTATCACACCTATTACGGGAGCTGTCAATGCGCAAATCGAGCTCTCGATATTTTCATAAAAGGACTAAATGGTAAACTCGCAAAAATTCTCACCATCCAGGCGCCACAAACCTTACCCGAGGTACACGCCTCAGTAAAAATAACTTAAGCATGAAAGCCGATATGGACCACATACAAACACCATATATGCAGAAACCACTGCCACTACCACAAAAAATTTCTGCGTACAACTTCCAGCATAAGCCGCATCAACAAAATCAGCATCGCCAAGACCAATCGCAAGATCCACTCGGACAACTATCCACCCAAGACTGTTTAACACGGAAACACAGGAAATAGAAGAGTACTTCAAGGAATATGAACAAGAAGTCGAGGAAGAAGATGCTGTACCTGAACACACGACAAAACAACTGGAGGAAGAGACCACTCAAGTAAATTTCATGATAGGTGCCTCTCCAGCACACCCTATATGAATTATTTCACCAAAACTGGTTCCGTTTTGAAATTTCTAATTGACACAGGAGTCAATAAAAAATTTGAGAGACCTAGACATTTCAATTGAGTCAATCCGCTTTAAGCTGTCATATAAACTAGGTAATAGATTTACTTTATGGGGGATGAAACCAATGAAATGGACCGTAGGTGTCACAATATCCAAGGCGTAGAAAAGGAAATTGTTTTGAAGTTTCAGGGAATGTTGCATGAAACTAACCGGCTAATAACCACTTTAAAACTGCTTCAGAGGTAATGATGATAATGATAATTAGTAGTGCACCCAGACAAAAGACGAGAGACGATATAGCGCAACATTGATAAATGAAGTCGCAGTCATGGTTACAGGCGAACAGTTCGCCACTCGCGACATCGTTTTGCATGCCCGTGAAGACAGATTAACTAGGGTGTCTGATACACATAAATATTATGTGTTACCTTTTTACGACCAAGCAAAATTTGGTATGGATATAGCTTAAATAGCTATGTTCACCCTACCTACCTACTTCAAATGGCAGCCGGCAGCTGATGTTGTCGCATGTACGAGGTATTATAAAATGCACTCTGCGTCTAACTACAAATTTATCAACTTCTTTCTTTGTTAGTCTAAGGGTCATTCCGTGAAGGATCAACCGACGTTCTGCACGACATCCCTCCGATTTATTTGGCTGAAAAGTAGTAGAAATACTCATTGGAGTGGTATGAATCATAAGGCAAAAAAAGTTTTGCAGAATTCGATATAGTTTGCGTGTAACGAAACTTCAAAAATTAGCAAAAAATCAAAATTTATGCTTTCTTTTATATTTCAAAAAATCATAACTTTGGCTCTGCTCATCAGAATTTGATAAAATATACCTTGTTGAATTTAGAAAAAGGTGAACTTCCAAAGATTTGGAATAATTATTATTTTCAAGGATGAAGGATATTCCAGAATATTCTTTTTACATATGTATATCCTTGAATAACTCAAAAAAATGGTATTTTTTTTATTTATTTTTTTTGTATATTATAGAGAGATTCGTCCTCTATTTCCATTACAAATTTCAAGTTGAGATCTCTATGGGTTCGGCCAAAATAATGTTTTATAGACGGCTAAGTATTCTGTAATAAATATTTTCATTTAAAAAAAAACTCACTCACACTGGGGCCTTTGTATTCCAAGGCCTTAAAAACTTAAAAAATCATTATTTATTATCTTTTAAGAGTATATACATATTGTTCCGATGAAAAGGAAAAATATTTTCCTTTAATTACTCCTTGTGAAACAGATGAAATATGATGAAGTTTTCTTGTTTTTGGCACAATCCTTAAATTAGAAAATCTCGATTCCATCAATAATTTTTCTTCATTATACTCCTGTGTGGTCACGTAGGAGAAATCCATATTCTTTATATTTTCAATTGCCCAGTTATATAACTGTAAGGGAGTTGGTATGTGTTCCCTATACGGTCTCTGTAGGCTAGCTCTGGCAGCAAGTGTTTTTATTGTACCACTCAAAGACGAATTCACACCCGGCCCAGATGGCCTCCCTGCCATATTTCTTAAAAAATGTTCTTCCTCTCTTTCCCTTGCTCTTTCTAATCTCTTCCGTCTATCCCTTTCACAAGGAGAATTTCCTCAGGTTTGGAAAACCTCCTTCATAACCCCGATCCACAAGAAAGGATCAAAGAATGAAATAACCAACTATCGTCCCATCGCTAAACTCTTCGAAAGTATTTTGTATGAAGCTCTAAGCTTCCAATGCAAATCACTTATTTCCCCTAGACAACATGGCTTCCTAAAAGGTAGGTCAACCACCACAAATCTCGATGATTTCGTATCCTTTGCCCTCTCTGCCCTAGAGAATGACAATGAAGTCGATGTAGTTGCAACCGATTTTAGCAAAGCCTTCGATAAAATCTCTCATCTGTTAATTATCTTTAAATTGTCTGCACTCGGCTTTGAACCCATATTGTTAAAATGGATATCCTCTTACCTCGAAAACCGTTTTTACAGTGCTCGTTTTAGGTCAGCCCAGTCCGCTCCATTTTTGGCCACATCCACAATTTCCACAAGGCAGCCATCTCGGTCCCTTTCTTTTTATATTAACCATAAATGATCTCGATATGATCATCAAACACTCGTCTGTCTCCCTTTACGCCGACGATACCAAATTTTTCAAAACCATTTCCTCTCCCCATGACTCTTCCCTCCTTCAACAAGATCTTGATAGTTTCTCGATCTGGTGCCTCAAAAATTCTTTGGAACTTAACATCGCCAAATGCCAATCCATCACCTTCTCACATAAGCGGAACCAATCTCCTCCCCGACTCTGTCTTCTCCATAACCAACCTATCTCCTCCGTACAGTCTCTTCGCGACCTCGGCATTTTGTGTGACAGCGAGCTCAACTTCCGTTTACATATGGATGAGATAATCCTCAAATCCAACTCTGCACTAGGTTTTGTAAAACGGTGGTCCAAAGAATTCACCAACCCATACGTGACCAGGTCCCTCTATATTACCTTTGTTCGCCCCCTCCTAGAGTACGCCAGTCAAGTATGGTCCCCATATCATCGTGTTCATATCTCGAGAATTGAAAGCATTCAGCGTCGTTTTCTTCGATTTGCTCTTCGAGGTATGCCCTGTGACGATCCTTTTAATCTGCCCCCCTATCAAAATCAACTTCAAAATCCTTATCAACTTAAACACCCTCGAAGATCGCAGAGATGCTGCAGACTTTCTCTTCATTCATCGACTCCTTTCAGGTCACGTTGAATGCGCGTCCCTTCACAACTCCATTTTCCTCAACACTAACCCTCGTAATCTACGTACCCCTCGACTCTTCTATCTACCAACCCACCACACCTCCTATGGCGCGAACGAACCAATCTCCCGTATGCTACGTCAAATCAACTCAAACCCTACCGTCTTTGACTTTCACCGCACCACTTCCTACCTCAAATCTGTTCTCCTTCACCACTCCAACCAACCTTAGTTTTAAGTTTTAGTTTAAGTTTATTTTTTAAGTTATACATAGCTTGTATTAAGCCGAATAAATGGGGGCATTCGCCCCCACCAAAATTAAATTAAGTCCATCGCATGCGCTCTTACCATGGGAGGTCGCAAAGAAGTTCCATTCAACATTCACTCCAAAATCCTGTTCATGCAAGGTTAAATTAAAAAAATTCTTTTTGTTTTTGTACTGCGCAGCAGATCCATCGGAAAAATAAATACTTTTCTTAAAATGTTGGCATTTCTTGTGCAGGAACTCAAAGAGACGGTGCTGAAATAAGTGTACTGCGATAGTGTCATGCTTTAAGCAGTCACTGATTGCAACAAAACTTTCATTTGGTTCCGGTAATATATTGCGAAAGGGTGAATCGTTGCCTGTTCGTTAGTCCAGTGTTATCCCTGCACTGCTTCTTGCGCAACAAAACCATAATTTTCGGAAAAGTCCAATAAAACAAGTATATCCGTTTTCCTTAAGAGATTTTTGATTTCCTTTATGTACCTGTTTTGTTGATCAGTTATAAATACTCGTACATGACGAATGAAAACACCAGTGTTTTCAATTCTCACTTCCAATTTTGATTGGTCTGTGTGGGTTCACTGATAGTATGTTACGTCTTCTATGAAGTGATTACTAAAAGCAGTGTCAAAGATTTTCCTTAATTTAGAATAGTTTGGGCAATTAAGGCACTTGCCTAAGAAACAATTTATATCAGGAGGGTTACAAATTATCAGCCTTGATACATTGCTACCCTCAAAGTTTTATATTTTGATGGATGGTGCAAACACACACGGAATGATGCTGATGCCCCAGCCAAAATGCAGTTCTTTGGTCTTAACGACGCGAATTTGGAAAATCTAATCTTAACATTATTATGAACTTCTTTGAACTTATAATATATCTCCCTAAGGTTAGCCAGAGCCAGGCGTCTTTGAATATGTTTTTTCTGATTTTCAATCTAACAAAAAAGCAAAATGTCTTTTTTGAACCTGAGAAAATAAATTTCTGTTACCTTTATAAAGGGTTTTCCAATAGGGACTTGGCAACTTTGAATTTAATTTGTGAACGCACTCTTTCACTAATCATCAAACTGTCACTGTCAATTTATTCAGTAAACTCAACATTTTCATCATGGTAAAGTACATGAACGAGCAACGAACCGAAATTCCGAATCGGTGACTGCAATTTTAAGAGCATTAACTCCAATTTTCGGTCGTAATTCTTGCCCTAGTAGACAGGCAATAACAAGTTTAGTACAAAAATTTGAGTCTACATATTCATTGTGTGATGTTGCCGTATCAGTGAGACAACGGGTTGGTCGAAGTGTCGAAAATATCGCTGCCGTTCAGGCGTCCGTAGCAAACGATCCAAATCAGTCAATTCCACGGCGTTTTCAAGAATTGGGCATCGCTGAGACCACATTATGGCGTATTTTGCGTAAGGATTTTGGTTTACACCCATACAAGATCAAGCTGACTCAAGAATTGAAGCCGATGGAACATTTGAAGCGACGTACGTTATCCGATTGGGTTCTAGAGAAGATGCGCCAAGATGATGAATTTCATCGTAAAATCATCTTCAGTGACGAAGTGACGAAGTTTTTGGCTCGATGGGTTCGTCTATAAGCAAAATATGCATTATTGGTCGAGTGAAAATCGACATGTGCTTCATCAATCTCCACTTCATCCACAAAAAATAACTGTTTGGTGCGGTTTGTGTGCCGGCGGCGTTATTAGGCCTATGTTTTTTCTGTCGACGATAACGATCGTCACCTTACTGTGAATGGTCAGCGTTATCGCTACATTATCACCGATTATTTCTGGCCCGAATTGGAAGATATGGGTTTGGACGACATGTGGTTTCAACAGAATGGTGCCCCAAGCCAGACATTGAACAGTAAGTATGGTGAGCGTGTTATCTCAAGAAATGGACCAGTCGATTGGACGACTCGTTCGTGCGATTTAACGCCGCTTGACTATTTTCTGTGGGGCTATTGGTTTATGCCAACACGCCAACGACGTTGGAAGAGCTCAGAGCCAATATTGAACGCGAAGTAGCGGCCGTTTTGGCCGAAATGTGTGGCCGAGTCGTTGAAAATTGGGTCCAAAGAATCGACCGCTGCAAACGTGCCCGCGGTGGCCGAGTTCCATTCATTATTGTTTTGATTGTACTTCAAGCCGATAATAAGGTTTTTGAAATATCTCAAATGGTTTGAGTTTTATTTAAAAAAAAGTTGTCAAGTCCTTATTGGAAAACTCTATAGATACGTAGTCTTTTTTTCCTGGAAGTAATCGGCTGATATCGTCTTCACAGTAAAAACTTTCTACCAATTGCTTGATATCAACAACCAAGCTTTTCCCATAAGTTGCTGGAACGCTTTGATCTTCTTGAAGTTTTCTAGATTTCTTGATCATATAGCTTGTCGATCCTGGGAACTCTTCTATAATGTTGTCGACGCTCCATTCTCTTGTAGTTTTATGGAAATGTTCTTTCATTTTCCCTACGAAATATTCTTCCTCTCTGTAATTATCTTCATCATTATCAATAGTAAAAGAGAAAACTTTCTCTGCAATTTTCAACATAGACTTTTTCAATTTTGACTGCACATATTTTAAGTCACTAAGTCTTCTCTTGTCGAATGTATCTTCTCCAATATAATGTATGCATTCATTAATCAAATTGAATGCAATGTCTTTATCGAAATACATTTCATCAACTTCAATTTGATCTCCAACCTCTAGCAATGATGGCGTTGTATCAGAATTTCGGATCTGACTCAATTTTTTCCTGCACGTAGAGTAAATTACCAGCTTTGTGTTCAATTTGGGATGCATCGTAACCATCCATGGTCGTACAGACCGCAAATCACGAGCACTGGGTTGATGAGGTGGTAAATCCAGATTATTGCAGCACGTTTTCCACACAAAAGCACTCATTATAAATTTATATTACTCACAACTCTTATTACGATACAATCTAAAATAAATCCCGAGCTCACGACAGACTGACATCAAGTGAGTGCAAATAAATTAAGCCTAACTTCTAAAATTCTCAAAAACGGGAAATGTCCTGTTACTATTCATTGAAGAAATAAAACAAGCACAGTGACGTTTTTTTTCTTCTAAAAAAAAAACAGCTATGCACTTATGTATGTGCACTCGGGTTATATGTGAGGATGGTAAGAGGAGTAATGAAATAAATATTTAGTTTTTTGATTTAGCCGCCTATAAAACATTATTTTGACCGAACCCATAGAGATCCCAACTTGAAATTTGAAATGGAAATAGAGGACGAATCTCTCTATAGTATATAAAAAAAATCAAAATGCCATTTTTTGAGTTATTCACGGATATATGTAAAAAGAATATTCTGGAATATCCTTCGTCCTTGAAAATAATAATTATTCCAAATCTTTGGAAGTTCAACTTTTCCTGAATTCAACAAGGTATATTTTATCAAATTCTGATAAGCAGAGCCAAAGTTATGATTTTTTGAAATATAAAAGAAAGCATAAATTTTGATTTTTTGCCAATTTCTCAAGTTCCGTTACACGCCAAAACTTTTTTTGCCTTATGATTCGTACCACTCCAATGAGTATTTTTACCACTTTTCAGCCAAATCGGAGGGATATCGCTCCCCATATAGCCTCGGCGATTTATCGTGAAATGAGCCCTAAATGATTCCATTTAAAACAATAATCAGATTACCCATTTCTTATTGTTTTTTTTTTTTATTTAGGTAATATTTGAATATATGTATCATATTATTTAATTCATTTAATACTGCTGTGATTTTACATTAATTAAGATGTGTAATATTTTTTTTAAGTAGGCTTATGTAGTTTAATTCTATTTAATCTTTTACGAAAGTCCACATTTTTTTAGCGCAGATCAGCAACAAAGGTGAGAGAGATTTTTGCAATATTATCACAACAGCAACCAGTGGGCTTTCAAATCCCCAGTAAATGTGGGAAAAGTACAAAATTGACATGGCCGAAGATTTATTGCAAAGATTTCAAGACATTAGTGCTACATGCAATGATTTTATCTATTGTACAACGAAGTTCTCATAAAGGTGGAAGACCAAGTAGCAATGAAAACATTTATCGAACTTTGGACTGAGTACACCAGTTAGAACTGGGGTACTTAACAGTGATTTAATACAAGAAATGAGTTATGATAAATATAGCCATCGTAGACGAATGTTGCAGCAATGTAAGCTGTTGGTTTGGACGAATGTCCCATAAAAGAGCAATCGAAGCACTAAATCGGACCATGAAAGATGTTAAAAGCAATCAAGATATTTTACGAGGTATGGTCATATTATTGGATGCCGATTTTAGATAGATTCTGTCTCTGATTACTAAAGGCACACAGGCAAAAATAAATGAAAGCTTAAAGGAGAAGGAAAGCATTTGAAAAATGTTGAAAACTTGAAGTTAACATCAACTGCACTGCGATACAAAATCAAGGCAATATGAGAATGCTCTTCTGGAAATAAGCGAATATCATATTGGTATAGATATTGTACTAACAGTATGATTATAATAAATCGTGAATTCTGTAATATTGTTCACAGTAAAGACGAATTGGTGTGCAAGTTAATGTGCGAAATAAAGAGTTGTTGTGTAAAAGGGTAATTTTGGAGGCGGCTAATAAAAACTTAGAACAGATAAATGAAAAAATTATGTTACAGCTAGAAGGTGATATTGTACAATATTTGTCTGAAGATAATGTTATAGACACTAAAAAAGTCACCTAATACTATGGTTAAAGGTTAGTGTTCCGGTCCTTTTAATGCGAAATCTTGGTGATCCCAAATTATCTAATGGCACACGAGTATGAGCTACACACCTGGGCCGAAATATTGTTAGCGGTATTATAATTATTCGCACAGCTAAAGGAGAAAGTATTTTGATCCCACGAATCCCAATACATATACCGACGGATTTGACTTTTCAATTTAAAAGATTGCAATTCCGACTGAAAATTAGCTTCTGAGATGACTACAAATAAAGTCCAAAGCCAAATGCATAAAGTAGTCGGAATGTTTTTATAGAAAAATCGTGTTTTTCTCATGGGTAGCTCTATGTGGCGTGCTAACGTGTATCCAATACCAAAAATATTGTTTATAGAACCGTGTTGAGTTAAGCTCTTGCAATATATAATTGATAACAAAGAATTATTTATTTTTATTAAATGTACATATGTTAGTGCAATCCAGCGAGAAATATGGTAAGCGCTTCCAGAGAGTGCAGTGTGTTAGCACTTACGAGTACTCTTCATAAACGGAGGGAAGCTGCTTGTAAGCACTTACAACTTTTCAATATTGGATGCTTACAAAATGATTCATTTAGAAGCTACTCGTGAGCACTAACAATTTTTGAGATAGTTCTCTTCTGTTTTAGATAAAATGAGTGAGCGGAAATATTACTGTCTGGACAGCAGATGCAACATTTTTCTTTTTTAGTTACGTTTCGTGGATAAAAAATCATTTTTGAAGTGATTTTTGTGACAAGTAGATCATGTTGTTAAAATCATGTGAAGGTTTTTTGAATATTTAAAGTTTAATTATACGGTAAGTGGACAGTGTTTTATATATTTATTTATTTATTTAGAAAATGAGTCAACAAAATTGTGGCAAGAGTAAACGGCACATTTCAAGAAGAGAGAAAGTTAGCAGTCCAAAATAAAATCAGCTTGGACTGTTTTTTTTTTATTTTAAATATTATTATATTATATTATATGTTATACTTTAAGCAATAAATGTTCAATGGTTAAATGAAGAATTAATTGTATTTGAAGATTGTTTTTTTTTTATTCTTAAATATATTGTAATAAATGTTAGTAAATATACAATTCTAACGAAAAAAATTCGTTTTATTTAATTAAAATAATATTATAGTAATTATTTTTGCTTCGAATGTGCCTTAACGCCAGCGTAGACTATAGCTCTCGCTTTTCTCATTTACCGAAGTGCTGAAGTTGTTCTTTTTTACAGCCTGGTTTAAAGTGCTTATATTTGCCTTCTTCTGAAGCACTTAAGTAGCACAGTAATTTGTCCACAAGCGCTTACGTCTGCCTTTCCATGAAGAGCTGAAGAAGTACTTCGCAGGAATCTGTCCGTAAGCGCTTACGTCTGCGGACATCATTACTCTATGACGAAACGGATGGTCATATAGTGAGTAAACGCTTCGATGTTCCTTGTATGCGTTTACAATGCCTTTCGTAAGCGCTCTTTTTTACGCATTTATACATACACACATGCATGTCTACAGCACTATATAAACAGTTTCTTATAATTATTAGTACTTATAAAATTACTAGCTTACTTAATCATCATCACTCATCATAACAAAAGTAGTGATCACAACTTGTATTTAAATAATTTCTTAAAAGTGATTTCCAAATTTCTCTAAATCAGATTAGAGAAATAAAACTAAACAAATTAGTCTCATTTCAGCTCGAAACAAATCTACTCGCCAACAACTTACATATGTATCTTCATGTATTCGTATTCCAAGCAATTGCCTCATATCAACCCAACAAAAAACTTTCAAAGTATTCTTTTCATTCCACTGCCATGTAGATTTTCGGTCGACCGTTGATTTCACCTTAACTAACATTTTTGTTGTTATTTTGACCCGGATCGACACTGCACATCTTCCCCTTTTTCCATTTGATTTTCAAAGTATTTGTCGTGACCAGCAATCCGTGATGTCCTTCTGACCTAAAGTGTGTGAAAACCTATGAAGGGGGGTTTAATACATGTTCACTATGGGTTTTCAAAGTTTCCCAAATCTACCCAAACTTAACGGAAGTTGTAGTAGCAGGACGTGAACAAATTAAATTTGTGAAAATTGAGAGGACTTTTTACTATGCATGTTGGGATGGATGGGAATTGTGATATTTTAGAAATTCCACACATCCATTGGCAGGATGTAGGATTTTATATTTGGAAAATTGGTTCGCTAGGGAGGATTGAAACATTGTTTTTCCGCCGTATTACCTCGTACAGCTATCTTAGAAGTAGTATGTCTTTTTTCGAAAAACTATATATAAATATATGTTATGTTTTCTGTATAAACTGTCAATTATTGTTCGAAATTTGGCGAATTCTTGCTTCTCCCCTTAACCAGTAACTTATTTTGACTTATAATTGAGAACTCGGTTTACGGAGCAAAATGCTATAGTAGAAACCATTGTTTATAATCTGCGCCCGCTCAAGGGATTTTGGGTACACTTGACATGTTTGCACAAAGCGCGGGTGAAGCAAGATCAGGGAAGAAAGGAAGAAAAATGTCAATGTATGATATGTTGGTTTCAAATGTGTGAAGATTATGATGACTAGGAAAGAAAGTTGTCTGTCGGGCACTCCGACTGAGTCTGAAAGTAGGCTTGAGTGTAAACTAATGAGCGTTCATAGCGAGGCGGGTGTTACGGTTGAAGATTTGAGGGGGGATACTACAGGCAATTCCATTGGAGAACTGGTGGTTAAAATAGATATCAAATAAGGTAAGGCAGAACACACTATTTCGGTGCTCAAGTGTGTCAATTGACTATGTAATATTAGTATCGTCCATACTCGTATGCTTTAGCGCACTGTTTTGAATCCGATATAATAGGTGCAGAGAGGTCTTAGGAGCACCTGACCAGATGTGGGTAATTTGGGCATAAGAATGCATTATATATTGTGGCCAGAGTAGAGGGGGTAAAATATTTCTTACATTGCTTGAGGAAATCTATATATTCAAATTCCTTTCAAATATATTAATATTCCTCTTTTCAGTGAAATATGCCATCGTTTTCGCCTTTTCTATGGAAGAGCTTGGCAAATGTTTTCCATCTGCTCGGAAAGAGTTCTAAATAGTAGGATTTATTAAAGTTTAAGCAGTGGTTTTGCCAATATGGAAGAATACATCTTCAGAAGGATTCTCTTTCGAACCGGCGGATTCGTGTATATTAATATCCTTAAGTACTCTTGCTACTACGTGAGTTCGAAAGCGGATTCGTCCCATTGAACATTCGACGGATTTAAGTATAGACGGAGACAAAGCACAACCTGGAAGTACATAGCTGTACATACAAAGTCGAAGATTTTGCCGAAGCCGAACCATTTTTCCGCAAAAATTTAACTATTATACGCACCGTGTTTTGGAGGAGATTGCGAGCAATTCATTTCATATTTGTTTCGTTTCTGTAGGAGGGAGCTACAAGGAATGCTGATATTTTTAATTATTAGGCCTCAAGTCCTTATACCTACTTGAAAGAAGTAGCTAACAAATATTTACCAGCTCCTCCTATAAGTGTAGCGAGTGAGCAATTATTCAGTGCTTTTGGACAAATTTATGCTGATCGGGGCTAATTTGCAGGGAGAAAATGTACAAAAACTTTTGTTTCTTGCATATAATATTAAGTTATTTAATTTTGATTATTAATTCTACTTCATCGTTTGTCTTCTCATATTAACTTTGTTTGTTGTATTTACGTGTTATCGAATGTACCTAAGGTTTTGGATTTTTTTACTGGTTATTTTTTGTTTTTATTTCTTTGCTAAGCATTCATTTTGATTGTTCCCTTTATATGTTATTTAAAAGAGTCTACTGCAATAATTTACTGGCTATTTTGCTGTTTGTGTCTTTGTAAAATAAATTAATAAAAAAGAAAATATCTACCGATCAATTTTATCAAACTGATCACTATATTTTAGGCTCTTTAGCATTTTGAAATACAATCTCCATTACATTCGGCTTCGGCCGAAGGTGATGAAGAAACCGAAGTTTGGCTTCGGCTTCGGCTTCGGCCAAAAAATTCACCTTCGGTCGGACTCTACAAAATATACAGCAAGCAGATTGGCCTTGTCCAAAGAGCGGATGGCTGGAATGCCATTATAAATGAGCA
The DNA here is from genome assembly GCA_949129095.1 of Volucella bombylans. Taxonomy (NCBI): domain Eukaryota; kingdom Metazoa; phylum Arthropoda; class Insecta; order Diptera; family Syrphidae; genus Volucella; species Volucella bombylans. Next base: position 21,940,553 of record OX422144.1, read on the forward strand.
TTGGAATGTAGGAAGAGGAAGAATCTCTGATATTTTCGACGAACGACCAACAATTTTTACTACCTTTGGGACATTTTGTGTTTCGTACGCATATTTAACAGGCCTTGGTCACTTCGGGGGACTTTATTGAATTTAGTATCAGTTTGTACTACTTAAACTTTTATAAAACTATAACTGTAACTAAAAGACAGGGAAGCTCCGGGTTGACAGAGGTGATAATTGAGGGTGCTTTTGAGGATAATTATGCTACAATGGAAATCGAACATATGAGAAGTTCTATTACCATTACGAAGAATACGAGAATGTGATTCGTAAAAACCATATGCCGTTCGGTGGTTGTTTGGACGAAAAAGAGGAAAAGACCTTGAATTCCGAGGGTTGGTATTAAAAAAATCTGATCCAGCAGTGAGGGACAATCGATGGTGTCGGCGTTAAGCACCCTGTAACTCAGTAGGTGTTGCAGATAGAGCCCCCATCCCATACGATTTTTTCATAGCATGAACCAATGAATGAGATCCCAAAATATCTGTATCCCAAATTGGATCACCCTGTATATTCTTGTCTGCCGTACTATTTGAACGCCTAACACTCTTCATAAACAGTTTGACCGACACGGTGAGGTTTTAGACCAGGAAAGTTCACCATATATCAAATTTTCATATCAAGGCAGATCTTTAAAAAACTCCAACATCCAGATTCGTATATGACAGCATCCGTAGAGATGAATTAAACTGTGCCCAAAAATTCACACAAGATTTGAATTTTGAGCCATTTCTGCAGTGAAGTGTTGCCGATAAAAAAAAGCGTCACAGCTGACAATTCAGGGTTGTTCAAACTGGTACGCTGCATGCTAGAGCAACGCATTTTCATTGTTGAGCAATATTTTAAAAATAATGAATGTTTGTCAGCTACAGTTCGCAATTTTCGTACAAAATATGATCGGAATAGTTAACTTCATTAACTGTGAAGAGATTAATTCAAAATTCAAGCAAACTGCATCAATTCGTGATCTTTGACACTCTGGTCGTCGTTCAAAAAGTCGTTCAAAACAAAACATCGAAGCAGTTCGTGAGCATATTGCTAAGAATCCAGGAACATCAATTAGGTACCGTTGACAAAAATTTCGAGAACACTCTACATTTCGAGAAGTTCTCTACAGCATATTCTCACAAAAAATTTACATCTTTATACACACAAAGTGCAATTAATCAAGAACTGAAGCCTACTGACCACGCACAGCGAAGGGAGTTCATTGAATTGATTATGGAACAACCACAAGTGGGTGCTGATTTTTCAAACTATAATTCGATAAATCATCTTCAGCGATTATGCTCATTTTTATTTAGAGCGCTTTGATAACCGTCAAAATTGTGGAACTTGGGGTTCGGAAAATCTACAAGTGATTGTTGGAAAACAAATGTATCCACAATGTATCACTGTTTGGTACGGATTCTGATCTGGAGGCATCATTGGACCGTTCTTCTTTGGAGATACGGCTGATCAGTCAATAACAGTTAATAATGATCCAATTTTTGTGCAAGAGATGGCTGTGGTCGACATGTGGTTTCAACAAGACGGTGCCATATGCCATACAGCCCAAGAAACAATTCATTTATTGCGTTAGTCATTTCTTGGTCATGTAATTTCACGCTTTGGTGATTAGAATTGGCCGCCCAGTTCGTGCTACTTAACGCCGTGGAACTTTTCTCTTTGGGGTTTTTTGAAGTCCAAGGTTTATGCTAATAATCCCATGACACTCCCGCTTTGAAGTAGCAAATCGAACGCTGTATCAACGAAACTCAGCCACATTTATGCAAAATTGTCATTGAAAAAGAGTGCGTATCTGCGAGCAAAGCCGTGGAGGCCATTTATCCAATACGCTATTCCTTACAAAACCCTATACTGTATACTTTATATAAATCTATAAAAAAAATAGAATTTGTAATTAAAAACCTAGGTTTTCTATCAAAATTACTTCTTGCGTGAATTTTGAGGCACCCGTTATGTGTACAAAGTCTTGTGGAGTTTTGGTATCCATGCCAGACTCATTCGAGAGTCCTTCAATACCTTAAACAAGGCGATTCGTTGTCATGTGTTTTATTCAACATAGTTCCTGAAAGAATAGTGCGAAACTCACTAGTCATCTATAGACTCACCACCTTTGAAGGCTATTCAGTTACTCGCACAGTAGACGACATCGATATAATGGAAAGTACACAGCGAGCCCTTTGCCGATATTGAAGCAGAGTCACCGAAGGTGGGTTTAGCGTTCAATAAAGCAAAGCAAAGTATGTGACTGTCAACAATATCAATGCCTAGGACAAAATGTCACGATAAGCAGCTACAACTTTAAGGTTGCAAGGAACTTTATCTCGGCTTTATCTCTAACTTTATCCCAACTCCAAAAACGACGCCAGCAGCGCGGAAATCATGCACCCTTGCCGATCGCTGTTTCTCTGGGCATAGAAGGCTATTGGGTGGTAAAGCCCCATCTCGAGCAAACAGACATTAAACAAGAATCATATCATCACGGCTGGCTTTACAGCGCAGAAGCTTGGACAATGGAGGTAGGTGGCAAAAGACCACGCTAACTGAAGAAGTATGTTAGAACAGAGGTCTTGTTCCACTCCGAACTGTAAAGCTATCTTAGTAAGTAAATGAGTAGGTAGTTTTACATGTGAATGCTAGCAATTAGAAAAACAAAACCTTTGATAGGCAGCGTTTAACTCAGAATTATTGCTGTGTATGATACCCATACAGAGAACTTCTACAAAAACACTCTACGGCTGCATCAAACTGTTCATAACATTTCATATGGCCAGGTAGATATGGTGGCTGATAAATTCGGTAGAAAAGCATCTGCTTCAATATTACTTATGGGAAGACCCACGAACTGTATAAATAAATCCGAGACTGAGGTTTAAAAGCAGTTATAGAATTATGTATCATCTCTTCTCTCAAAGAGCCACTTCTGCAACTTTCCAGAAATCAAATACTCACAGTAAACAAATTTCTAAAGGGACATGACAATGGTAATAGCTAATGTGCAATGTATATTCAAATGTGCAATGAGAATGAAGAAACTGTGAGCATATACTGACACATCGAGGAGAGTAAAGTGAACGACTAAAAACCTAACCATAATAGACTTCAGTGTGATTAACCTTATGTAAAAACTGAAGGAAAAGTCCATTTAATTTCTGTCAAACCTTCAAGTTACCCATAAGGTACTTATGCAAGCTTAATAATCAAATTATTTATACAGTGTCTCCACTAGCTAGCAAACTCATAGCATATAGCAATAGCAGAAGCAGAAAATACAAAGCAGAGTAGCTGTCAAATTTCTTTGGTGGGCATTTCATAGCATACCTTGTTAGTCAAAATTACTATTGCAAATGCCGAAAAGTCAGATTTGCCTATAAATCGCGTTTAAATGACAGTTCTGCTTCCATATTGCCTCTAAAAAAAAAGTTAGCGACAAGAGCATGCTTTGATCGCAGGCTATAGATTTATTTTTTCCATTAGTTATAAATATAGCATGCTGTCATACATATATACACATGTATGTATCCTCACAAAAATAAATTAAATTGAAAACAAATCATTTTCTGTGCGTCAACTATCAAAATTCTGCACTGAATATCATATTCTATTGAGAATTTTGCTTAAGCCCATTAAAGTTTACGAAACTCGACGAAACCGAGTAAAATCTCATTATGGTCACGCAATAATATATATAATATTTACATGTAAATATAATAGTAATGAGACATTTCATTAAGCTGGCTTAGGCTAACCGAAGTCCGAAGTATTTATATCATAATACAACGAATGAGAGACTTTATCCATAAATAAATACCTGCAAAACAACACACTCGTATCACAGATAATAAATCAGATTTATTATCTGTGCTCGTATGTTATTGCTTTAGCACAAGTACCCACTAATTTATGTCTCAAATGAAAAAAAGTAATTCATCCTCCAGAATAAATTAGTGCACCTACATACAATAATTACTGTTTCTCGTCTAGTCTCGGCAAAAGATTTATACGAATTTTGTTCGTAACTCATGGTTGCTGCATCCTCTGGACAAACAAACAAAAACCCTGTTGCATGAGGTGAGTCCATTAGCTAAGTGATTACTCCTTTTATTTCACGTTTTGATTTTGAGGGTGAGAAATTCACTTAAAGGCACATTGTACACAACGGTCCCATTTGCCTTGGGATGTATTTTCATGCTTTATTATTAATAATTATAATTATAATTTATAATTAAATACGATTGGTATGTGGTCAAATGTACACATTTGTTTTTTCCAGCATTTACAGTAATCAATTATGTATTATGAATCTCTGTTAAGTGAATCCAACTTCAGTCATTTTCGCAGTTTTGGAATTTTTCAATAAATAAAAACAATTTTTTGAATGTTGCCATACGTTAAATATTTGGTTTCACTGCAGATGCTGCATTAATTGTGACTAAATTAATTAGTTTATTCGCCTACGGTCACGCCGATGGCTTCCCGATAAAGAGAACTTGTAGTATTTTCCAATGGTTTTTGATATTTAATATCCAATTGGAATTTAGGGAACCTATTGTTTTACCTATACAAGTTTGGCCGATCAGATGTGGGACTCCCTGTATTAATTAAATCGTAGTTGACATTGCATTGACTGTTCTAAAATGTTTGCTTCCGTGAATAATAAATGTTTGTCCAATGTGTCCAATAGATTTCGACTAGTACTGCAAAGATATCAAAAGAGCTTGTAACTATTTTTAAGAAAAAAATAATTGTATTTTATGTAAGTATGTTTTTTTTTTTTGAATAACTTAAAAAGTCGTCGGCGGATTTAGGTCGAAGTCTAAAGGCCGCGATTCGGTGCATCATCTGACAACAATTCAAATCCATGATTGGCAATGATTAGCATTAGACCTCGTAGAAGTAGCACCTCCCGATGGATGCTGCCTGGCTAAGTAACGTTAAATAACCTCTGCAGCCGAAAACCTTGCAGTTCTGCTAATAAGACCTACTTCACGCCTCCTCGTGGCGTCATATCAGAGTATCTCCGGAGAATGCGAAGTGAATGGGACATATGGCGAACTTCCTACGCCACAAATCAGGATAAGTGTCGGACAAACGAAGAGGAGAATTTCAGATGACCGTGTTCTTTTTTACATTAAGACTGAACCCAGTAAGGTCTTAATTACGGAATACTGGACAACGATTTTGAAATGGAAGCCATTAGGGCTGACGCTCGCACTATTCGGTTACCTGAGTAAGCAAAGGTGAAATCCTACTGAAATGGCTTTCAGGCTAATTTTGCAAGCGCTCCCATCCCATTATAACCCCGGCAGTCCTCACAGAACGCTCAATTTTTCGTCGAGATTAAGCTAGTGGTTTAGGCTAAGATGTAACATGCCTTGTTAGAACCGATCTGGCTCTGGCACAGTACCTACCTTATAAGGGCCTGTGTCAACCCTCGCATTGCCTCACTGCTTGAATTGACAACCATGAGATCCCGAGGTTACCACATATCCGGGCGTCGATGAAGGGATGGGGACCCAAAAACAATGAATACAATCAAACAAAATAAAACAGACAAAGCTAACGAAGCGGATGGTGTTAACCCCTTTCAGAAGAGTTCGAAGGTGGAGAGGTCACTCGAAGGACAGTCACAATGAGAAATCCCATCCAATCCATAAAAGCGCTCTGCGTACTTTCGGATATTGACATGTGCGACGACAAAGCAAAGGAAACAGAACCATGGCTAAAAATGGTAGCGGATCTAAAACGAAGACCAGAACCAAACGAAGACATCCCATACTCGAAGCGGAGGCAAAATTCACCAAAAAGCCTCGCAATAAGTTGGTCACGGAGAGCGAGGGAAAAAATGCAAAAAATCAGAATTGGATGGGTAAACTGTCACGTCCGGGAACGAAAAACCCTTACTAAATGTTTTAGATGTTTTGAAGTCGGCCACACTCCACGTTAATGCAAAAGTGGACCGCTCCACGCAATGTAAAAGATGTGGGGAAGAAGCCCATATAGCAAAGACTGCAACAAAGACCCGCTTTGTTTCTTCTGCAAAAAGGACAACCCGAAGAACGCTAGCCAGTAGCAGCAAATGCCCGGTCTTATCAGAGGCATTACCAGCAAACAACCGTGAAGATAATTTTGATGAGCTCGAGACATTATCAATAGAAAATAAATTTGATATTATAATTGTAACAGAAACACATGTTTCTGTTTCAAGAAATTGAGTTAGAAAATTATAACATATGTACTCGTAGGTGTAACAGCATGTCAAGTCGAACGGGCGGTGTTATAATGTATACAAAACAAGACATGACCGTTAATAATATTAAAACTTTTGCTAATGGAATTAATATTTTGTGATGAATTTGCAATATTTATGGAAGAAACCTGTGGATCAAAGGATGATTTAATAATCTTGGGTGATTTTAATGTGGATTGGTTTAGAACTAATGATACGTATAGAAAGTGTCTTGATAAAATTATTAGGGATAATGCATGTAAACAAATAATGAAACAAGCAACAAGGATACCACGAACATCAAGAACGTTGGTTGATTACGTTATTACCAATAGTAAGTACGTCGAATCTACCACAGTGAGTGAATTAATGATCAGTGATCACCAATCTTTATTGGTAACTGTAAGTAATAAGGAAAGGAATGAATCATCAAAGCAGAGTAAATTGATAACGCAGTTGGTGTATAAAAAAACATGTTTTTAAATACATTGAGAAATAGTAAAATAAAATGTATTAATGGTAGCTTACACGTATGTCGCATGGGAGACCTTTTTTTAGAAAGGATAAAAGAAACAGTTTCAGTGTTTTTGACAAAAAAAGTGCGTTATAAATAGCCGAAAAGAATGGTTCAATGATCTTCATATAAAACTAAGAAAAGCGAAAATTATAAAGTACGGTACAGCAACGGTTACAAATACAGAGGGGGATTGGACAGCTTACAAAAATGCAAGGAACAAATATAAATCGGAACTAGCGAAATCAAAAATAAAATCAAAAACTCTACAGACCAAAAATCTATGTGGAGAAATCTAAAAAAATATATTCTTAAAAATCAAAAATCAGGTGATATCATAGACATTCAGTTCGGTAACCAAATTTATAATGATAAAAAATTAATTGCCAATAAATTTAATAAGTTCTTTATTGAAAGTGTCTATTCAACAGGTGCCCTTTAATAGTTATGTAAGCGAATCTTATGTTACTTTCCAATTTCAATATGTTACTCGTACTATTGAAGATATCCGCCTAACTCTTAAAGAGATGAATAACAAAAAAGACATATATTTCATGTGCACTCGAAAATACCTTGATAACTTCGAAATTATAGGACCAACTCAATAGCTATTTCGAAGAAAACAATTTAATAACCGACATTCAATCGGGATTTAGAAAAAATCATTCATGTGAAAGTGCGATTAATTTAGTGGTAACGGGTTGGAAAGAAGAGTTAGCTAAGGAAAAGGTGGTAAACTGCGTATTTTTGAACCTCAAAAGGGCATTTGAAACGATCGACAGAAATATTTTATTGGAGAAACTTAAATGCTATGGTGTAAAAAACAAAGAGTTAAAGTGGTTTTCTGCATACCTTTCAAATAGAACCCAAATAGTAAAAATAAATGAAATTGAATCGGACTCTATTATAGTGAACCTAGGTGTACCGCAATTAACTATTTTAGGTACCTTATTATTCATTATATACATAAATGACTTGCAAATTGTTTTACAAAATGCAAATCTAGCTTTTTTCGCCGATGATGCTGTAATATATGTGACTAGTAAAAGTATCGATGAGAGTCATAGGTTGCTGCAGAATGACTTGGAACTAGTTAATACATGGCTTAAACAAAACAGATTAAAACTTACCACTGACAAAACGAAGCAGATGGTGATCAACTGCAGGCAAGATTATAATTTAAGAATATAAATTGATGGTGAGATCATTGAGCAAATTGACGTTATAATTGACAATAAACTTTAAACATATTGACTATATTTGTAAAAAGATAGCTAAAAAAATTGGTTTTCTAAAAAGAATAAGGAATGAAATATCTACTTTATGTGCAATAAATATTTTTAATGTAATTGTAAAACCCCATTTTGAGTATTGTTCATCAATTTTGTTTTTATGTAATGATAGTTTAATTCAGAGACTGCAATTATTACAAAATAAGGTTATGCGAAGTATTTTAAAGTGCAATAGATATGTGTCAATAAATTTTATGTTAGATGCTTTAAATTCGCTTTCTGATAAACAAAGACTAGTAATGAATGTTCTCATTTTTGTATATAAAATTAAAAATAACTTAATGCCTAGCTATTTGTTCAAATATGTACAATATATTAGAAATGCCCAGCCATATTATCTTCGAAATAATAATAATTTTAGACTGCCTAACCTAATAACTAGAAACACTCAAAACTCTTTAATTTATAAAGGATTCAAGTTGTTTAATAGAATGGACGATGTTGCTAAAAATAATCCAAACATTTTTACTTTTAGAAAAGAAGCTATCAAATTTTCTAGACAAAAAATCACTCCGTATTAAGCAATTGTTAGTATTATTATTTTTTTTAATTAAATCTAAATTATTCTTCATATATGTTAACGTTATAATTAGCTATAAAAAGCTATCTAACTAAATAAGTAGAAGATCTTCGGACATACATTTGAAAGAAGGAAAAACATGATGAGAGAACTTACCTCTACGAAAGAACGCCCTGCAGGTTCATGTGTAATTCACTCCAATACACAAAAAAAACATCATTGATTGCTTCGGAAAAAAAGTTCTGATTAATTCTTAGTACCATCTGAAATGTGATTTTTGAGCTATCGTTTTCTTTTTTCTAAAATTTAATTTTGTATTAAAAAAAATAGGAATTTGGCAATTCAATTCTAATGGATGAATTTCCTTCCTTGGCCTACTTCGACAACCCATATGGTATAATATATCCGGAGACTTGGGAAAAAATACAATAATCAGGTCAAATGAAACTGCAATGTTCACAGATGGCTCAAAAACAGATGAAAGAACTGGCTCTGGTATCTTTTCAGAAGACCCAGAAATAATAGTGTCTATAAGAGAAGACACAAGCAGTGTCTTGCAATCAGAGATTCTGGCTGTCCTCAGGGTGGCTGAGCTAATGCGGATGAGATCGCAAACTACATCGATAGTCAGGCCGCACTCAAGGCAATGGAATCGAGCAACGTCAACTCTGATACAGTCAGAGGCTGTCGCACAGTGAAGAACCGGGTAAGATTCTGCTGGGTGCCAGGACACTGTGGTATTAAAGGAAATGAACAAGCGGACGAGCCTGCAAGAAAAGGGAGACTACTCGATAATAGTGAGGTTGCCAATGTCAAACCATCCCTTTGCATAGTGAGTGGCACTATCGAGGAAAAAATCACAAAGACTGCCAACCTAAGTTTGTCATGTCTTGAAGGACACAGGGTATCCAAGGCTCCCTGGCCGCTTTTTGACTGCAAAAGATCTCGGAAGTTAATAAAATTAAACAGGGATAAGTTTAGGACAGTAATACAAATCTTAACAGGACACTACGAGTATCTCCTGCGGAAACACGTAAAGAGACTCAAATTATCAGCTACGGATATTTTCAGATTCTGCGATGATCTGCAAGCTATTGTGGACATAACACACATACTGTGTGAATGTGAGGCAATATCGAAGAACATTTTTAGGGAAATACTTTTTCGAAAACCTAGAGGAAATAGACGGCATGAACTTCAAAGGCCTTCTTGGCTTTTGCAGCAAAATTGGGTGTTTCACCATGGATATTGTTTAGGTTTTAGCCATTTAAAGACAAATTCAACTGGTTCCATAAGGATAGCGATGGGCCCATTTTGGTGTCTGGTGTCTGTGCGATGGTATATCCATCATACTCCTGTTTACCCTATCTTACTTAAACTAACCTATTATATTAAGAATGATTCGTGACTTGATGTATTGAACATCATTTTAGGCATATGGCTCCCTCGGCTGTTTTTGCTGAAGGATACCCTGTAGGTCCATTCTTGGGATATTTTTCGATTATTTGGAGTTTAACAATAACGCACTGAATATTAGCTTTTAAGACTTGAAAAACTTGCAGCTTATGAATATACACCAACGATTCTACATGACCCAACAAGAAGTAATCGAGCCACCTCAAGTCTCACGACCTTGATGTCCAATTCATTATTCAATTTTGCAATATAATGTTGCTGTCAAATTGAGTACTCAGTAAATCAGTATGATCAGTAGTAACATCCATCCTAATCACCAGCTGTTGTCTCGTAACGTGAGCTCCGGCATTAAAAATAAGGACCTACATCGTCAGTGTAAAAACCATACGAAACAGTGCGCTTTTCTAATGTAATTTATTGACGTTTAAATTAAATGACAAAAGAAGGGATTAGCAAAAATACAATTCAATATCTTCTCTCTGCGGCTGTTAGACGACGACAGACAAAAATAATATAAAAAATATAATATAAAAAAATTAATTTAAAAAATTAAAAAAAAAACGACTGAGTAAAAAATGGACTTTAATTATGAACTAAAAAGAAAACAATAAGTCCAGTAGTCTAGAATTTTGTTAAGAAATATTAAATAACCACGCCATTGAAATAGTTTCATGGTGGAAATACACATAAAACAAATAATAAATTCTAAAAAGGTTCCGCATCCTAGCAACTTAATGTGGGGATTTTTAATTTTTTAAATTAATTTTTTTATTTTACACATTTTAGTTTTTTTTTCACAAATGAGGGCTGGTAGTCGCCATATTGAATTTTTTCACAATATGGCGGCTGGTAGTCGCCATACTGAATTTTGTTATTAATTAATTATTAATTAATATTATGTCTTCAGTGACACTCGCAAGGTTATTTCACAAAATGGTTGCTGGTAGTCGCCATATTGAATTTTGATTAATATCATGTCTTCAATGACACGCGCAAGATTACGAAAAATCGACAGATGTAAGAAGCATCAAAATCGTCCCACGTGTTTGGTCTCTAGAGTGCCACAAAGAACAAACATACATGTTTATACAGTTCCACAAAATGGCGGCTGGTAGTCGCCATATTGAATTTTGGTTAATATCATGTCTTCTATGACACTAGCAAGTTTACGAGAAATCGATGGATGTAGGAACCATCAAAATCGGCCCAAGTGTTTGGTCTCTAGAATGCCACAAAGGAACAAACATACATGTGTATACAGCTCCACAAAATGACGGCTGGTAGTCGCCATATTGAATTTTAATTAATATCATGTCTTCAATGACACTCGCAAGATTACGAAAAATCGACAGATGTAAGAAGCATCAAAATCAGGCCACGTGTTTGGTCTCTAGAGTGCCACAAAGGAACAAACATACATATATAGGCTGATAAACACATTACCCTTCCTTTTGCATAGCGCAGTCGAGTAATGAATCGTGGTATAAAACCGGAAAACGAAACAAAGTAAAAGTCAGATTTGTGTGGGTTGCTTACTGTCTTTCTTTAGCACAATCTCCCAAGTGTTGTTCTTTATTAGACTCGTTACCTCCGATTCCATTGCCTCTTTTTACTCTTCAGGGCATAAGTCAAACTGACCTCAGCAACGCCAGCGAACATTTCATCCTCGGATTCAATTGCACGTAAATGACCACTTACATCTTCCGTTGCTTCTTGTTGTGATGAGCTGCGTGTTGTCTTAAATAATTTCCTTGGTCGCCCTTTCTTTCCAGTGCGAAGTAGTACAGGTCTTCCAGGCGTTCTTTTTTGATCAATTTGGTATGATTTTTCTTCGGTTTGTACTAAACACAAAAGTATCGACTGGATCATTTCTATTAGATGTTTCTGGGGAAGCCAAATGCGATGCCCCTTCCTATTTGGAGAATACACGACGAAAACTCCTTCCTCTGACTTCTGCGAAAGTTTACGTTGGTTAGGATCTTTATTCAAGACAAGCACCTTCGAAGCAAAAGTTCTTAAATATTTTGATTTTAAATCACTTTTAGTCCAATTGTCATTAGGAATTTGGCCTACCAGTGGCTACAGCTTCATTTCAAAAAGATGCGCTGAAACCAGATTGCAATAACAGGCATCTGACTATGTCCATTAGGGTTCTATTCATTCGCTCGTTAGTATGGACGATCTTGAATGGCCTCATTTTTCCATTGAAGCACACTAAGCATCGCGATAAACTTTCAGGGTGTTACACATCAACACGGAGAACTACGCCAAAACGGATGATTTTTAACAAGTCCCTCGTATTGAAAGGTCCCAATCTTTCATGCTATTTCAACATGAATGTAAGCATCGTTCTTTCTAAATGTTACTTCATGCCCCTCATTAGCGATTTTAGAAACTGAAACTAAATTCGTTCTTAATTCAAGAACGTAAAGAGTGTCATTGAGCTCTAACCAAAGACAACCTCTGTCACTGGGCACTGATAAATATACAACACCCTTTTCCTTTACCTCAGCTGACGCCTTACTCTCGGTATTTAACCCTGCACTTGAGGAAGCATACATGGGTTGACAAATCTACTGTGCAATCACTGTCAATAATCCATACCTTCTTTGTTTGTTTAACTTTAGCATAAAAGAAAGAAGACTGTAAAGAAGCATAATGGTCAATAAATCTCCATTGATTTTTACTTTCATAGTCTCCAATTCGTCAACAACGACGGAAGATTTCGCCATATCTATGGTCCCTGACGTCACCGCCGTCGTCTAACTTCTGCAGCATTAACTGATTGAGCAATGTTGCTTTCCTTGCCGGTCACTTCGATATGTAGATTCCTCCTACTTGAGCCTTCGAAGTTTTGCACCCACGGATCTGTTTTAATTCAGATGGCAATACCAAACCGGTCTTAACCTCTCTGTGATTTCTCCGCCATTTGTCGGGAGCATCTGTGGCATCTTGTATCGAGACACTTCCATTTCACTTTCATGAGACTGTTATTTCATTACGCACATGGGCCCATAACCCTTTGAGTTTTAAATTAAATGCTTTATTGAATAAAAGAAAAGTAAAATTCAATATCTTCACTCGGCGCACAGTGTTTCATTTAGGCGCAACTGCTAACATAATTCAATTTACAGGTGGGTCATATACTCATACATATGGACATATACAACAGGTTGTTAAATAATTTTGAAGGTCACCAAAAAATCGATTTTTTGATTTTTTATGTTTTTTTAGGTTTGAGTGTATAAACTAGGCAGAGTTTAAAAAAAATCATTTCTTTTCCATTATATATGATATACCTGTTAATTTGTGAAATCAAAAATGGACGCAGTTTTTTTTCATAATTTTTTTAAATAATGTTTTTTGAAAAACTATTTGCCGCACACTCTTTAGTTGAGTTTACAAAAAGGTCCGAAAGGGTCCGTACTAAACTCAATAGAATAATAATAAATAGATTAATTCCTATATATTATTTGTAAATATATACTTAAAAATTTGGAAGTGCTAGTTATGACGCTTGTCTCCGACAACATAACTCAAATGGTAACAAACTGGATGGTATCGTCTGAACACTCATTTTCAGATCACAGATACATCCAATTCAACCAGAATGATTCTCCTTCTATCCAACCAGCATTCAGCAATTATCGAAAAACTAACTGTCCAAAATACACTTTTAAAAATACTCTCCCGTGGACTATGAAGTCGCCTGCGTAGCATCCACGAATTTGAACATGAAAGTAAAGGATTTCATCCTGGCTCTCAATTATGTAATTGCTGAAAAAGCACAAGAAAAGTGACTGACTATTACTCATATAAGGAATCTCTCAAAATATATAAAAAAAAAACTGAGGAAGGCAAAGCGACAATCCTGGAGGTCATTCTGTGACAATAAGAAACATCCTCTCTACAAGTCCTATGATGCCTAGCTGTGTGAAATGAACCGATGGCTCTTGGACAACCTTAAGCGGTAAATCACTCAACTTTCCAGGTAGCTCCCCATTCACGTCATGTAGCAACCATAATAGGACTACTGCAAACGCGTCTAAAATTTACGGTCTGATTACAAGAGACAAGCTGCTCAGCGCGCTGAATAGCTTCAGATGATAGAAAGTCTGCAGGTCGGGGTGGTATATTAACTGTCGAGCTACAAAGTTCCTCAGATATTAACCTTCTTACACTAGAGAATATCATGGGGAGCTGCGTAGAAATTATACATATTCCCCCGTCATGGAGAGAAGTTAATGTAGATTTCATTCCCAAAGGTAGAAAACGCTCTCATATTATCCCAAAGCACCTCTAGACCTATAAGTCTATCATCTTTCCTTCTGAAAACTCTATATACTGACTGACTGACTGATATCCATATACGAACAAATTTATCCACAACTTTTGTCTACGGGTCAACATGCCTGCTGTAAAGCAAAGTCGGTGGAAACGTCTCTGCATTCACTAAACAGCCACATCGAACGATCCCTACAATATAGAGAGTACACAATGGTCTTTACTGGACATAGAAGGCGCCTTTAACAACGTCAAAACATCTGCAATCACGACTGCGCTGTCAACTCTGAAGGTAGGGGACACACTTGGGGACTTTATCGGTCTTATATTGAATAGCGGATAATCAACTCCAAACTGGGGGGGCTTCTGCTAAACAGCAAGGCAGTGTCCTTTCACTCCTGCTCTGGAGCTTAGTGATTAATAAACTGCTAATATATCTAGAAGTGGGTCTTAGCATGGTGATTGCCTATGCGGGTGACGTTGCTATAACCGTCTCAAGTAAGCATCTTAATACCATTAAATAATTCATTCAGCTAAATCTTAACAGATTAGCCCGTTGGACAGATCGCTGTGGATTGAGAGTAAACCCCCTTAAAACTGATCTTGTCCTCTTTCCCAGGAAATATAAAATTCCAATCATAGACTCTGCCTCAATCAACGGTACCAATCTAGTCTTCTGTGATACATATCTAGGTCTTATTTTTGTCAGCAAACTGAACTGGAAACTTAACATGGAAACTTTATTCTCTTGTAAAAAGGCCATTGGTAACAAATGGGGACTCCAACGTCGCATTACTCACTGGTTACATATTTCGGTTATAAAGCGGATATTAACCTGCGGGGTGGTTGTCCGGTGGACGGGCTACGAAAATGCAGTCAACTACAGAAAATGTTGCAGACTCCAAAAAAAGGCATGTCGGAGTATAAGCGGACTACTACGTATTACTCCCTTCACTGGATATTCTGTTTCACTTAAGACCCCTCGATATTTTCAGCATTAATGCGACTAAACAGTGGACATATAAATTATTTGGCCACGCTAATATTCTTAATACACTAGGAATCCTTCCAGAGAACATCGATTACACATTGCTTTCACAAAGACTTTCACGTAAGTAAGTATGCCCTGTAGCTCTTTCTGGGAGGAAGATGATTTTATGGATGACAAGTCAATCTACTTCTATACAGATGGATCCATGACTAATAGGCGGTGGTGATGCTTTTTAAGACAAGCTCAATCTAAGCCTTTCCTTCGGTTTTCCAAATCATTGTAGCGTGATCCAGGCGGAAATTTTGGCGATTAAAATAGTCCTATCCTTACTGAAGGAACATGTAATATCTGCAACTATCCGCATCGTTTAGGATAGTTAGGCCGCTATCAAGTCCCTGAACTCAGTCCCACTAAATTCTAGAACCGCCCTTGACTACCGATTATCTCTTAGGGAGAAACTATTTTACCGGAAAAGGGCAGTATCGGTGTACCAGTCTCTATGTGCAAACTACAATAATATTAAGGCTGGATGCTAACAAAAAGAACAAACCTTAGGTGGACTGTTGGATCAACACCAAACATATGAGTGTCTGACCAAAGCTAGATCTGAATCGTTCTAAGAGTTTGATCTATCAAAATAGGAAATATCTCAGCGCTATCATAAGTGTCATCACTAGACACTGCCTTATCGACAAGCATACAGGAAGGCTTAGCGTCTTTACAAATGCTTACTGCAGAAGCTGCATGGACGAGGATGAGAAGGAGACAATCCTTCACTTACTCTGTACATGCAGAGCTCTCTCCCAAAGAAGGAAACTCCACTTAGGAGCTTTCTTCTACAATGACTTAATCGATCTAGACAATACATATATACGTTAACAGCCTCCTTCCTATGCATAAGCTTGATTTCAAGTTGTCAGCCAAATTTAATTTATTTTTCTCCCTCTCGCTCTCTCTCTCTCTCATTAGAGAAGTACAGCGCTGTGCAAAATTATAAACTCAAAGCCAAATTTTTGTTTTTCTTGTAATGAGTAATAGACATTTATTATCGGGTTTGTTCCAAAATATTGTCATACGATACCAATTCAAGGATTCCGATTACGATTCGCCATAAAAAAAAAGAATTACACTCTTAAGGAAAACGGTTGTAATAGAAAATGTTAGCTAAAAAGTAAAAATTGACATTCCATAAAACAATATATTTGAATTTTTTGTCTACGTCTCGAATAAAAAGGAGTTCATGTGTGCCGTAAAAAATGGCTACTAGTAGTCCGATGAAAATTTCTCACGCGGATAGGTTTCCGAAATTGAAAAAGAATTATTATCAATTTATGCGCATCTTCAATTAAAACTGGTCGCCGCCTATAGATCGAGAAATATTGTAATTTCAAAAACAACAAGGAATTGTTGGAAGATTGCCTCCATACTGAATAGAATAGAAGAACATGTGATTTACCAAGCCCATCAAAGTCATCAAGAGGAAAGCCAAGAAAATCAATAACTCCGTGCTCGATGTTCACCAAAAACTAATAAATGCTACCGAAAACATAACCACTGAAGATCTTTCTAATGCATTAGCAATAAATTATAATAAGGTTTATGAAAATATGAAAGCTAATGGAACGAAGGCGGTTTCTGTCGCAAGTCCTATGCGAGTCAAAAGAATAAAAGAAAGTATTTCTACTCCACAAAAGGATCTTACCAAGCGTAATAGTGAGAATGCATTGGCTTTGTTTATGGAGTTGGGTCTGTAAAAAGAAAAATATACGATTTTGAGAAAACACAAGTAGATGTACTTCCATTATTATAACATTTGTCAAATAAGAGGCAGTTCCAGGAAATTACGAAATCACGAAAATATCCGGTAGAGTGAAACTTCAAGATATGATGGATCATACTGCAAGGCGGCTTTTAGACAGCAAAAGTGGAAATTATTAATTGCACTTCCAAGAATTGTTACATTACAAAGTATGATGAGCTACAAATGTTCAAATGCTGAACATTGGAGGAACCCTCGTCCATCATCAGTTCACTTTCACCTGCCCATAATGTTCCAATATGCAAAGGAAACTGGAGAACTCATAAAAAGTATAGTCAGCTATATCTAAAGCCAAATAACTAATCTTTAACCTATTAAATATAAAGTTAAGACGAAATAGTTGCCAACCACGAGTTCTTTTTAACTGTTACTAACGGAAGAGTCCTGATTGCAATAACAGATACAAAGTCAACGCGTTCATGTCCCATATGCAAAAGAAGACAAAAAAACTTCAGAAATCATGATGAAACAATTGCTGACGAACATAACATTGAATATGGAATCTCTCCATTAGATCCAAGAATTAAGTGGGCGGAATTTATTTACTGATGAATCTATTGGAGTCAAGGAGGCAGAAAAGAGAAAGAAACAAGAGATTCAAAAGCATTTTCGCAATGAAATTTGGCTCGATATGGATAGACTAAAAGAAGGATTTGGAAATATCAATGAAATAACACTTCGAGGAGATTCTTTCAAGAATCATATACAACAGCTAGTGTAACGGGGGTCGATAAAGTGGTTATAACGAAGCTTGAAGTAATACTTAATGCTTTGAATTGTAGAGAAAAGGTTAACACTGTCAAGTTTTGGGAACATGCCAAGAAAACAGCAGAGATATTAAAGCAAAAATATCCTGAAAAACAACTCACACCTACTCTTCATAGATATCGAAAAACATGTGAGGTTTCAAGGATGCGGCGGAATGAAGGCCTTTTCAACATGCCTGCAGCCTCATCGGACCCACTCAGTTGTTCGTTACGGCATATCAGAACCGAAAAAGATCTCAAAGCACAATACTCCCCAGAACTGAAAAGTTTATTAGACATCAGGGATAGATGTTGACGGAAGTTTCCAAGGATAACCAGATAAGAACGGTATAATTATATCACTTATATAAATTTTAATCAAACAACAACGGTGTGATATATAAAATTGATTGGCCGCCCTGGCTTCGCTGGCAGCGGTCGGTCCAATTTTTGTTGACTCGTTCCAATATGTGCGGCGTTATTCCGCAATAGCGTGTCGAATGTTAGCCTCGCACTCGTCCAAAGTGGTTGTCTTGTTAGCATAGATTAACGAGTGGTGTCAAATCACATAATCTCGGCGGTCAATTGATGAACGCTCGCCGTGAGATGACCCAGTCGCCAAATTTCTCCTTCACAGCTTCAAGCGTTGCGTCGCTTGTATGGCATGTAGCGCCTCTCGTTGAAACCACAGTTCGATATATCGACCACAGAAATTTGCTTAACATCGCTCTATACCTGAGACCATTGACGGTAAGGTGTCTCCTTCCTTATTTCGAAAGAAATAAGCTCCGATGATGCCGCCATGGTATAAACCGCACCAAATAGTCCATCTTTGTGGATGCATTGGCCGAAAACTTACGGATTGTGTTCGCTCCAGTAAGGGCAATTTTGCTTGTTGACATAGCCGCTGAGCTAAAAATGGACCTCCTCCGATAAGATGATTTTTTGGCCAAAACCCGGTTCTCCCGCCAACGTTTCCAGCGTTAAATTAGAGAACTCACGGCATTGTATTTGGTCGTTCGGCTTCAATTATTGCGTCAGCACAATTTTATACGGATGTACTTGTAGGATCAAACCCAAACGCAAAATAACCCGGGCTGACCCTCGGCATTTCTGGGTCTTCTTCGATACTGGCCGCTACAACGGCTATGTTTTCTTCATTTCGCACGAATCTCTGTCTGCTTGGTGGCTTAAGATCCACAAGAGTGTACTCACGCTCAAACCTTTCCATTGTGCGACGAATTGCCCGCACTCTGAAACCATGATGACGATCGATGCGAATTACAACTGAGCCGGAATTTCGATAATATTTTTTAATAATTTCCGCACGTTCGGCAAGCGTAAAACGATGCACGATGAAATGGCAAACCTTACTGAATATTTTGACAGCCGGATTGGTAACTTTGACAGCTGCTGAAACATAACATTTGGGAAAACTATCATTGCTATCTGGTCACCCTTTATTTAAATTTTTTCTACGTTTACTTTTTTCTCCATTGTTTCACTTGTGTTTCTGCCCCTTCTTTAAAACGAAAGGCAGCAATTTATCTGCATTCTAGTTATCCTATAAAATTTGAAGAGTCATACTCTCATCAACCCGAACACTATTTTTTTACATATTCGAATCAAAGGAAATAAATTGATTAAAATGGTAGATACGAGTATATTATACTATACGTTATAAAGTTCTGTATTCCACTAAAATCCGTTCATTTCGAAACATATGAGTTTTTTCACTACTCTTTGAAAGCAAACATCAACCTGTTGATTAAGTGCTCCTGCTTGCGGGTACTCGTATGCAGGTTTTACTAAATAAAAATCTTAACTGTCTACAATTCTATGTTTTTATTCGCATTGTCGTATAACCATTAGCAGGACTAAAAAACAGTATAACAGTTAAAACTATGCACACTACCCCAATGCTCACGGCGCATGTCCTCACCCCTCTCAGAAATGGTCGAAAATCCCAACTCTTATCATTGTTATCAGCACATGTTCTAACAGTATCACACTGCAAAACATTGGCCTTGCCCTGATTTTTTATACTTCTAACAAATCTACATTAAGTAGTATTGCCTAATGGGCCTCTATAATCGTATACCCAATTTCAGGCTGTGAGAAATCTAAAAGGATAAGTATCATTCATTTCCTTCGTTCCTATGTAATTATTAAACTCAATTTGTACCCGTCTCCAGCTAAATTCATCGCATACACATTGTTAGGGCTGCGTAACATTGGCTTTATCCTTACAGCATACTCGTAGTGTGTAAATATTCTGTTGGGTGGTGACAATTTTTATTTTTTGGCTTTAGGCACTGCTGTTTGGGGAGGTTGAAAATCATTTACCGAAGCATCTGTACCATATTAAAGGGAGGTCATCGATCAAAGTTTGCTTTATTACACTATCAAACGATGGCAATTTGGGATAGTCAAGTTAATAGTGAAGGAGCCAAATCGAAACGAATTAACTTATTGCTCTCTGAAGCGAATTAACCGACGACGGGATATACGAGTAGATAATTTCATATACTCGCACATCGTAAGAACTGATGTTGAAAAATGTGCTCATAGGGTAACCCACATCAACTGTTTTACTTCTAATTTATTTCGAGGTTCTTGTGTTTTTGCTCCAGATCTTGCGGCAGAATTTGTTAATATTGTAAAGAGAATTTATCCAGAAAATTGTAGTTTGGTAGGATGTTGTTTGAAATTCAAAACTGTTCGTAATATTTACGCACTCGTATACGTATAAGGAATATCTCAGGGAACTAGCTCTTTACTGGCTGGCTCTACAATGTAATTCAGGAAACCCCAAGCTTATTTTGTGTTCTTGTTTTCTTTTTTTTTTCATTGTGCAGCTGATGAAACTCTGCACAGAATAATGATTCGTGGAGTTGTTGGCCAACATGTTTTTTTTTTCTACTACTTTTGTGTGCAAGCCCCTGGGCCACATTAAGAAGTTTGGATACTCGTACATTAAGTATGCCGTATGTGTTTGGTACAACTCTGAAATACGTGGTTTCTATTCTGCTTTGTATGTTTTCATTCGGGAGTCTGTTTCAGTTTGCGAGGTTTTTATTTAATGTTATTTTCATTCATTTTTCTCGCATTCAATGTTAGAAAAACTTTGTCAATTTGAAACAAAAAATACCGAATACTAGAGAAACTGACCGGAATATAGTATGGAGTAGCAAAACGCAATAGCATTGAAATTCTACAATTTAATCATAAAATTTAAATATGAAACATATATTTTTATATATAATTTATAAGGCGGGTATTACGGTTAAAAGTTTAAAGGGGCGGAATGCTACTGGCAATTTATATGGACTACTGTACTCCAATATTGGGCGGATAAATGACTTATATAGGGTTATCCAATTCGTGATCCGGTTTGACAACCCTGTTACAATAACATACTCGTACGTCAAATGGAAAGTCTGTATATGTTTAGTTTAAGGTTTGTCATTTTACAATATGGATCCGCTGAGTGTCCATTGTGGAAACTTACAATACAACAAAAATAGTGATTCTGTAGTAGGTACGTTTCGCGCATTACGAGTAAATTATGGTCGACATGTTCGTCCATCTGAGC
Source organism: Volucella bombylans (assembly GCA_949129095.1). Taxonomy (NCBI): domain Eukaryota; kingdom Metazoa; phylum Arthropoda; class Insecta; order Diptera; family Syrphidae; genus Volucella; species Volucella bombylans. The sequence continues at coordinate 21,962,007 of OX422144.1, forward strand.
GTATCATAGGCAAAACTGTAAAAAAGAATTCGGAGAGACTAGCTCTGTTACAGAAAATATGATTGCCGTTAGTGAAAGTGTTGAAGAAGATCAAAATCTATCGATTTCACGGCGAGCACAGTACTTGGGCTTGTCTTACGGCAGATTATGGCGTATTTGAAGCCAGCTGACCACGGAATGCGTAGAACATTCGCCGATTTGGTGCTTTTCACACAACATTATCTTCAGAGATGGGGTTCATTTTTCATTCGGTGGATACGTTAACAAACCAAATTGTCATATAAGGGGACTTGAAAATCCACATGTAGCTTTCAAATGACTATTGCATCCACAATAAGTCACTGTATGGTGTGCAATTTGGTCTAGTGATGTCATTGATCCATACTTCTTCGAAAATGAGGAAGGTGTAACCGTCACCGTCAGTTCTCATCGCTATAGCCAAATGTCAACCGAAATTTTTTTTACCTCAAATCGTAGATATGGATGTGGAAGACATATGGTTTCATCATATCACACTTATCGCTTTATGGCAAGAAAAATTTCCAAGACAAGTTATTTCCCAATTTGGTGATGTGAACTGGCCACATTTCTTTTTGTGGGGCTATTTAAAAGATCGTGTTTATACACACACGCTTTGAAAACGAATATTCGTCAAGTTATGGACGAATTATTGCCAGATATGTATCGAAAAGTCATCTAAAACTACCTTGTCAGAATCAAGTCCCACAAAAACTGCCGTATAGGATATTTGAGTGAATTTATATTCCATTCATAATGGAAGGATCCAAACAATATACTGAAGTAAACATTTGATCGAAATCTAAATCGTAAATGCGTTTTATTTAAATTCGGAACCACAAAATGGATGACCCTGTATATTGTGGCCAAATCAGAGGAGTTAAAGTATTTCTAACATCGCTTGAAGAAATCTAGACTTTTCGGTGGGTTTTTGCCGACATCGAATATGTGGTCGTTGACATACATACCAAGAATGGTATCTTTCGATGATGCAAGTGACATTTCTGGATAATGGCTGGGTATTTAAGTTTCGTCCTAACGACAGCAGACCGCATTAAGGTTTGAAAGCATTCAATTCTGCTGTATTAGTGGTTTCCCAATTAGTTATGCTGTTAATATCAGAATTTAATGACTTTAACATTCGTTGCCGTTCCCGTTCTACACTAGAAAAACAGGGGCGTGAGTCCGGCAAGGAATATGAAAAGCAGTACTGGCTTTAGCAAAAGAATATATTGGATCCCTTGAACCATGGCATGCTGTTTTATAGTTCCAGCATCTTATCACCATTTCAGCCAGAAATTGGTACAAATGCAACAGCAGCTAGACTCTAACCAATCTTCTTAATGCAGAAGGAGACTTCCTTTTCCATTTCCTCGTAACGTGCTTCACTGTGTGGTGGCTCGGACGAATACATCTTGTTAACACCGACAATCAATTGCTTGACACCCAAAGTGAAGGCGAGTAGGACGTGTTTACGGGTCTGACTGTTTTTTGAGATACCAGCTTCGAATTCACCAGTACCAGTGGTAACAATCAATAGAGCACAAATGGCTTGTCATGTACTAGTGATCACGTTCTTGATGAAATCACGATATCCGGGAGCATCAATAATGGTCACATAGTACTTAGAAGTTTCGAATTTCCTCTAGGCAATATCAATTGTGATACCACGTTGACGTTCAGCCTTCAAGTTGTTCAATACCTAGGCGTACTTAAAGGATCACGCACTTGTAGATCAAATGACCAGTAGTAGTCGATTTACCAGCACGACGTGTCCAATGACGACGATGTTAATATGAATCTTCCCCTTACACATTTTAGTAGTAGTTAATTAAAATAAACCGAACAAAGTGCTTTGTGTTCCTCCTACCCCTTGATTCGATGATGTAGCCCGTATTTTGACCATTCTGTTTAGATTCACCATGGGTGGATGACCTGTTGGAACTACTCGACGACTGACCAGATATCAACAGAAAGAAGGTGAAAAGTTTCTCTAGTGCAGCAGTAGGGAAAGTTGTTAACGGACTGCTGACACACAAATAGTCTGAACTTCTATTTTTCCGCGTGTCAAACAATCCATCTCTTTGCCTAGTGTTACATACTATACTGCTACACCATATATTAGTTTACTCGTAAGATTGATGACCGAAATATAAATCGAATGGCTAATTTGAAGATAAACGAGTAGTCCCTATTTTTTTAAGTAAAATCTCTAAATGTAGAGCGATCCAGCATCCCCTTACTGAAGGAGACTGAAACAGTCTGACAACCCGTAGAATGGACGATCATAACTTTAAAAAGATAGTGTAAGAATCCAGTAAATAAATCCAGTAAGAACTGCACCCCTACCTTCTCTGCTTTGACATAATGGATTTGTTGTTTTTTTTTTGTTATAATTAGCGCACGCTGAAGGGATTTGTGTATCCTTAAAATGTTTGAACTCATATAACTAATTATAACGACCAGGAAATAGAAAGCTCGGAAGCGGAGCTCCCCATAAGCGAGTTGTACAGCTTAGGAACGAATCACGTTATTTTAGAGTACGTTCGAAAGTGGGCTTGAAGTTATACTGATGAGCATTCGTAGCGAGACGGGTGTTACTGTTTAAGGAGCTGAATGCTACGGGCGATTTCTATGGAGCACATATGGTGGAAATAGCGATAAAACCGAATAAGACAGGAGATATTACGCCGGTATTCGAGGGTCTCCATTGCCTGAGTGACATTAGTATCACGTATGAGTATTATTGCACGGTTTTGAATCTTATCTATCAGGTGCAGAGATGTTTTGTGAGCAGATGTGGGCATTGGACTCGAATTTTGTGTGAATGAATGCCTGCCTTATTTGAGTGTATTGTTGAAAATTTTCAATTAATCTGGTATCCAATCATGTCAAAGTAGCCGGAATGCTTGTTGCTTTTTTATTGGGTGCAGTTTAGGATAAAGCTTTTGTATGTTTATTTCTTGTATCTGAAATGTTAGTTCTTTTTGTTTCATCGGTCTACTTATATATCGGCCGAGTGAGTTTTGTTTTGCCTTGTAACTTCGGACGGCGTTTCAACCATGGTTGTTTCAATCTGAATGTGGTAGCGTTAATTAAATAAAGCACAAACGAATCAGAATCATTTAACAGTTAGAGTATAGACTACTGCATTATATTTCAAATAGAAGTTACGACAGAAGCAAAACCTGACGCTAACTATCTAAATAGATAGTAACACTTAGCTACTATTGGAGTTTTGTAGAAACATCGTCTGGAAAAATTGGTCAAAAGAAACTGATATCAATTTGGAGAAGAACATAAACCGCAAGATTGAAGGGCTAGAGAATTTCGTTCAGTAATTTGTGCAGAAGCACTAGATATAGAAAAAGTAGGATCGATGACGTATTTTTAACAGTCTTAACAATTTTTTTAGCAATATTTCTACAGCACCACAAATTGACTTTTAGTAGCTGATGTTGAGCAAGACATATTTTTGGCATTAAACTGTCAGACCACATTATGCATTTAACTAAAAGAATTAGAGGCTGCTCCTTAATAGCCCTATTGAATTATAGAATCATACTATTACTACATAAAACCATAACTACCAAAGAACCAGACTATTTATTTTAAATCATAAAATTTACAAGTATTAAGTATCTTCTTCCTAGTCGGAATTTCTCTATCCATACGGTTTATTTATGGAATTGTCTACCAGTGAATATCAAACGATCTAGCAACACATTTACAAATGCAGTTTTTAAATACTTTGCACAAACTTACTGATGCAGATACCTATGCCTTTATGTCCTTTTCTCTGTCTCTTTTCCTAAACTGTCTTAGTTGTTTTTCATATACCCCACTAACTTTTTCTTCTTCTTTTTTTATTTTTTTTTATTTTTCGATACAAATTTCCTATCGTATTTCACATACTTTTAATTTTCTTTGTAATTGATTTTTGCCCAACTTGCACCATCTAAATGTACAACATCTGGCTCAATCTAGCCTAAGCAACTCGTGTGTTATTTTCAGACCCCAATTATAAGTATCATATTCAAAACGGGTAAATAATTCTATGATCGAGGGAAGGACTTTAATGTGTACTAAAAGTTTATTGAGAAGGCTTTCTATTCAAGACTGATCTTACTAGAAATCATCTGATAATACACAGTGATCCCACGGGGATGTCGAAGCTCTTTATATTTAAATCGCCTGCTGTATTTATTTAATTATGCATGCATTAGATTCTATTCAACTAGTTGAGTTCTGAATTAATAATACGGGACAGACTAAATCATGTTCCCTTTTCCTCCAAAAAAACAGCTCTTATAGTAAAAAAAGACACCCGCAGTTCAACTCGACCTAAAAACCTGTCCCTACCTACTGTCAGAATTAAAGCCACATTAAATCAAATTCAAGATAGCAACAATTGCTGTTTTGTGGGATAATTCGTATGCACACAGCTCTAAATCAAATAAATCAAATTAAGGTACTAAATGATGTTTGTAATATAATAGTGATGTATGCACGCGTATACTCGTACATAGATAAAATATTAAAATTAGGAACTAAACAGCTGCGTTTCCCGATATGGTTTTCTATTTTTAATAGCCTGTTCATTATTACAAACGTAAACGTCACTGACAAAATTGTAATCCCGGAATAAGTCCAGAAATAAGTCTCAAAGTTGATTTTCCCAAATAAATGTCAGTAGAGCTTATATTCTTCCGACAATTTGAATAATCTACAAAAAACTTACACCGCAACCAACCACCCAGACAACGAATGTTGCATGCACTTCAACCATTAGACAAAAGTTTACGTCAGCAGTAATATACATGAAAAAGGAATTGGAAAACCCTGCAACTGTGGTCGACAATTCTTTTTATTATTAACTTCCTGGTTTTAGAAATGTTATTTGATTTTGTTCTTTTTTTTTTTTTCTACACATGCACAAGCATTTTTTTTTTTTAGGGGAAATTGTACAATTTATCGCATCTTATCTGAGCTTCGCGAATAGGATTTGACTACACTTCGGTACTTTGCAAAATTTATAGGACCCAGGGACTGTGGAGGTCAATTATTATACTGCTCATACTTCTCGAAGAGCTACAAGTGTTTTTGAACTGCAAATGAAAAAAACAACATATGCCTAACCACAGGAGTGGTTTTCAAATTACTCATGGAACGACAGCGTAAAAGTGGTCTGTGCTATGATATTGAAGTAATGATGTTGTAGGCTCACAACGTTAACGATATAAACGATAATGAACGTTAAAAAACCGACTGTAGTTCACTCCAAAATCATGCTTTTTATTACGTCTGCAGGTGTTGTTTTCACTTTCATATTCTTGTTGCAAAAAGATTTTGTTAAATTCCGACAATTGCTGTCAATATCATTCTCAAATTTCAAATACGTAATACTAAAAAAGTTGTTTGACAAATTGAATTGTTATTAGTAACGTACAGGCTGGGAATTGAAGCTTCAGAAAGTGTCTTCTTAAAACAAAGAAATTGCAATATCAATGACTTATTGGGGCGATTCATACAAAAACAAGATACAACCTTTGTTGGTACCCGAAAATATTTGCACAGAATTATATATTGTATCCAGAAAAGAATAAAATTAGGAATCTTTCTTCTTACCTCGGATAATTTTGAAAATATAATATGCAGGAAATCAAACGTATCATCTCAAACCAGCTTTGATAAAATTAACTTTCCTGAATGAATATTGGGACAGTGTTTATGTTTAAAGAAATACCTCCATAGCATACCATATACAAGTAGTACTCGTATATTTCTTAGTATTATGAAAAATTACATAAGCGCATCTACTTGCACTATAACAAACAAAAATCGGAGTGTGGCCTTAAGCCTTGGATAACTCGTACCCTTATCAAAAAAATAAATATCAGAAACAAGTTAAGAAAAAAATGTTGGAAAAGTCCTTTAAATAGCAAAAGTGAGAAAGGAAGTTAAAAAAGCTCGAAATGACTATTTTCGTTCAAAAATACAAGCGGCAAGTGGGAATCTTAAGAAAGAGTGGTATTTTAAGTTGAAAATTGTGTACTAGCGCAGATCCCATTGTACTTAAAAATGGAAGTATTAGCATTTCAAATCCTTTGGAAATAGCTGAGTTCAGCAATTACATTGCTTCCATTGGACAAACTTCTTTTCCAAGTAATTCGCAAATTTCGTGTGACTGTTGCCCTAAAGCTGGCTCTCAAAACAACTTCATGTTTAAGTTCACTACGAGATTTGAATTACTAAAACTATTAATTCCCTTCCTAATTCCAATTCACATGGAAATGATAAAATGTCGAATTTGGTACTCAGGTACATTGGACCCAACTTAGTAGATATTTGAACTTACCTTTTTAATTTTAGTACTATGTCTGGTATCTTTCCATCTGAACTTAAATGCGCTGTAGTGATTCCGTTATTTAAAAAGGGCAGTAGGATAGATAAATCAAACTACAGACCAATTTCTTTACTGCCTTCAATTTCAAAAGTTTTTGAGAAAATAATTAAAACGAGAATATTGACTTATCTCAATCATTATAAATTGTTTAGTCCTATGCAATTTGGTTTCAGAACTGGCCTCTCCACTGAGGATGCTCTATTGGACTTTTGCTCCTTCTTACATAAGGAACTAGATAAAAAACATTTTTGTGCTGGCCTTTTTGTGGATATAACTAAGGCGTTTGACATGGTTGATCACGTCATACTATTAGATAAACTATATAAGGTCGGATTCAGAGGATTCATATACAATTGGTTTGAGTCTTATCATAAAGATAGAATGCAATATGTAAAAATTGGAAGCAATATAATCAGTTCAAAAACCTATAACCTGGAGGTATCCCACGGTTCTGTACTTGGCCCAATTTTATTCCTAATTTACATAAATTCCTTACTTTCTCTCCCATTCATAGGTAAAGTTACAGCTTTTGCCGACGATCTTGGAGTTGCATATTGTTCAGCCAGTCCGCTAGATCTAATCGATGATTTAAACCATGATGTTTTCCTACTGAGATGCTAGTTTGCTAATCACAAACTTATTGTTAGTAGCAAAACTAAGTTAATGTTTATCAGTCTTACTGAGCTAGAGTACCCCGACTTAGACATAATATTTCATTCTCAAATCTGCTTGGCTTCCTATACAGCCAATGCATAATCCGAGATGGTCAAACCTTCAACAAGAATACTAACTGCAGTATTGATTGTTTCAAAATTGAAGGTCTAGATAATTTCAAGTATCTTGGTGTTACAATAGATCAAAACTTGAACTGGTCCAAGCACGTTTCTGCCTTGGAAAATTATCTTCTTTCTCCTACTCGTTACCTTTTCTGCCTTAGAAAGTATTGCTCTCTTAACACGTTGAAAGGGGTTTATTATGGTGTATTCCAATCAAGATTGCAATATGGGCTTTGTAGTTGGGGTAGCGCTTATATTATTAATGCAGCAATTAACTGTCTCTCAAAAATCTGCAATTCGTAGTGTTTGTGGTTTTTACCGTTATACACACACAATGGACCTTTTCAAGGCCTTGAATATTCGTCCTTTGCATGATTTATTCTAATTTAAAGTCCTTAAGGTCTTTTTCATGAGAGGCGGGTATCTGGAGAGTCCAATTTCTGACTTTCGCGGCTTAAGCAGCCATTCAAACTTTGTTGTAAAAGTCCCTGCTTTTTGCACTACAAATTACAGAGGCTTTTATTCCATTGTTTCATGCAAACTATTTAACACTTTGCTCTTAGAAATTCGATCCATAAGAAATTTGTCCGAATTTATTAAAGTAGTTATAGTAAATCATGGCTTCTCAGTTTTAATCATCATGAAATCGAAACTCTGCTAAGTTATTCTATTTAAAATATAGTAAAGTAAATAAATAAAAATGATTTGCTCATTTGCTCAACTATGTATTTCCATTTCTGCCATTTACATTCGATTTTTTGTGTATCCGCTTTTAATTTGTTAAAGATTTTTTTTTTCTTCTTTCCTCTTTTTCTTGAATTGAACTTCTGTTTTTATACCTTTTGTACACCCAACTTTCTATTTTTCGTAAATAAAGGTGTCACTAACTATTCTATATGTATCAAATGCATGTAAAATGGACAGCGATCTTGGAATGTGTACGTGCAATATTCGAACACTTAACAGACCCTGTTTAGCCGAACGACTAGAGGAGATTCTCCATCAGAAGCAGATGGCAAAAACAGTCTTGAGTTTCAAGCATGTAACGAAAGCCTGACGATGATTCGCATCAAGGTTAAATGCGCCAATATATCCGTACATTGCTCCTACCAGCTCCTCGATGAAACCCACGAGCACTGCCCTAAATATGACGTGAAAATCGTCCGCTAATATAGTCGAAAAGTACAGAATCCTCGACATCACCTACGGGAGCATCAAAGGCTTATTGATTTTGTAGCGGGGCGTAATGTAACTTTTTAAACTCAGAGGGGCTGTAAAGTCCGATAAGAAACCTCCAAGGCTGGGAAAGTAAATCTCATATGTGCTGAGAATCTGGAAAGATTATTTCCACTGACTTTAACATTATTTGATACTAATAAAGGGATCCCTTGAACTGCGAAAACTACAAAGGAATAAATTTCTCCAATATCCCCCATTTAAATACGCCAATATTATGTGAACGCCTAAGACCCTTTGTATTGGGTTATACCACATGAAATGTCCGATTTTCGCTCAATCGGAAATAAGAAGTTCTCGAGTGAACATCTGCGCCAGAGCGTTAAATATTTTTTTTATAAAATACAGTGGTACGTTTGCTTGACGTGTTAGAATTTTAGGGTTAGCTAAAAGTACTGTTACTTTTTTTTCTATGAATTATTTACCATGCTGTCGGCAGTTCAAATTCGAACCCTCTTCCTTTACAAACGACGATGTTTTAAGAGCAACGGTGGATGCGGACCCAACGAAATCGGTGTGGGAGATTGCCACAAAGCATGGGATTATCCCCAATGACAATAAGTCGACACCTCTCTCTCATAGGAAAGGTAAAGAAACTCGATAAGTGGGTACCCAATGAACTGAACGAATCCCAAAAACTACGGCGCCTGGAAATCTATGCATTACTTACATTAAGAAACCAAACTGAACCGTTTTGTCACCTGTGATGAAAAGTGGATATTGTATGCTAATCGTAATAAATGTGGGCAGTGGTTGGATGCAGAAGAAAAACCAAAACACATCCCCAAGCCCGATCTTCACCCAAAAAAGTTTATGGTGACAATTTGGTATACATTGAAATAACCAATCCACTTTTCATTTCTTCAACCAGGAGAAACGATAAACGTTATCAAATATTGTGAGTAAATCGACATATTGTATGCCAAATTGACTGAAAAGCAACCTGCGTTGGTCAATAGGCATGGTCCGATCCTTTTGCATGACTATTCTAGACCCCATACCTCACAAGTAACGGTGCAAAAACTGCTGCAGTTGGGGTTTGAAATTCTTCTGCATCCACCGTACTTTCCTGATATTTCGCCAACGTATTACCATCTTTTCCGCAATCTGGATTCATTTTGCCCGCAGAAAGTCCTCCGAAACCGAGCAGAGGACATACAAGCCTTTGAACATTTCATTGCCTAAAAAAGTCAGCACTTCTACGAAAAAGGAATATTTGACCTTGTATCAAGTTGGAGGAATGTCATAGATGCCAACGGATCCTATTTTAATTAATAAAATTTACGGAAAAATAAATTTTTACTATAAAATAGGACATTTCATGTGGTACAACCCAATAAACAATCTGATCGGCCCCTTTCGGTGTGGCTTAAGGCCACTCAAGTCTACCATAGATCAATTTTTATACTCGTACTACGCTAGAACTTGGAAAAAAGCAAGAGTTCCAAATCGATACCTGATACCCATTCAACGGGCGATGCGTTCTCATGTGTTTTTTCAACATGGTTCCTGAAAGTTTTGTGCGAAAGTTTCTTCTGTTACTCGCATACGCATACGACATAATGACAAGAACACACGGACCTGTAAATAGGGCATTTGGAACTATTGAAGAAGAGGCTGTAAAGATGTTTTTAGCGGTCAATGAAGGGAAAACAAAGTATATGCATAGAGGGACGACTCCTAAGACAAAACGTCACCGCAGGCAGCTCTGATATATTTCTTCAAATCGCGTTCCGACGCCGATTTCTTCAACTAACAGTCTGCCCAAATAAATTTCTCTATCTTTGCCAATATTTAAACCGAATGGACTACACACTCATTTCCGATCTCAAAAGATTCTTTCAGTTCGTCAATACTGAAAGTGAATTGGATAACTATTCATCATCTCTTGATAAGTCACCGGGCGATCCCTAAATTATTGCAAATGACTTCGCAAATAATTGCTCAGAAACAACTTTGAAAACAGTGTGTATAACTTTAGACCAAGTAAAGATAATATAATAAACCTCAAAGATAATTATTCTGCTGGACCTGGTGATATACTCCCATTACTCGTATTTTGCGCTTTCCATCTTTGAGATTTCTATCACCCAGGGATTATTTTCCTCAAACTGGAAAGGTCTTTTATTATTCTCTTACATAAAAAAGAGTGCAAAGACGATATTTCTAACTACTCGTATCGATCAATTGTTACACTGTCCTACATACGTAAGCTTTTTGAGAAAATTATTTATGACATAACACTTTTCCATTGTAAATCTATTGTTTCCCAAAACCAGCACGGATTTCTCAAAAGTAAGATCTACTCGTATTATACAACCACCAAATTAACGGGATTCGTATTAAGCACTTTACGTGCACTAGAATGTGGATTTGCTGCGTGCGCGTCCCTTCGTTGCTCTAGAATTCAGGTTAATAAGTTTGAGACGGTCTCGATAGGGAGGAAAGATTAGATGATCCAAGGTAGACCCCGAAGAGCAAATCGAAGAAAACGATGCTGGATGCTCTCAATTCGGGATACATGAACTCGTTGAAAGGGACACCACGCTTCGCTAGCGCACTCGATAGGGGGAGAACGTAAGTGATGTATAGTGATCTGGTTACGTACGGGTTGCAGAATTCTTTGGACCATACGCGTATTTTAACGAAGCCAAGTGATGAGTTTGCTTTAGAAATTATTTCATAAATATGCGAGCGGAAATTATGCTCCCTGCCGCATAATATGTCAAGGTTGTGGATAGACTGAACAAGAGATATAGGTTGGCCTTGGAGAAGGTAAATTCGAGGAACAGACTTGTTGCACTTACGTGAGAAGGTTGACATTAAGTGACATTGAGTTCTAAGCAGTTCTTCATGCACCAGGTGGAAAAACTATTTAGATTCAGGAGGCTGGAGTCATGTTGTGAGGAAATGGGTTTAAAAAATTTGGTATCGACAGCATAGAGAGAAGGTGCTGAGTGTTGAATGACCTTTTACAGATCGTTAATGGTTGGGATGAAGAGGAGTAGACCTAGGCGACTACTTTGAGGAACTCCTGAAGTGGCCAGGATAGGACAGACCTAACACGAATACAATAAAAACGATTATCCAGGTAAGAATATATTCATTTTAGCAAAATGGGTTCAAAGCGCAGGACGGACAATTTGTACAGGATTAGTTTATGGCATATCTTGTTAAAAGCCTTCCTGAAATCAGTTGGTTATAACGTAAACTTCTTTACCACTTTCTAAGGCTGAGAGAACAGAGAACACGAATTCGACGAGGTTAGTGATAGTTGATCTACCTTTAAGAAAACCGTTTTGATTAGGGGAAAGCTTGAGGCTGCGTACAAAATGCTATCGAGGAGTTTGGGTATATGTGAAAGTTTAGTTATGGGGCGATAATTAGTGACTTCGCTCTTTAATCCCTTTTGGTATATCGGTGTTATGAAAGAAGACTTCCATATCTGTGGAAATTCACCTTGAGAGAGCGATATCTGGAAGAGATTTGAAAGGAAGTGGGAAGGTATGGAGGAACACTTTTTAAGTAATATGGATAGAAGGCCGTCTGGGCCGGGTAAGTATGCATCTTTAAGTTGTTGTAATTTATTTTCTATTATTGTATGATCAAAACTTTGAGAAATTGAGGGGCCAATGGGTAAGTTAAGTAGGTATTTGAAATAAGAGGGATCCGGTACGAAGGAATTATCGGCAAAAGATTGCTTAAAAAAGTAGCAAAAAAGTTGGCTATGGTATGCGGATCAGGTTGATGAAATGTTTTGGTATGAGAGGGATGGATGAAAACCGTTAGATTTTTTTTGTAGTTAACGAATTAGTAGAAAAACTTAGGATCGTTTATAAACCTTGATTGCGAGAACGGCTCCAGTAGCCAAGATAGTTGGAATAGTCAGCAAAAAAATTGAATCGAAGGAAAACTGCCCATAATTTGTTTCTCTTGCTACGTAAAGAGCGATGTTTACGATTATACCACGGGGGGCTCGTAGAAAGAGTTTTATTGTGCGAAAAGGGAACACAGAGAAAAATAAAATTTAATAATTCTGTTGTAGATAATTCTAATTGTTGAAGATAGAGAGAGCATCATTAATGGACATATTGGCGAAATTAAAAGAATACTTACGAGTATTTTTGCGGAAATTTGCTTTATGAAAGTTGCAAGAGGAGGCAGCTGCAGATGCGGGGGGCCGGATAGGAGAGGGGTGGAAAGGAGAAAGAAGAAGTGGTGGCTGAAAGTTATCAATGGACGATAGTGAAAGGGGACGGAGCGAGACAGAGGAGTTTATGGGGTTAGTGGTGTAAATGAGGTCTAGTTGCCTATCCATATAGTTGGAGACCCCACTAACTTGTCACAAGCTAGAGTCTGTAAGCTAATACAAGAAGAGACATTCTTTACTCAAGTTAGGGTTTGCGATAAAAAAAGGTTCATCATCTGATTGAGTCCAGTGCAGCTGAGATAGATTGAAATCGCCGAATACGATGATATAATCTAGAGGATCAGAGGAGTTAATTATTAGATCAATTGCATCAATAGCGAGTTGGGAGGATTCGATAAGTTGCGCCCGGTAGGATGTAAAAACACATAACGTACAGGAACCTGCAGGGGAGTGTTATCTTTATTAAACCGTAGCCAAACTTAGAAGAAGTAGAAACAGCGATTGGAGAAGAGTTTAGGTCATTGTGGACAGCTAGTAGGACACCTCGACAAGAAGAATTATCTTTTGGACTAATAAAAAATAATAAATGGACTAATAATAACATTGAAACTAGGGGGGAATAATTCCTGATTCTTTATATCGGGAATTAGATTAGTTTCAGTCAGAGCGTATACCTCAAATAGGAGAGCGTGAGATTGGCGCAATACAGCACGGATTTTAGATCGCAGTCCTCTTACGTTTTGATAGTAGAAGGTAAGAGGAATGCTATTTCGAGAGAGCGTAGAAGCGGATGGTTGAAACACTGGCAATGGTAGCACGTTAGGAACGAGTAAATTTGCCGTTGTCAGCTCTGCTTCATTAAAGATGTGAGATCCTGTTTGAGTGCACAAAGGTAGCGAAAGAAGCTAGGTCGTCTGAGACTTTTTGGGGGACATATTGAAAATCTCGTAGAACTTGTAATATAAGTTCTTCAGACTTGTAAGGTCAGTAGGGAGGCCTTCCTGCTGCACGGAGATCATGACGCTTGTTTTAGTTTTTCCCTCGTAACAAACCGAGACGGATTTGTCATGCAAATACGCTAGAAGGAGACTTATATTCTCGTACGTCTTTTTTTCTCTAAGCCTAGAAAGTGCATAACGACATTCTGATGTGTCAAAAGTTTGTTTGAGTTATTTTAACTGTGGGAGGCAGAAGGGGGTCAAAAATTGGGTTAGTAAACGAAGATGTTGAAGACGAAGAGGTAAATGAAGGGGCATTAGACACATTTTCAGATGAGGGATTTATAATATGGGATCTAACGAAATTGGGATATTTAGCTCCGGTTTTAAGATCGAAATTTGGGAAAGAATTGCTAGTGGGGTCATGTGCAGAAGGGTTTGATATTTCAGAGGAGATAGGGTGAGCGGTTGGGGTTAATTTGAAAGAGGCGTTTGCGAAGAATTTCCTGATCCCAAGAAATATTAGCATTTTGGGGTGCACCTTTGATGAAAAATGTAATCATATCAGTTTAAATTTTATCCAGCCTACGCCTCCATTTTTTTCAGTTCAGTTTAAATGCATTTTTATTTTTTCAACTTAAATTACTCTTAAATGCTAAACAAAAAAATGCTTAAAAATTAGCTTAAATAACTTACAAATAATCTTATTCTAACTTACTGGCCCCATCCGGGCACTCTAAGTTAAACCTGACACTTAAACTATGTCTTTCGACGAATCTTACTGTCTAATTTTATTTTATTTTTACATTTATTAATACTAAAACTAAGAAAATAAATTTTAATCAAAAAAATTTAGTATCTGGACTTCCTACGCCTCCATTAGGAAGGTGTCCATGTTGTTACAAAAGGTTTGATGAGCTTATGTGGGGCGGCGACGGGAGGAGTTGACGGTGGAACAGTTTCGATCTCTTGGATTGAAGGAGCAGCGGGAGAATTTGCAGATTTAATCAATCGTGGTAAACGAGGAGGTGGTGGTGGAAGTGGATCCACTTCGGTTTCCAATGGAAATGAAGTTGATGTGACTGCCACCGCGTTCAGCAAAGCATTTGATAGAGTTTCCTATGATATAATCCTTCTAAAACTAAAGTCTCTTGGTTTCCAAATAAGCTTTATAACGTGGGTTTAATCCTAATTAAATGAACGACATTATATTTAGTTCCAGGATTTCTGACCTAATTAAGGCCAATTCTGGCGTCCCTGAAGGTAGCCACCTTGGTCCTTTACTGTTTATTCTAGCTATTAAGAATGTTGTATCATTGAAAATTCATACATAATATCTGTTTATGCAGATGATATCGACTCATCATATCATCTTCCTCAGACTGTCAACCACTGCAGGAAGATCTAGAAGAATTTCCTTGAGCTTAACTTCAATAGGTGTCAAACTATTACTTATACCCGTAAGTGCCCTCCTACTTTCTGATCTTTAACGTGCATGTTCTCTTAGTGAATGAGTTGCGTGATTTAGGAGTTATCTGTGATAAGGAACTCAACTTCCGTTCCTAACTCTGCCCTTGTCTTCATCAAGCGCTGGTCTAAGGAGTTTTAAAAGCCTTATGTTACCAAATCTCTATACATAAGCTTTGTTAGGTCTGTTCATGGATATGCATCGGCTGAACACTTTAAATTGACAATTCTTTCTATTCTTTCTATACGCCGAAATGTTGCCGATATTCCCTTTAGTCATTAGATATTGATTTTCCTTCTTTACTGGGTTTCCGCCCAATTATCAAGGCTCCTTCCATCAATGAGGTTGCCTAATAAAAAAACGGGGCAGAGCAAAGTACTGGTCTTATCGTAACGCTTTTCTGAACTTAACGCCTCTAAAGGTTGCTACAATTTGACAGTTTCCAATCTGCCAGTCATAGGTCCTGCGGTATTAATTCCCGGTGCCATAGGAGCCCGGTACCCCCGGATCTCGGCTCCCTTGTGGGAGGGTCATGGCTGTGGTTTGTTTAAATCCAAAATCGCGGGTAGCGGAATGGACCTCCTGTTGGTTTAAACCCAATGCAGAGTTGAAATAAGATCAGCAAGAGGTTTTAGATCGACCTCAACTGATACCAATCGTGGAACTTATACCTCCAACATAAGTTCCATTTTGATATCAAAGGAATTGACGGAGAGCAATGGCAAGGTGTATCCTTGCTCGCATGAATGTGTGGGCATTCAGTGAAATTAAGCCTACACGCCAGGAATTTACTTTAGAAACATCTGTTCTTCTTTACTTCAGCTTTTCTCTTTTAACACCAACGCACACAATCTTAGGTCTGTGCCACTTTTCTGTAATTTGACGTATCCCCATAAAATTGCACGATTTAGTCCGCCTTTTCACCTCTCCAAAACGAGAGAAAATTTGCTAACGGAACTCATTCCCACCGATTCCAGCTCGAATTTGATGGAACCAGGTGACGACCAGGTTCAGCTCGTGGATTTTGGGCAAAAAAAAGTTCGAAATCATTGAACAACAGCGGGCGCCATATGCTGTTGAGTAAACACTATGAGGAATTTGAGGAAAATTCTCCGAAAGATCAATAGGCCTGTCCTCGTAGACCAAAAATTCGATAGAACAACGAGTGATATGAGCTGTTTGGTGTGACTAACTTAACTGTAAACATTAACACTGAGTGGGGCATGTCACATTGAAGAAATAATACGCAAGGTAGTACATCTAAATATAATATTTATAGACCAAGGACAATAAAGCAGATTCTGATATACTGCTTGGTAACATCGGGTGGAAACCGACTCCAAATGCCACCAGTTCTTCTATGCGTCTTTTAATATCCTAATTCTACTACCATGCAGAGGTATCATATTCCAAAAAGAAAAAACCCGTCCGGCGAACTATTTCTGTCAACTTTTCCATAAGATCCGAAACAAAAGGGAAATGGGAAGACTTCGATTCCATTGCATTTACCATAAGTAAGTACTCGTATATCGCAAGGATAGAATACGTTTTATCAGGATTTTTTTCGAAAGATATAAATGCACGTTCATTAATTTTTCATCTTAACATTCTTCTTTAAACGATTTAAACGCTTTTAACAATCGTATGTATTCCTCAAACAGGTTACGTACTTCTTAATCAGATGTCATTGTTTTGCTTCATATACTTAAAATACTTAAATAATGAAATAAATAATTTAGTTTAATGCAGGAAGTGCGGGTGTATATAACATTAATTAATTAATTTTGTTTTAATTTTGAAACACTAATTAGCTTTAAAATCGGCTGGAACAACTGAATCGTAGTCGGTATAAGCTTAAATAGATAACTACAAGTACTCTATCCATCCCTGGGTACACATGAAAATTGATCCGATGGCTTGTCATTAATATTGGATTAGTTTTCGGCTCAGCAGGCATGATGATAAGCTGTAGGGGATTTTGGTATATGATTCTGGTGGTAGTTATCAGTCAAATAAATGAATGATTTGTTAATTGCGTGAGAACGTGACCTGCATTAGTTATGAGGTATTGGATTTAATCAAATCTATAAGAAAGAACTGGTCATCATTGTTCATATATTGCAAATACAGATTCAATTTGAATCCATGAAATGACAGAATTAAAAATCAATTTTGTTAAGTTCACAAAAATATCCTCCATTTACGGAGGATATTGAATCCAAATAATTCTAGAAAAGCTGGTTGTATTGAAAACTATCGACGCTCGTAATATTCATTTTTTAAAGTCGCTGTAAAGCTATTCGCATTTGAAAATAACGAGAAATTTCATTTTATTTTGAAATACTATCTCAACAACAACTCAACATTTGTGCTGTTTACAGGAAAGGAACTTTATCGGAATCCGCACCGCGGAAATGATTCGCTGCTGATTTTGATATCAAAGACAAGCCGCGGTCTGGTCTTCCAATCACCCAAAGAACTGTGAAAATTCATTAAAAAAATCGAGTTCTACAGGCATATTACTACTGTCTTTATTAGTATGGAGCTAGGAATAAACAAAAAGTTCGCTTGCACCATTTACAGAAATCTGGATACAAAAGGAAGCTCGATGTATTGGTTCCTCATGAATTGAGTGCAAAACACATGATGTTCAGAGTTATAATGTGCGAAAGGTTGTTGAAATAAAATGAACTCGAGCTATTTCTGAAACGTGGGCTAATTGTTGATGAAAAATGGGTCACGTACGACAATCGGAGACGTCAAAGATTACGGCCAACCTTCGTAAGTATTTGCGAGATCAGAATTGACATCGGTGGGACATGGGATTCGAATCAATCTGCAATACCTTAGGGCTGTTACTGCTCTTCTTTGTAGCAGGCTTTTCGTAATCTAGAGACTTGTCTTATAGTGCCAAAATCATCGTCTGCATCAGAACTTAAACATTTCTGCGATAAAGGTTCGCCGTTACGTCAAACTATTGTTTGACTCTGTACTACGTCCATCACCTAAGATAACATATTGGATCGGGCTTATTATACGAGTATGTTGCGAAGTTAATGCTCGAAATATTTTTTGATGCAGCAAAAAGTGCTATGTTATAGATAATTATGAATAATGTCAGCTCTCAGCCCACCTTCCCTATGAAAGGAAAATATCAAATAATCGACTTGTCCTATTCGAACAGGCATACAAGAACTGCCGAATGCTTCTACGAGTATATCAAACCACATCGACTTTGCTGAAGAGGAGGAATCTGATAAAAACCGTCTCGACGTTTCTTAAAAGGAGTTCGGCAAAACTTTGCTCAAACTGTGAAAATGATAGAAGGTAAAAAATAACTTTTTAAATCCTGAATGGTTCGTTACCAAATATTTTTAACGCGTGTAAGTGGATCACCTGTTAAATAGTGGAAAGTAGGACTGCGTTTACTTTGCAAGAATATAGGGAAGAAACTCAGATTATTAATTTGGGCAAGAAAAGTATAAGAACCTTATTCGAACATTGGACAGTTTATCCAATAAAAATGTTAACGACATCAGTGAAACACTAAACTGATCGACATCCTCGGAAGAGTAAAATCAGACGCAATAAAAACACAACAAAAAAAAGAAACGTAGGTAAAGCGACTCTTAAAAAGACGCTCTAGCCCGACGCTTAGTTCGCAGGTAATCAGATCCAAATCGCCTCATAACCTATCACTGGAACTACAATAACAGGTGAGAGACTAACATATAAAAACACAATTTTGTGACAAAACTCGATTTTGTTCATCAACATAGCTACATCTAGAGTGATACAATCATACGGTTTTCTTATAGGCAGATCATCGTATCTTTTGCTCTCGTAGCCTTAGAAAATGGGGCAAAGAAATCGATGTTATGCAACCCATTTCACTAAAGTGTTTGATAAGATATCTCATCAATTGATCCTCTTCAAATTATCCTCTCGCGGCTGAGAACCTCTTTTATTAAAATTTATTCTTTCTTACCTAGTAAACCGATATTATAGTGTTCGATTTAAATGCGCCCCTTTTATTCTTTACCTGACCTCATCTGGGGTTCAACAACGCAACCATCTTGGTCCCCTTCTCTTCATTCCTGAGAGCTTGAGACGGTAATTAACTACTCTTGCCTCTACCTTTAGGATGACGAAACAAAGTTGTTAAAGATATCTGTTTTCCCATAACTCCACATTTATTCAAGGAGACCTAGTTTAATATTTTCAAATAAAATTGCTTTGCTCTAAATTGAAAATAAAATAAGATATATAACGGAACGTCTTTATCTTTATTAGCAGTAAGTTTGACGAGTATCATTTAAATTTGAAAGAAATTATGGGGATCTTAAAGGGTTTACCCGATGGAAGGGATTAAGAGTTGCGGAATTTTCCAAGATAAACACCAAACGGGCACCATTTGCGACGTACTGTAGAAGATTCTCGAAACAATTCACTTGGATTGTGACTATCTTACATCAGCCTTGAATGGAAAGCTCAAATTGCGACAATTTGCAATGCCCCAACTCATAAAAACATCGGACTTGTGTGAAAACATCAGCAATGTTGGAGTCAGAGCGCTAATCGTTCAAGCGCATGATGTCCAAGAGGAGGTGGTGAGATAAGTACTTTCTATCCCCGAAAAGACTACTATGAAACGACGTGGGAAGTTCTTATCCTGATTACAAAAACGAAGTAAATATTTCCACAAGTTTTCAATGTACAATGGTTTGAGAAGCAATTTGAGAAAAATTTAGCTGGCAAGAGATCGGTTCGTAGCCGAAATTGGATGGTATGCCGGAAGCAGTGTTACTCACCGAGGAGAAAATGCGAAAGTGTGAATGGAAAATCGTATTGAATGCAGCAAGTAATGCTTGAGTCCAAAGTCAGCTAAACACTCGCGAAAATGCTTGATAAGACATCAAAACGTCACTTAGCAATCAATAAGGTGCTGAAGAAAGTGGATGCTTTTATCGGCTGAAAAGAAATTAAATTGTCAAGGATTGGTGTAGACATGGTGCTGTACCATGTACCATGTTAAAAGTAAAATTTCAGGGTATGATATAAGAGAATAATGTAGAAGCACCGTTCAAACAAATCATCATTGACATCGCTGTCCTACAATACGTTTCACAACGCCAGCTTAAACCAACAGCATCGTCCAAAATCCCATCTGAGACACAATGCGGTTTCCAAACTTCAACATATGGTAGTCCACTGTGGCAGAGAGGAATCAGAGAAAATGCAAAGAAAAAAGTCCATAAAAGGATGTAAAGACGCATCAAGAATGTTCATAGTTTAACGAATGCGACGAACTGGTAGATTAAAGTATCAAAGCCAATGAAAGACGGAAAAGCCCTCCAAACTGTGGAACTTCAAACCAATTATAGCTAGAAGTCAGCAAATCCATAACAACTAAGATTCTCTTAAAAGGCAGAACTAAGCTACCTATGGATTATTCACAGGGCATAATTTTCTGGGGGCGTATGCAAGCAGGGCCTTATTGCATATCACCTCTACAGATAATGTGGGTACGTGGGCTCACGGGCGGATACCATCCACTTTCAGTGTCTCAGTACTTGAGACAGATAGCTTTAGGAAGTTACTACTTTCATGACCTTTCAGAGCAACCCGCTATTTTTATCTCCTTCAGATTCACGGATGCAACAATAACCCGCTCAAGGAATTAACGACATCCAACGCGAGCCGCAAAGCCGAACCCAAAATTAGCAATAGCAATTTGATTCCTATTTTCTCTCAATTTCCTCACCAGGGCATCACAGTGGGTTTACACAGACCTAAGTGTGATGAGGTATATGGTTCTTTCGGCTCCAGATACTACATCAACCCGCAACTTAACCTAACCTACCGACTGCGATGCCAACCACAGAAGAAAAATGAAATTGGTGTTGTGTGTAGAAATGAGTGGAGATGAATATGTTTAAGAGGGAGGTAGTGATATATTCTTTAATATTATATTCGAACTGAAAACAATACATATTATCTAATGAGATACTAATAATATCACATTAAGGACTAAAACCCAATGAAATTCGGAAAAGATGTATTGTACATATAATTATTTAAATGACTGACAAACGAACTGGAGCTCAAACTGTTACAATTTAAATTTCAAAGGAGTCTGACGTGCTTCTTAAAGGGTATTCATTTAATTTGTAAGATTTTTAATTCGAATACGATATCTAACGAGAAAAAGGAAACTAATAAGTTTTTGATGAGTCCAAGGGCACATACTTGAAAATTCAGATTTTTTCAAACTCACAGTCACAATTATTAGCTAGAGTTGAGAAGAATCGCATAAATGAAGAGTTGTGACATCTAGTAGAAAAACCGTTTGCATCCGTGCCAATACTACACTGAAGCTTTGTACGGAAAGTTTATTAAAGCTTTTATATTCATTGCTCTGCTAGAACCATTAATTTTCAAACTTTTCTGCTGAATCGTAAGCTCAGCGTTTTTCGCCGTCAATTAAATAGATACGAGTATATTCAATGCTGAGATGAAAAATCATGCTTCGGTATTAGGTACGAATACGGCGTGCAATATTGGTGTTTTAATTTTTGTATTATAATACCATACCTCAGGTAATTGACTGAAATTTACTTACTTGTCGTAAACAGCGACTATATGAAGAAAAATGTTATTACGCAACTAAAACCACTAAGATGAAACATTAACATCTAATATGCGAGTACCTGAAGTGTGTATGCGTGATCGCGTCTCGAGACCTCAGGTATGACAAAAGTAAAGTCGAATATGCATAAAATCAAACATTAGATTTTAGATAGACTTTAAATTTTTATTTCAAATATTCACGCATACTAGCGCCACATTTATGAAATGAGTACGGGCACGTGGAAGTTAACGTATAGTGGCGCCCCTTTGACTTTTTTCCTTGCAAAAATCATAACTCTTAAAGGAATGAAAATATCGTGACAGTTTTCTTTTCTGCTTAAAGGAAATTCCCAAGGCTATAAAATTAGTGAATTTTGAGAAAAACGCTTTTCAGGGTATTTCATAATCTTCTAATGGAATAGGACTTTCTCACCACAGGGGATTAAAAAAAATATTTTACTTTAAAAATGTACAAAAGTCCATGATTGAAGTAACAACAAGGTGTTTAAAACCTAATCTGAGCAAAACAGTGGTAAATTAAAGTAAACGAACCGTTTTTTAAAAATTCTTTTTAGGTGTATCAAAAAAGCCATTTTTTTTGTGTGGGCAACAGAGTACATAATAATATATTACATTGATTCATTTCAAGTCAAACAGTAGAGAAAAAAGTAAACGGACCAAAAATGTATATAAAAAAATCAGATTTCTTGGAAACTTTCGTCAACATCTGCATTTTTGTATTCTCTTGCATATGGGACATGACCGCGTTGACTTTTATTCTGTTATTATATTCAGAACTTTTCCGCCAATCATAGTTATAAAGATTATTTTCAATAGGTTGAAGATTAGTTATTTAAATTTTAATATCGTTGACTGCACTTTTTATGAGTTCGCCAGATCCTTTTATGGAGTAGAAATACTCTCTGTTTCAGACGCTGTTTTCTTCCATTCCTCGCAAATGCCTCCGTTTGCTCTAATTATGCTTCTTAAAACTACGTTTGGTATTCTGCATTCACTCATTTCTAGTATTTTTAGTTGAAGTGCATTTTGAGCGTGTACAAGAGCAAAGGAGGAGTTCCCGTTTCAAGATGTAGCATATAGTTCGGGGTATTTTTTGGTAACCGGAAAATCTTCTTCAAAAAGTAGCGAAGAAATTTTTCCACAGCATCGTAGCTGAGCTCCGTAAAGCATTATCGACGATGCGGTTAAGTGGAACAAAGTTTGTTTTGCACTTTGCGATACATATTTATTTTTTAAGCAACGGTTCCAAGTCGAACAGATAGCTCTTTTACCAACAGCTAATTTTTCCTCAAAGTGTGGTTTGCAATTTAAGGAGGACGATATTAGGATACCTAGGTATCTGTACCTGGATACTACCTCAATCTCTTCCCCGTCTAACTTCCACTTTTCCAAATGTGAGAAGCATCCTCCTGCATTTCTGAATATCATTATTTTTTATTTATCAAGATTTACAGTGAGATTCCAACTTTTACAGAAATCATTAAGCCTGTTTATCATTAACTGCATACCTTGGGTTGTGTCACACAGAAAGACGATATCATCAGCATGCATCAGCGCAGGAATTGATACACCGTTGAATCTTATTCCACCTTTGACATCATCTGTTACTCGTATATCATTGATGTATAATATAAAAAGCAGAGTACTTAAAATACAGCCTTGTTTAAACCCCACTGAAGTCTCAAACTCTTCACAAATTAAGTCTCCATCCCATACATATGCAATATTATTCTCATACAAGGCTCTCAGGATTCGAATAATTTTACTTGATTTTACCGATTTTGGAAAGCTTGTAAAAGAGTGCTTCACGTGGTATTGAATCGAACGCTTCTCGAAAATGTACAAAGAAGGCGTGATTCCTCTGTAGTTCTTCGGGTCCCTGTATTCGCCTTTTTTGTGTAGGGGAAAAATTATTGCTTTCCTGAATACGTCGGAGATATTAGCAGAGTCAAATATTCGATTAAAATCAATTGTGAGAGAATTCATAAACTCATATGTGCAATTTTTATAAAACTCAAACGGGATGCGATCAATACCAGGTGCTTTATTTGATTTCGATTTGCATATTACTTCATTGACTTCTTCCAGGGTAAATGCAGAGTCAAATTTTTCGTCTAAGAGCAGAGGGGCTGCATATTGAAGTAGCGGCAAGGTTAATGGGGCATTAAGAAGTTTATCGAAATGAGTCCTGAGTTGCGGGGCTTTAAGAGTTACAGAAATGTTAGACGTGTGTCCGTTTAGGTATTTGACAGCTTTCCAGAACTGAGCAGAAGATCTTGAATTATTTATAATCGCAATGTTTTGTTGTTCAAAGGCTACTTTTTTGATGTAACAGATGTGTTTGTATTCCCTGCTGACATCTTGATAGAGTGCTTTAAAGATATTGGAGCTATTCGACCTTAGAAGTTTGAGAAATTTAAAAGATTTGGTTCTAGCTTTCATGCAATCAGAATCATACCATTTTTGTTTATATATTTTATGAGTTTTTAAATCTTTCTGTTGCGGAATGGATTTCTTTATTATTTCCGTTAGAGCTTCAATATTAGCTGTATAACGCTGTGTGCGTAATTCAATAAGATTCACATTCATGTTTCGCTGATACGATTCTATTATTCGATCATTTCAGACAAATTTCGGCAGAAGGCTTAATGGTTTTGTGCAAGCATAGTTACCGCTAGCAGTAGAATTAAGGGTTACTTCCAAGGGCATGTGGTCCGAGAAGATCTCGGTTCCTACTTGAAAGCTAAGAGAAGAAGATTGAGCTAATTTCCCGAAACAAAACAGTAATCTACTATTGAGCATGATGTTCCTCTGATAAAGGTCAATTCGCCATCTAGATCTCCATCGCAAATACCATTCAACAAGCACATGTCATACTCATCAGCAAGTTCAATTATTTTTGCTCCTTTGTTATCACAAATTAGGTCTTTAGATTTGCGACACGGTTCCAGCAGAGTACTGTTGTATCCCGATGCGAAATTATTTTGTGCGAGTCCTACACGACCATTAAAATCCCCAATAAGCATTATATCCGTACAGTCCAAGGAGTGCAGTGAGTCGCAGAGTTTATCGAAATCACGCTGCCAATGATTACAGTTTAAGTAGATTGGTACCAAAACTACATACAATGTATTCAATTTTAAGTTAATAACATCCATTTCGCCAGCTTTTACAAAGTATACAGTATACTCGTATACAGTCCTTCGAGGTCGTCACGAAAGCCGAATAGTGTTCCACCACTTCCTCTCCCAAAAAGTGAAGTAGACCAGATTAACTCATAGTTTGAGAAAATATTCTTAAATTTAATTTCTTCATTATCTAATAGATGTGTTTCAAATAATACAAAAATATCAAAACTTTTTTCATAATTAAAAAATGTTATAAAATTCGTTTTGTTTTTTAAACCTGACACATTGTAGCTTAAAATTTTTATTTTCTTGATAACTATGTTTTTTTCAGCATCATTCTGGTAGACATGGGCACATCATGCGTCACATACAGCCGCCTTAGAGCTTGTCGATGGACCCAAAGATTTTTCGCATATTGGTGTTTTGCTAAGTTTGGTATCACTGCTGCGATTGACGTTAGCCGTCAAATTTGAAGTTTTGTGAGAAGAGTTCTCTTTCGTAGCTGTTTTGTTTGTACTTCTAATTTCATTAATAAAAAGATTTTTATTTAACGAAATGTCACCAAAAATAGATTGTATTATTTCATGCCACTTTTTTCACCACACCTCAATCCAACCGCGGAGTCCCAAGTAATGACAGTCTTGGCAAAGTAGAGCTTGTCATCCCGTAGAGAAATCTTTATTGATGCGTCTTTTTGACGAAGCTCCTTCATGATTGGAATCATTTTTGCAGGACGTTGTCTAACGTTAAAGGGTAAGTCCTTTTGGATGCTTATTCTAGTACCCTTCAATTTGAAGGCATTCCTTATCACGCTCCTGGCAGACTCCTTCGATCTCATCTTTAGAACTATCGTAGACTTTTTCGTGTTATGGCTGTGTATCCTATACGCAGACTCGACGATTTGATTCGGAGTTGAGTCAACTAACCCAGTTCCAGATACACAACTTTTTGCTCAAGTTCTTCTTGTCGCATACTCAATGCTAAGATTTATTTAAAGAAATCTAGCAGATCTGCCTTTGAGGCTAATTGTTCCACAAGTTTGTTCTTTCAGTATGGAGACAATCTTCCAACCATTCCTTGTTTTTCATTTTGAAATTATAATATTTCTCGATCTATAGCCTGCGGCTCATTTTGATTGCAGATGTGCATAAATTGATGATAATTCTTTTTCAATTTCGGAAACCTTTCCGCTTGACAAATTTTCATCGGACAACTGGTAATCATTTTTAATTCAAATAAATTGTTGTATGAGATTTGCATTTTTACTTTTTAGGTAACATTTTCTATTACAACCGTTGTCTTTACTGGTGTAAATCTTTTTTTTACCACGAATCGTAATCGTGAAAATTTGGGTTTGAGTTTCTAATTTTGCGCAGCGCTGTACTTCTCTAATGAGAGAGAATAAAAATAAATTAAATTTGGCTGACAGCTTCAAATCCAATCTCTCTAACACCAAGGGATGCAAGTATACCTTTTTTTAATCTCAATGTTAGCACCAACAGGTTCATCAGTTTTGTTTCTGTTTAATGTGTATTGATATGGGGTTCGCACTTAATGACTTTGGTTTTTTCGTCATTTTGGTCTTTGTTGTAGACGAGTTAGAGGAATAAAGTTCCATGTTGTGCCCTGCCTTGAAAGTATCTCGGCAATTTCCTTCCAGTCGTGTTTAGCGTTTTCCATCATCCGCTTGAGTTCAGCATCAGCTCCGACGAAATTAGTCCCACAAGCGCTATAACGCTGCGAGCATATCCATCATCGAGCAGTAAAACGACTGCTACAAAAGCCTGCGTGCTTTGGTCGGCAACAGTCTCTAAGTAAATTGCCTTGGTCGATAGGCAGATAAAAATGGCGAAATATCCTTTTAAACTCTTTGCTCCTCGTCCTTTCCAGGTTTTAACTTCTATAGGTCCTGCATAATCAACGTCGGTGTTACTGAAGGGTCGCGCCATTCTACCTCGAGGAGCTGGTAAACTCCCCATCAGTTGCTGCATGTAGTGTGCCTTATGTTGGAAGAATACAACACACTGGTGTATATGCTTCTTAACACTGCTCTTGGTGTTTGTTATCCAGTAGGCTATCCGTGCGGTGCCATTTGCTGAATACCTCCATGAAGTGACTGCTTATGTGCATCGCGAATTACCAGGTCTGCAAAGTGATGGTTTGACTTCAAAATAGCAGGGTGTTGTTGATTATAAGCCAATAGTGAATTTTGAAGTCGGCCGCCTACGCGTATGATACCATGTCCATCCAAGAATGCATTAAGTGACTTTAATGCTTTTGGTATCGTGTTTTTACCTTCAAGTTCCTCCAATTCTGCTGAGAACATGCTCCTTTGGGCTGTTCGAATCGCTAGATATGTGGTGGATTGCAGCTCTTCTGATTTAAGAACTCCTGTTTGTTTTGATTTCGAATCCGCTTTGCAGTTTTGCAAAAATCGCAAACAATTCTCCAGGATTCGAACCACCTTCGAAAGTGTTGAGAACTTTTGTATCACCTTTAGTATCTCGTTCGTGTCATGTGGCGTGACATAGTGCGATTTTATTTTCTTTACCTCCTCAGTATCGAAATTGTCTGGTTGCCTCGGTTCCTGAAACTGCCAGCGGTTCCTTAAGAATGCTGGGCCTCTCCACCACATATCCTGCGATCCTAACGTGGATGGAGCCACACCTCGCGAGGCTAAGTCTGCGGGGTTGTATTCTGTTGGTATGTGTCTCCAATCGTTGATATTGGTAAGTCGCTGAATCTCTGGTACCCTGTTGCCAACAAAGATGTTCCACTTGTTTGGAGGTACACGTATACAGGCCAGAGTGATTGTGGAGTCTGACCACGCATAAACCCTCACCAATGGCATACCAAAAGCAGCTTTGACGTGTTCTAAAAGTGTCGCTTAAGGTTTACTGTACTTATGGGAGCTACTCTTGTTTTTGAGAGGAGTAAGCTCATGCGAATTTGCCCGTCGCTATCAACCACTCGAAGATATACCGCTGCTGCATAAGCCTTCGTAGAAGCATCGCAAAAGGCGTGCAGTTCAACAGAATAACAGCTTCTTGTTCCAATCAATGGTGGAATCATTATGTTTTATATAAGCGGAAGTTCAGATCTAAAAATCTCCCACTCGCGCTTCAAATCCTCTGGAATAGGTTGATCCCAATCTCTACCTTGTTGCAATAACTGTTGCATCAAGATTTTTGCTTTGATGGTACACGGTGCTATCCATCCAAGAGGAACAAAAAGTTTCGCTATCGACGACAAAACTGATCTTCTTGTCATCTATTACATTTGTCGAAAAATTCTGAAAAGAAAATGAATCTGTTCTTGGAAACCATCTGATGCCCAAGGTCTTGACATGTTCCGAATAACCGAGAGGGAGTTCGAAGTTACTTTCCCGATCTTGTTCAGGAATGTCGCTGATCAACTCCTTGTGATTCGATGTCCATTTTCGGAGTTTCAGCCTAGCTGAATCGAGGATTTCCCGGACTTCATTCCGTTTCTGCCGGGCCTCTTCAACCGATTCGGCCCCACTTAATTCGTCGACATATGTACATCTACTCCTTGATAACCGCAGGCCCTATTCGAAACTTGTCTGCTTCATCATCGGCGACTTGCTAAGTAGTGCGAATGGCCAGAAAGGGAGCAGACTCTGTGCCGAATTTGTCAGTTTGGACTTAAACCCTCTGATCGTTTCACCTACTCCTAGTCTCCAGAGAATTATTTGATAATTTCTATCCGCGTGGTTTACCCAAAATTATCGGTACATCTTCTCAACGTCTACGGTGAAGGTGTACTCGTATCTGACTGAAGCTTAGGGCCTACCATGGGATGGTCATTTAAGGAGGTACCGTCGGTGCTTTTTGATGCTGCGTCGAAAACAACCCTTACTTTTGTCTTGCAGCTACTTTTCTTCATCACAGCATGATGTGGGAGAAACGAGTGGTAGGGTGACTTTAAAATGGTGTCGTTATCCAGATCAATCTCCTCCATATGATTCATGGTAAGATACTCCATGATACATTGACTATATTCTGTTTGAAGCTTCTCATCTTTTTGCAGACATCGCTCCAGATACGCGAATCGTTTCAGCGCTATTTCTCGGGTATGCCCTAGAGCTGGATGTTTTCCTCCTTTAAACAGTAGCGATAACTAATATCGGCCATCGGATAGGCGTCTTGTGTATGTGATGAAATGTCGTTCGCATTCGATTTCTTTTCCATCTCAATTTCAAGAACTTTTCCCAGTAACACCCATCCAAGTTGGGTTTTCTGTGCGATGGGAGCTTCAACTTCAGCACTCCTGATGATCTCCGGAAGAATAACTTCTGAGTAAACGTTGGTAATGAAAAGAAGGTCTATTGTTGCAGGAACTTGAAAAGATGGGTCTGCTAGTTGTAAACCGGAGATATGGTTCCAACTATCTAATAAAACGGGCCGGGCCGGTAGAAGCCCAGTCAACGACTTTAAAACGTACGCTCTGACAGAGCTTTTGAACGCCGAATCCCTCGACATGTATGTTATGTTGACATAACTTTGAGAAGTGCCGTTGCTGACCATCCCCAGGACGGATATTTCAATATAAGTGCGCTTTTTTTTTACTTTGAGCAGTTGTGCAGCTGATTCGGAGATAAAGGTGGCCTCTGATCCAGAGTCGATTAAGGCCCTCAACTCGAAAAATCTACCATCAACTGACTGCACTTGAACAACTGCGGTAGCCAACAAAATGCTCGTGTCATCTCGTTGAGTTTTCACAGACTTTAATTTGGCGAACAGTCTGTATCCTATGCGTCACGTCCATGCCCAAAAATCGGTTGGGTGAGACTTGACTTCAAATAATGCAGTTTTTGAATATCGCTGATTGATTTGTTATCGTGGATTAACGAAACAAAGATGTCATGGAAAGATCGCCACTTTGAATGCGATCCAGAAAATTCGGGAATATTGATTTTTGGAAGCCGAAGATCAATGCTTTTCGCCACTGCGTCATCACTTCGATAATCCAGGTAACTCTCTTCTATTTTTTCGTAGACCACTCCTTAAATCCTCCTTAATCATACCCTTTTCCAGCTTGCATGACATTATTTCTTCATGGTACCACTTCGCTGTAGCAAATTCTGGAGTTCGCCAAAAGACATACTCTTTTCTTTTTTTTTGTTATTCAAAAATAAAAAGGACAATAAAGGAGACGAATAAAAAGATGACTTACGTTTTATGCCTTCAGCTGATGAGTAAAATGAGTAAAGTATTAAGTCTATCATTTGAACTGCAAACACTCAATCTAAAGTCTAAAAAGTGAGCCAGAAATAGTGTTTCAAAAAACATTAAATTATATAGTTTTAAAAAAATTATAAAAATAAATGGCGTTCATTTTTAATTTTACAAATGAACACATATATCACACAAAATGAAAAAGAAATAATTATTACAAACCCTTTGCCTAGTTTTTACACTCAAACTTAAAAAATAATAATTTGTAGGTCACCTTAAAAATTAATCAATTTTGACTGACTCTACAAGCAAAACTATTAATCCAAAAGAAAGTTTTCGATTACCAGAGCTCCAAACATTTGTTAGTCCAGTGAATTTAAAAAAATTGCATAATAGACCCACCCAAAAATTTAATTATGTAAGCACTTTTGCCTAAATGACTTTGCGACGCCTCAGTACACCAAAAAACACCAAACCAACGAAGTGAGTTTTGTGTCTAAAAAAAGCAAAGAAATCCGTAGCTAGAGCACGTACAATAGCAAAGGAAGCGACAAGTAATGAAAGCAGTGCAGAATCGAATCACAGGCAAACGAGCCGAATATTTTTAAAATTACTAGAAACAGGCAACAGCGAGATTTGTTATACATGAAAAGATTAGTTTGACGCGTTACTTAACGAAGAGTTCCCGCGTAGCACCGGTCCTTTGACTGTCGCTCAAGAGGCAGTAAAAAGAATGAACCGCGAGAATGCACCCTGTCAGATCACGTACCTTTCGAGGCAATCGGAATCCTTTCGAGGACGACAATCGGAAATTTTAAATGGGACATGCGATTTTGTTTTATAAGTTATGAGGGGCGATGGGATACCTAATCAATAGAGCAAGAGCTGTCTTAAAACCTACACGAGAAATTGCTTCAACTACTGATCGGCGAATTAATACCACTTATAATGAAAATATACGAAAGAGTTGTAGACAGTCAACAGCGCTTTATTGTCAAATTTCAGACATACTCGTACATACACAAGAATGGCGCCCGATGCATAGGGTGACATTAAAACAAAAGTTAAATACACATCGGGAAGAACCAGAGAGTGCGAAGGTTAAGGTTGGAGGTTGCCAAACATTGTACAAAGTCCGTTGCTATAATATAATGTCATGTAAAATTTTGAATTGAAGCAGCACATTAATGAATGCGGAACAACTTCTGTTCTTTTACCAATGACAACATTTATAACCAATTATGTGTCAGCCCTTCCGGCAGTTCTCATTTATTGGATAAAGGTATGATACTCGAACGTATGATACTAGAACGAACCAATTGTACGCAAAACCAAACACGGACATCCATTTCAAAGAAGCCATTGTGCCAATTTGTGAAATATTTAAATAGTTAGCCTCTGACAAGGAAATTACGACGACGATGATTCAAAAATTCTTCAGTACATAATTTGTGACAGAAAAATGACGGAACAACTTAAGGGTTTGTTATATACGACAATCGTTCATCCAGCTTTAACATATATATCGCAGTATCGGACGATGTAAGAGAAGTATGATAATGATAATGACAGCGACAAAAATTAAAATATATCGCTGTCAACGGGTGTAGCAAAATGTGATCTAAGTAGAAGGTCGTGCATTTGCAAAACCTTGGCCTAACTAACAAGGTTATCGTTATTTTACAAATTGAGGCAACCTCACAAGTGACGCAGTAGTTTTAAAGATACATAGGAGAAACATGTATCACTAAATGTGATTATGTGTGTAACTTATTTCAACGGTTTATATAAGAATAATTTTCCGAATTGTAAATGTTACGTCAATTTTTAAAAATAAAATTTTCAAACGTATAGAAAAGCAAAAAATATATCCTGAGGAGCACTTTGGTTTAGACGTAATCATGAAACGATGCGAGGTTCTCAGAATATGCAATCTGATAAAGAATAATCGTGCATAAGGTAAATCAACTGGGATGATTTTGTTGGATATTGAGAAAGTATATTAGTCCGTTTATCATGATGGGTTTATCTACAAAATGTTAAATAATAATTTTCGATTTAAAGTATTTTTTTAATAGTAGTGCGTCTGAAGTATTCAATTTCTGTGCAGGTGTACTCCAAGGCTCGGTGCTTGGTCCTATCTTTTACCATTTGTTTACGTCTGATCTCTCAAATCTCCCTCATTGTGAAATAGGTATTTATACTGATGGTATTGCTATACTTTCTGAGCATAAGTTTGGTCTCAACATTGAGACGAATTTAAATTGAAATATTGCAAAGTTATCTGTCAAAGTGGAAATTAAAACTGAACGTGGAAAAAATCCAAGCTATGGCATATTTTTCGCCCGAAAAAGACGGTTTTGCTTTCTTCCAGAAATTCAGTTAAGAATCAATGGACACCTAATAGCATGGAAGCCATTTGTTAAGTACCTGGGCATATTTGTTGAACAAAAACTGACATTTAACAACAATGCTAAAGAAACAATTAAAAAAAGTTTAAATATTGTAGTTAAACAAATGTTATATGCAGTTATTTATAGGAAATCATTACTATCAAACGATAATAAAATGATAATTCGAAAGACGATTTTCCAATCTATTTTACTGTACGTGTGGGGTAATTAGTGCTATATTAGAAAGCTTCAAATATCTGAAAATGAAGTTTTAAAAAGGATGCTTCCCTGGCATTAGTCTACAACAAAATTTGCATCCCCATTAAATGCTGGATGCGAACCATGGAACGAAATAGCCACTGAGCCCCAACATCTTTTTTTTTCTCTTTCTGTCCCATTTTCCGAAAAACTTAACAGTTATCATAAGTATAGTCATACCCACTTGAGTGTTAAGTTCTTTTTTTAAAAAAAAAGAAGGATATGCAAGCTAAATGATACGTTCAGGCTAAGAAGTAATATTCCAGACAATCCCCAAGAAAGTCAACTTAATTTATCATGAAACTGTTATGTGCACCCAGAAAAAAAAATAAAGAGAATAGAAAAAAAAACCTCGAAAGTTTACCACTCTGAAGCCAGTCAGCTAATGACTGGGCAAGTCATAGTGCTGCCACATCGTTGAAAACCAGCTGTTGGGTGAAGTAGGTTGCAGTTGATATGTCAGTCACGCTGTCATTGGTAGAAAAGGAGCCATAATGATTTTTTTTATGGCTAACTTCCGTCTTTTCATGCTGGCGCGTTCGCAGAGGTAGATGGCTGACAAATTATAATCCGGAGGAATCTACATATTGTCAAGTTAAGGTGAAGGTGGGCAGAAAAAAAAAAGGTAAGTATTGAGTCTGTGAATGAGTGGGATGACTTATTGTCGGAAAATAATCGGAGTATATTCCATTAGCAAAAGAATCGAAACGGGTGTAATATGGAGTGCGAATAATCTAATAATCTAGAGTGGTGATTCTTTTTACGGCAAGCTTCACCAGCAACTTTAACATTGGCTACAGAAATACCTGCAACGTTATGATTAAGTACCTGCAACTTTATAATTACCTACCTGTGACTGCATGGTGACTTTCCTGCAATACCATCAAGACTTACCTGCGATACCATCAAGACTTACCTGCAATACCATCAAGACTTACCTGCAATACCATCAAGACTTACCTGCGATACCATCAAGACTTACCTGCAATACCATCAAGACTTACCTGCAATACCATCAAGACTTACCTGCAATACCATCAAGATTTACCTGTAATACCATCAAAACTTACCTGCAACATCACCAAAACTGACCTGCAACATTATCAGAACGTACCTACAACAGCATAAAAACTTACGAACAACAGCAACACCACCATCATTTTTCTTGGTGCACAGCTAGTATCATCCACAGATCCTGTTCCAGCAACATCATTTGTACACCCAACGGGCCACGCAACACCTCATCTGGCAAGTAAACCTAGTGTTCACATTCACCAACACCTAGAATAAACAGAAGAAAAGGAAATATAAGGTAACAATTTTAATTTTTTCGTTTATGACAAGTATAAACGCAGCAGAGAGAAAAAAAAAAGCGAACCGCTAAAATTGCGCTTTGTCATCATTTTTGATTACCTGGGAAGTGCGAACGAATAATGTAAAGAAATTTGTTTATTCTTACCTCCAACTTAAAGTAGACCATAGTTCCGCATTTGTTAGCTAAAGTTTTGATATAAAGTTTACCCGGGAATCTTTACCTGAAAATTTATAATTCTGGACATTTTGGGATGTGTGCACTGACCTAAAAGGGAGACAAAGAAAACCTAGATCCTGAAATGTAATTTTTGTAATCTCAAATACTTACCTTTGAATATAATTAAACATAAATTTCGAAAATACTTATCTTTGAATATAAGTAAATATAGTAATGCTTACCTTATAAGAGAAACATATTAAATTTGTAAAAAAAAAATATCAAAGTATGCACAAACTTAGTTCTGAGAACATGAAATCAACCAAAGGTTAAGTGTGGAGCGTCTTATGTCCAGGTTCTTCGTGACTGTCGTGGTTGGAAGTATAAATACTTCCCGTAAATTAATACTCACTTGATCCGTGATTAAGTGGTGAAGTAGAGGGTATGCTTAAGTACTAACGATACAAACTTTTAACCTTCAAAATAACGAAACAATAATTCTTTTGCGTGACAAATTTTCTTTTCTCTTGTTGAATAATTTGAGCACAGCTTGCTTATAACTTAGACGAAGATGCATAAATACTTGAAGATTTTTTTTTTTGGTTGATTTTGGTTCCGTTAAATAAGCATTGAGCTATATCTAATTTGTTATGCATCAAACTATATCCTATACATTGAACATACAACCGCATTTTAATACCTACCCTTAGATCATTGTGCATTATCGGAAATTTTTAAAACTTATTAAAGAAAAAAAACCATAACGTGGAACTCTAGCCCAGGTACCAGTTCGAGCTCGATCTAGGTACCCCTACCTAGGGGTAGTCAAGGCCTAGTTGCAATTAGGATAATTGTACTGGAACATTTTCCATCCATTTGAATTAAAACTAATTCACGATAACACAATTGTGGGTGTATGTTTAAGGTACTTGGTAATATTAATATGCGATCAAAGTAGCATCGCCAAATAATCTTTAGTAGTAGGCAATAAAAATTAGTATGAATAAATCTCCTGTAAGTTATAACCCTATAAATAGTTTGTTAATAAAAAATCTGAATTCTGATAGATACTGTTTTCTACCATGAGCTACTAAAAGAATGATGGAGTAATGTAAGGGTAAGTAGCGACTATTGATGGTGAACTGAGTCAAAGAAAAACTTGTTGTTAGCCGTTGACTGTGGGGGCTGGGATATTCTGGTGTGAATTAGAGGATGTGTATTATCCCAATAGGGAAGGTTTTTTCTAACACCTGACACAACACCTTTCAGCCAGGATTCATGTTGTAAGAGGAGTCAGTCAATCTTTAGAGTCATTAATTTTTAGGGTCAGTCATTTGTAGAGTCAGTTGACGTAGATCTTCCTAGGTTACCCCCAATATTTATTTCTCTTGATGTGAAAATCTAGAAAGAGTATGATTTTTTTTTTATGTGTATAGTGCAATGGAAAATGGGCAAGAACCACACCCTGTCCGACGAGCTTCAGCCGCGCAATAAGCCAGCATGCTAGTACCGTCCATGATCCGTAAGAACACCAGGCACTTGTTTTGGAATAAGGCATACAATAGGCACTCATAATAAAACATAGAATTTTTATTTTGTTGATTAAATATCGATATATGTATTTTATCATTTCTTATTGATTTGTTAATTTAATTTATTTATTTGATTGTGCGTTTACTTGTTTGCCCATTTAATTATCTACTGATTTATTTATATATCTAAATATTTATTTATATACGTATATTGTGAACTAGACAGCTGCAGTATACAAACAGACAAGCAATGGAGCAATAGAATAATTGTGTCGATGTTTTTGACCAATGATCGGTCGGTGGTGTTAGCGCAGCGTGAATTTCGATGTCAATTTCCTAATCACGTCGCAGTTATGTCAATAAGCAAAATCTTCGTTTCTGAGGCACAGAAAATCCGCGTGTGATGCGCGAAGAGTCATTACATCCGCACAAAGCCACTGTGTGGTGCGGCGTTCACGCGGGAGGAGTATTTGGGATGTATTTTTTTTAATACGCCATTGGCAATACGGTCACTGTTACTGGCGAACGCCGTTCCCTGGTATATTAAACATATCTTGACAAATTTAGATTTGAGGGGGTCACAGCACAAGGGGTCTAAGTGCAAATTTTATAAAATGGAGATAAGTGCGTAAATGACCACATGAATGACGTTATTTCTTTGGTGCACAAAGAACACAAGTGCATCTTGATTGATAGTGAGATTTATCTGGAAAAAGGATAACTACTCATTATTTAGTAGTTTTCGTTTGAAGTTAGACAAGGATTTCTTAAAACTATACTACTGTTAGTTAGACCCCTTGTGCTCTGACCCGCTAATTTTACATCACTTATTAGATTTTCACACTCTCCCTCACATGTTAAAACTCATGACTTCTTGCTTAGATCTGGCACCAATAACAAATCCGCATCAAAATAAAAACATTTTATGTTAATTTTTTTATTAAATCATTTCATTATTCAGTGCAATTTGCTACAAATATCGTGCATACATTAATTTTATTTTTTTATTCTCCGTATTTATAGGACTTCCTTTAAGCAAGCGTAA
Organism: Volucella bombylans; assembly: GCA_949129095.1. Taxonomy (NCBI): domain Eukaryota; kingdom Metazoa; phylum Arthropoda; class Insecta; order Diptera; family Syrphidae; genus Volucella; species Volucella bombylans. Next base: position 21,998,675 of record OX422144.1, read on the forward strand.
ACCCCGTACACACGTTTCATACACTGCAATAGATAAATTAATTATTTTCTACAAAACATTAAATCAGTTATATTTCTGAATATTATTTGTATATATAAATGTATACAGACATGGTGTCTGTCCGACTAAATGAAAAACAAAAAATCTGGAAGGATTTTAAAAATTGTTTTCAAATTATAAATTTCCTTCAATCTACCTCCAAAAAATATTGGCAAGAGTTAGACACGATTGAAGACAAAAATTCCCAGATTTTAAGTTAATTCCTGAAAATTCTTATAACACCATTTATGTTTCTTACTTCTTCAACCAAAGCAAACGTTTGCCAGTGGGAATGTCATACAGTAACTAGCTTCTTGTGGTTCATTAAAATTACGGGAGAGACTGAAAAAACTTATTCACACACATTTTACCCTGAAATTTTGAAGTTAATTGGCTACGAACTAGTAGCTTCCCAAACTCCTCCGTAATGATAATCCTGTTCCAATCCTGAATTCAATTGTGTATTTGTAAAATTTTATATATTACAGAAGCCACAAGCTGGACTACAATTCGACGTTTAATGAGTTTGATACACTGTCTGACTTCAAACGAAAAATTGTATCCCTGTATGCTCATACTGAATTCGTTATTACAGGCAATTTCAATATACACAATTCTTGGCGGCTTCGACATACTGGACCGACAATAGCCGAGGGGCGGTATAAAACAACTTGACTCAGCTTGTAAATTAGCCCTCGCGAATACCTGACGTTGATGGAGTCATGGTGTTGGGACCATATACTTGCTTTTAACATCTCACCCTGATAAGTGTAAAGCCAATGTGCTCTCCCCTCTAGACTCGTCGGACCACTGTGTCATATCAGCTAATTTCTAGTAGATTCCTAAAACTATCATATGGCAATACGAGAAAGTCAATTGGAGCAGACTTAACTGCTTCTTTAGGAACGTTAGCTGGTCGTTATATTACCTCGATAACAACGTGGATGCCGCTGCTGATATGATCACAGACACTATTCTCTTTGGAATGAGATCCTTTATCCCGTATCGGATTCAGACTATCAGACCAAAAGACAAGGCTCTTATAATGACATTTCAGCTGTCAACTCTTTGGACATCAACAATGTTTGATGCCACCTATATGGACCAAAATCGCCGCTGAGACCTAACATCTTTCAATTAACTCAATAGTTGCTCAAGCATTTTAAGAGGGGTCATATCCTCCTGACTATTAAGTTAAAAAAAAAAACCCTTGCAAAATTACTGCGCACGTTTATCATTAAACCTACTTTTTAGGACTGTTTCGGAGCAGATGAAAAACAACACTATTTCAGCTCGTCCCTGAGAAAGGCGAATCTTCTTCTCTCTCCTATAGACCCATTACTCTTACGAAATTGCCTTTCGAAACGCTCAATTCAAATCGTCTTAAACGGTTTCGAGCCTGATATTAACAAAATAAATGCTGGTGTACCACATGGCTACGTTCAATCTCCGACACTTTTTCTATATTCCTTTGAAGACGAAGTACTCCCTGCTTTCCATATTCGTCCCCGAACTCACGTCACTGCTATTCGGCTGTAGACGGAAGGTGCAGCGTACGTTAAGCTATTTAAATTCTGGTATTAATAGCATAGGTAATTGGGAACCCATTAACACAGTAGAATTTAATGCTTCCGGAGCTTAATGCGGTCTGCTGCCATTGAGGCAAAATTTAAACACCCAGTCGAAACATGCTATTCTCAATATGTGTGTCAATGGCAACCTAAGTTGGAACGACCACATATTCGATGTCGTCAAAAATGCTACGAAATGCATAGGTTTCCCCAAGCGGTGGAAAAAATACTTCACCGCCTCTGATCTGACCTCAATATAGTATAAGGCACTTATCTGTCAAAAATTGGAGTACAAAGCTCACATTTAGTCAGGCGCTTTCAAAAACTCTCTGTCCCTGCTAGGTAAAATTCAAACCGTGAGATAAAACTTATAGGTCAATAGGCACCCTTGAATACCGACGCAATGTCTCCTGCCTGACCTTATTCTATCGCTATTTTCACCACCGGTGCTCCAATTTCTAGTAGCATTCCGCCCCATCAGCCGTCAAGCCCACTTCCGGACGTAACCTGAAATATATTGGTTATTTGCTGAGCCATACAACTATCCTATGGAATGCTCTGCCGAGCTCCTTATTTCCTAGTCATTATAACATTCAAACATTTAAAACCAACGTTCATCGGTACCTCTCTATCTTTGCGCCCAAATTTTCCTTCACCCGCACTATGTACAAACAGTTTAAGGGAACTCAAAACAAAAACAAATATATATATATATATATATATATACAATATATAAATATATGTATTTAGCTACAATTTAATGGACAGGTCCGAGACAGTAAAATGGTCCAACCAGACGTCAAGCTCTCAATTCAGTTCACTTTACTAATTAATTTAAACTTTAAATACAAATAAGAATAGGTTTTTTAGAATAGCACCAAAATTAAGTTTTTATACCTAAAAGTGGACCTGAGACGTATACATACATATGTATGTTATATAAATGGCATGCGATATTAGCGATAACGTCGCTTTAAAAGCAACATGCACAGCCAGAAGGACCTAAGAATTCGAAGTTGAAGTCGATGTAGCGTTCATAGTTCGTTGCTTTTTAATGAAAAGCAAGGATCCGAAAGCCTTTCAACCCATTGTAATAAGTAAATTGCGTTGGAAAACAACGGATTAAGAATCAGTAGTACTGAGATCGAATATCTGTGTTGCTGCTCTTTCGAACCCGCAAACTCAACTCCTGATGTTTATTAGAAGGCTGAGAGTAGGTACCTGTCACTAACCACAAAAAAAATTGCAACGATGTCGTACAAAGAGTTAGCGTGAGGTGACTTAAGCTGCTAAAAAACTCCGCAGTATTTCCTGAAAGAAGAATTCTGCTTAAACTTAAAGTTTTTTTTTATAAATGACAGTCATTCGTTCAACAGCGACAGAAATGAAAATGGTATGAATGTCAGCAGATATGGCTAAATGTGACCAAATAAAAAGTGCAGGCAACCACCCATATTGAGAAACTGAAAAACTGGAAAAACCTCAGACTGAGCAAATCAGCTGTTTTCGCGATATTCAAAAAGCGTCGTCGGAAAATATAGGTAGAGTCCCAAACCCTAGTCTGAAGTTCAAAAGAGGGGCCGAAGAAAACATAACTGGATCACTCAAATGGGGAAACATCAGTAAACTCTTTGCCGCATTAACTAGAGACCGGGAACTTATCCAATAGCACACTCGGCGCAGTAGCAATGTAGATACGTAGGAGAAATATGTAGCATTAGAGGTAACTAAACGGGTTACAATAGCCTCAGAACACTTTGGGTGGTCTTCGAAGATATTGCAGGATATGTGTTCAACATTAGCCACTGTAAAATAACGGGCTGCTGTTTCACCAGCCTTCTAAAATATAGATCCTCTGCCTTTTATACAACCTAAACCAAACTTGACAACCAAATTACTAGTGTAATGAAATTCAGTTTTTACGGTCGTGCAGACCATTATTACTAGCCCAACCAAGGTCCTATGCACACATTTAAATTGCATTTAATTTGCAAAATCTTTTAGCATTGCACACTTGAATTCATATTGCAGACTAACTTACAACTAAATTGGTAAAATAATTAAGAAAGTGAAATAGTATAAGAAAAACAAAACAAATCAATGAAAGGATAGAGAAATCGAGATAGAAGTGTTAGTAAGAAAAGCATGCTTTAATATTCAAATCGATAATCAGCAACTCGCATAGCACTTTAGCTTTCCTAAAAAGATTTTCTGTGTTTAAGCATTGCATGCATGTAGGTAAATTCTTTTGCTTTGTGGGACTTAGGAAATGAGTAAAGGCTTCAATGATAAAGTGCCTATAGATAGTGTTCATCGATGTCGTCATCACAGCAAACGTCGAGTTGTATCATTTATGCCCACTCCGTTACGACGCTACTAAGCAGTCTGCAATCTTTCCTACTGAGGGACAGAGGAAAGTCGCTGACCTCTTAGAGATTTTTCAAAGCATTCGTATGCTTAATGGAAGCCCTAACCGAGGACGCAAGAAGACCTAATGTAGGTAAAGATCCTGCAAAACTTTCCTCTAAGTTCATAATGTATGCATGCCCATACGACCAATTGTTTACTTCTACTAATTACCAATGGCCCTATGCTCAGAATTATTATGCGGCTTTGATTTTGGTACGGGAGAATTTTTACTGTTTAATTTTTCATATGATATAGTTTTTTAATATGAAATGGTTCTATCGATCTTAACTATTATGATTAGACTAATTGTATTATATGCTTTAATACTTTGATGAACCTATAATGGTGTTCAATAAAATACAGCACACTATACTTCAAGACTGCAGTTGGCGGGAATGTAACATTTTTGATCCTCTTCACACTAATGTATCGACAATCTTACACGTCGAATATCTTTAGACTCTTGTCCTTTGAAAATACAAAGTAAATCTGATTCGGTAGCCCCGAGTCCAGCCGATAGCTGCAGAAATATGTTGGAGACAATGGGCAGGTATGTGAACTAACCCAGCAAAGAATTGTTTATATCTTTCATTTAATAGAAAGATAATGAAGATAAAATAACACATATTGTCGAAAACAATATAAAAAGTCAGAGTATCAGTGACACCAGACATGCACTTAAGGTCTTGCTTAACTCCGTAATCACTTCCAAACTATCGTAGTTCAAGAGTGCAATTGCATATAATCTAAAATAAAAGTTGTCTTAGTGATACAGATCATATATTAACTTATTATCATAAGTAATTATGACTTTATAAAATCACCTCAGCAAATGTTTCCAATGACAGGAAAAACAGCCCTCCAGCAGAAAAGCACATCTGACGTTGTGATAGGGTCAAGTAAAGCAAAAACTTCCGTCTCTCATTAATATTGTTGATTCTATACCATTGACTGCTGTAAATAGCTGTGCTCACTTCTCTGCACTGAAATTTAACCAAATTAATATATCTAAAACCAAAACTTAGCCTTCATGAACCTTATGAGATACACTCTCTCCCAAAAAGCAATATACAAATAAAGTACCAGTCGCAGCACTCATTACCAATGGTGAAACGCTTATAGTTCCCTGGAAGAGCCACATGAATATGAAGGCATTTACAAAACCAAGAAAAGTCAATCTTACTAATAACATAGAGTACATCGAAAATGTTAATATGGGAACTCCTGTTCCAAAAATGACTGCTGCTATAGCAGAATTGACCATTCCTACTTGATCGATAAAACTGAAAAATATGTACGAGTATATACAGAGAAATCCGTATTAGATATCCATAAATTCAAAACAATGATCCAATGACATATTTTGGGAAAAACATCGTTTGAGGGACGGTTGTAAAAAAATATACACCCGGTGAGATACAATGGTCTTAAATACAACACTGTTTATCTGGTTTTGGCTCTTTTAGGCGTTTCTAGAATTTATTCTTGTATAGTAAAAAATGTCATGTCTCCCCTTATGTGGAATTTCTAATTCCCACAATTTACGCACAGTAGAAGCGATTGATTGAACAATTACAAACTACTCAGACTATATCAGGTACCTTCAAGGATACATTTGGATCTGTACTTGGAACTTACGAGAAACAAGTTCCAGAATCAATGCAACTAAATGACCTATTGTGTTTCAAGGTCAAGTCTGCTAAAATATGACAAAGTTTGGCTCAGATTCCCTTATCGAAAAGGAGTGTATTTTGAATCGACAAATCTCTACTTTAATAGATTGAAAAATATCTTTCGGAACGTTCTGCCTTCGACGCTCTTTTTAAACTTCATCAACGATCTCTTGTCTGCTACCTTTTCACAGACTCATGTGCCTACTCCTCGGCTGTAAAACGGGAACGAAAGCATATGGTCAACCTATTTAATTCCAATAATTAGACAATAAATAATAGGAGAACCGCCAAAGAAATAAAATTTAAGGCTTCCGTAACACAACGCTCTCTTCTTTCGTTAAAGGAACATTTTAATAAACAATCATAAAAGGGTATTTCTCACTTCTTTTTAACCTCAATAACTTCAAGATACTATATAAACCCGATAATTAAGAAATGCTGCACGACTGATAACACGTAGTAGGGATCCTCTATAACTTAGCTACGAGTAATTCCCATTTAAATTCTAATGAGAGTTTGCCAAACTCATGCGAAGCCATCCATGATTCTATGTGCCTATACTCGGGTATATACTATATAGTAAAGACACGAGCATCGGTATTCCACGCCCGAGTTTACATATAAAACACAACTTTTTTATTCCAAGGTCTTTCGCATGACTGATTTGTTATCTTAAACTTACTTACTTACTTAAGGTGGCGTTACAGTCCTTGGTGGACATGCTCAACCTAGAAGAGTCTCCAGCCAGCTCGATCTTTAGTTAGCTGCTGCCTCCAGTTTCACATGCTATGTTGGTTGAGGTCCCCTTCTTCTTGCGCGCACAAATTCATGAGAGCCCATTGCCTTATCTAAATCCTTTTTTGACATCAAAGGTCTCTGTGCTTCTTTACCGACTTTGATGGAGCAACAGGCATTCTCCATTGTCGTCCTGCACAAACAGATGTATTTGGCATATGCATCCTTTAAATCGATGAATAGGTGATATGTCTATAGATTTGGATCTCGTGGATCTTTTCCAAGATCTGACGTAGTGTGAATATTTGGTCGATGGCGGACTTTCCTCGCCTAAAGCCACACTGATATGGACCCTACTCCGAGTTTGTGGCCTTTTCGTTCCCCTCCCATGTCTTATTATGCCCGAGCTACCTCACCACGTGCGCTACCGCATCCCGTTTCCTGTCGCTTTTTCGTTTCATCGAAGTTCGGAAAATTACTGCCCAATGAGGCATAAGAAGCTGTACTTCATATCGCTCTCTCATTTCATCGGAGTTCGGAATCACTTCATGTCGCTTTTTTGTTTCATCGGAGTTCCGAATCACTTCATGTCGCTTTTGCTTAGTTCCCATTAAGCCATAAGAAGTTTCACTTCAAAAATTCATTTACATTCAACTTTTTTTTTCTTAAATAAGGGTTGAGGGCTCAAGGGGTTAGGTACCCTTAAAATGTTTGCACACAGCGCGGACAAAGGAAAATTGGGGAGGAAAGAAAGATAGGTGCCGATGTAGGTTGGTTTTAAATGTATGAGTGTTACAATAATTAGAAAGTTCGGCAGGGCATTAAGCAAGCGAGTTGTTCATAGGCCAGAACGAATCACGATGAAGTCCGAAATACGTCCGAAAATATACTTGAGGGTAAACTCAGTGGCGTAGCTACCGGGGGTGTTACAGGTGTCAATCACCGGGGCCCCCGACATCAGCGGGCCCAAAACTCAGTGCGTGGATTAATTCCCAAATCGACAATAAATCAATACTCTTTTAAAATTAATTCAAGTAAAGGGTTGATTCTTGTCACAGCATGTTTGTGCACAACGTGGCACTTCGTTTCAAGGATCTCGGTGTCAGGTCCCGTTATCACCCTTTCGGCGGACAATGAAAAACCCCTGAATGTAATTCTGACTATAAGCAACGCAAATGAGTGCGAGAAGCTAGGCTCTGGCCCGCACCGGACTGTAGCCCTATGTATGTAATTATTTTTATATTTTATTTCCGAAAATGTCCTAAAATTAATTTACTTGAAGTACATTTAAAAGAGCACTTTACAGCATTTTCTAACTTCTTATTACTTATCCCTGACATACGACGCATATTGATAATAATTATACAGCATATATATGTATGTATATGCAAATTTCTTTTAAGTTGGGTAAATTTTCCACCTGGGCCCGGCAAGGCAAAGTTACGCCACTAGGCAAACTGATGAGCATTCAGCCAAGATGAGTGTTACGGTAGGGGGTCTAAAGGGGTGGAATACTACCGGCGATTTCTAATGAGCACTGGTGGCGGAAATAGCGATAGAACCAAGTGAGACACAATACATTTCATCGGTGTTCGAAGATGTCCATTGCCTGGGTGATATTAGCGTCATCTATGACTTTTATCGCAAGTTTTTGAATCCTATCTAGCAGGTGCAAAGATGTTTTATATTATTATACTCCAATTATTGGCGGATAAGTGCCAAAGGCAAGATCAGAAAGGGAAAAGTATTTCTTACATCCTTTGAGGAAACCTAGACATTTCGCAGCATTTTTGGCAACATCGAACATGTGGCCATTCCAACTTATGTTGTCATTGACACACATAACGATAATGGAAAGTTTTTCGGCTTCGACGATGCAAGTGCCATTCATGGATAATAGCTGTGTACTTAAATTTCGCTTTAAAGACATTACACACCATTGTGTTTTGGAAGCATTAGATTCCCCTCTGTTGATAGTTCCCCAATTGGTTATGCTGTTAATACCGGGATTTAAAGATCTTAGCATACGCTGCCATTCCCGTACTACAGCCGAAGAGCAGGGGCGTGAGTTCGGGAACGAATATGAAAAGCAAAGAGTACTGTCGTCAGCAAAGGAATATATGGGACTAGAAGTTACAGACGAGAGGTCATTGATGAAAACAAAATTGTTGGAGATAGAATGGTTCCCGTGGAACACACCAGCATCTAAGACAACTTGTATTGCACGTTCCGTAAGGTAGTTTCTAAATAAAATAGCCTGATGCCAAACTCTATCGAATGCCTTGGAAATATGAAGTGCAACTATCTTGCTTTCGCCAGACTGATGTATTTAATGAGACATTAGTGTTGAAAGTAATTACGATGCGTATTTCCTGAAATAAGTATAAACTCCAGATAAACCATGTTTAATTGAATAGAAACAAAACCGCAAAGTTTTCCTTAAAACCCCCTTCCCATGCAAACAATCTTTTTTAAAAATATGTCAAGGACTAATTTTAAGGCACCCCACACATAATATGGAATGCCACCTGTATGCATTGAATTCTTTAAAATATTCATAAATTCTTTAAAATATTTTATACACTTACTTAAAGATATGCGTATGCAATTTAATACATTTGTCGAGAAGCTTCGATTGCTTTTCGTTTGTATTGTACTCGCCATCGAAATCTCCAATCATACTGCAGTAGTGAATACACTGTTCAAGTTTAAGTCCTATAAAACAGGCTTGCAAATAGGCTGAAATGTCAAATCCTACAAATAAAGTAAATTAATACAACAACTCATAGATTAAAAACACTCATTAAAAAAAAAATTGTGCAAGAATTTAATACTAATACGGCATGTGAATACCTTCAATTTCGTTGCATTGAAAGTTTTACGAGTACAACATACAATATAATTGACCAGCAAAAGAAATTGGCGATGTAATAGGATCTTTCGAAAGCATTACTTGCTTCTGTTATATACCCCAACTAATAGACCGTTGTGCACATGCATTTGGCTTAAATTTGTTCTTATACGGCCCGAAGAGGTAAAACAATGGAATACAATGGAGAGGATCACTTAAATCGATTTCAACTTAACCTTCTATAATATATCATATACGATACAATGGTCGGAAAAAGTATTTTGGCAAAACTGTGTGCAATGTTATCTCGCTTGTTTTGATAGACTGAGAGAACTAACGGGTCTCTGTTGATGCGCAAAACGAAATAGATGATTATAACTGTAAGAGCGCAAAATATTTTCTTTATTACATTACGCATTATTTCACTATCATCTGCAATGTAAGAAATGAACTAAAACTAACTGGAAAAAAGTATTTTCACATCATATTCTTTTCAGTTTTTTTTCCTTTCGCGTGCCATGAATGCTGGGCTCTGTTAATTACAAAGTTTTTTTTAATATAATTTATTAATTTTAATGACATTCACTAGCATTTAATTGATAAATATGGGAAAAACGTCGGAAATAAGCCAGGCTATACGAAATGAGATGGTGATCAAGTATGATGCGGGTATTTCAGTGGAATACTTAAGCAAGATGTACAAAGTGCCTCGGGAGACTGTGTATTATCAAATAAATAAGCAAAAGAAAAACAAATCCACAAGTAACTTGTCATTTTCAGGCAGACCACGCAAGACAACCAAAAGAGAGGACCGTTTAATTGTGGGAAAATTTGAAGACAATGTGCTAAAAATTCCAAAATCTGCAGCAATTGAATTGAGTAATCAGCATCGTATTCAAATTTGTGAAAGAACGGTAAGAAATTTTATTATTTTATAAGATAAAGTGGTACCTATTTTTGAAGTCTGAGTTGCATTAATGACGCAATTGAAAATGTGGTGGTAAACAAACGCAGGAAGCCATAAACGGAAATTGGTGGCGATGTCTCAAGAGCAACGGTAGATGTTTATAGATTTTAGATGTAACAAAATCAGTGTGGGACATTGGACAGAACATGAGAGTATCATGGAAGTATGACAATAAGTCAACACTTCGTTCTTATAGTGAAGGTAAAGAAACTCTCGAACTGAACGAGACCCAAAAACTATGGTGGCTATAAATCAGTACATCGCTTAGTTTACAGCACCAAATTAAGCTACTTTCGCGTTGGATAATCACTTGTGATGAAAGGTAGATTCTGTATAACACACCCTCATCGATCATCGCCCAGAAAAGGTTATGGTCATCGTCTGTTTGACATCGAAATGGTCAAAAAACTGATACGGTTGGCATTTTCTGACCACTCGATTCACATTTTGCGTGTGCATTCCTGTGGAAATGCAGAAAAGCAGAGTAACTTACTATTGAAGTTATAAATATTGTAAAAGCAAAAACGAGATTGTAGATTTGTTTTGTTTCTTCCACTATTCGTAGTTGCGATAATTCGGATTAGATAAATTTTATAGATTTAAAAATACTGAAAGTGTTTTTTTTCTTATTACTTTCGTCACAACGCGAAGGAAGATTCGCATAAATGGAAGGGGGCTTCAACCACTTTGGAATGCGCACCTAAATACAAAGACTGTTTAAATCACTAAAATAATTTACCTATTTGAAGAAATCCTCCGTAAAGAATGCCACATGTCCCAGTAAAAAAATTGAATAAATATTTGTATCTTCCAAAGCGACTAAAACAAAGCGAAATAGACATTTAATAGCAAATAGCATCCCAAATAATTTTGACCTGTTTAAAATTACCTAGATCCTGGAAAATCTATCAAAATCGGCATCATATAATCTTTTTCAGAAAAAAATGGTAGTAAAATAAATCCCAAAATTGTTAGTACATATGAAGATAAGCCAAAGACAAATATGAATCTACAAAATATTATTATTTTTACGTATGGGTCTGTTTTAGAAACCTTATCAATCACTCACTTCGCCATTTTGTAATATTTTTCGCCCAACTTCAATTCCCATGTTTCCAAAACACGTCGATTTGTTTCCGTCAGGATTTCATCGGTCAATTTCTTAAGTATTCTCTTGTAATATACGATGGTTAAACATTTAAGTGCAACATTGATTTCGAGAGAAATTATAATTAAACAAATTGTTTTATCTTCTAGGTCATAGTTTTTCTGCAAAATTAATCCTTTTTGACATAAACCAGCAATAAACATGTTGAATGCAAAGGTTATGAACATAAGAATTTTCTTCCATAAATTACTGCAGAATGAGGCTGAAAAATAATTCATCTCTACAACAAGAAGTTAAAGACTTCATATTACTTATACATTAGTTTTTATTAATATTTTTTATTCACTTACGTATGGGTATTAAAGTAAATGACGTTAATTTGTAAAAGGGTGCCCAGGACAGGCTCGAATTGATTTTGCTTTCCGACAACATGTTGATTATTAAGAGAAATGCTGGATCAACTGCGCTTTTATAGAGAAAACGCGGTTATATGAAATAGAAGCACAATCAATGCTGCCATAGCAGTATTCTACTGTTATTTTACTACCCAAGAGCTTAGCTATGCTACTACTTGGAATCTATTCATATCGAAATTGTTTCAACGCAAAAGCATACTACCACTGTTAGTTGGTGCCGGAAACTTAGCTCCAGTCATTTCCTTGTTAATTGCCAAATTATTTTCACAGAACACATTAAGACAAAAATTTGCTACAGTCAACTGGAAAATAATCTACAACATAGAACATACATTCTGAAATAAGTAGTCATTTAACTAACTAATATAACTATGGTCAAAATCGAGAGTTAAAAGCAACGAGTATTGTACGTCTTGTGTTACATCCAGCTACTTAAATGGTAAAACTAGCGAAAAGATTGATACAAAATCCTCCGTAACTGAATTTAATCTTACTTCCAAGAATTATTACTCTTACCACTTTTCTTTAAAATTATTTACATCAGTCTTGCATACATGGTCAACTTGCCAGAAGGCCACACCGTCCCGTCCATTTTACCACACAAGCCCCGATTTTTATGGGCCAAAATACATTATAAAGTCCGCGGTAAAATCATTATTTAGACGTGGTTGGCTGTATTTGTGTGTTTCTCCACAAAGGCCATTCTTATCGGGGAAATAAGTGATTTTAAGTCTGAAAAGATTTATTTGTTGTTGAGAATATATCAGGCTATATACGAGTACTATGACAACGACATGAATTACGTGGGAACGGAAATTCAGAACAATGAATTCAAAGTTATTTCTAACACTTCTGGGACACAATCTATTAATTATTGAACTTGTGTAAGACTAGGTATGAGTTGCAAAAATAAATCTCCTCTATCTTTACCTTGGAAGCATATGCGAGAAGGCAGATAAATCAGCGAAACTCTGGTACTGAAATATCTAGAAGTGGCACGCCTTTTAATCCAAACGATCTGAAGTCATTTTGCTTATTTTATCCCCTTACTACACGAACTTCGCATCTCTAAACACTGATATCACTAGATAACATAAGTTCTATCAGATCGAAAGTATTCAGCATAATTTCTGGAAAAGATAGTCTACGAAATACCTTAATATTTTGTAATAAAAGTTGAAGCGGAAAACTCAAATCCAAAACTTAAAACTCAAGAGAGTGGTAGTCGGAAAGGATATAAACAATGGAAGATTGGTCGCGTTATGGACGTATTTAAAGGAAATTACGGCAAATTGTCAAAATAGAAACAGAAAATTAACAACTGGCTATACACAATCTATGTCCACTCTATATTGAGCAAGACCTCAAGAAAAGGCATTATGAACAGTCGTTGAAGTACGTTCATTATAATTGTTATTTACTCGCAGGAATTCTCTCAAATGATATTGTACGAGTATCTCCAGCGAATGTAAGAGACATATTTGAAAAATCTAATCTAGCGTTTAAGCACATACGGATAGTAATTGAGCGCTATAGTTAACTTATGCACCATTAAGAACGCATCGAATGACAATATCACCATTCAAGCTGGGTGGCTACAAGTATGTTGCGGGCAGCCTCTTTGGACTATTATGTACGTGCAGTGGCCTCATGACTTTAGTTCCCGCACCAGTTGGATCTTAAACGATTGTAGACCGATTGTGATAGACTACTTTTCGCTAAATTCGACACGAAGCGGTCAGACTAAAGTCCAACTATTGTGATCGACACCAAATTGGCACTTTCGGACCTCCCACCAAAGCTTCACTCACAGCAGCTGCTGTTTCTTCTGTACGTATATTATAATACATTGTTGCATTGTTGTAGCGTATACGAGTATTTATCTACAATACGCCAAGAAAATCGTTTAATTCTTTATACCTTTCAGAACGTACAAGATAGATGAGGTGGTATTAAAGGAAATGGAGTTGTAAAGGGCGACACATTCGACAGGACCCGGGAAAAGCCGACGAATAAACAGAATAGTCTACTATATCACTGCGTTCTTCAAAACCTTGGGGCACTTTTAATAGGTAAAATAAAACGGTCATTCCAGATCAACTAGGGGATGAAGCAGACTGGATTCACTTACGTTATGAAGAATTTTTAAGGCACCAAATAGAAAATCAAATGTTGAAAAATTGTGCACCATTAGCTTAGGAGGAAAGGGAGAGTTTAGAGAATAGTTAGTATAAGAAAAACAGGGTGCAGGTAGCTGCCTTTAATGAGAAAATACCACAGGTGGCCTGAAAAAGGAACTAAAAGGGCGTAACTGAGACAAACTCTGTAATAACGGTTTTTGAAGTGTCATAGGAAGACATAATAATTGATCTACATTCCAAGAAGCTATGGCTATGGGTAAAAATGGACTTCGCATAAAATTCTCTCGAAGAATTTGGATATATGAGACATTCCTTAGTCGAATTGCTATGTGAAAAGGTTATCTGACGGAGTCCACATAAGCTAGGGATACCGGCTGGTGAATCAGATAAGTCAATTATATCGATACCAAGTATTATACATCCGATAAGATTTGATAGAATGGGCCGATAGAATGTATTAGCACGTAACATGCAGAGATATATGCAGGAGTATTATTTTTATTGAGATAAAATCGAGCTCAGAACAATACGAAATTGCAAAGGGAAAAGAGTCAAGGCTGCGACGCGAAAGGAGATGAAGAATATGGGCAGAAGAGGAAGCGATTGAAGGGAAACGTGTATTAGAAGTGGATGAGAGGTTGAAGTGGGATTCAAAAAAGTAAGCCTGTGTAGCTAGGCTATTTAGATTTAGTTTTGAAGTCGAGATTATGAAATGATCTGCTTGTGCAGTTGTATTTAAATAGCTTAGAGGTGGCATTATGCAAGGTTGGTATTACTTTGAAATAGACATGTTGACTGAATGTTGTGTATCAACAAGTTTTATGAGCTTCCATAATAGACGAACAGCGCAATAATTAGCTTGAGAATAAGTTGACTTCAGTTTCCAATAAATCAGCTAAAAGTATTGTCCTGTAGTGTGAATAGTCAATTACGCAGCATTTTGTTTCAATGTTTTTAGTTAAAGTTTCTTATTTACCAGTAAAACAGAACAGCAATTTATTTTACGCGATTTGCAGTTTTTTGAACAATTTCTGCATAATTGATTACTTTGTTTTCTGGAGACAATAAAGACTTTCTATTAATGAAGGATGTAAAAGTCTAGTACCAATGTTAGATTTTTCCAGGGTTTGGCTGATATGATGGTTAAGTATTGTAGTAGCTTAGAATCAAGATGAACCTCCAGGTACTTGCCATATGGCTCACATTTAATCAAGATATTATTTATTCGTAAGCGATTTGAGGGAAAATAGTCAGTTTTTCTTTTTCAAGTGACATTTTATCCTTATTTTTTGTATTTTATCCTTATTTAGTTTAATTATCCATTCGTCTCAATAATGAGAGCAAGCTCATGCGATGGGAATATGTTTCGCAAAATGGAATTTGTGGTAGTCCAAAACTAATGTATTTTGCATTAGAACGACTACTATTCACGAACATATTAGACGAATGCTGGAGCAGAAAACTTTGAACTAATTTACATAACGGTTTAAAATTTAAACATATCATTTTGAAAATAAGACCGTTATGCCGTACACAATCAAAGGCTTTTTCTATATCAAGCAAAATTATCAACGTGGACATGATTAGTGATGGTTGAAGTTTTTAATATTACTTACTCTCAAGACTTGATGAGAATTATTATGAGAGCGCTTAAATCCAGATTGTTGGTTTTGATAAAATGTTATTATTTTCTATGATTTGAAAAAGTGGTCTTCTATTCCCAATATCGCAAATAATTGTTCGTTAGTTCACTTTGTTTTGGAGGATTGGAAATGAATGTATATGTACATACTCGTCCAAAGCCAGATCTAATACACTGTTGTGTTCTTTGAAGCGGCAACGCTGACAACAATGAATTGATTCCAATGAACGGTTTATTTTTACGCACATAATTGCGTGCGAATTCCATCACCTTGGATATCAAATTATTTCTACGTCTCTATTATAACTACAATTTGCATTGATACATGGGCTCGACTTCACAACTAAAGATATAATTAAAAGTAATTTTTTCAATCGAGAGCGCAAAAATACTCAGTTACATCCTTCCAATGTGAATTTAACCAATAGAAGAAGACTTATTAGAACTCTAATTATAGAATTTACATACATATGTGCAAAAAATACATGCAATACAGTCCGGATTCACATTCAGTTAGAATTTTTTTGTTTGGAACTTTTTTCAGAACAATCTAAAATATTTATTTTTCGGGTTGTATCTCATTTATAACTCTTTATGAAATACTTTAGTCAAAACAAGGATCCTGATATCCGTTTCGTTGGAACTTAAACATAAAATGCAGTGTTCTGATAAATGTACCTACATATTTACGAGGGGCGTTCAACATATTCTCGGTATCGGGGTGAAGCTGTGGTTGTATATATAAATTGACTTATTTATCAACTAATACTATTATTTTAGTGCATTCATGTAAATATGATTATTAATTCGCGTTTTATCTCTAGTTAAACAGAATCATAATGGCAACTGAGACGATGATGGTGAAAATTGAGCATCGCTTTCACTAAGCAAGGAAAAAGTCAAAAAACTATTCATGAAGAGATGGTGGCTGTTTACCAGGGTTCCGCACCTTCATTATCAACTGTGCAAAAGTGGTCAAGTGAGTTCAAGAGAGGCAGAGAGAGCATTGAAGACGACCCCCGCTCCGACGCCCCGGCTACTGCTTGTACGGGAGAAAGCATCAAAGAAGTCGAAAAACTTGTTCTTGAGGATGCCCGAATAAAGATGAAAATGATGGCAGAGATCACCAAGCTTTCAATTGGTACCATTCACACCATTCTTGATGACCATCTTAACCTTTCAAAGGTCAGTGCAAGGTGGGTGCCACGAATGCTCACAGCGCCTCAGAAAAAAGTGAGAATCGCATGCTGTAGAGAACTTTTGGAGATGTGTAGTGAGAACGCGGACGGTGTTATGGATCGAATTGTTACTGGGGACGAAACATGGGCCCACCACTATGACCCTGAAAGCAAACAAGAGTCCATGCAGTGGCATAAAAAAGGAACAGACCCCCCGAAGAAGTTCAAAGTCACTCCGTCTGCCGGGAAGCTCATGGCCACAGTTTTTTGGGACTCAAAGGGAATCTTGCTCATTGAGTACAAAAAAAAGGTGAAACCATCAACGCCACATCCTACGCTTCCACTTTGCTTAATTTGCGGGAGGAAATTAAAAAGAAAAGACGGGGTAAACTCGCAGCGGGTGTGTTGCTTCTTCATGACAACGCTCCTGTTCACACGGCGCGAGTTTCCAAGGCTGCTGAGCGAGATTGTGGTTTCGAAGAAATCCAACACCCACCCTATAGTCCAGACCTTGCCCCTAGTGATTATTTCCTGTTTCCGGATTTGAAAAAATGTCTTCGTGGAAAAAGATTTTCGGATGATGAAGAACTCAAGTCGGCAATAAATGGGTATTTTGTAGAGAAAGAGGAAATTTATTTTTTTGAGGGTTTAAAAAAGCTTATCTCAAGATGTAACAAATGCATTGATATTAGGGGAGATTATATTGAAAAATAAATTTAAATTGAATTCGCATTTTCCTTCATATCGATACCGAGAATATATTGAACGCCCCTCGTATACAAACGTTATCCCTGAAAGTTTTTGAAAAACATAGTATTGGAAAATATTATTTAAATACGTGAAAGCTGTTAAAATTTCTAAAGCTTTCAAAAATCAGGTCCAGAGAAGTTCTGGGGCAGACCAACAGCTCATATCTATTAGGTACAACATGAAATGTTCGATTTTGTAATAAAAATTTAAAAGCCAATATTATTTTTCCGTAAATTTTTATTCAATCAAAATAGAACCCGTTGGCTTCTATGACATTCTCCCAACGTGATACAAGGTTCTTTTTCGTGGAAATGCTGACTCTTTGAGGCAATGAAATCTTCAAAGGCTTTTATGACCTCTGGTTTTGGTTTTTCATCTGCATACAACCACTGCCCAGATCTTTTACCATTATCATACAGTATCCACTTTTCATCACAGGTCACTATCCGGTGAAAAAACGGTTCAGTTTGGTTCCTTAATGTAAGAGATGCGCAGATTTCCAGGCGCTGTAGTTTTTGGGATTCATTCAGTTCACGGGGTACCCACTTATCGAGTTTCTTTACCTTTCCTATTAGAGAAAGGTGTAGACTTATTGTCATTGGGGATACTCCCATGCTTTATACAATCTCCCGATTTCATTGGGTCCGCATCCACCGTTGCTCTTAAAGCATCGTCGCCAACTAACGTTTCCGGAGTCCCACGTGATTCATTTTCGAGGCGAAAATCTCCCGAACGGAACTATCCAAACCAACGTTGTATAGTGCGTTCGTTCACCGCTACATCCTCAAATGCGTCATTAATGCTTTTCATTGCCAAGGACGCATTATGTCCCATTTTAAATTCGTAAAGGAAGAGGGTTCGAATTTGAAATGCCGACAGAATGGTATATAATTCCTAGAGAAAAAAAACGCTGCTTGTAGCGAACTCTAAAATTCTCACACGTCAAGCACACGTACGACTTTAATTTATAAAAACAAGAAAATTTAACAGTTCAGTTCAGATTATATGCATTTTTATTTATATAACTTAAATTACTCTTACATGCTAGACAAAAAAATGCTTAAAAATTAGCTTAAATAACTTAAAGTTATCTTATACTAACATACTGGCCCCATGCGGATACTCTAAGTTAAACCTAACACTTAAACTATGTCTTTAGACGTATCTTACATTTTATTTTTATTTTTACAGTTTTTTATACAAAAACTAAGAAAACAAATTTTAAGCAAATGGACATTTTTTTAATTTTTTATAAAATTTAAAACTAAAAGCCTACAAACTACCTAAAACATAAATCTTAATCCACTTAACCTACTTACATCTAACATAAATATAGACATAAACGAAAATTTAACGCTCTGGCACAGATGTTCACTCGAGAACTTCTTATTTCCGTCTGAGCGAAAATCAATAGTAAAAGAGTATGGACGTTCATTATAGATCTGCATTTCGCTGGCAAGGCGACTAGGGAGAAAAAAAAGCGAGATATTGATGCAAGTTGGTCTTAAATGTTTGCGGGTATTTTACATTTAATTTTTTTAATAAAATTGCTAAGTCTAAGTTCCTTACCAGTACAGCACAAGTCGTGTAGCAATAGCTAATAGAATATTTCTACAGTTCGTTACTTTACTTGTGTATACGTGATCGGGTTCACACATCTAGAGACTAGCGGTGGATCGTCGGCACAATGATCGGTAAAAGTTTCAAACTTTTACATGCGTTCAAAAAACCATGTGACCAAATTACTCGTAAGTAACTGAGGCTGTGGAACAGAACCAAACAAAAACCGTGTTTCTAGTGTTTCAAAAATCAGCCCCCGGTTGATGTCCTTAAAACTAATAATTCAATATTACATTTGCAATATTGTGAGAGCTTATGTGCGTTGGCACCGGGAAAACACGAGCTTCTCCAGCGAGCTGGTGCGTCCCTAGGTGGCGGATAGGAGAATGTCATATGTTCAAATTAAAAACAAAATATAATACATTTCCAAGTCAAGGTATTGTGAAATATGTACCGAGGACCGACTGGTGCAAGGAATCAAATATGTGCATTGCTTACATGATGAGATACTGGGCGCCCTCTCGTAATATCTAGTTTTACACCTGTAAAATCGTGGGTTCCAATATTAACCACAACAAGAGACAAAATAAAAATAATAGTAAAAAATTAAACTAATCATTTAACGTACGGATTCATTAGAAGAATCTCTGCTCCGGTTCAAAGTATCTCAGATTGAGATGGAGACAGAAGAGTTAACTCTTTCATCACTAACAAAGAATGAATTTTGACCAAACGTAATAACGAAGGTGCCAAGGGAATAAATATGCCAGGAGCTCGATAACGTCGAATTGCTGCCTTGGAAAAATATGGAATGAAATTAGAAGAGGCAAAGCACAAAAAGCGCATAAGATATTCACAGGTACCTACTTGCCGAGAGGGCAACCGAAGCTAATAACCCCAGATCTTCCAAAAGATGGATGTTCACGATAGAAGCCCAAATTCGAGCTGAGGTTTGAAGGAAAAATAATTGGATCACTCAAATGTAAGAGCATCAGCAAACTCTATACCCTAACTAATGACGTAATCTAAAAACAAGGGACTCGTAAACCTAGCCAACATCATAAGCTATCCAGATATGTGGAAGAAGTATTCATAGTGCCAGTACCCGTCAATTCAGTAGGTATTCCCTGCACTAGAATGTGTGTGTTACCCGGAAATTCATAGAGAGTGCGCTGCACAATGTTTCCAACACTCTCGCAATAAACGTCACAGTAAGAAGCTTACATCTTTCCTCACTATAGACGGCAGAAAGGCTTTTGAATTTTTAGAGATATCCGGAAGCATTCGCTTGATCTGTCTGCAACCTGGAGAGTCATTCCAGCTACGGTTGTGCTCATAACAGACCCAACTTTGAATTCAAAATATAAGAACCAATCGCTACGCAGGTTGAGGTCATTGGAAGTTGTGGATCGTTATGATTATCTATTATATAAAACCAAGAATTTTTAAGTACGTTGGCTTAGAAAAGAGTCAATATACGTCCGAAAGTGGGTTTAATGGCAAACTGATAAATATTGTTCTGGCAAAAGATAATAAAATAAAGAGAAGCAAATACATTACGCAGATACGTATGACTTTTAGATGCACATGACTTGATGTGAGCTTGCACTCCAGATTTAGGCGGATAAAAATCGTTCATATATACTCGTACATATATATGTAGTTATATATGTATTCTTAGAGCAAACGGATTTTTGAAATTTAGTAGAAAATTTATCGATCTAGGCGAGGCAAATGCAATTCGTAGATATTCTAGGGTTGATTTGATGAGAGAAAACAGCATCGCATCTACTCGCACAAAAGTAACCCTGTTTGTTACAACTAATAGGTGCACTTATTTAAATCAACATCCGAATATGATTTACTACATTAAGAAATATATACTAAAACGGGGAATGCTCAAATTTTGTAAGTTAACAAAAGGTTTTGATATTATTCTTCAAAATGCGTAAAATGACTTTTCATCAACAAATTCACCTTTCCATTCTATTTTTCTTAATAATCGACGCATGATTGTAATTATTTTTTCTATTGTATCTTGTGGAAGTAATCTCAGGAACCAGCCAAATTTCTTCTTTCGATGTAGGACATCTGTGACGGTTGTTCTCTTATTTCAGCTCATTCCACAGAAGTTCATTTATAATAGGGTCAAGCGGAATCACTGCTGACCACATCCGCCTAGTCTCCTACTCCATTTGCAGAGATACATCCTCAAACCATAACAGAATCACCATCAGTCTTGTCCTTGACCAATATACACTCTGGCCGCATTTGTTTCCAACGCAGCGTACAACTAAAATTCATCATTACTCCTACTCTTCGAAATGATTTTACAGTGAAAATCTTTAACCACTTCTTTTGATCAGTCAGCTTCCTTTTTTTCGTAAGGGATAGAATTCTTTTCATTGACTAAAATCCCATTCCTTAAAGGTCAGTCTGTTAGCCATTCGAAGGAACCAAACATCGATAAATTAATATTCATACATGTATGTATATATGTATACGCTGTATGATGACCTGATAAGAATGGTAGGAAAAAAAATAAATAGAAGAACAACGGTGTGAGACATAAAATTGGCTATATTTTGAAGCTACGTTCATGGCACTATGTGTGGAATAGCACATCATTCAAATGGCCACCCCGGCTTCGCTGGCAGTGCTTCAAGCAGTTGGTCCAATTTCTGATGACTCGGTCACATACTTATTGGACGCGGCGTTATTCCGACAATAGCGTGTCGAATGTTGGCCTCGATCTAGTCCAAAATGGTTGGTTTGTTTACGTAGACTAAGCACTTGCCGTAGCCAGAAAGAAAATAATCGAGTAGTGTCAAATCGCATGATCGCTGCGGCCTATTGATGAACGTTCGTCGTGCGATGACCCAATCGACAAATTTCCATTCACAACTTCGAGCGCTGCGTCGCTTGTACGCCATGGAGCGCCATCTTGTTAGAACAAAAGCTCGGATATATCGATATTATAGAGCTCTAATCACAGAAAGTCGGTTAACAACGCTCTATACCGAGGACCATTGACGGTAATGGTGTCTCCTTCCTCATTTCAAAAGAAATTAGGTCCGGTGACGCAGAGTGTACTCACGCTCAAACTTTTCCACGGTATGACGAATTGCCTGCACACTGAAAACATGATGACGACCGACCTCAGGACAAACTTCACGTTGCGTATTGTGGGTAACGACGTACCAAAAATTCCTTTGTACTCAACAGATCAAACCGCATTTTAAAATTTTTCTAGGACGGAATTCCGTGGAGACTAGAGTCCGACCGAACATTCGGCTTCTTCTTCGGCTTCGGCCACATTCGGCTTAAATTTCCACCTTCGGCAAAACATTCGGCTTCGGCAAGAAAAGGCCGAAGATTTTGCCGAAGCCGAACCATTTTTCCGCAAAAATTTAACTATTATACGCACCACGTTTTGGAGGAGATTTCGTGCAATTCATTTCATGTTTGTTTCGTTTCTGTAGCAGGTAGCTACAAGAAATGCTGATATTTTTAATTATTGGGCCTCAAGTCCTTATACCTACTTGAAAGAAGTAGCTAACAAATATTTACCAGCTCCTCCTACAAGTGTAGCGAGTGAGCAATTATTCAGTGCTTTTGGACAAATTTATGCTGATCGTTTGTCTTCTCATATTAACTTTGTTTGTTGTACTTACGTGTTATCGAATGTACCTAGGGTTTTGTATTTTTTTTACTGGTTATTTTTTGTTTTTATTTCTTTGCTAAGCATTCATTTTGATTGTTCGGTTTATGTGTTATTTAAAAGAGTCTACTGCAATAATTTACTGGCTATTTTGCTGTTTGTGTCCTTGTAAAATAAATTAATAAAAAAGAAAATATCTACCGATCAATTTTATCAAACTGATCACTATATTTTAGGCTCTTTAGCATTTTGAAATACAATCTCCATTAGATTCGGCTTCTGCTTCGGCTTCGGCCGAAGGTGATGAAGAAACCGAAGTTCGGCTTCGGCTTCGGCCGAAAAATTCACCTTCGGTCGGACTCTAGTGGCCACATCTCTGAGCGAATAGTAGTAGTCGGTGATAAGGTAATTTATCTGCACATCGGTGTTATCTTATCTATAAGACAAAACTAGGATTGTGTAAAGATGGGGGGAGACAAGACAGGGGTGTATGCAAATTGTTTTTCCGCGCGAATCCAAAGCAAAACCACTTAAGAAACAATTTTAGAAAAACAAAAAAAAAACGGTCTCATCGTATGATTTTGGAAGAGAGTCAAGCGATTTCATTTTGTGCGGGATCTGATTTTTATTTGAAGTGGCAGTCGATAGTGCGCAGTGTGGGTAAAAGGCTGTACCCACAGTTTAATTTTTTTTGGTCAGTCGTTGTCAGTCTGTAAAGATTTGATTTTTTTTTGTTTTTAATTTTTGTAAAAAGTAATTTTGGCTGCATGGCGTGTTAGCATGCACAGCAAACTTTATTTATTGTACAAGTGGGAAAAATTCTTTAATGGTGAATCCCCTAATTCCTCGCTAAGGAAAAGATAAAAAGATAAAGTAGCAAAAAACACTTATAAGAGAACATCAAGAACACAAAATTTTAAACATTGATGAAGCAATTGATGTGCGTTCAAAAAAAAAAGCTTAATCGACCCCTAAAATTATAAAACAAAAATATATAAAAAAAACCACAAGTGCGTAACCCCCTAGTGTACTTGTGTAAGCAACCACACCCTTACGGGAGTCTAAGCAAGCTTATGTGAATAGGATTCGGAGAAAGTAACTGCTCCTTATCGATGCGCTGATCGAGCCTACTTCGGACACAGCCACATCGCCATCGTCTACGCCCACTGTTGCAGAAATTCAGTTCAGTTCAACATTAAGTAGAACATGCTAAGTATTTAATCATTGTAACGTTCATTATATATACATAACCCATAATTTTTCCCTTTCCTAACATTAAAACAAAAGAAAAAAAGATGCATGTGGCCACAAACCATAACCGCTTAACTCGAGTTAGGGCGAATTTGAGTTATTGACGCCATCGCGTCAATTTTTCCATAAAAGCCTAACTCGAACAAATTTAAGTATTTTACAATAGCTATTTTAATAACTATTGAATGGGAAATTTTTGGACATAAAATTGTAACCCAATTTACGAAGGCTTAAAGTACCTTCAACTTAGTGAAACAATTATACTAAAAGAACGATTTTCTGATTTGTAGCATCAAATTTATTCTTCAAACTGCTCTCCTGAAAAGTACAAAAAACCGACTCAGGCGGCTATGGCTTGTGGAAACAGAATTATTATTCAAGAACATCCCGATGGAGGAATTGCGCGCAAGTTCGCCACATCGAAGATCACGGTAAAGTGGTAAGTGTTGTTTTTTTTATATTTCTTTATAATGCATGTATTGCACGTCTTAGTGAACCAAATTTATGATTTATATAGAGTATATGAGCGATTTAGTGAATAATGTTACATTTTTAACTTAATGTGCGTACAAGCCGATGGGACTATTTCCATCCCCCTATAAGTATGCTAGCTTATTTGTAAATTTTTCAAGTCTAACCTGCAGTATGTAAATCTTGCCAGAGTCAATAATTTCATCTACAATAGCTTAGATGCACAAAGTATAAGTTTTGTTATTTGGATTGTGAGAATTCAAATAGATTCCAAAGTTTTATTCAATACTCGTTTCGTATGTAGGGGATGGTTAATTCAATTGTTTTTGTTTTAAAGAGAAAGCAGTGTGAAACTTAAAATCGGTTTATTGTTATAATACTTTCGTTATTTAAATTGTCTAAGCTTAAGAATGTTCGGCATCATAAAAGTATGTGTTGTAGAATATGACGACATATGTATTGTGCAAGGATATTAATTTGAGTTGAGTATGTTAGTTTATATTGCCTTTATTTTGTAATAAACTTGAATTGAAATTTCCAACGCATTGTCTTTTTGAATGCCTTTTTTCTTCTTTCGATTTCCGTTTGGCCTTTTTCCTATGCGGACTATAATTATTTAAGTGATTCCTTGTGTGGATAAGGCCGCGATCTGTTTCTTGGGTACCTGACGAGCATGTAGTGAATATAACTCTACTTATGTTAGGGGCTTATACCAATAGCAAGTGACGTATAAGCCAAGGTCGTAATATCCAATTTGGATAAACTGGATAGTGCTGGGGTGGTTCCAGACTTAGAGAGAAATCTTGGTGTCTCCACCTCACTAAGAAGTGCTAGGAAGAACAGGGTGTTGAGATCTTGCAGGCTTCATACCGTAAATTAATTGAATGAATAACTTTTAATGGCATGGAACGAGTAACACCATCCGTAGGCATAGTGGCAAGTAACCTCCCAATCTGCGAAGGCCTCCGACACCCTCATGTCGCAGCTGCCCGGACAGGCCGGGAGACGGAGTCCTGTGGCCGTAAGTCTTAGGGGTAGTGTTAGCGGGATGAGGTTTTCTTTCTATAGGAACCTATACACATCTGTGATCGGGAGAGCTCAAATGTAGACGACCTCAATTTGAGGTCTTGAAATTTCAAGCGGTGTGTCAGGTAGTTTTAGAAGTTACAGTACTGGACGTCCAGTATAACGAAAGATATAATGTTTAACCAATTCGTTATATCGAAAGATTCGTTATATCGAAACCATTCTTTTCGACCCCTAATAAACATGTTGCTTACGGTTGAAGTTGAAAAAGTTTTTATTAATATTATGTTTTGAAAATTACATGAATTAACTCAATTTTGAGTTGAAAAAAAGCTATTTATTTGGGTTTGTCTCAAATTCTTTTTTTGGTCATAACGCCTATGGACAGCTTCCTCCTACAACTGTCGAAGAGTTAAGATCTTGGAGCAATCTTGTTGATTTTCTTCCGCCCATTTTATATATATTTGGAAGCTATCAATTGCTTGTTGGTGATTTATCATTTGAACAGATCTATCAGCATCTATGTCTTCACCTACAGCTTCATTTTCATTGATGCTAATTATTGTCGTGTCCTCAACATCTGGAACTGTTGGGCCTTCTCCCTCTTCGGCTCTATTCCACTCATCCAGGTCATCAGCAGTAAAAGATGACTATAAAAACAACCTAAATAAGCGAATTTTTGTTAAAAAAGTCTATAAACACTACCTCCGGAAAAATTTCATTTATAAGCCTGACTGTTTGAGATGTAGAAACCATTTCTTCGTTTCTCAGAAGAGCAGCCAACGGGATGTCATCTTCTTCTTCAAATTCTGGTGTTTTTTCAGTTAAGATTTTTCGCCAACACTTTTGGAGAGAAACCGGTGACAACTTTTTCCATGACAGTGCGATAAGTGATACAGCTTCGAATAAACTGATGTCCTTCAGTGATTGTATAACATCTGTAACACTCGAGCTAGCAATCTTAGCCAGCAAACTATTCCTGTAAAATAATTTGGCCAGACGGATTGCATTCTGATCTATTGGTTGAATCAGGGCTGTCACGTTTGGTGGCATGAAAAGAACCCAAATTCGGCCATCCCTTGTTTGCTTTATCAAATCTTGTGATGGAGGATGGCTTGATGCATTGTCCAGCAAAAGAAGAGCTCTTATTGGTAAGTTCATTGAATCCAGAAAGTTCTCAACCTCTGGAACAAAATGCATAAAAAACCACTCCTTAAAAAGCGAGGTCGTCATCCAAGCGGTTTTAGTATGCCCATAATTGACTGGCAACGGTTTGTTTTTAAACGAGCGCGGGTTCTTTGATTTGCCAATAATAAATGGCTTAATTTTTTTTGAGCCCGATGCATTGAAACATGCTAAAAATGTTATTCGTTCCTTTGAAATTTTCCTTCCTGGAGCTGTATCTTCTTTGGAGTGGATGTAGGTGGAATTCGGCAGCATTTTCCAGTAGAGCGCTGTTTCGTCAGCATTAAAAACCGCATCCAAAGAAAGTTGATGTCGGTCAATTATTTCCGCCAAATGCTTTTTAAAGGGTTCCACAAGGTCAGCTTGTGAGGATAACTTTTCCCCCGTAGTCTTAAGCAAACGAAGTCCAAATCTCTTTTTGAATTTAGTAAGCCATCCATCACTTGCAAAAAAATTTTCGTTCGAATATTTTTTGTGAATGACTTGAGCCTTAGCCTTGAGTATGGAGCCACTTATAGGAATATGATTTTCACGCTGCTGGAGAAACCATTCGAAAAGTTTTTTTTCCATTCTTGGATATTCACCCTTTCTTAGTGACCGCTTTTCAGAATTTCCACTTTTGGTTTCATTGAGACTTCTTAAAAGCACACTTTTTTGGGTTCTTATGGTACAGATGCTAGACTTCGGAATTTTATATTTCTCAGATATTATTTTAAGGGAAACGCCAGCACTGCATTCATCAATGATTTTTAATTTTTCTCTAATAGAGAGACGCTTCCGGGCTACCTTCATTTTGTACAATAAACTCTATTTTTAAGGGAAACACTAACTTCGCACTCGCACTGCATCTACACAAAAACTAAACAATTGCGAAAAATTTTTAAGTCGTAAAAGCCAAAAACCCCCAACTTATCGCATGTACCGTTATGTTGAACCAACAACTCCAGACGCAGATGTTTTATGTTTTAAGTTGTTTCTTTTCCTCGCAACCGACTAGCATTCGTAATATAGAGTAGTAAAATTTTTCATCATTCGTTATTTAGAGATGTCAATGGAATTCAAATGGTGATTCGATATACTGGACGTTCGTAATATCGGCATTCGTTATACTGAGCCGGAGTTTAGATGATATTTTTTTAATAATTTTCTCATGTTCTGCCTAGATGTCATTGGTAACTTTGACAGCTGCTGAAACATAATAATTGGAGAAACTATCATTGCTATCTGATCATCCGTTACTAAACAATTTTTTTTCTATAAGCAAAAAATAGGGTGTTTACATGATTTTGGCATGGCCGATCCTTAATTTTTCAAGAATTTGTTTGTAGCTCACGTCACGGTCAATGAAGTTCATAACCGGACCATGTTCAATGAAAAATCCGTTCGAAATATAATCGATATTGATTCGTACAGGATGTGGTTTCAACGCTATGGCGATACATTCCATGCAAATCAAACTATCGTTTTATTGAAATCACGATGTTCCGTGATCACACGATTTGACAATACTCCACTGTTTTCTATTGATCACATGAAGGAATTATTTATGCAGATGAATCAGCAACCATTGACTATTTGTCGACATAAAATCGTGGCCATTTAATTGATTTTTGTTTCTTTACTTCCAATTTGTCAACGAACAAAGAAATCTCTTTTTACTGTCTAAGACAAAATATCCGTGCTTAGAACAGCAAATCCAAGGTAGGCATGGTGGTTACCTGACGCGAAATAAACATTAATGCCGTGAATGACAATTTAGTGGAGGGGGATTCGATGAAGAATTACCGTAGGATACCACTACTACCTTGAATTGGAAACAGGAAAGCAGTGCAGCTGTTGAACTTCCTTGAATAAAAATTATTCGAAATAGGTATACCTGTGTATGTTATTTAGTCCTGGTAAGCAAGGAAGACGAATGGAGGAGAACATTTGCAGGTAAAGAGTTTGTTTTTAAGAGCTATATAACTTTTATTTTTAAGCAATAACGATAGGATAATGTTTTATGTTTAATGCTTTTTCTTCTTCACAACCTTAATCATATGGCTTCCTCTTCTTTTTTGGCAGGGCTCCGATTGTGGGCCATTCTCTTAAGCAATTGAGGGTCTATATCACCAGTAATACGCTAAATATTGCCTTTGCGGCTTATCAGCATACCCCAGAGGCTGTACATAGCTCTGCAAGAAGTGATAGATTAGCGTCAAAGCGCTTATCTCGCGTACCTCGCTGGTCAATTTATTGGTGGCGACATAATGTTGTCATTGAATCGAATCCTCAGTAAATCAATGAGTATGACACAAAGCGTCTCGTGAGTGAATTTTTCGCATAGTGTATGAAAATAGTACGAAAGTTTTTCACAAGACGACGAATAGCGAGCTCAGTTGGTCAAAATTGAAAATTTAATTGAAAGAATTGAACCCCGATTTTTTAAAATACATAAGTTTAAATAGGGAGGGAGCGTTCTTCTGGTGTATTCTATTCATGCTGGTTCATCAGACAATAATAAACATAGATTTTAAAGAACTATCAAAATGAGAACAGAGGTTGTGCCTGTTCACATTCGGGTGCGCAGGAAGATTGTTCGAAAGAGAGAGAATGCTATTTATTTAAGTGAACTGAATTTTCGGGTGAAGCATGACGTTTTTCCTATATTGCTCCATTTCTGACATATTTTTCCATTTTACTTTTGATCGATGATGAGCATGTATGTTTCAGGCCAATTGCTGGAATTTAAAATTCGTCCGATTCAAGTGGTTCACTTGTCAAAAAATCGTTCATCCCCATGTAAATGTGAACACGATGATCATGGGCAGGACTTCCACGCTTACGCCAATGTGAACAGGTGAAATTTACTCCTACTGCAAGATCTATCAATCAAAAAATTAAAGTAATGAACAGATAAGAGGATTTATGAGCTTCAGCCCCCAGATTCGAAATGATAATGAATAAAACAGCGTACCAGGACTCGAAGATATTATTATAACAGATCCCATCAAATAATTACATATGTATGTATATTCTTTGAATCTAGGTTCTTAAGCGGCATATACTCGTACACTGGTTAAAAACTCGTCAAGTATATGAGAGTGTATTAGGTAAAATGAGACACGTATACGTTGTGTGTCTGCTTGAAGCAAAATCAAAATGTTTGGATTTTTGCTCAAACAGGTAGACAGGCTTGTATTGGTGATTGCCTGTTTAATCAAGCATTTGCTTATTTACGTCTGGACAGCGACGAGGCACACTTCTACAAAGCGAAATAAAGCCGAATTTTGGAATACGGCGTTATTTCACGGAACCGCGATGTAGCAATCGTCCGTGTCATTCATATTTTATTTTTAAACCGATTTAAATTGAGAGCGGACAATACACAGCAGGTCCTTTCACCTCAACAGTTACCAAAAAATGAATGATTGAAGACTTGTGATTGATGTGTGTATATGCAAGCTCAAAAAGAATTTAACAAACTCTGATATGCTTGATAAATTGTTGACCAGTGTATATGCCGCTTAAGGTAGCCCTAAACGACGAGCGTGCTCGCCGAACATGCTCGTTTGCGTTATCCCTTACACGACGAACACATTTGGCGAGCATTCATTTCGTGTTGATTCTTCATACTGTGAACATGTGCGATAAAGAAGCGCAAGTCGTTGCGCTTATGGTAATTTATTTATTTACTGCTGCCATTATGTTTAATCCACAATATTCACTCGGCGGCGTTCACAGCAAAAATGAGGTTTGCTCGCGAACATGGCCCTACACGGCGAACATTGAAGCCAACGAGCACGAAAAAATTGAAATTTTTCGCCAACAGCGAGCGGCTCGCGAACCAGCCCCTACACGAGAAAAATATAGCGATCACGAGCATGTTCGGCGAGCATGCTCGTCGTTTAGAGCCACCTTTGAGGCTCTTCGACTAATTTATAGATATGAACCTGCACGAAAAAAATAAACAAATAGAAAATTTCATTGAAAAAATCCATATGCTTTCTTAAATGCATGCGCACAAACACTATCAATATATAATACATACATACAAACATATGTTGTATTTTTGAATGCCATTTTCCTTGAATGAAATAGGGAAGTCGTATGCATCTGCCATTTCATCGATATGAACATGGATATTAGTACGTATCCCTAAAATTATTACATACATATATAGATCCCTACGTTGAAATATTTGGAACACATGTTGACCTACTCGTAAAACAGTTTCTTTCATCCCTTGGGGTGAATTTTATTTGACTGCAACCATACGAGGTAGAGGGACCCAAGTGCAGCTGTCATAGTAACCAACCAAACGAGGTGATGGTTGCTATGAGACAGTGCAGTAAGTATTTAGTAGACAATTAACTTAAATAGGTGCACAATTAGAACAAACAATGGGTATATGTATGTACAGTCGTACTCGTAAGTAACCAGTTGGAAACGCCTGTTTTACTTTATCATAGGTACTAACGTTTTTAAAAAAAATACCATAGCGTAGTAATTAATTTATTTGCATCCAATATTCTGTACAATCCGGCAAGAGCTTAGATTTTATTCCACAGGATTCCAGTGTACCCAGACCCATACAGGACTAAAGCAATCGTGCTTTTCATACATACATACATACCCATGTATGAATGGATGTATGTATGTAATGTATGTATATTCAGAGAGCACCTTCAGTTTGAAAATACCAAGAATTCGTCCTCCCCATATACAAAGGATAAAAATATAGATTCATTCTAGAAAAGGCATTTGCAAAAGTTGCGTACAGTGGTTAAATTTTTTATTTTATAATGTTCAATACTGTGTGAGGTACCCTTTTGCATTAATAATGGCCTCTAATCGTCTCGGCATGGATTCAACAAGATTTTTTGTAAAATTAAAAAAAATGTAAAATTTCGCCGAGTACCTTTTTATTCGTTATTTCATGTTTTCTAATTCTTTTTCCAACTCAGCCCATAAATTTTCAATGAGGTTTATGTCGGGCGACTGCGGTCAAGTTTGAAGAAAGTGGGGTGTGCTAAAAGCAATCCATTGTCGAACTTGATAAGCAGTTTGCTTAGGGTCATTATCATGTTGAAGGTGAACACGACCAACTAAGCCCAGTTTCTCAGCACTAATTTGCAGATTGTTTTTTAGAATATCGAGATACAAGTTCTAATCCATAATTTTATTTATGAAAACAATCTTTCCTGTACCGGCTGCCGACATACACCCCCAAACCATGACCCCACCACCTGCGTGTTTGACCGTAGCATTCAAATTTATTGGTAGCATTTCTTCCTCTTTTTTTCTCCATACCGACCCAAAAATGTTGAACTTACTCTCAGCGGAGAAAATTTCAGTCAGAAACGTATGGTTTTCTTCTCTTTACGCAACTCTTACACTCAGCCCTGTGGAGTGCTCTAGATACAGTTAAAGGGTGTACCGAGGTATCAAACATGCTCTCCAGTTTTTTACCTAAGCTTACTCGTAAACCAGGTTCTTTTGACACCTGACGCACAATAAATTTGCTTTCAGCCTTACCTATCTTTTTAGGTCTACCGCATCTTTCTTTGTTCACAAGTGTTCCTCGGGTCTTAAAATTTTTTACAACTCTCTGGATCGTTGAGCGATGTCGTTTTGTAATTTTAGACATTTACATATATATGTATGTATGTCACCGTACGATTTTCTTTCTTCGTGCAACTCAACGATTATTCTCCTCTCAGAGATCTCAAATTCTTTCCCTTTAAATCTTTCCATAATTCTGTTAGGATTGCTATCGAATGATCGAATGCGATGTTAAGCAATCGAATGAGAATTCTGCAGAACACAAACCAAACTAACTGTAAACTTTTTAGTAGAAGTCTTATAAAAGGAAAAAGGAAAATATTATTGTACGCAGACTTTTGCAAAGCATTTTTTGGACGTGGTGGTACATTTTATTTTACCGTAATGGAATTTGTACCGCATGGAATTTGTAGTGGTACATTCCGTTATAAAATAAAATTGAAATAAGAGACACTCTTTTCTGCAAAAAAAGCTTTTATTTTTCAACATATTCTCCTTTTAGTACGATACACTTAGTCCAACATTTCTCCAATTTGTCGATGCCCAACAAATAACACGATTTATCGAGGCCCTCAAAATAGACGTTTGTCTCATCGATGACCTCTTCATTCGACCCAAATCTCTTACCGCCGAACCACTTCTTCATGTTTGGAAACAGGAAATAGTCGCAGGGAGCTAGATCTGGAGAAAGTGCTGGATGAGGGAGCAATTCGTAACGTAATTCATACAATTTTGCAATTGCAACTGCTGACTTGTGGGCATGTGCGTTGTCCTGGTGGAAGAGAACTTTCTTCCTTGTCAAATGCGGGCGTTTTTGGTTCAAATAGGCGTGGAATCGATCCAACCGCTCTGCATAATAGACGCCGGTGATTGTAATCGATGTGAATGGCACCGCGCGCATCCCAAAAAACTGTCGTCATGACCTTGTTGGTCGACAGATGCAACTTGGCCTTCTTCGGCTTCGATTCACCAGGAGAAGTAAACTGTCTCGGCTGTTCCTTGATGTGTTGTGATGAGTCCATATTTCGTCCATGGTTATGACACAGGGCCATAACTTGTTCGGACTATTATTGGACATCGCCAAACACTCTTTCGAAGTCGTCAAACGATTCCGTTTGTTGTCAATTGTGAGCAAACGCGGTACCCATCTGGCGGATAGCTTTTTAATACCCAAATATTTTTGCAAAACTGAAATCACTGATCCAAGCCTGATAAGCCCGTTACCTCTTCAAATTCGCGCACCTTCACTCACCGATCATCAAATATCATACCGTGGATTTTTGTGGTGTGGTGACCTCAATTAACATTCGACGTCGCTTGTGTTGGTACGACCGCACCGAAATTGAGTAAACCAATGGTGGATGGTTCCAGTCGATAGTGAAGAGTCTCCATAATAATTGTCAAGCGTTTGTTTAGTTTGCGTGATGGATTTATTTACGCAAAATATAGTGTTTAATGGCCGCACGAAATTCACTTTTTTCCATTTTTTATGAAAATGCTCATAGCGTCTGTTTCAAGTGGCTGTCACAACTATTTGACAGATCTGTCTGAAAATTTGATTGCGTTCTTTTGAATGATGCTTCTTGACAAGCAAGAAGACTGTCAAAGGAGCCATATTTAATATTCATTATACGTTACATCCTAAATTGCCAGATCCTATTTTTAAGTGAATACCCAAATTCTACGCAGCATATTGGTTTTCACTTCTATGTATGCATACGAGGAATTAGCAATTTTAGTGAAATTATAATTGCAAACATTATTGTAAGTAATATAAGAGATGAACATAGTTAAAAGTTGACGAGATTTTGTCTGAAACACCGTCAATCAATTCATTATAAACAAGAGGGTGTCAGATGAGCCACCGATGATGATTCTTCTCATCATCTAGTTTTAAGAAATCATCGAAAAGGAGATTATCTCAACATACAGGTCAACAAGAGATTATGAACAGGAAAAACGGAGATACCTATTCACAATCTAATGAGAGTGCTGGAAAAAGGTTGGTTGACGATGAACCACTAATGGATCAATGGTAGCTTTTCCCGAGGGGGTCCAGAAAGAGCCTGCCCCTTAAGATGTTGGGACCTTAAAAAAGAGAGGTGCAGCTTGACCAGGGGAGGTCATTGACTTCAACAAAGAAAATATCACAGCAATTCATTTCATTCATTTTATATGGATTCATTAAGACTTATGTCTTTTCCACGCAATTGGTCAGGATGATTTATTTTTTTCATTATATTATTACTAAAACTAAGAGAATGATTTTTTCTAAAAACTTAATATGATACTGATACATGGATTTAATTTTTTTTACATTTAAATAAAACTTACAAACTATCTTAATAATTATCTTAACCTACTTAAACTACCTTAATTCTAGAGATTCCTTTTAAGAAATTGTTACCCTAGTCTAAAGTTTTTTTTTTTTGTAACCCTTAATTCTACCTTAATTCTCTCTAAACTATGTAAGCCGACCATGGCTAAGAATAACCTACACACTCCCAAATGGGGCTACATCTGAATTGAAGGAAACGGCTAAGGGTTCACTTAGCCACCAAAACTGTTGGTTATCCACTTCTGCCGTGTGCGACGTCTCTGCCGTAGCTAAGTTGCCTGTACGCAGCTGTCCGATATTGAAGATTAGCGGCATCACTATTTTTTATCGAAATAAATGAAGCCTTTTCTTTTTCATTGAACTTGCTCTCACGGTGATCCACACGAGACATTCAAATACAAGCGTGGGCCTGATAAGAGCCTTGTTGCAGATTACGTTCACCCTCGCACCTCCTGTCCCTTTGTAAGGGCGAAAACACCTAGCTCTGACCAGAGTAACATCTATTCCCTAGCCAGATCCCAAGGTATATGACTCATTTCGACAAGCTTGGGTAAACTGGAGAAAGCTCCACGGGCTCTCTCAACTGGGCCAACTATAAAGGCATAAATCTATGAGACTTTTGTGCCGTATTGTTCCTAAATGCCTATTGTCTATCCTTATTGAGCTCATCCCTTCTTACCGATTTTAAACTATATACATAGTCAAGAATAGCCAAACTTTTGAGCCTTGGGTAACGATGGATAATGCTCGGCATTTCGGTAATGGATTTAGTTATAAATCAGGCCAACATCAATTATATGCTGTCAACAAGAAAGGGTCAAGAACAACGACAAATTGGACAGAACTTCACAATAGACAGTTAGATTGACAGAACAGTATGCTTCAGGCAGAGACAATAACGATAAAAGAGTCCTAAAGCACAAAATTAAGTAGAAAAAATTTTCACAATGACTATTTGGGCAAATTTGGATCTTCAACAGTTTAAGAGTTGGATCTCTCCCAATAGACTGCATTTTAACGCTACAATAAGTTCCGCAGCCGCCCAAGCTGACAAGGTGGAGGAGACTAGCATCCTATTCTCTGTACATGCTCTGTCCCTGATTTTTATGATTTGAGTAAAAAGGATATTAAAAACATTTATGCTTGACCAGAAGCTCCAACCCGTCCAAGAAATATAGATTCACAGGCGACCTTATATTGCTGTAAGGAGTCGGCTTCCGTTACTAACTGTTATTTCAATCTAACTTTACCCACGACATGGCTACACATTTTCATCAAATACCATTGGTATGAATGAAGATAAAAATTTATTTGTAACAGATACTATAAGACCAAATTACCACTGATATCCAGCATTAGTGATGTGTCGGTCATGTACGAACTGAGTTAAATGAACGAATCACTTTAGTGACCGATGACCGATGGTTCAGTTGTTAAAAGAAATATCGGTCTTCGGTCACTAATATCAATACATTTTAAACATTCATTCATTCCTTTAATACAACACAAATACACAAGTCTTGTTATTGGAATAGTGCAAACAAAAGTCTCTCTTTCTCAATAAAGAGAACAAATGCATGCAATCTCATTCAGAAAAATTTTGTTTGCACCAACACAATGAAAATCTTTAAAAAATGTGCGTACACTGCACAACACAGTCATGTGTCTCGATCGTGAACGAACGAAATGAGTTAATTCATAACTGAACGACCTGAGTTAGGTGGGTTAATTAACCTACCGATACACAAAACAGAAACAGATACAGAAAGCACCCAAAAGAAAATATTTGAGAATGAGTTAATGAGTTAATGAACGATCTGAGTTAGGTGGGTTAATTAACCTACCGACCGATTGTTTACATTTCTGTTTGCAGGAACAGAAAGGGTTGCTTCCGGTGACGATTTCGAACGGGGTTTTTCCGTTGGTAAAGAAAACAAAATTTTCTGTTGTTGATTCTGTTCCTGTTGCAAATGCATGGGATTCTGTTTTTGTTATTTGTCACTTGACGCATTTGGTGTTTATGTTTTGTGAACGAACGAAGTTGAATGAAAGATTGTTGAATAAATATTGTGCAATATAGTTGTGTAAAATAGTTATTGTTTCTTGTTTTTTAAACAATTATTGTTAAAGTTGAATGTAAGTATCTCCTTATACTCTATTCTATTCTATATTGTGAGTTTTCACTTTTGTATATGTATTTCACTTTTTAAGGACACATTCGTTAAATTTTCGAGGGAGGTTTTTGTTTTAAAATTACAAAATTCTTATTTGGAATTTTTAGAACATTTATTTGATTTATTTATTTTCTTTATTAAACAACTAAAAAATTAATTAAAATGTTCTTTTTGAATTCATTTTTGAATGCTTCAACTTAACTTCGCCTTCAACTTTTCACTGCATTTTATATAGTTTTTATTCTCCTGAAAAATAAATATGAAGGTGTTTTTAGCTCATATTTTTGACTTCAATATTTACTTTTTTGCAAGTGACCGATTGACCGATATTTTAAACTCGTTCAACGCAAATGAACGATTCGGTCAGAACGGATCATTGAATTGACCGATTTCGCCCACCACTATCCAGCATCCTGTATGCCTTATATTTAGAGGTCTGTTTTTTTGAATTGACAAGACTTTTTACAGCGACAGTGATTTTTACAGCTGACAGCTGATTTGTGTTCAATGTTTGAAGGTTATAATGACTAGGAAATAGAGAGCTCGGCAGGGCATTCCACAGGCGAGTTGTTCGGCTTAGGAACGAATCATGATATTTTAGAATACGTTCGGAAATGGGCTTGAGGTTATATTGATGAGCATTCATAGCTCATCAACCGTAACGGGTGTTACTGTTAAAACTTTTAAGGGGCGGAATGCTACTGGCCATTTCTATGGAGCACTGGTGGTAGAAATAGCGATAAAACAGAGTGAGATGCAAGACATTACGTCGGTATTCAAGGGTGTCCATTGTTTGGGTGATATTAGTATCACCTATGAGTTTTATCGCACGGGTTTGAATCCTTTCTAGCAGATGCAGAGATGTTTTAGGAGCGCCCGACCAGATGTGGGCATTGTACTCTAGTTTCGGGCGGATAAATGCCTTATATATTGTGGCCATATCAGAGGGGGTGAAGTATTTCTTACATCTCTTGAGGAAACCTAGACATTTCGCAGCATTTTTGACGAAATCGAATATGTGGTCATTCCAACGTAAGTTATCACTGACACCCATACCGAGAATGGAAAGTTTATTGGTTTCGACAATGCAAGTGCCATTCATTTATAATGGTTGGGTGTTTAAATTTCGCTTTAACGACAGGAGACAGCATTGTGTTTTGGAAGCATTAAATTCTACTCTGTTAGTGGTTCCTCAATTAGTTATGCTGCTAATACGAGTATCAGAATTTAATTAACTTAACATACGCTGCCGGTCCCATTCTACAGCCGAAGAGCAGGGACGTGAGTACTAATGGTATCCGATTCTTTTTCCAGAAAAAGCAATACCATGCCATTACCATAATTTTTTAAATTGCTATACCTTTAAAAAAACACGCTTTAGAATAGTCAAAATCGTATTAAAATAGTGTATGTCCAGAATTTAAGAGTAAAGACTAACTGATCAACAAAACTATTACAGAAATATATCAAAAATATCAACAAAATATTATAAAATGTAGCTCTATCTGACGAAAATATTCGTTAGGGATTGCTTA
The DNA here is from genome assembly GCA_949129095.1 of Volucella bombylans. Classification (NCBI taxonomy): domain Eukaryota; kingdom Metazoa; phylum Arthropoda; class Insecta; order Diptera; family Syrphidae; genus Volucella; species Volucella bombylans. The sequence goes on from OX422144.1 coordinate 22,036,900, forward strand.
AGAAAGTAACTTAAGCTGGTGAAAATCTATTACTAAACTCGTCATACGAAACCACTGTATTATGAATCAAATACAGATCGCTAAATAGCTGTTAAGATTTCTGGCAATGAGTTTATATATGTATGTTTTAAGCTATCATCATAGGTATGTACGTTAGCTTTTTTACAAATGCTATGTAAAGTGTCTACACTTTTAAAGCACGATTTGCTGAACAGTTTACAATTTATAGATGTAAACTTTCAATATTGCGCAATGTCCAAAAGTTATGCATACTTACTTAATTAGATGGCGCTACAGTCCGAGGTACACCAAACGCACGGCTAACATACGAGTACTTCTTGAAATAGCGCGGCCTTTGTTCGTCAGCTGCACAAATACGCACACGAAGTTGACTGAGGTCCCTTTACACTAAGATGTGGTTATCCTCTACTGCGTTGTTACGAAGTCAAAAACTTTCTGTGTGGAGGCGCTGGTGTCCATCCATTTAGAGTGACCTAACCGTTTTGGTTGCTCGAGAGAGGACTTTGCTATTCAGTTGTCTTCTAACCCCATAGAAGCAGCAATGAGCAATATAATCATAATGATTCTTAGCATGAGTCAGATAAAGTCCCTTACTATTTCAAAGTCGTAATTGCCTCTCGTGACGTTTCTTCTAGAAGCCGATGTTGTTTCCCGCTCTTTGTTGACAGCCTATACTTTGTTTTTCCTTCATTGCCCACTAAACCCATCTTTGCCGCTTCTGCTTCAGTAGTCGCAACGCAAAATTTATTATAAATTGAATATATTTATAATAAATATTGTTTTACCAGAACATATGTACATACATATAATCGCATTCATATTAGTCCGGCCGAATGATTTGCAACCCTCGACTTTATTTCTCTTGCTCAATACCACACCCTGATACTTCAATCAAAGCTTTGTCAAAGTGCTACCTTAAAATTAGATGGGAATACTGCCACGAGGCTAAACATAGAACTATCTTTCATGTATTATAAATTCTTGCCCGCAGTTGTATGCCCGGGAATAGAATAATATCTATTTGGTCGTGCGCCGCCGCGCCGCGGATTAAGGGTCGCTGCATACAAGGCCTTTGGTGTAGGGGAAGTGAAGTGACCCTCGTGTTAAATTCCTAATGGAACATTTTCACTCGCAAATGCATTTTCCTCCCTGTTTCAACATATTTAGCATGTATTATAGTATACGTGTGCCCATTCAAAACAGAATTGTAATGGCAAGGGCATACCATATCTCCAGCGTATCAAACGAATTTCAGATAGGAAATCTTATAGAAGTGTTGACAATATGCCGGCTGCACATGTTCTTTCCTTATAGCAAATTATTTCTACAGTATGTGGTGAAAGGGATATTTCCGCAACCGATTCTATACTATTATTCCAAGGGCTTAAGGTAACCTTAAAACATTTGCACACAGCGCGGGCGAAGGAAAGTTAGGGAGGAAAGAAATAGAAGTACCAATGTACGTTCGTTTTGAATCATTGAAGGTTACAATGATCAGGAAATAAAGAGCTCGTCAGGGCATTACATAAGCGAGTTGTACGGCTTAGGAAAAAATCACGATATTTCAATGTTCGTCCGAAAGGGGGCTTGAGGGTTAGCTGATGAGCATTCATAGCGAGACGGGTGTTACGGTTAAGGGTTAGAAGAGGCGTAATGCTACTGGCAATTTCAATGGAGCTCACCACCAAAATAGCGATAGATCAAGGTGAATTAGATGAAATTTCAATTGGCTGGGTGATATGAGCATCATCCATGAGTGATATGTGTGATAATTTACTTTTTTTAACCTACACATTGCAATGACCTCGACGTCCAACTTGATCTTAGGAGCTCACTACCCCAACTATTTGTATCCTAACTGATTTTCCTTTTTTTTTTAAAATCAGTCCCGGAAATTTTTGTATAAACTGTGTTATACGTATATTTTCATACATATGAGTACGTCTCTCATTCACTATTTAAAAATGTGTTTCTTACTTGTACCACACACTACTTCGTATCTTAGTGTCTACCAAAATAAAATTGTGCTCTCCCTTTTCATTGCATTGATTTTTTTTTCTCTGCACACACCTCAGGCAGATGCGAATGCGTTTGGTTTCCAAAACAAAACAACAGCACTTCTTCCCCTACGGACAAAAATCCTCCCCATTTCCCTTACCAGTTAAATAATAAATACTCGTTCAAATACCGCGTAGGGAACACAAACGAATACGAGCACTCAGTCATATGTTAAAAACTTGTTCCAAAATAGGAAGCGTGCACGTTCGGTTTTCCTGTTCAGTGATGGTGCAAGAGCACACGCACATTTAAATTGCAGCAGCCGCACACGACTGAATAGCAGTTCGACCAGTGTCTGTCAGTCACTTTCAGCAGGGGTCGGGGTTGGTTTGACAGTACAAGTTCACCACGGATTGCACCAAATCGATTTTAGCATTCGTCGCGATCACTTCGTTTAGTCTGGATGGAAATACATACCTCGGTTGTGATGATATACGAGTATTTATGTGTACCTTTTTTCCAATAATTTGCATTCTCAATATTTAAATTAAAATTAAGTTAACAAAAATGAACGGAAAATTAATTCTGAAACGGAAACGCGATGAGCATCTAATGAAATCGGAAGATGTTAAACGAGAGCGATTCGAACCCGAACGTAACGTTCAACAAAGGCCATCGGTGATTTGTGAAAATAATGATACTCCACCCCCGTCACCGCCAACGGAACATATGCCAGTGATTATACCAAATACAAGGAATACAATTCTTCTTGAAGCTCTGCAAAAAATCGTAGAACTTCAGAAGGAATTGGACGATTTCGAAAACGACTTGGACTATAATGATGAACATGGTTTGCCCGATGAAGATGAAGATAATAATGATTTAGAGATATCTCACTATCTAAATGGACATCATCAACAAATCGAACTACAGTGTCAAAGACATGAGGCTGAAGCTCTAGGATTTGCAATGTGTGCCAGGGAAACTCTCCTGTTTTTGCAAAGAGAAGGTATCTCCCAAGACAGCGTTGTCTATAGAACTCTACGTGAAAAGCTAATTGGACAAATCGAAGAAGGAATCCCCATTTAGTGTATAAACAAGACTGGTACTCTCTAGTCTTGCACAAAATCTAGTCATAGTCATTAAGTTACCCTGTATATATGCAGCAAGCCAAAACTCAAGAAATTAAACTTCAGAAAAAAATACCACAAGATGTGTTTTAATTTAATTTTTATTGCATTTACTTTTCTAGGTAACATTTAACAGAACATTAAAACTAAAAAAAAATCATATCCTTTCGATGGCATTTTGCTTGTTAATACATACATAATATCAGTTGACTAGTTAATTTGAAAACAAATACATTTTTGGTAACATAAATTCGAATTACACTACAGAAAACAAAACTAAATAAAACGAAACAGAAAAATATTCATTGCACCTGGAATCTGTGCGCAACAGTCATGGCAGAAAGATATTCATCAGAAACAAGAACGAGGATATCCGCCACAACCATCTAAATTGTAAATGGTTGGGGTTTTATTTCTGTTTCCCTTGTTGTTTTATTTAGAGAGGTTCAGCAACACCTGCTGCCACTCCTGGACTATAAGTTAGACTGGGTCCGGTGAATGCAGCAAGCCAAACTCTTTTCCTATCTATTTGTTCGTCGTCTGCGCATTGTTGCATTTGTCGATTAGTTGCGATGCGAAGCAGCTGCTCGTACATTTGCCACGCCATCTGTGGACGAGTGCAGTAACTTGACTCCAAATTGTTTGGTTCGTGCCTTTGAAAGGTGTTACTGCTGTCGGCAGTGCTAAAAATGGTTTCCGGTGTCGGAGGCAGCATCTAAACAAAAAATAGTAAAAAAAATATGAAATTAGTAAAGGTGTAAAACTAATGAATCCAGATTTATTGAATTAAAAATATTGACAAACGTACATTAAGATTAATTTTTATTTTTTATAGAAAAAAGGATAATACGGCCAAAAGCGCTTATAAGGACATCGGCTGCAAACCAAACTCTTGGGTTTCTGTGTTCCAACTTCGATTGCTGACTTTTCACTCCTTTTATTTTGCGTTTATTATGGTTTCTGAGTTTGTTCGACATTAGGTGGCAAAATTTATAAGTGTGTTTTCAAGAACGCGAGTTGGTCATACAGGAGAATAAAAATTTAAAATTATTGCATTTTGATTTCAATTGATCGATAACAATTATATGCGAAAAATAATATCGGCCAATTATTCACCACGGCTTCGGCAATATATGTATATCAATAAGTATGTACACATTTAGGATGACATCCTGACATAATTGCTCCTCTTTTCCAGCAAATCTCGTCCTTTAGCTCTTGAATTGTTGATGGTCGATTGTGTACCTTACTTTTGAGATAACCCTAAAGAAAAAAGTCTAAGGGTGTCAAATCGCACGATATCGGTGGCTAATTGCCATTGCTTTTTCGCGAGATAAAGCGTCCCGGGAACTTATCGTGCAATAAATTTATTGTATTAGCTGTGACATTTGGCACTGTCTTGTTGCAACCACATATTGCCCACATCCATATCATGTGGATGACTCTCTAAGTATGCGTCAATTTCTCGACAATCTCTCTTGGATTTTCATCGGCCCAAATGCTATAATTTGTCTTAGTAATGTATCCGTAAAGATCAAAATGAACCTCGTCAGTGAAAATGATTTTTCTTTGAAAAATCTTCATGTTGTTTTTTTTCCTTTGAACAATCTTCAAGTTGTGTTTTGTTTTTTTTTTTATAATTGGTGAGCGGTCAAGGGATTTTTCTACCCTTAAAATGTTTCCACACAATGCGGGCAAAGTTTTTAAATTTCTGAAGTGACCAGGACATGAAGTGTTCGGCAGGGCATTCCATAGCGAGTTGCACGGCTTAGGAGAGAAGTTATCTGTCCGAACCTTGTACGTCCGAAAGTGGGCTTGAGGGTAAACTGGTGAGCATTCAAAGCGAGACGGGTGTTACAGTTAAAGGTCTGAAGAGGCTAAATGGTACTAGCAATTTTACTGGAGTACTGGTAGTAAAAAGAGTGTCTGCTCGTGCAAATGGAAATGGTCTGGAGGTTTCAATTTGGTACGAGATTTGGTTCTTGAGAGGTTTAATTTCACGCGATGAGTTTTTTTTTTTTTAAATTAATGCTCAAGTGGGTACAATTATACTTATAATGTTAAGGTTTTTTGAAAAATGAGATAGAGAGAGAAAGATGTTTGGCCACAGTGGTTATTTCGATCAATGAGTGTCATCCAACATTCAAATGGGGAGACTAAATTCTTAGTGGAAGTTCACATTCCGATTTGGATGCCAGTCCACTACTAGCTTAGCCACAGCCACCCAGTTGATGTGCTTGTTCCGACGCAGTCGAATTTATGCACCACATTGAGTTGGTCGATTATTAACACCAACAAAATCTCTATATGCGCGAATGCATTTTTTTTTTTTTGTTGAGCGACCATTTTCAAAAAAGTTTCTATAATTTAAACACATTGTGCCATGAATAAAATTGTTAATGACAGTAGATGATAGATGTCGATATGAAACAATTTATTTTTTTTGACCTATACCTTTTACTACTCGCTACTCTCATGGGATCATTGGCTCACCCTTTAGAGATTATTCTAATACCATAAAGTTGAGTTACAAAATGTATCAGAAGCGAACAATTAATTAATTACAATTAAGGAAAAAGCAGGCATTGTTTTTAGTTTGGACGCTAGAAGGAAAAATAAAGACCTCGCCAAGGAGTTTTTCATTTCAAACTCTACTATATCCACAATTATGAACGATAAGAAATAAACTAAAAAAATTTAAACAAAAATTTAAGAAAGCATAGCTTACCGTAGAAAAAGATAACGTTTTTAACGCCGGCCACTGACCGGTGCGAGTAGTGGGGGAGATACGCAGTGCCGGCCGCGCACCAATGCAAGGTCTCGCCGTTAAGTTTTTAAAAGCCTGAATGAAATTTCATCCATATGCTTATCGCGCACCGGTATGTGTTTTTATTCATTGTCAACTTTACGAGTACCTATTACATTTTAGAATTTATGAAAATTAGCCGCGTAACAGATTGGGCAAGATCTTCTGGCTTTAAAAAAAAAACGGCCACCGCATTGATCTTTTAGTTACACCTGGCAGTCAACGTATTAAGTCCCACGAAAGTTCTGGTAGACCCATCAATGGAACAATTCTGCAAGCTAAAGCAAATGATTTTCTCAAGGAGATGAAAAGAACGACTTTGTGTGTTCCTTAGCATGGATACAGTATTTTCGTCAGGGGCAACGAACTATTACGGGCAAAATAATAGTAGCAAACAAAAATGTACCGCAAAGTGTATTAGACAATTAGTTGTAGGTTGTTTGGCTGCAAATTATTTGTCCGATGTTGGGGCGAGAACATATTTTATATTCATAGAACCGATGTGCTCGTATTTGTTGTCAAAATCTAAAGGTGAAAAATATATTGGAGTCAAAATGCCCAGGAAATCCCTGCACTCAAAATACGTACTTTGAAGAAGCATCAAGTAGAATATGAGAGCAATAAGGGAGCCTACGAGGGGCGTTCAACATATTCTCGGTATCGGGGTGAAGCTGTGGTTGTATATATAAATTGACTTATCAAGTAATACTATTATTTTAGTGCATTCATGTAAAATTTCATATAAATCTGATCATTAATTCGCGTTTTATCTCTAGTTAAACAGAATCATAATGGCAACTGAGACGATGATGGTGAAAATTGAGCATCGCGCTGTAATTAAATTTCTCACTAAGCAAGGAAAAAGTCAAAAAACTATTCATGAAGAGATGGTGGCTGTTTACCAGGGTTCCGCACCTTCATTATCAACTGTGCAAAAGTGGTCAAGTGAGTTCAAGAGAGGCAGAGAGAGCATTGAAGACGACCCCCGCTCCGACGCCCCGGCTACTGCTTGTACGGGAGAAAGCATCAAAGAAGTCGAAAAACTTGTTCTTGAGGATGCCCGAATAAAGGTGAAAATGATGGCAGAGATCACCAAGCTTTCAATTGGTACCATTCACACCATTCTTCATGACCATCTTAACCTTTCAAAGGTCAGTGCAAGGTGGGTGCCACGAATGCTCACAGCGCCTCAGAAAAAAGTGAGAATCGCATGCTGTAGAGAGCTTTTGGAGATGTGTAGTGAGAACGCGGACGGTGTTATGGATCGAATTGTTACTGGGGACGAAACACGGGTCCACCACTATGACCCTGAAAGCAAACAAGAGTCCATGCAGTGGCATAAAAAAGGAACAGACCCCCCGAAGAAGTTCAAAGTCACTCCGTCTGCCGGGAAGCTCATGGCCACAGTTTTTTGGGACTCAAAGGGAATCTTGCTCATTGAGTACAAAAAAAAGGTGAAACCATCAACGCCACATCCTACGCTTCCACTTTGCATAATTTGCGGGAGGAAATTAAAAAGAAAAGACGGGGTAAACTCGCAGCGGGTGTGTTGCTTCTTCATGACAACGCTCCTGTTCACACGGCGCGAGTTTCCAAGGCTGCTGCGCGAGATTGTGGTTTCGAAGAAATCCAACACCCACCCTATAGTCCAGACCTTGCCCCTAGTGATTATTTCCTGTTTCCGGATTTGAAAAAATGTCTTCGTGGAAAAAGATTTTCGGATGATGAAGAACTCAAGTCGGCAATAAATGGGTATTTTGCAGAGAAAGAGGGAATTTATTTTTTTGAGGGTTTAAAAAAGCTTATCTCAAGATGTAACAAATGCATTGATGTTAGGGGAGATTATATTGAAAAATAAAAACAATTTAAATTGGATTCGCATTTTCCTTCATATCGATACCGAGAATATATTGAACGCCCTTCGTAGATGATAACTCCAATTTTTGAAATATATGAGTGGTGCTCATTATCAGTTTACCATGATGCCGTTACAGTCGTTGGAGTGGTCAAAATCCGCCGCTTTTAGATCGCATAGAAGTTTTCCTACTAAAGCGACACAATTACAAGTCTCCATTTCCACATTGGAGGTTCAAAGGGTCACCTGGCTCTTATCCGCACTCAAAGGGATTTCAACAACACGATCTTCACTTCATATATACAAATTGTAGTCGGGGGACTCAAAGTCGAAATCGGTAGAGAAAACATTTCTAACAGAGTGAAAGAAAGCACAACCTCAACAAATCGACAACATATAGGGTTTTCCAATAAGGACTTCGACAACTTTTTTTTTAAAAAAAAGGCAAACCATTTGAGATATTTCAAAAACTTTATTATAGGCTTGAAGTACAATCAAAACATTTATGAATGGAACTCGAATTCGTTCATATGGCCAAGGCGGGCCAATTTTCAACGACTCGGCCACACATTTCGGCCGAAACGGCCGCTATTTCGCGTTCAATGTTGGCTCTGAGCTCTTCCAACGTCGTCGGCGTATTGGCATAAACCAATGACTTAACGTAGCCCCACAGAAAATAGTCAAGCGGCGTTAAATCGCACGAACGAGGCGGCCAATCGACTGGCCCATTTCTTGAGATAACACGCTCACCATACTTACTCTTCAATAAATCGATTGTAGCGTTGCTACGGACGCCTGAACAGCAGCGATATTTTCAACACTTCAACCAACCCGTTGTCTCAGTGACACGGCAACATCACACAACGAATATGTAGACTCAAATTTACATTTTGCAGTAAACTTGTTATTGCATGTCTACTAGGGCGAGAATTACGGCCGAAAATTGGAGTTAACGCTCTTAAAGTTGCAGTCACCGACTCCGAATTTCGGTAGAAAATTTTTTAATATGCAGACGTTGCTCGTTCATGTACTTTACCATGATAAAAAGGTTGAGTTTACTGAATAAATTGACAGTGACAGTTTGATTATTAGTGAAAAAGTGCGTTCACAAATTAAATTCAAAGTTGTAAAGTCCCTATTGGAAAACCCTTTATAATGGCTTCCAAAGAACATCAGAATCTCTCACAAAAAATCCACAAAGCACCTGCATGAATGAAATGTCAACCAAGTCGAACAACAAATAAAAATAAGTGGTGTCAACGTCTATTCTGAACATTTGCTGCCACCCCAATTTAGAGTTTAGTTATCAAATAAGACGCGTCAACCATTTTTGAAAATATGTTCAACACCATGTATTGGAAATACTCAGGGACTTATGAAAGCAAATCACTCTCCAATATACTGTTACAAGATCACTATCATCATGATATGTATATGCACAAGCTCAAATCAACCTCGACTCCAAACCAAAATTAGGAAGCATTGAGAACAGGATTTTTTATCAAAACAAAAAAAAAACTTAGAACTGACAGGAAGATTAAAGTCAGAAAGAACTTACACTCTTCGTTTTTTAAGTATAAACATAAGCCTCTAATATTTACGTTGCCTGAACAAAAGATAACGTTTTTACAGCAGCTGTGCTGATAGGGTGATAAGTTTACAAAGCTAAGCATCCGCACAGCAACCTGGAGCTCTCTAGATGGTCAAGCTTATAACTATGTTCAAACTTTCGGAGGGGTAAAGGTTGATTCTGACTACTTCCTTGTTGTAGCCAAATACAAAGCCAAATACAAAAAAATTTAATTCAAACAGAAAAAGTGCCTATTCACGGGGGCAGGAAGATTGTCCGAAAGAGAGGGAACACTTTTTATTGAAGTGTGAAGAAGAAGGGTTACTTTTAAAGTGGATTTTCGGGTGAAGCGCGTCGTTTTTTCCATATCGTTCCATTTCTGACATATTTTTTCATTTCAGTTTTGATCGTTGACGAGCAAGGAAGTGTGAAGAATAGGAAAAAAAGGTATGTTTCAGGCCAACTACTTAAATTTAAAAATGCTCCGGTTCAAGTGTTCCACTTGTTAAAAAGTCTTTCAACTCCATGAAAATGTAGGGATTTTCATCCCGTCGCCAATGTAAAGGCACAAAGAAATTCGGCGTTGGAAGCCTACGGAGAGCGAGGCTCCGGCGTGCATTCAGCATCCGAAGACGCAAACAATCTCACGAATCGCGACATCACCAGACCTATATGTTACTATCCACCACCAAAAAAGAGGCTTTGGTATACTATAGGGTCATTAAATTCGTGGTCCGGATTTGACATCCCTGTCATCCAATACTGTATATAGTATGTGTAGTTTAAAGTTTGCCATTTTACGATATGGATCGTTTAAGAATCACTGAATGTGCTCAAATTGTGAAGACTTACTACAAAAATACTGATTCTGTAGTAGGTACGTTTCGCGCATTACAAGCAAATTTTGGTCGACATAATCGTCCATCTGAGCGTACTATAGGTAAAAATTCGAAGAGACTGGCTCTGTTACAGATGTCTTAATATGGAAGCCGTTAGTGAAAGTGTTGAAAAAGATCTAAATCTAACGATTTCACGGCGAGCACGGCATTTGGGCTTGTCTTACGGCACATTATGGCGGAATGCGGTAAAACATACGCCGATTGGGTGTTTGAACATTAGCGTTTGGATAATCAATTTTCACACAACATTTTCTTCACCGATGAGGCTCATTTTTCACTCGGTGGATACGTTGACAAACAAAATTGTCGCATATGGGGAAGTGAAAATCCACATTTAACTGTAGGAAGACCATTGCATATACAAAAAGTCACTGTATGGTGTACAATTTGGTCTGGTGTTGTCATTGGTCAATACTTTTTCGAAAATCAGAAAGGTGTAACTAGCCAAATGTTAACCGATTTTTTTTGCACTTGAATCAAAAATATAGATGTGAAAGACATGTGGTTTCAACAAGACGGTGCCACAACTCAAACAACATGACCCGTTTTGGATTTATTGCAAGAAAAATTTCCTGGATCAATTATCGCATGTTTTAGTGATGTGAACTGGCCACCAAGATCGTGTGCTTTGTCGCCGTTGGATGTCTTTTCAAAAGATCGTGTTTATGCACACAATCCGCAAACTCTTGATGCTTTCAAAATGAATATTCGTCAAGTTATGGCCGAGTTATTGCTCGATATGTGTCGAAAAGTCATTGAAAATTACCTTGTCAGAATCAAATCCCGCAAGAACTCCCGTGGAGGACATTTGAATGATGTTATATTCCATCCATAATGGCAAGATTCCAACAATATATTGAAATAAAAATTTGATCGAAATGTAAATCACAAATGTGTTTTATTTTAATTTTCTTTCCGAACCACAAAATGGATGACCCTGTACATATATGATAGAGTGCGTGAATGAAAAAAAAACTCGAGAAGATGTGGGAAAAGAAGATCCTGCGTAAAAAGAAAAGGGCCTACGTAAACTCCCAGTTTAAGGATATCCAAGAGTCCAACGATAGGAACAATATTAGAAGGTTTTTAGGAAGCTTTTTAAACATAAAGTTTATATTTTTGTAGGATACATTCGCTAAACCATAAACCAAATTTTTCCAGTTGCTGGGATATGCAGACGACATCGATACAATCGATCGGTCAAAGAGACTTTTACGACAATTGAAGAACAGGCGAAACGAGTTTGTATTGAAGAAAACAAGGACAAAACTATGTACAGGTTCTCAACAATTAAAGAAACGTATGTCCACCCCCTAAGACCAAACTTCATTGTTGACAATAGTAACTTCGAAGTGGTTAAGGACTTTACGTGCCTCGGAGTAAACATCAATTCCACGAATAACAGTGGAGATTCAGCAATGGCTTACCCTAGAAAACTGCAAAACAAATAAATTCAAAACTCCTAACTCGGAGGATGAAATGCATGCTATAAGTTCTGCTATATATGTATAGCTGAGGGCTAAACGGTAAGCAGAGCAGATATTGAACAAATTCGTGAAAGGAATTCTTTGTCGAATATTCGGCCTCGTATGCTGAATGAAAGAGAAGATACAACCGCGAACTCTATGAACTGTACCAAGATGTTGGTGTAGTCCAGAAAGCCGAAACACGTAGGCTATACTTATCGGACAAATGACAATAATGCTCCAGCAAAAGATTTTCAAATCATAGGATTTGAACAAGAAGTTCCGTTTGCCCAATCACTTAATTGAAAATAGTTTGCTCGGGACCCAAGAGAGTGTAAGATTGCCGTATTCCATTAAGAGTATTTCATGGGTCTGGAGCCTATATTAACTAAAATACGAACGTGGCTCAATAAGTACCTGTTTTTAAAAGCAGGTGGCGTTGCTAACCTAGGGCTTACAAACGCAAGATAAACTAGTAGGGTTGTATCATACTGTTAGTTATTTTTTACCAGCAGGCCAACAAGCAGCCTATTCGTAGACAAAATTCGTCTGCTTTTAAAGCTACTAGTTGGGTACCAGTTCGCTCTCTAGTTTACCTACTAGTTTATCTTGTATGTGTAAACCTCCACTGACTGCTTTTTAAGTAAATTCTAAAATGTTCTGTTATCCAAAGAGAAGGAAACCTTTATACAAATTCATTCAATATCACAAGGAAATATAAGAGTTGTTACTTGTGTACATATTATGTATGACTAATAGAAAAAATGCAGATTAAAATATTTATCACAACAGCAACTAACTTACAATTTAAATTGCTTGGAATTGAGTGAAACCAAACAAATGTCAACAGTACATAATTCCGAGCTTGTACTGCGCAGGACCACCACCAATTAACTCAATTGAAAATTTTAATGAAACCCAGTCGCTTAAAGTAACCAATCTATTTTTAAACAAAATAATAAATAAATAATATTTCACAGCACATGTGTGAAAGCAACTTACTGCGTCTTCTTAAAACCGCAACAATCCTTCAAGTAAAAATTTTAAATGGATGTAATCCTACAATAGCACAGAAGCACACAAACAATACTTCCGCTCCTTCTTTAATTTTTCAGTCCGAACAACTCCGTTTCGCAGATATCAACAAAGATTACAAAAACAACACCCGCCAAACAAAAAACATATGTTCCGCGCACGACACAGCCGCCGTCCTATACCACGGTCGAGCAATAATGATGAAACGAGAAAAAAATTAAACAAGGCAATCATCAAGAGAGGACTGGAGAGTGTAGTGCCGGCCGCCGTAAAAATCGGTAAGGTTCACAATAAAAACAACTCAAAAAGTGCTCAACTAGCATTCGTCGCTATCGGATTTTCTATCGAATGAGCAAAACAAAAACAAATAATCACTCAAAAAGAAGGAAAATACAAAACGCTGCGAGTGGAAATGGAATGAAGCATATAGCAGCCGCAGGCAGCACAGCATGATTTCATTGCAACTGCTCTTGGGAACGTACGAGTATATATTAAGGAATATGAGAAAAAAAAAACCTCAGAGGGGGTATGTTGGGAATATAACGGATAAAATAAAAATTCTCACTCAAATTAGTACAGATGGCATGAATTTTGAGTTCAATGAACGTGAAATACCAGTCAGTTTCGTAAGGACTCGTTTATTCATATAATCAAATAAAATGGTAGGACGAAAAAGAGGGAAAATCAAACGACACACATGGCTTAAATATGAGAGGTACCTGGACAATTGTGAAGAGGGATTCCCGTTGAATTTGAAGCATAGAGTTGCCATATTTATTTATTTAAGTAGTACTATACAAATTAAATTAATAAAATGCAAAAATAGGTTTCTGGGGAGCAAAGCCACATGATGTCGTATGTTATAACATATTTGAGCTATAAATACTTATACATACATATGTACATCCGTATATTAATTCAAATACCTAAGTACATTCTGTAGAATTGCCTTAATCTTGATCTGGTTGCCCAAATCACATGTTCATTTCGCTGCTGCTATGTGCTATAATGTTGTCGTCGTGCTAGCATCATCCTCTTAAACCACATATTGATTGTCGGCTATACCTACATATGTATGTCTGAAGAAATAATCAGTGATCATTGTCCTATAAAGTTGGCCATTGACTGTAACGCGATCTGCTTCGATTGCGTGAAGACCATAGAACCATTTAGCCAAAAGTGAACTTCATCACGAAACACGATTTTTTAATAAAAATAAACGTTATCTTTAAGTTGTTTAAGAGCCCGGTCAGCGAATTCACGTCGCAAGGTATGGTCTCGTAGTTTTAGTTCCTGCAACAGATGGATCTTATGCAAAATTTTGTACATTGTGGGCGGACAAGTTCCAAACTGATGCATTCAGCCGAATTGAAAAGACAGTATCTTCCGCCACTCTAGCTGACAAAGTTGGCAAAGAAATAATAAATAAAAACAAATTATGTTTCTAGATCTAGTAAGATAGGTTAAGTTAATTAAATTGGTTAAGATTAATTGTATGATATTATTAAAAAAAATTATATAGGTATTACAATAAGTTTCTTTTTGAAATGAATGTTTTCCTAGTTCTTATTTTAGTTTTGTTATACCTACCTACCTAATCAAATAAGAAAAAAATAAGTTGTCGACATAACAAATCAGCTAGAGTTCCAGCAGGTTGCAAAATAATTTAAGTTAGGTTTAATTTAAGTCCTTTAGACCTTTTTCTGTACTGCTGGTAAATGAATTTACATTTTACAACTTTTGGTGCGAGTAAAGACAGCGATAGCTTGTGATCTTTTGCTAGCAGTGCAGCAATCATAGGGAGCAGCGTCATGCAGCAACGTTGTACAGTAAGTATTATTTCTAAGTAAAAATTACTTATTTTCACTTATCGAAACAATTATTTAAATTGTTAAATGTTAATACATAATATTAAGCAAAAGTTATTGTCTTTAAACGCTTACAAAAGAAATGTCTTATGAAGAAGCAGAGAACTAAATAGTAATTGGAACGAAATTAATTCAAAATCTTGAAAATCATTAATTTATTAAAAACTTGGGTAAAACATCGAAAATGACGTACAGTGGAGGAGGCATTTAGTTCTGCACCTTCAACAAGTGAAACCCGAACAAAAATCCACCATCTGACTTTAAACTGGTATTGAAAACCAGCAGGTTCAACAAATGTCGTTCTTTCCTTGCCAAATCAGGTAGGACCGACATTAGTGTAGCCATGCATCTCTATACAAATGTAGGATTAATCTTTGACCTATCCAGAGAGGTGCTGAAATCATGGTTTTCGCCTTAATTGATTTCCGTTCTCGTACTGTGGTTGTTGGACATCATTCACTTTTTGGTTTGCATTTTCTTTTAATATTGGTTGAAATACTTGTATTTATGGTACATAATTGCATTTCATGAAACATGTGTGTTAGATATTGTACATACATATGTAAATATGTATGCCTCGCTCCTGGTATTTCCATGTTTTCTGGGATTTCGCTAATTATATTTTATTGCTCCGCGGTTTAGTTTAGCACAACCGGGAATGCATCGGAATTCATTCTAGCTAATGTTTATAGTGTGTGCAGTTGTTTATAGCATATATATATATTGTCTATTTAAGTATAGTAAAAATGAAAAGTTGATATGACGATGTCGAAAAGGCTACTATTGAGTGGAGAACATAAGGCAGTTATCGTGGCCTTATCATAGCGGAAAATGTCATTTCATGAAATAACCTAACAAATTGAATGCAGTGAGAGTTCTGTAAGAAGGTTCTCTAACAAATATTATCAGGGTCTCAGAGGGTCTGACGAGAAAGGTTAGCACAGGACGGAAGAGGTGTACCCCTGCTTAGCACGACAGGGAATTGGAGACAATTGATACCGCATCGAAGTTGAGAACTGATCTAAGGGGGCGGCAGTGGCTCAAGTGCCTTAGTATCGGGTTTTCCAATAAGGACTTGACAACTTTTTTTTTAAATAAAACGCAAACCATTTGAGATATTTCAAAAACTTTATTATCGGCTTGAAGTACAATAAAAAAAAATTATGAATGGAACTCGACTTCGTTCATATAGCCACCGAGGGCACGTTTGCAGCGGTCGATTCGTTGGACCTAATTTTCAACGACTCGACCACACTTTTCGGCCGAAACGGCCGCTATTTCGCGTTCAATCTTGGCTCTGAGCTCTTCCAACGTCGTCGGCGTGTTGGCATAAACCAATGACTTAACGTAGCCCCACAGAAAATAGTCAAGCGGCGTTAAATCGCACGAACGAGGCGGCCCATGTCTTGAGATAACACGCTCACCATACTTACTCTTCAATAAATCGATTATAGCGTGTGCTGTGTGGCACCATCCTGTTGAAACCACATGTCGTCCAAGTCCATATCTTCCAATTCGGGCCAAAAATAATCGGTGATCATGGCGCGATAACGCTGACCATTCACAGTTATCGTCGATCGTTCGATCACGATCGTTATCGTCGACGAAAAAATATGGCCCAATAACGCCGCCGGCATGCAAACCGCACCAAACAGTTATTTTTTTGTGGATGAAGTGGTGATTCATGAAGCACATGTGAATTTTCACCCGACCAATAACGCATATTTTGCTTATGTTGTCTCACTGACACGGCAACATCACACAACGAATATGTAGACTCAAATTTGAGCACTAAACTTGTTATTGCCTGTCTACTAGGGCGAGAATTACGCCGAGAATTGGAGTTAACGCTCTTAAGGTTGCAGTCACCGACTCCGAATTTCGGTAGAAAATTTTTATAATATGCAGACGTTGCTCGTTCGTGTACTTTACCATGATAAAAAGGTTGAGTTTACTGAATAAATTGACAGTGACAGTTTGATGCTTAGTGAAAGAGCGTGTTCACAAATTAAATTCAAAGTTGTAAAGTCTCTATTGGAAAACCTTGTACAAGATGAAGTCAATTTACACTAATAATTTAGTCTCCCCATTAAATGTTGGGTGCCACCCGTGGAGCGAAATAAGCACTGAGCTCCCGACATTTTAAGAGTAGTCATACCCTCTTGAGTGTTAAGTTTTTTCTTAAAAACTTTGAAGATCGCAGAGATGCAGCAGACTTTCTTTTCATTCATCGACTTCTATCAGGTCGCGTTGAATGCGCGTCCCTTCACAACTCCATTTTCCTCAACACTAACCCTCGTAATCTACGTATACCTTGACTCTTCTATCTACCAACCCACCACACCTCTTATGGCGCGAACGAACCAATCTCCCGTATGCTACGTCAAATCAACTCAAACCCTACAGTCTTTGACTTCCACCGCACCACTCCCTACCTCAAATCCGTTCTCCTTCACCACTCCAACCAACCTTAGTTTTAAGTTTTAGTTTAAGTTTAATTTGTAAGTTATAGCTTGTATAAGCCCCCACCAAAATTAAAATTAAAAAAAGAAGAAAAAAGTGAAGATACTAGAACTATCCAGAAGGAGACTAGCGAAATAGCCATTTCTGAGCAGCAAAATAACGAAAATGCTCTTTAGGTGAGCTAAGGAAAAGCGAAACCGCAATGTTCTGATGTGTTCAGAATTGGTCACACGTTCTATTCTCGGATGGTCCGACCATATGGAAAGCAGAACAGAAAAGAATACATAGGTCACACTGTGAAATATTCTCATTGCATATGGGTTGCATCACTTATTTATGGATCACTTAGTGGATCCTTATTTATACCCGAGAGCACAGTAACTCCCGATTAAATAATGGATGCCATCCCTGCAGTGAAATACCACCTTGATCATAACGACCGTGTGGCGCTCCCAATGTTCCGATTTGAGTTATGTTTCTTTTTTGTTAAGTTAAAGGTAAATGTCATAGCCTGACATTTGCAAAAGTTACGTAGCAAAGTGTACATCTATCTCTGTGTGTGTTGGCATTTCAGCAGCCGAGAGGAAATAATGGAAAAGTCGTAGGAAGCACTCATGGACATACCGAAAACCGAATATACTCGTAAAAAATGTTTTGAGTATTGGATCAAGCGATGGCATAAGTGTTTTGCAGTCAATGGGGATTACTTTGAAGGGGAAGATATAGATTTAGATGAATAAACTTGTATTTTAAATTGTCTGAATTAATTCCTTGATCACTGAGCCCAAAAATCTTTCTTTCTGGCTCTGTCCCATTTTCCTAAAAACTTAACACGTGCTCAGGGATTTTATGTGTGTATTAAGTTCTTTAAAAAAAAAAAACGCCATGCGATATAAAGAAATCTTATTGGATGATTTTGTACCAAGTATGGAAATGCTGATAGCGAAAACACCGAAACCAATTTTTCAACTCACAAACTTTTCATAGATTTAAAAGCCGCAGATGATAACTTGATGAAGCCGATAGTTGAATCGGTATTCTGGAAAGGACTCATCCAACTATGAGACTTATGAAATTTGAGAACAGCGAACATGTACCGGATTTCGGCTTTAGACTTTTACGTCAGTTTAAAAATACGTTGGTCTTAAAATGGACGAGAGAATGGACCTGCCAAGCGGGTGTGTTAAATGAAGTTAACCTTACATATATACCTTGGGTCAATGTCCATGAATCTTATTCTACTGGTGATTTAACGTATAGTTAATTCAGAAAATCCCTCCTACTTTTGTTTAGCAGTAGAAATGAGCTCAAAACCAGTTGGTACCGAGCGATCAACCAGGACCTTCAAATAAAAGGACCTTACGAATACTCATGTGATAAAAGCAAAAGGCTATGAATAAGTTGCAATAATGTTTCTTATGAAAAATTTTGCAGTTTGTGGCTGATTGTTAAAAAAAAAAACTTGGAAAACACGCTACGTCACCTGAAATGGAGACATTCGTAAAAAAAAATACCATGCAATATGTGAAGATTACCCTAAGTCATTGAATATGACGTAAAAATTTGTGGCACAATCATACAATTTAAAGACCACCACCAACCTCGGATTAATTAAATGGCAAGCTCCACGCCACCTGATATATTTGCAAAACTCCACAGCTGCTGGCTCCTTTTCCCAATCATAAATTTGTGTTTTTTTTTAATTTGAAAATAACATTAATCTTCAATTTTCAATATACCAGTGCATTGTTTATTTTTTTTTGTTTATAATTTACTCGCGTCTAAGGGGTTAGATACATTTTTACTGTAGCCAAAGCGCGGGCGGAAAGTTAGAAGGAGGAGAAAGGAAAATTGTTTTTGTAGTTGTTTGAAACTCAGGTGTATTTGGTTTCGATATTCGCTCTACAGGGGTGGGAGTCCAAATAGGACGGAGAGTTTTTTCTTCACTCAGAGTGATTCGAAGGTTATAATTCGCACTAGTTTTTTGTGCTGGAAACTCTACAAAAGCCAAATCTACGTGTCACTGTTATGCCTTCACACGCAGAATTTTTCTGTCTGAGTTCCAATTACACAAATGAAAAACTTGAAAAACAGGATTCGAACCTTGACCCCTCCGTGTGAGAAGCGATTGCTAGTACCACTACACCACGGCCACCCGTAAAATTTACAACAATGGGTGGTGCATGCTTAGTTATAATCTATAAGCACTGTTATTATTAATTTGCAAAGTTTAAGTATAAATTTCTCAGATCAGTTATACTTAAAACCGCTATTGTAATAGGAATCCTAAATTTGTATTCGTTCGAAAATTTGATAGATGTGATATACAAATGCTGCTCCTCTTATGTTGACGGCTAGATTTCTTTATAACTCGCGTCACGTAATCAAACAACAACTCCCAGTGGTTAAACCAATTCTCTTCTCAAATCTTAACTCACTCCTCTAATTTACGTGGGGCAGTGATCATACGAGTACCAATATTTGGTCCAATTGCTTCTTTTCTGCTACTTAAGCGTCTCAAACAAGTCATTACCAATGCAGATGCATATATGAATTAGTGCTCTTGATTTTACTCGGATAATACCCATCTCAACAATTACCCGGGTACCCGGGTGCCCAGGTAATGCGGGTAATACCCAATTTCGCGGGTACCCGGTAATGAAAGCTATCGGGTAATGGGTACTCAAGGATCACAAATAATCTAATTTAATAAAGTTGGTAATGTTCACCTTTGGTGAGTTGTCTCCACAGAGACAGCTTGGCTTGCATGAGATAAAATTAATTTAAAGTTGCCCTGCAAGATGGAATACATCTTATTTAATGTGTGAAAGGCTCTTAGCAAATTGAAGTGCTGTTATTACGGTTTTGGCACATAGAGGTATTACATCTCCAACAGTGGCTCTGAAACGTAAAGTAGGCGAAAGGCAATGGTCACAAACAGAAGCGATGGCTAAAATCTCGAAGCCATTCGTCAGATATTGGTTTCTCCACTGCAGAAAACATTGTATTGGTTTGAAATGTCCGATTTTTGCTCAGTCGAAAATATGAAGTTCTCGACAAAACATTTGTGCCAGAACGTTAAATTTTCGTTTTTTTTTTATAAAATAAAGTGGTATGTTTGATTGCCGTGTGAGAATTTTAGGGTTCGTTACAAGTACCATTATTTTTTTTCTAGGAATTATTTACCATGCTGTCGGCAGTTGAAATTCGAACCCTTTACGAATTTAAAATAGGACACAAGGCGTCATTGGCAATGAAAAACGTTAATGACGCATTTTAGGATGTAGTGGTAAACGAACGCACTATACGAAGTTGGTTTGGAAAGTTCCGTTCGGGAGATGTCAGTCTCGAAAATGAACCATGTGGGAAGCCGGAAACTTTAGTTGACGACAATGTTTTAAGAGCAATGGTGAATGCGGACCCAACGAAATCGGTGCGGGAGATTGCACAAAGCATGGGAATATCCCCAATGACAATAAGTCAACACCTTTCTCTCATAGGAAAGGTAAAGAAACTCGATAAGTGGGTACCCCATGAACTGAACGAATCCCAAAAACTACGGCGCCTGAAAGTCTGTCCATCGCTTACATTAAGAAACTAAATTGAACCGGTTTTGCACCGGATAGTCACCTGTGATGAAAAGTTGTTACTGTATGATAATCGTAAAAGGTTTGGGCAGTATTTGGATTCAGATGAAAAACCAAAATACACCCCCAAGTCGTATTTTCACCGAAAAAAGGTTATGATGACAATCTTGTGGACCTCGAAAAGACCTATCCCCTTTTCATTTCTTCAACCAGGGGAAACGATAAATGCAGTCAAATATTGTGAGGAAATCGACATAATGCATATGAAATTGGTTGCGTTGGCAAATAGGCATGGTTCGATCCTGTTGCATAACAATGCTAGACCCTATACATTAATCCTCAATTCCGACCACTAAATATATAAAATAAATGTAATAAAATTCATTGTTTCAAATAATTTATAGACAAAATACAGATGTTTTCCAAATAGAAAAGTTTACTTACTTTTTAATATAATAGTTTGTCTGGTTTTGATATATGACAAACATGAGAAATAACGCGGGTACCTGAAATATAATGGGTACCCAAAACCTTATGGATACCCGATACTTTGGTACCCGGGTAATACCCGAAAATAACGGTATCCGGGTATCAAGAGCTCTAATATGAATATGTCTTCTGACGTAATAAAAATTAATAATTTTTTTTATGGATAAAATAAAATAATCAACATGATCCCATTTTTGACAAAGGGCGTTTGTAAAATGAACGGTCTTGATTCCGTATAAATAGTCTAACATCTTTAACTAATCGGATGAATGAATGAATTTCAATCAATCACGAAAGAGGAAATTATTAATGCTTACAAATGCAGATATTTCAATGTACAGTGGCAACTCTATTCATTCCAGATGGCATTAAAGTAGGGAAACAGTTACCATCTCACTGCATCCGATCAACACGATATCCAAGCCATTAATTCAAATTCTAGATACAATGTACGCATTCACTCAAGCTCATTTAATGTGGGGATGCTAGTTGAATTTGAGTGCAAATAAGCTATTGTCCAGTTGCTTATGAAATTACATACATACATATGTACATATCCATATGTATTTATTTGTTTTGAAATATCGTTATATTTGCAACTTACATATGATTTTATCAATGTGCTGAGTGTTGGACTCAAGACTTGAAAACGATTGTCGCATGGTCCAATGTCGTGTTGCCGATTGTGATAAGCAAACAATAAGGCGGTGACGATGATTAATTTAATTGGCAGTTGGTTTGCTGGAATTAAAGCAGATATCTGGCCCGCATGTGGTGCACATATTTGAGATAAAAGGTTTATGAACAGATGTGAACGCGGATTATTCTACATATTAAATACAAATATGTGCACAATACATACGAGTATGTATGGAGAGCATAATAGCTTATAATTAGAATTCGTATAAAAACTACAAATCCACAAAAGTATAAACAATTAATCAATTTAGTAAGTAAGGCACAAATGGTTTTCTCTAGGGACTAACCAACAAGTCAGCGCAGAGTACTGATGGTTATGTTTGTTCGAATTCCACCCGATAAATGCAGATAAGAGCAAAAAAAACAGTGCTCCCAAGGGGGAATTAACTAAAAATAAAAAATATCAACCAATAAATTTCTCTTGTAAAAATTCCCATTGGCAACATAAATATTAATATTTTTTTATAGGTATTAGAAATATTAAATTATTTCGAATTTAATTAAATTAAACAAAAATTAATTCATCGTATCAAAAAGTTATTTTAAAACAGCCGAGCAAAGACATACATAGTATGATATATAGGGCTGTTTCTTTATCGGCTTATTTAATAATAAAAGTGACAAAGTTTTTGAATTTAATTCAACTAGAATGTTTGTTTGGTTTTGCACTTGTTGCTCGTCACAACCGTTTCATAGAGTCAACCATATTTCAGGGTGTGTGCTCCTAAGTCTACTACTAGTCCATGTTCTCTCATGAAGTCTGTACCAATAATGCACTCGTCACATATGACAGCCACCAGAAACGGGTGAGAGAATGTTATTCCGGCCAGCTGGATTTTTATGCGGACTTCACCATATACCTTAACCATTGCCCCCGTATCTGTTCGCAAGCTGCAACTGCTTGTGTTATGCAACCAAGACTTCTGCACAAGATCCCTCCTAATGATTGTGGCACCGGTGTCTATGGTTGCCACAAATTTTTCCTTACCACTGACTATTTCTACCAGAAGACTTTCATTGCATCGTTTTGCCAGCGAGACTTGGATGACGGTCCTGGGGCCGTCGAATCCTGCTACCCACTTCTGCCCCACGAAGTTGGTGCTTAAGCATTTCCCGACTGATGACATCGGGAAGGATGACCGGCTTCTTGGTAGCCATTTCTGCCGGTTTCTTCCTCTATTTGCTTGTTACTGCAGTGAAGGCAGCTCTTTCGTCATATCGGTTCTTTAGACTGCCTTTGAAGATGTCCTATTTTATCGCAGTACCAGCAGCGCATTTTTCGTCTCTCCCGTGGAGTATCTTGTTCCTCGGTACTAAGTCTTGCGCAAGAGCATTCAATGGATGCTAATTCCCCGATGAAAGCCTGATTGCCTGCTTCCATCGCCAGAGCGAAGGTAATTGCTTTAGCAAGGGTTCTTTACTGGTGATCCTTACTGCTGACTGTAGCTTTGAATCTGGCATTCAAATGCATCCTTTGCCATTGCGTCGATAATTTCCTGTTCTGCTGTGGTGTATGACAAATGCTGTTTGTTTTGTTCTTGCATTTTCGACAAGAGGAGTTGCATCATCGCAGCCATATCGTTGCCAGTACTCATTTGGTCTTCCTCGTCAACGTCAAAGGAATATGTATCTGGATCATGTTTCTCGTTGTTCAAAGCGTCCGGAAGTCGGAGCACCAAGTCGCTTTTTCATCCACTGGAGTTGAAATCTCTTGTTCAACTCGAATTTGAATTGGACGAGGGTCAATTGCAATAGTTTTCGACCCATTATAACTTTTTAAAACAAACTTTTTTTTATACAAACCACAAGTCCTATCCCACTTCTGACACCAGTGTTAAATGTTTGTGTGGGTACAAGTGGTATAATTTATTCCTTTCAATACAATCACTTTATTCAATACAGTTACAATTTACAATTTACAATACAATCGCTTTTCCCAACTTTTTACAAACCACTTTATCACTACTCGTAATTAAAAAAAAAACACTAAGATTCCACTTTAGAACTGCATATGTTGGGGGATGGTGATATTTATTCTCCCCTGACATCTTTGAGAACAATCCGTACCATGCAGCGTTCCATACAATTTTCCATTTTACTAGAAAACTCAATTCTCCGGTGGTGAAGTCTTCTGCTATTCAAATATCGAAATCTTCTGCTAATCAATATATATGACGCTGTTCACATCCAAACGGATATCACTATGTTCTGTAAAATGTTTGTGTGGGTACAAATGATAGAACGTAATAGTTTCAATACAATGGCTTTATTCAATATAATTACAATTCACAATTTAATTGCTTGGCTGATACAACTTTTTCCTTTTCTTTATTTTTTACGTAAGCCACTTAATCACTACTCGTAATTCACTCTTTCCACTGATAAACTGACTTGGATATCTTGGGAGACGCTGATATTTATTCTGGCCTGACCTCTTTCGATAATATTGTGTACCATCCAGCGTTCCATGCAAATTTCCATTTTGCTAGAAAATTCGATTCTATTCTCCATTCACTATTGTTTGAGGCATTTGCTCTTCAAATAAGGAAAATTCTGCTATCGAAATGTAGATGACACTGTTTATATTCAGATATCACATTCTTGAAATCTTGAATTATGTCAAAATTCATGCAAATTAAAATTTTTGTTTTATAGAACTTACTTTTAGATGCGATCGATTATTTTTTTTTTAATTCGACAAATAATTCTGTAGATGCATTTCAGGCGCTATTTTTTCTAACATAATTCTTAAAATAATTTTAATTATTTAAACTCCTGTCAGAACTTACCCTAGTGCTTTAAAGCTACTGAAACCCTGTTGGAAACACTATAAACATTGCATTCGATTAAATTATTTGTTTTTCATCCTATGATTTAGATTTTCAGTACAAACATATTCACATATGGAATATTTTCAAAAGAAGTGAACATAATTATATTAGGTGCGTTTTTTTGAGAAATGCTATCCGCTGGGAAGAAGGGTTTGCATGTTATACAAAAGCAACAACTAACTGTCGACAGTATTGGCTTTACTGCCGATATAATCTTTAAGAGAATCCAACTGTGGATAGCATTTCAACCATTTCTTTTTTAGAAGTTGGTATACCTGCGCTTTCGCTTTTGGTTTTTCGAAGAGTAATGCTTTTGTCAATGAATTAAATGAAACAGTTTCACTTGTTTTCTTGTTATGGCTCTGAAAGTCGTTAAACCTATTTTTTTTTATTTTAAAACTCTTTAAGCAGTTATCTATTCTTTAGAATGTTATATTTTAAGTGTTTTTTGATATAAATTTAGTTAAACGATATTGAAAATTTATGAAAAACGAATTCTAACAATTTCGGCTGTACTCTACGAACAAATTCAGCTCAATTTCAACAAATATCATACGGAGTAAATTGGGATATTATTTGGATAATAAACACGGTAAGTGAAAACAGAAACACCAAATTTAAAATATAAACATAAAATATAAAAATATAAAAATTCTAAGGAAAAGTCATTAAAAAATGTATTTCTTCAAATATGTTTTAGAACTACGGTTGCTTTTTCTGGGTGTTGATAATTTAAGTATTAGGTTTAAGATATTGACCAGTAGATGGGGTGCATTTTACAATTCAACATTTTCTAAATCAGCAAAAAAACTTAAATTTTCATTGGCTATGTAGTATCTTATATTATGTGGATTCTCCATACCCCAGAAACGCAAATTTTGTTTATTCACGTAACCACTTAATTGGTTGACGGTCACTTGACGGTCAGCAGGCAGCAATTGGTGAACGGTTTCCACTTGCCGATTGTTTCGAGTATGACGTTGTCTCCAGCAGAGGCTTTGAGCAGGAAATTGATTTTGAAGTAGTTACAGAGGTTGATGTCCTTTGTATTATTTAGGTTTAAAATCAAATGCTATTGGTGAAGACGGCTTGCCACTACGTTTCATAAAACTTATTTTGCGTCATAGGCATCTAGCACATATAATCAATTCTTGTATAGCAATATCTACTACTCCTCTGGTACGGAAATGTGCTAAGGTTGTACCTGTTCCTAAAAATACCACTGCTTCAATTGCTTCTGACTACAGACCTGTTAGTATCTTACCTTGCCTGTCTAAGGTCTTTGGAAAGGTAAAAGAGTCACAAATTCAGAAACACTTGACTGAAAATTCCCTGTTGAGCTCATTCCAATCGGGCTTTAGGAAGAACCATAGCTGTTCTTCCGCCATGGTAAGAATCTTGGATGATATAAGGCAAGATTTTAACAAAGGATTTGTAACGCAGCCTTGCCTGATTGATTTCTCTAAGGCTTTTGACAGAGTGAATCATTCCATTCTTTATTGGAAACTGCACCATTACTATGGTTTTAGTGAAAGAGGTGTAAGTCTCATTCGAAACTTTTTATGTGGACGGTCACAAATAGTCATTGATGGTAACAACCGCTCAGGTCTCCGGTCAGTTTCTCAAGGGGTTCCACAGGGATCAATATTGGGCCCAATTTTGTTCTGCATGTACATAAATGACTTAGCATCGATTTGTAAGCACGCACTTATTCATTTCTATGCAGACGATATACAATTTTACCTATCTCATCCGGTTAAAAAAATGGGTGAACTAGTGTGACTACTAAATGAGGATCTTGCTTCTATTGTTGGATGGGCAACTAAAACTGGGCTAGCTTTGAACCCAAAAACAATGCCAAGTACTTTTGATATCAAACATGTCTTTTGAGCTAAGTCTAGTTCCTGATGTTTGCTAGTCAGTAGTAAGATTAGGTTAGTTGAGGCGGCTACAAGTCTTGGTTTCACCATAAACCGAAAGCTTTCTGGGTATAACCATGTTAATATCGTTGTTGGTCGCGTGTACGGATGCTTGCGTAAACTTTGGATTTCAGGCAACTATATCCCCTTGAATACTCGCCGAATACTAGTGCTCACTCTCATAATACCCATTATTGCCGCAGCTGTCTACAGTGACCTTGACTCACTATCTTTTCGCAAGCTCCAGGTTGCTTATAATGATGCTGTTCGGTATGTTTATGCAAGGCAACGATACGATAGAATCTCGGAATTCTCATGCTGGTTTCTTGGCTGTACATTGAGAAAGTACCTTCATTTCAAAAATTGAATATTTCTACATCAAATTATAAATACAAAGCAACCCCCTTACCTTTATTCCAAACTGGAATTTTGCCTTTCCAGAAGAACTTTCAACATTAGCACTCATCGTTGCAAATACCTCAATGGAATAACTTACCGTCTCATATAAAGTGCTTGTCAAATGCTGATAATTCGCGCACATGGTGTAGGACGATGTGGAACATAATGACGAAATTCACGCTTCGTTAAAAAAAAAAACTGAAAATTGGTAATTCAATAATTCCGCATTCTTAAGCTGTGTATCACTTATGCTTATTGTCAAATAATTCTTTATCTGTCTACAACACAAATATCTAAGAACAATGACACTTGACGCGGTTTGCAACAATAGGACATGTATCGGGTTTTCCAATAAGGACTTGACAACAACTTTTTTTTTTAAATAAAACGCAAACCTTTTGAGATATTTCAAAAACTTTATTATCGGCTTGAAGTACAATGAAAACATTTATGAATGGAACTCGACTTCGTTCATATTCTATTCGGTCTATTCGTTGGATCCAATTTTCAACGACTCGGCCACACATTTCGGCCGAAGCGGCCGCTTTTCGCGTTCAATGTTGGCTGTGAGCTCTTCCAACGTCGTCGGCGTGTTGACATAAACCAATGACTAAACGTAGCCCCACAGAAAATAGTCAAGCGGCGTTAAATCGCACGAAAGAGGCAGGAAAGATAACACGTTCACCATCCTTACTCTTCAATAAATCGATTGCAGCGTGTGCTGTGTGGCTTGTGGCATCATCCTGTTGAAACCACATGTCGTCCAAGTCCATATCTTCCAATTCGGGTCAAAAATAATCGGTGATCATGGCGCGATAACGCTGATTCACAGTAACGTGACGATCGTTATCGTCGACGAAAAAATATGGCCCAATAACGCCGCCGGCATGCAAACCGCACCAAACAGTTATTTTTTGTGGATGAAGTGGTGATTCATGAAGCACATGTGGATTTTCACCCGACCAATAACGCATATTTTGCTTATTGACGAACCCATTGGGCCAAAAATGAGCTTCGTCACTGAAGATGATTTTGCGATGAAATTCATCATCTTGGCGCATCTTCTCCAGAGCCCAATCGGAGAACGTACGTCGCTTCAAATGATCCATCGGCTTCAATTCTTGAGTTAGCTTGATCTTGTATGGGTGCAAACCAAGATCCTTACGCAAAATACTCCATAATGTGGTTTGAGCGATGCCCAATTCTTGAGAACCCCGTGGAATTGACTCACACCAACAACAACATCACACCACGAATATGTAGACTCAAATTTTTAAACTAAACTTGTTATTGCCTGTCTACTAGGGCGAGAATTACGACCGAAAATTGGAGTTAACGCTCTTAAAGTTGCAATCACCGACTCTGAATTTCGGTAGAAAATTTTTATAATTTGCAGACGTTGCTCGTTCGTGTACTTTACCACGAAGAAAATGTTGAGTTTACTGAATAAATTGACAGTGACAGTTTGATGATTAGTGAAAGAGTGCGTTCACAAATTAAATTCAAAGTTGTCAAGTCCCTATTGGAAAACCCTTTACATTATGACATTACTTTTGCCCCACCTTGTAAAAAGCTGTCCTATGTTTAGTTCTTGTTCTTCTCTTTAAATTTCGGAAATATTATAAAATGAGTAAAAAAATTACTCGTAAGTTAAATTCCACGGAAAACATCCTTAAGGGACGGAGGATAAAAAAATGTAGAGGTTGAAACTCTGATATGAAAAATTATTTAAGAGATGTGAAAAAATATGAAGACAGTTTTAAGCAGGTGACTATACACACTTTGAAAGGAGAATAATCTAACTTGATTAGGGCACATGTTAGTGGAGGCAATTTATATTTTTTGATGAAAACAAGTTGAAGTTAGATGGGCATGATGGCTTTCAGTACAATTTCCACGACTTAAAAAGGACTAACACGTTCGACATTTTGGGAACTTGAAATTATTAAATATTTTTCGTCAGAACCCTTCATCCGTTGCGTCGACTTATTCAACTGACAGCTGGTTATAGTAAGTCCATAAGCAACGGATATTTTTTTTTTTTTTAAGAACTTAACACTCAAGTGGGTATTAATACACTTAAAATGCCTGAGCACGTGTTAAGTTTTTAGGAAAATGGGACAGAGAGAGAAAGAACGATTTTTGGGCTCAGTGGTTATTTCACTCCATGGGTGGCATCCAACATTTAATGGGGAGACTAAATTATTAGTGTAATTGGACTTGTTATTGTATTAGAGGCAACAATTCGTCTTACTTGAATTAAATTGCCTGAAAAAAAGAATGTCTTTCGGACGAGGCTGGGATTTGAACACCGAACCTTCCGATTTGGAAGCCAACACACTTGGCTATGATATGACGTATACGACGGATAAAGTAAACTAACTTTCTACGTTTTTATCTCTTGAGTCCGTTGGCAGTTTAAATTTCGTATTAAATTTCACACATTCATTGGCGAAAACATTGAGGGAATGTAAAATCATAGCTTCAAAAGAAAACACTCTCAGCTATAACATAATGTCATAGGCTGTTTTTTGTCAACGTAGATATGCGACGGATTTTATGGGACTCTTCTTTCCGGCCATACGTCAATACGGTCAACGAAACGACAGAGCAACGGATTCACGGATTCTATGTATCGGGGCATTAATGGGTGTTTTTTTTTTTGAGTGTCTGATTTTTCAATAGGGATTAAATGTCAAATCAGCTGTCACACTGAGCTGCCGAGCTGCTTTAATTTTTTTTCAAATTTCAGTACCGTTTGCCATTTTATCATGGAAAGATTGAAGATCCAATTCTACCACATTATGTACAGCATTAATAAACTTAGTTAGTTAGTTAATGGGCTCCTGACCCTTAGGATGCTTTAGTTGATACATGGCAGTCTTCCATCATCTTCGATTTTGGGTACATTCTTTCCAGTTCTCTAGGCCACGGGCTCTCGAACTTGCCTGCTTTTGATCTACATCTACAACCTTTATCAAAAAGTTCCACCGTGAGGCGCTCCCATTGTTCCGACTTGAGTTCTGTTTTTTTGTTAAGTTGGTAGATCTGTTGTTGACATTCCCTCTAAATCTTAGCATCATAGCTTGACAATTGCAAAAGTTACGTAGCCAAGAGTACATCTATCTCTGTGTGTGTTGGCGATTTTTTACAATTTTAGAAATGGATTTAAATTTGCAACAACGAACTTGTATTAAATTTTGCGTAAAAAACGGATTTAATTGTGCGCGAACGTTGGAAATGTTGGAAAAGTGTTTCGGCAACGATTCTCTAAAGAAAATGGTCGTTTACCAGTGGCACGAGCGGTTCAAAAGTGGTCGTGAGTCAATCGAAGATGATGAACGCAGTGGCAGACCATCGACATCGAAAACCGACGAAAACATTGATGAAGTAAAAGAAATGTTGGTCAATAACCGCAAATTAACCAGCAGAGAGATAGCGGAGGATTTGAACATTGCCTATGGATCTGTCCAATATATTTTGGTTGACCGGGTTGATCATTATTCGTAATTTTTTGACGAAAAATGCAACTAATACCATCCAACAGCCACTGAATTCAGCTGATTACCTGTTACTTCTTTCTGTTCAATCGAGCTAAAAAACCACTACGGGGAACGAGTTTCAGCAGCCGAGAATGAAGTAATGGAAAAATCGCAGGAAGCACTGATGGACATACCGAAAACCGAATATAAAAAAATATTTCGAGGATTGGATCAAGCGCTGCCATAAGTGTGTTGCAGTCGATGGGGATTACTTTGAAGGGGACAATATAGATTTAGATGAATAAACTTGTATTTTTAATTTTCTGAACTTTTTGATCAAGGTGGTATATCTTGATGCAGCTTATACATTTGATTCGCGGTTATATGTTATATTTTCTTCCAATCGTACTGCTTGCATTCCGGACGAAATATACGAGGATATAGGATATAGCTTTCTTTCGAACGCATTCAACGTCTGCTGTGCTTTCCTGGCTCTCGTCTAGGACTTGAACTAGTAGTATCAGTTTCTTATAGAGCATCTATTTCGCAGATTTTGAAATCCATTTATCTTGCCAAATCCAAAAAACAGGGATTTTTAAGTGTACGACTTTGTCGAACTTTTTACTGTGCTTTGTCTCGCCTACACTTGAGTGCGTCGAATCTTCAATGACACGAATCCACTTTCGCACTCGAGTAGTAGCAAGAGTATTTAAAAATCTTAACATACACAAATCCGCTTGTCCAGATGGCATATCTCCCCTTCTTCTGAAGATGTATTTTTCCATGCTGCTTAAGTTTTGCCATCGATCCTACTCTTTTTGACTCCAGCAGATGGAAACCAGCATTTGCCCAGCCCGTCCCTAAAAAAGGCGAATCTTCTTCTTCTCCTCTTCCTGCAGACCCATTGAAGTTACGTTCCTTCTTTCCGAGGAGACGCTAATAAAACGACCGCTCATGAAATATCTTAAAACGCGAAAACTTCTCAATAACCGGCAGTATGGTTTTCGTAGCAACAGGTCCACTGGTGATTTGATGTCATGTCTCACCGAAAAGTTGCACTTGATATTTCTAAGGTATTTGACAGAGTTTGACATCAGGCTGTTTTGTTGAAAATGCGTGAATTTGGAATCGATGAATCTCTCCTTCAATGGATTAGAAACTACCTTTCGGAACGTTCAATTCAATTTGTCTTGGATGGTTACAAGTCTGATATCCACAAAATAAATGCTGGTGTGCCCTACTGTTCCGTTCTATCTCCGATACTCTCTTTAATCCTCATCGTTGTGTATTTACGTTTACTCCGAGACAGGTAAACTCCTCAACTTCGAAGTAACTGTTGTTAAAATTAACTTCTGGTCATGGCAGGTCCTCATTTGTTCATTGACAATAGATACTTGGTTTTGATTTCATTTATTATAATGCCAACTCGTTTCGTTGTAAATCCCCTGTGTCGAAGCGCCGGGAACGTCCGATGATGTCAATATAGTCTACGTATCTCAGCTGCATGACCGATTTGCTAAAGATAATTCCTTCTGTGTTGATACCTTCCATGCGTACCACCTGTTCTACTATCTACTTGGTCGAAGAAGTCACATGATAGCGTATCCTCAAAATCCAGTAACTATTTGAAGTAGCTCAATGGCGGTATTTTCAAACTTCACATAGGTGGATTAATTTTTGTAGAAATCTCAATATGGATCTGTGATCCTCCTATGTATTCTTGAAACCAATTTGAGCTTTTGATGAAGCGTAGGAATCTTTAGTTTTAAGTCATTGTGGAAGAAAACTCGTAAGTGGAGTTTTATTCTTTGGGGGAGAGCTGGGCATGTACAGAGTAGGTGGATGATTGTCTCCTCCTCCTTCTCTCTCATCCAGCTTCTACCAAACTCATTTGTAAAGATGCCAAGCTTTCTTGCATGCTTGCATATAAGACAGAGTCCAGTGATGACAATTATGATAGCGCTGAAAGATCAAACACTAAGAGCTAGTCAGATTCAGTTTTGGCCAGATTTTTGTCGCTAGACATGTTGGCCTAACACTCCATGTAAGGTTTGTGCTATTTTAATTTCAGTTAGCACGTAACGATTGGTATACCGATGATACCTTTTTTAGAGTGATTCCTCCAGTGGTAGAATTCGTTAGCCGTACAAATGCCTGGAATATCACGATACTCAACATACGCGTAGATGAATGTTGAACTGCTCTGCCATATTCCTGAGAGATGATCGGCAATCAAGGGCGGTTTTAGAGTTTTGAGTGACTGAGTCCAGGAATTTGATACCGTGGCCTGACTATCCGGAAAGATGCGGATATCCTTTGCAAATATCACGTTTCTCTTCACACTTACTCCTTTAAACTTCAAAATTTTCGCCTGGAAAACGTTACAGTGATTTGGAAGACGTATCGGTCTTTTAACGGTGACGTATACCCAGTGGACTATGCGAGGTTGAAGGCCCCATTTGTTCCCAATGGCTTTAATGAAGCTACTGTAGTTTTTTTGAATCTTTCCAGAATAATAGGCTTCCTGTCCAAATAAGACAAGACAAGAGGACAAGATCGGTTTTATGGGAGCTTACTCCCAATCCACAGCGATTCGCCCAGCGGGTTAATCTGTTAAAATATTGCTATAAGAGTTGTTTAATGGTATTGAGATGCTTTCCTGAGACGGCTATAGCCATATCATCCGCATAGGCAACCACCTTGCTACCATCCGCATCTAGATATATCAGAAGTTCATTAATCTAAATTCTAGAGAAAGGGTGAAAGGATACCCTCTTGCGGCTGCGGCTGACACATCTTTTACCAGAAACCCCACGTAGTTTAGATTTGATAATCCTGCTATTTAGCAACTCCCTATTTATCTATTTGATCAACTCCCGAAGTGAGTCATCTACTTACTTTCAGATTTGACAGTGCAGTTGTGACTGCAGATGTGCTGTCGTTGTTAAAAGTATCTTCTATGTCCAGGAACGCTGTGTATTATCTACCTATATAATGTAGGGACTGTTCGATGTGATTAGCCAGTGAATATAGAGCCGTTTTCACCGACCTTCCGTTACAGTAGGCATGTTGAGCCGTAAATCAATCATATTTCAGTATAAAAAGTTGGTCTACAGGGTGTTGTGCCTATAAGTATGTTACAAAATAACTTGAGACATCCATAAATTACGCTGTTATAGAATGTTATATTATATATGTACTCGTATGTATTTAGCAGAGAAATGATAGTTACTGTACTGGTTCGCTTTGGCTTCGGTCTTGAAGCCAGCTGCCAGATATTATTTTTATCGCACGTCTTTTCGATTTTGTTCAGATGGGACACTGCATATCCTCTTCTCTATTATTGCGTATTCTTGATTTACCTTATTTTATTTAAATACTCTCACCGCGCTGTTCTTCCCATCTGCGGAAGTATCTTAAGGTATGTGTCTTCCGTCGCCCCTACCACTGCCACCCTTTCGGGAACTCGGGTATCTCTTAATGTTGCAAAAGTGATTGGCTAGGTTGACGCAACCCAGTATTTTCTCCATTGTTATAGCATCTACATATATACAGAGTGTCCCCGATAATGTGTCGAAAAACTTTAAGCGGAGATTCCATGTCATATTGTGAGAAAAAAACCATATGGGTGCGGGGGGTCCGTGTTGTGTTGTGTTTTCTCAAGACCAACTCTAGTTCTCTCCTTATAAGATGAAATACATATGTGAATATTAGTTTTGCCAAAAGTAGTACAAGGTTTCGTATCAATTTAATTTATTTAATTTTATTCTGTCTCCCCGGTGAGTGCTCATCCTAGGGTCATGTAACATTACACGAATAAAAAATAACGTGGATGTCACTACAACTGGCTCGAAATTCAAAACTGTGTTGCATTATACAAATCGCTAGACTAATTATCATTATCATTATCATCATAATATATTACGAGTATTCTATTGATATCGTTCAGTTAATATTTATATATTTATATATACAAATTTCTGATTTAAGAAGCAAATTGATCTACAATTTGGTATAGCACATTATTATAATTCAATATACTCGTATGCTGATGTCATTGCCCCCTTTATCATTCGAGTCATTATGTCATTATCCTTCCTATTATCCATCCTTGAGGTGGGAAGTTGTCTTCAAGAATGAGGCATAATTGCAATATCTAGGTTATTGCTAGGCGATGTCCATTCTCTTCTACCTCGTAACTCGTGTAGTTACTCCAGAAATCTGGTGCAAAAATGAGTTTTGATTGTCTTTATTCGTCGTCATTTGGCGATGTACGAGTAGGTTATTTAAAGAACTTCAATGGCTTTCAGAGACCACCTGACCAATTAGTGCACAGACCTTATAGTTTCCAGTCAATAGGGTTGGATGACATTGGGGTAATAGGTATAGAGCTCGAATGTCAGCTCTATTTCTCCTAAACTTCGATGCGGGTGACCCTTTGCGACCTTAAGCAAAGTTGCACTGTTTTGTCTTTGAAATATATGTTTGCGTGCAAATATATTCTCTACGTTGGGTCGGAAATCAAACGAATAGACTTTTTTGGACTAACCCATAAAGTATCATATCCAAACCTTCGCGTATAAGAAAGTTTCGCTTTAAAGTAAAGGTCTTGTTAGCTGAGGTATTGTGAATGGTAAGGGGATGCGCAATTAAATGTTTTTGTGTGTTCGTGTGATGTGACTTGGACTACGTAAATGTCGTTAAAATGTGCATGTTAGTCATCAAAATCTTTATCTTGAATTAGTTTAAGAACTGATTAGGTTTTACTTAGGCATACTAAAAACTAAATTGGAAATACCTCAGGTCGTGATTTGTACAGAGCCATTTTTTTTTCTTTTTTAAATGGACTTAATCTAGTTCAGCGAAGTTATGACTAAAAATGTATTTGTCTTATTTTTGTGGAATAACCGAAAATATTTGTGCTCACATATGTAAATGCTCCGGTTGTCAATCGCTCGCTGATTACTATAAAATATTTCGTTGATACAATTCTGCGTCAGGAACAAAAATCACCATGAGTCACAAAGTAATGCTTAAAAATACATATACATATATAATACATATGGGTATATATGTAAATACGGTTAAAGAGACGTCACTATTTTTGCTTTGAAAAGCACGACCTTGTGCCTTTGGCTTAGCTTCATTATTATGAATGAATCGTAAATTTTCGTTATAAGTTGAATCAAATACGATATTTATTGGTTTTTAGGAGATGGGCATATGTAAATATGTGAGTATTAACCTTAAAAGAGTCAGTAAGCAAGAATAAGTAACTATTATTGTCAAATTAGATTTAAGCATTTTTGTCTAGAATTTAAGTAACAGCGAAAGAAACAATAAAAATGAATTTAAAAGTTTTAAAAAAAAAAGAGTATTAACCTTATACAATTATCAATAAATTTTTTCCTATTGTGACCATAAATAAACATCTGAATACATTTTGATAAAATAAATTAACAAATATTTTAAATTGTAGGTGCTTTAGGCAGCCGACAAGTATCATAATAATTTCACCACAACATTTAAATAACTAAAATAATTAAAAAGCGTTCACGATGGCTTTTCCTAGCCTCTCTGTGTTAACTCGTCATTAAGTCGCATTCTATCTGCATTAAATGAAGAAAACTGTTGCTAAGGATACCAGGCAGTTAGCAAGAAATGTCGATATAGATGAACTGAGTAGCATACGAACACCACAATGGTGACCAGATAGTAAAGATAGTTTTTCTAATTGTTATGTTTCAACAGCTGCCAAAATTACCAATGACGTCCACCTGTTGCCCCAGATGTAAGACGTTTGAAGATGAGTACAAAAGATATCGAAACACAGTTACTCAGAACATTCAACTTATAAAAGCCAAATACTACAAACAAAAGTTTTTAAATGCCAACAACGACCCGAGGAAAACGTGGAGTATTGTGAGTGAACTGCTAGGAAGAAAGAAATTCTCAGTAGACGAAGCAATTAAAAGTAATTTTCCAAATACTGCCGATGGCTTAAAAGACATTGTTGAGGAATTTGGTTGAGGATTCGGTTTTCAAATCAAGCGGAATACATCCTTCATATATATCATTCATGATACAAAAACCCCAAACCATGAGAACTGGCAGCTTCAAAAAAGTATTTACGTAGAGGAAGCAACAGAGCCTGAAGTTTACAAAATACTGTGTCAACTGAGTAACAAAAAAGGTCCTGGAGCAGACAACATTAGACCAGTTGATCTCAAAATAAATGCTATGTGTCTCACTCCTATAATCACGAAGATCGTAAACCGTAGTTTGTGTCAGTCCTGTGTGCCAAAACTAATGAAAACTTCAATAATTCGCCCAATATACAAGGGAGGAATAAAAAAAGATACGGAGAATTTTAGACCGATTTCAATTCTACCAGCGGTTGAAAAATGTTTGGAAGAGGTAGTTGTTAATCGTGTTAATTGTTTTATGTCGAAGCACAAAGTGATTCATCCAAACCAATTTGGTTTTCAAAAGTGCAAGAGCACTCAATCTTTACTGGGGGATTTACCAACGTCGTGAATCCTGGACTGAATAAAACCACCACGTACTTGTGGTCTTTATAGATTTCAGCAAAGCGTTTGATACCCTGACTCCTGAAAAACTTGTGGAAAGCGTCAACAGATTAGGACTGAGATGAGTGCTGGCAAACTGGCTTAAAACCTATCTGAGTGAAAGAGAAATACAAGTCAAGATATCTGACACATTTCGCAAAAAAGAACGATCAAATACGGCGTGCCACAAGGTTCCAAACTGGGCCCCATATTATTTATACTGCTCACAAATGAATTATTAAGAACATTTAAAAAAGCTACTGCATATGCCTACGCTGATGACATCGCAATCGTCGTGAAACACAAGGACTTGCACTTAGCCATAAAGATACTGCAACACGAATTCAACATGTCATGACAACGCCTTGGTGATCAACGCAAATAAAACTAAGTTGATGCATATTCGGACTCCATCGAAACCAACGGAAGTTATTCAAATCTTTCATCGTAATGATCGTTGTCCATTACTGAGGAGCAGTAGCACAATCGAGGTAGTTAAAACCATTAAATACCTCGGAGTTACCATTGACGAGAATTTCCTGTGGCGTGAGCACATCAACGTGCTGCGTCTCCAACTTAAGAGCACTATATTTGCAATGGTGTATCTTAAGCGTTACTCACATATGGAGGTACTAAAGCAAGTGTACTACTCGTTGGCAGAGTCACGCATTAGATACGGGATTCTGGTCTGGGGAAACGCAGCAAAAACCCACCTGGAGAAGATATCAAACTTACAACATTGTCTTGTTAAAATTATTCGACACACTAATTCAAGTTGTAAAGTTTTAGATGTAAAGGCAGTCTTCCAGATGACAACACTCCTAAATTACATCGACGACCGACGGTTTCTTCAACCCATCAACCACATGCTAAACACCCGAAGACGTGCCCAAGGGATGCTAGAAGTTCCGATAGCTTACAACTCGTACGGAGACAAAGAACTACGATGCACTGTTCCTAAATTTTTAAATTCGCTCCCAACTTTACTGAAAATTATTCCTAATTTTAAAATAAGGAAAAAATAGATTAAAAAACATTTTATTGAATTTCATCATGTAAAGTAGAGTCATATTAGTAATTCTTAAAATCACCGTAATAATATTAACTTCAAAATGAACTAATTGTATTTAAACCTAATCTTTCAATTTGAAATCACTTCAAAACTATATCAATGTTATGTCCAACCACCTGCAGATAAGCACTTTGCTTTGCAGGTAAAACAATGTTAACAAAAATTTATGTGCAAATAAAAACCACCTTTAAAAAAAAAAAAGATACAAAAAAAAATGTCTAAATATTCAGTAAGGTTTGCCATTTCATCGTGCATTGTTTTACGCTTGCCGAACGTGCGTAAATTAGTGAAAAATATTATCGAAATTCTGGCTCAGTTATAAATATGCAAGGTGATTTCCGGCGTTACGTCGGTCGTCATCATGGCTTCAGTGTGCAGGCAATACGTCACACCGTGGAAAAGTTTGAGCATGAGTACAGTCTTTTGGATCTTAAGCGCCACCAACCAGACAGAGATTGGTGCGAAGTGAAGAAAACATAGCCGCCGTACCGGCCAGTATCGAAGAAGACCCAGAAATGTCGATTCGACGCCGATCGGCTAAATTGGGCATCGCCAGAGAGCCAACCCGGCTTATTTTGCGGTTGGATTTGGGTCTACATCCGTACAAAATTGTGCAAGAATTGAAACCGGGCGACTATAGACAACGCCGTGAGTGATATTGGCCAAACATTTTTTGGCTCAGTGGCTATGTCAACAAGCAAAATTGTCGTTATTGAAGCGAAGATGTGGTTCCAACAAGACTGTGCTAAATGCCATACAAGCGACGCAACGCCCGAAGTTGTGACGGAGAAATTTAGCGACTGGGTCACGCGAGTGATCATGAATTGGCCGACCCGATCATGCGATTTGAAACCACTCGATTATTTTGGATCGACCGTTTGCAGAAGTGGTAGCAAAGCCGAGGCGGCCGTTTGAATGGTGTGCTATTCCACACATAATGGCCGGAACGTAGCTTCAAATAAAGATAGAATAAATTTTCTATCTCACACCATTGTTGTTTTATTTAATTTTTTTTCCTATCATTCTTATCTAGTCACCATTTGTAATAATTCGAAACAGTGATCAGAACATTCCACGCCTTTAGAGCTGCAGTTGCTGATGAAGACAGCGAGAAGACACTTCTACAGAATGTTAAGCGATGCAGACAAGTAAATCACAGCTGTCAAGCAGAATAATTATTCAATTACAGCGGCTAGTAATGCCAATATTCATAATCCTATCTACGTCGAGGTAGCTGGAAATGATATGATAAAGGAACATACACCAATTCGTTTGTACAATTCGGTTGGGGGAAGTAATGTCGCATGAATGTCATGAATAGAATCTTACTCTTTTTTTTGACGATAGATAGATCCCTTATTAGGAAGCACCAACACATACTCGTACATAGGTTGTATTTTAACATTACTGTAGAACTCGAAAATTTCAAGTCCAATGAAAGCCTCTAAAGAGTTGATGAAGTTAGCATCTATGGCGAGCTAGAGAATTCTTGAAGAGCTTATCAGTCTATGCAGGATAGGGATGGTGGATGTC
Source organism: Volucella bombylans (assembly GCA_949129095.1). Lineage (NCBI taxonomy): Eukaryota > Metazoa > Arthropoda > Insecta > Diptera > Syrphidae > Volucella > Volucella bombylans. The sequence goes on from OX422144.1 coordinate 22,076,591, forward strand.
AAATGTAAATAGTGTACATATTTATAACAATTTTTTATGTTTTAGTCTCAGAATTCTAGCACTAGAATTGTTAATCGCTGAAATGCAGCCCTAAGCACTAAACTCAAATTTTTAGTTCTGTAAATCTATGAGAGATTACTTTTCGTTTGTGTTAAATAAAAAATGCAGTATATAAGCAAATACAATTTAATGACAAAATTATTTTGAAGTGGTTTTTACGTGGTTGCTGGAGTGCGACATAAACATAAAGCATTTTGTTCATTCATTTATTTCTCTATGATAAAAGCAATTTTAATTTTAAAAAATGCTGCATGGCATTAAGTAAACGAAAAACAACCGCAAAACTAACCTGAGTGTAAATGGGTACATTTTTACGAGCGGACATGGTAAAGCCAGAGGTCGTATCCCTGAAAAATTGTATTTAAAAACATTTAGGTTTGCTTATTCCAGTGATCCCGAATTTCCGTGGAGAAATTGTAACGTGGGAAGAGGAGGCAATTTGTAATCGGTGGCGACGTCAATTGTCATCATACGAGGGTAGATCAATAGGTGCGTGACTTTTTTAATTTCCCATGTTATAAGTAAGTAATTGTTATAAGTGAGTAACTTGTGCGACAACGGTTAAAAACAGATAGCCGCGTGAATTTTGGCGAAATTAGAAAAAATACTGGATTTCGTGTGGTAGTTAAGACCGCTTTTACACGGCGCATGTTTTAAAAGATTCAAATGAGTGCAAAAGAGAGGGATAGTGAAACAAAAAATACCCAATTAACCAAATTCCCACTGCATGTGGGTAGGGTTTTCATTGCATCTTTTTGACATTTATTTTTCTCCTTCTTCTTTCTTTTTTGCATTTGCTTCACTACTTCTTTGGCTGTTGTTACGACCACAACATTTCAGTATGGTGGATGAGTTTAAACGGTTAAATAGACCAAATAATTAACAATCGGGCTCATTTTCAATTATGAAACACTGAGCACCAAAGATGAAATGAAAGAAAGCTGTCAAATAAAATGAAAAACCAAAGAATGCGAAAAAGCCTTCGTGTAAAAATGCGCATGTGATATGCGGACAGTTCAAAAGAAAATATCCAAAACATGCGCATCAAACCCATGCGCTGTGTAAAAGCCGTCTAAGCATTATTGTTTGACGTTGTTCAACGTTCAGATGAGTTTTTGCATTGCTTTATAACGGTGAATATACTATATAGGAGACCATTGAGAAATCGAAACAGTGGCGTGGAAGAATCCCAAGGTGGGTCTGTTGCCCAACATCGATATGCGGATTTTTAATTATTTTTGGTGAGTCCCGAGGTCCCCATTTATTAGGCTTAATACAAGCTTAATACGACTTAAAAACTAGGACTTAAAAAATAACAAAAAGGCTTAAAAACTAGGAAGCAATGGAATGGTGGTTGGATTTGATCGAGTTTGAGACGAGGGGTGCTCATGTTGTAATCAGAAACGGAGAGTTTGATTTGATTGATTCGAAGCATACGAGAAATTGGTTCGTTGGAACCATAAGAGGTGCGATGGATTGTTAAATACAAGAGACGAGGACATAGCAAATTACAGGAGCTTGTGCTGAACGGAGGCACAATCCGCAGAACCAGAGAGCAGTCGATGAATGAAGAAGATGTTAGCTATTTCTCTGTGATTTTTGGTATTCAAGTTAATATGTTTGCGGCAGTTTCGATAGGGTGGTAAAATTAAATTGTCATATCAGGGTAGTCCTCGAAGAGAAAATCGAAGGAGGGTGTGTTGAATGCTCTCGATTCGGGATATATGAACTCGCTGAAGGGGTCGGACAAAAGTAATGTAATGGGACCTGGTGGTACAGGGTTTGGAAAATTCTTTCGTTTGATATAACCGAGTGATGAGTTTTCTTCAAAGATTATCTTATCAATATGCGAACGGAAATTTAAATCTCTATCGTTCAATATTCCAAGGTTGCGAAGTTACTAAGCCTTGGGTATAGGTTGGCCGAGCAGGTGATAAAGTCAATCGAGGAGTAGATTGATTGCACTTACGTGACAAAGTTATAGATTGACTTTCAGAGACCTTAAGCTTTAAGTAGTTTTTTAGGTACCAAGAGGAAAACCTATCAAGGTGTTCTTGAAGGAGAGTATGGGGGTGAAGGAATAGTTTTAGAGAACTTGATTTCGCCGGCGTAAATAGATAACGGGATCTCTCAAGATCGATTATAATTAGTTAAGATGAAAAGAATGGGACCTAGAATGGGGCCTTGTGAGATACCAGAAGTGGTTAGAAATTGAGAGGAGAGGACTGACCTAAAGCGATAGTAACGATGATATCCATTTTACCAATATGTGGTTCAACCCAAGGGAAGATAATTGGAAAACGATAAATTGGTGAGATGTTTTCCCAAAGGCTTTAGGAAAATCTGTAGCAATAACATCGATTTCGTTGCCATTTTCTAGGGTTGGAAGAATTAAGGATACGGATTCAAGTAAGCCTTTGAAAGTGAAAGTTTAGTAACTCATATAAAATATTTTCGAATATTTTAGGTATGTGAGAAAGTTTAGTTTAAGGACGGTAACTAGTTATCTTATTCTTTTATCCCTTTTTGTGAAAGAAGTCTTCCAAACTTCGAGAAATTCCCCTCGTGTGAGGAATTTTTGGGATGCACTCGGCATAATTTACCAGTACATCGGCCACCTCCAAAGGGGATTTAACGGCATATTGAAGGAATAATGGCAGCATTTGGCCAAGAATAAACTGCTCCTCCACCAATCATCAAAACATGGAAAAATTTCTAGAATTTAGCTACGAATTCCTCCCTTTCCGCTATATTCTCCGCAAGGAAAACCAGTCCCCTGCGAGTGTTTTGTATTTCCAAAGTTTCGGTGGAAAAATATACATATGTCTCCAATGGTGAAATTATTGCTCAAACAAACGCCTATTTTGAGGAACCTGGCCAATCCTATTTTTTATTTAAATTATGCGAAGTATTTTGACCTTAAAAGATACTTTTTTGGTTTAAGTTTACTTTACTGGTAAAGGAAATATTGACGATTTAAGCTTCGCTAATCTTCAATTTTTCTGCTTGTCAACAATCATTTCATTTGTTAAGGGCATTTCGTATTTGTTCAGTAATGTTGGATCCTTCTTTGTCACTAGCTGTCATGAGTTAGTTAGTCATTTACTTACCATTGAGTTAGAAATCGTGGATTACGAGTAGGTTTATCAAAGTTATTTCAAGAATGAACCAACGTTAAGTATGGAGCTCATTTATTTGGTAGTAAAAACCTTTAATCTAATAGATGAGTTGGGAGCCGGAGCTTTCTCTAGCTCAATAAACACCAATATATTCATCCTGTTTTCAGATCATTGCGATATTTTTCTAGCAGAAACTATGGGTTTCAGGTTCGAAGTGTCTATTCTTTAAGATCGTTTAAGATCAGGGTAATATGCAACTACAATATGGACGAACTGGCAAATCATCTCTAATCACATGAAAGTGCTATCTCTACCGTTAGCTTCGATAAAAGACTAAAAAAATATTACCATCTTCAAAATAATAAATAAGGGTAACCCATTTCTATCTTCTTTCATGCTTAAAAATGCGACGGACATACATATCTAACAAAAAAAGGGAAATTACTATAATCATATATCTGAGAAGAATTCTGCTCTCTGTTTGGTTTTAAGAGTGGCTCGATATTGCTCAATTAATAATAAAGCCAATACAAAAAAGCAAAACCTCCGGAGAGTCCGCACGTTGTTCTAGAGAAGCCAATGCATTCTAAATATGTGACTGATTTATTTGATATTTAGAGTTGTAGCATAATATGCTCGTTCCTCTTCGAATAAGAAAATAGCATTGAACGTGCAGCGCTAGATTCCAGTTTCAGCAGGGTCACGCTACGTTTAGCAAGGCTATTCAGCAATCAACTACCAGTAGTCCATACGGGGTCTTTACAAAACAAGGTAAAGGTCAGGGCTTCCGGAATTCACTTATGTCCTGAATGGTTAGAAGTAGGCCCCCTAGTGGGAGCATCACGGTGGCTGTCGTTTAGCCTATAGTTGGTTTTGTCCCGATATGCAAGAACTCTAAGATCGGCAACTTTTTGATCAAGGTGGTAAAAGAAAGAAAACCCTGGATAACTGCCTTGTCAATAACCAAATAGAGCAATCGAAAATAAATGTGCAACAATTTGGTCAAACTAATTTTTTTTAAATTATTTGTAAGGCATAGGTTTAGACTATCTAAAATTTGATGTAGACTAGTTTGCTGATTCCCTCAGCCTAAACTTTTCCAATAATTTCATACGTTATTATCAGTAATATTTTTATTTCTGTCATAACATTGTCCAACACTACAATGTATATGTTAAAGCTGTACCTCCAAACACATTCATCATTGTGCTTCGCTCTTGGTTCCTTTTATTTGAGGATTCTTCCGTCTGCGAAACGCAGTCTTAATGAAGATTCTCGGGAGAAGATGACGTTTTGAACATCTCAGAGTAATTATTTTTGTAAGACCTTAGGCATATGCAAAAATTTACTGTCTGCGTAAATAGGGTCAGACCGATCATCCTAATCTAATCGTGATTAATATGATGAAGTAAGACAAAAAGGAAACACTTATTACAAACAAAATAGATGAAACTTACAGTACAATCGGACTTCGGAAGCTTCATTTCAGAGATTCCTGAACTCATGATCTGTGCAGTAAATCACGGTATACAAAAAACTCTGTGCCCAAGTATGGGATTTATAAAACTTAACATCAAACCTTGGATCCAAAATAGACATCGGAAACGAAGCAGGTATCCACGACTGAAATGCTAATGTTGCAAGGCCAATGATGGAATTCCCAGTGCCTTCAAAGCAGAGCCTTGTGTTATCCACGAAATCTTAGTGACTGAGGAACTGCAACTTATTTCCATCAGTGTGATTATTAATTTGTGGGTTCGTACTCCTATACAAAGTATAAAAAAAATCATTTTTGTTTGACTCGTATTGGAAAACCTGTACTTTCAGACAGTTTAGGCAGTTCAGCTTTAACCAGTTTTCTTCCCACTAAGTTTGACGAACATTTTCTTTTCTTTCACTATTTGAAGATCGTGTCCTGCAGATGAGGTAAAATCGGTGGTGATAGCTTTGGAGCAGTAAAAAGCTATCTTCGGTCGTCATTCTTCTTGGACCTCAAGAAATTGTTTTTCTTCAGTTGCTTTCAGTTCTAAATAGCATATGACCGGTTACATTGTCATGCGTTAAGGCTAACATGTTCAATGAAGACACCGCGTTGGTTTTCCCCTTTTTTAAAATTCGAATTTTGTTCTATATTGCATAATTATCTTGAACTAAATATACTAGAACTCTTTATACAGTAGACACATAATGAACATTTCACTTTAGCCAAGGGGTATGAAAAAGCACCAAACTTCTAGCCAAATTGAGTCCTTTTTCAAACTTAGCTTAATCGTGAGACATGCAGACAAAGTGGTACCGAAATATCTTTAGTTTCGCAAAATCCGGTGAAAAGTTTTCAGACTCCCGAATTTCTACTTGTTTATAAAGAGATATCCGTGTGAATGAAACTGATGAAACTATTCAAAGCGCAGGTTGCGTTAGTATTTGTACTTAGTTAGCAAGCCACGGAATAAACCCTAAATCGTGCTAATGAGGTCGATGCGTTGCATTTATGTATTTACTTAGGTGGCACTACAGTTGGTTAAGGTCCCCCTCCACTTGCATACGCAACCTTAGATGCGTTTGGCCTCTTCTGCTCCGTCCTTCGTGATTATAATTGAAAATACATTGGGGTGGAGCTCTTTTTTTTTCATTCGCACAACATTCCCAGCCATCTCAGAAGTTAGACCTGTAGATGATTGATTAACTCAACCGATGTTGCAGTAGAGCCCGTAGAGTCTGTGGTTGAATCTCCTCCCCGATTCCCTGTCAATACAAACCGGAAAAAACAAGCAGTATCTTTCTATCGAAATGGTCAAGTGCTTCGACAAGATCCAGGTGTCTTGTATAGAGCCCTTATCTACCTCGAAGTTATAACCAATGGCGATGTGTTGCTCAACCCGTCGGTAGTATGCGTCCTTTTTTAAAGAAAGCATGTACGAGTACTTTGTCTTTTATTCGTCTCAATACATACGAAATTTTAATTGACGGCTAACTATTTTCGCCGAATCACTTCAATGCCATCAGCGTATCCAAGTAATTGTTGGTACTCAGAAAAGTTCGTACCTCCTTGGTTGGCGGTTGAGGTTTGCAGGGTTCTAAAACCTTTCTTAGAAATTAAGGTCTTAGTTAATTCATTATCGACCCTTAAGAGGCAGCGAAAATTCTAAATAGAATTCTAAATAAAATAAAATCCTGCACAACTTGACAAGTTTGGCAGAGATGTATAAACTGGACATGACGTTGTATAGTTTATCCCTATGCAGGCTGTCATATGCGACTTTGACGTCGACTACAATATGCTGACTGCAAATCTGCAGTTTCCGGCTCTTTTCCCAAGATCTGGCGTAGTGTGAATATTTTATCGATGAAGAATTTTCCTGACCTGGACCCCACTGATAGGGTCTAACAGGATTGTTCATGAATGGTTTTAGACGTTCACGTAATATAGCAGAAAGGTGTTGTAGGTGATACTTAGAACACTTATTCCTCTATAGTTGGTGCAGTTAAAAGGGTCTCCTTTCTTGTTGGTAAATGATAATGAGATTGAATGCTTTGGGCAGGCTTTCCTCTGACCATATCTTAGATCAATCAAGTCATCTTCAAGTTATTCAAAGTAAGTGGTCCATTCTGCTTGACACTGGTGTTTGACCATCGTCGCCGTTATACAGTCTACAGAAGTAGTTTTCCATCAGCACTGGCTGCGACTCTACTACAAGTTTTCCATGCTCATCTTTGCAAGTTTCCATTTTGGCTTTATAGTCTTGGTATATTTGTTTTATGATAAAAGTTTCGAATATCATTTTTGCAGCAACATCATTCCATTCTTTTCTGCTCGAAGAGGAAATGAGCAACAATATGATTAATATGGTTGGCGGTTGATTGATCGGGGGATAGCAAAATCTCTTTATGAATATTCATATGTGGAAGACGCATGTTGAAAACCTGAATCCATTGTAGGAGATGGTGTAAAGCAAGCTGTGCTCTCCGTTAACTTGCTCAAAGACGTCTTCCTTGCCCAGCTTTGTGTTAAGATTTCTTAGCACAATTTTAGTGTCATAGCTAGGACACTGCCCATATTTTTGGTCTAGGAGGTCATAGAATTCGTCTTTGATTAAACCAAGCTTATATTTCCCAAAATTTTTTGGACGAATTGCCCTCGAATATCAAATCGACATCCAAATAGGGGCCGTCTTCCTTCTTTTTAACAGTCGTAAAAGATGTAGTTTTTCATCAGCTTTTTGGGCTACTCTTCCCATTATACTTTTTGATTTGCAGTAACAACTGTTTTATAACAGTCTACGGCTTCCGCATCACGAGGTCGGTTAAAGGTCCCATCATTCCATGTGCAAAGTCAGAATTCGTTGTTGTTAAAATATTTGCAGGGGTCGTCAATATTATATTCGTCCATCTCTGAGGCTGCTCGTTGTTTCTTAACCGCTTGTTTTACTCACGGTGGGGAAGTTACGCTTACACACATCTTCCAACCTGGAGGACCATGTCCTGAAAAATACCACTGGACAACAGGTCAGGTTAAATAACCAGTAGCTTCGCTGAGGTTAGGAAGCATCCTCCTCCAAATACGTTGAAATATGTTGCTCTTAAAGCAGCTGTGCACCAAATAGCTCAAACTGACAAGGACCGTGTATCAACCACCGTTGATGTGTATTAGTCCGCGACATTTTGAGGGTAGTCATTTTACCAAAGCTCATTTTCATCCATATTTAAGGTCTTGTATGGTACATGAAATGACCAATATTCTGATGGAGGTGAGAGTAACAAAGCCACCGCTGCGTTGAAAAACGTAAAAAAATTAATAGTACCAAGGCTGAAATTTATTTTTAACAATAAATGATGAAAACTCACCTTCAGCTGAAAACATGCCGGTGGAAAATGCTTCATTTCACCTTTGGTACTCGTACTATTATTTTTTTTACGTTTTTTAACGCGGGGGTGGCTCAGAAAAATGGCAGAGATTGTTTCATTCATATATCAAACAAGACCTTACATATGGGTGAAAATCAGCCACGGTATACTCGTATTACTATTGGTCACTTAAAAGTGTCGCGGACTATACCATACATGGAATTTCTCCGCCACCATGTAGCATTTAGATGCTTTAAATAATTGAGGGATTTTTTAGAACTTTTGCTTAGCCGATTGCTTTTAGCAATGTTTCAAAGTATACATCTACTTAAAAAAAAGCATAGATCTATACTCAGTGATTCAATTGTTAATCCCGAAAAATACACGTAATTTGCCAATTACTTAAAACTGTCTCTCAAAGGTTATCATACTGGGAAACAAGTTTTTCGGTGTTTGTACAATATAACAATTTTCACTAGAATTGTACGAATTACTTTGTCCAAAAGCATAGGTGGTATATTACCAACAGTATCCGTAAGTGTAAAGTCATCAAGTAAATATAAAAAAGTAACACATTTGTTTATTATATATTTTTGTATTTGTATTTGTTTTTTTGTTTTTTGACTACTCGTTGCCCTTGAATTCGTAGTGTTTATGTTGCAATTTTTTTTAGCTTATTGGCGATAAGGAAATACTCGTATGTACAATAGGAACAGACAGAAGTTCAATTTGAGCGATGTCGATAAAAACCTCTCTTAGTCAGATGTTAGCATTCAACTATTTCGATAGATTTTGTAAAGAGAATAAAATATCTCAACATACAAGTATGATTTATATCATTTCATTGATGTGGTCGAATTATCTCTTGTGTGTGTAATTTTTAATTTATTTTCTTTAGATCAAAATAAAGAAAAAAACAATAATTTTTTTTTGTAAAAAAAACTGTTTGGTTTTTTGTATCCATCTGCCCAGATTTATTCGCGCACGATTAGTTTACTTTTATCTGCTGGATGGTGCAGATGAAAGTTTGATTTGCTCATTTGAACCGGTTCCTTGAAGTGAAGTGGAAATAGTGTGATAGCAATTATTGTGTTGGTAGTAACAAAAGAAAGGCAAATGGTGCGTTTTAGCAATGAAATGTTTTAAAAGAATTTAATAAATTCTTATAAATCCAACTTAAATTGTTTGTACTTTCAAATTTCTCTTAAACTAACTAATTGTGCTTGTGGTAGTATCTTATTGTTTAATCCAATTTACATTTCTTGTGATTTTTTGTAAGTTTGAATTAATGTTAAACCAATTAATTGTTATTGTGTAATATCTTTGCACTTTGTAAAAATGTATGCAAAATTGTTTTGTAGGAACTAAAACGTTTGACTAAATTACGACAAGTTAAAAAGTTTTAGTAATCCACTGAACAACTGCCCATTTTGTAAACATTTCATTTAATGAGTGCATTTTGATGTTTTTTTTTCTTAACACATGCATAAATCTTTCATTTCCTTTTTTTGTGTTAAATAGGGTAGGTATATGTGTATGCATATGTATTAGAACATTTTGTAATTTTCGATAAAGTAAAATTAAATAAGATATGCTATATTAGATTTGCAAGAAAGTAATTTCCGCCATCTCTCTGGCAACTTCAATGATTCCTAGCCCTTATTAGTACTGGACTATGTGCGATTTCACCATTCAAAGAGTTTTGCAAACTTTAAAACAAGTGAAAATCTGAGATTACATAACTTCCTAAGCAATGTTCAATAAATTTTCACGAGTTAATGAAGAAGATGTGTACTATCGTTGTCACGGTGGTACACGATTCTCTTACTACTCGTATTTGCCAGTTCTGGCCATTTTATTTGTTTTTTTCCAGTTTCATTAGTTCTTCTGGATCGATCATGATACCTTCATAATCCCACCAAATTAACAACATAACCTTCTCTTGATGCAGTTCCGCTTTCCGCTTGGCTTGTTCGGCATTATCACGCTTATGCCACATCTTTTTCGATTGATGTTGTTGAAGACGATCTACTACTTTTCATCACCAGTGATGGTTCGTTTCGCGAATTCTGATTTGTTGTGTATCTCTTTCAACTCCTGTGCAGCTTTTTTACAAGTGCTGGATGATATAAGTGATTTTCGATAGCTGTGTGTAGTGCAATATTTCGCACAGTCTCAATTATGACTTTGATTTGCTCATCATTAACCTTAGTTGACCTATCAGAACCTTGGTCCACTTTGAGTGAAAAATCAAAAGAGCGGAATTTATAAAACCAATTCTGACACGTGAGTTCTGTTAAGCAGTCAACACCATAAACTTCACATATGTATCTCTTTGTGAGCCTCAAAAAATGTCTTGCCTTTACGTAAATAAAAACGCAAAATATGTCGAAAATGTTAGTTTTTGGACACCACGTTAAAATTGATACTGTACTAACTGGTGGAAAGAAATCTATGTTCGATTTACTTCTAAGGTAAGCTCAAAATGATAGTTATGTTAATGATAAATGTTAAATGACAATCGCTGCATAAACGTAATTACTTTCTTTGTCAGCCCAATAAATACTAAACACTTTTAAAATGAGAAGTTTTATTTTAATTTATCAAAAAAATACGTCTTTTGATAAAGGTTTTCATAAAATTTTATCAATAACAGAGCGGATGTTAGCTTTAACTGCTTCAATTGACTGATGTGCGTTGGCATAAACCTTTTTCTTTATATGGCCCCAAGGAAGGAAATTGCATGACCTCGGCGGGCAATTTTGATCACCATTTCGAGAAATCAATTGGTCTGGAAACTTTCCTTGCAAAAGAGCAATAATTTCGCCACTTGTGTGCTATCGCATAATAATAATATAATAGAATGTATACTAGAATAAATAAAAATCAATGTTTGTTTGTTCGTATTTTATGCTTTAGCGTATCGTTTGTCCGATTGAGTCGGAGCTTTGTCACATTCATATTATCGCTTGCGCGAAGTTTATATGCATAGTACAATGAACCTATAATAGGTGGCGCGTTCCGGCAAATGTATTTGAAAGAATATTGAAGTAGTGAGGTGTTTGAATGTAACAGAAATAAACTCGGCGTTGTATTGTGTCTTACGTCGTATTACATGCGAGTAAAATTGATTAGTATACATTTTGTTTTGCTCGCGGAACAAAAATTGGCGTACGACACTCTTACAAATGCTGAATCAAATGGCAGAGGTGGTCTGTTCTTTATGCGCCTGGCAGCACTAGAAAAACGTTCCTCATCAGTTTGCTACTGGCTCACATTCGATCTCAAAATGGAATCGCTTGGGCTCTTGCTTCATCAGCATTACGGCTAAATTATTAGATGGTGGACGTACAGCGCATTCGGCGCTGAAATAGCCAATGAATATGCATTTTTCTGAAACTCCAACACGTAACATTCTAGCATGGCGAATATTCTGCAAATTTGCAAGCTCATTGTTTAGGACGAATGCACCATTGGTCATGAGAAATCGCTTGAACCGCTTGAACCGCACCAGCGTTCGCTGACGCTCTCATTTTATTATCTGGCCACTTTCGACAAACTCTTCCAGTAATACCTAAATCAACACCAGCTGATGAGCTCAATGCTCGCCCCAAAGCATCGCATCCTTAGAGACGTCAGCAGAAACTCACATTAAAGTCCAATATGCGCGTACATTTGCAGCACGATGCGTCAGCAGCAACATTTTCAAAGCATCTCCTGAATATTGGTGAAGAAAAAGTACCAGAGGATGCTGCCATAAAATATATTTCATTTCCATTGAACAACTCATTCAGAAAATTTTTTGGAAAATTGTTACCAATTATAAAAATTATAAATGGCTTTGTAAACGTACTATTTTGGCAACAAAAAACACCGATGTCAATGCAATAAACCACGCAATTCGGAAACAGATTGCAGGCGATTCTGTTCCATAAAGATTGACAGCGTCATGAATGTGGACGAAGTGGTAAATTATCCAATCGAGGTTTTAAATTCTTTAGATCTTCCTCGTGTGCCGCCACACAAATTGTCATGTCACAAATTGCATGTTGCATGCTCACGAGTCGGACAGCCAAAAAATTTGCTGATGACGGAAAAACAAACAATATTGTTTACACTAAAGCACTTGAATAATAAAGTCAACAACCAAATAAATTAAATATCATTGTTACTTCTCCTTTATACATTATTCAATTTCAATTAATCATTTCTAATTAAATAAGATTTAAACAAGATAACTCTTCCAAATTTTAAACGAAATGTCCCCAATTATTTCTTTTGAGGATGCAACGCGCCGGGTACCAGCTAGTATATAATAATAAATCTTTATTTCATGCAAGGTTATTATAACAAAAACAAAGCCTCTTACAAAATAAGAAGCATAATACGCACGTAGAAAATACCATAAAATATCAAAATATCGAAAAATAAATATACGAAAATAAAATATATAAATAAATAATCAATGGATAGAATTTAACAAGACCAATGGAAGCTAAGATTACAAATGCAACAAATAACAATATTATTGAGTAAGTAGAGCCTCAATAGTACCACGATTGAATTGAAACAACCAAAATTTAGTTTTTTGTAAAAACGTAAGCTTAATATTCAATCATCTCAATCTAACATCTAGTTTATTATAAACACGGGGAGATCTCACAGTGTAGAAGAGGGAAAAATGAGATTTATATATCGTAGGTATATCTAGTTGCTAAATTTCCGTAGTTAATCCTTAAATTAAAATTATCGTTATATCTGGAAAAATTATAACCAGCACGATTGTAGAACATTTTTAGGACTTTAAAACAATACAGGCGGCTAAGAGGAAGAACATTCAGGCATACAAATAAATTAAAACTAGGTTTTTTTTTTTATTTTAATAGTAGGGGCTCAATTTGATTAAAATGAGTTCCACCCCAACATGTTATACCATATTGAAGTTTAGATTTAAATAGCCCATCATACCATCATACTCGTACCCAAGTTTTAAAATAGATCGATTGAAATATTGGCTGAGATGATATAATTGTCTAACTGCAGTGTAGAATATTGCTTTTTAGATTATTTATATGGTATACCCAGCTAAATTTTAGGTTTAATAAAACACCCAAATCTTCAAATGTCTAGCCTTTCAACAATAAAATAGTCATTGGAGCATTTAGTAACAGCGATTCATGGAATCAAACTCACAAATTATCGGAAACCTGGAACAGTCTGGAGAGTGGTATTCCAGAATTTTGTTTTGGTACTAACAACTAGTTTATGGTAATAAAACCATTTTCCTAAGAGTTCCAAACCATAGTAAATCAATGAAAACATTAAGGTGATTACTGTTTTCATAAACCAAAGCTGTGTCATCAGCAAAAGCTATTGTTTTGCCTTTAAAGGTTTGATAGAACAAGGGGTTGACATATACAAGAAAAGTGAGTGGGCCCAAAACTGAACCTTGGGCGACACCACGATTATTGTAATATATTATCACCACTTAAAATGCCATTGATTTTGACTTGTTGTTTACGGTTTGTCAAAAAAAGATTATTTTGCAATATATTATGGTCAACAGTATCAAATGCCTTAGCAACATTAATAAATAAAGCAGCAGAGATGTCTAAATTCTTTAGACTACCATAAATTTCCACACAAACTTTAAGCAACGAATCCGAACTAGCTAGTCACTAAAATTTATTTTGTTGAGGAATGAAAGCATGCGAGATTTAATGACCTTTTCAAAGACTTTTGAAGAAACAGATAACAAAGAAATAATACGATAATTGCTCAAATCAGTTTTATCGCCTTTTGTACTATAGCGGTTTTATGTGATTCGGGAAAAATAGCTTTTCGAACACTGAGATTAAAAATAAAACATAAAACATCCGAAACGAAGGGAGAAATTCTTTTTAGAATATTAGAGGACATTTAATCATCAGACGTTGAATTCGATGTTTTCAAGAAGGAAATACTACTATAAATTTCAAAAGAAGTAAAGTCTTCAAAAAAAAACTTTGAGTCTGAAAATGTTCCACACATTACGGAAATTACGTAACACAATTAGATCCATAGTTTAAGTTAGAACTTATCTTCGCAAAATAATCATTAAAAAGATTTGCGACTTGAAAATAATCCAATATGTGATATTACCATTATTCCTAAATTCTATATTTGCAGTCGTCAATTTTTGGAAATGGCGGCAAATATCAACTCTACCTTGACATTTGTGAAGTAAACAGATACAAAAGACACGTCAACAAGACATCAATCAATAGGTTAAGATATTTTTGCGGAATAATTCGTCGGTGGTGTTGGCGCAGAGTGAATTACCGCGATTTACCAGATTTCCCGGTCGTCCGACACCAACTGTGCAAACACTATGACATTTAGCCGCACGCCTAGAAGAGTATGGGACGACACGAAATATTGCCAGGTCCGGCCGGACCCGGAGCAGCCGTTCTGCTGAGAATATCGCATCTGTAGTGGAAGATATCGCAGAGGACCCCGGACTATCTATCAGACCACGTACCACGCAATGGGGCATCAATCGGCGTGTTTAACAGTGAATTTTGGTCAAAGACTGTAAGATGTCCCTTAAAAAAATAGACACGCTCAAGCCATCCTGAATCTCTACCACGAGGGGGACAACTTTTCATTGAAAATCTTACTGAACGACGAGGACTGGAGAACATGTGGTTCCAAGAGGATGGAGCAACGGCGCATACTACACGAGCCACAACCGAAATTCTAAGGGGTGAATTTCCGGGTCGACTAATCTCTCGTTTTGGTGATTTCCACTGACCGGCAACATCGCCTGATTTAACGGTTCCAGACTTCTTTTTGTGGGTTTTTTTTTGAAGTCACGGGTCTACATCAAGTCAACAAGACTCTACTCTTGAAGCTCTCAAAGAGAGTATCCATTAAGAATGCGAGGACCTATCGCCGGAAATTCTGGCAAGAGTAATGGAAATGCCACAAATCGGGTTAGAATGGTCATCAATTCTGGCGGCGGCCACTTAGCCGATATCATTTTCTCGATTAACAATTTAAGCATCAAATAAACCTAATCCAAAAGCAGAACCAAAGTTTTTCATAAAAAAAAAATTACAGCCAAAGAACATCGGTTGACAACTTTTGCACCACCTTGTACAAAAGCAATTAATGCCAGAATGGGAAGAAGGACTATCAGAATTACAGAGAAGATTTTTTTTAAAAAAAAAGTGTTTATTGCCATAACAGTAAATGATTAAAATTATTAATCGAATTTTATCAAAATCCTCAAAACAAGTAATTTTCATTTCTCTGCCCCCATCGTACTTTCTAATGAAACTAGAAGTATTTCTTATTTAAGCATATTTGCAAACGCTATTTCCCCTTAGCTCTTTAGCCTTGCTCCGGGGACAGTGTTAATGAATATTTTGTTGCTGGTGATGACATTGTTTCTGCTGCTGCTGCTGTCGTCGTTATTATGTGAACTAGTATTGCCAAAGATGATAGAATTAAGTTGGAGTTTACTGCCTCATAGTTTCTTCGTAAGCTTATACTTCAATTCAAAAGATGTAAATTTAACGCACAGGATACATGAAGTTAGTTTTATTTTTTTTGTATGGATTGGTTTTCTTTAAGAAACAGTATTCAATCTCATTGTCGTCGATATTCTCTCCAAGGCCAAGAGATAAGAGTTTAAAGACTTTCTCTTTCGCATTATCTGTATTCATATTCAACAATGTCCACGAACTGTTTTGTTTTTCTCTTTCTGCTCAAACATATTCAGCTTAGCTTCCAAGACTCAATAGCATTGCTCATCTCTAGAAATGTAATCTTAGCAAGAGGAGCACTGTTAAGCTGTTGCAGTTTTATGATTTCATTATACAGCATAGTAGTGGTAATTTATTGGGAATGTTTAACACCACCAGCCAGATCGCTCTCAATCATAGAGCGAGATCATGTTGGATTTGCATTAGCTGGAGCCCGGAGAGAGTGATACTCATAATACGAACGTCCACGTTGACCAGTATACTATACAGTATACACATTTATACTTTTGATTGTTTTTAAGCAAAAGCTCAACATATCACTTTTAGTCATATTAGCGCACTTTAAATGATAGTAATTAGAGCTGTTATAACATTGGATTTTTAATAAGGTTCTATGAATTTTTAAGTTGCACAGATTACGCTTCTTAATACTAGACTTGATTAAGCGACCTTTAAGAATACAACAAATTATATATCAACACTCACAATATCCATACATTCAAGTTCCGGCTATAGAAAACTACAGTATTTTTATCATGGTTCAATATCGCAATCCATTCATTGAGAAGAAACAACCATTTTGCCCAAAACTGTACCAAATACGAGTAGTAACACTTTGTATAATATTTTTAGGTATGAACAATTCTCGACAATCATTCTTAGATTTTTTATAACATAAACCCGGCAATATTAAGTCATAAAGATAAAAATGCGCCTCTTCACTCAAAATAATATTTCATGCATTCCCAACACTCAATTGGCAAATTTTTTATTTTCTGGTTAAGTCAATTGGGACATCCCAAGCTACTCGTATATGCAATATTCAGTGCAATGTTCCTATTCCTATTCCTGAGATCAACGTGAAATCGCCAAACCTGGGTTTTCGCCTACATTTCTTCTTGCGCGACGTTCAGTTCTTCACTTCACTACCATGTGCCAAACTAACAATTCCTGGGTGAGAAGGCGCATCACATACCGAGAAAACCTTTATCTTTTCGAGCTATTTCAGTTATTTTTAACACCTTTGCACTGCTACGAGTATAGTTTCATTTTTGTTAATAACTTTACCTTTTCGTTTTATCTGTTGAAAATAACAGCTCGTTTTTTGAAAGGGAAAAAGGAGCTGACTTTTTATAATTAAACCTTCTATTGGAAAACCCTTTCTTCTTTTTCTTTTCGTGGTCGTTGAAATACATATGGATTGCTTGTAAGTATCCATATCATGTATTTTTTTCCTCCTGTCTGCATTGCTTCTGCGTTGTTGTTGGATTGGCTAAGCTTGCAGACCTTATGAAAGTTGATCTACATGATGAATTACGTTGTCAGGAGTACAAGAAGTGATTGGTATTTTTCTTTTTTTAGAAATCTAGACTAAAACAGTAGTTGAAATTATTATCCGAAAAGTAAATATGGACGATATCTGATGTACCTACAATACATTCATAAACATTTCAGCTGTGTTCTTTTATGGAGATCGTATTTAGATACAGCCGCTGGCATTCATTCCATTTGCATCTTCACTGTCATGATCGCTTTGCATTAGTTATACAGGTGCAGTTAAAGTTTTTTTTCCGGTCACAGAGAAATTCTCGCCACATTACCCAACCCACACTTACCCCATGAGCAATATCGTTGTCGCAAGTTCGAGACATTAAGGTGTTTTTCCATTGTTATCCGTAAGCTTTAAATGGAGTCGTAAATAGATAAGTTATCCGTGTAAATACGACTTCTTTTTTTCACTATTACTGCCTACAAAGTATTTACTTAAGATAAATACCGTTTCAATTTACATATCTTTCTTCTTCTCTTAATACACGTATGTATATCTGCTCTGGAAACTATTGTAATCCACATCTTATAGGGCCCATACAGTGTACAAACTGTTGATGCAGACATATATATTTTGTTGTTGCAAAAATGTGTATCCATGTCGTCTGTTTGCAACGACGGTCTGAGCAAATACAAAATATTTTGAAATTTTCTTGGTCTGTGCAGACGTGTCTGCGTAGTGTATAGGCCCTATTACAGTTTTTTTTGACAACATATTTGTGGCATCATGTATCTGTTATAATGAGGTTCCACTACATTACACGACATGCAATGGATGTGTCATCTTTTCATGGATTAGGTTACCGCCCTCTCTGTCCTCGTTTTGTGATGCCTTTTTTTATCATGTCACCTTCACTCCAGGAATTTCTCGGCGAAAATTTAATTAGAATCGGTTATACAATAGTTAGTAGGCATCTACGTATAATCACAGATGCTATAGGTTACATAGATATTAAACGCCGAAGGAAAAAATCTAACCATTTCTCCATCGAAATAGAGTGAATCATACCCAGATATGATGCTACTCTTAATTGTTTTGTATAAACTATAGCATCTGTGGTATACTGCAGTTTTTAAAGCACCAATATTCATTTATTTTGTTTTTTTGTGTAATACTCGGGGACAGTTTCCAAATACTCGTATTACCTGCTTTTTTTATGGAAACACATGCAACTATTAGTTCGAAAAATTCATTTTGAGTTGATTACTATCGCTAGCAAATGACTGTGCTCAGGGCTGACCGAATTGCTCCTTCATTTTCTTTAGTTTCTTACCATTGAAAGTGTGCAGAGAAACCTCAAGGGTCTGTTAACACACTAAGATTCTGCAGACTCTATTGTTTCAATTTTCTGTCTTTCGTGGAACAACATTCAAGTTTCGATTGTTTCCAGTCCTTGCGAAAAGCGTTACTTAGTTGTTGGTGTACTGAAGGGTTCTTAGGCAGATCAATATTATATCATTGTTGTCTCACATAGTATTTAACATTTTGAGTAATAAGCATATTTTTGTGATATCTCTTTTTGTGCCGCGTCTGCGTCTTATTTTCAGATGATCGATCTGGTTTTCTGATCCGTTAAGTGATATCTTAGTGATTTCCTGCCAATCCTTTTGCTCAATCATGAAACTTAAAGTAAAAGAACAAATGCCATTACAGGAATAGCCAAATATTTGTCCATCGGATGGTCATCATGATTTCATCATGGTCAGATGTCTCACCACAGGTGCGACATCTCCGTTCGCTAATGCGTAGTTTATAATCGCTTAGTAAGCTGCAATATATGGGTATTTGCCTTTACGTCATAAAATTGTAATGCATCAGATTTGAAATCTAGAGTTCGCTTTATGGTAACCATCCTGCTGTGGAATAGTAAGATTGATTAATTTATCAATACCAATTTACTTGGAAAACGTATGAATATCCATAATTTATACATACGTTCTATGGACTTTCACACATGTACTCGTAAGTAGGCTGATATCATATCAGCGAAAAGTTTGCGTAAATTTATAAGCAGATATTAAGCTGATATTAAACATTTTTGCTAAAGCAAACAAAAATAAGTCAATAGTCTATCTTTTGGCAGGGATTTTTGTAAATAAAATAGCTTACCAATATAATACCACCAATATAAGTAAGCCGCAGTTCATTAAGATGAAAACTCCTTTATGATATTAGGACCAAAGTGATGGTGTCGGAGTCGTCTGCATATCTCAACGGCTGAAGAAATTATCAGTTTCTCTGAGAGCAGTTGTTTCCAAACTGCATATTATTTGCGTGATTTCTGAATTTGTTTTGGTGGTTTCCTAAATTCGGCCATCCCACTTTAGAGCTGAAGACGATGAATGCAAATTTGGCAAGTATTTGGTGAATTTCTACTTGTAATTCGTTGGCCTTATCCATAATTATTTTCAATGTGAAAATTTGGTTTATAGTCAATCTCTTGAAATAAAAATCGCACTAGCAACCGTATTCATTGATGAATGTGTGGCTGATATGTTTAAAATGTTCATACATTATGGAATAGGACCTTATGACAGGTTAACGCTGTTCAGTGCCTGCTATATTCCCATATTATTCAGCCTTCAAAACAGTGCTAATGATATCTGAAGGGCCCAAAACTTCCCTACATGCGTGTCGCATAAAACGTATACTTAATAAAGTTATTGTTAATAATTGTGCTTGTAATTGCAAACCTTCCCAGCAAATTGAATTGTTTTAGATTTTGTTTTATTTCGTTCACAAATTGCAATAGATTATTACATTTTATTGTGTATTAATAATATACAGAAATATGATTTACAAAAGTTTTATTTTTCTACTGGAAAATAATTTATTGATTTTAAATAAAATCTTAGGAAATAGAATTTTTTGAAGAAACAACAAAAAAAACCTAAATATGAAAACAGCAAAAAAAAAAACACAAAAAATGATATATATATAAAATTAATTAGTGCATGTATTTATAAACACATATGAATACAGAAATGACTAGACAAACCAAACACTAGCCTAGAAACTAATAAATAAATAAATATATACATATATTGGTAAATAATTTAACAAGTAGATAAATAAATAAATAAACCCATCATCAATTGAATGAATGAATTTTTTTCCAGTTAGGTATAGTGACCATTTTATAAACTGTGGCACACAAATTGTGAACAGAGATTTTAAAGTCGAATATGGAACTGATAAGAGATATTCTACTTTTGCAATCTAGTCCACATAAAATGTGGTTCGTGCACGTTTTTGAAGTGTTAGTAGCTAGAACCATTATTCGATAGTACAGATAAATATGATTCTGCAAGGATATCAATATTGATGTTGCCTAAAAATCGTTCTTAAGTCTGTTTAAGCCCTGCGTTGTATAAAGATTAACTACTATTATAAAGATTAGATATAAAAATGTGAAGAAATCAATCAATCCTTTCCACCTTACCTACGTATCCACATACATATGTACTTACTTACTTACTTACTTATCCGGCCAGCGACCCTTAAAGTATCTGATCCTGAGGTTTTCATCCTTCACGGTCCCGGGCATGTTGCATCCAGTTTACTAGACCAAGGCTTCTGGCGTCCGTGATTACTTGATCTTTAAACCGGAGATTCAGTCTTCCTTGTCTTTATGAACCAGGTGGCTGGGATTCGAATATTTCCTTAGCCATTCACTCCACGTAACCGAGCCAGTGAAGTCGGCGGATTTGCCTTCTGGACTAAATCCACGTCTTTATATAGCTCGTAAAGTTCGTGGTTATATCTTGTCCTCCGTTCGCCCTCCTCGCAGAAAGAACCAAATATTCGACGTAGAATTTGTCTTTCTAAGGATCCCAAGATCTGCTCATCCAGCACCCAGCTCCATAAAGGAAGATTGGCAAGTTGTTTAAACAAACCGAAGTTACAGCGGTTGCCTAAGGTTATTCTTCGTCGAATCTCGACTAGGGTGTCATTTGTGGAGTTTATATTTGTCCCGAGGTAGATAAACTCCTTCACTACTTAAAAATTATAGCTGTCAATTGTTAGGTCCTTTCCTAGACGGTGTTCAACGGATCGCTTTTTGGTTGACAGCATGTACTTTGTTGTATCCTCATTCATCATGAGACCAACTCGTTTGGTTTGCTCTTCTATAGCAGTAAAAGCCTCAATAATGGTACGTTGGGAATGGACGATTTTGTCGATATCATCTGCATAGCCCAGCAGCTGGATTGTTAAATATAGTACCTTCTGTGTTTGCGCCCGCCTTTCGCTCTATCTGCTTCAGCACAAGATTAAAGAAATAACACGACAGTGATTGGAATAATTCGGAGATTTTGTTTCCAAGCTGCACGATGCATTGCGAGTTCTCTAGCGTGGCGCGACACAACCGGATCAATTTTCTCGGGATCCCGATTTCGACCATCACGTTATATAATTCAATGCGATGAATGCTGTCGAATTCGATGAAAAGATGGTGAATATTGACTCGGAATTCGTTTGTCTATTCCAGAATTTGCCGCAGTTTGAAAATTTGGTCTATACTCGATTTGCAGGGCGGAAGCAACACTGGTTGGTGCCGTCGGCTTTAGTCGTTCACACAGTACGCTGGATAGGATATTGTAGGCTACGTTAAGCAGGGATATGCCTCGGCAGTTCTTACAAGACATAGGATCGCCTTTCGTGAAGACGGGGCAGATAGACATAATAGTCATTTGCTTTGAAGAGCTTTGACAGCAATCCATCCGAGTCCACGGGTTTATTGTTCTTCAGCTTTATAATGGCTGTGACGACTTCGTGAGAGTACTACTTTATCTTCGTCATATATATCCCCATGTCGTTATTTTGATTTATATGTGAAGCTATTTATCACTGTACATATACGCGTGATGAAAATATGATAGAAATTAGAAACAAAGATTTACGTTTTAATGATTCTTCAAAGCCTCTTAGACCTCCTAACTTTCTTATACAAATTAGGAATCGGACAGTAGATTTATGAACACTCGCGCGTCAAAAATGAAAGAGAAAAACCAGATAAAAAGAAATATGAATGTTTTATGAATGATTTGGTCTCATTTGTTCTCTTTTAAACGATGAACAAACGCCTTGACATCATTAAATTCGTTTAAAAATTTGATTAAAATACGATTTTGTTTCGTATGGCATGGACGTATATCAAATAAAACTATAAATTTCAGTCTAAATTTTAAAAGAACATCTCCACAATATACACAACTAAATTACTTGTTGTTAAAACCTCTGGCTATTTCTGTATTTTTTTCAAATTTTGTCTGACAAAATAAAATACATTCGTAGTTTGTGTTTCTGGGTAAAAATTTAAAAAATACTTTTTATAGCTTACTTTTCTGGGAAACACAACACTTAGCATAAATTTGTTTTTAAAGTTCTTTTTTAATGTATCCATACTCTTTGTATTCGTATGAATTTTTCTTCAAATAAATAAATATTTTTAACCTCCCAGACTTATTAATAAAAAAGGAAAAACTAAATTGCAATTAATATTTAATTTAAATGTCTACCCTAACAACGTTCATATCTTTGAGCATTCTAACACATACGCTTGCTATGTATGCGCAAATGTTCGGTAAAATATGAAATATAATGTTTGCTAGTTATGTAAGATGCTCTTGAAAATGGAAAGTATTTTTATTTGAATGACGGCTTTGTGATCGGTTATCAGTATCTAGCCCTTACCACTTGCTGTTAGCAAAAAATTATTCGCACTTATAAAAACAGTGCATTGACGGTACCTGAGTTTGCTTTTCTGTAACATAGTCTCATACGAATACGACGTGAGAAAATAATGGACTTTCGACTCACAACGCTGGAAATGAAATATTTAAAACATGCATTTCTAGACTGTACGAGACATTAGTCTAGTCAAGCGTCTACGGATCCAACCCCTGAGATGACAGGGCCATGTTGAGTTAGTGGACGCAACAGCTCTAGCCCCAAGAGTAGATGTATTTAACCCCCGCAGCAAACGACGACCGCAACTAAGGTGGTGCACTCATGTAGAAAGGGACCTCAACATTGGAGTATGGCACTGGAGACATCTAGCGCGAGACCATGTTAGTTGAAGAGGCTTGTTGTTTCATACCCAGGACTAGCGCTACTTAAGTAGTCGTAAGTAAATATGGTTTCAAAAAGTTCATATTTCTACATTGAATTCTGACTTAGTCGGAGCTGCGGAGCAACCTTTTAGAAGTCCTATGATTTGTTTTTATTCCCACCATAAAAGGTAGTAGCCGAACTCGTTGAGAATTGTACTATATGTCCAGGCCATATTATGGTTTTATCACATTCTTGGATAGAAAGTGCAGTATGAGAGTTAACCATCTCTTATTATGAAAAAACAGCAAGTAATTCAGCTCAGTTTATCTACAATAATTGCTACATATAGAAGATTACGTGCTGGAAAGTCATATTCCATGCATCCGTGTTTGAGCACTAATTCGAATTCCGGATGGTATAAAAGCTGGACAAGCTTTAAATACGAGGTCGACATAACTGATTGCACTCTGTCTAAATTCAAAACTATAATATATATACAGGGTGGTCCAAATATAAATTTATTTTTGAATCATATGTTGTTTTGACACTGACAGCTCTTTCCCGCTCGAAATCGTAAAGCGTAAATCGCTTGAACAACGTAGGGAAATATTGGAAACCTATTTCAAAAGTGAATGCTGTGTTGCCCAAACTGTGCTCTTATTAAAAATAAGCTTTGACCGAAGTGAAGCACCCACCACGCCTGCTGTAGGCAAGTTTGTTCAAAAAGTTCCTGAGACGGTTTGCTTGCGGACAACACTTACGGTCTCCGTAATCGCACAGTATATACCGACGAGAATGCGTCTACTGTGGGCGAGAACTTTTGACTCAATCCAGGAACATCGACTCGACATCAATCTCCACAACTAAACATTTCGCGCAGCATCCTGATGATAAGGGATCTCTGATTATTCCCTTACAAAGTCCGTTTGATTAAGCAGTTAAAAGCAAACGACTATCCGCTTCATTATCGCTACTCAGTTTGAACGAATTGGACGTCGTCGAATTTGGCTGAAAAATAATTTTTTCTGATGAGGCGCACTTTATTCTCAGCGGATATGTTAACAAACAAAATTCCCGCATCTGGGGATCGGAAAACCCGCACGTGATCGTCGAGAAGCCAATGCATCCGCAGAGAGTAACAGTTTGGTGTAGATTTTGGAGTGGTGGCATCATTGACCCATTTTATTTCGAAAATGCTGCTTGAAATGCCATTTCGGTCAACGATGAGCGCTACAAAGCCGTGATTACCGAGTTTTTGTAGGCTGAAATTGGAGACCTGGACTTGGACGATTTTTGGTTTCAGCACGACATAACAAACCATCAAACAATCGATCTTTTGCGAGCTAAGTTCGGTAATCGTGTTCTTAGCCGCTTTGGCGATGTTAATTGCCTGCCGCAATTTGTGGGTGCCCTTAAAGATCAATGTTATGCGGACAAACAAGTTAGAAAATACAACGATAACTACACCAATTGGTAAGTTAATGCTTTTAATTTCGGTCATCATAACACAAATGTTATCACTAAAAAATTATTAGGTCCAGTGATTCAAAAAAAAGAAAAGACGAAAATATACATAGCTAACTATAACCACCTTGGTCATTATTTCGCAGCTGGAGAGAAATGAAACACCATGCATTTGAACTGGAGCTCTCTACTCACAGCGCTTCTACCAACTATTCCATAGAGGGGAGTCAGACATTCAATCCTATCTCATCCGTTTAATCAGAAAACAAGACAATTCACGGGTCAGAAGGGATATAAAAAGAGCTGAAATACCTGGGTGAATTATTTACGCCAAGCATCAATAAAAGTGCAAGGCGAAAGAAAAAATATTCTAAACAAAATGATAAATTAAATGAGTTGGATATGCCAATAAATATGACTTTGTATCTGTTATTTTCTGTTATTTTATTCAAAACTTTTCCCTCAATAATAGTTAAAAAGAACTCGTGGTTGACTACTATCCCTATTTCGTTATTAACTTTATATCCAGTAGGTTAAAGGTTAAGAATTTGTCAGGTTTCCAGGTTTCCTTACATATTGGAACATTATGGGTCAGCAAAAATGAACTGATGATGGACGAGGGTTCCTCCAATTTTCACTATTTAAACAATTAAGTCTCATTGGAACATAAACACGTTTGTATCTGTTTCACCACAGATTCCACATTTACTTGTACGCTCCTTGCCCAGATAATCCATCACCGCCACACTTACTTACAATAGTAATTCCTCCCACCTTTGCTTCCTAACAGCCGCCTTGCAGTATGATCCATCATGTCTGCCTGTTTTTGGTAACTGTTATAATTCAATAGGATGGAGGAAGATCTACTATATGTCTTCTCAAAATCTTATATCTTCATTTTGGCACCTTTTGTGGAGTAGAAATGCGGCAGAGACAGCCTTGCTTACACCAACTTCAATTTTTTCATGATCCTTATTATACTTTATTGCTAAGGCATTAGAAAGATCTTCAGTAGTTATGTTTTCGGAAGCATTTATTAGATTTTGTTTTTTGGTTAACGTCGAGCACTGAGTTATTGATTTCCTTGTCCTTCCTCTTGATGACTTCGATGTACAAAACTTGGTAAATTACACGTTTCTTCTGTTCTTTCAGTATCGATATGGAAATAACTCTCCAACCATTCCTTGTTTTTTTTTTTTAATTTTTTAAAGTTTTTAAACATTTTCTATTACAACCGTTAGAAATGGTGTAGTTCTTTTTTTACAGCGAATCGTAATCCTAATCCCTCAATTGGTCTAGTATGACAATATTTTTGAACAAAACCAATAATAAATGACTATTACTCATTATAAGAAAAATGAAAATTTGCGTTTGAGTTTATAATTTTGAATAGCGCTGCGCTGCTCCAATTAGAGAGTGTGAGAAAAAAAAAATTGGGCGACCTCTTCAAATCAAATATGTAGCACAAAGGACCGCAAGTTCATGCATCTGAGTTTTTAAGTATATATAGGGTTTTCATATAAGGACTTGACAAATTTTTTTTAATAAAACGGAAACCATTTGAGATATTTCAAAAACTTTATTATCGGCTTGAAGTACAATCAAAACATTTATGAATGGAACTCGACTTCGTTCATATGGCCACCGCAGGCACGTTTGCAGCGGTCGATTCGTTGGACCCAATTTTCAACGACTCGGCCACACATTTCTGCCCAAACGGCCGCTGTTTCGCTTTCTATGTTGGCTCTGAGCTCTTCCAACGTCGTAAGCGTGTTGGCATAAACCACCAATGATTTAACGTAGCCCCACAGAAAATAGTCAAGCGGCGTTAAATTGCACGAACGAAGATGATTTTGCGATGAAATTCATCATCTTGGCGCATCTTCTCCAGAACCCAATCGCAGAACGTACATCGCTTCAAATGGTCCATCGGCTTCAATTCAGCCGAGTCAGCTTGATCTTGTATGGGTGTAAACCAAGATCCTTACGCAAAATACGCAATAATGTGGCCTGAGCGATGCCCAACTCTTGAGAACGCCGTGGAATTGATTGATTTGGATCATTTGGATCATACAGACGCCTGAACGGCAGCAATATTTTCGAAATTCGATCAACCCGTTGTCTCACTGACACGGCAACATCACACAACGAATATGTAGACTCAAATTTTTGCACTAAACTTGTTATTGCCTGTCTACTAGGGCAAGAATTACGACCGAAAATTGGAGTTAACGCTCTTAAAGTTGCAGTCACCGACTCCGAATTTCGGTAGAAAATTTTTATAATTTGCAGACGTTGCTCGTTCGTGTACTTTACCATGAGTGCGTTCACAAATTAAATTCAAAGTTGTCAAGTCCCTATTGGAAAACCCTTTACTTACAAATATATAGGAATTAATTTTATGTCGGAGCCTTTCGGACCACAACCTAAAAACCAAAAAGTATGATGGAAATAGTATTTCAAAAAACATTAAATAAATAGGATTAAACAAGTTATAAAATTGCGATATTTTTGGTTTTAAAGGTATCTGTAATGTAATGGAAAAGAAATGAATTTTTGAAACCTTTTGCCTAATTTAAAGTTTAAAAAAATAAAAAATAAAAAAAATCAATTTTTAGGTGACCTTACATATTACTCAATTTTGACTGGTTCTACAAGCAAAACTATTGATGCAAATGAAATAATTTTTACGTTTACTAGAGCTCCCAATATTTGCAAATTCAGAGTATTCAAAAATTTTGCATTATACACCCGAAAATTGAAAATTGCAAGCACTAATTTTGCCTAAATGGGCCACTGTGCGCCCGTGGTAAATTTTTCCTACGAGTGCTGTTTCTCTAGTGATAACGGCAGACCTACTCGTATTATTGGCGAAGGGATCGATGCATGTAATGTACGTACGAGTACGTAAATGTTCGAATACAAACAATTTGTATCCTGAACCCGTATTGCCGGTTCCCAGTTTCGTCGAATTGTCGTTCACTTTTGCTTTCGTGCGTGATTGCATTTCGTGTGAAAATTTGACAACTAACAAACTGTTTGCTACGTGTGTGCGATTAGCGATGATCCTTGAGAGAAGTACATTTATTTCGTTAACAAACATTATTATTAGAAAGAACACGACTTATTTCACAATAATTTTTATTTAATATTAGAAAAAAGTGAAAAAAAAACAAAAAGACAAGCGTGAAGGACTTTGTAATTGATTAATTATGTTTATTAATTTTTCATAGACGATTGAAAACAATTATCGCGAAATGCACGCACATAAAATACAGACCAAATGGATACATTTTCAAAATTCTATTATGAGCAACTTGTTCATTTGAAGTAACTTTTCGTCCAATACGGGCATTAGCTTCAGTTTCTTTTCGCGTATTATAGCCTTAACTGTCCAACAGCCGAGGATATGGTGCTGAGCGGGAATTCTTCGTTAAGTGATGCATTAGGCGTGTCGCTGTTTGTCTTACTTTATCGGTTTCGTTATTTCCGTTGTCCTTGTTTTTCACGCTAAAAAGGCTTTTTGTTCCTTTCCGGCATTTACCTCTCATCGCACCTTAACCACGTTTCTTTATTTATGTCTTATATTTTTGGTCGAAATGATTCCACGTTCTTTGTGCCTCTTGGTTTATGACATTGTATTACAATTGTTGGAAATTTAGCGCCAGGCGATAGCACCTCTCCTTATTTAGTTTTGTAACATACTCGTATATCTTCTCCTGCAGAGTCTCTCGTTCCGACACTGTTTCATCTATGTCAGTCTCCATATTCGCAGTAAGATTCTCTGACGTGTCCGTTTAGATCCCTACCGATGTATAGCTCTCTCTATAAAATATTTATTTTCCTAACTGCTTACTGTTTCCTAAAATATGAGCTAACAATATTACAAGTTTCGTGTTCGATTATCTACTTTATTGCATTAGTTTGTCGCTAATTTTTGATAGGTCGAACGTTGGCAGGGCTCGATCGCAGTAAAATAGTGGTTCTATTCTATTGTCTAGATGTTGTTATTTCTCATACCGGAAACACCGGGAGTACGTTTAGATAATATCTAGAGTACACCATAAATATAACGTCTCTTTTAGTAACCAGCAGTTTATTTTTTTGTTATTTATTATACAAAATGTTGGTACAGTAAATTTAAAATCTTTTATAGTACGTAACGAGTACGATAGTATCTATTAATAACATAGACATATTGTACTGCAATTTTTTCGTCTAGTAGGGAGTAAAGCTAGCAGTTATCCATAATTTGCGGAGATCTACTACATATAATCGTCTGGTCGCCTTATTATTTCTGTTTTTAGAACCTGACAGATTATGGCTTATAACAAAACCAAAGTTGATTACAGTTGTTACAAATAGAAGTTCACTTCCAGATAAAGTTAGGTCAGGAAAATTTCCAAATGGTGGTAACGTATAGGATATCGGGCGGATCTTACACTTAGATGGATTTAGAAGCAAACTACAAATTTCGGACCACGATTCAATACTGGTAATATTGAATTCAATATCACTTGCGAGCTCGGCTATACTATTGATTAGTTGAGGAGCATATACGAGTATATTAGGTGTTTGGTAGTGTGCTTACATACAGGTAGTAAGTCATTAATGAACATCGAGAACAAAATATGACCAATTACTGATTCTTGCGAAACACCTTGCTTCACCGATGAAAGTGAGGAAAGCGAGCCAGGAATAACGCATAGTTAAAACCTGTCAGTGAAAGAACTCTTCACGAAACTGACTCCACTGTTGTTAAAGCTAAATTCGTGTTTTACTTTTAATTTAAAATAAAGAATTTTATGGTTGATTTTATAAAAAGTCTTAGAGAAATCGATTTAACAAAGAAACGTATGTCTTACTCGCATATCATTAAGTATTTTGAATATACAAGTATCACTGGAACAGCTGTGCTGCTGAAAGCAAATAGCTTCGAGTGGCCTAGGGTTATTCGATCTGGAAAGCTTATGCAATTCAAAAAGAAAGTCAATAGCTTAGATAGTAGTAGCTACTGATAGTCAGCTAATGTATAAATATACAATTTTTCTTTAGGAAGCAAAAAGTACAGTCCCAGAACCTATACTCGTATGAGTAAGCAAGTGTGTCTGGCTTCTTTAGAAATTTCGCAATATTTCGTTTAGTTGTTGTATATTATGGTGTGAATCATTGTCAACTGTCTGTTTTAAATAAGTTCAAATGTACGACAGAAATATGTAAACAGTTTATCGAATTCCAAGAAAAGGAATGCAAGCCCTTTGGTAGAAAATTGTGATAGTTAATGACACATGATGTGTATATTGACGTAAGCAAATACATTTCGATATACAATTCCACATTTAATCGTTTTATTCTTCGAATCATTTACAATTTACATCACTTAGGGTCGGATTGACATTAATCTTCTAAGAAATTGAAAAAAAAACCGTCAACCTGTCAGCGAGCATTACTGATATATACAACTTTGTTGGAAAATAAAAAATGCAACTTATTTTCAATGCGAACCAGGTAATTGCACGATTAGACTAATACATCACTAAGTCATTATTTCTTTAACTGCATAACAAATATTTGAATTGCTAAGCAAATCACAGTAACAATTATCTTGATCTACTCGTATTAGTTTGTTTTAACTCATTTATAAGCTTTACGACGTAATTAGGTTGTTATATTGAGCAAAAATCAATTTCCGAGGTTATTTAATTTTTATGATGTCAGGGAAAGTACATAGTGTGTGTATGTCAGTTTCTGTATGTTAGTTTAGTTTTTGGTTTATTGACTCATTTTATTTCATATAATACATATGTGTATTATAGAATATGTCTTCTAAGGATAAAGAAGCCGTCTTCCAGATTGTCGTGCAAGCGTGTGGCTTCTCAGATTAATGGTTTTTATTAGCTGCTGCTGTTTCTTTTCAGGTGAGTTGGTGTTTTTCGTTTGGTGAAAGATCCAACACACTGGTAGAACCTCCTTTTAACAATAAATTAATTTCGATTTCATTGTATTCAGTACTGAGATGTGTCGAGTAAAGATATGTTCGTTTTGGCAAGAGTTCACAAGCTCTTGTGAACACAAGCTTTTGTGGCAATGGAAAATCTGGGTGAGCTGAGAGAGGTTTCGCAGTTCTTTTAATATGCAATATCTGCAACTTCGTTTCCTTTGACGCCAGCACGCCTTGGTATCTAAGCTAAACTCACATATACTAACAATATTATATGTACATTGTACATGTCTGTAGCTTCGAATGCGATTGAGAATAGGGTCGTTTGCCGCACTGTTAATTCGGTAAGGATACTTAAGTTGCCAGTGGGAATCAATGTTATAACTTCCCAAATTTGAACCATTGAGAGTGCTTTTTATAATCATGCAACATCAGCTATGTATGATAGCTACCGGCTGGGTTTGGAAGAAAACTTTGGGAGGTGATATTTCTCATTATTTACTTTAAGCTCGATGACTGCATATGTCGAGTTGCTGTATAAACTGAATCATACTGCAGAATTAACTTGCAAATTGCGAGACTAGTGTCGATAGGCAGCAAATTTATTTTCCATAATTTAGCTTGGGTAATACATTTTAATTTTCCGGTTATGTTTTATGGAATGAAGTTAGTAGGTCTGGCTTTGTTTATCAACTTAACTGCTTCTTTGTTTGTCCCTATTTGTTACAAGTAATTGTTTTTTAACCGATTGTTATTGTAAGAGCTTCAATTTTTGGCATTATTAGTGCTTCTATAGACGTAAGGTAGGTATAAAGTGAGTAAAGCTTTACTGGAAGGTGAATTCAACTATAGTTTTTGATTATCTTACAGAGTTGGTGGAGGATTGTCTCCTCCTTCTCCTCGTCGAATCATTAGAAAAGACGCCAAGCCTTCTTGCATGCTTGCCTATAAGACAGAGTTCAGTGATGACACCTAAGATAACGCTGAGATATTTTCTATTTTAAAAGATCAAACTCTAAGAGCGATTCAGATCCAGTTTGGGCCAGATTTGTTTGGTCGCTAAACATGCTGACCTAATACTCCACCTAAGGTTTGTTCTGCTTTAGTTTCAGTTTGCACGTAACGATTGGGATACGATACGGATACGTTTTCTAGATAGAGTAGTTCCAATCTTGGTGAGTTCGACGTTCGTTCGTCTTCAATTCCCTGGAATCTCTCTGTGCGCCGTTACCCAACTTAGGTAAAATTTGAAGTGCTTTGCCATTTCGCTATAAGATGATCGGCAGTCAATTTTTTCTTCAGATAGGAAGGACTTCTTTTATCGCAAAAATGTCCGCCTGGAACACGCTAAAGTGATTTGGAAGGCAGAAGGTGAGACTTAGATTAAGCTAATCTCATATAACATCGCCAGCAGCCACGCTATCAGTCCTGGATCCATCCGTATATCGCCGAAGCGATATTTCTGGTTCTTCTTGCGTATTGGCCGCTGCGGCAGCTATGTTGGTGGCTTTAGATCCAAAAGAGTGTACTCACTCTCAAACTTTTCCACGGCTCGACGAATTGCCTGCACACAAGCCACGTAATTCACGTTGCGTATTTACAACTGATCCGAAATTTCGCCAATATTTTTTAATAATTTCCGCACGTTCGGCAAGCGTAAAACAATGCACGATGAAATGATTATTTTAACAGCTGGATATCATTGGTAACTTTGACAGTTGCTGAAATATAACAATTGGAAACAATATCATTGCTATCTAGTTACTCGTTATGAATGCTGTGGGAGAAGTTTGTATTCGGTGATGCAGTTCCATTAACAAAATCGTTTTGGGGCAATTGTATACGAAAATGTATGGCACTTTTCATGATTTTCATGAGTAAACAAACGTAACCCAGCAATGCAAGATACTTTAGAGATTACTTCAACTTAAAAACCTATGAACTCAGATGCTGCTATTTTATTTTAAACAACTATTCTTAACCAAAAAAAAAAACAACCAAAGTATTGAGTAAATAAACTATGGCAGATCGTTTATATCAA
The DNA here is from genome assembly GCA_949129095.1 of Volucella bombylans. NCBI lineage: Eukaryota > Metazoa > Arthropoda > Insecta > Diptera > Syrphidae > Volucella > Volucella bombylans. The sequence continues at coordinate 22,109,193 of OX422144.1, forward strand.
CGTATTTTTGTTTAAAAAATAGATTATGCTGAAATATAAACAATATAAATGTTTTTATCTGGAAGTTTGAAATACACAACAGATGGCCAAATTTCGTAAACTTATAGCCCCTCAGTTTAAAAGGAATTTTTATTTTTAAATTTATTTATTCATTATTAGTAGACGTCTTAACCATTTGACAGAGTTCGTCGAGACCAATGAACTGTGATTTAGTAAAACACAAAAGATGTGATGCTACTGAAAGACGCATTCATAATTTAAAAAAAAAAAACCTCTTAGGATCTTTGAAAATGTTTTTAATTGATGAGAAGATAAATACTAAAATCATATTTATTTATACTCGAATATGTTTAGTATAAGTGGGCGTTTCAGTGATTTACATTTCAATATGCTGAAGCAGTAAACAACAAAACAAGGCCGAAGTACATATTATACATACGTATAAGCAAAAGAAAAAATTTCGTATCTATTTTTTAGAAATCACGGTCGTATTATTCTTATTTATTGTTATTATGAAATTCTAAATTGATTCAAACAAGATTAGGTTAGGTTAAATAGGGGTGCGATGGATATGCTATCACACAGACCCCAGGTACCAAAGCGGGCCTATCTCGATTTCTGTGGATAATTCAAACAATAATTTTGGTCTTTTATGTAACATATTATACTCGTACATATGTATGTATGTACTACTTTTAAGCTTGACCTATACTAAAGTAAAAAATAAAAATATCCAAATAAGAAATCACAATAATTTAAATTTAGAAATGGGTAATAACTGTGTTACACATATACTCGTAAGATATTAATTATTTTACTCTGAAAAAACCGGTTTAAGAGAGCAGCAAGGGAGTCGATAAAGATGATCAATCCAATTTTTCAGTATTATTAGCCTGTGCAAAGAAACCACAATACGGACTTTTAAGTAGAAGATTTCTCAGGATCGTGTCAAGTGCACCGTCTGAAGGAAATCCAGCGATCAAATGGAGAAGGTGACAGAGGAGTTTCCAATTAATCAATCGCAGTGCTCATACACTTGTAACCCCCTCTGATGATTTAGAAAATTTTTTATAAATATTTAAAATGTGAATGCTTTTGTGTAAGAAAACCTAGTGCTGTTTTGTTTTAGTTAAGAGATCTTCATCTTATTTGATGTTTCGAGGCAATCTAGCAATGATTCATGGGCTATTAAAGTAGAAAATTTTTAGAAAATGGTACTAAATGTTCCGAGCACTTTAAACCTGAATAGAGCAAGCAGATTTTAAGAGAAGCTGGACAAGATGTTGTAAAAAATAAGATAGGATTCTTGCTAATAATAAAACTTGGCTGGATACTCAAATTGTGCTTAAGAACTAATACAAGTAACACTATAATCACTTGTAAAAAAGCTGGTCGTCCTAGAAAAGATTTTGTTGATTATTCGCAAAGGAGCAAACACCAAAAGCCTTTGAGAAAAAATCACTCGACTGAAGAGCTAATATTTAGTGCCTGAATGACATTGCGATCTTCTGGTCAGTTAGAAAGAGCGAAAGTTCTGAAAGACGTTACCATAATTCCACCGAAAGAGGTGCTAGATATAGAACAGCATACAAACATTATGGAGTAGCTAAAAAGAATTTACTGACTGGGAGACAAGCTCTTTCTATGATCTTGGAAGCTAAGCTCACCAGACACCAATACAATGTAATAAAAGCAACTGATAAGTCAATGTTTTCATAAATAAAAATCCATAAAAAAAATCCAACTTGCTAAAAAGGAGTGTTGACTTTCTAAAGAAAGCATCACGGTCACGGATACTGTTGCTGAAATTAAATTGCAAGTTTTGCTTAATCATACAATCCAACGTTTACTCGATGACTAAAAGGAAGTTTTAGAAGTTAAAAAAGCAGTTCAAAGAAAAAAAATTGTAGCTTGAAGAAAGTCAATTCAAAACAACTATGGGATAAGCCGAAACCTGGATTTGGAAACAGTATTGATGGAAATACTGCTGGGCCATTCTTTAGCGATCCACACCTATAAGCTAGAATAACCGGATTAGGTATTGAATTAATCAAAAGCTTCAAAACAGTGTTACAATCCCACTCGGTGGACATGAAATACAAATGGAGAAGTTTCAGCAATATGCCATTGAAACATCTAAGCTGTTTGTGCAAAAATATAGTTCGTACACAATGCCTCCCACAATTTATAAAATTTTAGTTCATGGCCCGGCCATTATAGAACATGCTTTCTTTCTACTCGTAATAGGTCTGTTGAGTGAAGAAGCGCAATCGGCAAGAAACAAAGAGTTCAAAAGATACAGAGAAAACTTTGGAAAATATTACGCTTAAAAACTAACGAAGGTATTATGAACCCTTTGTTGATTTCCTTGGACCCAATGATAGCGAGTTTGCGGAAATTACTTACAAAACGTGGAGATATTATTGAGAAGGATGCTCTACATTTATTGCAGGCGCCTAATGACCCGCTAACTTCCGATACTTCTACAGGAACAATATGCGAAAGCTCAGATGATTCTTTTGACTCCGATTAATTGTTTCTACTCGTACGAGTATATTTATTATATTTTGTATATTATTTGTCTATTCAGTCTTGTTTTTATATATAAATTAAAAATATCGCCTTCAAATATAAAATTAAATGTTTTTAATTCATTTTCCAACATGAATTTTTGGCAAAAAATCTTGCATTTGGCTCTCATATGCGTCGGGTAAACTCGCGGACCGCTAAAACACCATATACAGTGAAGCGACAAGAAGCTTAAGATAGGAAAAATCCTACTGTATATGACGCCAGCAACAGAAAAACAGACAACGACTTTTAGCTATGCGCATGGAATATTCGGATCCTTAACGAGATAACGTCCATTTGGAGACAAATTTGGGCAAGAACTATAGACATTTGAGTAAACGCCTGATTACCAATAGCGTCAACAATAAATTTGCCAACATAAGCGACTAGAGGAGCAGGACGATTTTTCCGAAAATTGCTTCGAGAAGATATATTCGTATAAGCAATGTAAACAGTAAAAAATGACTCATACAGTAAATGGTTTTTTTCTTGGACTGTATGGCATGTGGTGCCGTCTTGTTGAAACCACATCCATATCTTGCAATTTAGGCACAAAAAAATAGATTATCATATGGCGAAAGTGAGCACTATTAACTGTTATTGCCTGACCATCTTCATTTCTAAAGAAGAATGGTCCGGTGATTCCCCCAGCCCAAAACCCACGCCAAACAGTGACGCGTGTATGTATTTGTTTCTCAACAATCACACAAGCATTCAAGATAAAAATCAGTCTCATCGCTGAAGATGATTTTGTTTAAAAACCAGCATCCAATTGTAGTTATTCCATAATCCATTCAGTCAAAATGTCCCATTTTTAACAACGGTGCCGAATTGATGTTCTCTGACTCTCAGCAACACTCTCATGAACTGCTTCGATGTTCTGTGTTGAACGACTTGTTGAAGGACGGCCAGAGTGTCTAAGATCATTAATTGATCCAGTCCCCCTGCATTTTCGAATTAATCTCTTCATAGCTGATGAAGTTAAATCACTATTCGGACCATATTTTATACGAAAATTGTGAACTGTAGTTGCCAAACCTTCATTATTACTCAACAATGAAAACACGTTGTTCTTTCGTGTAGCGCTCCATTTTTAATACTCGTAGCCCTGAGCTTTTTATTGGCAACAATTTATCGCACAAATGGGGCAAAATTCAAATCTTGCGCGAATTTTAGGACACGCTTTAGTTATGACGAGCGCTGATTAAGAAATTTTGAGAAATTGCTCATCTAATGTAGGCTTGACAGTTCACAACAAGCTTTTCAAGTCTGCTGAACTTTTTAGTCTTGATAGATTAGAGCGCGAAATCTTGTCAAATTATTGTGACATAAAGTTGTCACTTATACATAAAGGTTTACTTAATGATTCTGTATGGCCCAAGATTTCATGAATATGATGACAAATAACCCTCGATATTTTTGTCTTAAAAACATTTCAACTTTCCGGGATTTGTAAGTTGAATATTATTTCAGAGAATTTATCTTCTTGAAGATTGGGCAAATAATGTTAAGATTCTATTCATGGTGTATACATAGATCGCTGAATAGCTGGTGTATGTTTATTACAAAGTTAATCCCAATTGTGATATATTTTGGATACACTTCTTAACAAGTCGAAGAAAGTGTAATCGATCATTTTCCGAGTTAATTGTATATTCTGCCGGACAATAGAATGCTGGTCATGTCATTATCACTATCAAATTATTAGCAAAATGATGCTCAACTCACCCCTCACAACTTTCCCAACCATTAAGCCGAAGAATTATAGCCAAAAATCTCCGCTGACGAAAAATTCGTAGTGAAGTATTAATTGTTGTTGGCCTCTTGCAGCTGCAATAGCAACTGATGCACTTTTAGATGATAGTGACGTGGGTTTTGTTGCAGTCTTTGATGTCCGCTAACTATTTGACTAAAATTTGTACGTACGAGTATGTTAAGTTCATAAACGGTTGTATCATTGGATGCAACAAATCTTTTCTAACCGACGGTCGTTGTCCTTTTCCGAGTTGAGTTATCTAATCGTAAAGATTTTTGCTGCTTCGACACAGTTAACCTCGGTGACTATCTGAGTAGGGATATCGATTGCTCCACCTCTGCTGTCGGCTTTGACTTCTTCATGTGAACTCCATTGTCGAAATGCTTACATGACTTTTATGAACCGACCCCCGATCTGAAGTTTACCAAATGATAACTCTGAGTGCTCATTTCCACTTGCACGGTCAAACTTAACTTATTGGATTATAGTTTGTGACCTCTCTTTACGCAATCTTCAAAATATCTGTTTAACTAATTCGGTTTGAATGTTTTCTGTTGGTATATACTTCGTCAGCCAATATGCTGAGAATATTACCTGTTAAACAATAAAATACCGTTTGAACTTTATCTTTCGCCTCAAATATATTTTGACATCTTACGATATTGTAGTATTCAATCATTTTAGAACCATCACAGTGGTGGTTCCTGGTAACTGCATGAGTATACTCTTTCAGGCAGGTTAAAATGGCAAGAGCATGCTCGGTCAGTTGGATACGCCAACAGGGCTTACAACAACATACGGAAGAGATTAAAAAGATGTGATGAACCAACTAATGTCCTCGGAGAGAAATGAATTCACTGTTGACGCCACATGCAGCCGAGCGACTAGCAGATACCCTTGAAGTGCGATGGGATGGGCCTTATATAAGGAGGATATATACTATGGCGGTTTCTATAGGAAAAAGAAACCGCTTATTCCGATGCAGATTTGCCATATGCGGCAAATATAGACAATAAGTTTTGAGCTTCCGATACGTGAGCGAATGTCTTATGACAATTCATATCAAGGCTAAATTCGCTAACATAGACCTAATATGTACCCATGCCCCTACGCCAAACAAAGACGACGCAACCAATGAATTTTTCTTCGAGCTCCTTAATAAGGCATATGAACAATTTTTTTTTATTTGTATAATTTGCGTGTCTTTGAGCGCTATTAGTGTCCGAAATATGACGTTAAACTCGTACCAGGCGATTTTAACGCCAGGATAGGAAAGGAGGGCGTCTTTGGTAGAACAGTTGGTAAGCATAGCCTACGCGACACCACTTCTGGTAACGGGCTTAGGCTTTGTGAGATGTGAGATGTGGCGTATCCCGAATTCCCTCAACAACTCCTATGTCACCAGCATGAAGTGGAGAAGATCAGTATTAATGCTACCAACATTCTATTAGAGACTCCATAATTGATGTGCTGAGTTTCACCCGACCACTACCATGCAATCCCAGTAAGGAGGACGGGAGCCGCTTGTTAGCTCTACGAGCAGAAGAGACGGGAAGAGCAACGACTTATTCTTCAGAAGAAAAAGGAGTACGAGAAACGCGGGATCGAAGATATTGAGAGAGAGATAACATACGGAAGTTTTACCAACAGGTAAAAAGAACGCGTTAAAGCAAGAAGACCCGTAAAGAAACCTGTAGAGAAGAAGTAGGAAACTTTGTAGTGGAGTCACAGTCAGTACTGAGAATAAGGAAAACATTTTTCTGCAGACTGTATAAAGGCGAAGCCCAGCATCACACCGTCAGACAGAATACACCATTAGACGAAGACAGCCAAAACGATGATAGCCAGAATGAAGTAAGGATAGCAATTTCTAAGCTAAAATCCAATAAATCAGCTGAATGTTACTGACCGAGGTATTCAAAGCTGCTGGAAATAACTTTGTGGAGAACTTAAACCAATTCATTTCTCAGATCTGGTCATCCAAAATGGGTTTAGCGGTAAAAGAGGGCAAAACTGAGTATTGTATATGCTGTCAACAAAAAGGGATACACAACTCTGACGAATTTGACAGAACGTCTGAATAGCTATAATTGCTAAGTAGTTAGGGACTTTGTATACTACGGCTCTGCTATAAATTTTGCCAAAACGAAGAATCACGCTTGCCAATCGTTGTTTCTTTGGGCTAAGAAGGCAATTAAGTAATAATAGCGAATGGACACCAATACTCCAGTCCGCAGATTCTTCGCTGTTGTTTTTTTTTCTTTCGAAAACGCCTGTAATTGGTTCAGCTATCAGCAAGGGTAAATGGCGGAGTTTTGACTGTTTATACAGTCAATTAGCAAATATTTCATAATATTACGAGTATTCTTCATCGGATTTCCAGTAACGTGTCGTTTATGGAATTTACATTTGCTCTGAAGTGGGTCCTTCACTAATTCAATGTTTTAGCTGTCGATAGTCATATGTGCTTCTCTACTGCACTATCTGTTTTAAAACAAGGTCGTGTGACTCGACAGCTAGTCTATTTCCCTAAATACTGTACTCGTCTGTAAGATTTATAAGGCTAAGCATTCAATTGAAGGTACCTTGGGGATTTTATTTGTTGTGCAATACAGACGGGTTAGGTTTCGCGGGCTCTCGAAGTTGATGAAAACTTTTATATTATCAGTATGAATGTAATGTAGACTGCTTGGTTCTTCAGGCTGGGGGTTGTGCGTGGGCCTAACTACCAACGTAGAGATCCTACTGTTACGATAGCCGGATTCAATGCTGACGACCTACAAACTTTCACCAAGAATTTTCAAGCCTTGAAGTGGCCACTTACAGTCGAATAACTAGCGGACGTTATCTCATACGCCTCCATATCGTTTTCCTTATCTGTCATCTGCCATGGGTGCCCTAATCGTATCACAGGCTTGTTGGTGGTGGTTATGAGTAACTTACGGTTGTATCAATTACTCTTTTGATGAGGGTGGAGCTTTGCAGTAATTGAATATTCAAAGCCTTCAAAGACAGGAATTTCGATGCACGCCTGCCATCAATCAGCAAATGATCCGTTTGTGATAAACAGGTTATTTTATGAATTTCTTATGAACTTTTTTGTCCAAAGATCGTCCTATTCTTAGCATCTCCAACCTTTTTCGGTGGCTATAATATTGTAGAAGTGTAGAAGATCTGATCATATCTAGCGGACCTTTTAGATCGCTGAAATGTTCATGAGCTTGTTGCTTTCTAAGTAGTCCTTGCTTTTCATGAGCAATCTCTTAACTCTTGATTCATAGTGATACTTACCAAGTTATTATATCTGAATAATACCAGTCTTCGGAAATAAAAGCGGTTCTGTGAGCCCAATAGCTGACTTGCTCAAAATACTAGTCAAATCAAGGGAAAGTTTTATGCCATATATATTTTTATTATAAATATAATAAAATAATTTGTCATAATGTTTATGCAGCTTAGTGCCTATAACAAATCTACAAAACCTAAGCTCTTTGTATTTTGAAGTAGTTTTTGGTTGAGCTTGGAGATAGGTTTGGTATACCATCCTAAGTTCGAAAAGATCAAATTTGACCAAATCATGTTATGTCTTAGGACCAACTTCTTCTCCTTCCGCAGTTTAGTCAATTTTGAATCTATTTTTTTTTAATTTTCCTAGAAAGGCAAGAAAATATTGGGTCGCATGAAATACACTCAGTCCTTTTTTTACGCGATCTCTTTTTACACGATTTCACTTTAACGCGGTTATTTTTGCAGCGCAAATTCCTTTTTTTCTTTCTCACTTTAACGCGATTGCTTTTTTTCGTTTTTTGCTTGTTTACATATTTTTACGCGTAATAATTTTCGAATATAATACGGGGAAGTCCCAACAAAAAAAATTTACTCTATGTGTATCAATTATTGCAAATCTAGTTATAATGTATTTAGTTAGCGGCCGGTGCAGTTGTTTTGGTAAGACTTTAAAATATATCTATAATTTTGTAATAAAAATAATAAAAATTTTTAATAAAGAATTTCAATTTTTGCTAGCTTTACAATGGAAGCTAATTCAGAAAAAAATAAAAAACGCAAAGGCATTTCTTTAGAAACAAAAATAAAAGTTTTGGACTATCTAGAGCAGGGAGCTGGCCCAACAAATGTGGGAAAGAGGCTTGGATTCAGTGAATCTACAGTGCGAACAATAAAAAAAAATGAAAATGCAATTAGAAAATCTGTAGTTTCCGGTAAAAATGTAAATGCGAAGAAAACTTCATACTCAAGAAATGTTTTTATTGAAGAAATGGAAAACCTATTAACAATTTGGATTGAGGATCTCAACCAGAAACGAATCCCATTTGATACTACAACAATAAAACAAAAAGCTCTACGTATTTTTAATCGATTAACATCGAACCAAGAAAACAAAAACGAATTTTCAGCTAGTGGTGGATGGTTTTCAAAGTTTATTGAAAGACATAATTTTCATAATTTAAAAACTAAGGGTGAAATTGCTTCAGCTGATAGTAAAGCTGCGCATGACTATCCACCAAAGTTATTAAAAATTATTCAAGAAGGTGGTTACACGCCAGACCAAGTTTTCAATGCAGACGAAACCGGCCTATTTTGGAAGAGGTTACCAAAACGAACATATGTGTCTAAGGCCCAAAAATCATTAGGTGGTTTCAAAGCTGCAAAGGACCGTGTGACGTTTTTATTATGTAGCAATGCTTCTGGTGACCGCATGATTAAACCGCTGTTAGTAAACAAAAGTCTCAGGCCGCGAGCACTAAAGGGCAAAGATTTAAAACATTTACGTGTTCACTGGATGGCCAATAAAAAAGCCTGGGTAACTGGAAATATATTCCAAGAATGGTTTGCTAAATGCTTTGTACCAGAAGTTAAAAGTTATTTGGAGAAGAAGAAACAGCCCTTTAAAGCTCTTTTAATAATTGACAATGCACCAGGCCATCCGTTGATTGAACATCCTAATGTAAATATCATTTTCCTCCCGCCGAATACTACATCAATTATCCAACCGATGGATCAAGGCGTTATTGCGACTTTTAAAATGTACTACCTCAAAAAAACTTTTCAGTGCATTATGGACAAACTGGAGGAAAATCATGAATTGGACTTCACCGATGCTTGGAAAAATTTTTCTATCAAGGATTGCATCTTGTACGCGTCAAAAGCAATTTCTGAAATAAGGCAACATACGTTAAACGCATGCTGGAAATCTCTTTGGCCAGAATGTGTTAAAAGTGGTATTTCCGTGCCAAGCAATTCAACTAATTATTCAGATCATTGATCATTGATTTAGCACGTTCCGCGGGAGGAGAAATTCTTGCAGATATGACGAGAGAAGATATTAACGGGATTCTTCTAGACCGAGAGCTCGATGATGACGATTTGATTGAAATAGCTACGAGATAGACGAGCATCCAATTAAAGCAGAGACGATTAAGCAAGGTCTTAAACTTGCAGCAGAATTGGAAAATTATTTTGTAGCAAATGATACTGATGCCGAACGTGTACGAATTTTTCAAAAAGAATTGAGTCTCTGCATGTTAAGATATAAAGAACTACATCGGAATTTATTGGGTCCAAAAAGAAGCATTCAAACTAAATTAACTGAATTTATGGTGCAAACTCAGTCGGAGATGCTAAGTCAATCAGAGCATCAATCCATAGTTCTTACAAATTCTAGTGATATCAGTGCAGGTCATCAAAATAAGCGGCTAAGAATAATTTCCACTACGGATAATGACAGTGATTAAACAGCATTCAACGGTTTTTTCAATAAATCTACCTATTTTCTTCTTTTTATATATGGTTTTTGTTTTGTATTTTTTAGTTAGTTATGAATGAATAAATCATAAGTCTGAAATTTGAAACTTATTGTATTGTTTTTGAATATTTTTTTGCGCGTATATTTTGTTATACGCGATATTTTTTATATTCGGAACCAATTCGTCAGTTAATATTGGAAAACTAACCATTTTTACGCGATTTTTTTTTACGCGATTAGTGGCAGAACCAATAATCGCGTAAAAAAAGGACTGAGTGTATATTAATATTTTTATAACGTCAGAAGTAAAATATTTCTCTTGAAGTTTTCCAAGGATTTGAGTTAAAAATTGTCTAAAGTGGTTTCTTTTCATCTCGTCTTTTTGATTGTAATAAATATTTATTGATTTCACATTTGGTGCTGTTGTTAGATTTCAGCACTAATCGAAAGGTGCTTATGAAGTGGATACATGTTTTTTATATGATATTATAATACCTTTCACAAAGATACATTTTATATGTTGTTCACACTTAAGTGCCAGTTAAATTAACGAGGTATTGAACGTTCATTAGTGAAAACAGTTTTTTACTCCAACATGAAATTTGGCAAAAAATCATATCATTCAAGTATCTGTGGGAAAAATACCATACAAACTAAAAGATAGTTATTTGTTTTTCAACAACCATCTTTAGGTATAGAAATAATAACATAAATGTGTGCAGACACAAAGAGTATTCTGATGAAGTACATATTTATTCTAAAAATATTTAAACATGAAAAGAGTTTGATATAATCAATGTTTCTACTTGTGGCCAATGGATACGAGTATATTCGCTTTAGATTCATATTCACATATGCGAATTCATGCAAACATGTATTCGTGCATAAACATAACTCAAACAAAAACTAAATTCGCAAAATTGCAATTGCAATTGTTCCAATCAATTAGGAGGAAAGCAGACTTTTGGTGCTAAGTTAAGTAAGATGGGTAATTAATGAACAAAATTAAAAGAAATTGTAATTGAACTGAAATCAAAAAATAAATTATTTCTTCAAAACTCAAATGTTCCTCACATTGAAATGTCTCTTCTTTTTATTCGTAGAAAGTTAAGTAATCGGATCGGTGATAAAATTGCCGATAAAATTACGACGCTAATCAGAAGTCTACAGTCTTGCCTGCCGAGAGACGCTAGAGAGGCTGTGACTTCTTGAAGAAGCTTGGTCGAATTCGTCACATGACAGAGTCATGCCACATGATGGCTATATTCATAAGAGACCAAGATTCAATGGAAATTCTAATAGTGAATGTAGAAATTCTCGATGCGGTTCAAGCCTTGAGAAATGCTAAGCCTTGCTAAATTCATAGCCGAACTGATTTCCTACAATTCTGTTGTCACCTGGATCCCACACGAGGCTTATATTACTCAGCCTTGCATTTTGAATCTGGCTTATATTCGTAAACTTATATATGTTCTTTCTTCTCCCTCTTTACGTGTTCCTCAAAAAATACTTAATTTCCATCAAGATTGCATAAGTCTCTGCCTACGTCTATCTAAGTTTACCTAACGAAAAGTCAAATCAGAGGTTGTCTTACTCCACCATAGCACCAGATCCTAGATAGGTTTTGCTGTTATCTGTGTTGAGTTATCTCTAATTCCAACAGAATGCAAATGTTAACGTCACATCATAGACATGTATATGAGAAGCATGCTCTTTAGTGGTCAGAGCCATGTCTTGTTGAAAGCTTCCTAACGACGGCAGAAAATCGATATCACTTTGGAAGTTTTCGACGAGACACGCTTATTCCAACGAGTTTTGCTATCCAGGGTTACCCTTCGGTACCTTTTTTCGTTGCAAGAACAAATGGCGACGTTCTTTACTCTACAAGAGTCAGACTAGTGAGCTACCGTTTTCTAATACAAAATAATAATACATATGACCTTTTAGATTGTTTCGAATAAGAATGAAGAATGCTTAGTGCTCCATAGATGTCGGAAACGATCTGAAAACGACCTTAAGTCTAGACAAGGCGATGATGGCGAGTATGTGATTTTCAACTTAAGACAATTTTTCAAAACTCGAAAGCAAACAACATAGACAGCATTTTTCAATGTCTATACGACTACTTGTATACGCTGTTGACATTGATATCATTGGAAGAACGCAGCGAATCGCCGCTAGTATGTTTAAAAATATTGAAACAGAAGCGGTAAAAATTGGCTTAGTAGTGAAAGAGGCAAAACCAAGTAATTGCTGCCGAACAATTACCATCATGCCAGCATCGAAGTATCGAACAAAACGACACGAAAAACAGCCATTAGTTTGAGATTGTTAGAGATTTGTCTATTGTATTTCGGCTCCGCTATTAGCTCTGAAATGAAAAACTCATCAAAAATCAATGTTACTTGATCGCTGTTACTTTTACTTAATAAGGTAATTGTCATGAAATAGTAAGGTGACTGTAGATCATACTGCTCTTTTCCGTAGGGCGTGTGAAGATGTCCATGGTCATTTTTAATTTAAGATCCTTTTCGTCATTTTTGGTAGGAGGAGGATAAAAGCCAACTTTATGAACTGTACCGCAACATCAACTTGGCCAGAAATGTAGTCATCAGTCGCCTGAAATGGCTAGGACATGTAGAGCGAATGGTTGTTAACGCTCAACGTCCAATTTCTACCCGGAGAGACAACGCAATATAGAAAGATATCGCCTTAGGTGGTGCGACCAAGTGAAAGAAGACGTGAATTTTCTTGGAGTTAAACAGTTAGCCAAAAACCGCGCTAATATGAAAGGCTGATTTGTTGTGCTTGTAAATTTTTTCTGAATTGACTGTTATTTTAATTCGCAAACATGAAAATCATTGTATCTACATCTACATCTAAAGGCTATTAATAATCCCTTGAGCGCGGGTATATTATAAGAAAAATCACCTTGTATTGTACCGCCATTTTAGTAAGTAAATAAGGACCTATTCTGACAAAAAAATTAAGTCGTCCCTATTTTTATTGAAATCAATTGCCTTTCCGGTACGACTCACCAGTCAAATAGCCGCTTGCCTTGCATTTTTAAAAGGAAAATTCTTGCGAAACACTTCTGTGAAGCTAAGCAAGTAGAGCGTCTTCGGTAACACGGTCGGAAGGTACAACTTCTACGACAATGACTCCGGAAATGAACCCAGACTTACTGATTTTGCTAAGCGCACTACTTAGTTCCCACTCAGTGGGAAATAAACACACTTTCGTAAAGTGGACTTAGTTCCCATGCAGGGTGGAAAATAAATTCCTAGAAATTTCAGCGCTTTTATTTCCCTTTAAATGTGAACAAATTGTCATTTCGACCAAAATAAAATGAGGAAGACAATTACGAGTACACACCAGTATTTCGTTTTCGAAATCCAGTTTTCTAGACCCTGACACATGATGTGGGTACAACATGTCCTGTCAGCAAAATATCGTCTTGGAAAAATATCGATTGCATTCAATAAGATAAGCCTACATTTTCTCTAAAAGAATGTGATAACCGTTGTTGTCTTTCGGCCCAATTCTTATAGTTGGAATCTGATACCCTGCTCTTATTTTGAAGTATGTATCATATTCAGTTCATGTAAAGAAATGCACTTATTTAACACCTTGCAAGTCCACTAAGTACATTTTACGAATGTACTTATTTCCCATTGAGTGGGACCTATTGTAAGTCCCCCAGTGAACTTAGTTGTCGAGGATTTATTTCCCTGGACTGTACAGAAGAGCCCTGCAGAAAATAATGAAAGGGGCAAGCGAGAACAAGACCTTTAATATCAGGAAAAGGCTTAAACAAGGCTATGCGTTGTCTTGTGGATTTTCAATATTTTTTTTGAAAGAATTATGTGAAACTTGCAAGCCAACTCCAGAGCCACGATCTGTTCGATTCACGCATACGCGATGGCATTGACAGAATAACATAGCGAACTGTCAATGAAGATAATTGAAGCAGAAGCGAGTAAGATGGATTTTGCGGTCACCGAAATAAAATCGACGCCTACGACAAAATGTCACGATAGGCAGCTACAACTTAGAGGTAGTAAGGGACTTTGTCTAACTCGGCTCCGCTATCAACACCGAAAACGATACTAGCGCGGAAAACATGCGAAGAATCACTTTACCTAATCGGTGCTTTTTTTCTTGGAGCTTAGAAAGCAATTGAGCCCTCTCTCGAGCAACCAAAAAGACTTTATACTAGAGACATTTCAACAGTGAACGGTTCGGGTTGTACAGCGATGCCGAGTTCGCCAGAAAAGCTTAGTTTAGCCGGCTTAGATGGCTAGGTCGCATTGAACGCATCTAAGTACAATAAGAAAGCAATATGTACGCCGTATGTATGGGATTCGTTTATACATAGAGATTTCACATTACGGGAATAACAAATGGCAATGAACCTGTAACTGAATGAATATAAATGCCAATCCAATTATAACCAGATCATCTAAGTAACGAATTAGTTACTGAATTCTAAGAAAGCTTAGTTTAATCCCAAATTTAATTGTCTTTAATCTACAATCGTAGATTGTGCCTCGTCGATTTTTGAAAAATAAAAATGAAATCTCATTTTATCTGGATACGTAGCATTTTTTTCTGCAAACAGACTTTATTCGGAAAAAAAAAATCAAAAAGGGAATTTCTACCAAGCACCGGCAACACTACCACGTCATATCTAATATACTCGTATGTTATTAGAAGGTTTTCAAAATGATAAAAAATGTCATCACAGTCAATCCCTTTATTTTTGTCTCTTTATAATCGGGCAAACTTAAAATTACAACCAACACTAAATGAATAAATTCTAATTGTTTATCTGTGGCACGTTTCTTTATCAACTGAGGAACAATCGCATCTAGTTCGAGTATCTTATCAAAAAACATGATAAAAATCGCTTCCATTCGTTCTTTTGTTCCCGATAACAATTCAAACCAACAATGTTAAAGTGGTAATCCTCTCCCACTAGATGCTCTTCCGCTGGCCCCAGACAATCACTATGAAATTCTATATAGTACGAATATCTATAGGAACTTGTGTTATTGCTGTGATATGACGCAAACAAAACTTCTCTCATCAAAGTGGCTATATATAAAATTGAAAAGTCAAATAGTGTTTTAGTATTCAATACAAGAATCAGTGTCGATCACCAGTGTTGAGCGGTAAGGTTTATTTCGACGGAATAGTATGATTATAGTGCCGGTCCGCTCAAGACGTTCGAGATATCTGTTGAGTATTGAATTGTCGGTTGGTGCTAGAATGGTCTGTCATTGAGGATTATTCGATTATTCGAACACTACTTCGACGCGTAAGGGACATATGAGTACTATCTAGAGTGTGTATCCGCAGTTGTATATTTTGTAATATTAGAATTGTATTTGATTTTTTCGAGGATGACAGGTGGGTAGTCATGTTCAATCTTCCACTAAGTTGCTAAAAATAACTGTTTGTTATAAATTTGGTGAAATGTGCCAAAAGATCTATGGGGACACACGACCGAAAAATGGTCAATTAAAAGCCCTCCATCTGTGATAGTTGTTGTATGATATCTTTGATATTAGTGAGGAAATCTGTAAGATTTCAAATTAAATTTAGAACTGTGATTGCCTAAGATGTCATCATGCGTTGTGCATCAGTGATGGGTGTTGACATGTACTATGTGTCAAATAAATTTGGCGGTTTTGTTCAGTTAATTTTTTATTGTAATGAAATAGTGCTTTTGTGATTTTTGAATTGATATGTATTAATGTACAGAAGTGTTCTTTTGTTAAAAGTTTTTGTGAAAAAAATGTAAACACTGATGTGGTTGCACGCTTTTTTCATGGTGTATTATTACGGTAATTGACTGAAGTTAGATAATGTGTAGATAAATGAAAAAAAAAACATTGAAAAATCACTAGACTTTAAATAGGTAGAAATCATTGGAAAAATTCTCAATATTACAAAGTTCGGGAGAAACTTATTATTCATAATGTTTTTAGAAAATTTTGTGGCCGTAATAAAATAAGATAATTTGAGTGAATAAGCTGCTTTCCCCCATTCATATAATTCAATAGTGTATATTAAGAAAAATACAATTTTGCACGTTTCGAAAAGAAATTATATTTTATGTCTCTTCTCGTATTTGCTAGATCTATTAAAAATTAGTTTAAATCCGTGAAAATTCGGAGACACAGCTGGTTCTCTTCTTTTTTGGCCAAATGCATGTTACTACCTAGTACGAGTATACACGATAGCATTTTTTCAAAACGGATCCTTGGTATTCTTTCTATCGCATAGGACTCTTTTGCCAATAATATCACATGATATCAGTGTTTTATAAAACATAATATGTAGTATATTTATTCGAATAGGGATTTTTAAACTCGGTTTTTTTCGTACTCTAAATTGAAGTAGCAGCAACTGAGTATGGTTACTTTTGACCGTATCTCTACTCAGATTCTGAATGCCACCCATGGAGCGAAATAGCCACTGAGCCCAAAAATCTTTCTTTCTGTCTCATTTTCCTAAAAATTTAACACGTGCTTAGGCACTTTAAGTATAGTAATACCCACTTGAGTGTTAAGTTCCTTTTAATAAAAAAAAGAAGGGCCATATTTGAACTCTTTCACTACCTATATCAAATAAGTTTTTTAATAGCTTTGCATTAATTTTGTTTTGCCTACGAGAAATTAATTTGAAAACTAAGCAGTTAGAACTTTTACGCAATTGCTTTAAGTGTTTAAATAACAGGTCTACGAGTACATATATTTTTCTAGCCCAGCCCAGAAAATACGCTTTCTCGTGTTGGCATTTGCCCTCCTACTATCTGTTGCAGCACCAGATTAGAAGCATCTGTTTTTCCTACTGCGTTGCAGGTATGGACATGATATCATTTTGAGTCAGTATTGCCAGTTCATTGCATGGGGAATATCAGACTAAAATTTGTTTAAATGGGAAAAGAGGGATCTTCTCTCTTCTCGAACGATATATGAAAAAAAAAACTTTCAATAACTTTAAATAAAGTTAATAACAAAAGAGCATGACGTGTCTGTTAATATTTATGCATAAACGTACTCGTAACAAACAAGCATGCACTCTTCGGATGCATAGGTGATATATTCCTATATTGGTAAATGAGTCATATGCAAAATTCCTATAAAAAAAATTTGTTGGTTTAGAATGCCATAACGCTGTAGTTATGGTGGTAAAGAAAAATACTTTTTCGGGATTTCAAACTGACGTAACAAATGTTTTCCTTTTTAAATGCATATATCACTCTACTGCACTTCCAGATTAATGTGAAAATCGTTTATCAATGGCAGCTAAGTACGAGTACATATGTGTTGGAGAGTCCAAGAAGCTGAACTGTAGGAGATCCAAGATTGGTTCAGTCCTAAAAAAATAAAAATATTAAGACAAGGTGACTTGTACTCCGCTCCTTCGTAGTAAGGTTATAGGATAATTGGACAGCTTTTTAGCATTTATTCTTATAAGACTCTACAGAAACCAAGGGATCAAGAGACTTTTTTAAGACTGCCATAAGGTACTTTAATGACTTGCTGCATTTCTCTTACAGTGAGTCGAAAGAAATCTTACTCAAACTAGCCCAAAATGTCATTAAATAGAAAGATTTCGATAAACTGCTGGCTTCTGAACAATATAGTATGATTGATCTCAGAGTGTGAACAACTCTTACAAAATTTTACAGAAGAACAACATTTAGAAATAAGGTTATGCTATAAAAATTCCTGTATTCAAATGATAGAAGAGATTTTAAAACGATATCTGTTAAGAAGCCATGACCTTGAAGTTATGCAGTTCCTTTCTCCAGTAGTAGTAGTATTAAATATAAGTTACTGCCTAGAAATTCCGTTCAGTTCCATAAAAATTCAAATTATGTCGAAAGAAAATGGATTTAAGTGTGTCGCACATTTTGGAAGGAGGTAACAGGAATTAAGAATTTCGAAGGAAATTTCTTCTTTCTAGTTACTAGATACGCATTAACATTTCCACATTCAGATGCAGACGCTGACCGTTGTTTTCTCTAGTAATGGACGTAAAAGTAAAAAAAATCGGTTAGATGGTTGATTCTTGTTTAATCGTTATTTGCTTTAATTTTAAGGAACGTTTCTTCTTTTTTAATAACGTAATATACAATACAAATCATGTACATAATTAACTATCCCCATAAATTTCTTGTTATTTTTCACAATGTCCGTTAATTTTTATTTATTTTCCAAATAGTGAGATGTTGAAATACTACAACATGACTTCATTTTTACTAGTCTGTTTTTTATTTCTTTTAATCTCCATTTTAAAATAAACTGTGATCAAATTTTTGTTTCTTTCTTTTAATAAAAAATAAAAATATACTAACTACTAATATTATTTTTTGGAAAATTATTTCGGAGAATCCAGGAGAAATGTCATTGCAAAGAATGGGGAAAAAGGTTTAAGCATATATATTCTAACTTTTCTAACGAGGTCGGTAGCGCTGTACAGCGTACATAGTTCGCTGTTGAAACTTCATTCACCATCGATGCAAACGGAACAGAAAATTACTCGAAGAGCTATTCTCTTGAAGCCCCCGAGTGCATTTTCATCCGTTTTCATCACTGTGCAAGCTTCTGCACCCTAAAGTAGGAATAAGGTAGGAATAAGATGATCTCTTGTATAATTTACATTTGGTTGCTCGATAGAGGGCTTTACGGTTCAATTGCCTTCTAAGTCCAAAGAAGCAGCGATTAGCAAAAGTGATTCTGCTCATATGTTGACTCATTCCTACGTTATCGTTGTTGGAATTGATAGATTGATAGCGGAGACGAGGTAGGTGAAGTCCCTTACTACCTCCAAGTTGTAGCTCCATATAGTTTTTTTTTTCGTGGCACCTATCCACGATCTTCATAGACACTATATGCCCGGAGATCTAGTGTGAGATTTTCATTCACTAAACACCTCCCTTCTGCTGGATAACTACGACTACGACTTCGTTATCAAGTAGTTTTAGTTCCAAAAATATTCGAGTTGGGCAGGTAGCTTTTCAACAAAAATACCTGCTAAAGACCGCCATTACATGTGGCTATTCCTTATTGCGCTAAATCGAACGGTTTCGTTCTTTCTAGTCGGCGCACAAGATTTGTCTCCTCCAGAATATGGAAAATAACGTTGTTGCAATGTCCATGAAGACGAATACGGAGTTTTCGAGCAAAGTTTGTTATTTCGTCATCGACGTTAGTTACTCCTATGTCACTGTGAATATCATTGCTTCTGATATGCTATGCGGCATTTGTGGACTCGTAGTTTTTTGAACACCAAATTCGAGTATTTGAAGATTGACAAAGCAATCAAGATGAAAATGAGCTCTATCACTGAAGACGAAAATTGCAAACAGTAGCTACCAAACCTTCATTATTTTTAAAATATTGTTCAACAATGAAAACGCATTGTTCTTTAGTATAGCGCTCCATTTTTAATTACCCTGAACTGACAGCTGTTATGCTGTCATGCGCAAAATTCCAATTTTGGAACACCCTTTATTTCATTTACAATGTTTTCCATTAGTTTGTTGTTTTTGATGATGTTGACATTGATATCACCTTATACCTTTGCAATGAACTCACAGCTTTTAGAGATTTCTTTCATCTCGGCTCCCAGCTGTTTGAGCTCTTGAAGAACAGCAGTATTGTTGTCACTTAAAGTGCTGGTATCAACGGGATTCTTTGTAATGTCAGGTTGGGGACTCTTTTTGTTTGGAATTTTAGCGTTGGTGTTGAAGGCCTTTCAGTTGTTGTGTCGGCTGGAGTGAGTGATGCAGTATTTTGTTTTTCCTACTTTCAGCGACTCTGCAGATATGGCGAGGTGCCATGATTCTCTTCTGGTTCCCACGGTTCTCCAAGATAGTTCAGTTATTGTTGTGCAATTGAAATGTAGCTTACGAGTTACATTGGAGCCAAATACTGGAATTAACAGAGCGCTACCAAAACATCACCGTACATATCAAGCTCGGTGATAAATTAGATAGACTAGATATAGGCTATGACCTTAGATTATTTGAAGCAAACCATACACCAATATCATTAGAATTCGCGTTTAAAGTTTTTCTTAGAAATTTCCAAAGCTATCAAGTTCCATAGCAATAATTGAAATGGACCTTGATTGTGTGGACATTATAAAAGAGAGAATTTACTAACTTTTTGGCTGTTATTTCCATGAAATCTCTAAAGGATCTGATTTAGGAAAGCATTATGACTACCCATAAAAGTTCGACCGGTCAGATGTGGGACTCCCTGTATTAACGAAATCGTAGTTAGTAATAAATTGAATAACTCAGATAAATTTTAGCCAAATTATTTCAAATGTGTGCTAGGTTAATAGATTTCAACTAGTACTGCAAAAATTTCTCAAGAGTCTTCTATTTTTAAAACATTAATTGTATTTCGAGAAGGTTTTCTTTTAAAACTTCAAAAGTCATTGGCGGATTGATGACAAAAATTCAAATATATAGCACTATTCGCTCGTGGGTTATCGTGGGCACAATAGCACAATAGACTCCTGAAAATGTAAAGATATCACAAAATTTCCATTTTCGAGGTGAATGCAAAAACTTTCCTGTTAGAAAGCTAAAAACAAAAAACACTCCATTATAGAAGAGGACATTTGACTAATTTTAAAAAGTTTAGCAAAATAGTGTGTTTTATTAAAAAACAAAAGAAACTCTAAATGTAAAAATGCAGATTGCTAATTAGATTGAAATGCGTCACTCGCGACTGTATCCCTATAGCTTGATGTGTAGTCGTCGGTTTTTTGACGTATCCAAGGTTTCTCCTATCGAGGGAGATAGCCCATCGGAGAAGTAAGACTGGGTCCTACCACAGATGCTATAGATTACATAGTTATTGCACGCCGAATGAAAAAATCTAACCATTTTTCCATTCAATGTGACGTATCCGTACGTCCCAGTTCGATCGAACTAGAGTGAATCATACTCAGACATGATGTTACTCTTAAATGTTTTGTATTATCAAGTTGCGTGTTCTGTTTGTGGGATAGAGTTTTCCGTTCTCCGCAACTTATTTTTTTTTAAATCAAATTTGACTGATAATAAAAATTATATTTGAGAACCGTAGGAAGGTCAAAGCAGAATGCGCTCTCTTTAATGTTGTGTTTATTGAATAGTTGTTTTACGTTTTCTTCCAGATAAAATTAGAATTTTTTTTGATTTTTGGTTGCTATGTTTTCTTCTATCTTCCACGAACAATGCTTCCGTAATAGAACGAGGAGAGCAAAGTATAGAAGGTAATTGCGATGCTCATAGCAAGGACTTTTTTCATCAAATCATTTCGAATCTCTAATATTTGTTATCCTTATGCATTCCAAGGCCATTGTCTCTCTTATATTTCTTTCTTGTGGATGTTCTCTGAAAATTCTATTAAATACTTTGAAGTGAACTTTACAAACGTTAAAAAATTCATTAGGTAGTGTCTTCAGACTTCCAAAGTCACTTCTTTGAGAATAATTTTTTGCAAAGATGATTTTTTCATCAGTTTTTAAAAATTGTTTGGAACAATTTAAACATTTGTTCCTTAAAAGCATTTTAAAAGCAAGATATCCAGTAAAATATCGCATTGCTGTTGTTTCTAATGTGATTTTACTCGTAGTTTGGATTTCCATATCACAAATGACTTTTTCGTACAGAGTTTCATCGCATACGATTTTCTTACGATCCTTAAGCAATGAAGAAGTTTTTGGAATATTAGTTTGAGTTGGGGATAAGTCTACGTTTAAAAATTCTACATCATCATCATCACAGTTACTGAAAGAAGAAAAATTAATAAGATTTGACGAGCGAATTTTCGACATCAAAACATTAAATTCGTAAACAGACGGATTTTTGTTGTAACCTCCTTTGATGCGAATAATAGAAAATAAATTTTCTAATACGTCTTGGTGAATTCTCTTTGTTAGTAAATAATCCACTTTCTCATATAGGCCATTGCTTATATCATGACAAAGTAATAAGACCCCGTTTATAGTTTGTTCTATTTCTTTTAAACAAAAGTTTCTTGGTAGATTAACTGATTTTTGTATATCTTTTAAGTAAGACAAAAATTGTTTCAACTCATTATAAGCTGGATTCTCTAGCTGAACTCCCCGCCTTAAAACATTCTTGTCATAATGTGAACCACTATCCATGCAGTCAAATACATTGTTTACTTTTAGTAAGAACTCTTTCGTTGCTACAGCTTTATTAGAGCTTTCTTTTAAGCAATTAAGTTCAAAAGCCGTTTGAATCGATGCCGCAGTTGTCCGGCTAAATATTTGCGTTGCAAGGTGAACATGCATTTTTTCGAAGGCATTTGGTGCTATATGACAACTTCTAAATTTTAAACATGTCTTAGGTACGTTGTCAACTTCCAAATTGAATATTTCTCTGATAATATCAAAAGACACTTTACCATCTGGAGTTTGTAGATCTGATTTCAATAGAACATTACGAAGTGATTTTAACAAATGAGGGAAATCATAAAAACAAAATATTTTTTCATCATTAAAAATTATAAATGGGTTTTCTTCAGAAACACCTAACGTTTTATAAGCTTTTCTATTATTGGCCCCTTGGTCGCAAACAATAGCACACATACCTTTAGACCAAGTTCTCGACAGATTTTCAAATTGTTTTTTATAATTTCGCTTAGTTTATCCCCATTTCCACCGTTTGCTGACACAAAATAGTTTAAAACACTTTTCCAACTACATATCAAACAAACCATTTAGCATGAAAACACATATTTCATTAGCAAACAATCTACTTCTTTCTAAACCAAGGTCTTCGAAACCATCTATTAAATAATTTTTTATATTATATGTGAGGTTTTTACGAATCCTAATTTCGTCAAATATCAGGACAACACAACGTTCTCGCTTTGACTTAAGATACGAATGAGCATTGTTTTCATATCCTTGTTGTAATTCTGTAAAGCCCATCTACAGAAAGAAGAAATGTGAGGAAGTTTAAAGCCAAGTCTTTCTCTCAAAAATTTATAGGCGCTTTGTGATCTATAATAAATATTTTGGGAAAGTTCTTTTTCGTGGCTGTTGTATTTTGTAGTCTTTGATTCTTTCAGAAGCATTTTACAAAATGTTTTTGAATGGTCTGAAATATTGAGCCTTTCGATTTGAGACGTCGTAGATATTTTATTTTTATTAAAAATTTTTATGACAGTATGCGCTCTGTTTTTTTTATAATGTTTTATTTTTAAATTTCTTAATTTAAGTTTGTAACTTAACAATATTTTTTTTAAAGTTGCATTTTTTTCTCCTCTTTTGCACATCTTTCCAATAACTGATCGCACCTTGCACACGAAATGCTGCAACTGCTCGACGTTCTTCTTCGTTTAGTTAAATGAGACTTCAGAATTCATGTTTTGAATCCAAATCAGAATTTAAATTTAAGGAAGGAACAGCATCCGCCTTAAGATATTTTTTTCCTACAAACTCGGGACAAAAATGATCTCCACAAACAAAGTACTTGCCTTCATTTTTAAAACCACATGCCTTCATCCACAAATTATTTAAAATTTTTTTTTTTTTTCCTAGAAGGACATTTAAAAATTTTCAAGTCAGGGTAATTCCTTTTAGTTTTCCTACAAACAGAACAAGAAACTCCAGATACCTAATCTCTTGTCGCCCATTGCTATCGAAAAATAAACTGCAAAATATTATATCGCTGAAAAAATTTACTAAGAAAAATTGTTCAGTCACATAAATAAATATCCAAATCGGTCTAGAGTCGACGGCGAATGAGGTAAAGCAACTACACAGCAAGCGAGCGTGCCGCACAGCTCCGTGAACGGTGGTTGTTTTATGTATGAAGATAAGGGTTGAAAACAGAAACCACAGACACATCTGCACGGCGCGGCGCATGCCTACCGTCGGCTGTACACACAACACAACACAGAATTGACTTCTGTTTTATAATACATTTTGTTTATACAAATTGTTCAGAACTTGAAGTTCGAAGTAAAAACAGACAATTAAAAGCTGGTTAGATGTTTTCCTTCGGCATGCAATATCTACGTAAACTATAGCATCAGTGGTCGTACGTACGAGTACATGAGTTTACCTTTAGGTTCACCAAAATTTGTAGAAATATGAAAGGTTTAACTAAAGGTAGCCCTAAACGACGAGCATGCTCGCCGAACATGCTCGTTTGCGTTATCCCCTACACGACGAACACATTTGGCGAGCATTCATTTCGTGTTAATTCTTCATACTGTGAACATGTGCGATAAAGAAGTGCAAGTGCTTGCGCTTATGGTGATTTATTTATTTACTTCTGCATTTATGTTAAATCCACGATATTCACTCTGCGGCATTCACGGCAAAAATGAGGTTTGCTCGCGAACCAGCCCCTACACGAGAAAAATATAGCGAGCACGAGCATGTTCGGCGAGCATGCTCGTCGTTTAGGGCCACCTTAAAAGAAAGTCGCAACCGTTTTAGTTCTACATACATCTATTTTCTTATTTGTGTGTATGTATCATATTTACCAATGTTGTCAATATTTAGATTTTCAGCCTCGGAAACAAAACTATAGAAGAGCAAGGAAGTTATCTTTGTAGCGATAAATATTTCGCTATTAAGATAGCGGGGTTAGCTTGGTAACTTTAAGATCTTTGATAACGTTTGCAATCATAATTTTTTATAACTTGTACATACAGTTAGAGTTACAGAGTTACGAGTATGATTAGTTGTGGAAAGCAGGTTAGAAACTCAGATTAATGTTACATGAATTCGTGTTTAGAGAGTAGCTCAGGATATTAATGTTTTCAGTTTGATGTGACTGAGAACATTTAAAAGCCAAATATAAAAGAAGGCTAAGGCTTTTTGTTCAATGAAGCCGATCATTTTATGTTTGAAGGGGATAATTTTAAATTTGAGTTGATTTGAGATAGGGGAATCATTTAGACAAGAAAATATGTTTTTCACGCTGACAAGGACATTAAGTGAGATTTTTCATCCTATTTCTTTTTTCCAAGGTCATAAAAACGCTGAAAAATTATCAGCTTACGAAATATCTTAAAACACGAAATTTTCTAAATGACCAGCAGTACTCCAATTTCAGGTGCATTTGAGAGAGTTTGGCATCAGCCTATTTTGTCGCAAATGGATTTAACATATTTCTATATATTCCTTAATGATTCCTTAATTGTTGACGACATTACTCTGTCCATTCCATTCACATTCCCAGACTTACACCCATAATTTAAAATAACAGCGTCATTAAAACGAAATCTAAACACCCTGCCATTTTCCAAGAATGGCACTTGTGTTGTAAGTATTATATAAACCAAAAAACATTTTTCTCGGTATGTGTGTCATTGCAAACCTACGTTGGAATGACGATGTCGAAAACTAGGGCTGCGAAATATCTAGGTTTCCTCAATCGATATAAGGAATACTTAACACCACTGATCTGATATGTATTACATTTTATCGACCATAATTTTACTAAAATACGCACTTCCTGCTGCTCGTTAAAGCTCTCTCACTTTCTAGACTCAAAACCATGTGATAAAAGTAACAGGTGATGTTAATGTTGCGCAGTCAATCGACAGCCTCCAACACTGGAGTAATGTCGCCTGTCTTACGTTGTTCTAACCCAATTTCAACATTAGGGCTAAAAAAAAAAAAACATTTCTAGTAATAATCCGCCACACCAAACTTAACATGTAACGCCCACCTTCGAACGAACTTGAAAATATAATTATTTCGTAAGACGTACAGTTTGCTTATGCAATGCCTTGGCAGATTCTTTATTTCTTAGTCATTACAATCTGAAAACAATCAAAACTCACCTACATTAGTGTCCCGGTTGTTTCTTTGCTCTCTAATTTTCCTTCCCTGCACCGTGTTCAAACATTTTAACCAAATTTCATGAAGGCAATGCTGTGACACT
This sequence comes from Volucella bombylans, assembly GCA_949129095.1. Classification (NCBI taxonomy): domain Eukaryota; kingdom Metazoa; phylum Arthropoda; class Insecta; order Diptera; family Syrphidae; genus Volucella; species Volucella bombylans. Next base: position 22,135,236 of record OX422144.1, read on the forward strand.
TACTAATGACTGCTATCGCGACATGTTCGAATGGAAGTAGTTACCTCACGCATCTTGTCTGTTTATACAAAGTCCAGATAGAATATATTAAAGATAGCTGCTGACTGATTAGAAAAAATTCATTTCCCTTAAAATCTCACTTAAGACCGATGGATTTTCAAATTAAGGAAATTCCACGAAAAAGAGTGTCTAGCTATTTATTTATATCTCAAGCTGTTTAATTCTCCTTTTAAATGAATAGAATTACTTCCAGAATTTTATTTGCTTTTGCCTATTTAATAGCTACTCACTTGTATAGTCCTTTTAAAAGGTTGTTGACTCTTGAATATGCATTACACCTATAATAGTATAAGTGGGATGGAAGATACTTTATACTACTTTAAACTTACGAACAAATTAATTTAAAAAAAAACGCAATTTTCTAACTTTGGAAGCCAGACTTATCTTATCGATCTTTTTATAAAAAAAAGGATTAATTTGCTTCACCTTGTTAAAAATAAAAATTTATCACAAATTAAAATCGCTGTAGCCAAACGCTATCAGAATCAGATTAGTGCTATTTCTGATAGCGTAAAGATCAATAGATTTCTGTTTGTAGGGTATTTAAAAGATTAATCTACAACTACTCGTAACCTGAGTTGAGTAGAAACAAATTATTATCGCAACAGCCCGGGTAAATCAAGGCCCACCGAGTCAGTTGATCGCCTTGTCATTTTAGGCAATGACATTGCTTACTCATAAGCAAAAGATATCTATTTCGGAAGTTTACCATTGCCTGCCGTAAGGGTAGTGAAGTCAGGAAGACAGATTACTGTTTGATGTTGGCCGAGTTTCGAACACAGGCCGTCTAGCACGGACTACGCGACACCAACACTGGACCAGTCTAGAGTGGAAACCTTTTTTTAACAAACTTCTTGTAAGCATCAAGATATATCCCTCAACCATTGAACCATTTACTCATTACACATTACTCATTACACGACATGTTAACTGAAAACAACACCGGGATGACTTAGTTTAGATTGGAAGGAGCTATGAATTGTTTAAAACTATTGAAAAAAAATATTTTCGGTGAGACCAACGTCTCTTTTATTATGCAACTTAAACTCTAGTACAATTTTCATTTCACTATTATTCATATTAATACGTTTAAAATGATTGAATTTAGATCTAAGTATAATACGAGTAATAATACACAGGTATGCATACGCGAAGTCGTCCTGTCGTAATCCGTTACAGCTGATTCAGCGAATGCAACATAAGTGAAAGCTCTTAGGAGATATAATTATAATCAAATTCAAATTACATTTTTTTTCTTTTGGATGAGAATGATTTTCTGTTCAAGTGTCGATAATTAGCTTGGCAGGGAAATCAAACATTTTACTGCTGGTGACATCTGCTACTTAGCGTTCACTAAAGCCGCTGTCGAATTGTCCACATAAATTACCCTTCTTAACATCGTCAGTGTATAATACAACAGTTGCACAAGCAATAAGTAAGCAATCCTTCTTAGTCTTCATCTCTTCTGTGTCTGAACGAAACGAAATCACTGAACGAAACGCTAGACCTCTGATTAAGTGGTTTATCTTCTTTCTTCAAATTTATACCAGTTTATGCATTCTTTCAGGATGTACGAGTAGATGTGACAAAATTGGTCTATATCATGCAGCTTATGGTCTGTTTTTCCAAACAAAATTTCACTGATTGTAAGGAGAATAATAAATTAAAGCCTTCAGTCTTGCCAGTTTCCTATTGCCCAATACTTACAATTTACTCGTATTTCTGCTTTGAAATTGAACACAGTGATATCATATAAAGATTTGCCACATCATATAAAGATTTGCAATCAGAGCCAGTCATTTGTTTCTCAGATAGCCATAAATTTTACCTCAAATATAATGCAGTTGTTTGTTTGAATAACCGTTAAATGATTTTGATCCATGTGCCTGATTCTACCAGATTCAAATGCTGAGTTAAAAAGCACCATCGCGGTAAACCCATGTGATATTGCATTTAAAAACAAGAGCCACTTAGAGGGTATTTAAACTGGCAGAAAACTTAATATGGTTAACTGCAGCAACTTAAGAGGCAACACCCCATTTTAGCAACATTCACATAAGTATTTGAAGCTTTCACATTTTGAGAGCTTTTGACAACTAGCAAGGATATCAAAAGAGTTCCCAATAAACAAACAGAAGTATTTTGGTACTGTCCTAGTACAGATATAGGCACTCTATTATATTTTATCACGCAACTATGGTATTTCAGCAGCGTTAAGATATTGAGCATAGTACTCATTGTTATAATGTCCAATGGTTTTAAACCACTCCTCAACAATTTTATATCTTCATGTCAGTATGGTTTTAGGACTTAGATCAAATATTGACAGGGGGTCAAATTTCCAAAAATATAAATACATAGTATGGCGAATACCCTGGGAAACAAATTCATAAAAGCAATTTCAAATGTCAAACAGTGTTTTGTCGCTGTTATGTGACTACGAATGTATCGTACCCGAATAAATAGCAGAAACAGACACACAAGTAAGCATTTAAGTAAGTTTTTCTAACTATTGAATTCGAATGGCAAAATACATATGTATGTATGTACATAGGTCTGAAAAACTTTCGGGACCGAACCGGAAAATCGGCGCCACAGAGGCTGGCTATATCTTGAGTGGTGCCCTGCAATGACTATTAATCGAGCGAAATAAAAAAATATTGTACTCAGTTAAACAAGTAGCGATTACATCTAAGATTGATTACTCAGCAATGAGAGCACGGTGTTGAGTAACACATCTGAATAATATTTTAATTGTATGATAGTACATGTTTTGCTACATTAGTATGCATATAACAGATAACATTATATATACGTAAGCGTTAATTCTAATCCAATCCCAAATAGTTTTTGCTAATTTAACTGATTTTTATCACTTAGTGAAATCATTTTAACACTTAGTTCTAAAATGATAATTGTATTTTAGTGTTTCGCAACATTTCTGATGTTTCTATCTATTTTGAAAAAGTTTGATAATTGTTTTAATATAATTCTTAGTAGGGTCTTGGGGGAGGCAACAATATAAGATTGAATATGATCTGAAGTTAATGGTAGTGAGTAATGGTGCTTGCATTACGAGTGCAAAACGATGAAATTAAACTTGTTGATTGAAAACTGGTTCAGAAAAGAACGCAATAATAAAAATGTTTTAAGAAAAATAAAATACTCCCATTGTAGTCGCGTATTATTATACATACCTTTACAAAAATACCTATCCAACCATTTCCCAAATTATAATATACAGGGTGTTCCGAAAGATAGGGAATTGAAGACTTTGAGGGACCAAAAACCTCTTACTGATCTTAAGGTCACAGCACCCCTTTACTTATTGCAACTCTACATTGGGTCAAAGACCCTTCACGCGACTTTGGGTTTAAACCACAGCCACCATGACGCCTACCTCTAACAAGTCAGGCTCGGATCGAAATCCGGGGCTCCTAACTCCCATGGTACCATGATTTACATCCTGGTAGGGACTACCGGTGGTCCTGGCACCAACAGGACCTATTACCGGCCGCTTATAGCTAGTCAAATCGTAGCAACCTTCGGTGGCGTCATCTGAAGATATTTACGAAAAGATCAGTACTTTGCTCTGCCCTCGTTTTTTATTAGACAACGTCATTAATGAGCGAGGCCTTGATAATTGGGCGGTGGCCCACGAAACAAGGACAATGAACTTCGTATCTGCACGTCGAATGTTAGGTTCCTTAATAAGCCATGTGCAGCCGAACAACTAGAGAAGGCCTTAGATTTCGTCAAACCAGATAAATATTACCGCCATCCAAGATGATTTCCACGCTAGTGTCGTTGTTGGAGTTGATAGCGGACCGTAGATTATATGATAATATCTTGCTTATCTACATGGTTTCCATGCCGCAAAAGGGCCTCATTTCTAATGATAATGATTTGCCGCAAAATTTTTATACGTATTGTTACGAAACCTAAAGAAAAAAGAAAACTGCAGAAAAAAAAAAAAGATTTTATTTCACGACGAAATACCTACCTGTATCACGTTGTTTGTTGTCGGTTTCATTTGACAGGTTGAAGAGGTTTGTTCCCTTTGCCGAACATGGCTGAGCATACAGCCGCACGAAGAGGACAAATGATTAAGTAGTAAGCCATAAGAGTAACATGAAGAAAGGAGATGACTACAGAAGAAAGGGGAGCAAATGATGAAAAGTCAACGAAGAAAATATTTGCCGTTTCCTGTGACGTAGGATTTCTCCAATCAAAAACGGTTGGCGAACAAGCGGTGGAATCTTAGACGTTGCAACGGAGATAAAAAAACGGAAGACTTCCTAACAGAGAAAAAGAACTGCGGGCAACGTAAAAATCGAGATAAAATGGAGAATTTTCGGCAGAAAAAAAAGTCCAAAGCGAGCAGTTGAGGTCGGAAGACTAAGGCCATAGAAGAAAACAAACGTTTAATTATAAAAAAAGAAAAGAATAAAAACAAAAGTTTACCTCCCGGGAACCAGATTTTTTTGGAGTTTCTTTTTTTGTCCTCTTTTTATCCGATTGAAACTCGGCGGTAGTTTCAGTCAATAGGCAATTTTCGTTACAGTATTCATGAGCAACTAGATATGACTCCTGATGACGTGGCTAATGATCTCTTCTTATGTGCCTCACGTAAATTCCGAACGCATACAATACGTTCAGAGAGCACGGTCTAGTTTCAAAAACTGCTGTCGCTCCAAACCGCCCCTCAATTCTTTGCCGAAACCTTGCAAATGTCTGCCCCTATATTATCAAAATGTAAGTGGATTACGAACTAAGATTTCTGCTATACGAGTATATCTGAACTACTACATTCTGCCCTACGACATTTTTGCCCTTACAGAAACCAATCTCACCCCTAAAATTAAGAATAATGAATTCTTTTCCCAAGACTTCGACTTACATCGTGACAATGGTCTAGATAAAGAGGAGAATTTATATAGCGGTGGTGTACTTCTAGCTATACTCTCTCGTATCGAGTCTAGATCCTTTAAAAAATCTTCCACTATATTTTTGGAATTTTTTTGCGACAGAATTCCTATTTCAAAGTACAACCTATATTGTTGCTGCCACATTCGCCCCTCTCAACCAATTCAAGGTTACCAGCTAGCTGTTGATGCAATCGATTGTATTTTTAATGCTGCTGATTTCAACGACAGTGTTATTTGTTAGGTAATTTTAATCTACCTAAGCTTCTGTGGAGCCAAACTGACCTTCTTTACTGCAACAAATCCCACCTCCGATAAAGGAAATCTTTTCATTGACCGACTTACTGACTCTGGTCTGCATCAATTAAGTGGTGTCAAAAATAACATTGGCAGACAACTCGCACTAGTCTTCGCCATTTTTTCTACTACCAGTCTCTATATTTTGGCAAACTCTCTATGACAATTATTTAAACCGAATGGACCATAATTTTTTTGATAAGTCCTCGGGCGATCTCCAAATAATTGCAAATCTCTTCGCAATTTTTGTTAGCCTATCGCTTGCCATCTGCTGCATCAGGTCCAGCATTCTTCTTCCCATTATATTTTTAAAGAAATGCGAAATGCACTTAGCCCAACTTCATACAGCTCCCTATGAGCTATCTGTCACCCAAGAATTATTTTTTTCAAACTGGAAAAGGTCTTTTGTTATTTCCCTACATAAAAAAGATAGCAAAGACGATGTTTCTAACTATCGACCAACAATTGCTACGCTGTCCTGCATACCTAAGCTTTTTGAGAACATTATTTATGACATAATACTTTTCCATTGTAAATCTATTGTTTCCCAAAACCAGCACGGATTTCTCAAAGGTAGGATCTATTATACAACCACCAACTCAACGAGATTCTTATTAAACACTTTATGTGCACCAGAATCTGGAAATGAAGTTGACGTGAATGCCACTAATTTCAGCAAAGACTTTGATAGAATTTCTCATGATATAGTCCTTCTAAGATTAAAGGCTCTTGGTTTATAAATAAGCTGTATAACTTGGTTTCAATCCTACTTAAATGGTCCATGGTTTCTGACACAATTAAAGCCTCCTCTGGTGTTCTTCAAGGTAGCCACTTTGGTACCTATTATTTATTCTGACTATTAATGATGTTGATTGTGTCATTGAAAATTCATACATATCTTTAAACATCTTCATCAGACTGCTTACCACTAGACAGATTTCTTACTTGGCTTCAGAAGAATTTCCTTGAGGAGCTTCACTTCGATAAGTGCCAGGCTATAACTTATATCAGTAAGCGCCGCCGTCCTACTTCAGCTCTGCCTGTTCCCTTAGTGAATGAGTTGCGTGATTTAGGTGTTATCTGTAAGAAAGAACTCAATTTCCCTTCTCACATTGATAACATGGTAAAAAAAAGCCAACTCTGCCCTTGGCTTCAACAAGCGCTGGTCTAAGTAGTTTTCCAATCCTTATGCTACCAAATCTCTTTACATAACCTTTGTTAGCCCTCTTCAAGAATATGCAAGTCAAGTTTGGTCAACCTTCTGCACAAACCACATCCTTCGGATAGATGCTGTTCAACGCAGGTTTTTACGATTCGTTTTACTGGGTTGATAGCCAAAACTTACGACCAATCACTGATCGGCTGATCTTCACAGAACGAATTATGGACAACCTGTGTCTGGAATGCATCGTGAAATTGAAGATATTCTGCCTTTCTTTGAATACCACTTCGCAAACTAACTGTCCCTCAAGAACATTCTCCTTTCTACCTATGCCTCATGTCCTAACTTTCTTTAACCACTCCCGACCTTTAGTTTTTATCTTTAGTTTTAAACGAAATTTTTAGTTTGAAGAATATGCTTGCAATAAGCTTTAATAAATCTGTCCGGGGTTTATCCCCCGGGCCTCAAATCAATTCAAGAAAGTTACAAACTTGTACGGGCAGATTTTTGGCTAAGATAAACGTTTACCTCTTACGCAAGTATACCAAATCAATATAAAATTAATTAAAAAAAAGTCGCTTTAGAATTATTCGTTATAAATCATTACTCACCTAGTGATATGAGTATCATATTTCATATGTTTATTATTTAATTAAAACTACCGTCATTAAATGAGGACAATAAACCTTTCTGTTATCAATGTGGATAATACCTGGTATAAAAGTACAATATCCATATCTTTTAGACGATTGTCCGAGGCAAACAAAATAAAATTGGTTAATCTTCATTTATAGGAACAAACTTGATTAATTTTCTTTTCTTTACATTATTTCGACCTTCGATGAAAAAGAAGAGCGACACACTTCAAAAACAAGTGCCTGATTTAAAATTAATTGAGACTTCGTTGTAAATATTTTGAAAGTTAATCCACTTGTTGTGAAGTGTTTAGATATGTACATACATCCGTAACTGGATTGTGTTCAAATTGAATTACATTTTGAGTATGAGTGTGTTTATCTTTGAATGCAATCGAACGGTATTTTACTGCACTGAATGACTCGATAATTAGTTTGAAAACATGCGTTTTTGTTAATTGAAAACGTGTTAGGTTTTATCTGCTTTAATCTTTTCTTTTCGTAAAAAAAGTAAATACTTGAGGATGATAAACGTGCATTAATGACTTAGATTAGGTATACTAGTACAACTGGAAATATCTGTTTATACGGCAACGCACAAAAGACCATTTCTACTTTTTGTTTGTTTTGAAGGCAACTACTCGTATCCGAGATAGCACATTATCGTCATATATATTTTGTTATGACAAGAACTGCATCAGTAAACTCTATTTCAATGCAATAATTTATTCAAAATCTTGCACGTAATTCTAAAGATGAAATATTTTTTCCTTTTTTTACTTTCAGCACCAATAATGAAGAACCAATTGATTTTAATCTTCGCTGTAGCAGTTATACAACTGACAAATGCTAAAGTAGTTCCTATAACAAAATCTACCCCAATCGAGTTCTTGATCCTGCACAACAATGATATGCACGCCCGTTTCGAGCAGACCAGTGTAAATGGTGGCAAGTGTTCTGTAGAAGACCAAAATACCAATAAGTGTTACGGCGGTTTCGCACGAACAGCTCATGAGTAGGTTATGAACTTTTTCATAAAAGACTATGAATTATTTTTATGACAATTTTTTTAGAATCCGAAAGTTCCGTGAAGAAGCAAAAACAACAGGTCCACCAGTTCTTTATCTAAATGCAGGAGATACATATACTGGAACTCCATGGTTTACCATATTTAAGGACGAGATAGCAGCGACATTTCTCAATAAGCTATCTCCTGATGCGATCGTAAGGAAAAAAAATATCAAATTCAAAATTAAACACTATAAAAACATAAAAAATATCTATTTATAGTCATTGGGAAATCATGAATTCGACGAAGGAGTTGAGGGATTGGTGCCTTTCTTAAAAAAAGTGAGCTTCCCGGTATTAGCCGCAAATTTGGATCTTACAAATGAACCAGCATTGGCAGCAGAAAGTAGCTTGATAAATTCTACAATATTACATGTATCTGGAATTCCAGTTGGAGTCATAGGCTATGTCACACCTGAAACCAAAGCACTGACAATCCCAAATAATGTTGAGTTTAAATCCGAAATAGAATGCATTAAGTAAGTGATGCAAAAGTTTGAAATATTTTACGAGGAATTAATAAAAATGTTTGCAGTGAAGAAGCTCAAAAACTCGTTGCCCAGGGTATCAATATTATCATTGCCCTTGGACATTCAGGATACCAAAAAGATCAAGAAATTGCTGAAAAATGTCCACAGGTCGATATTGTAATTGGTGGACATACAAATACTTTCCTTTATAATGGAAACCAACCTGATGTGGAACGACCGGATGGACCATATCCAACCACTGTTACTCAAAAAAATGGCAAGAAGGTACCCGTAGTGCAAGCGTATGCGTACACAAAGTACCTGGGAAAACTTCACGTGCAGGTAATAAATAAAAAAAATAAAAAAACTCAAAAAATAGAGGTGATCATGTGTCCAAAGTTTAACATTATCTGTGAATATTGGATTGAATATTTACTACTCTCCCGTATTTTTAGTGGCGAACTAACTCAGGTCTAGCTTCAACTCATTCTATAGATATCTTAGCCCCTTTTCCATTTAAAATAGGATAATGATTAAATGATAGTACGTCGTATTTATTACCGACAGGATTACTCTGCTTTCAGTGATCCAAATATTTCCTACTTTCGGTGCTAACTGGAAGATAAAGGCCTTATTTCTACGAAATCCTCTAGTGCCTACTTCAAGATTCTTCGAATCGAACCTTTGCAGACTATTCCCTCGATTTCTCCTAATAGTTTGGCAATGTTTATGTTGTTTTGCATTTCATACAGTTCGACATTGCAGATCCATCACCACCAACCGGGACCGAAAATCAGTCGATGGATGCAAGTATACAAGCTTTTTATTTTCATCAAGTTGTAGCTGTTAGCTGTGACGTTTTGACCAAATGTTCCCTTCCGTTTCCATACTAGCAAAATGAGGTATTAATGCGTCGCTATTCTGCCTGGTTTGACGATAGTTGAACAGAACTCTATTGTACCTATAGTATTCGCTGGCATCTTTGTGCATATTACTTAATGTATCATTCAGCTAGTAAGCGGTATCTTACTCACCGCGGCGTTGAACAGTCCACAGAATAGTTCTTCAAAATCGATAACTATGATGTATTGTGGTATTGCGCCAGTACTATCAAAATTTTCTTTTATATAAATGGCATGTAAAATTTATGTTGTGGTGTATTTTTTGATTTTTGATTTTATACTTGCACATTTTTGATTGAAAGTTTTCCCTTCCTTTTTCTGAGAAGCTGGACTTCATCCCTTCTACTTTGATTATAGATGCCTTTGGCAGCTCTTATTTTTTTTTCAGCGCGTATTATATTTCCTGTGTTCATGCATTTACATCATCAAATCAAAGATTCAGTGTAAATCTATAGTGACATGCTGGATGGTTTGCTAGTATTAGTGTTATATGTAATGGGTTCTCAGTCGGCGAAAGTTATCGTTTTCAGTCGCGATTGTTACCGTTCCTGCATACAATGGAATGATCCACCGAATGGTTGTTTGCTGTCCAAAAGTTTTAGCCATCGAGAATATTTAAAGAGCGCGCTGCGTCGTTCGCTTCATGTCCAAGGTGGTTCTCTTTCATTTAGATACCTCTAACTGCCTTTAAGGATATTATAAGGAGGGGATACGTAAACTAGCCGCTATTGCATTTCTACCTGTAACGAGATCGAATACCCTGAAACCATTGCGGTGTAGGATTTTGCTATCAAAGAATTTTCTTCATTCATTCAATTATAATGTCTCTCAAAATAACTAGTCCTTCTTCTTCAAACTGGAGATATACCTCACTTTTAAAAGAAATTTCTTTTCACATTGCAGATGTTTTTAGCTTTATCTTTAACATTTATGTTAAGCAAGGAATATATTTGTTTTCCTTGCAAACAGCTGTAGTGGTTCCTCTCCATAAGAAATGTAACGCTATAGGCTTAAACAATTATCGTCACTATTGTCTGTGTTTTCACAAATTTTCGAAAGAGGAATAAGCTCAAGCAATATCTCTTTTTAGACAGGACGACCTTTTTAATGGTTGTCAGCACTAAATTCACACTATAGGCCTAAATGCGACTAAAACTTTTGGTGCTCGGTTAATAGATATTACCAAAGCGTTCGATAGCCTACTAAGTTTTGTCAAGTTTATGACTAATTTTCTTCATATTTAAAAAATCGTAAGCAAATGGTAAAAATCAAAAACCCTTTGTTAGTTAGCAGAAATCTATTTGCATGTGTATCCTTTAATGTTCTGTTTTGGCTCCCGTCCTGGTTTTAGTACTTATATACCAATTCCTTGTTCATTCAGCCTTTCATAGGCAAAATAACTGCTTTCGCTGACAATACTGCTCTTGCAATTATTTTAATCTGTTTTTGGATGTGAACTGTGATTTATAAATACTGCGAAGGTGGTACAAACAGCATAGACTAATAATTACCACTTGATCGAAATTTGTGTTCCTAATATCAAAGGAACAACATTCGATGACTTTGCTTTAATTTATCATTCACAAAGTTATTGTTCTTATGATTTCCTTTAATTTTTTGCCAACATAATTCTGTTACCTTCAACAGTCAAGTTAGCTGTAACAGACCATGTGAACAATTTTAAAAATGTTGGTATTATTTTAGATCCTAAGTTTAATTGAAAGTAGCAGACTTTCTCTCTAAAACAATACCTACAGCATTTAAACAACCATGTAAGTCTCTACTCCAGCTTATAAGTATTAAAACTATTTTACAGTGGCCTATTAAAGTATAATACTTACTCGACTACAGCTTACAAGTACTAAAATGATTTCACAATGGTCTTGTCTTGTTGGGCTGGCTCTTATTTCAGTAATTTAGAACCTCTGCTAACAAAGCAAAAACATATAACAAGAATTAATTGCAAGTTCAACCGTTTAAGACCTAGAACTAGCCATCAAAATTACATGAAATTTAAAGATTTCCCCAACTGAGGTAGGAAATATTTCTCTGGATCGGATTAGACGAATATTCCCTTGCCTCTCTTTGCTGTTTGTATTATCGTTTATATTTCATAAAATTTCCTTATGAAGCTATATTTGACTCAGATTCAATTACAATTTCAATTTATTTATATTGTACAAATAAGACTTACAAAATGTCTTTTATAGCACATAAATAAACAAAATAATTAACTAAACAAAATACTATACGGTAATAAATAATGTGCTAACAATAAGTATAGGTAGGGAAAGAAAGAGAATGAAAGGGGAAAGGAAGAAATAGAGTATGTTTAAGAGTGAGAGATGGAAGAAGTATAGTTGTTGTGATTACCTGAGATGTCTTGAGGCGGCATTTTTAAAAGTTGAAGCTCCCATTATTTGTGTTGTTGTTGTAGGAAGCGAGTTCCAAAGCCTGGTGACGTGGATGAAAAATAGGCGCGAGGAATTTAAGTAATTAAAGGATGGAATAACGATATTTTGTGTTCTGGTTGATTGGGCGAATTGGATCTTTTCCATCAAATAGGCGGGAGATCTTGATCGGATGATTTTGTGCATAAACACACAACATCTTAGTTCAAGAAACTGTTTTAAGGAGCAACCAAGGACCGAGCTATGATGATGGGATACATGATTGTACCAACGCAGCCCATACACATACCTTATCATATCGTTGAAAGTAATTTGTATTGTGATAGAGAAGAAGAAGCTTGCATTAAACTACGACAGAGTAATCAATTATAGGCATAAATGAAGTTTTAATAAGCCTGAGTTTAGTACCTAGTGGGGCGAAGCTAGATGAAAGCCAGAGTATGCGAAGTCCAACGTAGATTCATCTAACAACAAAGTTGATATGGTCTACGGCGGAAAGTGAGCGATTTAATTTGAATCCGAGGTTAGTCACAACCTCCACAAAATTGAGTTGCCTGTCGTTCAGGAATACTGGCGGTATTTCATCTGACTTGATTATGTTTTTAGCTATTAGAATGAGCTGAGATTTGGTTGGATTAAGACTAAGTCCATTACATAATGACCAGTTATATATTTGAGATAAGTCTTCGTTTATTCTGACGACTAGATCCTCAACAAGTCCTGAAGGTCTCGAAAGATATATCTGGGCATCATCAGCATAGAGATGAATTGCCACATTTGAGCATACTTTAGGTAGGTTATTAATTAAAAGACAGAACAGGATTGAGCCAAGTATTGACCCTTGAGGTATGCCTGCAGTTAAGGCGCGCAAATCGGAAGAATCGTTATTATGAACAACTCTTTGTGGGCGATTGCCTAAATAATTAAAAACCATTTGAACAGATCTTTCACTGAACCCAAAATATAATCTAAGTTTCTGGCATAGTACCATATAATGAACGCTATCAAAAGCTTTGGAAAATTCTAGCAAACACAGCACCGTCAAAAAGTCCTTATCATATTCTACTCTTATGTCATCAAGGATTTTAACCATAGCTGTGGAGCAGCTATGATTCGCTCGAAAGCCCGACTGAATTGGGGATAATAAATTGTGTTGACTTATGTATGTAATTCGAAATTTGGTTTGCTAGAATCTTCTCTAGTACTTTGGACGGACATGATAATATACTTATCAGAGGAAAGTCGGTTGGCAAAGAGGTGTGAAGTTTTTTTGGGACAGGAATAACTTTAGCCAATTTCCAAATACCAGGAAAGGTTGAAGCGGTGATGCAAAAGATATGCGTTAAGCTGCTTAGGATATGGGTAGAATCATCTTTACAAATCGGATAGGTACATTTTATAATTGTCCTCTACTATAGCATAGCATTAAATTACGTATAATATTAACAAGTACTAGGGTTTGTAAATAATTGACTTTGTCGTTCACATTAGCGGCAAAATAGCAATTACGCCATGGGAAGAAGGCTTGCCTCAAGTTGCAATGCGTCATTATCTACAGTGGAAAAATCTGTAAAATTAAATGATATCATGATCTGACATAGCATCCAGAGGTAACTGGTCTTGGAGTAAGACATTAGAACGATTTGAAACCATGATGACATCAAGTAGGATTGGTGAGTTGTTAGGAGAAAAGCGGGTAGCGAAGAAGTTCGCAATCGATAGTAGTGCACAAGCCGCAAAATCTATAAGTTGGCGAGATTTACTGTCGGTTTCTAGAAAGTCAGCATTAAGGTCACCACAAATAATAATATGCTGGTAGAGTGCAGTATATTCCTGGATTGCGGTAAATAATGGCTCTGGAGAGTATCATCGGTTTGGATTACATGCAACTCCAACGCGGCACTTATTGATGCCATCGCTTACTGCTATTGTGATAACCACTCAAATGTGAGCAGCGACATCTAGCAGAAAATGGAAACTCGAAGACTCGAAGGTTTCGATACTGGATTAGCAAAGTCATTGACTGGAGAATAGAATCGAATTTTCTAGCAAATTGGAAATTGTATGGGACGCTGAGTGGCGAGGATTGTTCTCGAAGTATGTCATTCGAGTATAAATACCAGCATCCCAAAGGTATGCAAATCAGTTCCAAAGTTGAATTTGAAGTGTTAATTAGAAGAAGTGATTAAGTGGTTTAAGTAAAAGATAAGAAAAGTATAAGTGGTTGAGAAATTGAATTGTACTGAGAGAAAGAATTAAATAGTGAATTGTAACTGTACTGAATAAAGGGATTTGTATTGAAAAGAATAAGTTCTAGCATTTGTACCCACACAAACATTCTACACTATTAAGATTTCTTCAATTCTTTGAATTTTAGTGAGGTATTACAGTATACTGCAACTCCACCACCACACGTAGTGGTGACTCTATTATTTCTTATAAGTTTGTACCCTGATATTTCCAACAGTTGCTCCTTAGCTATATCATCATCTATGTCCGAATCAAACCAGATTTAATGCAAATTAAATCAACCTCCAAACCTTCAAAGTCATATATTAAGTAACCAAGTTTACTTAAACTTACGAGTAGATTACGGGCATTAAAATAGCATACTTTTAGGCCCTTGTGAACTTCTGAAAGAATTTTTATCATTGACCGCCCGCGATGTCTGATATCACCAGACTTTGGGAAGCTATTATGGGTCAACATTAAAATAAATAACCACAAATAGTGGGAGTGCAAACGTATACCGTGAACAATTAAAGACGTATTCACAACAACTAGAAAGAATGACAGGATGATAGAAAATGATTAGTAAAATATGAAGGAGATAGAGATGATAGAAAAGTAGAGTGGGGGGTGAGTAAGAGTATAAGGATATAGTACGAGTACATAAGTTGTAACACATTAACATATTGTAAAATGTTTGTGTGGGTACAAATGATAGAACTTATTCTTTTCAATACAAATCGCTTTATTCAATACAGTTACAATTCACTATTTTGTTTCTCTCAATACAATCAAATTTCCCAACGGCTTATACTTTTCTTATCTTTTACTTAAACCACTTAATAACTCCTCCTAATTAACACTTCAAATTCAACTGATGAACTGATTTACATACCTTGGAGATGCTGGTATTTATACTCGAATGACAAACTTCGAGAACAATCCTCGCATTCAGCGTCCCATACAATTTCCAATTTGCTAGAAAATTCGATTCCACTCTCCAGTCATCAATGGTTGAGACTTTGCTATTGAAGTATCGAAATCTTCTGCTCTTCGAGTATCGACATCCTCTGCTATGTAAATCTAGATGTCGCTGCTCACATTTAAATGGTTATCACAATATTGATTACAAAGATATAATTGTTTGAGACAGAATTTTTTAAATTCACATTTTGAGTACGACTGAACTTAAGATATAAGAATATTTGTTGAAATCCGATTTACTCCATCTTCATTCCTAAGTTTATAAGCAACTTCATTAAGCTTATCTAGGCTGTCAATATTCACTTGGTCTGAAGTTTCAGTAATTTTGATTATAATAGCTACACGTGGTGAATAGGCAGAGAAAATTTGTTTTGCCCTCTTATATTTTATGGCATTTCGCATAATAATTCTGTTTTTTGTCGTTAGGCTTTCGTATAGGTAAATACGCTGATAAACAATATATCCTGCACCCCGTGTCGAAAATTGTCGTGAATGAGTTTTCTTGAAAGCTGACATTGCGCGCAAAACAGACAGTTTATCATACGAGTAGGTCGAGCAGAATTTGATGATAATCACCGAATATGTCTGCGGTTTTGCTCGAAAAATTCGACTTATGCTAGGTGGTGGACAATTGACAGAAGTGCAAATAGTGTTAAATGTGGTTTCCAGACTTTCTCCAGGAAGAAAGGGAAATCCAACCAAAATAACATCAGTGGCGATATTTTTTGCGTTCAGTGTCTCTATTTGTTGTCTTAACAGTCCAAGTTCTGCATTAATTATTTGTTCGGACGTTTTCAGTTGCACTGGCTCTTGTTGTTGTTTTTTAATATACAGAACTTCCATTTGCAAGTGGCTGATGTTACTCTGAACATCGTCAAATGCAGAAACTCGGCTTTTTTAAACTTCAACTCGCTTCTCGATAAGTGAAGATTTTTCAATTAAGGATTTTTCGAAAGACTCGATACGGGATGTTAACCTTTCTTCCATGTCTTTCAAGCAGGATTCAAAGGACTTAAGCAAGTCATCCTGTTCCGTGATCTTCTTGTATAGACTGAAGAATCATTCCGACGTCGTAGTTTTCAGTGACGGAGACAGCAAACTTGATGATGATGGGCATGGTGAGCCATTTGTTTTTGTTTATCCTTTTGTGTGTTGGATCGCGTATTCTCTCCATTACTGTTTGTTGACATACTGAGTGGATGTGTTGGATGTATAGTTTTTTTTTTTTTTTTTTTTGAAAACCGCAAACAAATATTGAGTGATTTTTATACGAAAAGCAAGAAAATTTATTTAAACTTTCACCCAAAAACTATTATGACAGATCAGAAACTATTAATTAACTTTTATGTGTATTCTTGTTAGTGAAATTAACAGCGGTAAAGAGAAATGGAAAATTAGTTGTAAAGGTATTTAAAGCTTAATAATTGCAGCCGCTATGACAAACACGTCTACTCCATAACTCATAGCACACAACTCCTATTGTATGTGAGAGACTGTCAAAACTGTAGCCCCAGATCTCAATATCCAGAATTGTAGCACTAAAACAATATGTCCTGATTCCGAGACTGTAATTCTAGCCCGTGGGTTTTCAAGACTGCAATTACAGTGTGGTGAATTTGAATTTGAATTATTGTTGTTAGAATTTCGCTTTGAAGATTTAATGGCCTATTCTGTTGCTAGAACTACAATCTTAAAGATCTGGGCATTTTATTCTGCTGGCACGAGACCTAAGTCAATCGCTTGAGAGTTGCTATTAGGCTGTTAAGATTAGGGCTCATACTGTTAAGTTAGAATTCAATGATAGAATCTAGGAGAAGTGTATAAAGGTTGTTATTTATAGTTTGAACTGTATGGATGTTAGTTAGGTGCCAAATTTTTTGGCCCACAATGTAGGTCTTAAATGTTAAAATCGATGTTAAGTTTTACCCAGCTACCTTTAAGCTGATAACTAGTTTCATGAAAGTATTGTATCTATTATAGCCAAAATATTTATAACACTTTTTAAGGAACTAAAGATTATTAAAGACTTGAATCTTATGGAACTACAGAACAGTCAACTTTAAAATATTCCATAGTATTTCTCTTTTTAACGTACGAAACGTTGATCTATAATGTTTCAAAGGAAACTATACGCAGTTATTGTAAAATATAATATAGTAAAAACTAATATAACAGAAATAAGAAGGATCATATCCAGCCAGTTTACCAGTAGTAGTCGCTAGTATTCGCTTCATCACTACGTTTCTTTTGTATGGAACAGATGTACAGTAGTACTGCATAACGAAGATAAGACAGATGTGCATTAGCATTAGATACTTCTTCAACTCATTTGGCTAATTTTTTCAACTGTACTACGAAATATGACGGTTTTTCTAATTTGAGCGTTTGAATGCCTAAGAACAAATTATCACCTCATTTAGGACATTACCTATAATTGAGGATCGTAAAACCGAACTTTAGAAGCAGTGTCTATCTTTTTAGTATTGCGTGACTATTTTTAAACTAATATTGAGCAAATTGGCCTGATTGGTTACGTGATGTTACCTACATAATGTACGTTCCGAAACTTCTAAATGTCGTGTTTTGAGCAGGTTTTTCTTGATTTCCAAAGCAACACAAAACGCCACAGCAAAATGCGTAATGTCGTAATCGGCCTTAGAAAAAAATTCTGGTTCGCTTCTTTAAAAAAAAAAATAACAATAATTTTCCAATTTATTTTAAATTTAAGGCGTCTGTTTTTTATGCAATACTAAAGTAAAAATAAATCTCCACTTATATATTTATTAGTTTGACGAGAATGGCAATCTGATCGAGTTCGATGGACAGCCCATCTTATTGAACTCGGAAATACCAAGGGATTCTGATATTCTTGAACTACTCCAAGTGTACCGGCCCAACATTACCGCTCTTGAGAACGCCATTATTGGATATACAAAAGTTCAACTTGATAATCGTGATAAGGCTTGTCGTATTAAGGAATGTAATATTGGAAATTTGATTGCTGACAGTATGGTATATGCAAGGACGCTGCAAGATGCCGGTGGAATGTATTGGACGGATGCGGCCATAGCTCTTATCCAAGGCGGAGGTAAATTCGTTTCTTGTTTCAAAATGAACAACCACACTCAACATTTTTTTATTAATTTTTTGTTTAAGGAATTCGCGTATCAATTGATAAAAGATCAGATGGAACCATCACCGAGAGTGACGTTATTCAAGTGTTGCCCTTCAAAAATGATATTTATGTAACCAAAGTTCTTGGAAAGGCAATTCGTAATGCCTTGGAACGCTCAGCTTGGATATATGACAAAGATTCGAATGGGGGATTTCTTCAAATGTCCGGTCTTCGAGTTGTGTATGATGCGAGAAAACCAGAAGGTAGTCGTGTTGAAAGTGTAGAGGCTTTGTGTACGGAATGCGAAGTGCCAAGCTACTTGGAGTTAGAAAACGACAAGGAATACAAAATAATTGCTTCAAAATTCTTACTGAATGGTGGTGATGGACATAAGTTTGATGATAACGCTGAGTTCAGGGAGAGGCTTCCTTTGGTTGAACATGAAGTGTTTTCTGCATTTATTAAAGCTCGTAAAATTGTGTATCCCGGCCTGGAAGGTCGCATAACATGGTCTGAAAAAAGTGGCGTAAGCGGCTTAGCAGGTTCTTTTCTGGCAGTGCTATTAGCTCTTATATTTAAACAATTACTTAATTAATTCCTAATTTTTGAAGTGTATGAAGTGTTAATTTTAAAGTGCATTTGTTTTTGTAAATAGTTTTTTTTAATAGTTAAAATGTAAATATACAATAACTAAATGTTATCTTTTTAAAAACTAGTGGCTTATGTATAATGAAATGAAATAATTTTCGGATTCTAGATTACCAAAGAAAAAACAATTAAACTAAATTTATTATTATTAAATAGCTGTAAGCTATTAAAACTTGGATAATCTTACCTGCCTTCTCCTAGGACAGCAAGTGATGATAGTACTATGACGTTTTTTTTTTTTTTTTTATTATTGGCCCGGGTCTACCCCGGACAACTTTATTAAGCTTATTAACAAGCCAAACTTAAAACTAGACTTAAAAACTAAGAAAGATATACTTAACCAAATGGGGCGAGGGGAAATGGTGGACGGGGGAGATGTTAAGGGAGTGGCATATTGAGCAGCGCTGTTTTTATTTCTTGTTTGCTGCTATTTAGGTCAAAGACTTCAGCGTAGTTGTTCGTTATACGCAACATTCTGGATATAGGTTCAAAGTGACCGTAGTTGGTGCGGTGAGTTCGGATCAGGAAGAGTGGGACAGATCTTAGATTACGGGGATTGGGAGTGAATGCAATATTTTGCGTTATTGTCGAGCAGTCGATATTTCCAGTCAGTAACTGGTGGATAAAAATAATCCATCAGCGACTTCACGACGTTTTTTTAGGGTATGCATGCTAATTAGTTTTAGCCTATTTTCATAGGGGGGTAATCCATATGGATCGGCCCAAGGTAGACCACGAAGTGCAAAACGGATAAACCTGCGTTGGACTGCTTCTATTCTTTGAATGTGGGTTAGTTTATAGGGTGACCAAACTTGGCTGCAATATTCGAGAAGAGGCCTTACAAAAGTAATGTACAGGGACTTTGTAACGTAAGGGTTGGAAAATTCTTTTGACCAGCGTTTGATAAAGCCGAGTGAAGAGTTAGCTTTATTTATAATGCTGTCAATATGTGAGTCGAAATTCAATTCTCTATCACAAATTATACCTAGATCCCGTACTTGGGTAGTGGAAGGAATAGGCTCATCGCAGATGAAGTAGTTTCTTGGAGGGGGAGGTAGACGTTTACGGGAATAGGTTATCGCTTGGCATTTGCTGACATTAAGCTCCAAAAAGTTTTGCTTGCACCATACCGAAAACTTATTCAAGTCATCTTGCAGGCAATGGGAGTCAGAAGGCAATGAGATGACTTTGGAAATTCTCATGTCATCAGCGAAAATAGAAAGATTAGAGTTAGTTAAAATTAAATTTATATCATTAATTGTGAGGATAAAGATGATTGGACCAAGGTGACTACCCTGAGGGACACCAGATGTTGCTTTAATAGGTTCGGATATTGAAGATCTGAAGATGACCCTGTATTCTCGGTCTTCTAAATAGGATTTGGTCCATGCCACAAAATGAGGGGAAAAGCCAAGTTTTTTTAGTTTAAAGATGATAAGTTGGTGAGAAATTTTATCGAATGCCTTGCTGAAATCTGTGGAAATTGAATCGACTTCATCACCGTCTTCTAAAGCATGAAGAGTCCTAGAGACGAACTCTGTTAGGTTAGTGGTCGTTGATTTACCTTTCAAGAAGCCGTGCTGATTTGTGCAGATAGTTGGCCTACAGTACGGAAGCAGTTGTTGATAGACTATGCTTTCAAAAAGTTTGGGTATGCAAGAGAGTTTCGCTATGGGCCTATAATTATCGACTTCGGCTTTACTTCCTTTTTTATGAATAGGGATAATGTAAGATTCCTTCCATAGGAAAGGGAAAGTACCTGTTGAGACAGACAAGTTAAATAGAGCAGCAAGAGGAGGACCGAGATGGGTAACACACTCTTTTATTACAATAGCCGGAATTCCATCAGGGCCGGACGAGAAATCATCTTTAAGTTTATTAATGTTTTCAGATACCAAAGTTGTTGTTATATTTAGTGAAATGGCTGACGTCTCAGGATAGTTTCTCATATAGCTAAAGTAGCTAGGATCGGGTTCAGCTGTTTTCTTAGAAAAGGATTTGTTAAAAAGAGAAGTAAAGAAATTTGCAATGGTTTTTGGGTCGGCAGAAGATTCACTAAGAAATTTAAGAGTAGATGGGTAGCCGTCTGACTTTCTTTTGGTATTAATAAACTGGTAGAAGTGTTTAGGGTCCGAGACTAAGCTAAATTGCATGCGGTAGAGGTACTCAAGGTAAAGAGATTCACAAAGTTCAGAAAAACGATTATATACCGATCGATAATTACTGTAGTCGGAATCAGATCTAGTTCTTAAGAATTTGTGCCACAACTTGTTTCTGTTATTACGGATAGAGCGCAACTCATTGTTGTACCAGGGAGGAGCAGATATGCAGTCCTTTCGGAAGGTATACGGAACCGATTGGGCAAAGCAGGAGAAAATTAACGAATAGAACGTTGATAGGGCAAGATCAGTGTTAGTTGTCTCACCAATAAATTCAAAGTTAATGTTGCTGATGAGGTTTTTAAGTTTTTTAAAGTCAGTTCTACGGAAGTCAAATGAGAATGAATTTTCCGAATCGACACATGTGTTGCCATTTTCATATGAATATATAATTGACAAGGGGGGATGAAGGCGGTCTAGTTTAGAAAGAAGATGATCACTCCTATAAACGACACAGTTATCTGAATCGGATGTGAAGACAAGGTCGAGTTGTCTGTTCATTGTGTTAGGTATTCCACTAATCTGAAGCAGACTTGAGTTGGTTAGGCAGTCCACCATCAATATTTCTATTTCAGATGTCGAATTACGAGAGACAAAATGAGACGAATCATCGGAAGGCTCCCATATAAGGTGAGGGAGGTTGAAATCTCCTACTAGAACAATACAATCTTCAGGTTGTGCATTCTCAGTCAAAAAATCAACTGCGTGAACTACAGGTTGATAAGACTCAATGGGTTGAGATGGGTGAATGTAACAACAAAGTACGTAAAGACATCGTTTGGGGAGCGTAATGTTGGCACATACTAACTCAAAGTTTTCAGTGTGGGGAATATCGACAGGAGTTGAGTGAAAGCAGTTCCGGATTGCTAGTAAAACACCGCGGCCATAAGGATTATCAGCTCTTTCAAACGTTGAAATTTGGAGGAAACAGCTCATGGTTTTTTATGTCTGGAATTAGATTTGTTTCAGTAAGAGCAATTAGGTCATAGGGAAACTTTTGAGAATTGAGATATACCGAGGAGATTTTAGAGCGCAAACCTCTTACATTTTGGTAGTAAATGGACAGGCATTGTGGACTGGAGGATACAGATTTCAGTTTGTTAGGTGCTGTAATAGTTTTTAAAATTTGAACGAGTTCTTTGCAAATGGGAAAGACGTTTGGAGCTGACATGCGAAGACAACGTAGAAAGATCATTATGAACTTCGTCCGATGAGATGTCGAAACTCTCATGGTAGCGAACGAAAATTTGCATTAATTCCGCTGGCTTAATAGGAAGACCTTCTCGTTGAATCGAAACCATTATGTTGGTTTTGGTTATGCCATCAATGCAAACGGAGTTGGGTTTGTCGTGTAAGTAGGCAAGGTAGAGCCGAACATTTTCATAAATGCGGCGGTCTCTCAAACGAGATACTACATAACGACTGTCATCATTCATATCAGAAAATTTTTTAGTGAGTTTGACAGTTGGTGGAAGGAGTGGGTCAAGGTATTTTGGGTGAGAATCGGAGGCACGAGCGGATGATGAAAGGACAGGATGGTCAAGCACCCCGGAACTAGAATCTTGACTAGTGAGGGGGGTTGGATCAGGTGGATTGATAGATGAAGATGAGGAATGGGTGGTTGGGTTTAGTATATGGGAACTAATAAAATTAGGATATTTGTCGGATGGGGCAATGTTAGTTGGAACTTGGGTAGAAGGCGCAGGAGCAAGGTTGAATGAAACTCTGTTTTGAAGCGGCTTTAAAGATTTGGTGAGGGGAGGGAGAGAAT
Organism: Volucella bombylans; assembly: GCA_949129095.1. Classification (NCBI taxonomy): domain Eukaryota; kingdom Metazoa; phylum Arthropoda; class Insecta; order Diptera; family Syrphidae; genus Volucella; species Volucella bombylans. The sequence continues at coordinate 22,158,072 of OX422144.1, forward strand.
TTGGTGTAGCGACTCTGGTGTTCTTTTTAGATGGTGCAAAGGGGGGAAGGAGTGAGGAGAATCTTGGAAAGATATTGGTCTTAAATGACCAGTTTGAGTCGGGATGTTGATGGGATGGGGCAGAATTGTTCGGGCTATGTTTTCTTTTAATAGTAAACTTATTATCTACCATATCCTTCCGTTGGGTGATGACCATCTTTTCCGTTATTGGTATGCCGTCCGATGATTTGAACATCCAATCGTATTTGGTGGGTATACGTATTTCAAAACACTGGCCGTTTTTGCTCTTGACTTTGCCAACTTGTTTACATTTGACGTCTTGTATACCGAATTTACTCCTAAAAAGGGCTTTGATCCAGGACGGGCTTGCGTGACGTGGGGCAGCTTGGAGGAAGAAAGTAGACAGTTCCGGTTTTTTGATCGCTTCAAAATTCATTTTATTTAATTTTTGAATTCTGTTGGTCCATTCGGGGAGAGTCCAGGATGTCCCAAAAGCCCTAATTATTGGCAATGGTCTTGGGTCGGGATTGGTGATCGAAGTTGCATTTATCGTAGAGGGTTGAACGGGAGTTTCGGTGGTAGCGGCTATTGAATGAGTTGGGGCTGAAGTAGTTGAAGGTTATGTATATAGCTCGTCGTGCAAGGATTTGTTACTCGGGCTTACTGCAGATGGAGGCGCATCCGGCTTACTAGAGATGTGCTTTAATTCCTCCAATATCTGCATCGTGGTTGATCTAGTGGATGCAGCTTCCTCACTAAGAAAATTGAGGTCATGTTGGATGGATCCAATGTTTTCGGTATGTTCAGCATGCTTGAGATGTAGAATAGTTGATTGGTCAGCCAATGTTGACATAATTTTTCCCAACTGAGTTGAAGTTGACTGAATCGCTGGTAATGTGTTTGAGCAGAGAGACTTATCGGAATCTGCTAATTTAATGATCTTAGAGTTCAGGGATTGAACAGCTGATTTTATGGCGGTTATGCTGTTATCGATCGAACAGTTTAGATTGTCATGGCTCTCTGAAATGAGTTTAGTTAAATTGTTACTGCTGAATTGAATTTCGCATTTCAGCTCTGCAATCGAGTCTGCAAGCCCAATTAGTTGCTGGTTATTACATTTTATAGCCAGCATTATATGTGCCAGGGAGATGGTCCGGCACTCTACACAAAAAAAGCTGAATATGCGCTTATACTCTTCGAGATGAGTTTTAGCGTTTCTACTCAAACCAATGCATATGGGATGGAATTTCTTTCCACATATCCCATTACATGTAACCATTTCCACTGTGTTAGTAGGTAAAGCGCAGTCAGCAAATCCACAGGAAGACATAGTTAAATTATTAGCAAGTAGGTTATTAAGTATTATTTTAAATTTATTTTTTTTTTGTTTTTGTTTTTTTTTTTAAGACACTGTGTTTTGATGACACTGAGAACGAAGTCACTGTGTTTTGATGACTGTGTTCTAATGGTGGCCAGTGATGTGTTCCCAGAAGCAACATTTGTAACCCTTTTTCTTACTGGAACAGCACTCCTTCTACGATATTATACTTAATACGACACAAACAGATGATAATTTTTGTATGGTCTCAATATGAACAATTCTTTGTTAGATCGTGGTATTTTCTGAGTCTTAATATTCATATCAGATATTTTTTTCAATAAGGCCATAGTCCAGCTATAGTTTTACAGTCGTTTATGAGGACCTGCTAACTAAACAAAGTTTTCAATATTAAATCGGCAAACATTAAGGGATATGTCTAGCTTGTTTTTTATCCGGGTAGAAGGTGGACGCATTTCCATAATTGCTATGTCATACACTTTATGAAATTGTTCTCGTAATTGTTCTGTGTTTCAATTGCTCGATTGTTCTACTTACGAAACTACGTCCGAAAAAGTTCTTAACAAATACAAAAGCAGAAATGCATTCTAATCACGTTTTTTCATTGACTAACTTAGAACTTGAAAACAACTTAACACCATCGTATTTAAGTTAATTGGATTTGCTATAACTTTATTGTTTTGGTTTTCGAAATCTTCGGAAAACCTCGGCAAAAGCAGTCTAATCAGGAATGGGAAAAATATTTACCCGTTGGGTTTAATAATCAATGAACACCTATAAGGCCTATTTATCTCCCGTTTTTTCGATGGAATGGTCCCAATGAAATGGTAAACTGCAATGCGTTGAAATGGCTCTTCAGAAAGCAAAATTTAGTTTCGGACTTTAGACCCCGTATGGGCGAAAAATTGACACATTCAGACACATTGCTGCACATAGAGTCTAGTTTCCTGAGCACCTTTCACTTGTTCAAAATTTAATTTTAAAGAAACTAAACTGGAAATTGAGTCCAATATGTTTTCAAAACAATCTTTACTAAAATCTTACAACTTGTAAATGAGTTCACACTAATACCTCACGTTGAAAGTCATGTGGCCAACACTCTATACATGTTTTTAAATTATCACCATTAAAGGTATGTGATGTGCTCTCCCTTGTAGACCCGTCAGTCTGTCGAAGAAAGATGAATAATCGCTTCAGTAATAAATTTCCTACAGTGCCAGCACCCAACACATCATCACCTAGTATCTACAGCTTAATGCTTGCGTAAGTCCGACATCAAAGAAGAATTGCTCACAGTAAGCACTGTAGAAGGTGATCTCACTTATGCTATCACATTTATGTCCCTAGCAAAATGGTATTGCCTTGTCTCAGAAGTCCACAATGTTTTTTTTTGCCGAGGGATACAGGAAAGACTGTGACTTTTTAGAGAACTCTGGACACATTTGCTTGGTCTTCATGCAACTTAGAGATTTATGCTATCTAACATATTGTTGTGTTCATAATAGTCAATGGAAGCCCTAATAGAGAAAGCTGGTTTTCAGATCGTGAGAAGTCCTCCTCTGAGTCTTGTCTAAGAAGTTCATCTTCGATATTACTTCCGCAATCCTATTGTGACAGGGCTCAGTGAATTCAGATTTCCAACTCCAGACGTCTTGGATTGTCGAAATAGCTAGGATGTGGTGAAGAGCTACGGTAAGTCCTTAAGTGCTTCACTGTCACTTCAGACGAAAATATCCATCCCAGCAGCCTGTTCCTTGCAATATAGATATGCCATCAGAATGGCCTACGAGTATTTCTTCGTTTATAACATTGACGTAAGTTTTTCTAACGGGGACTAAAGTATAAGGTCATCATCCTCAGGTAAGACGCCATTCTCACATCATAGATCGACCCTTGTGCGATCGATAAAAATCCGAGCACATTTCTTTTTCAGCTCAGGTTCTTGGGTATTCTTGAGTATAGGGAATGTTAACCTTGTATTCCCGCTGCAACTATTGTAGAATTATAGTGTCATTGCATCAGGCAATAGTCAATTCAGAGTGTGTGTTTTACAAATGATCACTCATCTTTAAACGGAAGATGACCTTTTAAGGGTAGGGGTATTCATCAATGCAAGTTAAGCACAAACCGCAGATTCGAATGCAGGAATGGGGTTTGTATCCTTTACCAATTACAGTAAATCATTTTATTTCCCGATTTATTGTATGAAAATTGCTGACATTGTTCGATAGCGGTTCAGTATGTTGACGGAAGTTGGAAGTATGTTGGTGTAAGGCTATTTGAAACCTTCAAAATACCCAGCAGCCTATTCAGTGGCCATCAGTCATCAAAACCGGTGATATAAATACCAGCTACATCGGATTGTACAATGGTAGGAGCAGAAAAGTTTCGAGATGAGACTAAAAGCTCCGGTAAAGTTCCCATCCAATTTCTCTGAGTGTTTCCATTCTGGCAGATTAATGATTTCACCTAGTGTTTCGATTTTGTCGCAAAAAACTTCATTATAGCCAATTTTCGAAATTCTTTTTTTTTCGATCCTGTACAGATTTCAATCATTTTTTAAATTTATCTTTGGGGCCCTGCTTAAAGGTTTTGTTACGTAGTCGAAGCAGATCTGCGTTCTTGGCAAGGACGTTAGTTAAGAAACGTTGGTAAGAGCACCTTTCAGAATCTGAATACCTTTTGTCTCTTACTGAGCTTAGGCACAGTTCTTACAGATTTTTCTAGTTTCTCCTTAAGGTGTGTGCAGTCGATTTTTCTCGGATTCCCCATTTGCATCATGGTTGAGACTTTAGATCCGATTTGAAATTCGATGGTCGACTCATATGGTCGGACATGGAAAGCTACAATACTAATTTCTATCCGGTAAATTCATTAACGTACCTGTTGGATGGGGTTTAGTCGATTACTAGTGGTATGAATAGTATGAAACCCAGGAGATCATTGTTTATAACGTTACTTTCGTTAATCAGTCAAGGAGTGATGTGAGCATTAGCATCGCAATATAGGCCGTTTTCGAAAACGTCATCTGCATCAAATTGCTTTTGCAAAATGTTCTAAAATGCAAACTGCGAAAGTCATTTGTTCGAAAACAACATCATAAATCACACTACATTTGCAGCATGTTCGATAATGCAGTGTTTGCAGGGCAGATGTTCATAAACCTCAACTGCGTAGCAAAAAAGCAGCCGCAAATCTGCGCTGTGCATTAGAAAAATTGGAAAAAAAATGAGTGAATCCGAATATTCAGGGGAATCTCAGTCTCGTGAACAGTAAGTACATAAAATCGGCTAATTTATTTGTTTTAACTAAATATTATGCTTATTAGAACTGCTCTGTTCGAAAACGTCAAATGCTCTTGCAAGAAAAAAATCATGTAGATGACACAGATCAACGATACCAAATGACGTTTGAAGTTTGATGTTTGCAACCCTTAAGTATTGCAAATGACGATCAATTTGACGATCAAATGACATTTTCGAAAACGGCCATACTGCAATAGCATAATAAGTCGCATCTGCATGGCTTCATAATATTCAATTATTTTGTATCATTCAAATTTTTTCCATACCCACAGCTCCTATTTATATATTATATGAGGTTTTATATTCAACACACACAGACTCCTACAAAGGGTTCCAATAGTATACTTGGAATGATTAACCTGAGTAAATATAATATACATGATAATTACAAATGTTAGAACGTTTCGTAGTTAATCTCATTTGGAAATTAATTTTTCTAAGGTCCAGATAGGTACGTCCGAAAGCTCTTCCTAGACTGATAATGAGAGAAGAACCGTCACTTTTTCCCATATCTTCTTCTTTCCTTGGCAATAGATGTTCCACTGTTTTGAGGCGAGTCAAGAGTTCATAGTTTCTTGATTTGCACCGAGATCCAGCAAATTATACGTATCAGTTAGGGTGGATCTTAAAAATTTTAGTTCCCATAGGTGAGATTTTTGACACAAAATTCAAGCCTAGCGAATCAGCTGGTTTTGCCATGTACAACAAAAGTCACCAAATTGGGTTCAAACGCAATAGAAAGTCAAGTTCCAGACGAGGTTTGACCCAAAAAGGAAAACAACACGATCACACAAATGCAATATCATCAGTAGACTGTCGACCTAACTGATGAGGTAATCCAAAATAGTCCAGAGTTAAGTGCCTGTAGAATGGTGCTAAGTTCTGTAAATTTATCCAACTCCACAAGTGCCGCAGTTCCAATGCAGAGAAGAAGCACATATGGCATGAAGCGCATATGTACATGTTTCACTGTTTAATTAAAGAAAAAAAGAGGAATACTTTCGAGATCTGTAATTACAAAGAAATGTTCATAGTTGACCTATACCTACTAAAATGACCTCCAGTTGGAGAAGCTAGACTCTGTTTTAGAATTTAAAGCAATGACCGTATTCAGAGCTATCACAAAATATGTCAGTTTGAAGTTGCCATATTGTTGGGGCTGTGCTTTCTGATTAACTATCGGCACTAAAGTTGACAAACAATTCTGCTATCATATCGGAGCCTGTCTCGTTCTCATAAAACAATTCCATCGTAGCCTCTTTTGTTCATTAATAGTGCGGGAACACATTAAAAAAAAATTCTTGGCGTAACAGTCCGGGGACAACAAAGACTCACTGTGTTGTAATTTATATATGTGCACAGTTACGACTATGTCGACTTCGAACGGACGCCAAATTGTCTAAAAGTTTAACGCAGACCTCTGGCAAAACACCAAAACTTCTTTGACTAGCAAAACCGAAAACTTCAATTTTTATTAATAGAGGTCCAGAGCTTACCACATTATTAAAAAAGTTATTTTCCTCCGTTCCCACTTCTTTAAGACCTTTGATGACTCTTCAGCAGCAGAAAAGTAAAAGTGAAAACTTCAGCTCGTAAGGTTGTTAGTTTGCGTTCTTTGGTTTATAACATGTGAGTCATATTCCATGCGTTGAATCATTAAATTAGCAACGGATGGTACCGGAAATTTTATTTTAACCTACTCATGAGTGAAGAAACCCAAATTGATGGATAAATATTGAATTTACTTAACCAAAAAGACAATGGAAAACGGTTAAAACCCCTCTTAAGTTCTGTGACGCAAATCTGTCAAATTTGGCTTTCATATTTTTGGCTTGAACTTCATGAGTTTCTTGGTTTGCACAGCTTTTGTCTGAATTGTTAATTTACCAATATCTTCTTATGTACACAAAATGCTGTAGTTTAGTTTATTAAACACTGGGGACACCTGTACATACTTGCACATTCAAATATATGTTCAAGTATATTTGCCAAACCAATCCCAAATACGAGTTAATTTAATATTGCAGAATCTCGACTTGCTGAAGCGTATTATTTAAGCGGAAAACATCATGATCTCTTACGAGGTGGGGTGTAAGCAATAAAAATAATACCTTTCTCAGATGATGAGTCCGAGACTGACGAATCTATGTATGTGTAGTGGGTACCATACAAATTAAGCGAAAAAGAATTAATGGGCCACATTTCCACAAGTGCCACTAACCTCGCTTATCAAAATTGGTTACTGGAAACAAAAATGGGATAGTTTAAAAAAAATTATTAGAAAAAGAGTCTATCTTCATGGAAGAGAAACTCAACCACCAACATCAAAAACTGGGATGCATCAAAAGATGGTAATGCTGTGCCTTTGCTGGAGCCGCTAGAGTCTGTGTACTATGAGCTGCTAATACGAGATTAAACTGTAAATGCTGTTTGTTATTGAACTCGGCTTGAGCACAAGGATTCAGCGCAAATGTCCAACTCTGGGAAACAGAAAGGGTGTAGCCTTTCATCATGACAACGCAATACCGCAGCAACCTATTTCCGAAAGTCAAAGAGTTTTGTAAATGGATGTAACAATTTAACCAACATGGAAACGTTCAGAATTCATGGGCAGAAACACAGACCATTTCAAAAGCCATTGTAAACAAATGTACAATAGGTTCTTATTACCATATGTGTGATGGATTAGATTTACTTCTTGACTTGCAAATTTCGTATAATTTTGTCAAGTATGATGTTTAATAAGTTACGACAGCGCATCAACTTGCCTAAATCCTTTTTTGACATCAAAGGTTTAAACGATATTTTCGAGGTTTACGGAGCAGGGAGCGTTCTTCATCTTCATTCTGCACAAGGTTACGAGGTTTCTATCTTCAGTACTCGTAAGGTTATTTAAAACAAAAATGTAATCACAAAGTCTTAGTGGTTAAGACTTTATTTAGCGGAAACCTCATAAAAATTAGACTTGAGTGAGCTCATTATTTCAAAAATATGACTGTACCAACACACTTTTCACTGATGAAACTTAATTTTTTATTAAACAACTGTTGTGTATGGACTGCGCATGACGACAAAGTGGCCTAACAAACAATGAAAAATCAAAAAACTGTCCAATTTTACAAAAAAGGTTTGTTGGCTTTTGCTGAAATACTGTTCTGTTGAGGAAACTCGGCTTCTACAAGACGACAATGATCCAAGACATCGCAGTTGTATCTGTCAGGGATTCAAAGTCAAAAATGGCGTTAATATGTTGGATTCTCTCTCTACCCAGATACTAATCCAATTGAAAATGTCTGGAGATTTATGAAGAGGATTAAAGCAAAAGGTGTAAGGACAATAAAGTAGCTGGAACTGTTTTCAAAACGAATTTTGCGATTTGGCGCAGTCTATGCAAAAAAAATCGGCTGTAAGTTATCGACAAAGATGTGAGACGATAGTTTGGAATGAAGAAGACTGCACACTATATTAAGCACTTTGCACAATATAGAAATATTGAAAGCCTTTAAAATAATAATTTTGCTTCCTCACATAGTTCATTAGTTGTTGTCCATTTTCAGATATAAAAATAACAAACTCAATGATCACTCATGTTTTTTTTTGTACACACTGCGATTTAGATTTACAATTATTACCGGAGAGTTAAGCGGCCTGTAAACGCTAAAACATGGTACTAGTAAACATGGTACCACTAACCAGGTTTTAACTGATGTTGATCGTCTACGGTCTGGTACCAATTTTTTGGTCTCACCAACATCAGAATTTGTCGATGTTTGTGGGCGGAGTTTTATGTTGCTGATACTATGTTTCAGTGTCTGCTCTCTCATCTGTCAACATTTACTCGAGCAAGCTATTTTATCAGTTAATTTCGTCGTGTGAACACACAAAATAATCGGGAAAAAATAACGAACATTCCAAATACTGATGTTTGGAAAGAATTTTCGAGTGTTTTCACAGCCTACCATCTTTGTGGAGAGATGTGTTATATTATGTTGAAGTGAATTGGTCTCAGCGTCTGATGGTTTTAGTGGTACCATGTTTACTAGTACCATGTTTTAGCGTTTACAGGCCGCTTTAGGCTGCTCGAAATGGAGTCCCCTCGCATAGATAAGGTGCTGTTCGATCTTCATGAAAGATGTCACTAGTCAGACATATATGTATACAATATATCGATATCGTAAACGGCTCGATATCGATATATTGTATATATTTTTAAATATCTTATATGGGTTGTAACACAATGTGAGGTGAAATATAATTACATAATTTTCGTTTAAATAAATAAAATAAAAGTTAATTTTATAAAAAACCATAAATGCATGCTGATCATATGTGAATAAATGGCTCTGCTTTTTCCAGGTTCGTCGAAGTCGTTGCACGCAGAAGGTTGTATAGTTTCTAATTTTCATCAACACAAGGCATATGCATATCTTCCCTACCTGCATTCAAGTACCAAGCCACCTGTAAATGCAGTATTTTGATTAAATTTTAGTACCAAGGGTTTCGGTGATGAAGCCACTTATACTCGTACGTATGATACAATAGGAGCCCCTTCACATCTTCTTTTATTAATGAAATTTACATATAATTACAACTGATGCGACATATGTGTACCACGTATCGATATTGCCGTGGAACACTGTGATGCTTGAGGATTTACCAAAAATCTTCATTGAACCTGACAACATCTTTAGGACTTTCCTGGATACAAGTAGTATTTAAAAAAAAAAACGCGTTTTGGTCCACTCGCTGTCAATCGTCACATTGTTATTTTTCTTCTGTACTTCTTGTACAATACTGCGATGCGTATGTTAAATAGCGACTGTATAATAAATTATAATAAACTTTACGATATTCAAATCACTCTGCGATATCGTCTTTGCAATTTCCTCGTCAGAGCGATAGTACTTATTTACATTTTTCGAGCGCGAAACTCCTTCTACATAAATGCCAAGAGTTGGACTCAGGGTTTTGTAAAACGACAATGCAGATACATATTCTATGGCTGAGTCACTTTGTTGCTTCGCTATCATCGAAGAAACAAAGAGAGTTCGTCCCGGTATCATCAATAAGCTACTTCAATAGAAAACCTAACATTACACTTAAAAGCGACAGACTTAGGCGCTGCCTTAAAATTCAACTTTGAATTCTGTGGTTATTCCTGTTGCTCAATTAACTTCCATATCGCATATCATCTTTTTATACGTCTCGGGTAAATTTTGAATTCCATCATACTCGTATGCCGAACTGTACTAGTATAACAGTCTAAATAATGGTTGGCCTGCAGCCTAGCGAACGGCTACCGTAAAACGCAATAAGATCGCAAACGGATACAAAAGCCTCATATACGGACGGATACATTATTGACCACCACTTGCTATCGACCCAACGATTGGGTTTCACAACGTTTGGCCTTAGGAACGAATCACGATATTTTAGAGTACGTCCGAAAGTGGGTTTTAGGGTATACTGATGAGCATTCATGAGACGAGTGTTACGGCTGAAGGTTCGTAGGGGCGAAATACTATCAGCGATTTCAACTGAGCACTGATGGTGGAAATATCGATATAACGAAGTGAGACACGAGACATTACGTCAGTGTTCGAAGATGTCCATTGTCTGAGTGATATTAGCCTCACCTATGAGTCTTATTGCACGGTTTTGAAACCTATCTGGCAGGTGCAGATATGTTTTATGCGCACCTGCCCAGATGTGGGCATTGTACTCGAATTTTGGACATATAAATGTCTTATATATTGAGATCAGATCAGAGAGGGAAAAGTATTTACTACACCGTTTGAGCAAACCTAGACATTTTGCAGCATTTTTGGCGACATCGTATATGTGGTCATTAAAACGTTGGTTGTCATTGACACATTACCAAGACGATTTGAATTTAACGTTAAAACAGAAATATTAACTGAATCTTTTAAATCACTTGTAAACTTAAATAATACTACTATTTGTAACCGCCTACAGATAAGCACTTTACTTTGTGGGTAAACTATTGTGACTTACGTGAAAGTATTGTAAAAATAAAATAAAACATTTTCAAAAAGAAAAATAAAAAATTCTAATCCATTAAAGAAGAGAATGGTCGAGCCTGAGGCCAAACTCTGTCAAATGCCTTAGAAATATCAAGTGTAACTATCTTACTTTCGCCAAATTGATGTCCGCCTGCTTTTCGGTGAGACATGCCATCAAATCACCAGTGGACATGTTGCTACGAAAATCTTACTGCCGGTCACTGAGGAGTTTTCGTGTTTCGATATATTTCATAAGCTGACGGTTTATCAGTGTTTCCATGACCTTGGAAAGAAGGGACCTATGTGCAATGGGTCTGTAGGAAGAGAGAGAAGAAGATGGGACGGGCTTAACAAATGCTGTTTTCCATCTGCTCGGAAAGAGTCCTAAAGAGTAGTATTAATGAAAAAGCTTACGCAGTGGTTTTGCCATCTTGGAGTACAACTTCTTCAGAAGAAGGGGAGAAATGCTATCTACATCAGCGGATTTTAGTACGAATATGTTAAGATCTTGAAATAATGCGAAATTGGATTCGTCCCATTGAAGATTCGATGCACTCGGGTTGATCTTGAAGGACCGAGAAAACACTTCTCTAACCCTGACAGCCTCTTTACAGCTCGGGTCGTTCAATGCCTTTTCCTTTAGTTTGATACTCTTCATGCGATGAGGGATAAAGGATTTCTTTCCAAAGAGACTAGTGTCTGCGATCGAAGAATCAAGGAATCATAACGATCAGCTAAAGTTGAGTCCCCTTCAATTGGATTTCTCGTATTACCATACGGTTCTTTTATTATTTACAGAGGTGGACATACGCAGAAAAGTGATTACTTTTTAGCCCGCGTATATTACCTACGTCAACCCTGAATTCCCCAGTTATAACCACAAACAAACACAAACACCGACGATGCTACACAAGGCTGCGAAGTGGACGTTGGTTGGTTGTTGACCGAATTAAATTGTTGTAGGTGTTATAGATTTACAACAAAATGAAACAGGGCACTACTAAAATTTACACTCGCTACCCGGTTCATTTATTTAGTGTATTTTCGGTGGAAGTAACCCTCTTATTCCCACTTAAATAAAATGCGTTCCCTTTCTTTTGAACAATCTTCCTGTTCCTTCCAATCAAAGGCACAAATACAGAAACAGCAGTGACCAAGTGCAAGCGATAGTGCTATAACCGGGAGCGCTTTGCTGACGTGGATTGTTAAGGGTCCGAACATTCCACGTGCAGATCCGAGGATCGTTGTTCTTTAAAGTAAATCAACAGTGAATCCGTTGTTATCCAAGGCCATTAAAGTTAGTTTGTAGGCCAGTATTATGCTACTAGCCGACCATGCCCTTGCCAGTTTAGCATCCATAAGTAAGGGTTTGCTCATGCAGTTACCGGGAACTACCTCTGGGAGGTAAGGCAACTGTTGCACTTCTGGCTCAATCCAAGTTATATGACAGACAGCAGTTTCCCGATCAATCACCGCGCAAATTACATATCGCTCTGCAGACAGAATTGACTCATTTGGAAAAATATTGTAAATGCGGCTAAATAAGGAAATTCACATATTCTTTTTAATTTTTCTTCCAATAACCAATTACTGAACTAACCAAAATACATTTAGCTGAGCTAATGTCTATGTGCATTTTTTGTTCTTGGAATTATGTTTGATCGAATGTAAATTAAAGTATAAATAGAGACAATAAAGAAAAGCGAGGCATTTCAGTTCCGACTCACCTCTCCTAATAGAAATGTTGTATATTAAGTTAAGTTTGTCTAAATAAAAGTTTCTATTTAGTTTAAAGTGAACAATTGTGTTGTTTTTTTTTTAGTAACTTGTACAAAATAAATATTAAATTCGCAGGTCAAATACATACAGGAAAAACAAGGGCCGGTACTGACGAAGGTCTAGGTTCACGTGTAGTCCAGGAGTTTCAAGAACTTTAGCTGAAATACAATACTTTATCTGCTTTGACAGTTTTTCCAACTCTATTCAGCTACAAAATGACGTACAAACTGATATGATCTGTTCCTGTGTGACTTTTCGGAGAGAAAGAAAAATTACACCGATCGTGTATGATCGTGATAACGTGATACGTGATAAGAAGGAGTTACAGCAATGGTAATATGATTGGCGAATAAGTAAGGATGGACTTGCTTTTGTAAAATGGAAGGACAGAAAATTAGTACATTTCTTGGGCAATTTCTATAATCTGGTTACTGGAACATCAACGCGTATGCAAAAAGATGGACAGAAAAAGAAAATAGCTTGCTCAGAGCTGGTTAGCGATACAAAAAACACAAAGCGGACACGTTTTAATCCATTTAAATCTGTTGGAATATGTTTGAAATGGATAGACAGTGGGGTGTCTATGCTTTTTCAGTAGAGGGATATTACGGTGGGCCATATTACACACATGGGCCATATTTTCCGCACTTACTCTATATTCAACCGCCTTCATTTTCAACTTTAAAGCGTCTAGTAGTACTGTTCCTTTCCTGTTTGTTAATCGTGATCCCCAGTCAATGTTTTTGGAAGAAATATTTGTATTGTATCTTGCTTTGCTTATTACTATGTTTTAGGCCTTTCCGTTTGGGTGATTGGTGTTGTAAATTTTGCATCCAGGTATCTTGATGTGGCCCTTATTTGTGAGGTGTGTTCGGTTACTATGTATACTTTGTTAATTTTCATGAATTGTGTTAGCTCCATCAGGTACTGTATAAGTCCGTTTGAACTCCATACTATACTGGTGCCAGTTTATTTTCTTATTATACTTGATGCCGGCTTTCAATAGTATTTGTCTGACTTGTTCACAAACAAATTATGCAAGCAAAAGTCGGTGCTGACTTGATTATGGTTCGTTTAAAATCACTTAAACTTTTTTTTCGCGTTATAGCAACATGATGACAACTCCGTTGTTAATTAGTTTCGTGCCGTAATATTTCATTTTGCGCGCTCTCCGTTGCATGACATTTCGTCATGTAATATGTCTACCTTTGCACGTCCTGGTGCTGACGTTTCAGCCTTCGGTACGTAAAGCACGATATTGCTCGCCCTTGAACACTGCAGAACTTAGTTTTATGCTAATCTTGATCAAATTAAAAATAATGAAGACCCACCATTTATTCAAATAAATTATTTCATTTCTTAAATTTTTATTTCCTTCACATAAATTCCTTTTCAAACAGAAATTTTCAAACAAATTTCACCTCTCTACCGCCGCCAGACCCATCTGTATTTTATCATTTTCCGTCAGTACATTCCCTTTCCCATAGATGTCACAGTCAACGATAAATTGAATTTCGAACGATGACAACGAAAGCAAAATCCCCACGAAAAAGGCAACACAAAACAAAACGTCAAATAGGGTTTGTGTTATTTGACGTCTTCGTCGTGTATACAAGTTTTTATTTTTGTTATGTCTAAAAAAAAATCCAAAATATAAGTGAGAAACCTCGTAAATATGGCAAGCAAATGGAAAAGACTATAAAATAATGTGTATTCCTACCGAAAAATCGTATACGGCCCTTCGGAATCAAGCTCGAAATCGCGGGAACGTCGGCGCTAAAAGTGTCATGGAATACCTACGTGTGAAACGGTAAAAAGCAATAATAATAATAAAAAAAAACATTTCGTCGCAGTAATTTGGGGAAGGCAATTGCCCAATTCGACTCTTAATAATCTTATTAGAGTTTCAAGCCACCGGCAATTATTATTCTAGAAGCCAGTTGGACTCTCGATTTGGTGCGCCTACCAAAACTTTCACAACTAGCGCCATTGTTCAGAAAGAAATGAAAACAGCTAAAACCGCATTAAAATCTTGATCTCCGGATCTTATTGGTGTTACGCAGTCATCTTTCGCAAAGCAGACGTAAGAAGATCACCCAAATGATTTTGAGTTATGTCGGTCGGTGTTGTCGTCGTTGACGTCGTCGTCGGTAGGTAATGGATTATGGTACTCTTCTTCGGTGGGTGAACAGGTGTTGTAACCAATTTTGAGCGTTCGTTCCAACACCCTTCGGATGGATGCATGAGGTGTGGGAAACGTTCTTCGTTGGCCCCTTGACCTACTATCAATTGCAGTCATTGAACCTGTTGCGTAGTATCGTCGTCGTCGTCGTATACAAATTGATAAGCGGTCGGTGAACTGCTGCTCTACTGCCACACAGTCCGGAGCATAGAAAAATACATAGAAAGATCAATCAATCAAGAAAGAAAGCGCTGGTGGAACTGAGGTAATTATTGTCATGCTTACTTAGTTGTTATTTGTCAATCGAAGAGTATGAGTATGAGGTAAATGGGAGGGGCGGCTTTATCTATCGCACTAGTTACGCAATACCAAGAGCCGTCGGGGAGTCATTAAGTCCTCCTTTTGACGGGGACGGTAGTACTCATATAGCGGAATTTCTATTGGAGTTTGTGTTATGTTATGATTGTGAATCTAGGTTAACCGATAAGCGACTCGAGTATGAATTTTGTTACAGTCAACACTTGAGTATTGGATATCTTATCAAATTTGCAGTTTCTTGTTGTCCTGTCTTTTGTAGCCAGCAGGAGAGAGCTGTGATCATGTGCGGCTAAATAAATTGATCGTGAGTGCAGGTCGGGTGAGGTATGATGGGGAAGAAATTAGTTTTTTGCTAGACCGCGGCCGCTTCGGTGCATTGACCCCTTGGCAGTTAGATTAGTTCTTAGAGACTTTAACTGCTCAAAATTCTGCTCGCGTAGGTTTTGGATGCAGTATCTTAATAGATAGGGAAATTATTAAAATAAAGGTAGAAACGATCTCTTTCGACTGAGTAGATTTTATGCAGGCGAAAACGAATCGTTACATTCACATAAAGCATTTTGTGATCTATTGTGTCCACTGAATTTCAGTTCTTCAGTTCAGTCTTAGACCTCCATTCACAGAGGGACACATCTAGTCCGCTCACCACTTATTTGATTATTTGTAGTCGATTAAATTTCGGCAACAAAAGAGGAAGCCCTGCCCCGGTCCTCTATACACGTGTAGTCCAGAACCAGGTTGTATTTATTCCGAGTACTTTTCTTTAAGCGTTAAGTGAAACCCTTAGTTATGTACTTCTTCCTGTAAATAATTGGGCCAAGAGTCGAGGTCTTAGTATTGCTGGGGACTCTTTGATTACGGAAGTCACTAAGCGGCATCTATTTGGCAATGTCTAGTTCGTAACTATGACTACACATCCATTGTTTTTATCTTACCTCCTTCAACCGAACTTGGCTTATAAGCGCTAATGTTGGACAAGTAGGAATTAACGATACATCCTCAAAGGAGAACATGCAGCGGATGAATTCACGTGACTGAATCAATGGTGACGCTAATAAACTTCATAGAATCTACTTTATAGGAGCCATTTCAACATATTTGGAGCTTAGATCCTTCAGAATTTATCAGCACTAGTCAAGCTGTTAAAACAGAAATGGTGCTGGATGAAACATTAATAGGGACCTAACTGCCGAACACCGGCTCCTTTCTTCAAAGATATACGAGTAAATCGAGTAAATGTTTGACCCTTCAGGTTGGAAGCTGAAACAGGAAAACAAAGGAGAACAACCTTCGATTTTATACGTAAAATGTTGGGTTCTTTAATATGCTATAATAGACAGCTATCAAACAAATATTAACGGCATCCAAAAAGTGCGAGAGGACAGCCAACGGACATACAAAGGAAGACAGAGGGAGGCGGGGCCACGTTCAAAAAGAACACTGCCATCATGGGCGAAAAGATAAGCGGCCTCGAGCTTTCAGTGGCCTCATCTTCTAAAGGTAACATGACGACGACTCACAGTCGGTTAAACGAAACTAGAGAATAACTAGACAGACACGAATTGCCTTCATACGACAACAGGATGTACACCAACAGTCTGCGGCGTAAGGATCGATTGACAAGGATGCCCAGAGTCCAGGATATTCCAGGGGACTACTACCGCGACGATGCCCGGTGGGTAGTTACGGCAATCCATAAGTGGGGGATCATATTTGATGGCACTTCAAAAACAATGCCATTAGAGAGGTTCATCTTCCGTATCGGAGCCCTTAAAAGGAAAATCACCTAGCTTCAGCCTAGAAAGAAATCGGGGGGAATGGCAGTTCAGCTACCACGACATTAAAGCTGAGCTGGTCAGACTATTTAAGGACGGACGACGGGTTCACACGATTCTAAGCTCCAGAATGTCCTAACTAACAGTTGCCCCATGAAACAGTGTCGGCGATGACACTACATTCGACTAACCGACCGCACGAACTGGACCTAGTTAACATACTGCGCACAACATTAAGGACCGAGTTGTTGCACTCATCTTCGGTTGCTCCATACAGAGTATCCAAGACCTCCGTGATGGATGAAGAACATCGAAAAGTTATTTACCCGCCGAAGACCAACGATACAAAGGCCACGTGTCGCAAATGGACGTACAACCTTCGCATAGGGTAGAAGAAGAACTATAAACGAACAGAAGCAGAACTTTTCTGACAATGACGACTTTGATTAGTGGCTTTTCAAAACCCAAGAACAAGTAGACCTAACAATCACGATAAACCAGACCGACTAAGGACAGAAAGAACGAACATCTATAAAACTGAGTCAACGATAACTCTGACGAATCCACCGCTTACTTGCTTCAGTTGTGGGCAAGGGAACATTAATTTCCACTGCACAAAGTGTCAGAGAAACCTGCAGATCAACGGGAATGTCGGAACCCCGGCGAACCTCGAGAACCCAGTCAGTAAACATCCTGCAGCAGGACCCAACGGCACTTATACGAGTAGCTCGGATGCATCCAGAAGATTCCTCTACGGAAAACCCTCCACCAGCGGATAGTTGAATACAACCAAGCAAGGAGTCGTATTTTCGGAGAAGAAGTGACAGTGCCAGTGGAGAATACGAAAAATACAACGGCTTAGGTTAAAATGTGCAATAAAAAGACGACGACTAAAGACAATACGAGAGACTGTGGGGCATCCACTGGAAAAGGGGCGGTCGAATTTTTAAAACGACATAACATTAGCCTGGCGAACATGATGACGGATATACGGACAGCTGATAAATCAGAAAATTCTTACACGATTTACTTCTCCTGTCTCATGGCACGGCAAAACCATTATATTTTGGGGTAGACTTCTGGAAAATTTTATCGGGCTTAGACTTGCCATTGACGACCGAAAACGACTCCCTTATCCAAGCTCTCACTCAACCACAAACCGAGCAGTTGGAGAGGGTGAAACAACTTTTTCCGTCGTTCATAATGCTGGGGTTAGGCAATACAAAGCTTCTAGAGCATGTGATAGAAGTTGATGAACGTCAACCTCCCATCAAAATATGAAAACTCATATATGACGAGCTGGATCGGATGATCGAATTAGAGGTAATCGAAGAAAGCAGTAGTGACTGGAGCTCGCCTGTGGTTCTAGTCAGAAAACCAGGGGAGGATAGGCATTTCTTGGGCTCAAAATTGCAACTAAGCAACTCCGACAGTTTCAATGTATGACGGGGTGGTCTAGACGGCCTATGATGGACTGCCTTAAGAACTGGCAGACTTTTGCTATGATGGAGGACGCGCTTAACGCGTTTATCAAGCTTATGGCGCCATTGGTGTCCGTATCCATATTCGCAAATCCGTTCTTTAAGAGACGCTTTTACATACATATGAGTACTTAATCTACTCCTAAATGATCTGCAACTTTAGCCACGGTTTCCACTCTTGGTGAAATTCGGGAAACAAAAGGCATTTCCACCATGTCAGAAGGGTTCAGGAAAGAGAGTCAGTCTACAAAAGAAGGTGGAATAAAGGAATTCAGAAACAGAAGGACAACTGATCATAACTAATAGAGAGGTTTTGTGGTAAGTTTAAATGGAAAGTTAGTGGATTTAATTGAATTAATTGATTGATTGATTGATTGAAACACAAACATATACACTTAGATTTATTGTTCGAGGAAGATGTCTTACGTTTTTGGCATTTTAACGAACACCTCATGGCGATTTACATAAGGGTTTAATTGACCATTTAATGAATCTCAGCATTACTTGCCCTATTCTCAGGAATGAAGACTATTTACACTGCACCAATTACAAAGGTATATTTCTAAGTACCCACAGGATCCTATCTGCTTTACTGTGTTCCGGTCTAAAGCCTTTTGTAAACAAATTCCTTGGTTTGGTTTATATCAGCGCAGCTTTTAGGCCAGGAAAGTCCACAATAAATTAAATTTTCACACGGTTCGGCAGATTATGACAAAAACCTATGATCGATCGATACCCATAGTATTTTCACCGATTTTAAGGGACCAGATAATGCCGAAGTAATGCGATTGTGTAGGATTTAAGTGAAAAATGTACGCTGCTCAGTAAAAGTTGATGAAGACCTCATTAAAATGTTTGATATGAATAAACGATTTAGGGAAAGCGATAGGATGTCATGCGATTTCTTTAAAAAATTGTACAAAACTTGGACATCAACCCAGAATCACAATCTTTCAGAAGTCCTCTCAAGTACTCGCTAAAGCTATACTGATATAGTCGAAAGAACGCGGTGTGATATCAGTGACGCGTTCATGAGAATGGCTGAAACTCAAGTCTAACCCCTCATTATAGCCTCATCTGAAAAGCAATAAAGTCACAATATTTCACGATGCGGAAATGCTCCTTAGTGATATTAACGACTAGACCCCAAAAATACTCGTAATTTTGCAGAATTTCACTTCTGTAAGTGAGTTCACCTCTGGATGAATTTTTCAGCAGAATGAGCCATTCTATTTTAAAATACAACGAAGGAGAAAACAGAGCTTACTTGACTTCGCAATAGGTGAATTACACATCTCTATTGTAATGGTTGAGCCTGGTTGAAGTAAGGGTACGACCACGAATATTCAGTGTTACGAATAGGTTTGACACTGAAAAATCACGGTGGTGTCAGAGAATGTGCTCATCGTATGTGCCGTAAATGTTAGCTGAAAACCTAAATGAGAAGCGGTGCCACTAATGCACTAAATTTTACTGTTCAGGCTTCTAGAAACTATATAAAACCCACAGAGCGGTTTTTGAATAAAAAAAAGCCTCAGTAATACCAGCAGAACGAATGGAATTAGAAACACCTCCGCTGCATAATAATTGATGGAGAAATGATTTATGACGAATGTTAAAAAATGTCAAGATCAGAAACTTAGTCATCAAGCAATCTGATGGCTCTTCTCTGTATTATGATAATCATTTTCAGCTGACAGTTTAGTTCGAAATTAATATTTGGTGAAACGCAAATTAAACAAAGCCGCCGAATAAGGCGAGCACATAAAAGGAGTACGATAGTACAATTGTCCACGAAATCTAATTGCAATTAAAATCTTTTGACTCTAAACGCGTACGTTCATCAATCTAGGATTGCTGCTTTAAAAATGAGTAAATTTTCACGTATTTAATATAAAATACATTTCATTGTACTGTTACCTCAATATTTTATTATGAAGCTCAAGCTTAAGGTTACTGTCACTTTGAGATTGTTGAAAAATTCCTTTGTTACTTTGAACTTCCAAGTGGTACTCCCAACTATATGATGAACTTAGAGAAGATTCAGTCATTAGAAAAGCAAGTTATTCCAAAACTTGAACTTCTTCATGCACTGTCATTAACAGGATATCCAAGAGTGGGCGAAACCAGCACACAATGTTAACTCTTGTTGATAGAAGAAATGAAATGTAGCGCAAAAGTCACAATGTACGAGTACGATACATTACAGCAGAATGAATCACATAACATATTTCCTAAAACATTTCTCGTCTGATATGATTAGCACCGTCTTTAAAAAACGAGGAGAACTAAACTGAACATTAATCAGAACTTCCAAAAGAGAGTTTTCATCGAATTTAGTCCACACACCTTGCATTCTAAGTACTTTTCCTTGGTTTATGCCATTTCTTCTTTCCCGCTTATTGTTCAGTCTGATGCAGATTTTCATTGCTCCTTCTCTCGTTCCTACACGAAAAATTCTGTCAGCAGCTGTGTGCAAAATCTAACTTACTGCTTTAGGAAATATTCTGAGCATTAGAGCCGTAACATATGGCAAACCATCAACAGAATTTCTCTGACCAGCTATGAATCTACGTAGATAATTATTAAGCGTATCAAACTGAGCCATTTTGCCGCTTTTCCCATTACCTCAGCTGTATTTATGAATCCTGTCGTTAATGTGGTCCATACGGAGGAAAAATTTACCTACAACGAGTGTGTTTTATTGGGTCGAGAAGAACTTTTACTTTCCTATTATGTACTTTTGAAATTATAAGTAATGGGTAAATCCCTTCAATCTCCGTCCTGTATTATACTTTCTTTCTTAGGAAGCTGACGAATATTCTTTTTTCTGCTCTATGGTGAATGATTAGACTTCCAGGCTCCCTCTCTACTAGCCGATACTTTCACTCTGTGGATGATATAAACGAGATTCAATCAATGGATTAATTGACGGTTTTCGTTTCACTTAAACTACAACATATTGTCCTTTCCAATTCGAAAAAAGTTTTTACAAGTATCTACTTCTAAGACATACTGTGCTATAGTTAAAGAAAAAGAAAAGGTCTCAAGGCGGACCACATACGAGAACAATACAAAATAACACATCAACTTGCTCGTTTCGAATTTCAAAAATGCGTGGGCAGTAAGGATAATACGAGTTATTACATCACAGACAAAACAAAAGAAAAAAGTTCGTCTGCGACTGTTGGACGGATTGTTGTGTCCTTACATTCCGAATAGGATTTTCTTTGGCAGAGAAACTCATCATTAAATAAAACAAATTCAGAATGACGAAATCTCAGAAGAAGACCGACAAATAAGGCAGACTAGCACGTGTTGCATCAATCATTTATTTTTATTTTTTGCTTAGTTTTGTTTATCCATTTTTATCGACTCGTCGTCGCAGTCCGAAATTGTAACTTTAAGGACGCTTTCGTCATCGTGACACCAAATAGAAATATATTTATTTTCCCTTCGAACTATTTGTGTCACCGTTGGTTTCATTGTTACCGCATTCTTGACATAAAATTGAATTGCTTTTAACGATAAATGGCAGTTACCATACAGGGGTATTTCGATGGATTTTTGGTTGACAGAAGTACTAAGAAGGTTTATTTATTTTATCTACGAGTAAGTACATTGAAACGCGAATGATTAATGATTAGAACAGCATAGTTCGGTCTTCTTCTCCGATTTAGGTGCATGCAACTTGCTCTAATAATATTGCATAAATAATATGCATTTCTGATGCACATTCTTGAAGTAACCAACAAGAACATTATCCACTTGTAACCCGTTCCGTGGAGAAGACTTTAGTTCTTAATTTTGTTTTCTTAGCAACGGTTGGCAATAGTGGTTCTTTGTTTCATCTCCACGCTGATGTCGTTGACAGTTGTAGGTAAGGGGTAGACAAAAAAGAAGGCTTCATTAACAAGAGATGATGTTCTGCCCTATGCACCGATATTGTGTCTTTTTGATCGACGAAACTGATTTTAACCATTCCAATACTTATAAATGTAATACTGACGTCCCTCCACGTTCTAACGACAATATAACCTGCACATTCGATAGAATTGCGATTGCTTTCGAAGAATTATATCACTAGCCTTGACAATTCCTTACAATTTGTTTAATAACATATAGAGGCAGCCTTTAAATTGATAAATACATAGATTGTGCGTACCAATCTGGAACGCCTAAGTCTTCACCAAGTTTATAAAAATTGTGATGGCAGATTTTCTCGAACAAGAACAGAGCTTTTTGTTATGTCCTTAGACACATTGTGGACGACAGTATTTTGCGGTTCCTTGTGGGTCAGTTTTACGAAGCAGAAGTTCAGCTTCATTTAGATCTAACTATTTTAGTTTAGCATTTCTAGGTTTTTATTTCGTGTTAGGGAATTATTTCCTTCAGTTGTTCCGCACCCGTGTACGATGTTATATTGTTGTTTTTATTAAATTTTGGTCGGGTATCTAGAAATGCTAATTTTAGAATTTTCCTGCTAATTTTTGGAGGCTTACGAGTTATGTTCGAGGTCGGTTCCTTAGTATTTTCGCCTTTTTACACTTTGGTAACATTTTCAAATTCCAATGTCTTAATGCACTCTACCGCGCATCTCTCGTGCTCGTATTTACATTGCAGAAATCGTTGCCCATCCATTCTTCAGAGCTCGTGTTTTTCACGAGCAATTTTCATCTTCCTCTGCAGCCATGCCTACCTCTCAAACCAAAGGTTATACAATACATATATCAGCACTCTGGAGGAAGCACTTTCAAAAGCTCGTTAGCGTTAGTGTCGTCACTGATCTTGATTACTAAATGTTGCAAGCCAGCAAAGTTTTAGACAGTCTGTGTCGATTTCAGCCTTCAATTCTGTTATAATATGTTCCACCCCAGCATAATAGCCCATACAGTATTTTGGATTTGAATAAACCGTTAAACACTGCCTTTAAAATCGTTTGATTCGAATAGAGACTAAGTTGATATAGTTGTCTCATTGAGGTATTGTTTTAAGTATGCTGTATGGTCTTTCCAACAAAGTTTTTTCTATCCAGTGTTATACATAAGTACTGAAAGTTGTCATTTCGGTTAATATTGAAACAGTTATCGGAACAGTTTGTTTGATCGTAAAAAGTTTGCAAGTCAATAGTCTGTGCATACTCAAATCCAAATCTTCTATTTGAGTAATAAAGAGCTGTATCGTCAGCAAACGGTGTTGTTTTGCCTTTGAATGGTTGAATGAACAGCGAGTTTACATAAATAAGGAATAAAATTAGGCCTAATACCGAACCTTGTAGAACACCAAGAGTAATACGTTTGCCAAAGCTCATACAGTTCTTGATTTTGACCCTTTGTTTTCGGTTGCTTGGATATGAGACAAACCAATTGTGCACAAATCCCCTGAAACCAGCACTGAACAATTTTACAAGCAACAGGTAAGGAAATATTCTTCAGCAGTATATTGGAAATCATATCAAAATATGATGAATTCGAGTTTTTGAGCGAAAATATGGTTTTTTAGACTTCTAAAGAAGTAAAGAGCTCAAAGAAAAAGGTTTCGTTTTGTCGGACATAACTGAAAACTACTTTTGCTTGAATCGAAATGCTTAGTGAACCTTATATTTGAAAAAAAGTTGTTAAATAAAGAAGCAACTTCGAGGGCCTCAGAAACAATAATATTATTGTTACTTAGAACTATGTACTCGTATATCAATCTGGGGTTTCTTTCTATTTAAAATATCGTTAACAACCTCCCACTCTTTTCTTGTATTGCCAGCATTTTCATTTAGTTTTGTTTTGAGATAGGTATCTCTGCAAAGGGATTTCATATTTTAGTTCTAAGCCTAGTTTTACATGGTATTTTTTAGGTCTGATGTTATTAGGATGCTTCAGAATATTTGTACAGCGCTTTTGTTTCTTTTTTTTTTTCTTCTAAGAGTGAGATAGTCATCCAAGGCTTGAAATAATGTAATTTGTTTACTTTTTGTTATCTATATCTACCTATTACTGCCATAAGTTCTGTTGCAAATATAAAACACTATAAAAAAAACAGAAAACGTATTGTATTCAAAATCGTTTCATTTATTAGACCACAATATTGATTATTAAAAAAAATTGGATTCACTCGAAACGACTGCCTTTTGCTTTAACCAAACGGTGTGGTTATTGGGCTATAGCGGCACGTACGGTTTCAATGGATATCGTGGACGCTGCTCTGGTTAATGCTGTTTTAAGGCTTTCCAAATTTTCTTGGGGAGTAGTGCAGGCCATGTTCTCCAATTCTGAATACAAACCCATATTCCAGTGGATTCAGATCTGGACTCCCCGACGGCCAATCTTCTGCTGCTATAAAGCCAGGAATATTGACTCTGAGCCACTCCTGCGTAGTTTAGGCTCAGGAATCTGCAGCAGAGTCCTGTTGGAAGTTCCATCTCTATCTATTGAAAACTGTATTGGTCAAACCCTTCACAACACCCTCTAGCACATCTTGGAAAACCATTGCACCTGTTTTTACGCCTTTTTCACAGAAATGGAGGGATGTGACACCATGGTGAGAGATCCCACACCAAACCATTACGAAAGCGAGATGATGTCCACACTGAACCCTTTGAACAACTTTTTTTCCTTCCTTAGATGAAGGGGTATAAATTTTATCATTTTGTTTGTTGAAAACTTCTTCCACAGTAAACAGAATTTTTTCATGGCCATTCTCCGCGTGCCACTGCAAAAGTCGCTTGCATCTTTCCAGTCTAATTTTTTTTGAGAAATTTTTTGAGAAATTAGAAGATGACCAGTGGACCGACGATAGGCTTTCATATGCAGATCATCCCGAATCAGCCTAGACATGGATCTGGTTGATATATCCAATTCCTTGGGCATGATCTTCTGCTTCCTAAGGGGATTTCTCCGAATTCGTTCATGCACTGCCTTTACTACCACATTTCGCCAAAGTGAGCAATAGCCCGATAAACGAATATTTTCGATATTCCGAGTGGTTTTAGCGACTCGAAATTTTGGCCAGCACTCTTTCCGCACTTATGCAAAGCTATTGCCGCGACACGATTCTCTTTAACGCCCCACTCCATGTTAACATAGGATTTTCCAATAGGGACTTCACAACTTTGAATTTAATCATCAAACGGTCACTGTCAATTTATTCAGTAAACTCAACATTTTCATCATGGTAAAGTACACGAACGAGAAACGTCTGAAAATGATAAAAATTTTCTACCGAAATTCGGAGTCGGTGACTGCAACTTTAAGAGCGTTAACTCCAATTTTCGGTCGTAATTCTCGCCCTAGTAGACAATAGGCAATAACAAGTTTAGTGCAAAAATTACATATTCGTTGTGTGATGTTGCCGTGTCAGTGAGACAACGTTGGTTGGTCGAAGTGTCGAAAATATCGCTGCCGTTCAGGCGTCCGTAGCAAACGATCCAAATCAGTCAATTCCACGGCGTTCTCAAGAGTTGGACATCGCTCAGACCATATTATGGCGTATTTTGCGTAAGGATCTTGGTTTACACACATACAAGATCAAGCTGACTCAAGAATTGAAGCCGATGGACCATTTGAAGCGACGTACGTTCTGCGATTGGGTTCTGGAGAAGATGCGCCAAGATGCGTCATCTTCAATGACGAAGCTCATTTTTGGCTCAATGGGTTCGTCAATAAGCAAAATATGCGTTATTGGTCTGGTGAAAATCTACATGTGCTTCATGAATCACCACTTCATCCACAAAAACTAACTGTTTGGTGCGGTTTGCATCCCGGCGGCGTTATTGGGCCATATTTTTTCGTCGACGATAACGATCGTCACGTTACCGTGAATGGTCAGCATTATCGCGCCATGATCACCGATTATTTTCGGCTCGAATTGGAAGATATGGACTTGATTTCAACATGTCGTCCACACAGCACACGCTGCAATCGATTTATTGAAGAATAGGTATGGTGAGCGTGTTATCTCAAGAAATGGGCCAGTCGATTGGCCGCCTCGTTCGTGCGATTTAACGCCGCTTGACTATTTTCTGTGGGGCTACGTTAAGTCATTGGTTTATGCCAACACGAAGAGCTCAGAGCCAACATTAAATGCGAAATAACGGCCGTTTTGGCCGAAATGTGTAAATGTTTTGATTGTACTTCAAGCCGATAATAAAGTTTTTGAAATATCTCAAATGGTTTGGGTTTTATTTAAAAAAAAGTTGTCAAGTCCTTATTGGAAAACCCTTTAGTTTGAAAACTGAAACCAAACTGATCTTCACTGATCAGTGCATGTGTTCTGAAAAAAAAAGTTTACGTTTCTATTCCCGCAAGAAGTATTGAACGATAAGCACCGCAAAGTGTGTAACAGAACTTATGGCAGGACTAGGTATATTCATCTATGCCCGAATTATTTTTTTTTTTTTCAATATATTATTTAATTCCACTTAATATAGTACATTTAACTTGAGTGAATAAGCAATACAAAGTTTTTTTTCCTTATAAAATTTTCGAGATATTAGTGTTTTTAGAATGCTGCGTTAACGCATCAATGGGGAAACAACAACATTAGTGATTTTTTGTTTATATATTTAATTTATTTTTATTTTGCAAATACAATGACTGAACTGAGATCTTACTTGTCTGCGATTGCATACGCGACACCGTTTTCTCTTGAGTCCTGCGAAAATGCAATTTCCTATAATAACGCAAATTATTAAAAAAACAAATATTATTTTACCTCCTGTGACAATAAGATGTTGTCCTTTAGCCTTCTCTTGTGAATCTTGACCTTTCGGTCTTCCAATTCGGGTGGAATGCGAAATGTGCTCATCTGGCAAATCTACACCGCTCATATGAGAGTTGTATTCATAGTTGACATTTGATTGACCTTCCTTTTTTCAGCAAATGAAAACTATTTTGTACTCTTTGTGGGATGAGTGCCATACAAATTGGATACCATAGTTAGTAACTTTTTGTCCATACACCTCGTTAAAATTTGGCCAGTTCCTTTATAGTAATAAGGGATGAAGTTAATCCTATCATTCTTTATATATACCTTCTTTTCTCCTAGTTCTATATTTTGTAACCGTTTTCCACGCAACGTGCCTGTCCCACCGAATCTCATTATCGGAAGTTTGTGTAAATGATCTTATCAAAAAAGAAAATTATAAGGAGGGAAATTCCTTAGCGATATAGGAGTAGGAGTAGGAGTAGGAGTTTCGGATATTTTTGGAAGAACATCTGCTCCACCATCCCAATGAAATAGCATTTCTCGTTTGGACATAAGTTGCCTAGTTCCCAGTCTATTTGCATCTTCATTTTCTTCATCACCCGACTCTTCATCTGTTAAATATAAATCCTCTGGAGGAGTTATAACAATTTCATAGGGAACATCATCATCGTTAGTCAAATTTTCTAAAAACTGGTACACAACTCAACAAACTTATTCTGCTTCCAGACTTCGCGTCTTGCTAAATATAATAAGAAGGAAATGTCATTTTTGTAAGAATTCTATCAGCAGTCCAAAACCACCGTTAATGGGCAGTTTGCCACCAACTAGATTAAAGCCGTTCACCAAGCCCTTCTCTTATATAGGCATCGACTACTTTGGACCATTGTGCGTAGTAATTGGAATACGCTCTGAAAAGCGCTGGGGCGTACTCATTATGTGCATGGCGGTGAGAGCGGTGCACATTGAGGTGGCATCTACTTTATCTACAGATTCATGCATAATGGCGTTAAATCGCTTCATCGCACGTAGAGGCTGGCCCCTAGAGATCTATAGCGACTACGGTACCAATTTCCGCGGAGCAAGCAATGAATTAAAGGAAGCAATAGATAACATTGAAGTAACTAAGGTGGCAGAAAGTTTTGTTGGACCGAGTCTTAAATGGAATTTCATTCCGCCTTCCTCACCACACATGGGGGGAAGTTGGGAGAGGTTAGTTCGTTCGGTAAAGCAATCACTAAGCTGTATTTCTCCAACAAGGAATCCGTCCGATGAACTTTTGCTAACAATGATGACAGAGGTAGAGCGTATTATAAATTCCTGACCCCTTACCTATGTTCCCTTAGGCAGTGAAAACGCAAAGGCATTAACACCTAACCATTTCATCCTGCGATCATCAAGTGGCCATAAGTTCTCAGGGGAACGGTGAAGCTGTATTGCGCAGAAATTGAGTAGCCGCTTCTGGCAAAGATGGGTGATTGAATAACTTCCGGAACTCACCAAGCGCACGAAGTGTTTTTGTTCGCCCAAACCCATTCAAGAGGGCGATGTCGTAATCGTTATTGACCCAAACAACCCAGGGAATAGCTGGAAGAAAGGAATCGTTTTGAAGGCAATACCGGGTAGAGATAGGGCAATAAGGAGCGCCGTGATAAAAACGTCAAATGGGGTGTACACAAGGCCATCAACGAAACTCGCTGTACTAGATGTAGGCTGCCATGACGAAGATGGTAAGCCAGTTGAGGGCACCAGCTTACCAGGGGGGAGTGTTGCGAGAGCTGGCAGCACTTAGAAAAGGTAACACCGGCGCCACCAATCATTCAATTCAATTATGGAGGATATCAGCCGGCCATAGCACCAGAAGACGCGCAGCCATATTCCTTTTGAATTTCCGGTCTTTTAGTTAACCTGGTCGCGTAATCGCGAAACACGCAAAACTATACATTAAAAAAAACGAACAACATTTTAAGAAATTTAATCGAGTCTAACTAAAAATAAGATAAAATAAAACTGTAAACCTAATATTAAACCAATAAATTTATAGGTTTTAAAGTTCTTGGTAATTCGGATTTTTTTCTGTAATTAAGTTCCAAGGGCTATGTTCCCTGGCGGACAAAACCGCCAGAAGGAACAAATATGATTTATTTACTATTTTAATCAGGTTTCTATTTTATTAAACTTATGTTCATGTAGTTTCAATTATCCAGATGGTTAATATAAACTTTTATTATGTTTTTTCCTTACCATGCCACATTTTCACAAACAACTTTAATTTTTTTTCTTTAAAATTTTATTTCACAAATATGGTCACTAAAAGAACACCCTTTTCATTTACCGAAAACTCCGAAATAACACGGAAAACAAAGTCTACTATTTTGAACGTGTAATACCACGTCAAAAATGTAATTTCTTGATAAATTCAAAATCTTAAAAATCGAAAAGGCTTACTCTGTTTTTTGGAGCATAAATGGGTTAATACCAATATGTATGTTTTCTAATATATGTATATGTTTACGGTTTGCGTAAAAGCAAATCGAATGCGTGGATGGGTCATTCTCATGATAGACTTCATCCCAGAATTCAAACGTTAACGATTTAGGGCAATAAAATCAATTTTTTGATAGACATTTTGTTCCCACTCACTAGTTCTGAACACATTGCAATTAAGTTCTATGGCTGTTGAACAGTGATCAGGTAACAGTGATTAGATCGTAAGCTTGAGTTCGCTAACAGACAAGATTATTCCTTTGAAGTCTCACGAAAATATGGTCAAGACAAGATCTGAACGTTTCTCCAATACGCGTGGGCTGCGACAGTAATGAGTCATTGTCAAATAAGAGTCTACATGAATCAGGCAAAAGGTTTATATTGATGCCACTTAAAAGAATAATATTCTTGCAATTAAGATTTTCCAAATAAACACAATACTCTTCTAAAAAACACATTTTAACTTGTTTTTTTTTCTATTCCGCGCGATATTCCACTTTTATAAAAAAAAAACTGTAACTCCTCTGGCAGAATAACATTCATTGCAATTTGCATCAAATTCGCAATTTGGAATTGTAGAACTTAACTTCTCAGATTCATAAATCTAAATTTCTGAGAGAAATATTAGATCAGATAGAATGTCAAGGAATGATTGGTGAGCATATCTCATGCTCCGAATATTTTATTATAAGAGTGATCAGTACAAAAAGAATTTAAATCATCAGAAGAAGCATTATTGAATTCAGGATTTTGATTAGTGTTAAGAGGATCAGATCTTATAAAAAAAACAGTGAATATTATTACTAATCATTCTATGTAAAAGAGTTAACTTTTTAGAAAAATCCTCGAAACAAACAATTTTGTCGCCTGCTTGCTTCCTAATAAACACTGAAGAATTTCGAATCCAGCAATATTTGCATTTGTTGTCATTTCTCTCTTTCTTCCCAGGTTCTTTAAATAAATATCATAACAGCATATCTCATTGCTTAAAACATAACTGATAACCTAAAACATTACACCAATCATCACATCACTATTGGCTAAGCATCTTTGAGATTGTACCTATCGAAGAGCCTCTAGTTTTCGATTGATAAATTGGTGTATTCTGGTTACCAACACAACAACTGTCTTGAATGGAAATGTAATCGACCGTTTTCCAACTTCAATGATCTGTTCTTACTAATGATAAATTTTTGGAAGTAGAAGCGCTTAAAAGTTGTGAGCCTAATGTTTCCCTCCAGTAGCCTGACTTAATAGTTAGTAACATTCGTTAAAATATCATAGAGTGATTTAAAAATGTACATTATATCAAAGGATTTGGCGGTAGGCCGATTTCACTCATTAATTTTTGGACGAAATACCTGCTTTTGTATTGCAAATAAGGCGGAGTGCTTACTCCAATATTGACACTTCAAAATATTCGAACATAGTGTATTTTGCATGGGTAACCTAGGTTCGCTACAATACATATTCGTATATGCACGTACACATATACTCAATTTGGTATATCTCAAACTTCCGAGATTTCACAATTAAAAGCTTGTGTCCCTTACGTTCCCTAATGTATACTACTAGTTTTATTGTAACTTTAAAAGCCGCTATCGAATAAGTGACAACTGCTAGTGGCATGTTATATTCACCCTTTCTCAACAATTTATACTGTATATTGCAGTACATCCATACTCGTACTCGTACATGTGGCAATTTCAATCTGGTTACAAGTGCTCTATATACTCTGTTGTACGAGTATATGCTCGCATTTCTAATCCAAGGACACTACAATCTATTGTGAAAATCCTTCTACAGTGAAGCAAAGATCTTTGGATTCGTAAATTATTTATATGTACTGCCATTGTACTTAATTGAAGGGGGTTAATAGCAGAGTAAAGTTTTTTGTTTAAGTTGAAAAAGAATTCCAAAATGGTGTATCGATGCGTAGAAAGTTTTTGAAAAGTTTTAAGCGCATACAAATTGGATATCTTTCATTGGACCAACTGAAAATATTGAAAAAGGAGGTCAGCTCATGTATTTGTCCTGTCATTTCCCTTTGACAAACTCACTATCTACAATATTATACCAAAAGGGGAAGCAATTAGTGAGTCATCTCGAGTTACATTGACAAGGATTCATATACACGAGGAGGAAATGGTATGTACTCGTATTATAGTAGATGTAAATAACCTTTTATTAGCTTATATGCACACTATTCTAGGAAACAGGAAATTTGGTTTCCTCTGTAGTGTTTTTCTATTAAGTGGACAATGAACTTATCTTACGAGTAGATGGTTATTCTTTGTCCGTATGGGACATTATAAATGATTGCTATTTTGGAGACACGCAAAAGTTAATGTTTATGTGTTGGATTTCCTATTACATCGCCGAAAAAAGATAGACTTTATTTGGGTCAGGTTAATCAACATGTCCACATGACATTTTGGGCTATTGTGCGTTATACTTGAGGGACTTTTTCAAAATAATTTTTTATTTATCAGTATTCACCTTTGGTACTTAACTGATAACTATAAATATCATATTTCACAGTCGCAGGAATATTGTTTGCTTGTCAGGAGAATTTGTTCGTGACTATGTTTTGGATAAGGACTTTTGCAGTATTAAATGCAAATAATTTAATGTTTTTGCTTACCTGTTTCTGGGAAGGGTACTGTGTACATCTCGAAGGTGTATCTTATTGTACAATTTGTGTATTAATCATTGTGAATGTCTGTGCTGTAGAAATCACTATTATCCGCTCACTATTGATATGATAATATGAATAACGCCTTATGTAGCTGATATTGTTCGGTGTCCTATCACATTTGTTTGATGATTCCCTTAATCGAATCACAAGCTGGTCTTTTCTATAAATACATATATCATAGAATTTGTAGTTCAATATCAATCTTATTATGCAATAGATTACATTATCGGATTTTTTTTAGAAAGGAAGCTATTACCAAAAATACTACTTGTACACGGCCACTGGAATAGCAATGTGCTACGTATACTCGTATGTATACATGACATTACTACTTGATACTCCAAACCATTTCAGACTCCTCTTTTGACTTTGCACAAGTTAAGTTGCTTATACCATTAAAACATTAAAATCGTTGAAAAATCGGTCTTTGTGCTGCATAGACTCGATTCTTTCTCATCTCTAAAACATTGAATGCCTTAATGAAATACGAGCCATCAAACGCCATTGTGTACAGCGTGATTTCGAAAAATATAGGTTTCTGTTGCTGTTTCTATCAAAATCATGTGATTTAGGCCAAAATATTTAAATAGTTTTAATTGAACAGGAGATCACTAATATTGTAAAAAATGTGCGTCGCCGTTACGGATTGTGGTATACTCTCTGTGCTCTTCACCGTGCCTCTTAGTACTTTCTTCCCTGCAAACAAAATTCGTAGCAATTCAAGTGTCCACACATAATCAATCAGAATCCTGCATTCCTCACTTTTTGAAATACTTCGCTGACGACCATCGATAACTTTGCTTTTAAGAATACCGTGATTGGACACCATATTGGAATTATGTGGCTCCATTTAATAAATTCTAACTTGTGATAGCGTGAATTGCTAGGATCTGACTTATTGTCTTTTTTCTTTGGTGTTTTTAAAATAGATTAGAAATCTCACCTTCCTTGTTCTTAAAGAAGCAAGACCCGATTATGCCACCAGCCAAAAATCTATAGTACAAAGTCACTTTAGATGCATATAATGGAACACCTAGTCACTTGTGGATTCTCATTGCTCAGAGCAATTTCGCTCACATAGGCACTGAGGTACTCGTAAATATCAACGCATCAATAATCACTAAAGGCTTTTTTTTCGACTAAATTCATTCATTTTCTTTGCACAAGCATACCATATTGAACGGTTGTTGACATAGACGAATGTTACTATCTTAACGTACTTTATAAAGACACATACTGGACCAGTCGTTGAAATCTTGTATCAATACAAAAATATATGTGACATCAGGTAAAGTATTCAGGAATCATGACTCAGACCTAGAGAGTCAGCTTCTTATTGTAGTATTATCTTTGCCTCTTTAGAAAAAGTTTATACTTCTAGAAATTTGAGACATCCTCAAGAGAAGCCTTGAATAGCACTTGAATAGGTTGAAAATCATAAGTTCACCATATTTCAAAACATGGAGCCAAATGTTGAACCTTGTGGCATGACATTACTTGCTTACTACCTCTTGATTTTATCGTCGGAAACGCTCCATCGAAAGTTATGATTGTTTGTACTCATGGATGCACTGTTCTTTGATTGCAGACTAAGGACTAATAGACAATTACTCCTCAGGGATATGCCCTGTTGTGACATATTGTTGAGAGAATGAGATTTTTTACCTTGGTATCAACAATCTGTGAAGCAAATATTGATGCATTGCATACTGGCGGTTTTTTGACGGACGTAACTGAAATCATCGATCGAAAATGTGTTAACACTAATAAAAGAAAACTACAGAGGTTTTGTAAGTTTTTACTCAAACAACAAAATTCGAGCGGTAAACACGTTTTTCGTTACCGGAAATAAATATAATATTTCGGAGGGATCAACACGATCTTTTATGGATAAATACTGTAAATAGCTGGTATAAATCTAGAGAAGCTGTTTTTAATGATAACTTATACTCGAAGATCTGCAGAAGAAGTTAAAGGCTATAGAAACGACGTTTGAAGAAGTCTACAAGGCAAATGCTATCATTGGCCTTTGATCACGGCTTGGGAAATCAAGTCCTGCTGCACCATCTCTACTTTCAAAATGATATGGAGAATTGGGTTTTGAGAACTCATATTTTATCAAAGTCAATGGTGAAAATGTGGCAAATAATCTCGTTTCCTATGAGTATTCTTACAGTTATAACTTCCATAGGACTAACTACGCCAATCTGACCAACTTCCTCAGTATGGCCAATTTTAACTTTCTCTACGATAATCCTAACCTTACGGTTAACAATGCTGTCACCTACTTTTATACCGACATTTTCGAATGTCTCTCCCAATCTACATTTTTAATACAAAAAAAGATCCCTCATCTTCTACTACTCGTACCAGTCTGCCCAAATAAATTTCATTATACTTTGCCAAACTCTCTATGACAACCATTTAAACCAAATGGACCACGCACACATTAAATCAGATAAGTCTTAATTTTCTTGATAAATCCTAGGGCGATCCCCAAATTATTACAAAAATCTCTTCGCAATTTTGTAATAGCCAATCGTTCGCCATCCATACCCAAGAGCCAGATCTCTCTCACTTTTCCTACTTAAATAGGCCGCAAACAACTTTGGAATCAGTGTCTATAACTTTAGAGTAAGTTAAAGATAAAATAATAAACCTCAAAGATGAATATTCTGCTGGACCTGATGATTTGCCAATTGTATTTTTAAAGAAATGTGAAATGCACCTATCCGAACCTTTTACAGCTCTCTTTGAGCTTTCTCTCACCCAAGGATTATTTTCCTCAACCCGGAAAAAGTCTTTTATTATTCCCCTACATAAAGAAGGTCGATATTTCGACTAATTGCTAAACTGACCTACATACCTAAGCTTTTTGAGAGCATTATTTATGACATAATACATTTTCATTGTATATCTATTTTTTCCCAAAACCAGCACGGGTTTCTCAAAGGTAGATCTACAACCACCAACCTAACGGAATTCGTATCAAGCACTTTATGTGCACTAGAATCTGGAAATGAAGTTGACGTGATTGCCACCGATTTCAGCAAAGGCTATTGGTTTCCAAATAAATTTCCAAATTGGGTTTCTGGACCCTCAAGGCAGCCACCTTGGTCCCTTATTATTTATTCTGGCCATTAATGATGTTGATTGCATCATTAAAAATGCATACATATCTGTTTACGCAGGTAATATAAAAATCTTTAAACATCTTCATTAGACTGTCTACCACTAGACAGATCTAGACAGATTTCTTACTCGGTGTCAGAAGAATTACCTTGAGGAGCTTAACGTTAATAAGTGCCAAGCTATAACTTATACCAGTAAGCGCCGTCCTACTTCACCTCTGCCTGTTCCCTTAGTGAATGAGTTGCGTGATTTGGGTGTTGTCTGTGAGAAAGAACTCAATTTCCCTTTTCACATTGGTAATATGATTAAAAAAAAGCCAACTCTGCCCCTGGCTCCAACAAGCGCTGGTCTAAGCAGTTTTACAATCCTTATGCTATCAAATCTCTTTACATATCCATTGTTGGGCCTATCCAAGAATATGCAAGCCAAGTTTGGCCAACCTACTACAAAAACCACATCCTCCGGATAGATGCTGTTGAACGCAGGTTTTTATGATTTGCTTTACGAGCCAAAACCTACCACCATACCTTGATCGGTTGAAACATATAAATTTACAATCCCTTTCTATATGCCGAAAAGTTGCCAATATTCTCTTTATTCATCAAATGTTGTTGGGTAATATCGATTGTCCTTATTTACTCGTACTTCAACTTATTTCTTTTAACGCCAACCCATCCAATCTTAGGGGCGCGCCACTTTTCCGGTTCAATCTTCACAGAACGAATTACAGACATCTGGAGCCAATGTCTAGAATACTTCGTAAAATTAACGATATTCTGTCTCTCTTCGACTACCACCTCGGCAAACTAACTGTACCTCAAGAACATTCTCCTTTCCACCTATGTTTTTATTTTTAGTTTTAAGCGAAATCTTGCGAAAAAAATTTCGCGACCGAATAATATCAGAATGTTGTGATATGGAGAGGGCACAATGTCCCCCTGATTTCGCAGCTCCCAATTTTTTCATATAGATTTATTTTAAGGGTAAACAATACACGAACAAACCAGCAACAATCCTGATGCTTAAGGGGCAACGTTCGAAAAAGAATTGCCAAAATAACACCAAAAATATGCAACAATGATATGAAAAATATATTTGTAAGAGCTACCTAGGATATCCTGTCAAGCCTTGGAGTGTTTCGTTTTTATATTACTAGCACATACTCGTATGTCATAAGCATTGGAAAATTATTCGTCTACAACTAGGAGTACTACACTCTTTGGCGGGGAAAAAGGGTCTCTACTATTTTGTCCTATATATAATAATAGGGAGGACGTCGAGCTACTACTGCATCCGAAAAGGTAAACCTCGCGAAACAACAACAAGGTCATCACGATTGGTGTCTTGGATGCACGCGGCGTAGATCGATTCCCATAAATGGGAAAAATGATCAACGGCGAATATTTTAATAATATTATTTCAACTAATTGGGCCGATTCTACGACAATTTGAAAGAAAAACGATAGTATTTGACCAACGGGAAATCCCCTTTTAATAAGTTCAGTTTCAGTTTTAAATGCATTTTATTTTCTTAACACTAACTCTTACATTCTAACAAAAAATGCTTAAATGCTAGTTTACAATTACTTAACAATCTTATACTAACTTACTGGCCCCACACAGGCACTCTAAGCTACTCTGAATACTTATATCTATGTCTTTCGACTGCAGTTAAATTTTATTTATAAATACTTATTTTCTATACTTAAAGCTAAGAAAAAATTTGTTTACAAAAACTTAGCATATGGCCTTTTAATAAGACAATGGATAGATGCACACGCGGATAATCGCTATGGCAAAATATCATTAATTGGACTTTGAATTGACCATTTCCTGTTTGCAAATATGAAGAATGAAGAAAAATTACCGGTGGACAGGTATCTGGCTCCAATGATGAAATCGTCGCTCAAACCTTTTTTTGAAGAACTCAGCCAGTCTTATTATTTAGATCAAAAAATTGGAGAAATTTGGACGTATGTTAAAAAATTAACGTTTTCTTGCCAAAAAAAAAGTCAAGGACTTATTTATTCACATTCGTATATAAGATGTGAGAAAACAAAACATTGGGTCTTTCATCATTCAAAAACCGTAATTTCGTTCGTTTAATATCTATAGGTCAGAAGTTGTATCCAACCGAAAGGAGCAACACATACTTCTTAGTGTATATAGTAAGTAAGAAATCAAATGTCAACACGAAATTACAGAGGAATTTGGAAAACATGTACCATTCGACGGCATTCATGTCTTCCGACGCGATTCACGACGAACGTGACAAATGCCATTGAAGTCGTCAATATCATTAACCAACCACCAATTGTCTACATTAAATCTTTAATGTCACCTTGCCAGCATTGCACTTCAGTTATACACAATAGTATGTTATGTGTACAATAGTTATACCCTCACTGTTAGTGAAATGTCCTTTACGAAAAAGACTCCCCACGGAGTTTCCTCCTTGAATTCTTTATGTATGGTTTCCCATTGATGGTATTCTTAAATAATAAATTGGTACTGCTAAGTTAATCTCCTTGCACTCACCCACTCAAAGGGTATTCGATACGTAGTTCGACATTGTTTTGAAATGTGTCATAACGGTTTCAAGGGGTTAGGGGTTATTTTGAGCAGCAATGCTGTAGGACCCTTTTAATTTATTACATTTTCTGATTCAATTCGAATCGAGCGTTTTCTTCAGTTTCCAGATTTGTGTTTTTGTTTTTTTTTTCGGACGAATACTTTAGGGAACATTTCTTATGCGATGCATAAATCAAGCTAACTTATGTTGTGCATTGTGGGAAACTTATCCTTAGGGTGGAGTTATCCTTGATACGTTTGTTTTAAGGCGGGTCATTTTCAAATACTCTCTGATCTAATGGAAATTGGTAGATATCGTCTTAGAAATTTTCATCTCCTTCTTTGTCTTGCCTGCGATTAAATAGAAGTCCTTCTGCTTTCATATGGAAAGTCAAGTCAGTTACTTTGAGTTCTTAAAATCGTCCAGAGCAACA
Organism: Volucella bombylans; assembly: GCA_949129095.1. NCBI lineage: Eukaryota > Metazoa > Arthropoda > Insecta > Diptera > Syrphidae > Volucella > Volucella bombylans. Next base: position 22,196,290 of record OX422144.1, read on the forward strand.
GCTGCTGGTGAATGTTAAAAACTTTTGAATTAATTTTCATAAAATCAAAAATTAAATACATGGGTGATGTTAAGACTGGTGTCCTATAAAGATACCCCGCTAAGACGTTGCATCAAAATTTTATATAGTCAAATTCATTCTACAAAAGTATGAAGTCTCAAGGAAAGATACTCGTATTTCACTACTTTGCACAGGGGTTGAAAGTAGAAAAGTTTGAAATTCTAGTGCATTGAAAATTGGTCATAACTTGAATACGATATGCAAGAAAAAGCAGACAAAGAAACCATTACAAACACTCTCATTTAGTTAATTAAGGAACCTATCGTAAAAGCGCTGAAAGTCGTTAAACTTACTCTGATTATGTAGTTTTCTTGTCAATTTTGCACTTATAATATTAGTGTGATTACCACTTTTGACGGTATTTAATCGTATCGACTGTTTTATTCACGATGTGATGAAGTTTAAATTGTAATTTAATATGACGCAGAGGAGACGATAGGGTACACTATATACTGAAATCTTTTCAAACTGCTTTTTGCTGTTGCAGACAGCCAGGATTGTATAGGCTTGTCATATTGGTTAAACATTTAGTCATTATATCTCTGTTTATGGTACTTGTTCATGCTGTTGCTCCTTTCTTCTTTCTATTCCATGTTCATATCATGACCACATCCTTCATTCTTACAATTTATCATGTATAGGATCCAAACTAAGACTTTTTCTACCGTCGATATTTGTTACGAACCTCGTTTTGTAAAATTAAGCCTGCTATTATTATTTGTTGGTAAAAATTATTAAATACGTTTAATCTTTTGACCTTAAATATGAGCCTTAAGTGTACTCTCGGAATCGGCGTGAATATAAAGGTTCAAATATCATACGCTTCGCGTCAATACAGATTACTCGTATCTTTTCAATACCCTGTATTGCCTTGAAAATACGTTTATCGCTGCCTTGGACTCTTTGTCGTCGGGAAACCATCTTCTGCACAGGTCGTTCTTTAAATTAGGTAATTGGTAGTAGTCGCTCCAGACTAAAGGATGGGTGGGTAGTTTCTCCAAAATCATATTCTTTTACAGAGGCCTTGGAAACACGCGCAGTATGAAGGAACATCTGTGCTTCTTTTGTCATTAATTGATGAGTGGTTACGGAAGATGCTGCGTTTATGGCTTCGCTTTTTCTTTTGTACTCGATTAGCAAAATGATTTTTGAGCATCAAATATACGTATCGAAAAGTTTTGTATTTAAATGTACGTATCGTATTTTTCCGGCTCATGGCGTACGTTTAAATGGCACTGCATGGACACCTGCTTGTGCCTTGAGGATAGTAGTAATGAATCATGTTTCATGGCCGAGAATTCTTCATGAATCTTCACCACATTATTCATTTTACAATTAACTAATTAATTAAAATACCTACATCATTGCTTATCACCAAGAATATTGTACATTGAACGTACATCATAGCCATCCACGAAGCTGTCTTAAAGTTTAAAGATTCACAAATATATTAAATTCGCTCAAATCAAACTTCCATCTCGGTGCCTAATTCACTGATACATTTCGCTATATAATGTTGTCGCTGGATTAAGTCTGGTTCCATGCACAGTATGGCACGTAGCGTCATCCTCCTGAAACCATATATCCTGCAGATCAATATCATCCATATTTACGAGGAAATAATTACAAAAACATTGTCCGGTAACGTTGGCCGTTGACCAAGCTTCGACTTCATTTTAGAAAAAATAAGAACACGCCACCACCGGCTATGATGCCAATAGATTATTAGAATTATTTGAAAAGCTGATATGGGGAGCTTATGATTGATTTATTTGCTGGAATATGTATATAAAGATGTCAATGTATTTGAAATCACTTTCAGTCTATTAATAACCTCTTTATCTACTTGGATTATAACTCATATCACTACCGGTTTTGCGAAAAATCTTGGTAAAGTATTATATTTCCATCATTTGTATTACTAAATCTTGTTTTGATGAATCCACAATTAAACCCTAGTGGTTCTTGAAGTTTCTTTTCTATATTCGTTGTTCTTCTTTTTTCGGTCCCCCTCCTGGTTGAGCCCATAAGTTAGTTTTAAAATTAATTCCATATATCTTATTCTAGTTTACAATGGGGAAATTCCAAATTCATAATTTAAATCATCTGTAGAATCGTGTTCTTTTAGAAAATTTGTTTGTGACCTCTTTCAAATTCGGCATAATAATGCTGATTATATGTTTGTAGTTTCATTTAACACTTCTCATTCCATTTAACACGTCTATCATTGGCAGAAAGAATTCATGCTGACCTATACACTTTTTTCCTCCTTATTAGTAACTAGTGTATGTCTTAGACTTTTGGTTTGGTCTTTTATAGGACTGATTGTTTTTTGAATAAGATTAAACGAAATATCAGTATCAGGAACACGTGTTTATTTTTAAACGAATTCCCTTACCTCCAAAGGTTGTAAGAAGTGGCAGCTGCAGTTTTGAATGTGCATTAACAATTTAAGATCCAGTTCAGTCATATTCGGAAAAAGCTACATTTTTTAGCTCGATGCAAACTCCAGAAAGTGATCGAAGAATATGTATTTTCGTTTTATATGTTAAAAGTATTAAGAGATTTGTTTTTGACGCAATAAAGAAAAAAAAATTATCACGATATACGAGGGGCGTTCAATATATTCTCGGTATCGATATGAAGGAAAATGCGAATTCAATTTAAATTGTTTTTATTTTTCAATATAATCTCCCCTAACGTCAATGCATTTACAGTTACATCTTGAGATACGCTTTTTTAAACCCTCAAAAAAATAAATTTCCTCTTTCTCTGCAAAATACCCATTTATTGCCGACTTGAGTTCTTCATCATCCGAAAATCTTTTTCCACGAAGACATTTTTTCAAATCCGGAAACAAGAAATAATCACTAGGGGCAAGGTCTGGACTATAGGGTGGGTGTTGGATTTCTTCGAAACCACAATCTCGCGCAGCAGCCTTGGAAACTCGCGCCGTGTGAACAGGAGCGTTGTCATGAAGAAGCAACACACCCGCTGCGAGTTTACCCCGTCTTTTCTTTTTAATTTCCTCCCGCAAATTATGCAAAGTGGAAGCGTAGGATGTGGCGTTGATGGTTTCACCTTTTTTTTTGTACTCAATGAGCAAGATTCCCTTTGAGTCCCAAAAAACTGTGGCCATGAGCTTCCCGTCAGACGGAGTTTGAACTTCTTCGGGGGGTCTGTTCCTTTTTTATGCCACTGCATGGACTCTTGTTTGCTTTCAGGGTCATAGTGGTGGACCCATGTTTCGTCCCCAGTAACAATTCGATCCATAACACCGTCCGCGTTCTCACTACACATCTCCAAAAGCTCTCTACAGCATGCGATTCTCACTTTTTTCTGAGGCGCTGTGAGCATTCGTGGCACCCACCTTGCACTGACCTTTGAAAGGTTAAGATGGTCATGAAGAATGGTGTGAATGGTACCAATTGAAAGCTTGGTGATCTCTGCCATCATTTTCACCTTTGTTCGGTCATCCTCAAGAACAAGTTTTTCGACTTCTTTGATGCTTTCTCCCGTACAAGCAGTATCCGAGGCGCCGGAGCGGGGGTCGTCTTCAATGCTCTCTCTGCCTCTCTTAAACTCACTTGACCACTTTTGCACAGTTGATAATGAAGGTGCGGAACCCTGATAAACAGCCACCATCTCTTCATGAATAGTTTTTTGACTTTTTCCTTGCTTAGTGAGAAATTTAATTACAGCGCGATGCTCAATTTTCACCATCATCGTCTCAGTTGCCATTATGATTCTGTTTAACTAGAGATAAAACGCGAATTAATAATCACATTTATATGAAATTTTACATGAATGCACTAAAATAATAGTATTACTTGATAAATAAGTCAATTTATATATACAACCACAGTTTCACCTCGATACCGAGAATATGTTGAACGCCCCTCGTAAAACTATAAAAAAGGTTCAGGCTTTCCTCTTTCTAAGTAGATTATTTAGGAAATCTATCAGAGGGTATTTGTTAGTGGCAAAACAACTATCAGACTTAACTAAAAATAATATAAACTTTCAGTTTCCTTCCTTACAGTGAAAAGCCTTCAGTGAACTGAAACAAGCTCTAATCAACAACCCCGATATAGTACAAGCAGAAAACCTATACTGAGGTGCATGTCATGACTGCATTGTAGGTGAGGAAAATGATCTTCAACCTGTCCTCTATTACAGTCGCAGAAACCTCCCAAGCGAATAAAAAATGCACAATTACGTATCGTACTTGGATTTTATGCAGTATATAAAACTATAGAGAAGTTTCGGGTCTACCTTCACGGAACGAAATTCAAAGTGGTTCCTCATTGCATAGCGTTCCGAAAACGACGATGAAAAGGAACAGTCGCATTCCGTGAGAAGATACTCGTAGATAATTTATCTGTAGGACTTTGATTACACGGTTGAAAATAGGCCAGCAACAAGAATGAGGAAGTGGAAAAATTTAGCAGGTACGCAATTTATCAGTTGCTACCAGAACTTTTAGCACGTCTAAAAAGTCACAAGAAGAAGACGATTTCATCTCATCAATCAAAGAAGTACTTAAGCAGAGGACATATGAAAACTTCAGAATGAAGGGTGAGTTCCTTTTCAAAGATGTTGCGGACCTTGAGCTTCTGGTGGTCCTTTGTGGGTGACTTTGGTGTTAACAAGGCGCTACATTTAATAAACCAAGAACTTTTTATACGTAAAATAAAAGACAACATCCAAAATTGTATCTCTAAGTGCATTAAATCCATTTTAGCTAATCGAAAAGGCCGTAAAAAAGAAGCATTAATCGAACAGTTGGCGAGAAGGGACCGACCGCTGACAATGCAGCAAGTGTTTGTAATCCACAAACAATCATAACATATCGCGGTGGAGTATTCACACCAGATAGTTTTAGCAATTTCTGCAGCGAGGAGAATATTGAACACACTCGTATCACTATAAGTAAGGGGCAGGCTGAGAGAACGAACCACTTCATACTTGATGTTTTGAAGAGGCTATCTGCAGACTCACTAGAAAAATGGTATACATTTGTATACAGGGTCCAGATTACAATTAATTACAATTAAAATTAACGCCTTTTGAAGTTCTTTTTGGTGTCCAATAAAAAAATGCGATTTAATACTAAGTGAGATAATAAAACAAAAGTTGTTCAAAGATTACAACGCGGAAAGAGAACAAATTTGTTTCATGATCAGACAACAGATAGAAAAAATCCAAGAGGAAAACAAAAATACATTCAACAGAAAACTCAAACTTCCCCATCAGTTAATATATATGAGTATGTCACAAATTGACTTAAGAGGAAAAGTTAAACTCCGAATGAAACTGAAGTTAAAAGAGAACGTTCAAGAAATATTTTCAACTGACAAGAATGACTTCGTAAGGAAACCAGAAAACGTTCATTTATTTATCTTTCCTATAAGAAATTGCACAGAAGATTAAAGTACTTGTTGAAACCAGCAGAGTGATCAAAATCAGCCAGGCTTGAAACAGTCTGAAAATCGATCGAAAGCGGAATCTCTCGAAACTCACTTCCCAATCGACTAAATCGAAAGAAACCCATAATTTATTCCTATCAGTGCGATTCCAAATTAACTGAGTAATATAATGGGCCTTAGCTATTGTAATATCAGTTTTGGTGACAGATGAGAGCATTATAAAAGCTGTCAATATACAAATAACCAGCCGTAAAGAGAATCCTCAATGTCTAAGAGCTGCCGAGTTAATTTTATACCAAAAATCGGTATATACGAGTATTAGTCCTCCCTCCAATCGAAATCGCAGATAGCGCTCAGCGTAACTGAAGTGCACTAAGATTATAGTCAATCCTCTTAAAACTAAAACTGTTATCACAAAAAGGCAAAAGTTCAGTTTTCAGTTTTCAATGCATTTTATTTTCTTAATCATTAACTCTTACATACTAACAAAAAATGCTTAAATGCTAGCTTAAAATTACTTAACAATCTTATACTAACTTATTGGCCCCACACAGGCGCTCTAAGCTACTCTAAATTCTTATAACTATATATACCTTTGTATATACTAATATATGTATATATTTCTTAAATGCTAACCTAAACCTATGCAAGCTGGCCATCGCTATTCACAGAGAAAACGGATTGGTCAGCTCTGCCTCATTAGTGAGGCTGGCCATAATTGACGGAAACGACGACGAAACATCTTCCCCATCATTCAACCACCAGAAATGCTGGTGCTGCAGAACGACATCCCTCTTATCGAGATTCCCCACCGCCCTACTGAACCTGAGGCGATCCAGACTGCCGTGTGCGACGTCTCTGCTGTAGTTGAGTCGCCTGTCCCCAGCTGTCCGAGCGACATGGAAGATTAACGGCACCGCTGATCTATCCTGGATCAACCCTATCTGATCTAGGTAGAGGAATGCTTCCGGTGGAACGAAGCCGTCAGAGCGCACATTCTCGTGGTAAAGGTAATTGGGGTAGTAAGCCCCAGATATCAGGTTATTCGTCGAGGTCATTGCTCTTGCAATGTGCCTTCGAGTCAGCTTAATTACGAAGTTGTCCCCTCGTATTAGGTTCGCCCTGTTGTAAAGGACCTCATTAGGATAAAATTTCTTGTACTCCGACTCTGGTGTTCTGTACAAGCGAAGACAAGCCCTAAGGCAAGCCCTCTCAAACACCCGAATCTTTTCCATTAAGCTTGCTCGTACATTGAACCACACGGGACAACCAAATGCCAGCATGGGCCTGTTAAGGGCCATGTAGCAGATTACCTTTACCCTCGCATCGAGTTGGCTGCTATAAAACAGTCTCTTTGTAAGGGCAAAAGCACCTTTAGCTCTGGCCAGAGCAGCATCTACATTTTTGCCAAAATACAGAAACTGATCTAGCCAGACTCCAAGGTATCTGACTACATTTCGACAGGCAAGAGGCTGCCGGTGTTGTCCAATGATCGAGAAACTTCGCCAATTTTTTCTGGTATCCCTTGAGGCCCTAGACAACGGCGTCCTAAAGAGAATGGTTTCCGACTTCTGAAAGTTGATTTTCAACTTCCAGTCATCGCAAAATCGTCTTATCTTATCGAAGTCATGCTGCAAGAGAGTATTAATAACCTCCTTTTTTGGACCTGTTCTGTACGCTATCAAATCGTCTGCGTACGCAATAGTATGAGGAAGTGAACCTATCAAGTCGCTTGTATAAATGTTAAATAGGATCGGCGAATTGACCGCGAAGACCATATTTAATTTGAAATATTCCAACAGAAGTCACATCACCATTCTTCACGATGAACTATCTGTTGGTTAGCATATTATAAAGAATGTACAAGAGTGGTTTACTGATCCCCAGCCTAGTCAGCTTATAGAAAAGACCCTCTAACCATACGGTGTCGAAGGCCTTCTCCAAGTCAAGAAGGCAGGCACCAGTGCATTGTTTTTTGCCTTTGTTCCATTGGATATCGGACACCAGTTTAGACGCGGTCATGTGAGATATCATGTCCCGCCTTCAAACCGAATTGATTATCCGGAACTATGTATATGTTTGTCCTCAACCCACTTAGACAGAGCTCTATTGATTACCTTTTCAAAAACCTTACTGATATTCGGAAGGAGACTTATCGACCGGATATTCGCCGGATTGGATATATCCTTTCCCTTTTTGGGGATAGGTTGAACCACCGCCGTTTTCCTATGCGCTGGATAATGTGCATTATTCATTGCATTGTTAAACAGGGTGGTGTAAATGTCCACCGCTTCTAGAGGAAGATGTCGAAGCACGATGTTCGGAATACCATCGGTCCCCACCGATTTCTTAGCCCTGATTGTGTCGAAGATCTCATGGAGTCCTTCCTTCGAAATGAACGGGGGTAGGCCACCCTCTCTGGCAATGACGTTATTTGCCATATTTTCGTCGCTAAACCGGGTGAAACCAGAGCCCTCGGATCGCCAGTTCCCTATTTCATTTCGAATGCAGAAGTCGTGCACCAAGACGCGATTGTTCAGGTCGTAATTAGGGCCAATGGTATCAGTGGCCTTGTATACTTCCTGGAAAGTCGCCCCTATGGCCTCAACCTTCTCCTGTGGATCCTCGATCACAAAAAAGTCGTCATCATCAGCGGCCTCATTTGGATCAATGCCTGCTATTGTCAGTAACCGTTCGTTGTCTGTTGTCCGGGCTATTTTAAGACACTGAAAGTCGTTTTGATTTTTTCTCCGAAATAGTTTATTGATTTGCGGAAACATATTCGGGTTGCTGGTGTTTACAGCCCGAAACTTGTTGTTCCAATATGAACTTACAGAAATTCTGTAATTCTCTTTTATTAACGTTTGCACATTTTTAATCGACGACTTCAGTGTCCTAATCTCCGGGTCTTGTCTGTCAGTTAACTGTCTATATAAGTTTTTGAGTCTTGTCAGATGTCTACTCTTCTGTGGGTGCAGTGCGTCAATAGTAGGATTGCGGAACAGGTCTTCGTTAGTCGTACGTCGATACCGCGGTATTGTAGTGTCCATAGTTTGTTTAATTGTCTCGTCCATTTGTTTTAGGTAATTGTCTATCTCCTCGTTTGACAAATTCCTATTGGACGGTGGGTGGAGCGCGTTCGAGGAGAGCGCTCTTTTCAAGGTTGCGGAGAAGCGTGTCCATCGAGTTTTACTGTAGTCGTAAGAATATCTTTGGACAAACTCCTCCAATTCCGCAATTTCGTTGGGAACTGTAATTTTGGTGCTAAAACCGCAATGGTCACTGTCATACAAGAATGTGCGCAGACAGTTTAGCGTTTGTAAATTCGTACCTGTCAGTCGTATGCGTTCGTCGTACAGCAGCAGATCCAAATAAGACCCGCCTCTGGGAAACGACGGGTTATCCGTCGCTTTAAGACCGAGTCTGTACATGACATCGTGCTGACCCCACCAATCGAGTAGTAGGTAAATTATTTCCCCAATCTCTGTGTCTAGCGTTGAAATCCCCGCCGATTATAAAATAATTCTCCCCCGATTCCAGCCTCAGAAGTCGAAAAAGCGTGTCGAGCTCTGTAATGAATAGGCTGGATTGTGAAGCCTCAGGTGCATAAACAGAGGCCAAGTACAGCCGCTTTCCACTGCGGAGCGGTATGTAAATGACGGCTGCTTCCAGCACCCGGAACCTACGCAACATTCCCTTGTACACTCTGTGAAATTTTATACCTTCTTTAATGAAGATCGCGACACCGCCTCCACGTTTGGATCTGGGCCGATCTCTTCTTCTAACAATATAATTATTGTACTCCAGTTTGTGATTATCGGTTAGCTTGGTTTCGCTAGCGAAAAGCACATCAGGAGCTTGGTCTTGTAGCAATTTTAACATCGCAGCTCTTCGTTCGATCCTAATCAGTGAATTAATATTCACAACAAGGACCTTCAAAGTTTGCTGCATTATGTGCGTACCCATGACGACATGTGTTGCGTTAGGCGTGACGGCTGGTGTTTGAAACCTAACATGTGAACGTTTGACCTCCACCTTCTGCTGCCGAGCCAATTTTGCTTTCTTAATGTCAGCGAACTTAGGATAACCCCGATAGTTTGCGGTGTGTCCCGCGTTCCCACATAACACGCACGAGAGCTGCGACCTATCGGATGCTCCCTCAAAACCCAGAGCACACTCCTCGGAACTGTGGTTCTTTGCGCACTTCACGCATCGAGGCTGCATTTGGCAGTTCGACGCGGCGTGCCCGAACCTCTGGCAGCGAACGCATTGTATAACGCCTTCGCTCCTTTTTAGTTTTTCCCAGTGAACCACTTGGTAGTCTAGGACATTGACACTCCTTATACTATCCAGATGGCTTTCGGGACTGAGCTGCACCAGGAAGAACGGCAGACTCCGTTTCTCCCGCCTGGCTCTAGCTGTGGTAAATGGCTTTACCCCCACAAACTTGAGTCCTTCCCACTCCTTCTCTTTGAGCAGTGCCAGGATCTCCTCAGGGTCAGTAGACGGTTCCAACCCCTTCAGCAGCATCGATTGCCGCTTTGAACACTTTGGTGTGAATGAGTAGTGCTCCGTCGTCGTTTCCTTTAGGAGCTCTTTCACTTTCGCGTAGCCCTCCACTGTGTTACAGTGGATGGCATTGCGATCGTTCCCCAATCTCTTTATGTTAAAATTATTACCAATGACCAACTTACACAGGTCCTTGGTAGCATTTACCTCTAGTTTATAGGTGTTGATCGGAGGCACCTTCTCCTTCTTCTTCTTCTGCTGCTGCTGCTGTTGTTGTTGTTGTTGCTGCTGCTGCTGTTGTTGTTTTTGTTGTTGCTGTTGTTGTTGTAGATTTTGGTGTTGTTGCTGCTGCTGCTGCTGTTTCTTCAGCTGCTGTGGTTTCAGCTGTAGTTGTTCTTGCACCAGTTGCTGCTGTTGCTTTTGCTGCATTTGTTGTTTCGGTGCTGCTGTTTATGTTGTTGCTGCAGTTGTTGGTTCTGCTCTTGCTGTTGGGAGCTCTCTGCTTCTTGTTGCTCCCTCTGCCTGCGTGCAGTTTGCCGTTGCTTAATATCAAGCATTTTTTGTTCCAGCTCTTGGATACTGGTTTTTATAATATTGATTTCTTCATCTTCGTCTTCCGACTCAGATGAAGCTAGAGAGGCAAAGTTGTTGGTGCCCTCCTCCTCTTTGTCATTTTCAGCTGTTAAATCAGCACTTATTTTTTTTTGGTTAGATTAGGAGGTGTTTTCAACCTCTTCCTCCTTTTAATGGCTTTCGCCACGGTTATGGGAAGAGCGGGGCGCTCTCCACCATCCATCACGTGATTTTTGTTTGCTTTTTTTTTTTTTCTTATTGCTTTTGATATGTACGAGTATTACACAGTTAGAAAAAAAAATAAAAAAAAAAACAAGAAAAAAAGTTCCAAATTTCACTCGGGATTTGAACCCGTGCCCAACGATTTGTTGACTGGCGCCGCTAACCGCTGGGCCACCGAGTCAATTGACAAGATTGCAACTAATTATATATATTTATTTGTATTTATACACTGAAAGCCGAAAGACCGAAAGACGTCTATTCTCACCGGAGATTTACGAACGACTGAGACAAAAAGGCAAAAGCTGACTGACCTGATTCAACTAGTGGCGGAAGGCATCACGGTAAGTTCTTTCAACGAAGCTGAGTATTTGGGTATTAAAGTGGATAGTTTATGTTTCTGGATCTAATATCAGTGTCTGAGCGGGCAGATGTACTCGTATGCTTTCGAACCTTCACGGATAGGTCCAAATGCATTTAAGGATTAATTTTAGTATTATCTATCGTAGTTCCATCATTCGCTTTGAAGCGCTGGTAAAACAAATCTAGTCTATTAAACATGCTGTGGCATCACCTATTCCACTCGCTAGATACATTATTTTTTTATTTTCCTGATCAAATAGGAAGGCAGACATTTTGACCTTAAGAGGTTTCACATTCTTTAACCTAAAGACTGGTGACGTCGGAAATTATTTCTTGTGCTTGCTTTGTTGAAATCTTCAAAATATTCCACATAAATATCACTTTTTGGTTACAGTTCTCTTGAGGTAATTTTTTTTTGTTTTTTTTTTTCATACGGATGTATACAGACAAAGGAGTACCTTACCTTAACTATTTTTAGGTGCGGGAATCTGATGAGTTGGTCGATTTTGAAGCAATAATTCCAATGACAATGCAAATTCACTCGGTTGTAACCAAAAATCCTTGCATTTATGTACCTCAACTTACGGAACGAAACTTAGGATAAACCAAGGACATTACTCCAGAAAATCATTACGACTAGCTATTCCACTTGAGTGTTGTTTGCATTTGTTTCCCCCTAACACAAAAATGTGAACACGAATCCTTTGAAGTGAGCTGGTGCTTCTTATTGCACATAAAGTGCATTTGTGCCCCTCATATCCTTCAAAGTCAATTCGAATTTTGATAGGGGATCACGTCTTTTTCTTCAGCGTTTGTTGGTTCCCCTATTTTAGGGCGATGATTGAACATAAAAATTTACACAAGGAAAAAATCTACCATTTGTACTTTAACAGATCCCCTGTAAGTGGGAATGGAAATGAAAGCTATTTACAGAATGCATTCAAGTGTGAGAGATTTTTTTGATATGCTGCATGAAATTGTATTCTGAATGCAATACAATGGCATTCATTCCACTGCACAAGAAGATAAGGAGCTTCATGCCTTAAGTAAGGGAAATCGGATGCATGTCGGACAATGCTACACATGGTTATGCAAACAACAATGTTGCCGCCATACAACTGATGCAAAAGCAAAAGCTAAGACAGGATGAGTGTATGGTTTAGTCTTATCAGTAAAGTCCTTGACCTACCTCATACCCGTTTTCAGTGTCCGTCGTCCTAAGAACTGATTGGTTGATGATGCAAGTATTGGAAACCTTGTCCAAAGTAATCCGTGAAAATATTATGACTTTATTGAATCCCCATATAGCACTATGAAAGGGATAAATTGGATGCAGGGACGATGAAAGAAGTGAACCATGAAGAAGCATGAAATTCGCATCCGCCGGATACTCCACATACCATCGGGGTGACCACTGGTTTTTGCTGTGTTCCTTTTTATTTTCGATGAAACGGTTACACGTACACATACTCGTATGAAGCTGTACTGTCTTTGTGATTAAATGTGTCCTTTCGAATTTATCAGAAGGACATGACTCTGCGACATTTCGAATATAAAGGATAAAGCCATATAGAATCAAATTTAGATTATTTTCTCTGCAGTGGATATCCGAATATGTTGGCGACATTTATCATTTTTTATGTATACGACTGTTCTGTTATTTTAACGTTTTTTTTTTAAATTTGATAAGCGTAACAAAACAGAATTCTTATTCATACTCCGGTTTTTTAAATTAAGTTTGCGTTATAAAGGGTTTTCCAATAGGGACTTGACAACTTTGAATTTAATTTGTGAACGTACTCTTTCACTAATCATCAAACTGTCACTGTCAATTTATTCAGTAAACTCAACATGGTAAAGTACACGAACGAGCAACGTCTGCAAATTATAAAAATTTTCTACCGAAATTCGGAGTCGGTGACTGCAACTTTAAGAGCGTTAACTCCAATTTTCGGTCGTAATTCTCGCCCTAATAGACAGGCAATAAAAGGTTTAGTGCAAAATTTTGAGTCTACATATTCGTTATGTGATGTTGCCGTGTCAGTGAGACAACGAGTTGGTCGAAGTGTCGAAAATATCACTGCCGTTCAGGTGTCCGTAGCAAACGATCCAAATCAGTCAATTCCACGGCGTTCTCAAGACCACATTATGGCGTATTTATTTACACCCATACAAGATCAAGCTGACTAAATTGAAGCCGATGAACCATTTGAAACGACGTACATTCTCCGATTGGATTCTGGAGAAGATGCGGCAAGATGATGAATTTCATCACAAAATCATCTTCAGTGACGAAGCTCCTTTTCGGCTCAACGTTAAGTCATTGGTTTATGCCAACACGCCGACGGCATTGGAAGAGCTAAGAGCCAACATTGAACGCGAAATAGCGGCCGTTTCGGCCAAAATGTGTGGCCGAGTCGTTGAAAATTGAGTCCAATGAATCGACCGCTGCAAACGTTCCTGTGGTGGCCATATGAACGAAGTCGAGTTCAACAATGTTTTGATTGTACTTCAAGCCGATAATAAAGTTTTTGAAATATCTCAAATGGTTTGCATTTTATTTAAAAAAAAGTTGTTAAGTCCTTATTGGAAAACCCTATAGAAGAATGCCTGGTGTTAAGAGTCTGCACGAACTTTTTCTCATTGAGTAAATGAATACTCATATAATTATTATGTGTCCTTGTTTTAGTTAACCTAAAGACGTCCAAAGAATCTTTTTTATTGAGTATACCTTAGAATAGAAGTATGAAAAATAGAGTATGAAAATCCTAAGCACCTCAGATCCTAACTTAACCAAGTAAGCATGTGATACTCAATTAGTGTGTGTGCCAACTTATCACGGCACCGTAATAATAGCTATGACTCTGTCTTGGTCTTCTAGCGAGTTCTGTCACTTGTTCTTTCTATATTGAAAGTAGTTCCAATCTTCCTAGACACAACATAGTTATTAAGTTTTTTTCAACGATAAAGGGTGCTGAAAAATATTGCACTTAACGAGTGTTAGCGCACAGTCAGCTCCCTCTGCAAAAGAAATATTATTGCTGGTATCTCGTATTGGTAGAATGTCGGTCTTTCCCATATCCCTCTAAGTTACTGTAGAGTAGAATGATGTTGAATTGGTCGCTCATACGAATAATGTCTTTCTTACACCGCTTTACAAGCTTAGATAAGGTGGTATTAGATTAAGGTGATCCAATGAATACGTATATCAATAAAAATCCCCATCTTTTGCCCATAATTTTTTTTACATTGAAAGAAAGGCATACATGCTTATTTGTTTTGTTATATTTATATGTTAAGCTTTGAGTTTCGTTTAGAATCTGTATATTTACTCGTCTTACTAGAGAGTATGATGGGTTGTTAAGTCGTAAAAGGTCATGGGGATAAATATTATCAATTCGGTTTAGCTCGAGTATATAAGATGTTTAACTTAACCGGAGTCCTACGAGTCATTTTATTAAGAGTTATTAAGAACTTAAGAAAAAAATGGTCAAAATGGTCGATACCATGCCATGATTCATTTATAGTATAAATAATAGCATTAGTCATTAAGTCAATAATGTGAAGACATGCTGAGTTATGCCCGTCTAGATTGTCAGTTTATTCATGCTAGAGCTCTATAAAGCACATGAAAATAGAGCAACTCATAAGGTCATAAGAGGTGGACACTGGCTCGAAAACCTCGAAAATTGTACGATGGACGATGAGACCAAAGACAGTTTGTGCAAGCTCCTAGAAAAGTAGTACAAACAGCGCCTGGGTGTGACACTTAAATTGTCACCGAGCGATTGTACTACAAATTTTGGAGGGTAAGGCATCTTTTGTGGTACTATTGAAATTCAAATCCTGTACAAAATTATCTCCGATAACGTATTTAGGCTAATGAACTCTGTGACGAGTCGAACGTTATCACGGGTAAGACACGTTTTCCGCATATATGTATTCAAAAGAGGATATTGCTATATCACTACCTTGTTGCAAGGGTAAGCGCACAGCGAAACCCCTGGTTCGATAAAGAGCAGATAGAGAAACAAGAACCATACGTAGCAGTGTTACATAGAATAACTAGAGCTTGCGATCTGTACAAGCAAAAGAGACGAAACGAACAGCGGCTTTTTAGGCCGACAAATAAGGGGCATGAGAAGCGCGCGGTGGTAGAAATAGAAAAGCGCTAAAACAGGAATGAAGTTGATAAACTCTTACAAAACTGTAGTAGTTGACAACCTACCCACCTAGCTATTTAAGCAGCTCGACATAATTTGTCAATGAAGGAGACTGCGCCCACTCACCACAGTATGCGAAATTCATATGGTCGAACGAAAGTACATAGCCTTTCCAAACTCGCCCCATTGTGCAGGATGGCAATTGAAAATGTGGACTAGTTCAGCAAGATTGATAAAGACGCAATTAAAAAACCGTTCAATTAGTATACGCCGAAGATATTAGGATAATTGGGGCAACGCAGCGTGACTTAGGAACTGTGTCTATCAATGCTCTATTAATTCTGACAATGTAACTATGATCAAACGATGAATAACTCTTGGCAATTACTGTTTTTTTTAGAAAGATAATTGACATAATTCAAATAACTTAACTAACTAATCCTGCTAATGGTTCAAGGTAGTCCTTGTTAAGAATGGATGTAAGGATCTAGTGAGAACAGTCAAATACAATAACTACGATGGCTGAGACGCAAGGTTAGGTTAGGTTAGGTTAGGTTATGTTAGATTGGGTTAGGTTGGGTTAGGTTAAGTTAGGTTAGGTTGTCCATAAGGGACTAGCGTATATTTAAGCCTTTTAGTCTATTATGATTCTCTGTTTATATAGTTAGTTTATTATATTGTAATATTATTATTATTGTGTTTAATTTCACGCTTTTGCGGATATCTACGTTACACTTTCAGGACCTTAAATTGATCAAAAATGTAACAAACCTTTATTGTAGTTAATTTAGAAATTCGCGAAATATATGACACGTGTCTAGAATGATAGATTTTTGAACTTTCGCTATATATTTTTGGTTGATATCAAGATGTCTCAGGAGATTTTTTTTCTACTAGTCCTGTTGCACTTATTATTATTGGTACGGTCTTGACCTTCCGTAGGTTCCACTGATTTCTGATATCTATTGCTAGATTTTCATATCTCCTTGCTCATCGTACGTCTTTTTTATGTTATTGCTGTTAGGAGCAGCGAAGTTAATAAATGTTGCTGTCTTGTGCCTTTTATTTAAAATAGTCACATCAGGTCGGTTATGATCAACACGGCTTGCAGTAAGAAGCATTCGGTCATACAGGATCTTGACTTCTTCGTTTTTCAGTACAGGTTCTGGTTATAACGATAATACGATTGCGATTCCTGCAAAAGTCCAACATTTTTGCATAACTGTTGTTGTCAGACCTTAGCGACATTGTTATGTCTTCCGAGATATTCGGTATGTACTAGATTTGTACATCCTGAAATAATGTATTCCATTGTTTTATTAGGTTTTCCGCACATTTGACATTTATCTTCTACGGTATTGTCTCCTAGAATAAATCTCGTGTAATTTCGTGTAGCGACAACCCCGTCTATGGCTATCATGAAACCAGTCCTAGATCTGTAGCTTTGGTTAGTAAACACCAGCTCTAGTACCTTTCTCCAGGTGTTGCAGGTGCCAGTGTTAGTTAAATGTATAGTCATGTCTTCTAGGGAATGATGTGGCGAAACTATTATCAAAGTCCGCGATTGGCACGTAGTCCCTATGAAGTATAGTATAGGAATCATCAGTTTTGATGATTCGTAATCCTGTATTATAGACGCATGATTTAAATTGCGGTGCGTCCATAGGCCTGATTGATTTAGACTGATCGAACCGTGGAAACCGTGTATTGAAGGAATTAGTCCAAGGAACAAAGGTTGTTCATTATCATTATTGCAGTTTGAAGAATAGAATAACGTTCCTGTTACTGCGACACACGCTAGTCTTTGAACTTGTGTGAGTGTTTCGAGATGACTAGCATTCTCCCCTGATTTCTACCATACCAGGGCACCGTAGGTATCTAAGAAGAGACACAAGTGGAAAGTCGGAAGGCGTAACTGGAGGCAGCAAGTTTACGATCGAGCTACATAGATGGATAGCAGGATTGTAGCGTTATATAAAGAAAAGCAATGTAATGGTACAAAAACAAAACACCAACTGAAGTCTACAGAAACATACAAAAGGCTTTGTGTTAGAGTTGCGATTCTTGTGGGTTATGTAGGAGAGCACTTCTGTAAATTTTTGAACGACGTTCTTGGTCATGGTTTTATCTGCGTGATTGAAGGTCAGAACGCGGCAACCCCGCGTCCGCTGAATTGAATCTCAACATTATACTAAAATTTTCCATCGTCCATAATGCCTTGTGTCTTGTAATCTACAGCTTTCTTTCTAATAGCTTTCGTTCCATTTTTGTTGATTTACTTTTAGGTTAAATGATTTCGAATATTTGCTGGTATAGCTAAAGTCATCTTTTAAAGTATCACGCCTGAGGTATAGTGCAGTTTTCTATATATAAAAAAAATAAATAAATACCGCAAGCCTTGTATTTAACTGATGGTGTAACTAGATGTTGTGTGGAGGTAATTCCTCTATTCGCCATTATATTATATATGTTTACAGATAGTAATTATCCAGCAACAGGACACTAAATGAGCCTTTGATATAGCTACTTATGTATCGTAGTATCAAGTCGTTCCCAGTCGGACACTATGAGTAATTCATAATACGGGCGTTGTAAATAACAAAGTCAACTGATGTTCTTTGTATCAACAATAATTTATTTGTTGTGTTATGTCTCTTTTTTCGATTCAAAAAAAAAAAACTTCCTGACGAATGGGGTTTTTGTTTTTACTTGAATGTACTTCGTTAGAAAAACAAATCTAAAGTAATCTATTTTCTCAATGACCTTGTGATTTTACACAGCTTCATTGTGTATTTGTGGATAATTAATTTGAAATAAAATCACATCAATCACAAGCAATGCATCCTTGACCATTGAAATAACTTCGTCTTCTCCATTTCATTTAAAAAAGAAAAGAAAACGACAATCACTTTTCGTTTTATTGTAGAATGACAGGGAAAAAGATTGCACATACGCCAGAGTGTGCTTTTAAAACATGAATAAAGAAAGTGGATGTCCTGCCTTTGAATAAGAAACAAAGGCTATTCTATAGCTAAGGTCCTTTCTTGTCAACATAGTAACATAAATCTATGGACGGTTGTGTGTTGAAGCGTGCTCAAGTACAGCTGTACTTTATAAAGGGCCCCCGCCCAATTATCAAGGCTTCGCCCATTAATAACGTTGTCTAATAATGAACGGGGCAAAGCAAAGTACTGGTCTTATCGTAAACATTCGATCAGTCACAAGTTGCCGGTCATAGGTCTTGTTGGCGGCTGGACCACCGGTAGTCCCTACCAGGACTTACATCACGGTACCATGGGAGTCAGGAGCCCCCCGGATCTCGGTCCGGGCCTGTCTTGAAGAGGTAGGGCCCCTTATGGTAGCATCATGGTGGCTGTGGTTTAAACCCAAAGTCGCGGAAAGGGTCTTCCTTTGGTTGACCCAATATAGAGTTGCAATAAGTACTGGGTGCTGCGACCCTATAAGCATTAAGAGGTTTTAGTTTTACCAAAAGTGGAACTTGTGCCGGCAACACAGTTCCGAATTGGTATCTCAGGAAGGCGGCAGAGCGATGGCAAGGGGTATCCTTGTCCCCATGAATGTATGCGGATCCCGTAAACATAAGTCTACATGACAGGTGGTTTACGTTAAATATCAGACACTATGTACTTTATAAAATATTTAATTATAAGAATCTAAATTTTATGAATGTTACTAAGTTATTCTGCATCTTTCGAATTTTCGGCTGAGAAATTGATACGCTTTTTTACAAAATCAATCTACGAGTACAACAACCAATGGAATTTATATAGACCTTTTTTAAAATCAGTAAAGCCGCTTTCAAAAGTGAAAATCAAAAAAGTTTACTGTCCTTACTGTTGTTACTGTTGTCTTGTTCCCCCTGTATCACCCTTCCTCGGGGGGAAGGTTCTATTACATTTCACGGATATCAGTGTATGCCCCACTTATTGTCATTATCTCTGTCTGCGAATTGTAATGTCCTTAGATCTCTGAATTATTCTTTTATGAAACCCTGCGTTTTTAATGTGTTTTTAACCACCCACTTGACCCATTTAAAAATATTTGCTTTTGTTTTGCTATCGTTGCATATCTTCTGCTGTCGTCAACAAGTCAACAAGTAAATACATACGAGTATGTACGATAGACGGAGTGACGTGAAACACCATCATCAAAAGTTGCGTCCATGTTTTTTGTTTTCGAATTACTCCAATACATAGCTGTCTTCTACGCAGAACTTAAAGCTTTCTTTCATTGATGATCGTCTTAAAAATAGCTTTAAATTTCTGTGGGAATCCTGTGTTGCGGAAGGTAAGACATATAAATTCTTCTGACACTGTCTTTTTAATAGCAGTGAATACCAGGTAAAGTGGCGATCGCAATTCAACGCGCTACTCACTAGATATCCGCGGCGTTGATGTTTTCGATTTAGGACAATCCAGTGGAAAAACTGAAAGATTGTCAAATTTTCATTTTCCACTGGAGTCTTGAGAAAACCGCCTGCGTTGACTCCGATAGCATGGTCTACTTTAATCCGATGTCAGAAATATGTTTTGTTTGCTTAATTACTGTTGTGCTGAAGAGTTCTAAATTAGATGTTGGCATTGCCAAAGTTAAAAGTCGATTTCTTAAACCTTCAAGTCTTTCTCTTTTATGCTACCCTATTGGCCGCAGTCAGATTTTTATAAAAGTTGTATTTTTCGCCATCAGATTGTTGCACTGCGAAGTGCTTTACTCTAATGCAGAATCTGGCTGAAGTAAAACTCTTTTTTACCAGCATCAAACTCAGAGACTCAACGAGTGGCTCTGCTGAAGGCAAAGTGATACTGGTACTACTTAGTCTCGTAAATACGAGTACCTTAGTGCCCAACAATTTCATCTTACTTAGTCCAAGAGAGTCAAGTTTACATCTAATAGACTCAGGAATAACGCTCTCTGGGCCGATAAGCGTGCTGATATTCTGGAAACCTTTCTTTTTCGAGTACATTAGCCAACAGTGGTTGTCGTTGAATCAGTTCTTCTCCGTAACACCGTCAGTCTATTTTTATGTCGCTATTTGGGATGATCAAGCATTTTGAAAATTTAATGGAAATTTTAGTACAATATGTACCACTTCCTATTTAAAACAGAGTCGGTTTACTCGAATGGTTGCTGAAACAATCGTCGGTTTTTGTTTTCAAATCCTTTGATAGTTTCAATAATTTTATTTGACTTTATTTGATATCATCAATGGTTGTAGACTGCGACTGATAGTTTGTCTATATTGCTGCCTTTTCGTGAATACGATTAAGTTCTTAAACCATACGAGTATGTATATAAAGCAGGAGCTTTAGATACACAAGTGAAGGTTTATTGTGATTTTATTGTATACAATATTAATGGATGCTGGATTCCGATATCGGCTAATGCGAAGTCCTACTGGATTTTATAGGAAATGTGTCCTTATTATTCTGTTTTATTATACTCGTATGAATAAATCTTTTATGATTCCTAAAGCTTGGTAAACCTGTCTTGGATTTTTATGTTTTTATATAAACAACAATAAACTTTATTTCTGTGAAAACGAATCATATTCCACTGTAGATGTCCAAGAAATTAAACATTTAATGTTTTCAAGCAAAGGACCTTCAAAGCGAAAATGAAACGGACAAGGATACTTAAATGTTTGAAAAAATTTGCATACAAAAAAGCGGTAAACTATTTAGTAGTATACGAGTATAGGAGACGAAGGTCCAGCAGTACCCTTTTAATTTTGTAATTGTTCAAAGGAATTTTATGACAAAAAAACTCTATTTAAGAGAAAAGTTACAAGAAAACAAAAACTTTATTAAGAAATAAACGGGAGGACCCTCTCTAGAAGCAGCAGCAAAAAATAACTTCATCTACAACTTGAAGGATACTTGCATGCATCCGTACTTATTCATAAAATGAAATTTATACGCTCCCTATTGCATTAAGATGCATTTCTCTAACCTTTTAACTCTATGTACAGGGGTGAGATAGTTTATTTTTCGTCTCTCTTATTTAATTAGAGGGGTTATATGGGAGAAATTCAACTTTCCAATCCAGATCAACCTTCAGGGAAATCAGAATAGATATACGGATACCTTCCGCCGTAACTCCTTTGAGAGTGCATCGCAGTTAGACAAATGCATTGCACCCTTGGTCTTTTTTCCATATATATATTTTGTTAGTGATTTTTCTTGTTTTGTTTTATATAAGGGGAGGGAATTTTTTTCGTTTTATCCTGTCAAACGTGCTTGCTTCTAAGAGTAATTGATACGTGTGCATCTGCTTAAACAAACTTCCAACTTGGTAGAAAAACATTGAAGGTTGATCTACGTATTTGTTTTCCTCGGTTCCTTTAACCATGATAAAATGTTTTAATTAACTAGAATTTGTAGTGTCCTTGTTGCGGAGGGAAGGTTTCACTTTGAAAGAACACATCACTCAGTTTCACATTGATTGACTACTCTACAAGCCAATGACAAAGAACATTGTTTATATGTCGTAGATGTGAGGTTAATTTACGATAGCAACAAAATCAATCTGTGGGGATAGGTTGGGTGAACAAGAAATTTATTCGTATTGTATATTATAGGAGTATATGAGAATTTATATTTAAGGGTCTTACAGAGCTTTTCTTACTCAAACATATGGTATTTCCTCTTGATCTTGATCTTATTTCCAGATATCTTCACTCCATATATCTAAGAGGTTATTTTGATGAGTTTCATATCGTTCGTTCTCTAGAATTCCACTACCACCCGGAATATACTAGTAATGCAAAATATTTTGTATTTGCTTTAATTTCTTCTTTAATGAGGGACGAATTCATCACTTATAATTGTCACTCGACCTTTGAGGGGTCCGTGGCTTGGACACTGTAGTGTTCAATACTCAACGATCCTGGGATCTACGAATATCTTTCCAACTTTGAATCGAAGGTTCGGTCTCCTTTCATACAGGACTTAATATCGAGGAAAAAGGGTTCTCCCCTTAAATCAGTTCATGATGAGATCTGCTTGCCGGCTTGTCGTCAGACACTGTGCTCTTTACAGCAGAACTTTTATTTACTAAGCGCGCTTAAAGGATTTTGTAATATATACCATTAAAAATGTTTGTACACCGATGCATGGAAGAGCAATAAGGGGGAAGCAAGCATAAGTACCGATGTACTTATTAGGTTCGACCACATGAAATGTCCGATTTTCGCTCAACCAGAAATATGAAGTTCTCGAGTGAACATCTGTGCCAGAACGTTAAATTGTTTTTTTTTTTTTTTTTTTTTTTTTAATAAAGTGGTACGCGTGCTTGACGTGTGAGAGTCAGGGTTCGTTATAAGTACCGTTATTTTTTTCTAGGAATTATTTACCATGCTGTCGGCAGTTTAAATTCGAATCCTCTTCCTTTACGAATTTAAAATGGGATTCGTGGCAATGAAAAACATTAATGACGCATTTGAGGATGTAGCGTTAAACGAACGCACTATACGACGTGGGTAGCCGGAAACGTTAGTTGACGGCGATATTTTAAGAGCAACGGTGCAGGCGGACCCAACGAAATCAGTGTGGGAGATTACACAAAGCATGGGAGTATCCCCAATAGCAATAAATCGACACCTTTCTCTCATAGGAAAGGTATAGAAACTCGATAAGTGGGTACCCCATGAACTGAACGAATCCCAAAAACTACGGTGCCTGGAAATCTGCGCATCGCTTACATTAAGAAACCAAACTGAACCGTTCTTGCACCGGATATTCACCTGTGAAGAAAAGTGGATACTGTATGATAATTTTAAAAGATCTGGGCAGTGATTGGATACAGATCAAAAACCAAGGAAATCGACATGCCAAATTGACTGAAAAGCAACATGCGTTGGTCAATAGGCACGTTCCGATCCTTTTGCATGACAATGCTAGACCCCATACCTCACAAGTAACGGTGCAAAAACTGCTGCCCTTGGAATTTGAAATTCTTCCGCATCCACCGTACTCTGCTGATATTTCCCCAACGGAATACCATTTTTTTCGCAATCTAAAAAAGGTCTTCCGGAACCGAGCAGAGGTCATAAAAGCCTTTGGAGATTGGGCTATAAATGCACGTACGGTTTCCATGGAGATTGTGGACGCTGCTCTAGTTAATGCTGTTTTAAGGATTTCCAAATTTTCTTGGGGAGTAGTGCGGGCCATGTTCTCCAGTTCTGACTACAAACCATAATCCAGTGGATTCAGATCTGGACTCCATGACGGCTAATCTTCTGCTGCTCTGAGCCACTCCTGCATGGTTTATGCGCTGGAGCAGTCCTGTTGGATGATCCATCTGTATTAATTGAAAAAGGCATTGGTCAAACCCTTCATAACACCCTCTAGCACATCTTATTGGTAAACCTTTGCACCAGTTTTTACGCCTTTTTCACAGAAATGATGTGACACCATGGTGAGAGACCCCCCATCAAACCATTACGGAAGCGGGATGTTGTCAACGTTGAACTCTTGGAACAACTTTTTTCGTTTCCTTAGATGAAGTGGCATACGTTTTGTCATTTTGTTTGTTGACAACTTCTTCCACGGTAAAAATATCCTCATCCGTAAACAGAATGATTTCATGGCCATTGTCCGCGTGCCACTGCAAAATTTGCTTGCATCTTTCCAGTCTAATTTTTTTTAGTTGAGGAGTTAGAAGATGACCGGTGGACTTTCATATGCAGATCATCCCGAATCAGCCTAGACATGAATCTGGTTGATATATCCAATTCCTTGGGCATGATCTTCTGCTTCCTAAGGGGATTTCTCCGAATTGATGCAGTTCAAGTTGGGTCTTTTACGGATATCGTACATTAATCCTCCATTATTATTTTTTAAAATGAATTCTAATATTCGAATAAATTATGAAAATCCTAATCCCAGTTTATTTTTACATCAACATATCCGTAGGATGAGAACAAATTTCAATTCTTTCGCTGCTCGTATTGATTTTTTGAACTTTTTGCCCGATTTTATTATTTTCTATGAAATCTGGCTGCCCTAGGGTTAACTACCCAATTTCAATATTCAATGAAATACATATGGTAATTTTAATAACTTTTATAATGCGGGTGGTGTCGTGTTTATAAAAGAACTAGATAAATGTCCAGACATCGTAAAATATAATTTTACCAGTGCAGGTTTCGCAATGATAATAATGAAATCCTGACCATATTATACAATATATTTAACGCTTGCATGAAAGTGATTTGAGCAAAAACATTTTTTTAGCATATGGATGAACTGTTGGAAAATATAAAATCAAAGAACCTAGTTTTGGGAAAAATATTAATTTATTAAGCGGTAGCAATGTTTCTGACAAATATTTGTTTTTGATGTCATCATATGGTTTAAAGCTGCTTATTAATGAAACAACTCCTATAACAAATGAAACAGGAACCTGATAATATTTTCGTTAGATTTCACAAAAATTTGTCCCATAAAGTGAAGTACTTAGTTTCTGAATCATTGACCATTGTGTGCTAGTAATATAGGGTTTTCCAATAAGGACTTGACAACTTTTTTTTAAATAAAACGTAAACCATTTGAGATATTTCAAAAACTTTATTATCGGCTTGACGTACAATCAAAACATTTATGAATGGAACTCGACTTCGTTCATATGGCCACCGCGGGCACGTTTGCAGCGGTTGATTCGTTGGACCCAATTTTGAACGACTCGGCCACACATTTCAACCGAAACGGCCGCTATTTCGCCTTCAATTTTGGCTCTGAGCTCTTCCAATGTCGTCGGCGTGTTAGCATAAACCAATGACTTAACGTAGACCCACAGAAAATAGTCAAGCGGCGTTAAATCGCATGAACGAGACGGCCCATGTCTTGAGATAACTCGCTCACCATACTTACTCTTCAATAAATCGATTGTAGCGTGTGCTGTGTGGCTTTTGGCACCATCCTGTTCAAACCACATGTCGTCCAAGTCCATATCTTCCAATTAGGACCAAAAATAATCGGTTATCATGGCGCGATAACGCTGACCATTCACAGTAACGTGACGATCGTTATCGTCGACGAAAAAATATGGCCCAATAACGCCGCCGGCATGCAAACCGCACCAAACAGATAGTTTTTGTGGATGAAGTGGTGATTCATGAAGCACATGTGGATTTTCACCCGACCAATAACGCATATTTTGCTTATTGAGGAACCCATTGAGCCAAAAATGAGCTTCGTCACTGAAGATGATTTTGCGATGAAATTCATCATCTTGGCGCATCTTCTCTAGAACCCAATCGGAGAACGTACGTCGCTTCAAATGGTCCATCGGCTTCAATTCTTGAGTCAGCTTGATCTTGTATGGGTGTAAACCAAGATCCTTACGCAAAATACGCCATAATGTGGGAGCGATGCCCAATTCTTGAGAACGCCGTGGAATTGTCTGATTTGGATCGTTTGCTACGGACGCCTGAACGGCAGCGATATTTTCGACACTTCGACCAACCCGTTGTCTCACTGACACGGCAACATCACTCAACGAATATGTAGACTCAAATTTTTGCACTTTGTTATTGCTTGTCTACTAGGGCGAGAATTACGACCGAAAATTGGAGTTAACGCTCTTAAAGTTGCAGTCACCGACTCCAAATTTCGGTAGAAATTTTTTATAATTTGCGGACGTTGCTCGTTAGTGTACTTTACCACGATGAAAATGTTGAGTTTACTGAATAAATTGACAGTGACAGTTTGATGATTAGTGAAAGAGTGCGTTCACAAATTAAGTTCAAAGTTGTCAAGTCCCTATTGGAAAACCCTTTATTAATAAATCTGTACCTTTTCAAGTTAAGAGTAAATTAAATTATTTAAAGCTGTTTAATCCTCTTAGGTCTCAGATTTGGGAGCAGGTGTATAGAAAGTAATGCTTCATCAGCTTATGATGCTTATGATGCCGAACATGTCGATAATTCCTCAATACAGTTGCGTATAATATTTATTATTAAAATTAAGCAATATATTCCGTGTTCTGGAGTTATTAAAATTAATAAAAAAAATTATTTGTAAAAAATGTAAAAAAAAACCCGAAACGCCAATCTAAAGCAATACTATATTACAATAGAGTCAGACTACAATAAACTCTTGTACTTCCGATGGAGTAACTAATTGTCATTTCACTTAATCCTTAATTTATTTTTATTCATTTAGGGATTGACACTTATATGCTAGACAAAAAAAAAACGCTTAAAAATTAGCTTAAATAACTTAAAAATTATCTTATTTTAACTTACTGGCCTCAAGCGGACACTCTAAGTTAAACATAATACTTAAACTATGCCTTTCGACGTTTCCTACAGTTAATAAAAAAACTTAGTATATGTATATATAAATTCTTTAACGCCTTTGTATGGGTAAGACCTCTCCGCTGCATGGCGTACTTTGCAAGGGAACTGTTTTTGAGTCATAGAGTGTGTCCAATTCATTGCCACTTTCTCGTCCGTATAGATTCTTGATCCGTTCTCTGATAAAGCTGTGCATTAGAGATACGATTGGTCTGAAAACCCCTCAAGATGGGTCCTAGACATCTATGTACGAAGGTATGCAGCTTGCGTGTGGTAGTGGTGTCCATCTTCCAAGTACTGTACTTATTCTCCGTGGGAGCGGAACAGTCGTAGCTTCGTACTTAAACTGAAAACATTGCCTTTCCAGATTTTGGATAGGATTCCGAACGCAGCTTTAGCCTTTCCGATTCTGGTGCACATATCCAGTTCGGTGCCACCCCGGTCAATCTAGAAAGTTGTCAACTTTGTCGACCTCTTGGCCGGCAATGTTAAGTTGAGCGCGGATATTGTGTTTATTTTGAGCCCCACTTTGTTCGCCTTGATCTGAAGGTGCATTATCCAATGTGAAAATAGGCAGATATTGTCAGCGTAATTAAGGTGTTTAAGGTAAAATGTCATTGTCTATCGAATTACACAGTTGCTTTTCGTCAATGCGGAATACATTGCTGATAACCACCAAAAATAATAGTGGTGACAGTATACACCCCTGACGTACTCCACTTTGGACTTCAAAATCGTCAGACATCTTACCATTGCGCAAAACGAGACACTTACCTCCGTCGTATAGAGCTGTTGCTGCTTGCTGCTTGTTCCGCCCTTGAAACCAGTGTGCTGATGTACTGAGGCTTGTCACCTCTTATACTACGCTGCGCTTCCTTCTTCTTCACACGATATTGGACTTCTAGCTCCGTTCTCTCTACTGTTGAGGCGGCTGCAATCCGAGCTTTGATTACTGTACGTTCTTCCGTTTCAGCAGAAAGCCATGTGCGATGACTTTTCTGTCTTTTACCGACATAAGCGGTTGCCCCAGTTGCAAACAGATTTTTAACAACATTCCAGTGGTCGTCCATGCTATTCTGCGTTGTGCTGCTAATTACTTCTGCTTCTAAGGCAAGGTGATCCCTGAACTCTTGGCGCATTTGCGGATCCCTGAGCCTGTCGGTATTGAACCTGGTTGTTTTGAGCAAGTTTTAGCTGTTGCTGTTGACGGATGCAGTATGAAGGCGTATATGAGCTAACATAAGATAGTGATCACGTTCTTATCCAATGTTAGCTTAGTTCCGCGTCTGTTTCAAACGTCTACAGTACAATTTCTAAAGCGACGGCTGATGGCAATGTGATCTATCTGGTTGAATGTTCGCTGCCTGCCAGTTGACACCCTGTTTATGGAAGGTGTTATGCTTAAACAGCGTAACTACCTCCAATGACCAGCCGATTGGTATTGCAGAAGTCCACAAACTGCTCACCGTTGTCATTCCGTTCTCCAATGCCGTGAACTCCCATTAAGTGTTTAATAGTGTTGTCGCTACCTACCTTGGTATTGAAATCCGCCATCATCCGATGTCCCCATTAGGCGTATGATTATAGGCGGCGCCTAATTCGTCCTAAAATCGTCCTTTTCATCCTCAGCCGCGTCTTCAGTTGGAGCATAATACTGTATGATGGTGACTTTTCTTACTCTACTCTGGAATCTAGCCGTCAATATCCGGTCACTGTGAGGTTTCCAGGATATGAGGCTTCTTCGCACTGCTGGAGTTAGCATCAATCCTATTCCTGAGCTCCGAGCTCTTCCAATTGGGTTGCCAGTATAGAGCATGACAGCGCTTTTTGTTGGGGACTGGTATTCCTCAGCAATGAGCCAACTTATCTCACTCAATTCCAGGATGTCGATATTATATCGTATGAACTCGGTTTCCAGTTGGAGGAATCTTGCGTTATAAGGCCCTTCCTGGAGAGAGTCGAGGAGTGTCTTAACGTTCCAGAATCCAATCGTTATCCTAATTCGATAGCCAAAGGTCGTCAACAAGTTTTCCGTCCATATCCGAGGGGTTTGAGGCCGATTCGTAGCAGTTATCTTTTTTACGGTTACGGCTCGCTGGGAGATAACCGTTTTGCTTAGAAATTTGATTGTATACGGGGTAAGAGTAAACTCTCAAAAAGTACAATATCAAAGATACCGGTGTCAGATAAAGTTCAATTTACAAATTATTACACTGTGTCAGTACCTACATCAGGTAATCGATTGCCAACGTAGCGGGGCCATTGACATATTCTAAGAGTAACTCCCCTCCCATGCTTGTGTCTGTGTTGCTGCACGCCGTTTTGTGGGCGTTGCAGTACTCCGCTAGTCTCTTCACAGCTTCAGGTGGTACGTCCTCAGATTCGTGTGGAAAGTAGGATGAAGCAATATCGACCTCCCTTCTGATTCCATCCAGATCCGCTGCCACCAAAATTGCAACTTTGTCCCCGTCTAAGAATCCTGTAAATAGCCATATTAGCGCGCCAAAACCCGACATTGAAGTTTTTATTCTTTCCTGTATAAATTCAAGGATCTTGGTGTTAACAACGCTTGTGGAGTTCGAAAAGTATCCCACCGCAACCAATGAATGAGTGATTTGGAACTTCTCTATTCCCTACAGCGCAGCACATTCCCACGTCGTCATATTTACAATAGTCGTCTTAACACACTTGATGATTGTATTCTCCCTACAATGCAAGACAAGATATCCTGCCTTACGGACAGAACCCAAGAAGGCTGGTTTTGTTTCCTGATCTTGTCGGCTATTATTTTTTCCAGCAGGACGTTTTGGATAGACTCTATTTCAGCAGAGGATAGTGTCGCTATCTTGATGCCTGTCAGTACGTCTTTCAAGTCAGTGGTCCGCCTTTTTCTTATTTCCTCTGTGGTGGCCTTGGATTTAGAAGGCTGAAGGTCCTCTTTCCGGTTATTGCTCAACGCCCCAAGCGGAGTTTTGATCGTAGATTTACATCGTTAAATAATGCCTTCACCGCCTTTTCGGATTTTGTAATCATGGGATGTGTACGCTTCTTCTCTGCTCAGTCCCTTAAGCATAAGATATGCAAGGCGTTTCTTTCCGGCGCCACTTAATCTGTTCTGGTTTCCAATCGACCCATTTTTCACTGTAGCGCTTTTATCGTCTGCGGTCAACTGGTTCTTCACTGAACTCTTTGCTGCTTTTCACGCTTTTTGAGGTACTCGTACAGAACGTCTCTTGCGTGTAAAGTGAACTCCTGTCTTGTAAGGACATAAATTTACTGAATGCCTATACATTCATGGAAGCCTTGCCATCGTTCTCATTCCTTTGATACCAAAGCGGAATCTGTGTTGAGGGCACCTGCTCTACCCTTGGTATGAGTCGAGGCCTACCCATTAAATTTGGTCACATCACCCAGCATTTGTTGCAACTCTCCATCGTGCAACTACAAGTAGAAGACCCTTCCTGAGTTTTAGGTTTTAAACATCCACCGTGTCGCTCTCACTAGGTAGGATACCTCTAACAAGTCAGACCTGGACTGAAGTTCTTGGGGCCCTGACTCCTACGGTACCATGTTTAAGGTCCATGCAGATTTGTACTACCGGTCGTCCTGCCACTCAACAGGACCTATGATCGACAGCCTGTAACTGGTCAAATCGTAGACACCTTCAGTGGCGTTAAAATCTGAAGATGTTAACGATAAGACCAGTATTGGTCTACCTTTGCTTTTTAATAGATATTTTCACTAATGTAAGAAGCCTTGATAATTGGGCGAGGGCCCGCTTTTTGAGGTACAGTAGCCTCTTTTTATTGTGAAGCCTTTATGGCCGCTTTCGCCGTCGTATTCCTTTTTTTTATCTGACTCATTTATTGTTCCCTCGAGAGGTATTTCAGTATGCAGCACCAGAGCCCCAGCAATGTAGTAAGCCGCCTTTGCATCCCAAATCTACATATTAGTGACTAAACACCCCTTGGATTGTAGACTTTAAAGAATTTACTCTTTTCGCCCGATTATATCCGGTATACCCCTAGTAGAGACATGGCCGTACTCAGGTCCTCATCACCTATGAGACTTATTGTATGGTTTGAATCTTATCTAACAAATGCAAAGTAGTCTTGGTGGCACTTGATCAGCGTTATACTCCAATTTTGGGTGGATAAATAAGTGTCTTATATATTGAGGCCAGATCAGAGGGGGAAAGTATATTTCTTATATCGATTGAGGAAACCTAGACATATGGACGAATATATGAACGTTCCAACATAGTTCCTAATTAGTAATGCTATTATTATCGGAATTTAATGCGCTTAGCATACGCTACCGTTCTGCGAAGTGTATAAAGGAGCAATAAAGGAATATATTGGGCTCGAAATAGCAGATAAAAGATCGTTGATGAAAATTAAAAAGAGTGCCGGCTGCAGAACGGAACACTGAGGCACACAACCATTAACTTTGTCTATATCAGACTTGAAATCGTTCTGTATAACTTGAACGGATCTTTCCGAAAAGTAATTTTTAAGCCATTTATGCACGCATTTTCGTCAAAAGAGGCAGTTGTCAAACTTTATCAAATACCTTTGAAATATCAAGCGCGACTATTCTACTTTCAGCATATTGGTCTTAAGCGAGATCCCCCATATGCTGCCATACATACGATGCATGGCCCACAAAGCATTGGTTGCTTTAGTTATTTTGCTTTTTAAGAGAGAGTTCCAATTCAGCCTTTTATTGCGGATTACTCCCAGATATTTGAGCTCATCGGAGTACTCACCGATTGTGTCGTTTAGTGAAACTAGACCTAGATTTATATTTCTTCTCCCTGGTGCATCAGTCTAGAGCTATCTTAAGAGCGTTTTGCATACATGCAGTGACTTCGTTAGCCTCTCTGCCCCTATGTCATCGGCATAACCAATTGTACTGTAGCCTAAGTTACTTAATTTGTTAAGCAGATCATCAATGACCGAAGACCACAGGACGGGCGATTATACGCCTCCCTGCGGGCAGCCCCTTATGGCTGATACTGATACAGAAGTCGGCCCTGATGAGGTAGTAATTATCCGACTTTCAAGCATCGCTTTGACCCATATACCATATACCATGTAAAGCATATACCATACACTTACTCATCCGAGAAATATGGTTGAATAAAGTAAATGCCTGGTGTTACTATTCTGATAATAGTAACACCAGATTCATATGTGTATTCAACATGGTGTACAAGAACTGTTGTTGCGAATTTCACAAACTTA
This sequence comes from Volucella bombylans, assembly GCA_949129095.1. Lineage (NCBI taxonomy): Eukaryota > Metazoa > Arthropoda > Insecta > Diptera > Syrphidae > Volucella > Volucella bombylans. The sequence goes on from OX422144.1 coordinate 22,228,169, forward strand.
AAACGTCTACTGAATGGGGTCTGGTGAGTAGAGTCAGATTTTTTTTTTGTTGAAATTCCATTGATGGCATTGGAAAACCAGTAACATTAACAGCGAAACTTTGGTTTTCAAAGAAGGATTTCGGCAAGGATTTTGCTATGAAGTGATTTCTTTAACATCACACTTCCGCGAAACTCACAGGCCAACTTCAGAAGCATAATATTTCAAAGGAAGTGCAATTACTCTGACATTGATGACACTTACATGAGTTAAGGACAAATAAAAGAGAGGTGGCAAAGGTCGGTTTAGCCGTAAAAGCCGGCTATGCAAAGCATTTGAAGATGTTGAGTAGAAAGAATACTTAGAACTAACAACTTGAAGGCGATGTCGCCCCTTTTCTTTTGTCGGCTTAGGCTCAGCTGTTAACTTTGTAAAAGAAAATATAACCAAAAGGCTACTTGTTTCTGGGTTAACAAATCAACTTAAACTTTTACCTGTTCAGTGGGGTCAAGATTTATTTGCTCATCCAACTCTGCATCTGTTATCGTGGTATTTCTTCGATCGCAAAGGGATGCAAACGTTTTGGCTTTAAAAGGCATATCATTGTTACTAAGAGGGAGTACTAATCACATACAAATCAAATTAGAACCTAAGTCGTCGTAATCTTTGGTTGTTCAAAACTCCAATTTAAAATCGCTTAGTGACAGGTTGTATAGCGGTTGTATCAGAGTCGCCGAATCATTGGTGAATTAATGCTACATCTTACATTTTATAAACGTAGAAGAAGAGTTTCTTTTGAAGTTTCATGTCTCTCTACGTTGTCACTATTTAAACGTTTAATGTTCTGTCATGTGAATTCATCTCAACTTTTAATTGTTATTTGTAAACTAAATATAATAGCTTCGTAATGTATCCAAATAGATATTTCTTAATCTGAGTGAACAATGGAATCGAAGCTATCCCGACCAACCTTAAATCGCCAAAAACACTTTAATCTCTTGTCCATTGTCTTAGTTTAGTAAATCCATAAATGTACCGCGTTTTATTCTTTCGATTATTTTTAAAGATTACGTTCAACACTAAACAGGAAATAAATCTTAACTTGCAGTGCTTCCATTTCCATTTCCCGTTCCACTCTAGTCTTCCTCGTCCGCCAGCGTTGTATCCTCCAGCGATTTTATTATCCTCAAAATACATTCTTTACGGGATTTTATCGCTATTTCTTGTGCTAGCGGTGCTGCTGCGTTTCCATCGAAATCATTCGTACCGTGTCCAATATATTTGTGCATTTGGCGGACCTGTCACATAATCGGGGAGATAAAAAAAGAATAGTTCGGGATGACTTCTAATGGTCGCTACAGATATCGAGAGTACGTAGTTTGCTTCTCGGTTTAATTCTTTTTTGCTCGTTCCTCAGCTCGTTTATCCATCGCATTACATGGGAGAAAAGTGTAAGTTACGCGCAAGATAAATTTGAAACCGGGGAACCAAATTGCTTGGGGGCAAGTCCAACTAGCATTGAGAATAATAACATCTATGTATGTAACGCTAGCACCCACGGAATGGATGGAGTAACTATGAAACGGAAGGATGTCATTTTATTGCTCTATAGAGGGTATCTTGATCTTTCCGTCCTTTTTTTTTTGTGATATCCTTCTTATTTCTCTTTCGTTTAATAGAGACATAGAAATATAAAATATTGGACATGACTTAATGAAGCAAGGGACGTACCATAAAACAGAATGAACGAGGTTTATTTGCGAGAAAATGCAAATTGGTCGAATTAAGTATTTAGAAAGATTTATTAATTTCTTAGAAAGGTTAATGGAAGGTTAATTTTCCGGCGACAATAACTCATGACTATTAGATTAGAGGTAAAACCGGTCGGTACTCAAAGCATGCATAGGGATGAGACTTAAAACGACATGTTTATTTTTGACATCTCTCCGAGCCTTGTCAAAATGTGCAGAATGACTATGGAGAATTCTCCCTATATCATCAATCATCAAGTCCGATAATGATTTAACCGAAGGCTTCAAGGTCAACAAAGGTTTGAGGCAAGTCGACCTGTTGTCGTATGACTTTCTTAACATCGCCATTTTTAAGTCCGCACAATTATGTTACTTGCTTACATAGATAACATTGATGTGATTGGACGAATACCGTGGACAGCCAATAAATCTTTCGTGAGTATCGAAGCAGGATCGGCCAAAATGAATGTGACGATAAACAAGGGTAAAACAAAGTACACATTTTCACCAGAAAAGTACGCACACCCTCGACGGCTTAGCCAGAACGTCACCATTGATAGTTATAAGGTCGAGGTAGTTAAGGACTTTGTCTGTCTTGGCTCTGCAGTTACAAGCAGGAAGCATTTGAGCAGCACAGCCTCCCTCGTAACACCAAACTGGCTTTATGCAGGTCTTCTTATCATTCTGTTCCTTCTCTATGGTACAAAGACAAAGACCTTGTCGAAATGTCGATGTCGATGAAGAAACATGATGTCGATGAAGAAACATGATGTCGATGAAGAAGTATTTGGCCGAAAGATATTGCGTGTACCGCGGTCCAGTTTGTATAGAATTGAAATGAAGGAGGAGATTCAACCACGAACTGTACGCCCTTTATAGCAACATCGGAGTAGTCAGTTATCTACGGATCCAACGTCGAAGATGGCTGGGCCATGTTGAGCGAATGGACACGACAGTCCTAAGAGTCTTCAATTCTAACACCAAGGGACGGTGCACCAGAAGACCGCCATATCTAAACTGGAGCATGCAAGTGAAAGTGGACCTCTAACAACTTGAAGTATATTGGAGGAGAGAGCTGGAGACTCTTGTTGGTTGAATCTCAGATAAAATTTTTTGAACAGTTACTTTAACTGAAATAAAATTGGTTATTTAGATAAGAATCTTACATTGCATGGCAGCACTCGTTAATATTAAGATAGAGACTTGAAACTTGGAGAATATTTTTTTTTTATTTCGAACCCAATGAGTTCTTGGGTTCGGTTCAGAAATTTTCAAAATAAGGACAAACCTAGTGTTTTTAAATAAAATTAACAATGTCTCGTAGTTATCGTTTCAGATTAATTTTATTGTTAATTTTTACCCTGCTATTCTTCGGCTAAAATCACTGACACATTTGTGAGATTGGTCAATGCCATACGAGCATATGGCAATAGAACTATTACATATCTTCGTTCTGTAAAGTGTCCTGTCCCTTCCACTTTCATTTACAATTTTTCAACTTTCTCACCTTGACTGCAATTTTCAGTATTTATTTGACGCTTTGTATCTATCCCTTTTTTAATTTTTAGAGCGTTGGTGGAAATTAAAATTTTCTAAAGAATAAAAATCTGGATGTCATTTCAATACATGACTGGATCATAAAATTCTGCGTGGAATTCTTAGAGGTGAGGGAATGGAAATTTCATTAATTCGACATCTTAGTATTGTATGCTATATGAAACCTACTACCTACTACTTTTGTAAGTAGTTTTGATTATGGCAAAGATCTTCTCGAAAATATTTCTTTTACCCGTCAAAATTCAATAGAGACAAGACATTGAGGTATTGTTTAGCGCAGCTTTCCGGTCTGTTCAATTCATCTGTTAAGTTGATGTTGATCCAAAATAAAGGGGATGCCGCGTAACCGTTTTACATTGTTTCCATTGGAACTTTGACTAGTAAGTTTCTTACTAATAGCTGTAGACTGTAATGATGTCATACTTGCTCTTTTATCACCCTCAGGCTCAGCTTTCGGAGCCACTGTATTTTGGCTTAGAATAATACTACTTCGCTACATTCACGCGGTGCTTGGTTTATGGTTCCCTGTTTCTGCACTACGGGGTAAGCTGTAATTCGAGCCATAAGCCCAATGCTTTCCCAATAATGAAATATGTTCCATCTTTAAAAGCCGTTTTCTCAGTGAACTATCATGTAATGACCTAGGTAGGTAAGTATTGTAGTACGAGACCTCGAAGTGTCGAATAAAGTGGTGAAGATGTGTAGGTTTAGTTACTGGCATAAGATGATTATCGTAGGCAAACATATGTCTTTGTTTTGGAGACCTGCGGTGCATCGGCTTATGACAAAATGATGAACCGATGACAAATGTATCCCCGTTGATCTTACATGCTCCCCTGACAAGTTCTTTGCATCACAGATGTCGACAAACGTTCACAGTTGTTATTCTCACTTCCGAGGCCATGAACTCCTGTCTCCTGTTAAGGTCCTGTTAAGGAATCCTATATGGCCTCTCCAGTTTTTGTCATAGCGGAGAAATATGGTCATGTTTCTTATTTTGTAGCCATCATTCGGTCAATCTAGATCCCTTATGATGCACAAGTAGGCGATTGGAATGGGCTGGCAAATATATGTACTTGTGATCTGAAATTGTTGAATATTAGGTTGATCTTATTATCGGTCGTCAGATGCCGTCTTTTTGTCTTTAAAATTTTGAAAAATTAAGTGCGAATAACAGTAGATAGTTCTTCGGGGTAAGACAAATAAAACCCGTATACTCAAAATGATAAGTCCGAGGCTCGACATACAAAGTGGAAGATGCATTCTGTGAGTATGTAATGTAACTATATTCTACTTATTGATTGTCGTCACTAAGCCGCAACTTCATTGCATGTGCTCTTTGGAGCGGTAGTGCGATCCATTACGAGCTAACCTACAGTTGATCAAAAACGAAGTTGGACAGTTGATTTTTCTGTGATTTAACCCAAAAATACATTAGCATTTATCCCTCTTTCACTAGTCATCAAACTGTCACTGTCAATTTATTCAGTAAACTCAACATTTTCATCATAGTAAAGTACACGAACGAGCAACGTCTGCAAATTATAAAAATTTTCTACCGAAATTCGGAGTCGGTGACTGCAACTTTAAGAGGGTTAACTCGGTCGTAATTCTCACCCTAGTAGACAGGCAATAACAAGTTTAGTGCAAAAATTTGAGTCTACATATTCGTTGTGTGATGTTGCCGTGTCAGTGAGACAACGGGTTGGTCGAAGTGTCGAAAATATCGCTGCCGTTCAGGCGTCCGTAGCAAACGATCCAAATCAGTCAATTCCTCGGCGTTCTCAAGAATTGGGCATCGCTCAGACCACATTATGGCGTATTTTGCGTAAGGATCTTGGTTTATACCCATACAAGATCAAGCTGACTCAAGAATTGAAGCCGATGGACCATTTGAATCGACGTACGTTCTCCGATTGCATTCTGGAGAAGATGCGCCAAGATGATGAATTTCATCGCAAAATCATCTTCAGTGACGAAGCTCATGTTTGGCTCAATGGGTTCGTCAATAAGCAAAATATGCGTTATTTGTCGGGTGAAAATCCACATGTGCTTCATGAATCACCACTTCATCCACAAAAAAAAACTGTTTGGTGCGGTTTGCATGCCAAAGCTATAAAACCCACAATTTATTAAACAATTTACAAAAATCTGGAAGGCCAAGGAAGATCACTGAAGAAGATAAACGATGGTTTGTCAGGCAAGTTCAGAAAAATCCCCGTCTAAGTGCTCCCAAGCTAATAGCAGAAGTTAGGAATTACCTTCATAAAGAGGTAAATCCTGAAACGATTGGAGTAGTATTGCGATAAAAAATATCTACACGTCATAGTCGTTCGAAAAAAACCGTTCATCAGCACTTTTAATAGAATTAAAAGAAAGAAATTTAAGACACCTCCTCAGTCCATTAATGGAAATGTTATAGAACATATTTGGAGCTACTTGGAAAATCAGCTTAAAAACTAAATAATTTGTAGCAAAAAATATATAGAAACAGTGTTAAAGCTAGAATGGAACAATTTTCCAATATTCCAAACGCAAAAAAGAAACGCATTTTCATTGTTTCTTTCTTTTAAAAGTGAAGTTTTCGACTTCGTTTTTGATGGCTTCAACATAATCTGTTTAAATATAATAATCTGAATATTATGTTATGAATTCAAAGTATAAACACAAAGCCTTGAAAATGTATTGAAAAAAAATCGTACTTGCACAAATATATTTTTGGGACTAAAAGTAGAAACACCAATTGATCGGAGTTCTTTTTTGACCGACTGCAATTTCGTTTTCTAAAATATCGATGTTGCTGGTGTTAGTATCAGTTCTACTACATCGCGCCTGTTTTTACTTGTTTCCTAAAAGAGAACACGTATAATGTTGTTAGTGGGCGACAAACATTCCCGACGTAAGCTGAAGAAATAAGGCGGTTTAGAATGCTATCCTTAATCGGTAGCCAATATGTGTCAACTTATCTACGAGTAATTACGAGATGCTTGGCTCTTTTATAAAATCGTTTGATCTGTTTTAAACTGTGTAATTCGGTTTAAGACTTCTCATATGATTTCCTAGGACCGCAGGGCAAGAACAATGTTTTCTTCCTATTCATGGGTCGAAGTAGAAATACTTTCAGAACCATTTTGCAATGTTATTTATGCGTGTTAAGGTTAAAAAATTCACCAATCAGCAACTTACTTAAATAGCCATCAACTAATTCAAATTACCAACTCCTCGATTCGAACTTGACAACTGGGCAAGAACGTTCCCTAAGAATTGACAGCAATCAGGCGCTTTGATCATCGTCTTTTCTTCTTTTTCTTACTTTATTTTTTTAATTATAAGATTGTATTGCACTTTTAATCCCGATAAATTGAATTAATCCCCTTAATATTCGTAACAGTATATTCAATTAAGAGTATTGCTTGGATATTGCTATGGTCTGGTACATTTACCACAAATCTCTACCTTACATGTTTGTCTACAGGAACTAATAGTTATCATCAAGCAGAGGATAACCCAAAAACGGAAGTTGATCTTCGCATCTACTGTCATATCATATTTATTCATTTCATATTTCTAAACCCATTGAAAGGGTTCTTCTTCAGATATTCGAAAATAATTTCACAAAAATTTATCTTTTTGTTCCACTACAACTTAATTTAATCCAACCAATACGTGTATTTCCGATTTGAAAGTAGACTAAGACATAAGATTTTTAATTTGGCTTCCAGTGAAACTCCTGTAAATTTCGGTCGCCATCATTTTACGTATGAGTTTGACATGCCCCCTAAGAGGCAATAGAATCAGTATGGTCTTTCAGAGTCTCATTTGGTAAATTGCTGCTTTTGGAAATATCTGTAGCAACTCTAATTACTTTACGTAGAAATGGCAACGTGTTGTGTTGACTATCATATCCTAGTGACTATGCCTGTCAAAAAAATTAATTAGAGTTGTTCATTTATTGTACGAGTATATATGTAAGTCATTCGAAATCTTTTCTGTTCCATTCGATTTACTCACTAATTCCTTGAATAATTTACTCGTTACTACCGTTAAGCTTGCTGAAATGACAACCCACACACCCAAATGTGCATCATTAGTGCATCTGAAATCTTCTTAATCGTTATTAACCCCCATTTAGCAAAAGGTATTCGATTTAAGTGCAGATCATTATGCTTGCAATATTCGTTGCGTTTATATGAGTGCTCCTTGCAAATTAACAGAATGTAAATTATGCAGAAACAATTTTCATTAAGGAACTTTCTGTCCAATCCACTCCTTAACATTTACCAAAGTCAATTCCAAGCGTAATCACATCTTATGGTTGATACTTTGGCAATCCTTTTATATGTGCAGGGGGTTTGCAGAGAAGAAAAATGAAAAACGAAGAAAGTTTCACCTTTAGTGTCCTTGATGCATTTATCCCTCTTTCATTTTGGTTGGTAGTCGTATGTACGTACGTGTGTATCTTTCTTTATTTAAACACTATGAGATCTGGGGCAGTACAGAATACTACTGCCATTATAGTACTGTTGAGAAAGTAGTTTAAAATTTTTGCAGAATGGCTTGAGCAGAGCGAAAAGAACAATAAAGATTCAAGTTGGTGAGTATAACACCCCTACTGTAATCCTTTTCGAGTCAACCAATTCAAGTATTCACGTGAACATATGTATTTCCATTCGTTGTAGCGTGCGATACGGAATATCAAGTTGCTGTTTAAGGGATTTGCAGTCTTGCGGATCTCATTCTCGTATGTGGAAATACACAATGTGTTTGGTTGACATATCTTGAAGCAAAGACATATGAAGAAGCAAACTTAAAGTGGATGGAAAAAATAATTTAACGAAAGTTGATTTTTGATTTTAGTCACACTTCTTCTAAATTACATTTAAATGCAGTCCACATTTACAAAGTGCACGAGTATTCATTCATTTTGGAGGAAAGCGCGATTCAAGACTACATGTCACGCAAACTAGATACACCCAGTTTTAATACTCGAGAAAAGGTAACATATGGTTGTCATGTTACGTCATAGTCTGGATTATGCTTTTTAATTAAATCGGTTCATTTGCTAATATGCCTTTCATAAATTGAACAACGGTTTTTCAAAAGGAGGACGTTCGGTAAAGTAATGGTGGATATGTCTATAGTGAGTACAGAGAAACTTTTTGGGTTTATTTCAATATATTGTAATTGTAGGACTTCGTCAGAGTGTTTGACGGAAATAGTGAAACTCAAACACATTTATGGGAAACGGCAACGCTCACATTTCATAATTCCGCCAGGTACTACGTTGAACAAATCTTTCATTGCCAATAAGACACATGTCACGGAAAATGGAATTCTTCAATTAAGTTGACGGCCTACAAAGAAAATAGACCGCGATTTAGGAGTATGGTTAATCTATATATGTATGTGCACACGCGGTAGTATTACAATAGTTAAGTTAATGATTTACGTACATTTACAAAATTTCAAATTCCCCTTTAACAGGTATCCTTGTTCGTCTTTTCAGCTTCCGTTGTCTAACTCTAGGTACGCTCTATCGGTTTCGCTATTTCCACGCCTGAAAGTTTTGTTGTTCTTCCCCTCCGAAGTTTCCACCTCATCATTTCACAAGCTCGGTTTTTTTTTTTTTTTTTTTTTTTTTTTCAAACAACGATCAAAAGTTTTGCCCTGCCGTTACGGTTTTCTTTGAAACTTGGGTTTTGTGTTGGGTTTTTTTTTCAGATAGAGAAAAGACGATTTTTGGGCTCAGTGTCTCCTTCCGTGAGTGGCCATCTAACATTTAATAGGGAGACTAATTTACCCACCGTCCAACAGAAATTTGTCAAACGAGGAGATTGACAGGTATCTAAGACGAATGGACGAGACATCAAACGAACAATGGACAAAACGATACCTCGGTACTAACACACTGACGAAGAAGACTTATTCCGCAACGCAACTATTGACCCACTGCACCGACATAAAAGTGGACTGCTGTCAAGACTAAAAACATTGTACAGACAGTTCACTGACAGACATAACCCGGAGATCATGACATTGAAGTCGTCGATCAAAAACCTCCAAGTATTAATAAAAAAAATTACAGAACATCTGTAAGTTTGTATTGCAACAATAAAATTCGGGCTGTAAACACCAGCAACCCGAATATGTTCCCGCAAATAAATAAAATATTTCGGAGAAATAATCAGAACGACATTCCATGTCTTAAAATCGACCGAACGACGAAGAACGAACAAATACTGGTAGCAGCGGGCATAGATCCAAATGAGGCTGTTGATGATGACAACTTCTTTGTGATCGAGGATCCGCAGGAGCAGGTAGAGGCTATAGGAGCGACTTTCCAGGAAGTGTACAAGGCGAATGTTATCATTGGCCCGAACCACGATCTGGAGAATCGAGTCCTTGTGCACAATTTCTACCTTCGAAATGAAATTGTGAATTGGCGATTCGAGAGCTCGGGTTTCACCCAGTTCAGTGACGAGAATATGGCAAATAATGTCATCACCAACGATAGGGTACTACCCCCGTTCATTTCGAACGAAGAGCTCCAAACGATCTTCGATTCACTTAGAAGTAAGAAATCAGTGGGAACCGATGAAATACCGAATATTGTGCTTCGACATCTCCCTCTAGAAGCGGTGAACATTTATACCACCCTGTTTAATAATGCAATGAATAATGCACATTATCCAGCGCATTGAAAAACTTCGGTGGTACATCCGATCCCCAAAAGGGATAAAGATACTTCCAATCCGGCGAATCTCCGCTCGATTAGTCTTCTTCCAAACATCAGTAAGGTTTTCGAGAAGGTGATCAATAGAGTCCTGACTAAGTGGGTTGAGGACAAACATATAGTTCCGGATAATCAATTCGGTTTCAAGGCGGGGCATGATATCATTTATGCTGCGTCGAAACGAGTTTCTGATATCCAATGGAACAAAGGCAAGAAACAGTGCACTGGTGCCTGCTTGATTGACTTCTAGAAGGCCTTCGTTTCCGTATGGTTAGAGGGACTCTATTTCAAGCTCTGTATATTCTTTTTGATATGCTCTCCAGTAGACAGTTCATCGTAAAGAATGGCGATGTGACTTCTGCTGGAACATTTAACATTAAAAACGGTCTGCAACAAGGTGCGGTAAATTCGCCGATCCTATTCAACATTTACACAAGTGATCTGATAGGTTCACTTCACCATGCCATAGCGTACGCAGACGACATAATAGCGTACAGATCAGGTCCAAAGATTGAGATCATTAATATACTTTTGCAGTGTGACTTCGACAAAATTAAGCGATATTGCGATGACTGGAAGTTGAAAATCAACTTTGAGAAATCGGAAACCATTCGGTTTAGGACGCCTTTGTCTGGGGCCTCTAGGGATATCAGAAAGAATTGGCGAAAGTTCTCGATCGTGAGGCAGCACGGGCAGCCACTTGCTTGTCGAAATGTAGACAGATACCGTGGGATCTGGCTAGATCAATTTCTGTATTTTAACAAACATATAGATGTTGCTCTATCGAGAGCCAAAGGTGCTTTTACCTTTACAAAGAGACTGCTTTATAACAGCCAACTCGATGCGAGGGAGAAGGTGATCTGCTACATGGCCCTCCAGAAGCGTTCCTCTATTTAGATAGCAAAGATCTGATCCAGGACAGATTGGCGGTGCCGCTAATCTTCCACGTCTCTCGAACAGCTGCGGACAGGCGACTCAACTACAACAGAGACGTCGCACACAGCAGTGTGGATCGCCTCAGGTTCAGTAGGGCAGTGGGGAATCGCGATAAGAGGGATGTCGTTCGGCAGCACCAGCATTTCTGGTGGTTGAATGATGGAGAAGATGTTTCGTCGTCGTTTCCGTCAATTACGGAACAGCCTCACTAATGAGGCAGAGCTGACCAATCTATTTGCTCAGTAAATAGCGGTGGCCAGCTTACATAGATTTAGGTTAGCATTTAAGAAACATATACATATATCAGTGTATACAAATGTGTATACTGATATATGTATATGATTGTGTATAATGGCTATGTGTGTTTATGTGTGTATTGTACATTTAGGTTAGGTAGGCTAAGGTTTATTTGAAGTTAGATATTCAATTTTTATAAAAAATAAAAAATTGTCCATATGCTAAGTTTTTGTAATCAACATTTTTTTCTTAGCCCTAAGTATATAAAATAAATATTTCCAAATAAAATGTAAATGAAGTCGAAAGACATAGATATAAGAATTTAGAGTAGCTTAGAGTGCCTGTGTGGGCCAGTAAGTTAGTATAAGATTGTTAAGTAATTTTAAGCTAGCATTTAAGCATTTTTTGTTAGTATGTAAGAGTTAATGATTAAGAAAATAAAATGCTTTAAAACTGAAAAAAAAACTGAACGAAATGAAATTGTGAATTGGCGATTCGAGAGCTCGGGTTTCACCCAGTTCAGTGACGAGAATATGGCAAATAATGTCATCACCAACGATAGTTGGAAGATTAGTTTTCTTCCAAACATCAGTAAGGTTTTCGAGAAGGTGGTCAATAGAGTCCTGACTAAGTGAGTTCAGGACAAACATATAGTTCCGGATAATCAATTCGGTTTCTGATATCCAATGGAACAAAGGCAAGAAACAGTGCATTGGTGCCTGCTTGATTGACTTCTAGAAGGCCTTCGTTTCCGTATGGTTAGAGGGACTCTTTTTCAAGCTCTTTTTCAAGTTGGGTATTAGTAAACCACTGCTGTATATTCTTTTTGATATGCTCTCCAGTAGACAGTTCGTCGTAAAGAATGGCGATGTGACTTCTGCTGGAACATTTAACATTAAAAACGGTCTGCAACAAGGTGCGGTAAATTCACCGATCCTATTCAACATTTACACAAGTGATCTGATAGGTTCACTTCACCATGCCATAGCGTACGCAGACGACATAATCACTTACAGATCAGGTCCAAAAATTGAGGTCGTTAATATACTTTTGCAACGTGACTTGGACAAAATTAAGCGATATTGCGATGACTGGAAGTTGAAAATCAACTTTCAGAAATCGGAAACCATTCTGTTTAGGACGCCTTTGTCTGGGGCCTCTAGGGATACCAGAAAGAATTGGCGAAAGTTTTCTATCGTCGGACAACACGGACAGCCACTTGCTTGTCGAAACATAGTCAGATACCTCGGGATCTGGCTAGATCAATATCTGTATTTTAACAAACATATAGATGTTGCTCTGGCCAGAGCCAAAAGTACTTTTGGCCTTACAAAGAGACTGTTTTATAACAGCCAACTCGATGCGAGGGTAAAGGTGATCTGCTACATGGCCCTTATCCGGCCTATGCTTGTATTTGGATGTCCCGTGTGGTTTAACGTAAGAGCAAGTTTATTGGAAAAGATTCGTGGGTTTGAGAGGGTTTGTCTTAAGACTTGTCTTCGCTTATACAGAACACCAGATTCTGAGTACATAAAATTCTATCCTAATGAGGTCTTATACAATAGGGCGAACCTAGAGTGGACAACTTCGTCATTAAGTTAACTCGAAGGCACATTGTAAGAGCTATGACCTCATCGAACAACCTTATCTCCTAGGCTTTCTACCCCAATTATATGTATCACGAGAGAGTTCGCTTTGACGGCTTTATTCATCCAGAAGCGTTCCTCTATCTAAATAGTAAAGATCTGGTCCAGGACAGATTGGCGGTGCCGCTAATCTTCCACGTCGCTCGAACAGCTGCGGACAGGCGACTCAACTACAACAGAGACGTCGCACACGGCAGTGCGGAGCGTCTCCGGTTCAGTAGGGCGGTAGGGAGTCGCGACATGAAGGATGTCGCTCGGCAGCACCAACAAGTTTGGTGGCTTGTTGAAGGGGAGGATGCTTCGTCGTCGAACTCCTCCAGTGATACGAGTAGTTAGCTTCATGTGAAGCAAGGTGGCCATCCTAATTTTTTTTTTAAGCCATGGCCGGCTTACATAGTTTTAGGTAGGTTTAAGTTAGATTTAAAAATATAATATATGTATATAAAAAAAATATATATATATACGAGTATATATAAACATGTTTTCTCAGTTTAAGTTGTAGTTAAGTCACTGTAGAATAAAAATAAAATCCGTCATAAACGTCGAAAGACATAATTTTTAAGTGTTTTGTTTAATTTAGAGTGCACGCATGGGGCCAGTAAGTTACAATAAGATTATTTTTAAGTTATTTAAGTTAATTTTTAAGCGTTTTTGTCTAGCATGTAAGTGTTAATTAATGAAATCAAATAAAAAATGCATTTAAACTGAAACTGAAAGGGAGACTAATTTTTTAGAGTAATTTGATTTGTTGTTCTGTTCTCAGCAACTACTCTGTTTACATGATTTAGGTTTTCTGAAAAAAATAAATGTCTTTCTGGTTCGGTTGCGATTTGAACTCCCAACCGTCCGATTGTGAAGCCAATACACTACCACTTGAGCAACGGCCACCCACTTTATTGTTGTTGTTTCACTACCTTGCGTGCTTAGTTCTTCTTGGTTTATGGTATTGTGAAGCCATGCCCGTAAAATTAGTGGGCATCGCTTTTGTGCCATCGCATAGAATTTGTGCCAAGTTATTTTCTCGACTGACGCAGTTTTCGTTTGTTTTTCTTTAGTTTCTTCAATATGAATTCTGTCGGCAAAAATCGGTGCTAACTTCATAGTGGTTTGTTCAAGGTCATTTAATAATCTTTTACCCGTTTTTTCTTATAGTTCGAACATAGATATCTACCCATTTGGACTTGATGTACGCAGAATGAAATCAAGTTCTGCTTTTGTTTAAAAGTGTAACTACTCACCGTGTGATTTGTATGGGCTTTGTAAAACTTATGTCTATATGTTTCTCAAAGCGTACAATTCATACGCTTTTGATTCTGAGCATCATATTACTAGCCCCGAGAACCATCAAGCTGTGACCCCGTGATCACTCCTCCGCTATGCAGAAGAAGTGCTCGGTCGGGTAGTGTATTCGTATACGTTGAATTTCATTTTCATTTTCTCCGTTTTGCACTGTTATGAGTGAATTTATGAATGTATATTCGGCTTTTGCCCCACCGATAGTCTCCAAAGAAACTGGTAGTCTCATTAGACGTTAATCCGCCCCATATTCATTATAGGTGTTAAACTTTCTGAATATGATTATAGGCGACTAGCCTTTTACGAAGAAATGAGAACGAACTGCGACAATATTCTGTAATCCATTCCCGCACTTCTATCGAGTAAAACGTACAAATTGCACTTAGAGACTTCAGTACCAAAAGCTAAAGGTAATACATATTAATGAACTTAATGGCTGGTTTCCAACTAAAACGAAGACTCGACGCATATACTCGTACAAATGTTGCACTAAAAGGATTCCCTCCAACGTTCACCTAGAAAATGTTTCATATTTTCCTATACTCGTATCAAAATAATTACTACCTCTGCTTCTTCCGATTCAGCCACAATGATAGTGCTTTCTGTCTGGACCCCTAAAAAGCAATGACAGATTTCAGAATTCTGACAGATTTCAGAATTCTGACAGAATTCAATACAATATGCCGTAACACTTGAGATCGAGGAATTATGATTCACGGTTTGAAAATTTGGGGTCAGACCATTCCAGACACACGGATACATCTGATTTCGGCAAACAAAAGCGCCATCGTAAAGCATAAAGACGAAATACACTATGGTCACAAAGTTTGTTCTTTCCAAAATCTAAACGGCTTTATCATATGTATTTATATAAAGTTGGACAAGGTCTCTTAAATATAAGGACTATTGGTATAGTCGATGTATAGTCGATATTGGCGATGGAATTGTTGTTCAAGTTGATACCCATAAGACGAGTACGACTACATATTCTAAAATATCTATAAAAATTCACTTTTTTAATTTTGATGTTATGTGTTGGTAACCGTCGCTCACCAGTTTTAGATATTTTAGCCAAGTGGGGGGTAGGGTATTGCAATGTCAGATAGCTCGCGTCCTAAACCCATAAATCAGTTTTATTTTACAACTGCGCATTTATTTGCTCACGTCGCATTTAAATGCAAATTTTCCAATCATATTTGTTACCACTGGTGGAGCAAACGCATCCAACCGAGATCAACAAAACGAAAGATAAGGAAAAATAATTTTAATTTTATGGTTTCTACGAGTATAACAAAATCAGAATGCTTTTATTGGCACTCTAAGTATTGGCATTTGTCATTGACAGTGCAATTTTTCCCATTTATACTCTCTTTGGTGCGGCTGAGGGGATTCTAGGGGAAATCATTCGATTCTGGAATTATGGTAAATGGCCTTGTTGCTCCCTTATGATTCTCTGTCCTTGGCTATGAAGAAAACAATTCTGAAGGTGACATTGAAGAACGCAATTTTAAAATTATACGAATGTACACATAGATGTGTAAACGATCTAAATAACCACACTTTTTGATGCACTATTGTTTGATTGCATTTTCTGAGCGATATCATATGAAATGGGCCTTCATGATAGAATACTCTTCGCAAATAATTTACTTATTTTAAAATAATATAATGTATAATATAATGTAATTCGGGGCTTGAAATATGGTTGGGTATTACTCCATCTCCATATTACCACCCTCATAGGCACACTGAAATGTCCAGAAGGTGGCCTAACAGATACTTTTAAGGAAAAATTGAATCTCCTTCTGTGAAGTCACTTTTGTGTTTCCAAGACTGACGAAACGGACCAAGAAGCAACCGAAGATATAATCGGAAGTGAATTCATTCAAATCCTACTAGTAACCGGGACCAAATGGTATCTTCCTAGCATTTATGTCAATTATGACTATGGAG
This sequence comes from Volucella bombylans, assembly GCA_949129095.1. Classification (NCBI taxonomy): domain Eukaryota; kingdom Metazoa; phylum Arthropoda; class Insecta; order Diptera; family Syrphidae; genus Volucella; species Volucella bombylans. Next base: position 22,244,257 of record OX422144.1, read on the forward strand.
GTAGCAAACCAATCACATCACCGAAATTCTACAGAAAGCTTATTGACCTCTATATAAAGGAAGCCTTATTATCTAGAACTTCGCTTCACAACTTTCACTTTACATACCAAAAAGGCATATCCACTAATATAGCACTATATACACTAGTCTACGACATAGAAAGAGCATTAGATAACTCTAACTTGAGATCAATGGAAAATTTTTACTTAGGAGAGGTGGCAATCCAAAGATTAGTCAAGATGGAGTGCTGTCCCCTCTTGTGTGGTCCGCACTACTAGATGACCTAATGCAAATCCTGAACTTCAAAGGATATAAAACTATAAAATATGTTATCATCAGGTACAACCACGCGATTGCTGTCGAGCATCTCATGCAAGATGCATTGATTTTAATTTTCATAGGGCTAACTACGCCAAACTGAACAACCTCCTCAGTACGGTCAATTTTAGCTTTCTCTACAATAACCCTAACCTTACGGTAAACGATGCTCTTTCATCCTTTTATGCCGAAATTTTAAAATGTCTCTCCCAATCTGTGCCTTTTTTACCCAAAAGGAATCCCTCATCGTCACCACCGTGGTATAATAAAGAGCTGCGATCCCTTCGTAACAAGAGAAATAAGCTCTGGTATTCTTACTTAAAATCGCGTTCCGACACCGATTTCTTCTACTACCAGTCTGCCCAAATTAATTTCTCTGTACTTTGCCAAACTCTCTATAACAACTATTTAAACCAAATGGACCACACACTCATTTCCGACCCCAAAAGATTCTTTCAGTTCATCAAAACTAAAAGCAAATCGGATAACTATCCATCATCCCTAAATTTTCTTGATAGGTCCTCGGGCGATTCCCAAATTATTGCAAATCTCTTCGCAATCTTTTTTGGCCAAGCGTTCGCCATCCATTCCCAAGAGCCAGACCATTCTTACTTTTCCTACTTAAACAGCTGCCCACAAACAACTTTGGAATCGGTGTCTATAACTTTAGAGCAAGTTAGAGATAAAATAATAAAACTCAAAGATGATTATTCTGCTGGCCCTGATGACCTTCCCCCTATATTCTTAAAGAAATGTCAAATGCATCTAGCCCAACCTCTTACAGCTCTCTTTCAGCTTTCTATCACCCAGGGGTTATTTCCATCAACCTGGAAAAGGTCGTTTATTATTCCCCTACATAAAAAAGGTAGAAAAGACGATATTTCCAACTATCGACCAATTGCTAAGTTGTCCTGCATACCTAAGCTTTTTGTGAGCATTATCTATGACATAATGCTTTTCCATTGTAAATCTATTGTTTCCCCAAACCAGCACGGATTTTTCAAAGGCAGATCTACACCACCAATTTAACGGAATTCGTATCAAGCACTTTATGTGCACTGGAATCTGGAAATGAAGTTGATGTGATTGCCACCGATTTCAGCAAAGCCTTTGATAGAATTTCTCATGATATAATCCTTCTAAAATTAAAGGCTCTTGGTTTCCAGATAAATTTTATAACTTGGGTTCAATCCTAATTAAGTGAACGACTTTACTATGTTCTATTTAGGTCCATGGTTTCTGACCCAATTAAAGCCTCCTCTGGTGTCCCCCAAGGCAGGGACCTTGGCCCCTTATTATTTATTCTGACCATTAATGATGTTGCTTGTATCATTAAAAATTCATACATATCTGTTTACGCAGATGATATGAAAATATTTAGATATATATCATCTTCCTCAGACAGCCTACTTCTGCAGCAAGATCTAGACAGGTTTTGTACTTGGTGTCAGAAGAATTTTCTTGAGCTTAACGTCAATAAGTGTCAGGCTATAACTTATACCTGTAAACGCCTCCCTACTTCACCTCGTTGCTATCTAATCTTTAATCTGCCTGTTCCCTTAGTGAATGAGTTGCGTGATTTAGGTGTTATCTGCGACAAGGAACTCAATTTCCATTCTCACATTGATAGTATAATAAAAAAAGCCAACTCTGCCCTTGGTTTTATCAAGCGCTGGTCTAAGGAGTTTTACAATCCTTATGTTACCAAATCTCTTTACATAACCTTTGTTAGGCCTCTTCTTGAATATGCCAACCAAGTTTGGTCACCCTACTACAGAACTCACATCCTCCGGATAGAAGCTGTTCAACGCAGGTTTTTACGCTTTGCTTTACGTGGTCTTCCCTGGGATGATAGCCAAAACTTACCACCTTACACTGACCGGCTGAAACTTATAAATTTACAACCCCTTTCTATACGCCGAAAGGTTGCCGACATTCTCTTTATTCATCAAATTTTAGTAGGTAATATCGATTGTCCTTCCTTACTTCAAATTATTTCTTTTAACACCAATCCCCGCAATCTTAGGTTTGTGCCACTTTTCCGGCTCAATCTTCACAGAACGAATTACGGACACCTGGAGCCAATGTCTAGGATGCTTCGCGAAGTTAACGAGGTTCTGCCTCTCTTCGACTACCATCTCAGCAAACTCTCCCTCAAGAACATACTTATTTCCACCTATGCCTCACGTCCTAACTTTCTTTAACCGCTCCCACCCTTTAGTTTTGAAGTGAAAATGTTAGTTTTAAGTATATGTTTGCTTGCAATAAGCTTAATAAATCTGTCCGGGATTGACCCGGGCCGCAAAATCTGAAAAATCAGATAACTACCTGAAACTGATGTAAACTAAATCTCTCTCAAGAGCCTTTTGGACATCATTCCGAGATTTAAAATCGTTTTCATCAAGGAAGTGAACAAGTGGAAATCTGAAGGTGCTAAATTTGGAGAATAATGCGTATGCACCTTTTATTTCCAATCCAACTCCTGTAACCAGACCAATCAGTGTCTGCTCTAGTGCCGACTTAAATCTATACACTTGTTGACAGTAGACTTCTGTAGTGATGGTCAGGTTTTGAGGCAATAGCTCAAATTATTCCCTCAGCATCCTACCACACAGACGGTAACACCTTATGCGGGTGAAGTCCATTTCTGGGATGCTGGGTGCTAGTCTGTCTTCTGGACTAAGCTATTGTAAAGAATCCATTTTTCATCTCCGGTAACGATCCGGTTCAAAAACGGCTCTTAATTGTGACGCGACAGAAGCGCAGTGCAAGCTTTGATTTTTTGCTGAAGATTATTTTGCGATAGGTGGTGTGGTACCCATTTTCCAAATTTTATGACTTTTCCCATATTTGTTAGGTGTCAATGGATGGTCATATGGCTTACGTTAAGTTCCCTCACCATAACAGTGGAATTTATTTCGTCAGTGTCGGTGTGTGGGTCTTCTAGCATACCAGAACGACGTTCATCCTTTAGGTCACAATTGCTATTTCTAAATTTTGCATACCAACACCGGCTCACCGGATTTCTTTAGTGGTTTCACTTTCATTCTGTATTTTCCGGAACAAAAACAATAAAATATGCCAAATATGTTCTTCCGATACATCCACTTAAAAATTCAGTTAAAAATGCTTATATTAATTGTAACACAACTACAGTCTAATTTCAATAACGGTTTCAGCATTAAATTGGTTTTGTGTATTTTTTGGTAATTGTAAAATAATGTCCGAAAACAACGCGCAATACTTAACATATGTTAAAACATTTTAGCTGAGGCTGTGTTGCACTTGAGGGAAAAGGTTAAGTGCCTAGACGTGGACTCTATCTCAAGTGTGTATATACAGCTATTGAGCAAATTATGCGGCCTCAAACCCAAAATGGCTTATAGGCTGTACTATCAAATGGTGAAGCCAATCACACTATACTGTTCTGTAGGGTGGTGGGGCAAGACCAAACAAGAGTCAACAAAATGAAACTGATCAGGATTTAACGACTTGCGTGTGCATCACATTAGATATGAGACCGACCCCAACTGCTGGTATGGAGGCGTTAATACAACTAACTTCGCTTCATGTAGCAACTCAAGAGGAAGCAGCCACACAAACACTCAAGCTACATCGCGCAAACCACTTCAAGCAAATAACCTAATCGGTCACCTGAAAATACAAAAACACATAGACGGCATCTTTTACTTTAGACCAATTGGATCCCACCCTTGGATTTTGAAAGAGGTATAGGATCTACTTCTGCATGAGGCAGGGATTGAACACAATTCTTATATCCAGAAAAGTGAAATATTCAAGGCGTAGAAACAGAAGTGCAATAGTAGCTCTTCGAAACGACCTGTCATTTGGATGGCGCTGCTGCCCATGCTCCCAATGAAACTTAGTGTCATTGCCTAAAAATGCCTGACAAAATGATGCGGTGGAAAGAGATTTATATCGAAAGATGAAACCATCGCTCAGATCAACGCCTATTTTGGGGAAATCCAAAATCAAGTGCAATAGAGAAATATTAATAAAAAAAAATTAAGTTACAAATTTGTTAAGAAGTGTTGCCAAAAACAAGCTTCACTTCAGATGCCAGGTAAAAAGAACCAACTAGTGAACTAGTGACAGTGTTCGAACAGGAAGAAAGTGTTCTGCTCCTTCACTAGTTATACATACGAGTATTTCCTATTTCCAAACTAATGTAGTTGTTTGACGAAAAGAGATTTGGCTCCAATGGTAAAATCATCGCTCAAACAAACGCGTTTTTTAAACACCTTCACATATCTTATTATTTTGAAGGGATCAAGAAATTTGAGAAACAATTGACGAAGTTTATTGATGTAAAAGAGCACTAACAAAACATTTTCTCGAATAAAACTATCAATCATTCAAAAAGTCACGAACTTGTTGTTCCACTCTCGTACCTACCACCTCCTCATCGGCTTAAATGAGATGAGCTAGAGATGAGCTGTACTGAGTCATGTCATTTTGGGTTCATCAAGAACTGTCTTATTGGGCCATACTTTTTTAAAGATGCAAGAAGACACATCTCGTGGAATTCAGATTAATTTATTGGTAGCTGAACTGCATAATCTTGCCCATCATTATCGGAATATTCGGTTTCAACAGAATATAGCAACATGAAAGCCTTTTATCATGTCTTTGAAACGCGTTGGTGATATTTTTTCCAAGGTGACATAAGCTGTCCTCCACAATCGCGGATTTTCCTCATATGTTATGTATATTTTGTTAAAGCCCCATATCTTAAAATAGGAGTCCTCAGTTCAATTGGAAGAAAATGCCTCATCAAAAGCTTGTACTGTGAGCACTGCAATGGCCTCATCAAAAGCACTGCTCTTCTGTTAGATCACATTTGTATAATCTTATGAAAAAACTTTCCCTGTATTTACGAATACAAAATATGGTGATTGAATTATAATTCATGAAGGTTGTGCGGATGGTGCTTAGTAACCGATCACGGTTAGAGAATTTGTATCTGTAAATTGATTACTGGACAAGTTAAACAAATTTTGGTTGGCATAGTTCGGTTATGAATCAATAAAAAAAAATCCACGGAACTAAAAAAAAAAAAAAAAACAATTTTATCTCCCCGACGGGGAATTGAACCCCGGTCTCCCGCGTGACAGGCGGGGATACTGACCACTATACTATCGAGGACGATAAATTTTGTGTGTCTTAAATGCAATATAGGCACAATATAACTATTTAAAAATTCGAAGCATTACATTTTAGACTTATTAAAAGTGTTTTTTATTTGTATTTTGTGAATTACACTCTAGAAAAGCTTGCAACAAACTTCACCTACGTAACAACGTATTTTCGCTTAGTTCCGATTTATAGTACTCATTTTTGCTAAACATTTTCTAAAATTGTTGTTAAAAAGGGTGAGAAGTGGACAGGGTTGTCAAACATGGATGGTCTACATTCTACAATTGTGTACATAGTACTAGCAAATGTGTTGGTACATGAAATTAACACATTCATTCTCAAAAACCAATGAACGCATCCACTCAAACTTGACGACTATTTGAAAATTGACATTTATACAATGTTGTCGTCAATTGTTTACAATCATGGATTGGGGCTCGTTCGTAAATCTTGTTGCCATAATTGACCTGCAAAAATGCGGATATTGCTGCTGAAATTCACACGGAACTTTTATATATCGTACAATGAAGTTCTTTGAGGATGCTGGTGGCACTGTGTGAACACCGCAACTCATCAAAAGCTTGGAGAATTGAATTGGATGTAATCCGCTGCGCCAGCAGAAAATCATGTATCGGAAGATGGATATCAGCAAGAACAGCATGTCGCGCATCTTAAGATGTGATGTCTTACTCACGCAAGCATTGAAACAGAAACGTAAGTCAAAATCGAAAGCTTTGCTTCCCCAGTAGGTGAAGAGCGGTTACAGACGGGAAAATCTGCCCTGTTGAAGAATTGTTCAACAAACAGAATGAGCAAGTGTATGCTCTGTTATCACGACTTGTGTCTGAACTCATTTTGAGAGATGTGACCACAACTCAGCTCTGTTTTTGCTGGCGGTTTGGTGGGGAGTCGCCTAAAATGTGGTCACCGAGCTCCATTTCTACGAGAAAAGTGTGAAAACCACAGCGAAAGTGTATCAAATGGTCGTTTTAGAGAACGTTGTCGAGCCTGATAACAAAACACTATTCCCAAATAAGCCGTGGACCTTTCAACAAGACTCCGCTTCAACGCATAAGGCAAAAACAACTCAAATATGACTCAAAAATCACGTTCCGAACTTCATTTCCACGGATGATTGGCCATTTGGTAACCCAGACCTCAATCCGTTAGACTACAAGACTATGACTTGTACTACTCGACACTCAAGTATTGAGTCTTTAAAGCGCGCCCTTATCTGAGCAGTAAAAAATTTTCCAAAGCATGAGGTGCGTACTGCAATGAGTGGCCGAAGACGGGATTCGCCGTTTCCGGAAGGCAAATGGGGGTTATTTCGGAGAAGTTGTTCTACAACTTGTAGCCATTGAGTGACCTAATAAATAAAAATAAATTTTTAAAAATATTCATTCGTTTTTCTTTTAAAGGGTTTTCCAATAGGGACTTGACAACTTTGAATTTAATTTGTGAACGCACTCTTTCACTAACTGTCAATTTATTCAGTAAACTCAACATTTTCATCATGGTAAAGTACACGAATGAGCAACGTCTGCAAATTATAAAAATTTTCTACCGAAATTCGGAGTCGGTGACTGCAACTTTAAGAGCGTTAACTCCAATTTTCTGTCGTAATTCTCGTCCTAGTAGACAGGCAATAACAAGTTTAGTGCAAAAATTTGAGTCTACATATTCGTTGTGTGATGTTGCCGTGTCAGTGAGACAACGTTGGTTGGTCGAAATGTCGAAAATATCGCTGCCGTTCAGGTGTCCGTAGCAAACGATCCAAATCAGTCAATTCCACGGCGTTCTCAAGAATTGGACATCGCTCAGACCATATTATGGCGCATTTTGCGTAAGCATCTTGGTTTACACCCATACAAGATCAAGCTGACTCAAGAATTTAAGCCGATGGACCATTTGAAGCAACGTACGTTCTCCGATTGGGTTCTGGAGAAGATGCGCCAAGATGATGAATTTCATCGCAAAATCATCTTCAGTGACGAAGCTCATTTTTGGCTCAATGGGTTCGTCAATAAGCAAAATATGCGTTATTGGTCGGGTGAAAATCCACATGTGCTTCATGAATCACCACTTCATCCACAAAAAATATCTGTTTGGTGCGGTTTGCATGCCGGCGGCGTTATTGGGCCATATTTTTTCGTCGACGATAACGATCGTCACGTTACTGTGAATGGTCGGCGTTATCGCGCCATGATCACCGATTATTTTTGGCCCGAATTGGAAGATATGGACTTGGACGACATGTGGTTTCAACAGGATGATGCCACAAGCCACACAGCACACGCTACAATCGATTTATTGAAGAGTAAGTATGGTGAGCGTGTTATCTCAAGAAATGGGCCAGTCGATTGGCCGCCTTGTTCGTGCGATTTAACGCCGCTTGACTATTTTCTGTGGGGCTACATTAAGTCATTGGTTTATGCCAACACGCCGACGACGTTAGAAGAGCTCAGAGCCAACATTGAACGCGAAATAGCGGCCGTTTCGGCCGAAATGTGTAGGCGAGTCGTTGAAAATTGGGTCTAACGAATCGACCCCTGCAAACGTGCACGCGGTGGCCATATGAACGAAGTCGAGTTCCATTCATAAATATTTTGATTGCACTTCAAGCCGATAATAAAGTTTTTGAAATATCTCAAATGGTTTGCGTTTTATTTAAAAAAAAAGTTGTCAAGTCCTTATTTTAAAACCCTATATCAGCCAAGAACCTAGATTTGCTGGTACTAGGTTCTCCTATGTCCTGATTTGCAAGTATACTACTCATTTTTTGCTGAGCATTTCCTAAATTTGTTGGTAAAAAGGATGAGAGGGATGTCAAACATGGATGGTCAACAATTTTCTATCTATTCTCTTTTGTGGTTCCTTGGTTATTTTGTGCGATTTCTTCATTCGTGTGTCGCTGTTGTAGTAGGTGAACGTATGTTTGGGCTGATGCAAACGCTTTTGTATAAGTGTTTGTATGGCAATTTGTACTTGTGTACGATGCTTGAAGTAGCTGCCAATTTTTCTTCAGATTTCGATTGCATCCATAATGTTTGCATTTTTTCACTTCCAATCGATTTTCACAAGGGATAAATGCAAATTGAATTTGGACTTTTTTTCTCATTTCCCTCATCAAAAATGAAAATACCTTTTGCATCATGTACTTTCCTCCATGCCTTTATCCATACTCTTTTCTTATTTTTGGCATTGTTAAAGATCGTCGCAACACCCAAATAAATTAATCACAATTTATTTTTGTTCATCATTTGCTGGATACATACCCGCAATTAATGAATTAGTTAAATCTATTGTAGTACGTCTTTAACTAATTTATATTATATTTCTTCTCACTCATTTTATCAAAAACATAAGAAAAGGCAAGAACTACCTGCTAGGACGATTGGCGAATTGCGAATGAAGAAAATAAAAAGAACTTTAACATCAAAGCACGAGAGTGAAAACTAAATAGTGTATTCGTATATGCACCATTCAGGCCCAAAATAGTATTCAGAAAAAACCCAGCAAAACTACCTGAAAACGAGTAACATACCCGACCAATGTGAAAAAAATGAGCAGGCGCGCTATGGTTTAGTAACTGAATTGAATTAAAAAGAAAGGGCAAGGCAATTGTGATTAAAAAGTGTATGAAGATCCAAAATCAGGTTATTAATCGAGTTTGTTGCCTTTGTAATAGACATCTTGTTAGGTTCGCCGTGCTGTTCTCTAGAATTTTATGTATTCAATAGTTAGTCTTCTGGATAAAAGAAAGCAATCCTTAATATTATATTGTTTTTTAAAAATTCTTTAAAACGGTACACTAAAATTCAATATTTTGCACATAATGAGAATTACCTTCACCTTTGTGTCGATTTGGTTGCTATGGAACATACTTTTTAAGACCAAATATCTTGTTACAAATCTTGTTATTCTGGTGCAAAGTCAAGTGCAAGGTCCCAAGCTTTAGCTTTGATGTGCAAGAACTGTTTACTTCAGCTCTCTCTCTAGATGTTCAGAAAACCTGATGCAATTCTTTGGGCTCTTAGTCGGGCTAAAGAGTTTAGTTTAAGGACAAAGAAAAATTGTTGGCGATGAAAAACAGATCAGCATTTACGTCATCAAAAATATATGATGCTTCAGATCTAAAAAACGTTGACAACGGAAAGTAAAATTTGCAAAAACAAATCTTCTAATCAGTCAATGGATATGCAGATTTAAATGCAGCCTAAATTTAAGGAGAAGATCGCCTTTATAAATGGAAACGGTGTTTTGCCCGTTTCCCTATATAATAGAACTCTTGCCCCTCTTTTCCAACTTGTGGAAGAATTTTCTGTCAGTGCACCCAAACTCACAATCAACGAGGACATTAATAGTAACCTCCTTGGAGACAATTAATTGATGACGTGAAAGTATAGTATTTAATATGTTTTCAGTTAATGTTGTTAATCCAACCCATTTCTCCGCAAGTTGTAGTACGCTACGAACAGCTCGCAGCACCTGCCTTTTCAAGGCACAACCTTGACTTTTGACTTGACTTTTGATTTTGGCCTGCAATGCACGTACACGTACCGAGACTTTAAACGAATTGACTGCACTCTTTTGAAACAAAATGTTCGAAGTGTTGATGATCAAATAGAATCCCTGAATCGTAACATACAGTCTCTCTTCAGTCTCTCATGTCCCAGCTGTTAGCAGAACTTTAGTGTTCGGTCAGAAGCCCTAGTTTACAGACAAAATTCAGCAACTCATGCGGCTTCCTAATCAAGCTTACAATCGCTACTTAGAAATACAATAGATTGGATGCCCATCGCTGAAGCTACTGGCAATCTCCGTAATCAACTCGTTTGTAAGGTACGTGCAGAAAAAATACTGTCTATACGAACTGATTAAATCAATCCATGAGCGGACGGCCTTTGCGGAAAAATTTGCGACAACTGGTACTGGGAAAAATGAATAACAACAAATTTGAAAACGCTGATTTCAACGCACCTAACCAAAGCTTTGTAAGCTTACCATTCCCAATTCTTAGAGGAGCTAAGCACTCAAATATAGATAGGTACTTGGGTACGAATCCCATGAACTCTATGAGAACAGCCTTTGATTTCTCTATAATCGATGACACTGGCATAGTTATATCTATTAAATCAAATGCTGTCGGAATCAATGAATATATCCTACCTTCTTTAAAAGTTTCCTACCAATCATATTATATCCACATATCTGCAATACGATTTTGACAACTAGTGCTTACCCCAACCAATCCAAATTGTCTAAAGTGATACAAATTCCAAAGGATCAAACTTATAAGGCGTTTAGGGCCATTTCAATTATACCCTTCCTATCAAAAGTATTTGAAATAATTATGCAAAAACAAATGAATTGTTATCTTCATGCTCAAAATATTATTTTGCCCAAATAATTCCAAAGCCTTTGGCACAGTAGATTACGGTAATGTGCTGAAAGCTCTCAAGACTATACCATTTACTTTTCGGCCGCCTCCATTAAGTTGATATTTCTTTACTTGTGCTATAGAAATCAGGCTGTAAAGTTAATTGTTCTCATTTTACAAAAATGAGCTTCCTTCGACAATAACACAGTCATTGTTCCTAATGCATGTGGGCGATGTCCAATTTCATAAAAGTGGCCCACTTAGTCTCATCGAAGAATGTGTAGATAAAATTAATGGAGACTTTCGGAAAATCTCACAGTGGTCAGCAAAAAACGGGCTGTTCTTAAATACCCTTAAGTCAAAATGCATAGTAATATATCAGAAGGGTTTGGAAACCTCATATTTTCCGCAACTTCTTCTTCAAGACTCCGCAATAGAGTATGTTGACTCTATAAAATATCTGGGACATTGTTCCAAAGCCGAATTCAAAGAAAGATAACAGTGCGAAATTTAACACGTTGGTGACAAGATGAGACCCGAGCGAAAGTAATGAAGCGGAGAAAGACATCAATCGAACAACGAAAAACTCTTATATCCTAAGCTGAAAAGTGTTTGCTCTATGTTCCAACAGTTAAAAGTGATCACCTGTGAACTATAAAGGAAAAAAGCGAGGAAATAATTTGCCTATAATCCTGTCACTAGCTTTACATAGTCCAAGATAATCCAAGCGGGAGAAACTTGAGACAACGTGAGATACGAGTACTAAACAAAATCTGGGACATACTCGTATTTTTATAAATTGTTACTGCAACGAATACCAAGTTGTGGTGCAGAAGCTGCAACGTTTGTCAGGCTCAGAAAGATGTAACTCAATGACCAAGTAGAAAGCTGAAACCCAGTCGACTAGGATGTCCATTATATAGCATCAGGATCATCGTTGGTTATTGCCCCCTGCGATATCGGTCGATGGTCTTGGGCAACCTTAAGACTCTTTACGCTCACAATCCGATGGTACGAGGGCGGGTCAATAGGTCCGTGACTTTTTGAATTTCTGACCTCTTTACTGAAACAGCAACACTGCTCCTGTCAACAGGCATCTGTCAGTTGACTCCTGTCAAAATTTAAACTTGCTGCGTCAGTTAGTTTGTGTTTGACAGCTATTTTTATCAGACTACTCACTAATTTGAGGAGAAAATGGGAAAAAGTGAAGTTCGTGTGCTTCACTTCACAGGAAGGTTTGGCGTTGTTTAATCGCAATATGGAGGAGTTTTTGCGCCGTTTTGTAACCGTGGACGAAACATGGATCCATCACAACACACCAGAGAACAAACAACAGTCAAAACAGTGGGTTTCTAAGGGTGAATCGGCGCCAAAGAAGGCCAAGGTGGGTTTGTCAGCCAATAAAGTTATGGCGACTGTTTTTTGGGATGCACGCGGGATAATCCACATTGACTACCTTCAAAAGGGAAGAACAATCAATGGGGAATATTATGCCAACTTATTGGACCGATTCAATGACGATTTGAAAAAAAAACCGACCTCATTTGGCCAAGAAAAAAGTTCTTTTCCACCAAGACAATGCAAGGGTGCACACATGTGCAGTTGCCATGGCAAAAATCCATGAATTGGGCTATGAATTGCTCCCTCATCCACCCTATTCTCCAGATTTGGCTCCGAGCGACTACTTCTTGTTCCCAAACCTGAAGAAATGGCTTGGTGGAAAAAGATTTGACTCCAATGATGAAGTCATCTCGCAAACAAAGGCCTATTTTGAGGACCTCGACAAATTATTTTTTTTGGAAGGGATAAAAAAATTGGAGAAGCGTTGGACAAAGTGTATAGAGCTCAAGGGAGACTACGTTGAAAAATAAAATTATTTTTTTATCAAAAAATCTGTATTTTATTCCAAAAGTCACGGACTTATTGACCCGCCCTCGTATGGTCGAGCGCTTTAAATCGACGTTACTGAACTACTTGCAAAAATTTATCAGCATGCATTAAACGACTGCGATTCGCTTTTGGAACCAGCTTTATATGTAGTCTTACCTACAGCTGATCACGAATCAACCAAGTTTTGGCCAACTAACGAATTAAGGAACCTCAATTCATAGACAATAGAAGATTGGTACAACATAAAAGCAAAAGTAACATCTTTCATTGCAGAGGGCTGCGTTGAATTTAACATCGCAAACATATTCCTGAGTCTCAAAAGCCATCTGTGCTAAGATCATGAAGAAAATGTCACATCTTGTCTACCGCATCCAGACACAAGGTCACAAGAAGCAACAAGTGTTGCATGTAAATCACTTGTCATACAGATCCATCCTAATAAAACACATTCAAACCTTTAAGTTCTTAGGAGGGGTCAGTGTTGTAAAAAATCGATTTATCTGCAAGACGTAAATAGTTTTGGATTAAACATTTACGAGAGATGACAGTGATGCAGCTCCTAAAACTAAAAGGGATGTACAAAATAAATCACACATAAAACAAATTTTGAAAAGATATACTCGCCAAGTTATTGCAAAACATGTTTCTTTACTTTTCACTGTTTGGTACACTGTGTTCAATTTGACGACCTTTTCAGTGCGTTCAGCAAATGGTCCACTAGTCAACAGTAGTGAGAAACAAAAACGCGGGAATGCAACATACTCGTCAGCAGGCAACAATAGTTAACAAAGAAACATTTGCAATTTCCTGTGATATAGAAGTTCCTTTCCTGAAAACAAGGAGTGGAAATGTTTAAAAGGTTCAGACATGGGAAATAAGGACGAGCTTTAAAAGCATTCTAGTCACAACAAATTACAACTTTAAGCTATTTTAATAAAACAAAAAAAGCAATTAAAACAAAAACATAAACCTCTCAAGTATATTTTTAAGATATTGAATCCGCCGATGACTTTTTAAGTTATTAAAAAAAACATACGCAAAATACAATTAATTTTTTCTTAAAAATAGAGGACCTTTTATAAAATGTTGCAGTACTAATCGAAATCTATTAACATAGTACACGTTTAAGGAAAATTTGAAAAAAAATCTAATCATCTGGAATAGTAACCAATGACTAATTTTCCAAAACTAACTGAAGTCCGTACACCGATCAGTAATATATTCAGCTTCGATCATTAATTGAAGCTTTTGGTTAAAGTCCTGTAACTTTTATCCAATTCACTTCAAGTACGAGTATGTATTCAAGATAAATCCACTTGCCACACTTTTGTTCCTTAGCTTTACCAAAACCTCTCAAGATTAACCTGTCAGGCTTAAGCTGTTTTTTGGCAATTTTCGAATTAACTTGTCATAAGTTCTAATAGGATATGAAATATCAAAAACTATTGGAGAATACTACAAGGTCCTACTGCCAAGCTTAAGCTGTTTTTTGACAATTTTCGAATTAACTTGTCATAAGTTCTAATAGGATATGAAATATCAAAAACCATTGGAGAATACTACAAGTTCTCTTTACTAGGAAGTTCTTGGCATGACCTACTGGTCACACACATTTCGGCTAGTTTTAATAATTTTGACTAACTGAATAACTTTTTTATTAAATACCATATAACCATATACCTTTATCTATGGCGCCTGCATGACAACTTGCACATTGCAACGAAGTTCTGAAGATTAGAGAGAAACCCAAAAACTGTTTGATAATGTCACATGAATTTGCGCTTAAATTAATCTGAATTTTGATTTATATATTTTCTATGTAAATTTAGCATAATATATTTTCTAATTTATTCCTTTTTTATTTCTATTTAATGTTTATTTTTTATCACCACCCAATATACATACATATATATATAGGTAAGAAGCAGTATTAAATCAAAAGTATCATAGCATTATATAGTTTAAGTCACAAATTAAAAATACTCGTAGGTTGCTGGGAAATGTCTTACTTACTTGCTTAGGCGGTACTATATATATAATCCAGGATGGACCTGAGCCTCAATCCACATATCTGGGACTGCTGTTTGCTAGCGGACTCTAATTTCGCACATCGACCTGGTTTAAGTCCCTCCCTCTACTTGCGCGTGCAACCCGAGATAAGGTCTTTCTGCAGATTGGTCTGAAAAGGCCAAGCCTCTCCTTATCCTTTTTGTCTAAGGTCTATACTTCTACGCCGTAGAGGGCGATCAATGTTTCATAAAGCGTTATTTTGATTGTCCGTGATAGGTGTCTGTCAAACAATTTATCAAGAGTTCTCCTTTGAATGATTTCTAATGTAGTGTCATTGCATGTATCTATTGCCTCGAAGTTATACCTGTCTATTCTGACGTTTTGTCTGAGTCATCAATGTCCTTTCTTTATGTCCAAACTTCATTTTTCCTCGTTTCCCATCAGGCCCATCGACGCCGCTTTCGCTTCAACATTTGCAAATGTCTCGCAAGCAGTCGATAACGTCTATGTCATTCATACTTCTATTAGCAGGTGATTGTATAGACTTTTGAAACAGAATACTTTCGGCACGATATTGTAGAAAAAGGTGCCTTGTCTTGTCGGAGCCTTTCTTGACATCAAAGATCTGCAAAGGTCTTCGTACAGTTTTCACCGGTACACAATATGATATATGCTGCCATAGGCGGGCTTAAAATCAGCAAATATGTGGTAATTGTCAATTTGGAATTCGAGAGTCTTTTGCAATATCTGGCGGATATGTAAAAATCTGGTCAATGGTGAACTTTCCAAGCATTACAAAATATTTTAGGCAATTACAATGGCTGAGTAAATCTAATTGTCGATGTTTTTTTATAATTAACGCGCACTCAAAGGATTTGAGTACCCTTAAAATGTTTATACACAGCGCAGGCGAAGGAAAATTAAGGAAGAAAATAAGAGAGATACCGATGTCTCTGGTTTTAAATGTTTGCAAGTTCGAATGACTAGGAAATAGAGATCTCGTCAGGTCATTCCATAAGCGAGTTGCGCGGCTTAGGAATGAATCACGATATTTCCGACGGTGTCAGTTGACTGACTGGTAATAGTGTCACCTATGAGTTTTATCGCACGGTTTTGAATCCTATCTGGGCATTGTACTCCAATTTTGGGCGGATAAATGCCTTATATATTGAGGCCAGATCAGAGGAGGTAAAATATTTCTTACATCATTACATTTTTGGCGACATCAAATATGTGGTCAGTGCAACGTAAGCTGTCACTGACACACATACTAAGAATGGAAAATTTTTCGGCTTCGACGATGCAAGTTCCATTCATAGATAATGGCTGGGTATTTAAATTTAAATTCCACTCTGTTGATAGTTCCCCAATTAGTTATACTGTTAATATCGGAATTTAATGAGCTTGACATACGCTGCCGTTTCCGTTCTAAAGCCGAAGTGCAGAGACGTGTGTTCGGAAACGAACATGAAAAGCCTACAAGACATCATTGATGATGCACGCATTTTCGACAAATGATGCCAAATTCTGTCACATACCTTAGAAATATCAAGTGCAACTATCTTTTTTTTGCCGGATTGATATACGCTTTGGTTCCATTTTTCGGTGAAACATGCCATCAAATCACCAGTGGGCCTGTTGCTACGAAAACCGTACTGCCGCTCACTGAGAAGTTTTCGTATTTCGAGATATGTATTTCATGTAAGTTCCCATGACCTTGAAAAGAAGGGACATAAGTGCAATTTGTCTGTATTAAGAAGAGAGAATAACATTCGTCTTATTTAGGGACTGGGTGGACAAAGGCTGTTTTCCATCTTCTCGGAAAGAACCCTAAATTGTAGCATTAATGAAAAATCTTACGCAGTAGTTTTGCAAATGTGGAAGAACACCTCTTCAGAAGAAGAGGAGATATGCCATTTGGATCAGCGGATTTGTAAATGTTAAGATCTTTAAGTACTCTTGCTACTACACGAGTGTGAAAGTGGATGCATCCCATTGAATATTCGACGCAGTGAAGCGTAGGCACAAAGCACAATCTGGAAGTGTAGAACTGGTAGCAAAGTGTGCAGCGAGCAGTTTGGACTTTTTAAAGAGCTGACAGCTCGATTGTCAATATAAATGAGCATTGGGATATAAGATGAGGCAGAATTCCTAATAGTTTTGACGAACGACCAACAATTTTTGCTACCTTTTTACTTTTCACACGGGTAAGAGAAATGTTGCTGTCCTTCCTGGCTCGCTTGAACTTTTTTCGGTTTTACTTGTAGATTCGGTGTTATAGAACAAAAAAAAAACCATTTCCTTAACCCTGATAGGCTCTTTACAACTCGAGTCGTACCACGCCTTTTCTTGTAGTTTAATACTATTTCAACGGATGAGGATAGTGTCTGTGAACATATCAGCAGCGGTATCCACAACGTTATCGAAGAAACACCAGTTAAAATTCCTAAATAAGCTGTTAAGTCCGCTCCAATAATCTTTCTCGTATTGTCAGGAAACTTTTCTCTAACTGTGTGATCGGTATACGAGCAATTAGCTGATGTGACACAGCTCGAGAGATCCTCTGAGATTGTACAATACTTATCAGGGCTCATTTACAAGCTGGGTCTGGTTATTTTCCACAGCGAAGATCTAAACACACCGTCTTTCGGGTGTTGTCTGTGCAGAATGTAGAAGTCACCCAGATATGTATATATTGAAATCGCCTGTAGTAACGATTTCAGTACGGTGATACAGGGATGCAATTATTTACATGGAGCCAGACAGCTCGTCGAACTCGTTAAAGATCGAATTGCTGCCCAGTTTTGGGCTTCTGTAAATAAAGCAATAAAAGCTTACGAAGATGGAATGTTAACCATTGGATTCCGGATTGGAACAGGGACTACATTGTGGTGGAGTTTGGTAAGCTACATCACTACGCACGTAAATGGCGAGACCGCTGTGAGAAAAAAATAATGGCGCTAGTTCGTAGCCAGGTAGCTTCAGATCAGAGTAATCTGAGGGGTGTGGGCGGGGATCGACCTGTGTTTCACTAAGTGCAAAAACAGCTGACCTGTATTTGCAAACGTGGATATACGTAGAAATGTGATTAGTTTTTACCCCGCTTATATTAGCTACGTCAACCCCGAATTTCTGAGTTGTGGTTGTGACATAACAAACACATAATAACAAGCACAAACACCTGCGATGTTAAGCCAGGAGGAGACTGACTGACCGCATTCATATCTTATCCACAACAAAGCCTGCGGAAATATTCGGACATTTAGAATAATGGAAGCTCGCCTTGTGTGGATTACAGTGTGATTAATTTGGTTATTATAAATGTTGAAATACGTGAACAGCGTAATTGCTGGGCACGATGAGATTTTGCCTCGAAGCGTAATTGATAAGTCTTAATCCGTTGTCGGAATTGTTCTCGTACAGGCTTTAATAGGTGTATGCATAAGTTTTTTCAGTTTTTTTGATAAAAAAAATACATAATTTTCTAGGGAAATTAATTTTTTTTATTCAAAATATTGGCCACCGGCTTCTACACATTTCGCCCATCTTTCAGGTAATTTATGAATAGCATGCCAGAAACTGAACTGCTTGTCTTTTGCGACAAACCATTCGTCGAGTCATTTTCCAACTTCCTCGAAATCGCTGAAATGCTGCTCTGCGAGCACATGCCCCATTGATGCCCCATTGAAGAGGTGATAGTCAGATGGTGCCAAGTCTGGGGAGTACGGCGGGTGTAGAAAAATAAATAAAAAATAAATCCATTTTTCGTCACCCGTCACAATTCGATGCAAAAATGATTTCCTTTCATGGCGTTGAAGCAGTATTTCACAAGTGACTTTGCAATTTTTCATTTGACGTTCATTCAAATCGTGTGGGACCCGTTTACCGAGTTTAGTGATCTCCCCCATTGCTCGTAAACGTCTGCTGATTGTTTTTTGTGACACATGTAATGCTTCTGCTAATTGCCGTTGAGTATGAGTTGGTTCATCATCCAATAACTCCTGTAATTGCTCGTCTTCGGGTTTTTGTGGTCTAGCAGAGCGCTCACTAGATTTCACATTGAAATCACCACTTTTAAATTGTCGAAACCATGTTTCACATTTTCTAATTGATGAAGCGTGTTCACGTTTTTCTTAGCCCTAAGTATATAAAATAAACATTCCAAATAAAATATAAATGAAGTCGAAAGACATAGATATAAGAATTTAGAGTAGCTTAGAGTGCCTGTGTGGGGCCAGTAAGTTAGTATAAGATTGTTATGTAATTGTAAGCTAGCATTTAAGCATTTTTTGTTAGTATGTAAGAGTTAGTGATTAAGAAAATAAAATGCATTGAAAACTGAAAAAACTAGAGCGTGTTCACCATATTTTTCTACCAGCTAACCATGACCTTCAACAGCCTTTTTCTTTTGATTAAACAAAAACAGCAATGCGTGCCGCAAATGTTCTTTTTCAGGCACAAAACTCGATATGATCACTGAGCGATAAAGCAAAGACGCTAGTTTTTGATTGACTCAACTTGTGTGTGTTTGTAGTTAAATGTCAGACGAACAAAATGACGTATGTATGTGTCAATTAATACGCTGCGTACTTTTCGCTGGCGCCATCTTTTAGTTAAACCGGAAGAAACTTATGCATACACCTAGTATTTATCGAGTGTGCTACCGAAAATTCACTTCTTTTTTTGTCTTGGACGACATTGACATCGCTTTGGACGATTTTAGCATCATGCTTAGGACATTAAGTAGATGTCTTGTGAAGAAGTACATAAAAACAGTCTTAGGGAACACAGTCTGTCTTCTCCATTGGGTCGTTCACTTATATGTATGTATAAGACTGATGTTGGCGCACTTAGCCTAGATACAGATTGTGATGGTGCGCTTGTTCACAGCCCTAAAATCAACACCTTAGCCTGAATCTGCCTCTAATCTTAATCCGCATCCAATAGCAGTCTTTTATCTTTCTTGCATTCGGTCCATTTCACTTCTTTGCACTTCTTCCAGTATTCCATTCTTATGTATATTTTAATAATCAATGAATGTGTACAACGAAACAAACAATTTGGGACGACAATTTGTTTCTAACATCTTTAAAGAGCAAACTAATTGTGTACATTGGTATCACGGGTATAACAGATTACTTAAATTAGCCATTAAATGTAACGCAAACGAGCAAGGTGCAATTTATTACTAGTAATTTTATTACATATCTGCTCAACTGTAAAAGGTGGAACCAATATTACTCTAGTCGAGATATGTTTTGAAACTAAGTTAAAATGGTTCGGTTAGTTGGCTGTACATCCAATGCCGCTTAACACATCGATGTCGATATTATAACTCTAGTTCTATTTTTTGGTTAAATTTGACACGGTCGATGGAACGCTAAGTAACCCGTATCAGTCAAACTTAATATCAAAAACAGCGTTGTGTGGATACGATCTCTTACATTTTATCTGTTCGTGTTCATTTTCTTTTTTAGTACTAGAGTAGATATTTTGGTATTTTTATAATAATCCCTAAAGTAAAACATGTTTAAAAGTGAACATATTAACAGTTTTTTTTTTTAATGATATTTTTGCTTTCACTCTTATTGAATAAAGTTCATCTGCCACTTAACAGCATACAACGAGCAATTTTCACGTCACCTCCATTCCGTTCTATTTATTTGGAATACAGCAGAGACATCTATGAAATTGCGAGGACTGGGGCAACACCAAATACAAATATCAAGTGTACACATCGACTATATACACATAACGAAATCAAAAGTAATACGAAAGGGAATGCGAAAGCACAAGCGCGAAAATAGGAGACAGAATCAGATTTAGTACGGTTGCACTTGTGCAAGGTTCTTTCCTCGCTTCGTTTTTGTTACCCTCCTTTCGTCGTACTACCATTCCAGCAATAAAATGTTTCCACAGAACAAAGAAAAAAACCAGAATCTTCTTTTAACACAAAATGCAACACAGATACAGATTAGTGGAAGAGAGTGAAGTGTAAGCCTACAGGAGGAGGTCCATGTAAAGGGAACGGAATGAAGCAACCCTCAGAGCACGCAATAAAACTGGTAATAAAATCCGATGGCAGATACAACAGTGCGCCATTTGTTGGATGTATCCGTCGAACAACAGGGTAACCCGCTTACCGTAATTACTTGCTTTAAAAATCGTGCGGTCTGCTTGCTTGACTGCGATGCGCATCAACATACTTACCTAGTCACTGGGCCGTCGCATAACTTACCCGGTTCAACATGTTTCTCGTAAAGCCTCGAGCTCCACCTCAAATGGAATATCTTGTTGAAGATTTTTATTATTATAATATAATACAATACAATATTATCGGATAGCAGGGAGTTATCTTAGCGGAAAATAATCATTTCTATTTATTAGCTAAATTTACATACAAACCAAAAATACATGAATTTGTTACATATGTACATATGTATGTGTGGTCTAGTTAATAAATTATTTTTTTTAAATTAAAAAACTGGAAATCGTTCTTAACAAAACTGCAGACGATCTTTAATAAGCCTAAAAGAATCGAATACATGTTCACACATTTTTTAATTCGATTGCATTTGGTTTAGGGCTTATTTTCAATACATTCATATGTATCTCACAAAGCTGGACAGTGTTGCAAAAAAATTATCTTTGCACCATGAAAAAGAACTACATTAGGTAAGGTTAAGTGGCAGCCTAACTTAAGCTACAAAAGGCCAATTGTGTTAGTGCAGTATCTCAGTAACCTCTGAAGGTTACAAGGATCTGTTATTATCAGAATTTCTTAAAAGTTTAAGTATTTAGTGATTTTAGAAAAATCAAGCAATCCGCTGACCATCATTTCGGATATATGTATGTACATACCATATATCTAAGTAGAAATCACCCATATATGTAACTTATAAGAGACTCTTTGTACGTCTTTGATCCAGCTCAGGCGAAATCTATATGGCCAGATTACAGGTTATGTCTTCCGACCACGTAAAGTATTGAATATCTTTACAGACTAAAATGATGGCTAGGACTACGCGACTTTTGGCAAGATCATCGGCCTTACAGTTTCGTTGAATTATTTGAATGATTGTTCAGGTACCCGGAAAATGTGGATTATAAAATGTTTGGCAATGTTGTTAAGGGATAGGCGACAGTTTCTAACTGAGCTATCAGTGCAAATGCATTTATCCTTAGTATATTCAAATTGCACTTCAATCAAGAGGGTGAACAAAATTTCTCTGAAATACGCTTTAATGGTATGAAAAATGAAAAGAGGTACTCATCAGTGTATATATAATGATTCTATCTCGGTATAACAGTACTTGTGCAGTTTTCCCTGCTGGGAGTATGTTGCTGAAGTCGTTGTGATAATGACTCCACGTGCTTTTCATAGATCTTCAGCGAGAGTTGTCGAAAAAATATATTCAACTGAGCATTGTACCGCTGATGCACAGGCAGGCTGATCCTTCCACCTTTTCTAGTGTTAAACAGTTGATCTCTTTCTCCATGATTGACCACTGCTACACCATACATAAGTATATAAAGGTCTGACGACCAAATCCTCATTTTCCCCGATGGCTTTTCTACATGTGAATAGACCCATAGAGACATTGCTAACGCATTGCTGAATATCTATCATTCAATTCAATTAACTGTTCGAAATCCTTTTGCCTGTTTGTCAAACTCTTGATAGATTCCTGACAGAGTAAGTGGAAATACAATTCAATTTTTTATTTCTTGATAATTCAAAGTAATTCACTGCCAAGATGAGTGCCAATTGATTTTTCAGAAGGATTGATGGCATAAAGTAGAAGATGCCCCGCTTTACACCAATTCCGATAACGGGTTCACACCAATAGATATTGTCGTAGATATTGTATGCACCACCTAAGATGAGGTCGTCTTCGATGTCCCTCTGGGTTAGTGTGGACCAGGGCGCTGGTTTCCGAAAATTACCAGAAAAACGTTTCTCTCGAAGCGCATGAGGGGCTTTTCATCCGCTATCGTCAGTGACCAAACGTCTGCGCCGTAAAGCAGAACTTTTGTGGCCACTGTCCTGTATAAATTCGCTTTAGATTCTTGAGAGATAACTTTAGCACTCAAGTGCCTTCTAAATCCAATTAGCAATTAGCAATTAGCAAGAGCGATTTTTCGCATGATCCCAGTGCGGACCAGTGCGGACACTGGTGACGTTGTCGGAATTGATTTGTTATCCGGGCCGGGGTACATAAAGTCCCTTACTACTTCAAAGTTATAGCTGCCTATCGTGACGTTTTGTCCTCTGTATTGATTTTGTGTTGCCCTCTTTGTTGACAGCATATATCTTGTTTTTCCTTCGTTGACGCTAAACCCATCTTTATCGTTCCTGCTTCAATGTCGTCTGCGTATGCGAGTAACTGAACAACTTTTAAAAGAGGGTGCATCTGAAGTTTCGGACAATTCTTTCAAGAATGATATTAGAAAAAATTACATGCCAACGCATCGAATAGTCGAATGAACTTGACAGAGATGCCAAGGCTAGACATGGCACTGTATAGCTCTTTCCTATAGATGCTGTCATATGCGGCTTTCAAATCGATGAAGAGGTGGTGTGTATCGATTTGGAATTTTGTGGGTTCTTTCCAAGATCTGATGTAATATGAACATTTGATCTGTGGTGGACTTTCCTTTCCTAAAACCACATTGTGTCACAGTGTCTTATGCGTTCACATAATACGGCTGACAGGGTTTTATAGGCAATGTTGAGGAGACTTATTCCCCAGTAGTTGGCGCAGTTAAGGTGATCTATCTTCCTTAGGATCGGATAATAAATGCCGAGTTTTCATTCTCTGGGCATACTTTTCTTGGCTCAGATTGTTGTGAGTAGATGTCCGTATCCAATCATACCCTGGTGCTTCAACAGCACGGCAGTTTAGCCATCGGATACAGCAGCTTTATTAGACTTAAGCTTTGAAATTACTGCCTTGACTGCATCTTGGTCGAGTGGACGGAAATGTTGTCTGTCTTCGCCCAGGATTTTTTATTTTTTTAAAGAACGTAGCACTCAAGTGGGTGCTACATGCCTCAGCATGTGTTAAGTTTTTTGGAAAATGGGATAGAGAGGGAAGTTAAGATATTTGGTCTTATTTCCCTCCATGGGTTGCGTCCAATATTTAATGGAGCGACTAAACTATTAGTGTAATTGGACTTGGTGTTGTATTCTAGGCAACCACTCATCTTACATGGTTTTACTTGGCTGAAAAAAATTAATGTCTTTTGGCCGCGGTTGGGATTCGAACACCGAAATTTCCCATTTGGAAACCAGTTCTCTTTTTTAAGCAGTTTTATTTAAATTCATTAATTAACTCTTACATGCTTGACAAAAAAAAAAAAACGCTTAAAAATTAGCTTAAATAACTTAAAATTAAAATTAAAATTTTTATCCTAAATTAAACATAATACTTAAACTATGTCTTTCGACGTTTCTTACGGTATTTATATTTCTATATTTATCAAAATTAAAACTCACTAACTAATAAAATTTTTTTTTTTATGGAAAAAACTTATTAAAAAATTAAACCTAAAAAATAAGTCTTAAGCTGCTTATTCTACCTTATTGTAAACATATAAATACAATTATTTTTGTTCTTGCGTGGAACATTCCTTTTTTGGAAAAGTTGCCACCCATCTCTTTTGTTCTTTTATATGTATAATTTTTTTCTAAATTTTTTTATTTTCTTTTTTTTGCTTCCTAAGCAAGCTAACTTGTACTAGAGGAATTCGACAAAGAAGCTTCTTCTGTCAAGCAACGTCCCTTATGTTGCAACTCCCTACCACCCTACTGAACTGGAGACGCTCCGCACTACCATGTGCAACGCCTTTGTCGTAGTTGATTCGCCTGTCTGCAGCTTTTCAGGCTACATGGAAGATTAGAGGCAACGGCACCGCTAATCTGTCCCGGATCAGACATATCGAGGTAGAGGACACTTCTGGAGGGATAAAACCGTCAAAGCGTACGCTCTCATGGTACATATAATTTGGGTAGTAAGTCCCGGAGATTAGGTTGACCGATGAGGTCATTGCTCTTGCAATGTACCTTCGAGTCAATTTAATGACGAAATTGTGCGCTTTTATTAGGTTCGCCCTATTGCACAAAACCTCATTTTATATGAATTTTAGAATTTTCTGTACTCAGACTCTGGTGTTCTATATAAGCGAAGACAATCCCCAAAACAAGTCCTCTCAAGATTGCTACCACGTTGAACCACACGGATAAGTTTCATTTAGCAGATCTGCTATAAAACAGTCTCTTTGTAAGGGCAAAATCACCAATGGCTCTGGCCAGAGCAACAGCTATATGTTTGTTAAAATATAGATCATTGATCTGGCCAGATCCCAAGGTATGTAACTATATTTAAAAAGTAAGGGCCTGTCCATGTTGTCCCACGATTGAAAACGTTCTCTAATTCTTTCTAGTGTCCCCAGAGACCTCAAACAAACCCGTCCAAAACAGTTGATCTTCAACTTCCAGTCGTCGCAATATCGTTTACTTTTATCGAAGTCGCGTTGCAAAGTATTAATTACCTCAATCGTTGGGTCTGATCTGTACGAGATTAAGTCTTCTGCTTACGCTACCGCACCTTGTTTTTAATGTGAAATGTTCCAGCAAAAGACACATCGCCATTTGTCACGATGAACCGTATATCTTTTAACATATTGTAGAGAATATAAAATCAGTGGTTTACTAACGCCAAGCCTGTTTAGTTTGAAGAAAAGTCCCTCTAACCATACGGTATCGAAGCAGACACGAATGCACTGGTTCTTACCTTTGTTCTATTAAATAACAGAAACCAGTATATACGCGGAATGAATAACATCATGCCCCGCCTTCAAACCGAATTGATTATTCGGAACAAAATTTTTGTCCTCAATCCACTTAGTCAGGCCTCCATTGATCACTTTTTCGAGTACCTTACTGATTTTTGGAAGAAGACTGATCGACCGGAGATTCGCCGGATTGTATGTGTCTTTATCCCTTTTGGGGATGCGATGTATAGCCGTTTTTAAATGCGCTGGATAATGGGCAATATTCATTGCATTATTAAACAGGGTGGTATAAATGTCCACCGCTTCTAGTGGGAGATGTCGAAGCACAATGTTCGTTATTTCATTGGTTCCCACTGATTTCTTACTTCTGAGTAATTCGAAAATCGTTTGGATCGAAATGAACGGGGGTAGTGCCCTATCCATGGCGATGACGTTATTTGCCATATTCTCGTCACTGAACTGGGTGAAATCCGAACTCTCGAATCGCCAATTCACTATTTCATTCCGAAGGTAGAAATTGTGCACAAGGACTCGATTTTCCAGGTCGTGGTTAGGGCCAGTGATGTTATTCAGCTTGTACACTTCCTGTAAAGTCTTCACAAATCTTCATCATCAATGGCCTCATTTGGATGTATGCCTTCTGTTACAAGTATGTGTTCGACACTTTAATGTGTCGGAGCAGTGCATCAATAGTTCCGTTGCGGAATAAGTCTTCGTTGTCAGTGTCTTCATACAGAGTTATCATTTTGTCCATTGTTCGTTTAATTGTCTCGTCCATTAATTTTATGTTGGATACCTGTCAATCCTCGTTTGACGGATTTCTGAGTAGAGCGAACTCGAGGAGGGTGCTCTCGTCAGTGTCCCGGAGAAGTGTGTCCAATGCACCCTACTATATGTAGTTGTAGGAATGCCTTTGAACAACTCATCCAATTCTGCAGTTTCATTCAGTTATTTCGATACTGAGACTGCAGTGGTCACTATCTTACACAAAAGTGTGTAGGCATGTTTGTGGAATGTTGGTTAGTGCTTGTCAGATCTATTCATGTTTCGAACAGCAGGAGATCCAAATAGTACCCCTGTCTTTCAAACGACGGACTATCCGTTGCTTTTAAGCCGAGTCAGTACATTACAGTGTGCTGCACCCATCAATTGAATAGTAGATTCCCCCAATCTATATGTGTTGCGTTGAAATCTCATACGATAATGAAATAATTATCCTCCAATTCCAACCTTAGAATCGGAGAAGTGTCTCGTGTTCTGAGATGAATAAGGTGTATTGAGTAGCCTTAGGTGCATAGACGGACAACATGTGCAACCGCTTTCCAATATGGGGAGGGGCATACACTATACATGCTGCCAGCACCTGGAACTACCCCTGACTGTACGTGTATATTCTTTTAAAACGCTGTTCTTTTCTTACAAAGATCGCAGTGCCTCCTCCTTGTGTGAAAATGGGTTCGTTTCTTCGTTCAATAATATTTTATATCTTCTGTGCTTCATTTTGTATCTTTTGGTAAGCTTTGTTTCGCTAACCAAAAGTACATCAGGGACTTGGTCTTTAAGCAACTTAAATAGTGCGGCTCTTCGTTTAATTAATTTTCGTTGCAAGGTCCTTCAGGGCTTGCTCCCTCATGTACGTACCCATTACGACTGGAGGTGCGTTAAATTTGATCCAAAAGATTTTGAAATATCGCCTTATGTCACGGCACCGATCTACACGCGTAGCTTGTTGTGTTATATGACATTGGAGCTAAGCCATATGCCCCAAGATAGCTAGCATATCAGGTACAAGTTCCTGTGCTCTAAGCGCTGGACTGAGAAGCAACACTCGCTTGTTGTACCCCTACTGGCCGCCGTTTGAGCGTAGGTAGCTTGCAGAGTAACGGCTGGAGCTGCCGATCCCGATTTACTTTTTTTTATGTATTAGAATTTTTGACAACACCGATAGTTTGCGGTGTGTCCCGTACAATGGCAGTTCTTTACCACTTGGGCCACGGCCACCCAATGGCCGTCGGGATATGCGCGCACAGTATGAGCAAATCCTTACTCATGTAGGCTAAAATGGCAAGTGCTCATAACCTATATGGAAGAGATAAAAAAAACTGTGTCGAAGCTGCTAAAAGAACAGTTTCCTCTAGTATGTGGAATATCCGGACTATTGACTCGAATCAGTACCTTGTTGTAGGCATGGTTCGGTTGTGGCTCTCCTGACCGTCCCAAAAACAAGAAGTTCTGTGAGAAAATTTCTCTTCCACCGATTACAGTCGCAAGAAATTGCCAAAGCCAACCGAATTAATTCCTCAAGGGGTCCTATACCACCAGTATGAAGTACTGCAGAACTTTCGCAACGTTGCCAACAAGCCATAAGAGATGTTGCTTCTTATCTGCTGAGTTTCTCTCGATCACTAAAATTAAACATCTGATGAGACGAAATGGACATCGATTTCTCAGAGGGGAAAATATTATATAATGCATGAGAAGCGCTACGAGTAAGTTTAGACTGAAACCTACAAGAGAATATAGTAATAGAATGAGAGTTGGTGCTTGGGATGTACAAGTACTATTTCTGCGGACTGTATAGCGGCAACAATGATAAAATTCCGCTTCGCTCAGAATAACCGATTCAATTTGTACGACGATGACCAGCAGCCCACCTGGCCTGAGCGAAGTGTATATAGCCATATCGTAACTTGAATTCGTCAAAGCTGGTAGAGCTAATGCCGTATCCACCGAGTTGGCCAGTAAAGTCCACCAGAGATTTGGTTTCTACAACAGATCTAGGAGAAAACCCATGAATTTCAGATCGATACACATCGTTTTTGACGATCTTTAGTCTATGTATGACCTCATGTATTAAGACGAGCTATTGTACATAGCGTTGTACCTAATAGACTTGTCCTTGATTTTTATTTTCCTCTACATAAACAGAATTTGGTGAAAAAGATGTATGGAGAAAAAGAAGACTCCGCGAAAAAGGTAAACAATGGAGTTGGTTAATACAACATCGGGCCACATGAAGGGAGCCTTTTGGTTCGACCCAGGTCCAGCCCAAACTGTAACGTCTCTTAAAGAAGATAACAATTAATGCAGGAGTCAAAAAAATGATAGACTAACTGACATTTCCTCGTTTACAGTGGATTTTTTTTTTTGGGAAATTTGTTCTGTGAAAATTGGATTATGTATTAAATCGCAGAATAATTGCATATCCTTTTTTTTTTATAAATACAGAAAGTTGTTCTAAAACAATAGAGGACCCTAATATAATAATATATATATAATAATATATATATAAAAATATATAATAATAAAATATTAGAATAATATTTTCCAGCTTGTATAGGGTGTAATGTATGTATTAACTCCGATTGAACGAACTATCAATTTTGCGCATTTTTTTTACAGTGTACGAGTACTCTAGATTTGAATGTGATGAACTTTGGATTTATTTTTTATATAATTTTTTCTGTTGAACGCATTCGACATTCGCAACGATCGTTTTGTTTCATGTGCAGATTTTCCTGTCTTCAATAACAACACGAATCTTTTGCCCGATCCGTTGCTACCGATGTTTTCTGTTAAAAAAATCACGTTCCCTCGTTTGCATAGAGAGCCAAGTCGTCGGGAGAAGCTGTTTAGCATTTTAATTTATCGTCGACCAAGCAAATAGATACGAATACATACTCGTATCCGTACTTCAAGACGTTCCCAATTGAGTTGTGAGTTAAATTTTTGTGCTTGGACATTTGGCGTATAAAAAGGCAAAAAATAAAAAACGTAACCAACGCTCTCTCTAACCTTACAGATGCACTATTCTGTGTGTTGCTGGTGTGCTGTGAGGTTTGCGCGCATTCTCCCCTTTTGGCCCCGCCGACCGAGAAATTGCTCTAGCTTAGACTCATTGTCAGAGTCATCTGTGTTTGGCCATGAGGGTGATGTTGCTTTTTATAGCCTTGCTTCGTCATGGTACTATTCCTCCAATTTCGCGCAGACACACATATTCTGCGCGCCGCCTTATGTTGCAATAACAAACGCTGCGCGTCGTCATGGATATAACATACTGTGCAGCAGCAAGGCAAAGCAAAGCAAGGCAGTCGTTTGGGATGCGAAATGTGTGTGCTGTGAAAATTTCCTTGGCGTCCCATCCCCGCTGTAGCGATGTTGGTTGTTGGCTATATTCGTATCTAAGAAACTAGCAAAATGAATGCAGCAAGTGTACGAAGTAGCATACACATAGTACCACCTTCCTCCCTTTGTCATGGTGGTATGGCTTCGAAGGCGAAGCCAGTTCCCTCCTGTTCATTTCACTGCTTTTGCTAGTCATAGTAGAGTAGGGTATAGAAAGACCTCGTAAACAGAGAAACACTGGCAAAGAAGAAAGAATACACGTCAGAGCTGGTGGAGCTGGAGGAGTTGGCCGAAGAGGGGGAGGTAAATACTTTGCGTTTAATTCACAAACTCTGACAGAAGACAGGGCAAGAAATTGCCAGTCTCTCGTTGTCGATGAGAGAGTTTAGTTGTTGCGTTTGTTCATATTCTACTCGTATTCGTAGTGATTCGCCTGTTGGACTACGAAATCGCGAAACTTTAGCCAAATTCCCACCACCATCCTGCATGGGAAGCACATAATTCTTGCTTACATGCATCCGCTCGGTTGTCGTCATTATCATTGTCATCGTTATACTCGTATTGAAGATAATTTTTTTCGTACTGCTGTTAGTGTTTTTCGCGCGCGCCATTCTCAAAGAAAACGTATCCGTATTTTTCGCGAATTTTTTTTTGTTAATTACGAAATGTCTGGAATTTGAAAATTTTGCGCATACAGGTGAAAACCGGTTGTTGGAAACGATGGGTTTTGTCATCTAGTCGATGGTGCTCCTCATGAAAACGGCAGTGCCTGTAGCTGTGGTATTGTCAGCGGTGGCGTCGCGACGGTTCAATTAAATTCAAAATTCGTACATAATTGGTTCGCCTCCTTATATCTAGATTAGGATTTAGTTTGGTTTGATTTGTATGCGGTGAATTCGACAGTGACCGTATTCGTATATTTGCCGTGTGCTGTTGTAAAAATCTTTACCATCAAAACCACTACACTCTGAGAATTAATTTTTTTTTCTTTTTGTTGATAGTGTGCGTGTGGCTGTTTTGTTGATTTCATTGTTGGTTTCTTTCGGCCTACTCCATTACAAGCTCGTTTTATTTGTATTTATTTATTCTTGCCTTCGGTTTTTCTCTTTTCCATAACAATTCACATAATTTCATTGGTCTTTTTTATTCTGTGTCTCCTTTGCGGTATCTTCATCGTATATGTTTTTGTGACTGCGGAGTGCTTGTGGCTAAGAACAAGTACACAAAACAAAAAATAAATGAATAGCAAGAAAACGAAAATACACGATATATAGCACAGCAACGAATTGAAGAGTAAGATAATAAAAAATAAAATAAAATCAGCAGACGGAAAATACCAGTTTAAAATAGCAACACACTTTTTGGCCGATTGTTTGTTCGTATACTCAAAACTGGGACTAGGACTGCGACTGCGACTGCGATTCGGATATGGGATGCAATTATCAACGGACGGCAAACGGGCACGCTCTGCAGAAATTTGATAGGCCAGCCAGCTCGTTTATTTCAACTGCTTGAGGTGTCACATGTTGATGCTGGACGTATACAAGGTAGATGCCAAAAATGTCAATTTTTTTCTTTTCATTTTTATTCGAATGCAAGTGAAACACTTAATTGGTACGTAAGTGTTGTGAATGATTTTTAGAAAATTTACAAGTGCTAAGGAAAAGATCATTAGTTTATTTAGTTATCAAGTTGTAACATAAATATTGCGCATTTTTTCGGGGTTTATTTTCAAATTGCCATAAAATGCGCAAAATCAATTCAATGCTAAATCCGTTATTGAAATTAGTATTTGGGATATATTGCTCATTAAGTCTGCAAATTTCGTTGTAAGCATTTTTAACTGAATTTTTAAGTGGATATATCCGAAAAGCATATTCGACATATTTTATTATCTTTGTTCCGGAAAAACTTGAATGGAAGTGAAGCCACTAGAGAAATGCAAAATGTGTGTGGAGTTGGTATTCTCAGCGAGTCCAAATGTCGGCGTTGATTTGCAAAGATGCAAAGATGAACCTCGGTCGGATAGGCCAGAAGAGCTATACAATAAGCTCCTGAAGTCCACCGTCTAAAGAAATCCCGCTTTTACGGTAAGGGAACCCAACATAAGCCATATGACCATCGTTTGATACCCAACAAATATTGGAAAAGTCATAAAGTTGGAAAAATTGGTACCACACCACCTACCGCAGAATAATCTTCAGCAAAGAATCGAAGCTTGCACTGCGCTTCTGTCGCGTCACATGAGATGAAAAATGGATTCTTTACAATGACATTCAACGTCGCCACCAATAGATTAGTCCAGAAAACAGATCAGCACAGCATGGACTTCACCCGCTCAAGGTATTACCGTCTGTATGGTAGGATGCTGAGGGAATAATCTATTTTGAGCTGTTGCCTCAAAACCAGACCATCACCTCAGAAGTCTACTGTCAACAGCGGTGCAGATTGAAGTCGGCCTGGTCTGGTTGATAGAATGGGTCTTCTATTCTATCAGGATAATGCTTGCCCTCATACAGCTAGAACCGACTGCATCACTCAGTTACAGGAGTTCGGTTGGGAAAAAATGGTCCATCCGCTTTATTCTCCAGATTTAGCACGTTCAGGTTTCAATTTTGAAGTCTGCAAAACTTCCATGAGGGAAAAAATTTTAGAGCTCGGGATGATGTCCAAGAGGGTCTTGGGTTATTTTTTTTTTCTCAAGGTCAAATAATGTTTTTAGTAACGGCATTAACTTCTTAGGTTAATAGCGGTTGGCAGAAGTATTGTCTAATGAAGGAAATTACATTGACGACTACATTTTTGCATTTGGTGTAGTTTAATTAACGTTAAACAGACATTCAAAAACCCCACAGTTCTTATGTATTGGTTGTAATATTTAGGCCCGGGTCAACCCGGACAGTTTTGCTGCGCTTAATAACAAGCAAAACCTTAAATAGGTCCTAAATTTAGATACTAAGTAGCAAGTGCTGTGGGGTACTGTCAGTCCAAGGAAAACCCCGTAACGGGAAACTGAAAACCTTCGCCGTAATATATGGATGATCTAAAAGGATGACCAGACTTGGCAGGCATATTCGGGGAGAGATCGAACAAAGGTTATATCGTCAGGCGAGAATTACAAGGTCGCATGTGAAAGAACATGAGGTGCAGCGAAATCAAAAACTCACATACATATTTTTGAATGCAGCTCTATTTGATTTTGTCGACTATTTGTGTTTTATACATATGTTCAACCAATAGATGCGAATATAAAATATTGTACATGAAGAATAATATTCATATATTTTCCTGAACTCTGTAAATGTCTTTTCAAAAATTAACATACGATTTTGTTGCTAACATGTTTGTCTCATTTTTAGTTGCAGGGTTGTATATTGAATATATATGTATATTGTATACATATATATTTACACATATGATTTACAAAAAAAAAGTTAAAAAGCTCGCAACAAGAATTAATAACATGTTTTAACATTTTATTTTGTTATTATAATATGTAATCTGTAAACATTTTATTAAACAAAAATAATATCAATTTTTCTATTGTTCAACTAAAATAACAAATTTAATTTAAATTAGATAGCATATAATAAAAACATCACTAAAACCTTGTTTTATGTCGTTATTGAAGATTGTATAGTTTTTAATGGTTTGTTTGGCAATTTGTGTGGAATAAATGTACGCAAAACTAATTTATCCACTTCCGGGATGAATTTAAGCATTGATTGAACGTTTTATCTTTTGGGCGGACATTTCAGTGCGAAGTTTTAACTCCTTTGGTTTTGGAAGTTGAAACATGGTTATGTTTGCCCTAGTAGAAATGTTGGTGTACTTCAAATCAATTTTGATAAATTGACTGTCCAGGCATGACGTTCCAATGATGTACATTCTTAAGAAAATTTCAGATTTGTAACCTTGAAATAAGGTATCGATTTAAAATTTAAATATGATGAACGAGCTTGAAAATCAAAAAAGTGCTGGGCTTTATTGTCCCTTGAACTTCGCCTTCATTAATATCCGCATCAAGAAAACGGGGGCTTTAGAATTCTCTCCAAAATGTTATGCATGGCATCAATATCTTCAATGCTGGAGTGGTCAGGCATACAACAATTAGACTTAATGTTTACAACTTGGCCGATTGACCCTCAAAATAAAAATATTGCCAGACCCATGATTAAGTTTCTTGGCTGAGGAACACAGGAATCACACCAAATAATAAGTTCAGTCAGACCAGAATTGTCCGTTATAACGGCTCTTAAAATTTAAAAAAAATATCATTTCCACTTTGAAACATCATGGTCTCGTTCCAATATATATGTATATATATATACTGATGCAGTAATTTAATTTTTTCTTGTGCTCTTTGTGCATCACCTTCTTGTTGAAACCCGGTGTAGTCAAAATCTATGTATATCTTGCATTTTATTTACAAAAAAACTGGATTTTTATGTGGTGGTAGCGAGCCGCTTTAACTGCTATTGCCTGACCAGCCGCATTTTCAAAGAAAAATGGTCCGTTGATGCCTATAGCCCAAAATGCACAGCAACTAGTGGCGGGTTGTGGATCCGTTTGTTTCTCAACTATCACTCGTGGATTTTCTGAACCCCAAATTCGACAATTTTGACGATTAACAAAGCCTTACTTACATACGAGTACTTAAGATGGCGCTACAGTCCGGGGTGGACCTGAGCATCAACTAACAAACAGCCAGCTCCGTATTTAGCTAGCTGCCTCCAGTTTTGCACGCTCATTTGGCTGAGATCCCCTTCCACTAGCGTGCTCCATCTGAGCCGTGGTCTTCCTCTAATGTGCTGTCCTTGGGGGGCGGATTCGAAGACTTTTCAGACCGGAGAATTTATGTTTATTCACTCTACATTACCCAGCCACCTCAGTCGTTAGACCTTCATTCTTCTGGCTAAGCCGATGTGGCTGTACGGCCTGTACTGTTCGTCGACTTCTCCACTAACTGTCTACGCAGTCGGGACCGAAAATCACCCGAAATTTTCGTTTCAAAGCAGCCAAAAATACTTCCATCCATTTTCGATAAAGTCCGCCATAGAGCAGGACTGGGATTATTAAGGTCTTATATAGGGTCACTTTTGTTGTTCGAAAGAGAGCTTTGATAGTCAATTCTTAGCCCTTGTTAGGCCAAAGAAGTAACGATTGGCAACAGTTATTCTTCATTTGATTTCAGCGTGCTTATCTGAATTGATAGCAGAGACTAGGTAGACAAAGTCCTTATCTACCTCAATGTTATATCTGTCGAGGGTGATGTTGTGTCCGAGACGCCGGTGCTGGGTGTACTTTCTTTCATTTGTTTTGTTCTGGGATTTTACTTCAGCGTTGATTCCACCTGGAGAATTCATCCGCTGTCCCATTTATAGTGCTGCTATTTTTGTCTAGAGTCCGGATAGATATCAACCAGTACCCGATGGTTACCACTCGGAGGTAAAATAACAGTTACAACGCTTCGTATCGCCAGGTATCTAATATCACTAATTGATCCAGTCAATTCAATTGATCTAATCAATTCAATCCAGTCAAAATCATTATTTTTAAAGTATTGCTCAACTATGAAAACGAGTTGCTCTTCCGTATAGCGCTCCATTTTTAGTAACCCTGAACTATGGCAACACTTTATCGAACAAATAGAATAGCGGAAAATTCAAATCTTGCATGAATTTTGGGGCACCTTTTACTTGCACAGAGCTGGATAAATGAGCTGTGAGATTGTAGACATTCAGTTTACATAAATAATAAAAATATCCTTTCTCACAAGTCATTACGTTTTTGGAGGTCAAAATATAAAACAGGTATGGTGTTATCGTTATCAAATTGCCTCTGGTTGCGACAACCAATTTTTCTTCATTATGTTTATTAAATTTGGCTTCTTAATCTGGATTAAGTTGAAGATTCTTACAATTTTTGATTGAATTGAACTCTTCGCAAATACTCGTATCGCACCTAACTTTCGTCGGCTTATTAAATTTAAAATTGAATATTTGCCTGGATTGGCTTAAAGTAGGTTCTCCATTGTCTTGAAACTGCCTATGCAGTGCAGTAGAAATTTCGGCCTCAAGGTATTTTTGTGTTCTGACGACCGTAATGAGACTCTACAAGTGGGAAGGAGAGTGTGTATCAGTCTTACATTGTCCTTCAAGTCTGATGCTATAATTTTGTTTCTATATAATCCACTTTTGAGATGGTCTAGGTACTCTTGTTACTCGATCTTTGTTAATATGTATGTACCTACATTTTGAGCGGGCTTATCACAGATGCTCAGAGTTCCCAAACAAAACTTTTTGCATGCTTGGGTGGTGTGGGTAGAAACATTAAAAAAGTATCTAAAAGTATATTTTCTTTCACTCTCTGTTGTTTTCCCAATTCTACATCCAATAAATTCCGTTGTTGAGGGTATGAATATTTTATTTTTGTGCCGTTGAAAAAATAGTATGATTGGAAAAGCTGGAGTCTTTCTTGTTTCGTTTTTTACTTGCAGTGGAACTTGCATGCAAGTGCACAAGCTTTCGCTGTTTCTGACATAAACATAGTTTGCACCGACTTGGAGACGAGCACTACGTATGTTGGATTTCCATTTTCTGGGATTTCTTTTTTGTCTTTGTCTTGGTGTCTGAATTATCAATAAAGTAAATAATGATCCCATCAGATATTGTTTGAGGTCGCGTTAGAAGACTGTCAATTTCAATTTCGGGTCTCAAATAGGGTCTCCACCATCGTGTACGGTTTCTGGAGATGTATCTCAGCTCTCTCCAACTCTTCCCCAGTTGTGCTGATTCCTTTTCGACCGTTCTTCAAAAATGTACCTCAGCCTCTCTGAGTGAGAGGCATCTCTTGACTCGCAATGCACTCGTGACCTTTACGAAGCGTATGCCCACTGCCACTTACGTCTTCGTATGATAGAGTCAATGGGTTCCTGACCTGTTCTCGCGTGAAGTTCATCATTAGAGATACGGTTAGGCCAGAAAATGCTCAAGATGTTTGGTAGACATCTATTCACGAACGTTTGCAGCGGGACAGTCGTAACTTGGTCTTTAGGCTAATAGAGTTGTTTCTCCATATTTGGGACAGCATTCCGAATGCAGGTAATGCTTTCCCGATTCTGCTGATTATATCTAGTTCTGTCTCGGCATCAGTAGAGACAATACTGCCAACATATTGAAAATTCTCTGCCATCTCTACTTGGTTAGATGAGTAAGTTCCAACGATTTCAGCTTCTCTCTCCACCCTTGTTGTCATTTGATTGAGATCCATGATCCTATAAAAGAGTAAGCATACGAGGTCTGCGTATTCCAGATTTTTGAGGTGTGATTGCAGAGTCCACTGAATTCCTCCATTTCCAGTCGAAAAAGCTGCATGCAATACATCACTTATCACCAACAGGAACAGTGTTTGTGACAGTATACAGCTCTGCCTAACCCCAGTTTGGATTTCAAACTCCTCTAACAACCTTCGTTTATGCAGAACGTGACATTTGGATCCATCATATGTAGCCTTGATAATAGCAATCAATTTACCTGGGATACCCCTAATGCGCAAAGCAAGCCAGATAAATATTCAATTGACACTATCGAACGCCTTTTCGAAGTCGATGAACAGCAGGTGAAGTGGGGATCGATATTCAACGCACTGTTCGATGATGATCCGCAAGGTGTTGATGTGGTCCACACAAGAAGATAAAGTGCGGAACCCTACTTGTTCGGTGTCGAGTGTGTCTTCGAGGTAGTCTCTTATTCGCGTCAGAATTATTTTTGGCTACTGCAGGCAATACGCAAAAAATCCTTTCTTTGGGAGCTTGACAATCATTCCGTTTTTCCACTCTTCAGGAAAACTCTATGGTTCCTAAACTCTTTCAATGAGTGTGTGCAGGAGCTCACTCGATGTTGTTGGAGCTCTGCGGGAATACAGTCAAGTCCAACCGCTTTGTTGTTCTTCCGTGTTTTGATTGCAGTAAAGTTTTCTTTTCTACTGGTGGATACAGTGCGTATTCGGGAATTTGTTACTACGGACGGGTCATTGGGCGTTGGGTTCACTTCACTAGCGAAAACGGGGTTTAAAGCCGCAGAAAAGTGCTCCTTCCACCTTTTGAACTGGTCCTCATCCAAAACTAGCAGATATTCGTCTGTGTTTTTTAGCAGGATTGTTTAGAGCTTTGAACATATGTGAGCTCTTTGGTAGTTCTGTATACGGCGTCTGGTGCTTTTGTAGCCCATGCGTTTATATAGTTGCGCTTATCACGTCGCACGATACAATGAACTTCTCTCATCTTCATGCGATACGGAGACTCCCTAGCTTGTTTCTCCCTGCTGCTGAAGTAGCTGCGATGCGAGCGTTGAGGTGTTTTCTCTCTTCGATCCTAGCCCAAGTTTCTTCGGAAAGCCAAGCACTGTTTCTTCCTTGCGACCGAACGACTATACTTTCAGCACTAGATATGAAGACATTTTTCATAGCACATCAATGATTTTCGATGGAGGTGGGTTCCGTGCTACTGATTGCTGTCAATCCTTGTAAAAGGTGGTCCGCTAGTTGTTGGCAAACTAATTTTGATTTGAAATTTACTTGTGGTGTATTAAAAATTTTAAACTGACCTAACTCTCTCACTAACTGACCTAAGTATTCAAAATGAAATGCCATGACATTTGCATATACCGATTGAACTTGTAATAGTTAATAATGAAATGAAATTAAAAAGAGAACATGAATTTAAAAATAACATTGCAGTAATAAGACGCCTTTTAAAATGTGCTACACTTGTTAAGAAATTAAAAACATGTTTTTAGAGGCATATTGAATAGTTTTCAAATTTTGTTTAGTAACCTATGGGTCAGAAAAATTCTTAGTCTTAGATCAACGCTTGTCGAAACCGAGAGCGGAGTTGGCTTGCTTTCCTTGTGATGTTATTTATGTGGGCATAGCAGTTCACTTCTTTGTCACGGACCTAAATCGCATATTTTTACTAAAGGAACAAATTCGTTGTCAAATTTCAGCTCGAGAAAATTTGTCTGCCAACAAATGGAAATCTTGTTTAAGACTTCTTTGACGCAATTTACCGAAAAATGTTGATGTCATCTGCATATATTGATATAAACGAATTTACAATGATACAGTTATCATTGTCAATTGTCAAGATAAGTAACAGAGGACTGAAATGGCTTCCTGTGGATGCGCCTGAAGGAGCCTTTATATGTTTAGATACTGTTGTGACTTTTTTTGGAGTATGAAGTTATCCACATTAAGAAATCATAACTTTATGCGAAAGCTTTGTTGAAATCGATAGTGATTACATTAACTTGTTTGGCATCTTCTAGAGCGCACAGAGTACTTGATATAAATTCTGTTGGATTTGTGGTTGTAGATATATAGTATCCTTTCAGAATCCGTGTTGGTTATTGAAAAGCATGGAGACATTGATTTTATATATAGTTTCGTTTTTTCGGCCTTTTTATTGAGAGGGATTATGTATGCATTTTTGCTGAAATTAGGAAAAATACTCTGTGAAATGGAGGGTTAAAAAAGAGCCGTGAGAGGTTGTGTCAAGTAATTCACACATCTTGTTAGAATGATGGCGGACAAACCAGCCTGGACCAGCAGAGCATTTGTCCTTAAGTTTTTCGATATTTATTTTCACTTATCCTGAAGTGATGTCCACCAAAATGAATGATATTATAGTTTCGACAACTGCTCAAGTAGGGAAAGTAAAGCTGGCTTAATCTCTCCGCGACTATTTGAAAATCCTTATAGGATATATTGACGAGCTTTAGTGTTGAAAGGTAGTCATCTGTTTTTCTTTTATTGTAACATTAATCAACAGAAAAAAACATATGCGGTTAGGCATTAAACTGTTTAAATAATTTAAATATAGTGATTCACAAGGTTAACGAATTGGGTGTAGACAAGGTGGTAGTTATGAAAATCTACATCGCAGCGTAATCGAAGTTAAGTGCACCAGAGTTTATTTCTCTTGAAACAGGTGGAGATGATGAGACAAAAATGGAACAGATTGTGAAAAACAGTTAAAAATGTTGGTATAAAAATGTGGTCCTACTTAGTAAGTTGTTTAATTTCGCGTTGTCAGCTCTACGGAAATTAAAGGTATACTCGTATGCCTGTTCATAGGACACCTTTGTTTTAAGACCGTTTTCATACGAAAGGATGGAGGTGGGTGGTAATGATTTAGAAAAGAGAGAAAATGATTGCACGCTGATAGAATGTGATTATCCAAATCAAAAGAAAAGATGAGATTAAGCCGTCTCACAAAATTGTGATACCACTTAATTGAAAAGGCTGAAGTCCGTAAGACAGTCGATGAAGAGAGTTTCTTTTTTAGGCATCGCATTGTATTTGATCAGTTGAACCCATTTAAGCGTAGATAAGTTAAAAGCTATGACTTTGCTAGAGTTATCGTGATTAAATAATGAGTCAAGCTAGCTACATCTACATCTGGTAACTGGGGGCTGGTTCAGAAATATGAATAAAACAACAAATATATAAAAATTGCATTTTGAGATGGGCACAAACAAATTCGAGGTGAGCGGCACGGTATTGTCAAAAGAACTCCGCAATCTGTTGATTCATTCCTTTCTCTATACGGTAGACATCATAGCGTTGGGTGAATGAATAATTCACAATTTTTATACTCGTGTGAAGGGTTGGGCTCCGTTAGGAGAAAAATATCACATGTCCAATATCCAAATTAGAAACATGCGCGAATCAGATTATGTTTTTGGTAAACTGGCAAATCCGGTATTCTTCCCGCGGTAGCTAAAGCAGTTAATATTTTCAAGATGCTCAAATTACAATCGAATGGCCTAAAGAATAGAGTCCGATCCATACGCATAGCTTTTATGAATTTTTATTCTCCCGTGCAGTCTTGACTCTAATACTATAACTAATAAGTACGAATACAAGGGCTTATTTTTAAGGTGGACACTCAAATTTATAGATGAAAATCTAACGAGTTTTAATAAATATTGTATAACAAAGCTAGACAAATCAAAATTGAAAAGAAATGTTTATGTCTTTGAATAAGAAATGGAGTAACCTTAATGAAACATAAGGAAGGAGAAACAACTTTTCGCATTTCTTCATTTGAAAATTTTAATAAAATAATTTAATTACTATGGCTGAAAATTGTACAACACATCTCAATGATGTTTCATTAGTTACTCCACTTTGTTATTTTGATAAAGAATTTTAGAGAAGTGTTTTTCATTCGAGCTTGAGAACAGAATTGTGATTTGTTTCTACTTCACTTAGAATCCGAAGCCTGAAGTAATCTTCCTTACCGAAATGTGGATTTATGGACATAGAAAGGATTTTTTTTAGGATTCCCGATTTTAATTTCCATGCGAAGTGTAATAAAGCTTATGCGGAATGTAGTACTGCTGTTTTTATTAATACAAATTTAAATTATAGTCTTATAAGTGCAGATATTCTTAAGATTTCGTTCGCTTTCAATTCTGTTAAATTAGTTTTTGTAGATTTCATAATGTAAGTGAAGTAATAATAAGGCTAAGAATTTGGTTGTAGTAGGAGGTGTCAACATTGACTTCTTATTGTATCTGAATCATCGTTAGTAGAAACTATAAGTACTCGTAGCTAGTTGATGTAAGCTAATGGGCTTGAATCATGTATTAATGAGCCAACGAAAATAATTACTACATCCAGAACTTGTATTGATCATATCTGTGCTAGACTTGACTTAAAGGCTAACCTTTCTAATAAGCACGATATAATAATAATAATATATTTATTCAAGTGCTTCTGACTCAGTAAAAATACACTTTTAAGTCTGTGTGAGATAAACAATTGATATAAATTTAAAAACAAGAGATATAATCAAAGATAGATTTAAAATATAATAACATATTAACAAATTAACATATTTTTACAATGGAGTGAAGAAAGTGAATTGATTTTGCTTGAAAGAAGGGGAGAGGAAACTTAATTCTATTTGCTTTGATTTTTGAGAAAACGCTGTAATTAACTTCAAAATCGACTCGTGCCATTCAGATCTCTCAGGTAACGCGACAGTAAGTTCCACAGACGGATGGCAGCAATTAAAAATTGTCTTTCAGACGTTAGACAAGAGAATTGCGGGATAATTAAAGATTTAGATCTGTTGAATGCAGAAAACTGGATTCCATAATATAGATCCGTCGATTGCCTTGTTTTAATAATGCTAGACAACATAACGAGAGAACGAAATTTGACGTAGTTCTGAAAAGACATACCCAATAGGTTGTTAATCAAATGTGACACGTGGCCAAACCTTCTGAGGCCGTAGACATACCGGATAGTGCTATTAAATGCAACTTGAAGCTTTATTTTACTGTCAGCATCACAGTTACCAAATATTTCACAACCATAAATAAGTACAGGGATAACCAGTGTTTTAGCGAGAGTTAGTTTTGTTATCGGTGGTGTAAAATTTTTAGCAGTAGATAGATTTCGAAGAACGCCATATGTCCTACCCACTATCGCATTTATATGGTTGTTCCAAGTGATAGATAAATTTTTAGAACATTCAACGAATTCAGTTGATGAAATGTTTAATGTGATTGCTGGAAAATACGATAGCTCTAGCTTCTTTTTGAAATAATTATTCATTTATATTTGCTAGGATTAAGTGCCAGGCCATTTTCCAACGACTAATTCGAGATCCTTTGAAGATCTTCATTAATATCATTAGCACAGTCTTATTGAAGAGACCAAGGGCACAACTCTTATAAATTTGAATCTCGTCTGTGTAAAAGTGTTTTGCTGACTTCAAAATTACCGTTTGTATATCATTGATATACAGTGTGAATAAAAGAGGTCCCAAAATCGAACCCCGGGAACGCCTCACGCCAAAGGAAGAAATTCTGATAGGACGCCCTCTAGAGACACAGCTTGTTTTCTTTCTATTAGATAAGATGAGAGTAACTTAACGGCAAATTTTTTGTGTTTGGTATTATTTTAGCTATTTTCCACTGTAGGGAAAAGATGCCGGTCGTAAAAGTGGTGTTTATGACATGCGTGATATACGGAAGTAGTAATGGTAAAATGGCTTTATTAAAAACTGGATAGACTCCATCGAGTTCTACCGCATTTGATTTTTGTAATTTTTGTAAAGAAAAATTGTGTCTCTGTTGAGACAGCAGGACTTCGGTAAATATAATCTTCATTTACTTAGCCTACGATTAAGTTCATTGGAATCGATGTCATAAGAACAGCTTAATTTGTATTTTCCAAACCCCAATTCACAAAGGATACTCCATAATTTTCGACCATCTAAGTTGTTATTCAGTCGATCGGAGTAAAACTATGTTTTTGCAATTCTTATTTCACGAACAACACTATTTCTTAAACATCTGTAGAATTTGTGGAGCTCGTCTACACAAAAGTGCTTCCATCGGTGATAAGCGTGATCGCGTCGTCCCATTAAAAGACGAATTTCGTTCGTAAACCAAGCCCTTGTTTTTCCCCTTGCTGTTCCAGTTCCTATTGGTATGTGGGTATCAAAGACATGATTTACGTTCATTTGAATAAAATCAACTTGAACATCGGGAGAGGGCATACCGTAAATTAGATCCCATGGAACGCAATGTATGTGGTGGCCAAGAGCAGTTCTGTCCACATTTTCATAATTTATAATTAGCTGAACTGTTGCATAAATTGATATGATTTTAATATATGTTAGAAAGATGAGGTCATGCTTTGAAAATGCTGGAGCAGAATCTGATCATTCAGGAGTATCTTATCAATATTGTTTACAAAGAACAAATCTAACAAGGTACTGGAGGAATTCTTGAAATGAGTAGGGACCTGGGTATTTACAGGATGTAGATCGAATGCGTTCATGTTTTCAACAAGATGACTTTCAACCAAAAGGTTACTATTAAAGTCACCACATAAAATAACATTACTTGCACTGGTCGAACTTTCTTCTCATTAAAACCTATAGAGGGTTTAAATTGATATTCCCGTTTCCTATACACACTACCCAATAGAATATTATTTTCCCCACAGACTATGTTTATAAAAAGATAATCAATCGGACATCCACTGGGCGACTTACATTTTTCTTTACCAGTCAGAACTTTTCTTAAATAAATTGCTACACCGCCACCAATGCGATCAGTTTCTGACACCCAGATTGCATCGACTTATGAATCTACAAAAAATTTCCCTAAATTCATCGGTAGATGAATCTGGTATAAAAATTTCAGATCATTGTATGATCTGTATCTTTTTCAATTTTAAAGATTCAATACAAAGAATAGCCAGTAAACAAGTTTCTTTTAAGTTGATTAGTAGTACAAATTTTGGGGGCACTAAATTCATCACACAATTCTGATACCTGTACTGTTTTTGATAATTTTATAAAATTATTTAATGGCTATGTTACTCTCAACTCAGAAGCAATCAGTATCAAAAAAAAAAAAATAAACCTACAAGATTTAGGACACGGATGACTACGTACTTACTAAATAAAACTCATAAAAAAAATGTTGAGCCTAAAGTGCAAGAAGCTTCCTAACAAAGTTATGAACTTTTAAGTAAAGCGATTAGTCTTGAACCCATTACATGAATACGAGTAAATACCATAGAGCCAAAAGAGTCGCTAAAAAGGAATTGGGTATTTTTAATGAATTTCTTAACAGAAATTCTTCTTTCGATTTTCCACAAAGTTTGATATACGAAAATTTGATTATTGTTGATCATTCTGAAATGACTAACGCCCGCATTCACAAACATTACTTTCCTAAGTAAGACACTAAAACTGTGAAAAGAATGCTTTTTCTCAGTGCGTTCCTTTTAGCAAGCCT
This sequence comes from Volucella bombylans, assembly GCA_949129095.1. Classification (NCBI taxonomy): domain Eukaryota; kingdom Metazoa; phylum Arthropoda; class Insecta; order Diptera; family Syrphidae; genus Volucella; species Volucella bombylans. The sequence goes on from OX422144.1 coordinate 22,288,765, forward strand.
TCCAATTCATAAACAATATTTACGTAACATTTTGCTATGATTGCTGCGCTGTGATTGCTCCATTTACCAAGTTCACGATGTAGTTTGACAGAACAGCCAATGACACATAAATCTTATAAAATTTGAGTGATTCGAGTGAGATTTTAGAAATGTTCGTTTATTCAATTATAAATAATCCTAAATGCCTCCACTTGCTTGTCGAAATGTAGTCAAATACCTTGGGATCTGGCTAGACCAATATCTATATTTTAACAAGAATGTAGATGCTGCTCTGGCCATGGCCAAAGGTGCTTTTGCCCTTACAAGGAGGAGTTTTATAGCAGCCAACTCGATGCGCGGGTGAAAGTTATCTGCTACATGGCCCTCATTCGGCCCATGTTGGTATATGCCTGTCCCGTGTGGTTCAACGTAAGAGCGAGCTTAATGGAAAAGATTCGGGTGTTTGAGAGGGCTTGCCTTGCTTGTCTTCACCTTTACAGAACACCAGAATCGGAGTACATAAAATTCTATAACCTGATATCTGGGGCCTACTACCCCAACTACTTATATCATGAGAGTTTGCGCTTGAAAGGCTTCGTGCCCCCTGAAGCGTTCCTCTATTTAGACATAAATGGGCTGATCCAGGATAGGTTTGCGGTCCCGCTAATTTTCCACGTAGCTCGTCCAGTGGGTGAGGGGCGACTCAACTACAACAAAGACGTCGCACACGGCAGTACTGAACGTCTCAGGTTTAGCAGGGCGGTTTCAAAACGCGATAAAAAAGATGTTGTCTTGCAGCACCAAAATATTTGGTGGTTGAATGAAGAAGACCCGACTTCTTCGTCGTTTCCTTCAAGTCCAGGTTAGCCTAGTAAGAAGGCAAAGTGGGCCATATTTCCCATACTATGTTTAGAAAATGGCCGGCTTACATAGGTTAGGTAGTATGAAGGTTGGCAACCTTGGGTTAGCTAGCTGTTAGGTTAGCAACTTGAAGTTTGCTAACAATTAGGTGAGATTAGATTGTATAGTTAGGCTAAGTAGTTTAAGGTTTAGTATAAGTTAGCAAAAATAGTTAGTTTAAGTAGTTTAAGTATTTATACCTCTAGTATAAGTTTTATGTAAATACAAACAAATGCTCATTTACTAAGTTATTTCTTAAACAATTAATTTGTTCTTAGTTTAACTATAATAGATGTTAATCAACAGTAATTAAGATTGAAAATTGTAAATTAGACGTCGAAAGACATAAAATAAAAATATATTATAGTTTAGCTTAGAGCGCCCGTTTTTTGGGCCAGTAAGTTAGAATAAGTTAATTAAGTTACTCGTATAATAAGCTAGCCTTTAAGCATTTTTTCTGTTAGCATGTAAGTTCAGTAAATTTAAGATGAATAAAATAAAATGCATTAAAAACGAAAGACGAATCCTAAATGCTAACTTTCTTTATTTTACACGAAACCTTAGAAACAAACGAAGACATTTTTGATAGTTCCTATGCGTTGGTTAAAGTAGCTAGCAAGCTTCCTTAGTTGTGCGTTCATTTTAACGAACACAGTGCGCTTTGACACTTAAGGGATTACACCAGGCGTTCGAAAAAATTATACACTTTCTTTGTTTAAATTTTTTTTTTATTATGGCTTAGTACATTATTTTGTTGGCTAAAAATAAATGTCAAAAAAAGTAAAAAAAAAAAATGGCGGCGAAATTCCCGATCCCGTGTGATCGCTCTGTTAGAATCCTCGCGGACGGTGTAACTTGCTGTATGGCAAGAAATGGGATGAAAAAAAAAATAAAAATATTTTCTTATTTAGAATCGTAATAACTATAAAGTAGCATAGGATAATTTTTTTCGCATTTTTTTTGAGGAAACTACGGACGTTGGAAAAAAATTGTAATTTTTTCCTTGAATTTCGAGTTAAAGATTTTTTTATGAAAATGAAGGAAACATCGGAATGCAAAACCCCTATGCTACTCGTCGATAGATAATAGAATGAAGAAGGTATAGCAATAAATACGATCAAAATCGGTCGAGTAGATCTCATGATATACGTTACACCAGTTTGAAAAACGTAGTTTTGAGAAAAACCCAAAAGAAAAAAACGTGTCGCGTTAGCGTATTATTATCACGTAAATTTGTATATTACCTTATTATTATTATATTACCGATACTCGACGCGCGTCTAATTCTTCCACAGTTCTAAGTGCGTTTGGTCCAATAGTGAATAGTAATATATTAGTATATCCATCATTAAATATACTAGCGGCAATGAAAGATGCAATCTCCACTATTTTTGCACCGCTGGAAAGCACTTTTGGAGCCATTGTCCAAAGGACAGCGTTCAGACTTTCATTGTTATTTTGCGTGTAGCCTTTTAAGCATCGTTCTAACAACTCATCATTGCTTAGCTTTTCATACACAGATCGGATCGCCTCTTGAACAGCATCAGGAAGAGGATCGGTATGTTTATATGAGCCTATTGTACCAGAGGCCTTTACCTTTTGGTACGAACACCACATATCTTGACCAGATGGACAATTGTCATGTTGTGGATTTTCGTCAGAAGATATTCTATGCAAGAATGTTGCCCATATTGCAGTCTCCATTTCTTCAATCGATTTGTTCACATTTCTTCTGATTGCAAGGCCATAATAAACTGTCAGCTCATTGATGAGCTTGGCTGTCAATTTTCCACTGCCACCAAGGCCCTTATTACCTTTTTTGACTTTGCGTAATTGTGTCCCCATTCGTTTCTGGACGTGACCAATACACTGTTTTTTTGTAACGACAAAGTCTCCGTACGGCATTGAGTCAATTATTCCTTTATAGGTTTTGCTGTCTCCATCACCAACATAATTACTGTATCGTACTCCATAAGTTGTTTCGTCCCATTCTATACCAACACACATAAATTCCCACATAGTCTGAAAATGGCGGTTATTCCAATTTTCAAAAAAGGTGATAAAAAATGCATCAATAATTATAGACCTATCTCTCCCTCCTCCCAGTTTTTTTCAAACATTTTCGAAAAAGTTTTCCGACGTGAATCCTACTTTTTCTTGAAAATTTTTCCCCTCTTACCTCAAAGAAGTATGGGTTTAGAGCCTTAAAACCGACTGAAAATGCACTTATCATTATTCTTAAGTCTTTGGAAGTATGGACAGTAATAAATATACTGCTGATTTGTATATTGAAATAACGAAGGCTTTCGATACAGTGGACCATATTGTCTAGTTAAGAAAACGGGAGAAAGCTGATGTTATGATTGGTTTACGTTTTTTCTTGAATTTAGAAAGCAAAGAGTTAAAACAGGGAATATTTTTAATGATAGCAGAGATAAAAATGTTGGAGTGCCTCAAGGATCAGTTCTTGGTCCTATTTTATTCCTTATATCAACTCAGTATTTACTTTAAAAAAAATAGTAATTGCTGAGGTAAATCACGATTTAGAGTTATTTAGACATTGGTTTGGATATCAGAAACTTGTTATAAATGAAAAAACAAAAATAATATTTTTCAACGTACTCGTTCTTGATCGGAATCCTTCTGTACTTATTCAGTATAGCAACGCCTGCAGAAATATATCTTTGAGCAATAGAACTGCGTTTCTAATTTCTGTCAAATAAATGGGTTTAATGTAGGTTGTTACATGTTTCTGTATCGAACATGTAAATGAGTTTAAGTACCTTGATTTAAATATTGACAAAAAAATGAACTGGAAGGCACACACTCTAGCTCTTAAAAAGTATTTGCTTTCAACTACATATGTATGTAATGTTTCACTTAAGAAATATTTGCTGTCAGATACTTCTTGAAACTTTTTAATTTAGCTTGGTTCAATCTAAGCTACAGTATGGTATAGTATTTTTGGGACGGTACGTTTAAAAATTACTTACAGCCCTTGTTATTTACTCAAAAGCTTATTTTAAACACGATTTGAAAACAAAAACGAATTGAACACAGCTTCTTATTATTTTCCAGCTCAGGTATACTCCCGCTTAAGCATCTTCACTTCTTTAAAGTATTAAAAATATTATTTTTAAGAAGTAGATATCTATATAGAATAGAATCGCAATATACTATCTGCTTACACATTCCGAAACAGTGAGAGAAGCCAATCACTCCATAATACTCAACGCTATTTTAGTTTTTATACATCAGTAGCACCTAGATTATTTAATAGTTTACCTTCTGAGATTAGATTAGATATTTATTTAACAGAAAGATTAAAAGATGGCTTTTAAACTTTGATTTTGATGCAATTGATGATATTGAATCCTTCCTTACAACTTTTCGACAAAACAACCCCACAACATTCTTTGCGATGAATTTATTCTACTGCATGGCACATTCGACACTTATCATTAGGCAACAAATTGTATCTTTTAATTTTTTTTTTCTTTAATTCATACTGCAGTAAAAACACTCAATAAATATTAATGTCATCTTGTTAATAATGAATAAAGCTTAGAGTTAGCATTATGTTTTTGAATTAAAGAAGAAAAAATTAAATACTGTAAATAAAATAAATCAACAAAAAAAAATTATAAGTACATATTTATTGTTTACGAATATGGAACACTTTCATAACCACAATGAAAATTGTACCTTCTGTAGAATAATTTTTGAAAATTATCGGTCTAACAGTTGGTAAAAATTGATATAAGATATTTGCCCTCCTGTACATTGATGGGATACATAAATGAGAGGAGACGGTTCTTTCAATATCCATCCATTTTTTTTTAACTCAACACTCATGCAATACTTTTTGTAAGCGAGGTATAGTTAGGTTATTGTTTCCAATTTTGGCCGAATCTTTTCTGTTTCCTAACGCTAAGTGGAAACTCCAAGCGCTAAAAGATTTCACATCACTTAATACTTTAAACAGAGTTGTGGGTGCCCCGTTCCTCAGTTGTAGTTATTGTTCCGAAATCCTGACTTCCTGTAGCGAATGTGTGTATCCGTGCAACATGTTCCAGCCAATGTAAACAATGAAGTCCTGTTCTTCATCTGATCTCCAGTCCAACATTATTATTGTTATTAAAACTCATATTAATATAGACTAAATCTTCCACTACGAGTACTTCGAAAATGTAGTTTTCAAAAGTGACCTATGTGACATCTTCGTGACAGAATATGTTGTCCTCGTTCACTGCTAAACCCAGTCACTTCGTCTCTTTTTTCAGGCTGGAAATTTCTGTGTGTACGACATCATTGATATGGGCGGAGATATCCATGAAGTCGACATTGTCAGCAGCGCGATACCATGTTTATTATCAAACCGCTCTGTGACCGAATAGTGGTGCTTACCGTCATTTTGCGTACGGCTTGAGTCTTTTACACAGTACATTCTCTAAGATCTTATATGATATATTTACTCGTACTAAGCTGATGGCACATCGCAGCATGATCATTGCTTTAGATGTCTTCTATCAGATTTCTGTTTTCGTCGTAACAAGACATCGGTTTAGAAACTGTTACGTATTGAGGTGTTTTAAAATTTTCCATGACATCTCAACCTCTCGTACTCACATTTTTCCGCCTTTTCCTTCCTACGCAAAAAAAACAGTCTCTCTCTTTTCACCATATAGTTCCTTCACAGATCACATTGCTATCGCCTGCAGTGTAGCTCTTATGCTTATGTCACAGCCTGTTGTTAATAACAAATCGTACTCCGCATTGATGTCGGCTTTATATTCTCCAATCATCTCCATATCATAATTTTCAAATTCGTTCGCACTCTCCCGAAATCGTGATCCTCTTAAGATTTGCGGGGTCAACTCTAACCCTAAAGGCATCGCTGTCACAGCTGTCCCTACCTATCCAAGAGACAGCACCTAGCACTCAGACACTTAACACTGCATCTTGCACCACTATGAATGAGCTCGGCCTTAAGGGGCGACTTTCGAAGACCCCGAGCATGCAGGTTCCAGTTTGTAACAAAAAAAAACATATTTTCGATAATTACTTGTCAAAGAAAACCTCGGACATTTATGATATTTAATCCAAGCACAAAACCATAATTCTATACAATACACTCAAAAGATTTACTTATACTACAATATCACATAGAGCATAAAGTCATGGTTTAGCATTGAAGGTTGTGGAGAATTGGAATAGAAAACCACATTTCAAAGACTAGGCTTGTTAATGTGGAAATGGGGTTCATGTTTTATACTTTCCGCTGTTCGTAGGTTCGCTACAGCCATAATGCATACGGAGGAAATTTAAATGGAATAGAGATGCATATCCAAGGTTACGCGGATAGAGACAATATGAAGTAAAATACACAGTTAGCAGCTTATGAACGTACTATTTTCCAGTAATTTTTTAACAATTTTGAAGAGATTACAAATTTATTAGTTTTAAGCAGAATACATAGGGAAGCCAGTTATAAGTACCTGCTCGAGGCATACTGTCTAATGCAACTCGTATACTTTAATTCACTCATGAGATCCATAATATAGGGTTTCCAATAAGGACTTGACAACTTTTTTTTTAAATAAAACGCAAACCATTTGAGATATACTTTTCAATAAATAAATTGGCCCAATTCGGGCCAAAAATAATCGGTGATCATGGCGCGATAACACTGACCATTCACAGTAACGTGACGATCGTTATCGTCGACGAAAAAATATGGCCCAATAACGCCGCCGGCATGCAAACCTCACCAAACAGTTATTTTTTGTAGATGAAGTGGTGATTCATGAAGCACATGTGGATTTTCACCCGACCAATCGGAGAACGTACGAAGCGACGTATCGTCCATCGGCTTCAATTCTTGAGTCAGCTTGATCTTGTATGGGTGTAAACCAAGATCCTTACGCAAAATACGCTACAATGTAATCTGAGCGATGCCCAATTCTTGAGAACGCCGTGGAATTGACTGATTTGGATATTTTTGACACTTCGACCAACCCGTTGCTTCACTGACACGGCAACATCACACAACGAATATGTAGACTCAAATTTTTGCACTAAACTTGTTATTGCCTGTCTACTAGGGCATGAATTACGACCGAAAATTGGAGTTAACGCTCTGAAAGTTGGAGTCACCGACTCCGAATTTCGGTAAAAAAATTTTATAATTTGCAGACGCTGCTCGTTCGTGTACTTTACCATGATGAAAATGTTGAGTTTACTGAATAAATTGACAGTGACAGTTTGATGATTAGTGAAAGAGTGCGTTCACAAATTAAATTCAAAGTTGTCAAGTCCCTATTGGAAACCCCTTTATATACAAAATACAAAATATCTAAACAGACATTACATTGCCGTTCTGTAAAATAAGATAGATTATAAGCCGAGAGCTTTGAGTTTGAGATGAATGATTTTGCAGTTAGCTTGTTTTTCCATTCCGCTTCCTTGCATATAACTAGCATGCGACAATGCATTAATTTTTCGAGAACCCAATTATCAGGCATGCTCTTGCCTTTATCCGATACTCGCTGCCGTCAAACCAAATTTAGGTGAAAAGATCCAAGCAAGAGCATCTAAAACGTAACCACACATTTTTCACCACTGCGCTGTATAATTGGGGCATTTTTTATTTCAAAATTAGTTCGCTGCGCAGGCTGATAACAACATTAACAGAAAGAATAAAATAAATTAATTCCAACTTGTTGCCTCCTCGCCCAATAAACAATCACATTACCAGTCAAATAACTCCGCTTGTAGGCAGTCAGGACCAGCGGCTGTGTTGGTTCTCAGCCTCTAAGTTACTATACAGAATTTCAGCTACCATATACACTACATATTTGTTGAGTGTCATCTCTACAACTCATTCCAGCTCACTTGTGCTTTGTGTTGTGGGTTTTCATAATCCATCGAGCGCGTGTTAATTTTCTTATAGCAAGTGTTATAAGAAGTGTTGCCTATTAACATTGTTTATATGCGTTTACAATTTCCTATCGATCAGTAACAAATTGCTTTTGCAACGGCACTCGTTACATTCTTATTCGATACCATCGTCAATCGGGACGATACTCATTATCTTGTTGGACCTTTTAATATGAGTTGGTAATAATGGAGACGGATGACTAATTCCTTTTGTTCGTACCGTTGAAGTGCTTAACCTGGTATTGGCGGTTATCTATCTTTGAGGATTTTATACACGCTATTGATGTTGCATTTACTTATTGTTTCTTCAAATTGTTTAGTCAGTGCGTTAATGGCGTTTCACAACGTTCACGTACAGACGACCTCTCTCATTCATACTCCCATATGAAACAGGGATTCAAAATTGTGCGAACTTGATATTATCCTCAGTCTCACTTTGTCCCCTATCTCTCTCAACAATCGATAACTACCATCCCCCCCTTCTACTTTCATTTTTTCATAACTCTTCATTCCAGTCCACTCCCCCCACAACTCTCTCATCCCACGACTTTCATAAAGCAAACTTTCACAAAATCAGAGAATATCTCAGCAGATCCCTCTTTAACTTTCACAACCTAAATATAAATGATGCCTTATCCATTTTTTATAAAGAAATATTTAATTCTTTTTCCCTTTACGTTCCGTTTTCCCGCCTTAAAACATCATCTACTAGTCCCCCGTATATAATCGCAAGCTTCGTTCCTTACGAAATCAGAGAAATAAGTTATGGGCTGTTTTCCTGCGTACCAGATCCTTTACCGACTATTCCAACTATGTTGGTGCTTATCTTCATTTCACCGAACTTTACGATTCCCTTTACCAGGACTACCTTAACAATGCGCAAGTCAACCTTATAAACCACCCTAAGTCCTTTTTCCAATTTGTTAACTACAAAAGAAAGTCCGATGGTTACCCTCCTTCCCTCTCTTTCAACAACAGGTCATCAACCGATCCACTCACCATTGCCAACCTATTTGCCACCTTTTTTAAACAATCCTTCACCAACGACTCCTTTGTACCAGATCCATCCTATTTTAGTTACCTAATGAACTTCTCCAATGGCCCACTTCTCTCTCATATTTTTGATCCGTCTTATATCGAACATAAATTACACCAACTCAATGACAAATTCACACCCGGCCCAGATGGCCTCTCTGCCATATTTCTTAAAAAATGTTCTTCCTCTCTTTCCCTTGCCCTTTCTAATCTCTTCCGTCTATCCCTTTCACAAGGAGAATTTCCTGAGGCTTGGAAATCCTCCTTCATAACCCCGATCCACAAGAAAGGATCAAAGAATGAAATAACCAACTATCGTCCCATCGCTAAACTCTCTCATATACCCAAACTCTTCGAAAGTATTTTGTATGAAGCTCTAAGCTTCCAATGCAAATCACTTATTTCTCCTAGACAACATGGCTTCCTAAAGGGTAGGTCAACCACCACAAATCTCGTTGAATTCGTATCCTTTGCCCTCTCTGCCCTAGAAAATGGCAATGAAGTCGATGTAGTTGCAACCGATTTTAGCAAAGCCTTCGATAAAATCTCTCATCGGTTAATCATTTTTAAATTGTCTGCCCTCGGCTTTGAACCCATATTGTTGAAATGGATATCCTCTTACCTCAAAAACCGTTTTTACAGTGTTCGTTTTAGGTCAGCCCACTCCGCTCCATTTTTGGCCACCTCTGGAGTTCCACAAGGCAGCCATCTCGGTCCCCTTCTTTTTATATTAACCATAAATGATCTCGATATGATCATCAAACACTCGTCTGTCTCCCTTTACGCCGAAGATACCAAATTTTTCAAAACCATTTCCTCTCCCCATGACGCTTTCCTCCTTCAACAAGATCTTGATAGTTTTTCGATCTGGTGCCTCAAAAATTCTTTGGAACTTAACATCGCCAAATGCCAATCCATCACCTTCTCACATAAGCGGAACCAATCTCCTCCCCGACTCTATCTTCTCTATAACCAACCTATCTCCTCCGTACAATCTCTTCGTGACCTCGGCATTTTGTGTGATAGCGAGCTCAACTTCCGTTTACATATGGATGAGATAATCCTCAAAGCCAACTCTGCACTAGGTTTTGTAAAACGGTGGTCCAAAGAATTCAACAACCCATACGTGACCAGGTCCCTCTATATTACCTTTGTTCGCCCCCTCCTAGAGTACGCCAGTCAAGTATGGTCCCCATATCATCGTGTTCATATCTCGAGAATTGAAGGCATTCAGCGCCGTTTTCTTCGATTTGCTCTCCGAGGTATGCCCTGGGACGATCCCGATCTGCCCCCCTATCAAAACCGTCTCAACCTTATCAACTTAAACACCCATGAAGATCGCAGAGATGCTGCAGACTTTCTCTTCATTCATCGACTCCTTTCAGGTCACGTTGAATGCGCGTCCCTTCACAACTCCATTTTCCTCAACACTAACCCTCGTAATCTACGTACCCCTCGACTCTTCTATCTACCAACCCACCACACCTCCTATGGCGCGAACGAACCAATCTCCCGTATGCTACGTCAAATCAACTCAAACCCTACCGTCTTTGATTTCCACCGCACCACTCCCTACCTCAAATCCGTTCTCCTTCACCACTCCAACCAACCTTAGTTTTAAGTTTTAGTTTAAGTTTAATTTGTAAGTTATAGCTTGTATTAAGCCGAATAAATGGGGGCGTTCGCCCCCACCAAAATTAAAATTATCTGTACCCTTCGATCCGTCTCTAATTATCCACAGCAAGTAACTTAAAATTTCTTCTTCGGGATTTTTCGGCTAGGAAGTAAAGTAAGCCATTGATCATGAATTTGGTTGGCCGAAACTGTTACATCATATATCATACATTACATCATACAATCGTAGAACGTGTGGTAAGGTACTCCAGGTACGCGGATCATGTTGCTATACTGTTGGATTATATCAATCCATTCAAAACTGAAGTTTTTCTCTATACGGGAAGGCGGAAGCTGTCTGGTCTGACTCATCGAGTGCTTAAAGGCATCACCACCCAATTGCCCAACGAATCTAAGAATTTGGATGTCATCCTGGATAACAAACTTCCATGTTACGCCGAAAGCCTCTAAGGCGCTGTCAGCCTTCTGGTAGTGCAAAGGAACTATCGGCAAGTCATGGGGCCCTGTCACCGAGAAGGGTCCTCTGGATCTATCGGCTATGATAAGGTTAATTACATCCTAGACGTCGGTTGTTTGGTGTAATAAACTCTCACAGAAATACGTGATTGGTGCTTTTACCAGACTCCAAAAAACGGTTTGTCTGGGCTGCGTAGGCGCTTTCCCTATCACACTTGGCTCTGCTTAGTTTAGTTTTAAATGCATTTTATTTTTTTAATCACTAATTCTTACATACTAACAAAAAATGCTTAAATGCTAGCTTAAAATTACTTAACAATCTTATACTAACTTACTTATACTAACTTACCGTCGCAGGCACTCTAAGCTACTCTAAATTCTTATAACTATGGCTTTCGACTTTATTTACATTTTCTTCTTACTTCTTACGCATTGATGAGCCTCTCTCCCTTGATAATCATATCTTGGGCTGCACTCTCAAAGCCGTCTTCCGTTTAAAGAAATGGTCTTTGTTACAACACGCACTGGAGATTTAATGACCTTGCGCCCCGGCTGTCTTATGACTCTGGTCTTATGGACATGCCATCTTATGCAATGACACCAGAACTCTTGCTGCGGAAAAAATATGAAATTAACTTTCCCTGTGCACAGAACTGGTTTCGGCCAGAATCTGAGCCAGGAAAGGAATGCAATCGGGTCTTCACGGACTAAATAGAGTATGGCGCTGGTATCTTTCTAGAGGAAGACAACGTTAGACTTCACTTGTCGTTAGGAAAACTTGCGTCTGTCTTCCAAGCGGGGATATACGCAATCCTTATGGCAACGAATTATATTATGAAGAACTGATGGAGCGGGCGAAGTATTTACATCTGAAACGACAGCCAAGCTGCGCTTAGAGCCTTGCTGAACACTCTTACGATTTCCAAGTTAGTTTAAAAATGCAATACATCACTAAACGTCGTTGGAAGACTAAATTCACACACAATTGCCAGGGTACGGGAAATGAAATCGCCGATGAACTTGCCAGGCAAGGTTCAGATGAGTGTTTTCAGGACCCGGACCTACTTTGGGTCTACCTGTGTCCTCGGCTAAAGCTTTCATTGACAGTTGGGTTTCATATGAGCACAACTGCAGATGCCATGACGCCATCTTTCTTCCAAATACTGAAGAATTTCATTAAAAGGGTACAATGGACTAGTTGTTTGTATGCGTGTTCTGTTCTCCTTCAGTAGTTACCCAGGTTGCAGATGAACTAATGTTAGCAAACGCCGCAGGGAGTTTAATTTGGATGTTCATAGTCCACGTAAAATTCCACCACTCAGGAGGCCGAAGTTTGCATAAGATCATTTGTCGTGGTTATGTAAAAAATGAAGGAATATGTCCAGAAAATATTGTCTCATCATGCGATGAGAGGAAAATTGTTCTTCGTAATAAAAAGGGATCTCGGCAATATGTAAATCGTCCAACTAATACAAAATCTGAAAACATGATCCTAGATTCATAAAATATAAAACATCATGGGTCTACAATAATATCATGGTTTGGATACGCTTTTCCTACTATGGTGTTGGTCCAATATATTGTGTTAAGACTAAAATGCACAATAGGCTGGGGACGAAATACCAGTGTAATGGTTACATCAGCAGCATAATGACCCGAAAAATAGCAGCAGAACAGCCAAGCAGGGGTTTCAGAACAATAAATTAAGGTCATGGAGTGCCATGCTCAATCTCCCGACCTCAACCCTGTTGAGAATCTATGGATCGATAGTAAAAAAGGGGCTGGGAAAGTGAACCAAAGAAATCGAAAACTGCCACCTTATTATTGATTATGAGAAACGGCGTTGCGCAGCTGTGATGAGCAGCAAATTTAAAACCACAAAGTACTAATATACATTGATACGAGTATCATACCTTACTAATTGAATTGAGTGCAAAGTGTATTTTTTTTACTTTTGTTTAAATTATTTCAATCAGAAAGGAATTAATGTTGCTTGTATACGAAACTATTAAAGTGTATGTTACTAATAAGAGTTTGCAAAAGGGTTGTTTGATTTTTATTTTATTTTTAGTTAATGCTAATCTCTTAGGTGTACTACTTTTTTTTTTCTGTATATTTTGTATTTCTTTAATCTTATAACAAAAATAACTTAAATTTCCTACAATATTTATTGCGTGCACTGTTTATCTAATACCGCAACTCAACTTTCCAATGTGTATTTTCATTTAATCTTTTTTTACGCCAAATTGTGCGTTGTCCGTAAACCTATTACCTAATTTGCACGGAAAAGGAGCGCCGATTACATGCTCCATTTGCCATAGGTGAACTCACAGAATTGAAAAAAGCGTAGACAATTTGATTATTGGTGCGATAACGCAAACCAAGAAGAACATTTTAATTTCCCATGCACGAATGGGCAAACCTCCTAAAATTTTCCATAAGGCACCCTTCCTTTTTACCACAGTCTCAGTAGAGTTGTAGTTAATTATGGGCTTAAAATTAAATTACGGTGTTACTTTTTGCAAAAATACGTTAAGTTGTTCAAATAGAGCTTATGGATACAGCTAATTAATTCGGTGTTGTTATAACAATTATAAGAGTGAGAACGTCGTTATTTTTCCTGTTATTTTGAAGGATTCCCGATGTCAAATTTAGACAAGTAGAACTGAAGAGTCAAAATGGTTATTGATACGATTTTTTTTTAATTTTTCTTGCAAACAACATTTATTGCATTGAAATGGGAGTCGCACAAAAACCCGAAAGTGTCTGGTTAACACTTATTATTCCTTCTCGTTGATTAGAACTTAGTAAGTTTTAATTTGTTCTAAGTACCGCACTGTTATTGGATAAAAGTTTGTTTCTAATAGTAAAAGTGAAATACCCGGGCAAGAATTTTAATCGGAAACTTAGAAATGAAAATAAAAGTTATAACAAAAGTTCAAAAATCGCGGATAAATGTCGTTTAACTGTTCAAACAATAACACAAAATTATGAGAGAGGAAACGTTTTGAATAAAGACCTTCTGGCTATCCGAACAAAATTGGCGGAAGTTATTCCAGTATCTGTGCTTAGAGTTTTAAGATCGAATGGTTTAATGTAACAGTTGCAAGGAAAAAACACCTCATAAGTGCTAACTGCCAAAGTTGCTTAGAGTTTGCTAGTCACTACAAGAATCATGCTTTTTGGGAAATACTATTTACGGACGGAAATAAATTTAATGTTTTTGGATTCGAGGCATACCTCTGCAGAGCATATGGGGGTTGGAAGCAGCTTTGTTATACAACAGAATAACGATTCTAATTGTACCCCGGTAATTATAAGGCCTGGCTGGAACAGCAAAACAACTTAATCAAGAAACCAGATCAGTGGTCATAAAAAGCGAATCTTCGATTACCCCCGACGTCACCGAAATTCTGGTTCTTTACATGGCAAGAAAAAAACCCAAATTAGTCCAAGAACTAAATGATGGATCAACGACATACATTCTTTCAAAATATAACCGGGACTGGGTCATTCAACCGGCCCGCTTTAATGGTTTCTTTAAAAAAATGTTTTCTTATGTTGGTACAACTGTCATCTATTTTGTCGCTGAGCCCGAGCGCCATTTGTCAAAAAGTTTGTTGTCAGTAGCCCAAGACATTAGTTAACCTCAAGTGCTATCGACGATTTTTACTATGGAAAAAAATATTCAGCAAAGAGTTTGTTTGAAATTTTGTGTTGCGAACGGAATTTACTGTTCGGAGGCTTTGCAAATGTTGGAGAAAGCCTACGGGGACTCTGTAATATCGAGAATAAGAACATTTGAGTGGGACAGAGCATTCAAAGAGAGCCGTGAAGTTGTTGAAAACATGCCTCATCCGAGACGGCCTGCAACGGCAGTTACTGAAAAAACATCGACTTAGTGAAGAAAATGGTGCTGGTTTGAGGGAGCTTTCACAAGATCTACCCATCTCTCACGAATTATTTGGTCTCATTTTACTTGATGTTTTGTGGAATTGTATCAGAACTACTCATGGATTTTGAACCACGATAATGGACTATCTCACACCTCCATCCTTGTGAGCGACTTTTTGACCAAAAATGCTACCGGTATATGCAAGAACCGTATTGTCCAGATATGGCAATGTGACTTTTTCCTATTTCAAATTAAACCTTTGTGAAACCCGATTCGAGTCGATTCAAGATATAAAAGAAAATTCGCTAATCCCGGGATATGCCTACAAAAAATGTTTGGATGACTGGATAAAATGTACCGCTTCAAATGCGGACCTATTTTAAAGGAAATAAAATAAATTTTGACGATTAACTGATTTGTGTTAATTTATTCACTCAGTACCGGTTATATTTTTACAGAATGTACTGTTATAAAATATATATATATTTTTTTTAATTAATTAATTAGACTTTTATGACTGACTGTTATTCTGAAAAAGTTAATTCTTAAAAAACGATAAAACTAAGATCTTGGAAACACAAAATCAAAAACCACGAATCCCGTAAGTAAAATGAACAATTTTTTCTATCAAAAAAAAACAATTGTTTATTTAACTAATTAATCTAACAGATCAATATAATTTCACCTCAAACTATTTCTTAAAAAGTAATTAAAATTGTATTACACTTTCCAACATTGTACCTATGCGAACTTGGTCAAATACAATATAAATTTTGTAAAAATCGTCAGTCCCGACACATATTCCACTGAAACAATTCTGGTAATTTCCTTTTATTTAATTTCTTTAATTTTACTACTAAAACAAATCTTATAAAATTTTAAGTGTTCTGTGATTCTGAAAACGTTAAGAAGCACTAGTGCAGATGGTGTACTAACGATAAAGCCATGGTGATAAGTATTCAAAGCTGATATTATTATTACTTTTATGACGGACTTGTTACACTGCAGTTTAATGGCATTACGAATATTGTACAATATAATGTATTCTAATCGCTATTCCACTGCTTTCAGAATTGAATTAGAGCGCCTTCTTTTATCGACTTAACCTCTACAGTTAGAATGAATATTAAACCTCTGCAGTTAGCACGGTTATTGGCCATATGTTTCTAGTTGCGGGGCTCAGGTATACGCTTAGTTGTGCGCGCTACCGAAAGCGAGGTCTACCTCCGGCTAGAAATACATGTCCTAGCCATATTTGGCGCTGGATTCGATTTTTTCCGATCGATACCAGCAGAGATGTTTTAGATGTTTTAGGCGTATCTGACCAGATGTGGACATTGTACTCCACTTTCGGGCGGATGAAATCCTTATATATTCAGGCCAGATAAGAGGGGCAAAATTATTTCTTACATCGGTTAAGGAAACCTAGATATTTCGCAGAGCTTTTGGTGAGATCGAATATGTAGTCACTCCAACGTAAGTTGTCATTGACACACATACCGAGAATGGAAAGTTTTTCGTGTTCAATGGTGCCAGTTCCATTCATGGGGAATCGCTGGGTGTTTAAATTTCGCTTCAACGACAGTAGACAGCATTGTGTTTTGGAAGCATTAAATTCTACTCTGTTAGTGGTTCCCTAATTAGTTATGCTTTTTATACCATTATACCATTTTTAATAATTATCAGAACTTAATGAGCTTGATATACGCTGCCGTTTCAGTTCTACAGCCGAAAAACAGAGACATGAGTTCGGAAACGAATATGAAAAGCAGAGAGTACTGCCCTCAGAAAAGGAATACCATATATTGCATTAGAAGTAGCAAACAAAAGATCATTGATGAAAATTAAAAAGAGTGTCGTAGACAGAACCATCCAAGAAAACTTGAATTGAAAGTTCCGAAAGGTAAATTTAAGTCCAAGCAGATTACCCTTGTTCAAAGAGCTGACTGGATTGTCATTGTAAATGGGCGTTGGTAAGGAGGATGAGGCAGAATTTTTAAATTTGTTGATAAAGGACCAAAAATTGTTACTACCACTGGGACATTGTCGTACTTTTTGGCTAATTTTTGGTCGTACTGAAATTTTACACGCTTAAGAAATACGTTGCAGTCGTTCTTGGCTCGTTTGAACATTTTTCGGTTTTACTCTGTCGGGTTGGTCTTGTAGGACCGGAAAAACATTTCTCTAACCTTGACAGCCTCTCTACAGCTCGAGTAGTACACCTTTTCTTTTGGTTTAATACTCTTCATCCGATCAGAGCTAAAGGATCACGTTCCAAGGAGAATAGTGTATGTGATTATATCAGCAGCGTCATCCACGTCGTTATCGAGGAAACATAACGACCAGCTAAAATTCCTAAAGAAGCTATTAAGTCAGCTCCAATTGGATTTTTTGTATTGCCAGGAATTTATCTCTTCTCCATATGTCTGGTCCAACAAACACAAAAAACACAAACACCGACGATGCTAAGCCTTCGTTCACTTCCATGTTTCTGCACCAGGTCAGTCTTATTACCTTTATTTTGACATCAACCGTCTTGCGAAAATTGCTTCCGACATTAAGTCGACTTAAGCGAGTGCTCTCCATAGTCATTCTTCATACAATACGTTTCTAAAAATGTTCTCATATGCTGCCGTAAAATCGAAATAGTGATGGTATTTGTCTTGACCTCTCGGATTCACTCCAGGATATGCTCTAGTGTGAATGTTTGGTCTATTGTGAACATATCGGGCCTAAAACCGCACTTATAGGGCCCAATCGCATCGTTAACATGTGATTTCAGGCGTTCGCGCAACATGGCGACACAATTTTATAAACGATGTTAAGGAGTCCAATGTCTAGGTTCGGCTAGGTTAGTGATCCTTCGCCTAGGGTCACGATGTCAGGATTCCATTCATTCATTCCGCTTATCGATAAATCTGCTCCTGCTATTTCTCTCTTGTTTTTTTTTTATTTATTTTTTTAATTTTACGCGCGCCTAAGGGGTTAGATACGTTTTTACTGTTGCCGGGTCGTGGGCGGAAAGGTAGAAGGAAGAGAAAGGAAAATTGTTTTGTAGTGGTTTGAAACTCAGGTGTGTTTGGTTTCGATAATCGCTCTCCAGAGATGGGAGTCCGAATAGGACGGAGAGTTATTTTGTTTCACTCAGAGTGATTCGAAGTATAATTCATAGTATTTTTTTCTGTGCTTGAAACTCTACAACAGCCAAATCTACGTGTCAGTTTTATGCCTTCACACGCAGAATTTTTCTGTCTGAGTTCCAATTACAAATGAAAAACTGACTTGCGATGGGCAGGACTCGAACCTGGACCCTCTGAGTGAGAAGCGATTGCTAGTACCACTACACCACGGCCGCCCGCTGGCATTGACCGCAACTAGTTAAAGTCGATATTATTCACTCAAAGCATTCAAATAACTGTAATACTGAATGCTTTAGGTCTCTCGCAATACATTCCCATTTTGGGGCTATCCTATTTCGGAGCTTAAATCACTTAAAATGATTTTATTGTTTTGCCTAGAACATTGCTGGTACATTTCATAGATGAGCTTGTGGAAGCATTCTTTAGTAGAATCATTGTTTTCCTTCTCATATCGAGAAGGTGTTGTCAAATTTAATCTTGATACAAATTTTTTGTAGGCATTCGCTCACTTGCAGACAGCTCAAGATATTTTCTCGGTAACATTTCCAATTAATTTTGTTCCACATATAGAACAATCTTTGTAGGATATGTCACATTTTTCCAATCCAACCCACCGCATTTTCTGAATGGCGGTGATGTCATAGGAGGAGGAAGTTACCTTCTTCGGGGATATAGGCACCGTCGCCTATATACGCCATCATTTTTATTTCAGTACTCTGACTACTTCCGAAAATTTTTCATCTCAGCTCCAAGTACGTTAAAGTAGATCATAAAAGCATCGGAAATACAAATTATTGATGCCAATGTTTGTTCAATCTCGTGGATTCATCCGCCGTACCTTCTGAAGGCCCAATCATTTCCGAGTACTACAGTTGTTCTTTTTGCTCTTACTCAACGCTTGCGTTTATAAGCTGCGCAAGTCTTGTTCGTTTCGGTTCTGTTGAACGTGACCAGTACTGGTGGCTGCCAGTAATTCTATGTTGATTCTATGTTGTCTCCGCTGCCCATGTTTTAAACATCATTGAATACTGTTTCAATATCTAGAAACGCAGCAAGTACTTTTACATATTCTTTGGCTTGTAATTGTATTGGCATTTCTATTGTTTTAGTGATGTGAGGTAACGCCACACCTTTACTCTCTTATAATCGAGGCTTTTAAAAATATGTCAACATGACCAAGGGTGTCGCTTTTAGGACGGTAAGTCTTTCGCCTCTGAATGGCGATTGCCCAGTTTATTTTTTCTTCGGTTATAAGTAAACGGCTTATGTATTCCTGTCTATACGAGTATTTCTATAAAATGTCAATTCAGAAAATAATTCTAAAACTTTCCTTACAAAATTACAGTGTAATCGTCACGCAATAGGTCATTGGCACCAAGCTTTAAAATTTGACTCATCTCTCTAAACAGCACAGTCATTGGGGGATGGTCTATGTTAACGGCTCGTTATTACTTTGCACAATAATTAGGTGGAAAAGTAACAAAAAAATTCACAAAATGATTACTCTTCATAATTAATCATAGTCTCGTCTCCGAAATATTCTTAAAGGTGACACCCAGCTGTCATGCACTGCATGCAATGAACTAAAGGTTCATTAGCTTCGTGTAGACTCGTACCATCACGCAGATTTTGATGACTTTTTTGGCAACATTACAGGCCACTTTCCATTTTTGTCATCTCGACATATGCGAATTAATTGCCGTTAAAGTTTGTTTTGACATTTATTTCGCGCTCAAAATACTATAAGTGTGTGCTAATTATTTTGCGCGTGATTAACGATTTTCGATGAAAAAAGACACTACAACACAGAGGGGAATCTTCTCGACTAATGGAATAACCTGACACTGATTAATCGGGCCAGTAAAGAAAGTTTACAACAACTTTTATACAGAAACGCGAGTATGTGCAGACATGTACATATGGTAATAAAGCGACGGCTGTAATTGTATTATAGTAATTCAATTATTATTTATGTTGAATGCCAATATTGCTGGAGAATATATATATAAAAAAAAAAACATAACTACTTAACAGGCTTTGTTAACTCATTACATTGGTTCCTTGCGCAGAAAGGATATTCACGAGAAGATTATTAGCATAGAAAAGCAAGACTGCTTACAAATGAAAGTGCATAATGTCATGTTTTGTGTGCAAAATTTGAGATTCAAAGTGACTACGTCCGGACAAACTTTCATAACTGCTGTTCCTGGTATCTAATCAAATCATAATTGATGTGTTTCCTAGTACTAGTGAAGGACTGCTTCAGAGCACAATGGTTAATGCAAGTTAAAAAAAAACTACCTAGATGAGTGCCTTCTTTTATGAAGAAAAACGAGCGTTTTAAATAGTTTATACTTTGGTAACATAGGGTGTGTAATCTTCGAAAGATACTAGTAGCACCGGCCCCTAACACGCACGATTCACACCCCTGAATGTTCTAATGTCAGGAGTATGCCTATGTACGTATTAAACCACGCCCTGCACACTTCGACCACTCTCCCCGCGGTACTACCTTGAGGTGTTACTTCGCGGGGCTGTTCAGCATCTATGCTATCTCCTGAGTCCTTGAATCTGTTCGATTCGGTTGAGTTATTTCTGCACACCGGTTCAAAATTTCACAAATTCACAAATTCCTCCGATCGAAACATATGTTCGACGAGGGATTGTGGACTCGGTACGTTTCTTCTTCATTCTGCGTAACGACTGCAATAAAATAAAATATTGCATGCTCCGCATCTTCGTCGTGTTTTGGACAATTTGGACACAAGAAAGAGCTATCGTGTCCGTGACCGGACAGGAACTGCGAGGGGTGGTAGTTGTAGTTCCCATGTGTCCGGTTTACGCACTCTTCTATAGACGGTATTAACTTATAGGTTCCTTTCCTCCTCTATAATCCTTTTTATTTCATCCTAAACATCTCATCCGCGAGTATTTTGATGGATATTAGTTCAGCTATAACATATGCTGCTTTATCCGATATCATTCGAAGGCCACATATCGTCCTTAATGCGCATAGTCTGTATGCCGATGATAGTTTTTTCTTAGAATAATATCTGATTGGTGCCGTGGCCCAAACCGGGGCAGAGTAAAGCAGAACCAAGCTGATCACTCTTGAAAGTAACACCTTTCTCGTGTAACCAAGTTCACCGATATTTGGTATAATTCGTTATAATGCCGCTTGTAGTAGAGATGCCTTCTCTCTGGCATAGACGACATGTGGTACAAACTGCAGTCTATTATCTAACATTACTCTCAGGTATTTCAGTGCTCTTTTAGACCAAATTGTTAAGCTTCCAACCCGGATGGTTGCATATTCCACGGTCTTATGAATGGTTATTAAAATCGCCTCAGTTTTGTGGTCAGCATGTTGAAGTCCAATTGAAGTCCAGCTGAACATAGCAAATCTTTTATCTGCGCAATAGCAGGATTTGTATCAGATCCTAATTCGTGAATGTGTTTGGCGATTGTAATAATAGCAATGTCATTAGCGAAACCTATTATGTGAACTCATCGTGGCAACGCCAGTCGCAATACTCCTTCGTACATAATATTCTACAACAATGGTCCTAGTACTGATCCCTGTGGTACTCCATGCAGAGACACTGTAATATTTGATACCATCTTCTGTTTGAAATTGAAGCTGCATATTGGTGAGATAGCTTCTTACTATCTCAACTAAATAGCGTGGTGTATATATTCTAGAAAGTGTTCTTATTATAGACAATTAGCTTACTGCGCAATATTCCTTTGTAGAAAAGGCCATCTCCATCTTTCCCCTTCTATCGCTTTAGTCGCAATGTCTACTACTGCTTTTATGGCATCTATGGTAGGCCGCGATTTTCTAAAAGCGAATTGGCGATTTGATAAAGCTCCTTTTTCCTCAGCTACTGACAACAGTCTTTCGTAAATTATATGTACGTTCCAAAACCTTGTCCAGGGTATCTAGAAGACATATTGGTCAATATGAGGATGGTTCACCTGGTAGCTTATTTCCCTTTGGCAGGAGTTCCAAATGCTATTTTTTCCATGGATCAGGAAAAATTACTTCCTTTAGACATCTCTGGTATGTTGTTATGAACATGTCTGGTCTTAAATCCAAAAGTGCATCTTTGATAGAATTACAATTAAAAAGTTAATTTTAATAAGAAATTTAAGTACTCTATATTTTACAGCTTTTTCAAAGACTTTATATATTACAGACAGCAAGGAAATCGGTCTGTTTCTCTTTTTGAAAATTTGAATTATATTCGGGAAGATTCCCGAGAAAACGCTTGAATTAAAAAGGTGTGACAAAACATCTACCACGTTTAAGGCAATTTTTTTCAAAGTAGAATTGGAAATCCCATCGTCACTACAAGAATGCGAGATTTTAAGAGTGTTAATTATTTTAAGCAGTTCAAATTCCGGAATGGGCATGAAAACGAAGCTGTTATCATAAATTGTACAGTCTAAGAGTTGTGTCGTTAAGCAACCGTTGCAAGACCTTGAACTGTTAAAGTAAGACGTCTGTGCTATTGAGGCAACGTGTTGATAAATTGGTCTGCAACAATAACTGGATTTGTATTGTCAACGTTATCAATTTTAAGCGTAATGCGGCACTAAGTAGTTTACAACACCCCATTCTTTTTTTAAGATTTCTTGTGCACTTCTTAATTAGCTTTGAAAATATCTGTTACGACAAGATTTGATTTCTTTTGTAATTAGTTGGCATATACGGGTGTAGCGTACTTTCAAAGTTAGATTAAGTGGATGTTTGCAAAACTTACTACACAGTTTATGTTTAAGCTGTATTTGTTTGAGAAGCGAAGGGAAATTCATCCAGGGCTTTAGAGTGACTCGAGATTTACCTTTTCCTATGCACACTGCGGTGACCACAACGCTCGAAAAAAAAAATTGTTTATGATTTTTTTACGGGGGAACCGCAGATTTTAAGATAGCCAAAATTTGAGATCGATTGGATAACTCTAAAGTTTCTAAAATCTCTTTTTTTTCCTGTTTTGCGAAGTAAATAAGCTCTTGCTCCCAAACAGCTAATCCCATTCTCACTATTTATATGCTTAATTAAATGTAGTCCCGTTACACATAATTCACATTGGAAATAATTTTACTGTCACTTACAACAATATTGTCAGTTGCCAAAAAGCTTTCGAGTGGTTAATTTTGATTATTTACCAATAGTGCAAGTTCGAACATTTCAATAAAATAAATTCGCGGTTTTTATTGTACTATTATTTTTTCAATACAATAAATTAACTAATTAATTGTGAGTCTTATGTCTGTTGTGTTTTCTATAGTACTTTTAGTAATTTTAAGGATTTTACAGTTATTTATTTTGTTCTACTGTTCTTTGATATGGGATCTACACCGAACATGAAAAGCGGAACCCGTGAAAAAATATTTCTCATCGCCTATGCGTCTCACCAAATAGCAGGTTGTAAATTATCCTCAAATCTTCAAGTCTTAGCAGCATTATTTTTCAATTTACGGACTGTTAAATTAAACCTGAAAGAATTAGCGAGACTTGTCATTCGAGAAGTATTTATTTTTTGGGAAAAAGCTAGAATTCCATTAAAATACGAAAAAGATGCAATTATAAAACTGGAAAAGCTTTATAATGAGTGGAGAAATCACCAACGAAATAAAAATAAAACCCTTGAAAGCATAAAAAACAAAATCAACGAATTTGCCTTAAAAATGGACGATCTCTTTGACGTAGTCCATCATGATGCCTCGACTATGATGGAACCAGAAGTCATGGCTTTTCTTTTGAAACAGAGAGAAACAGGTCGTCGAGGTTGTATGATTGGAGTCGATCTTCGGTTCACTCGAGCTGACTAAAAAGGATGCAGAGAAAATGAAGCGCAAAATTGAAGAATTTAGTTTTGATATCGGTAAGCTTGACTTTCATAATTACTCGATCTCTTACTACTCTTGCTCTGATTTTAAAAGACACTGACAATGAGGAGGAAGCTGAAGAGGTCCATCAATTTGGGGATAACCAGCAATCTGCGAATTGGAATAGAATGGACGTTTCTACATCTCAGCCTACCACCGACATTTTTGGACCTTCTAATAGCAAAAGAATGAGGTATAGTCGTGGAGTGAAAGAGATTTTAACAATGAAACTCTCTATGTTGTTAGATCGATGTAAGGTATCCGATAGAAATGCGTCTCGTATAATTATATCTACAATAGATGCACTAGGACAGAATCCAAATGACTTTGTAGTTTCAAAATCAGCTTCACATTCAAAAAGAAGACATTTTAGAGAAAAATACTCCGCGGACATCCGAAAACGAATACAAATAGCAGAAATGAAGCAGTGGTTGTTCATTGGGATGGAAAACTGTTACCATGTGTTGTAAAGAAAGAGCAAAATGAACGAATTGCCATATCTATATCTTATGGTGAAAATGAGCAACTGCTAGGAGTGCCAGATATAGACAATAGTACTGGTGAAGAGCAGGCCGCAGCTGTGTATGAAATTCTGGAACAATGGGGAGTTTCACATGCTGTAAAAGCAATGTGTTTTAACACCACTGCTTCGAACACTGGAAGGCTAAAAGGAGCATGCAAAATTTTGCAGCAAATGTTGGATAAGGATTTGCTTCACCTGGCCTGTCGTCACCACATTCTTGAAGTTTTGCTTAGAGGTATTTTTGACTGTAAGTTGGGTACAACCACTGGACCTCAACCAGTTATTTTTAAAAGATTTCAAAATGAATGGTCAAAAATAGATGCCAAAACATATAACGCAGGTATCCGTGATAAAAACGTTAATAAACACCTAGCCCCTGATGTTATAGCCCAGATTACAGGTGAACTAAAAGCAAAGCTCACTGAATGTCAGCCTAGAGATGACTACAAAGAATTCCTTCAGTTATTTCTAGTGTTTCTTGGAGAGCTGGATGGTAACGTTGTAGGATTTAGAACACCAGGCGCCCGTCATTATGCTAGGTGGATGGCTAAAGCTATTTATAGTTTGAAAATATTTCTGTTTCGAGGCCAGTTTACAATGAGTAATGAGGAACGAAATGCTCTGGGTGATATCTGCGTTTTCATTTCATTCAATTTACTGCAAAGCTTGGTTTAATGTCCCAAGGGCTTATCTGGTGCCAAAGCAAGATCTTGACCTATTGCGCAGTTGCATTGAATACAAGAATATAGACAAGGATATCTCTGCGAAAGCTCTTGCGAAATTCTCAAATCATTTATGGTATTTGAGTTCAGAGTTGGTACGTCTGGCGTTTTTTGACCCAACTTTATCTGACGGGGAGAAATCAGAAATGGCCAACAGACTTTTGACAAGCAATGAGGCAGAAAACAATCGAATTCCAAATCCAAAGCTTCAGAAACTTCAACTTGAACAATTTGTCGCAGCTGGATTAAAAAACATTGTCAACAAAGAGACATTCAACTTTTTTAGCCCCTTAAATCGTTTGTAG
This sequence comes from Volucella bombylans, assembly GCA_949129095.1. Taxonomy (NCBI): domain Eukaryota; kingdom Metazoa; phylum Arthropoda; class Insecta; order Diptera; family Syrphidae; genus Volucella; species Volucella bombylans. Next base: position 22,314,189 of record OX422144.1, read on the forward strand.
ATCCCTCTGTGCAGAGATGGATTGACTTATCCTCCATGAAAGCATCTTCCTCCCAGAATGATCTAGAGGGGAAGCTTACATGGAAGGTTTTGTCAAACCAAAGTTCAGGTATGGTGTAATCGATGTTCTCTGTGAGGATTCCTAAGGTGTTAAGAATGTTGGCGTGGTCAAATGAATTATTTGTCCACTGTTTAGTCGCTTTAAGGCGAATAGCTGCAGTCGCAGCTACTTGCCTGCTGAAGATATCTAGGGGTGTCAAATGAAACAGAATGTCTAATGCCGCAGAGGGGGTAGACCACAAGGCTCCGCTTGTTCATAGACATGCTGTTCTTTGGACTTTGCTTAGTTTAATGCGCATGACTGCATATTCTAAGGCCGTCCACCAGACTACCACCCCGTAAGTAGTTATCGGTCTTATGACCGAGATGTATAGCCAATGGGTTATGCGAGGTAGAATGCCCCATTTATTCCCAATGGCTTTTTCGCAAGATAATAAAGCTATTGTAGCTTTATTGACCCTTTCTTGAATATTAGGTTTCCAGTTTAGTTTCCTGTCGAAAATGAGACCCAGATATTTTGCTGTATTGGAAAATACTAAACTGATACCGTTTATTGAAGGAGGGTCTATAGTTGGAATTTTGTATTTCCTGGAAAAGAGGACAAGATCAGTTTTATGGGGGTTTATTCCCAGTCCACAGCGATCTGCCCAGCGGGTTAATCTATTGAGATTTACTTGAAGGAGTTATTTATTGGTATTGAGATGCTCACCTGAGACGGCTACAGCAAGTCATCCGCATAAGCAATCACCCTGCTACCCCCCCCCCCCCTTCCGGGTATATCCGTAGTTCATTAACTACTAAGTTCCAGAGAAGGGGAGTGAGGACACCGCCTTGCGGCGTACCTCTGCTGACACATCTTTTAGCAGAAGTCTCACCCAGTTTGGAGTTGATTGTCCTGCTTTTTAGCATGAGACTGATCAACTCCCAAGTGAGTCGTCTACCTGCAGAGTTAACAGCGCAGACGTGATTGCGGATGTGTCGATGTTGTTAAAGGCGCCCTCTATGTCCAGGAAAGCAACCATTGTGTATTCTTTATATTGTAGGGATCGTTCGATGTGGCTAGTCAAAGAGTGCAGAGCCGTTTCCACTGACTTTCCTTTGCAGTAGGCATGTTGAGCCGTTGAATAAAGTCTTGGATCAATTTTAGCTCGTATATGGATATCAATCAGTCGTTCTAGAGTTTTCAAAAGGAAAGATGATAGACTTATAGGTCTGAGGTTCTTTGGGACAACGTGAGAGCATTTTCCGGCTTTGGCAATGAATACTACATTAACTTCTCTCCATGACAGTGGAATGTGTATAAGTTCTACACAGTTCCTCATAATATTTTTTAGCACAGGCAAAATAATATCTGAGGACCTCTGTAGCATGGCAGGTATTATATCGTCCGGGCCAGCAGACCTGTATGGTTTAAAGCAATGCAGCGCCTAGAGAAGTTTGTCTCTCGTAATCAGACTATGAATTTTGGTCGCGGTTGCAGTAGCTCTGTTCGCGCTGCTACTGGTCGCGAGTTGGGAGCTACCTGGAAAGTGGGTGTCCAGTAGCAAATTGAGTGATTCATCACTTGAAGTTATCCAGGAGCCGCCGGTTTTTTTCAAAAAGCTAGGCATCATAGGATTTGTAGAGAGGATTTTTCTTAGCCGCGATGCCTCAGAGGTTTCTGTGATTGTGATTTTGTCACAGAATGACCTCCAGGATTGTCGCTTTGTCTTCCTCAGTTCTTTTTTGTATAATTTGAGGGATTCTTTGTATGAGTCCCAGTCAGTCACTTTTCTTGTACTTTTTGCTACGTTGAAAAGTTTTCTATAAGAGTTGCTAAGCAGTCCCAGTGCTGATGTCCACCAATGTGGTTTTTTCTTGCCTCTAGGTTGAATAAGAGGGCAGGAAGCGGCCGTAGCCTGATTGAGGGCCAGAACTCAGGAAAAGTTTGACAAGCTTAAGGAATCCGCTTTACAAAACTCGAGTACGAGTACGAGAATGAGTGGATTTCTATCCTCCCAAAACTAGGATACAATGCCTATATGTATTTAAATGCTCTTGAAACCTTAGGGTATTAGCTGAGTTGGATTATGGGAAATGCAAACCATGCTCGGTAAATTTCCTCATCATTTCAGCAAGCAAAAATTTACTGCCAATGACTTAGAGACCAAAAACTTTCATTAATTACTTTTTAAACAATATTGACAACAATCGTGCATCTGTACACGAAAAAGCGAACTGGTAGCCAATTATTAGCTTTAATAGCAGACGAATGTGACCTGCTAGTAGGCTGCTAGTTGTCCTGCTGACTGCTATTAAAAAAAAAACTAACACTACTAGTTTAACTTGAGTGTTTAAACCCTAGGTGAGGAGCTGATTGCTTTTCATATTTGCGGTGATCTCTTTATGCTACATGCTCAAACCCTTGGGAATGCTGACTTGCTTGAATTGTATTGAATCTTTAAATCAGAGGGATTATCCTCTCAGTCTGAAATAAAGACAATATATATAACCCTCTCGTACTAAGCATCGTCAATTACAAAGTAGCAAACAAAATGTCAGCGCCGAGCGATTTGTAATAGCAATCGTCTTGTAATGAGAGTCACCGTCTATGAGAGCACTATAAAACCTGTCAAAAAGGTATTGGTAAGCTGCATCTCTGACATCCATCCATCACTGGAATGACTTCTGAATATGATAAAGGTGGTCGAATAAACAAGGTGAAATCAGCGTTTTGTAAGTTTTCGGAACTATGAAGAAATACGAGTACAATGATATGCCTGTTACGATACATTATATCGAAATCAGATACAAAAATCCACAGGTCACGTCGGTCTTTTTTGGCTCAAGGAAATTTGCAACTCCATTAAAAAACAAGTGTTGTAACAAGTAGGAAAATTCAGAAACGAAAGTACAATAGAAATAGCTCACCTACAATTGAAGGTGATCGAACGAACCAAAAAACACACAAGGTGCATAACAGTCGAAGAAGTGTCACGGCGACTAAGGAAAAAGCCGGAAACTACTGACGAGGGTTGAAATACAATACTTTGCCAAAATCCGCACACTCTAAAACTAACAAGAAAACAGGCCACGGGAAAAGTTAGTGAACTAAGTCTGCTGCTGACGCAATTTTCTGTTTTCGGACTGAAAAAGGAGCTTATAAAAGGCTACTTACAGCATACAATGTTTCAAGTTAAAAGTGTATCCTCATTCAAAAATACTGAATCCTTGTATTATTGAAACCACAATAGCGCTCTCTGTCGACGTCTATGTAAGGACACTTATAAATCAGCGATGATGTCCTTTATTAAGTAAATTCCATATAGGAACAAATAATAATAATAATTTTATTATTTTAAATGTTGTGTATGCAAAATAAGTTAAAAGCGTTGCACTATCAGACACCTGTGGTTTTGGTTTGCGTGTTGGTTGTAAACTCGTCCGACACGAATGACAATGGCCCGCCTTTGTGCTTAATGTTTTGCGGTTTTATGTTCAAATTAAATTATGTCATGTAAGTGGTCGCAGCTCTGCCATACAGGACTGTGGACATTTACTATGTCACAAATGTGCTGTTGGGGTAGGTACACATCCATAAACTAACAGAAGGTCATTAGGGTGTGTTTCGCACAAGGTTGGGCAACACTGATGCAGCAATGACTGAAAAAGGGTAATTAACTGGATTCAGCGTCTGGTAAGAAAGGGAAATTCACATCAGCTACTCAACGCAGACAAACATTTAAGTTTGTATTGTGACTCGTCTCTTAAAAGTTTCCCCAGACGAATGCGTTTATTACATTTTTTTTTTATTGTTAATTTACATATGTATGTACTCCTCCCTTTGTTTTTTGCCTTAAGTGATGTTTTATGTCTTTTGGCGGACCATTTAAGTTGGAAATTTTACTCTTGAATCGCAGGGTCTTTAAACAATTGAATATTATGATGCATTAATGAATGCAGATGTTTCATTGAAACTAAATCTTCCCTATTAAAAACGCTCGCTCTGAGCATTATCTTATAGTTAACAATCAGTATATTCATAGAATCGAACGACTAAACAAAAGCTGGAGTGACATTGTGTTCCTGCACTCAGAAAGAGTCCTGTGCTCTTCCATGCCTTTGTAACTTCAAAGCAAACTATTCAGAAGCAACGCTGTATTTAAAACAGTGATATTAATATACCCATACCTCTGCCTCCTCACTTTTGCGTTTACCTTTCCCGTATCACTTGCGTCTGTGTCTGTGGTAAAGCTAATTTTCATTATGCACTTTTTAGCAGTTTGAATATGGGAAACCGGCATGAGATCAATACTAGCACATCTTACCAAAGGTCTATAAATAGAAGATAGAGAGTAGATCATCAATTTAATCCTGACCTATGCGTACATAGTTTTAATCCACCAAAGGTAGTGGTCCTAAACAGTCGAAATCTCTTTCCAAAGCTCGAGTTAAATTCAGAACAAGAGAAAATCTGAAAGCCGTTCAACGCCTAAGAAGCTGAATGCTTTCTTCCATCTCAGTCAGAGCACTGGTCATGCCAACGTGCTTAGGATGCTGCGGCCTTTTCCTAAATTAACTGATCATCTGCTTACAGAAAATGATTTCGCGGTAGATTTTAAACCCACAAAGCTGGTTATATTGGAGTAGACGCCATGAAGCGGACTGCTGTCAATGTTTAGGATAAATTTAAGAAGACAGCTCTCTACGTCAAAAATAATAAATGATCACACTTTAGTTTTAGCTTTCTAGACACTGTAAGATTCTCATAGTATGGGGGCCTAAAAACACCAGGGTCCTACTTAATTAAGGATATATGCAATACTCGTACATGTAGGTTAGATATTTGGGCATTAGGAAACGATGCTTAAAAGTCTCGCTCAGTAATCGTCAAGCTTTCTAAAAAAGATAACTTAATTCCGAGCGACAACTGGAGAGGTATCTGCTTCCTACCTGCCTTAGCTAATAATAAATTAAACAATTCTGGAACGAATAGTCGTAAATCAAGTTTCTGTTTTGTGTCCCCATAAATCGACCACATCAATGACCTGCGAACAATCTGCAGTTGATTATCGATTTTGAAAAGGCGTTTGAGAGAAAGTTTTTTGTTATGTGTTTCGCACAAGAAGAGCGTAGTGATACGAGTATATGGTACATATACATACGTATAACAGATTTTATCAACACTCCTTACGATGGGTATAATGTCAGTTTTATATAGAGGAATGTTTTCGGAGGACTTCGAGAAATGATGTTGGTAATCAGGACCACTATAACTCAAACATCTTTATATATGATTACTTTCTTACGGAATTGGAATCAGAATGTTCGATTATCGCTAATAAATTCAACTCATACTTTGTAGAAACCTTAAACACGATTAGTAATTCTATACCAGTAAATATTAGTCAGTCAAACGTTGATTTCCATGGAACAAAAAACCAGTTTAGATTTAAGAAAACTAATTTAAGTGAGTTAAAACAATATGCGAAACACTGAATACCAAAAATGCATAGAATTTAAATATCAACATTGTTCTAGATTGTTTGACATCATAGTCCCTGTTTGAGCAAATGTTTATATATTATATATTAAACTTAAATATAGAAAACTTATTATAATATTGTTAACTCTTTGCATTAATGTAAACGTAACTAAACACAAGTTTCAAATAAATGTTTAGCAACACATGCAATGTAAGCAACATTTTGTACAGATATACAAACAGTAACAAACTGAAAATAAAACCGAATAATATAACGTCTTACAACACAGAACAGAAAACAAGTGGTTTTATTTCCTTACATTTTGTTAAATATATTTTATAAAGTGAAAAAATCTTAACTAATAAAATCGAAGGACATTTTTCCAACCCAACCCAACACATTAACATACATTTTTTGGTCCATTCGAGCAGTGTAAAATAAATAAAATCAGCAACATTTGAATCAGATCTGTAAAAAAAAAAAAAAAGTTAATTAAATTCAAATTTAAAGACAATTTCAATTTTGAATACCATATCCGAGAGTGTAGAGTGTAGAGTGTCGAGGATTCAAGGATTCATCCCAGGAAGTCTTCAAACAGGAGTTCAAAATTTTTCATATTGCTGCCAATTTCCGCATCGTTTATCATAATACGCAGGTGAGTGCTGCAAATTTTCTTCTACTTCTTTATACCAAATTGATTTGCATATACATATACATATACTATATACAATGTCGTACGGAAAGCTCCAATTAAATATACTTGCTGCGATTAAACAAGATAGGGCAAATTTTAATAAAGCAGATAAAGTTAGGCTAGGAAAAATAAATTACCTGAAGATGCGTTTGGAAATGATGGAGAAGCAAATGACGACTGCGGAGCACTACCATCAGCAGATACTTGGTACAGGAAAGTTTGAAGCTGAGCTAAAAGTTGCGGATTTGGAGGCAGCATACGATAATATTCGCGAGGTCTATGCAGATTACAAAATGGAGGTACTGGATATAATCGATAAAGTAAAATCCGAGGAAGTGCCGAAAGTTAGCGGAACGCCATCGACCGCAACTGAAAACGGGGATGGCAGAACAACCGAACTCAGGTTGCCTGTTATCACCCTACCAACTTTCTCGGGTAGTTATGAGACGTGGAGATCATTTCACGATATGTTCGTTTCTCTAGTACATACCAACTCAACTCTGTCGGAAATCCAGAAGTTACACTATTTGAAGTGCAACGTTCGTGGTGAGGCCGAAAGGCTGCTGCAACACCTGGCCATTGACAAAGGCAATTACAACCGTGCTTGGGAAATCCTAACCGATCGTTATGACCACAAAAGGGTGTTAGTTAACACACAGTTAAAATTATTTTTCGGGCAAGTTACCATGAGCAGCGACTCAGCAGTCAACATTAAGAACATTTTAGATACCTCGCAGGAAATTATACACTCGTTAGACAATTTAGGGGTACCAGTGGGTTATTGGGATACCATTTTAATTTTTGTTATCCTGCAGAAGTTAACAAATACAAGCCAACAGCTGTGGGAAGAAAAATTAGGCAGCAACAAGGAATTGCCCAAAATAAAAGATTTTTTTGAATTTTTACAGTGTAGATTTCGAACGCTGGAAGCAGTTGAGCAGCAGTCTACAGTAAAGACTGGTACAAAACCAAAATCTACAACTCAAGTTCTTCACACCCGGCAGGTACAAAAACGGCAAATAAATTGCAAGGTTTGTCAAAAGGGACAACATGCATTGAGGGAGTGCAGGAAATTTTTGGAAATGGATGTAGGCCAACGAAAACAAACTGTTTTCAATATTAAAGTCTGTGAAAACTGTTTGGCCTACAGCCATTTTAAAAATAAATGTCCAAGTCCGAAATGTTGTTATTACTGCAAACAGCGCCACAATTCCTTACTACACCCAATACCACAAAATCAGTCAAACCAGACTAATAACAACCCATCTTTCAACCCAAATACCTCTCAATTTGTTCCACACAACCCAAATTTTTCTCAATTTCAACAGCAAGCTCAAAATAAATGGCCTACGACTCCAAGCAATTACTGCATTCAAACCAACACACAACCAAACGATCCGAGGGAACCTGGCAATTTGAATCAAACTCAGGAACAGCCACAAATGGAAATCCAAGGGCCATCAACTAGCTACAACTATCGAGTCCATCATATGCACACCAACTCGCAAGTCTTCCTGTCAACAGCTTTGGTTAAAGTGAAGGCAGCTGATGGAAACTTAATCACACTCAGAGCCCTCATAGACACTGGTTCCGAAGCTTCCTTCATAACAGAAGCAGCTGTACAACGCCTGAATCTGAAGACGAGATGGACACTTAGCCAAATTAGTGGGTTGGGGGAGGTCAGCAGTGTAGAAACAAACAAAATAGTCGATCTAAATTTCGCGTCCCTAGTATCGAAGTTTACAGGTCGAGTGCAAGCTCTTGTACTAAAGACACTGACTGGGCTCCTTCCGGCCCAATATACTAATAAAGAAAAGTGGTCTTACCTCAATGGATTGCAGTTGGCAGATCCGACTTTTAACGTTCCAGCGAAGGTTGACATATTGCTGGGTAGTGACATCTATGCAGATATAGTCATCGGGGAAGTCGTGAGGAGTAGTAAGTGCCCAGGTCCAATAGCACAACGGACGCAGTTGGGATGGATCTTATTAGGTAAGGTCCCGTCATCCAAATCACAGGTAATCCGTGCGTTCTTGAACCAAACCGACCTCAACACAACGATGAAGAAGTTTTGGGAGATTGAGGAAGAACCCTGTGGAACCTATAAAACAGAAGAAGATGAAAGTTGTGAAGAACATTTTAAACAGCATACAAAACGTTTACCTGATGGCCGTTACCAAGTTCGTCTGCCTTTTAAGGGTGGAAAGTATCCAAGCATGGGCCCAACACGAGAAGGTGCGGTCAGGCGTTTCTTGCAGTTGGAGAGGCGACTGCAAAGCAACACAACTCAACACAATGAATATGCCAAATGCATGGCTGAGTACCTCGAGCTGGGACACATGTCTCCAATTGATGAGTCCAATGAGGTGCTTAGATCACCATTTCATTTTTTTATTCCCCATCACGCCGTCGTAAAGGAATCCAGTACCACTACAAGGTTGCGGGTGGTGTTTGACGCAACCTTTAAACCAATTTTTGGCTCTTCCTTGAACGACAAGTTGATGGTGGGACCTAAAATACAAACCAATGTAATCGACATTTTATTAAGATGGAGAAAATATAGGTTTACCTTCACTGGTGATGTAGAGAAAATGTACCGTCAAATCCGTGTCAACACAGCAGATGCAAATTACCAACTGATTGTATGGAGAGAAAATCCCAGCCAAGATTTACGGATTTATCGACTGAATACGGTAACTTTTGGTACGGCATCAGCCCCATATCTTGCAATCAGGGTCCTTTTGCAGCTATCACAGGACGAAGCATATAAATATCCTACGGCTACTACTGTCATCAGTGAAGAAACCTATGTTGACGATGTTATCAGTGGAGCTGATACTATTGCTGAAGCTCAACACAAACTCCATGAAGTAAGAAACCTTTTACAAACTGGTGGTTTCCAACTACGCAAGCAAGTCAGCAACTCTGTAGAGGTTTTGCAAAATATTCCAGCAGATCAGCGAGCAGTAGACTTCTCATTACCGTTTGTTGAAACAAGTGAAGTAAAGACGCTTGGCATCAAGTGGATGCCCATTCCGGATGTGTTCTCTTTCCAAGTCGTACAGGTGAAGGAAGTCGAAGTTACAAAACGATCCATCTTATCCTCAATAGCTAAGCTCTATGACCCAATGGGCTGGGTCTCACCCTGCACAATCAAAGCAAAAATAATTATGCAGCAGCTTTGGGGTAGAGGATTAGATTGGGATAAGCCGATTCCACCTGAACTGGAAAAGGAATGGGTAGCGTTTCGGAACGAGTTATCAGCACTTGAAGGAGTCCAGATTCGCCGTTGGATCAACACTGACAAAAACATCAAGAAGATTGAGCTCCATGGGTTTAGTGACGCGTCGGAAAAAGCATACGCGGCAGCCGTTTACCTACGTGTACTGGATGGAAACGACAAAACACACATGCATCTGGTAATTTCAAAAACGAAAGTGGCTCCCTTAAAGACAATCACACTACCTAGGTTGGAGCTATGCGGAGCGGTACTGATGGCTAAACTTCTTCATGAAACGGCAAAAATCTTGAAGTTAGAAGCAGCCGATGTCTATGCTTGGACCGACTCAGTCATCACTTTATGCTGGATAAGAGCTGTTCCGTCAAAATGGAAGACCTTCATTGCGAATCGTGTTTCTAAGATCCAGAAATTAACCAGCAATACCATATGGAAACACATTCCATCGGAGCAAAATCCAGCAGATATAGCATCGCGCGGAGCCTTTCCCTCGGTGATCATCGACAACAAATTATGGTGGGAAGGGCCAGATTTTCTGCGGCATCACTGGGATGCAATCCACCCTGTGCAACCATCTTGCTTGATTACTTCTCAAGAAGCCCGTTCTTTAACCGTCCATCACTGCCTAGAAAACAAAAACAACATATTCATTAATGAAATTCTAGCAAAATTTTCTACACTTCAACGGTCATTGCGAGTAATTGCCTATTGCTTACGTTTTCGACACAGAAGCAAACACCCGGAACAGTACTCAGGTATTTTAACACCACTGGAGCTGGAAAAGACGCTGACAAGAGTCATATGCTTAGTGCAAAAGGAAATGTTTTCTGAAGAAGAAGAAAATGACAAAACCAAGGGATACACGTCACTCAATCCGTTTCGAGATGCGGAAGGAATCCTACGAGTTGGTGGGAGACTTTTCAACTCGACCCTACCCTTTCATAAAAAGCACCCCATTCTTCTTAAAAACCACACATTAACGAGACACATTATCGCCGATGCCCACGAAAAAACACTTCACGGCGGTAATCAAAAAATGATTGCCTACATTCGCCAACGGTTTTGGATTTTTAATCTGAAAAGTGCAGTCAAAAAGCACATCCACGATTGCAACATTTGTTATAAATTCAGAGCCAAACCGTTGGCGCAATTAATGGGCAATCTCCCTAAAGCAAGGACAATGGTTTCGAAACCATTCACTTTTACCGGAGTGGACTATGCTGGACCCATTGATGTAAAAACGTGGAGAGGACGCAACGCAAAGACATTAAAGGGCTACTTCGCAATATTTGTGTGCATGGCAACAAAAGCCATACACGTCGAACTGGTCAGCGATATGACGACTCAAGCCTTTCTGGCAGCTTTCAGAAGATTGGTTGCTCGGAGGGGAATTTGTAAAGAACTGTACAGCGATTGTGGTAGAAACTTCGTAGGAAGCAGCAATGAGTTACAACGTCAACTCAAAAAAGCGAAGTTGGATTGGAGAAATGTGGCAGATGTGTTGGGCAACGAAGGCACTAAGTGGAATTTTATTCCCCCGGCTTCTCCGCACTTTGGAGGTCTATGGGAAGCGGGGGTGAAGTCTGTGAAATTCCACCTCAAGCGCGTAGCTGGAAACCAGGTTCTGACCTTTGAAGAACTCACCACGCTTCTCGCACAGGTAGAAGCGTGTCTGAACTCTAGACCACTATGTCCACAGTCAGACGATATTGATGACCTCAACACTTTGACACCTGGCCACTTCCTCGTGGGAGAACCACTAATCGCACCGCCCCAACCTGAGTACGAGTTAGAGAAAATTTCCCACCTAGAGCGCTGGAAGAGAGTACAGACCCTGGCACAATCTTTCTGGAAGCAGTGGAGTAACGAGTACCTCGCCCGACTTCAACAACGACCGAAATGGGTTCGAGAAACAAACACAAAAATAAAGGAAGGCGACCTAGTCCTAATCAAAGATGAACGGCTGCCTCCATTGAAATGGAGTCTAGGACGAATTCTTAAACTACACCCGGGATCCGATGATTTGGTACGAGTGGTAACGCTAAAAACCGAAACAACACAAATAAAACGACCCATATCAAAAATATGTCCACTACCGAGCAATTCATTTAGTACATGATTGCAATAAACACGACGGGTAAACGAAAACGTTTAAAAAAAGAGTATCAAATCTTATCATAAATACATATTAATAAATCAACACACATATAATTAAGTCTTAATCTAGAAAGGAATCGATTGTGCTGCCAAATGGCCCCTCCTCGACCGTACTCATGCCATCGGCACTGCAGGAGCTCGAGGAGGCAATCGTTCCGGAAGGATTCAGTAAGTGAATCAACAACACAAGCCTTAACTTAAGCTTAAAATAAATCCAACACATATTCATTCAAAAAAAACATTCATACCAACACTCCACATATGAACTCAACATAAACTAACACTCAAAATTACAAATAAAATACCTGGAATCGTAAATTCATTTATATTTATTGAATTAACTTAGCCTACACAAAAAAAAAGAACATAAATGTACATAACATAAACACAAATCAATTCACTGTGTCAAGGAACAAGACGCAGCAACAATCTTCAAGACATAAAGCATACAGTCCACAAGTCTGCAACACAATGTATCTTTCACATCCCCCAGAAAATCATTCACGAAATTCAAATCCACCAAATCATATAATAGACTAAATCTTCACACACAGCAAAACTTAAAACCTAATTCAAAACTTTATTTCCCTAAATATAAACAATAGTCAAAAATATATAATAAATAAATAAATAAATTAATCACCCGAAACAAAATAAAAACAATCCATTTACAATCCACACCCATACATACACAAAACTACTCAAGAAAACAAAAATTTGAAACAATGATAATATTGATAAAAATGCAACAAAAATGAAATTAATAAATGTACTCACCTGAATTCCATAACAAGCCACATATTTAAATTCAAGGAAAATAAATGAAAAAAAAAATTAAGCACCTTTTTTTTAAACAAAACAAGGAAATACCTAGTCGATGGATGTCATACAATATTTAAAACTTCTCTTTCACGGATGGGTATATATGTATATTCACTCCCACTCCCACTCACACTCTATCGCTCCAGCGATCGCGAAAACAATTAAAAACTATTAAATTAAGCGAAATAACCCGAAATAACCCGAAAAAGGGATACAAATTGAAAAAAAAAACACACCTAATAAATATACAAAATAAAACACCGACAAAAAAAAAAACCAAAACTGCGAAGTACAAAAACAAAAAACCAAAACAAGTACAAAAAAACAACGCCGAAGTGCAACACCAAGAATTAGAAATGTCAACTGAACGCTAATTACTACATGCATCGTAACACAATTTCCGAAAGGGACGCAAATATGCACCGCGACACATTTATCATCATGAGTGCAAACGGCACAGCTGATATATGCAATGCAATTTGCAAATATTTTGCATACCATTTCTTTTATTGTTGTCACACTTTTACATATATTTTGTATTCATTTCACTAATCACATTTGTCTTTACATGTCGTGAGATGACACTATATACTTAAGAGAATACATATCAGGGTCGATAATGAGGCATCAATTTCAAGGCGAACATCTTGTGAAGATCGTAAAGAAGAAATCCGGCACATTAAGGTCAACCCACAAAATCAAAAGTGAAGATGAAAATTATTTATATATATGTATCATCGTGAACATTGTTCACCGTGGGGGGAGAATGTTTGAGCAAATGTTTATATATTATATATTAAACTTAAATATAGAAAACTTATTATAATATTGTTAACTCTTTGCATTAATGTAAACGTAACTAAACACAAGTTTCAAATAAATGTTTAGCAACACATGCAATGTAAGCAACATTTTGTACAGATATACAAACAGTAACAAACTGAAAATAAAACCGAATAATATAACGTCTTACAACACAGAACAGAAAACAAGTGGTTTTATTTCCTTACATTTTGTTAAATATATTTTATAAAGTGAAAAAATCTTAACTAATAAAATCGAAGGACATTTTTCCAACCCAACCCAACACATTAACATACAGTCCCAATAGTATTGTATTACAAATAGTCAATGACTATTTAGTCAAGGCGAGTTTCCAAAAAACCTTACAGAATATACTGTTATACAAATACCTAAAGTGTCAGGTACAAACGACTGTGAAAAATTTAGACCCATTAATATGATGCCAATACTCAAAAAAAAAATTTCAAAAGTGCGCGTATGAGCAATTTTATTTATTTAATTTATTAGTTGAATATCAATCAGGCTTTCGACATAACCACTCATGTGAAATGCCCTTTAACTGGCTAAGAATGACTCTAAAGGAAGGAAGACATAGTGACAGAAAATTTATCGCACTATTCTTGAAAAGTTTGATCGGAAGAGACCTATATTGAAACTATCAAAATACGATGTGAACGGAAATTAGCTTTGGTTCAAATCGTACTTATTAGATAAAACTCAAAAGACATGTGTGAATAATTCAACAGCAAGTGTAATAAATACAGATTTTGGTTTACCACAAGGAATCACACTTGGTCCGCTATTCTTTGTAATATACATTAGTGATATAAGCAAAGACTTGAAAGTGTCTAAAATAACTCTATTTGCCGATGGTGTCCTTTTGTTTGTAAGTGGTAAAATTATTTGTGAGCTTGTGGATTACATATAGTAAAAGAAGATTCACTCAGCCTGTGTTTATGGCTACAGACAAACAAATTGAAAATTAATATAGGAAAATGTTTAATAATGTTCGCATTTAAAATGGAATGTAACTTGAACCTGTATACCTAACTTCTGGAGTAACTTACGTCGGAGAAACCCAACCAACCAAAATATGGTTTCTTACCGTGGACCAAAATTGTTTAAAATAAATTAAACTGACCTGACAAGTTTTAAAAAATTACTTATATCTCATATAAGAGACACAGTTGTGTAAGAAATGTTTAGTTCTATAATTTTATATATTTTTTTACATATTTGTTATTATTTATTTATATATAAATGAATTGTAATAGTAATAATTTACTAAATAAATACATATATATATACATATATACATACATTATGTACCTCCACTAAATAGCTACAAGTGGAAGAGGCACTAGGAAAAGTCAGACTCAAAATTTGCTTGCGTGCTAAAGAGAGTGAATAATTTCCGGATTATTGCCAGTATTGTTTTTCAATGGTACGATCGCATTGGACTTAGCCAGAAAAATTGTCAAGATAAAGTCTGTTTGGAATATGACGGAAAACTGAAAAAGCCCTACGTACTAAACTGTACTGTTTAAATTTAAAGCCGAGCCTATTCCGTTATTGGAGAATCAATCAGATGCAAACATTAAGTAATAAATACCTACACACATCCGAAGAATTTTCTGACCCAACCACGTTCTTAGTGAAAAACTTCATTCGAAAATGCCACCACAACGACTGAAGTGGCAGTTGATTGAGCAATCCGACTCAAAAATTGATGGATCCATAGGCAATCATATTCCGCAATGGAATTTGTATAATAAGCAAATAATGTCAAAGTTAGACCAGAGAAGATCAATTGGGTCTGTAAACTATACAAGATGAACCTCCCCTACGCTAACAACAGAGCAATCTTGCCCTTCCGTACTTGCACCAGCCAACATTAGGAAGGTTAGTCTTCCTTTATATGTGTAAATTCTTCTTAATTTTAACATAATGGAGCTATTTTAGTCTTAAAACACATACACGAGGCACGAACAATGTCAACAACACAACTCAACAATTGAGGAAGGAAGTAATCACTATTTTACCTGGGCGAAGTCTTATTTTAACCTCTTATTGCGACTTTCATATGATATGTATTTGAAGAACTTGGCTTTCTAGGCCTTAATGTTTCCGTAAAGAATATTTTTCTGTCTTTGCCACAATTTTGGTGAAAAACAAGCGAAAATTTCAACTAGAGCCCAACGAGAAGGAGTAATTTAGCGCACATTGCAAATGTTTTACGTTTCAACCGTGCAGTATCATCCTGTCTTTGGGTACTTGTCTAAATAAACATTGAACGTGAACAATTTAAAAAATACTCCATGTAACGCTGTAAACCGGGGTTCAATTACCCGTCGGGGAGGAAATTTAAACATAGCCTTTATGTCGAAACGAATACGCGTCGCGCGACGCGATGGCTTTTCGCGCAATAGAAAGGGACCTCGCTCACAGCGAAATGCAAGCGATTCCGCTTAATTTAATTCGTGTTTTGACACTGGTAAAATGAACAACGTGCGCCCTAAAATGAGGCGCTTATTGTTATTGGAATCCAATTATGTGCTGCGTAAAATAGTCACTCCAAATTGCTTGCAGTCCCTAAATTCGCATTCGCTAAATCGATGTGCCATAAACACTTCAATGTGTACAAGGTGGTGCAAAAGTAATCTAATAATGTTAATGTGCCATAATTTTTGCAAATAGCGTCAAGTGTAACTGTGCTTTGGTATTTATGTTGTGGATAGATAGAGAATTAGTTGACAACAAACAGTGGAGCGATAAACACCTGATGAACGCGGAAGTATTGTTACTGCTTATTTGACCAATTCCTGGTCTCGTGCGTGAACAATTAAGCGTTTACTGAGCGTCTCGTGCAAACTTGGTACACTGTCGCAAGAAATGGCCGGCCCCGTATTACTCGTTCGACCGAGAATATCACTACTGTATCCGAGAGAGTCCGCAAACATGCACACAATTTGGCATCAGAAGCCGTTCGTTGCGTCGAATTTTGGTGAAAGACCTGAAGATGTTCTTTTATAAAGTGCAAACCGTTCACCAATTGCTCCCTGCCGACCGTCAAATGAGGTTAACTTACTCCCATGCCCTGTTAATCCTGGTGCAAAGAGAGGATGATTTCGTATCCAAAATCATAATGAGCGACGAAGCCCATTTCCACCTAAGCGGTTATGGAAATAAAAAAAATTGCGTTTCTGGGTCACGGGGAATCCACATGAAATGCACGAAGACCCATTGCATCCCTTCAAAGTGATTGTTTGGTGCGGCATTTCCAGTGAAAAAGTGATCGGCCCTTATTTTTTTTTTTTAGAACATCGACCGCGACGGTACCTCCGTAGCTGTAACTGCTGAGCGCTACAGACAGATGTTAAACGATTTTTTTTTGCCGAAAGTTGCTGAATTGGGTCTCGAGCATTGTTGGTTCGAGCAGGACGGAGCAACGACTCACACAGCTTGGACAGCGATGGAGATTTTGAATCACAAATTTTCAGACCGTGTAATCTCCTGTTCTAGCGATTTCAACTGGCCGGTCAGATCAGCAGATCTGACGGCGACAGACTTCTTACTTTGCGTCTTTTCGAAATCTCGCGTTTACTACAACAAACCACAAACCTTGCAAGTATTGAAAGCCAACATTCTAGAAGAACACCAATTTGGAGCCGAACGTTTTGCGAGCAACAATTCAAAATGCAGTAAAACGATCACAAATGTGCATCAACCCTGGAGGTGGTCATTTGACCGGTATCATTTTTTCAACTTAATGTCATCAATTTTACACCTTCAAGTAAATTTTTCGTAAGAACAGAGCCCAATTTCTTTCATTTCTAACAAAATGGCAGTCAATTCACATTATGCATTACTTTTCCCTAACCTTGTATGTTGCGCACGTATTTGATCGCATCGCGTCGTGCGGCATGAATTCGATTCGCCATAAACGCAGCCTAAAAGTTGTATACTTATTGTTGGAATGGAATACATAATAAAGATATATAAAGGGTTTTGCAATTGGGACTTGACAACTTTCAATTTAATTTGTGAACGCACTCTTTCACTAATCATCAAACTGTCATTGTCAATTTATTCAGTAAACTCAAAATTTTCATTATGGTAAAGTACACGAACGAGCAACGTCTGCAAATTATACAAATTTTCTACCGAAATACGGAGTCGGTCACTGCAACTTTAAGAGCGTTAACTCTAATTTTCGGTCGTAATTCTCGCCCTGGTAGACAGGCAATAACAAGTTTAGTGCAAAAATTTGAGTCTACATATTCGTTGAGTGATGTTGCCGTGTCAGTGAGACAACGGGTTGGTCGAAGTGTCGAAAATATCGCTGCCGTTCAGGCGTCCGTAGCAAACGATCCAAATCAGACAATTCCACGGCGTTCTCAAGAATTGGGCATCGCTCCCACATTAAGGCGTATTTTCCGTAAGGATCTTGATTTACATCCATACAAGAATAAGCTGACTTAAGAATTGAAGCCGATGGACCATTTGAAGCGACGTACGTTCTCCGATTTGGTTCTGGAGAAGATGCGCCAAGATGATGAATTTCATCGCAAAATCATCTTCAGTGACGAAGCTCATTTTTGGCTAATGGGGTCGTCAATAAGCAAAATATGCGTTATCGGTCGGGTGAAAATCCACATGTGCTTCATGAATCACCACTTCATTAACAAAAAAAACTGTTTGGTGCGGTTTGCATACCGGCCGACGATCGTCACGTTACTGTGAATGGTCAGCGCCATGATCACCGATTATTTTTGGCCCGAATTGGAAGATATGGACTTGGACGACATGTTGTTTCAACAGGATGATGCCACAAGCCACACAGCACACGCTACAATCGATTTATTGAAGAGTAAGTATGGTGAGAGTGTTATCTCAAGAAATGGGACAGTCGATTGGCCGCCTCGTTCGTGCGATTTAACGCTGCTTAAATATTTTCTGTGGGGCTACGTTAAGTCATTGGTTTATGCCAACACGCCGACGACGTTGGAAGAGCTCCGAGCCAACATTGAACGCGAAATAGCGGCCGTTTCGACCGAAATGTTTTGGCTGAGTCGGTGAAAATTTGGTCCAACGAATCGACCGCTGCAAACGTGCCCGCGGTGGCCATATGAACGAAGTCGAGTTCCATTCATAAATGTTTTGATTATACTTCAAGCCGATAATAAGTTTTTGAAATATCTCAAATGGTTGGCGTTTTATTGAAAAAAAAAAGTTGTCAAGTCCTTATTGGAAAACCCTATATGTATATATATAACAGCTTTTTTGAGGTGAAGCTGCTTCGTATTCATATAAAGAGATTAGGTAATACAACATTTGTGACGAATTCCAAATGAAACACTAGTACTAGGTGTAAAGTAAATAGTGAAGATGTGAAATATAGCAGTGGGAAAGAGTGCAATCATGCCATGTAAGGACACATGCATAGATGCACCCATGCACACATATAAATGTACTCCTACATTTAGGTGGGGTGAAGGAAACCGGAAAATTAAAACCATTCTCAAAGAATGGTCTCTGGACAGCAGTCGTGTTAAAGGGTCGAAAGGAAAAGTGAGTGTGCTATGTAAAGTACGCAGAAGTATTCTATAAATATGTGACGGACAGTGTGACCATTATTAAGTTGATAATTTATTTATGTCAATGTGAACATTTCTTTAAAAATTTACATACATATCTACATATATGCATACAAGTAAAAACGAGCAAGGTGGGAAGATGTTCAAGGAGAATAAATAGCATGCTTTTAAGTCTGAGTCGCGAGAACTATAGAACTGCTGAACTATTTTGATTTTTAAGAAGTACAATACCAAAACTTAAGTATCATGGATTGTTAGTGAGGGGTCGACTAAGAAGGATGGTTAAAGAGCCCATATACTCCAATGTATCATTTTATTTTTGCATTTACATAAGTTCTTAATTTACTTTCGTTTAGTTTAAATGCCCACCAAAAAGGTAGGAAACAAATAAATTAAACCATCTTTTGCATTACATTAAAAATATGTATACAAACATTCGAGCAATTGCTGCACACATTTATTATCGATAAGGAACGGATAAAGTGAGGTCGATATGTCTTGCAAGAACCCTTTTTGGTTAGGTAAAACAATACCATATATTCCCGCACTAGAATACTTTACGACCGGTTAACATACTTTCTCCTACATTTATGTCCTTATCGTAAAATAAACATGTGCTTCTATATATGTTAAAATATTAGGATTGTGTATAGTTTACACCTAATGTACACATGTAACGTATTCAGGTATATTTTAAGGCAGTAACGTAAGGATGAAAATCCTTTTTGCCTGAGTAAATGTGGACCTCTTGTTTAATACTTATATAGGTACACACATTCATATGTTTTTTCACACATGCCCATATTCACCAGTTCTAGTATAATTTAAGTTTACTTGACTCTTTCGCTTTGTAGAGTTTAAATTTGAGTATCTCAGGATTAGTTTAAAAAAACTCAACTATTAACACAAGATTATACAATTTTCTTTCCTTTGTTGGTACATGCAATTGTGTGCAGGTAAACATACATACATATTTCTTTTTTCATATATATAGTACATACAGTATGTCAAGAATGAGTTTACACACCGAAAAAATGTATCAATTTTTCAACTTATTAAATAATTCCGTTTGTTTTTATTGCAATATTTAAATTTTTTCTTTCTGTTTGTGTTCAGTTAGAATATAAACAACGAAAAAAAAAATAAAAAATCCAAGTAGAACGTACGAATAAAGAAAAATACAACAAAAACCATGTCCACCTCATTTTTTGAGTGTCAAACAACTCTTTACACAAGGGTTGTTTTTATTTCTTTTGCATGAACTCATTGATAACTGGTTTAATAACCGTTATCAATTTGCAAAAACTGTCTTGTTTTGATCCTTTCCTTTGGTTTCTTGTTCAAATTGTGAATAATTTTTGCAGTCTGTACACGTTTAAAAAAAATAAATAAATTTTCAAAATGCCAGGAAAAAGGCTAACATTTGAGATCGTGCAGCTTATATATTACAACTGGCAAATGGGGAAAAGTGTGCAAGATTTATCAGAAATGTTTTCAGTAACACGTAAGACGGTTTATAATATTTTAAATCGCGTTGAAAATGAAGGCAGACTGGAGCCAAAGTATGGGGGTGGCCCAAAGGCAAAGATTACTGAGCGTACAGAGCGCTTAATAATGAAAAAAGTGTACGAGAACCCACAAATTTCAACTAGAACTATTTCTAGGTATTTAAAGGATAAATCTATTGTTGACGTTTCCCACGAAACAGTTCGGAAGACCATCATAAACAACAAATATAATTCCAGAGCTGCTCGAATGAAACCACTGCTATCAAAAGAAAATGTCGAAAAACGTTTCGCCTTCGCTTCAAACTTGATTGCTGAGCCTGATGATTATTGGGACGATGTTATATTCTGCGATGAATCGAAAATCATGCTGTATTATAACGATGGACCAACTAGAGTCTGGCGCAAGGCTTTGACATCCTTGGACAAACGAAATATAATTCCCACTGTAAAATTTGGCAAATTGTCTGTCATGGTTTGGAGCTGTATTTCAAGCAGAGGAGTAGGCGACTTGGCATTCATAGAAACAAAAATGAACGCCGAACAATATTTAAACATATTGAAAACCCATCTAAGAAGCAGTGCGAACAAATTTGGCTTTATTAGGGACAATAAACCGCAATTTAAGTTTTACCAGGATAACGATCCTAAGCACAAGGCACTTAATGTGCGTTTGTGGCTGCTATACAACTGCGGAAAAGTGTTAGATACACCAGCACAAAGTCCCGACTTAAGTCCCATTGAAAATTTGTGGGCCTTCTTAAAGAAAAAAGTCGCGAAACGGCAGCCCAAAAATCGAGCTGCACTAAAAACTGTTATAACGGAAGAATGGCACAGTTTACCAACGTGTTACGACATGAAAAAGTTGGTTTTTTCAATGAAAAATCGTCTAATACAAACAATAGATGCTAAAGGTGGCCCGACCAAATATTAAAAGTTTTAGTTTTTAACGTCTACGCTAATAAATTTAAAATAAATGGAGTACATTTTATTTGTGTAAACAGTTATTTGACACTCGAAAACTTGAGTTTAATTTGTTTTTGTTGTGTTATTTGCTATTTATGTGTTGAACTTGTTCATTTTTTTTACTAATTCATTGTACTTATTCTAACTTAACAAAAAAAAAAATTAAATACTAAATATGTTGCAATAAAAATAAGAAAATTTGCTTGTTAACTGAGAAAATTTGATTTTTTTCCGATGTGTAAACTCATTCTTGACATACTGTATATATATATATATAGTACAGCCAGTTGAAGTACATACATTTATATTTATGTATATTTCTACTCAAACTCAGCTTGATTATAAGACTTGTACTAGGTATAGATCGTCTTGTTGAAAAGATGAGTTAAAACCGAGTTGAAGTTCGAAGTCAGGTCCTCCTGAGCTGAAGTGTAGGGGAGAAGAGTTTATCTTTCTATTACCCAGTTTATCCGACAGCTCAATGTGCGCTGAAGCAATCCGCATTGGTTCAATACGCTCGAATAAACACCACTTCAAAGCGCACTGAAATATTCAACCCGCATACGTTCATTCCTGCTTAACTTAAAACTAAAACTTGCAAACTACCTAAAAATAAATGTTAATCTACTCTATGTATTCAATATATTCAATATTTATATATTCAGCCTACGTAAAATTATTTATTGTATTTATACCAGTTTTTTTGGAGGTGTGCCCCATCTCTTTATTAAACCATTTTTCTTTCTTGTTAAGTTTTTTTAATTTAATTTAATTTTAAGAAAGCTGACTAAGCTGACCGGCTTATCATCCTACTTTGTATTCAAGAAATTCGACGATAAAGCACTGCTCTATATGTCTCTTATCAGACACTTCATATCTAGGTAGAACAACGCTTGTAAGGGAATAAAGCCGTCAAAGCGCATTCTCTCATAGTACATATAATTAGGGTAGTAAGCCCGGAGTTCTTCGAAGAGGTCATTCGTCTTGCAATGTGACTTCGAGCGCCAACTTAATGTCGAAATAGTCCACTCTTATTAGGTTCGCCCTATTGTGCAAAACCTCATTAGGGTAAACTTTTATGTACTCCAGTTGCGCACTCAAAGTCGGTTGAGGTCCCCTTCTACTTGTGCGCGCCACCTAGGGCGAGGTATTCCTCTACTGCGTTGTCCCTCCTGGTTAGATTCGAAGACTCTGTGGGCCGGAGCATTGGTGTCCATCTGCTCTACATGTCCTAGCCATCTCAGCCGACTGATGCGCAGTTTTCTGATTAGATCGATGTCGCTGTACAGCTCGTATAGTTCTTCGTTGAATCTCTCCTCCAAGGCCCGTCAATGCAAACGGTACCGAATATTTTTCGAATGATTTTTCTCTCGAAACGACTGAGGATATCTTCATCGGCTTTCGATAGGGTCCATGCGTCTGCACTATAAAGTAGGACTGGGATGATCAAGATCTTATATAAAGTCTCCTTAATTTTTCGGGATAGGGCCTCACTACTAAGTTGCCTTCTTAGCCCAAAGAAACAGCGATTGGCAGGAATGATTCTTCGTTTTATATCTGCTGAGATGTTGTTGGCAGAATTCATAGCAGATCCAAGTTAGACAAAGTTCTTTACTACCTCGAAATTATAGATGTCAATTGTGACGTTATGTCCAATTCGTCGATGTTGTGTGTCTCTTCTTATTGATAGCGTATACTTGGTTTTGCCCTCATTTACCGCTAAACTCATTTTGGTAGCTTCCATTTCAATACTAGCGAACGCACCGGTGACAGCCCGCTGTGTTCTCCCCATTATGTCGGTATCATCTGCGTAGTTGCACAGACTTTTGAAAGATTGTGCCTCCAGTGTTATCTTGTGAGTTCCGCACAATTCTTTCAAGTATGATGTTAATGAAGTCATATGACAGCGCGTCACCTTGTCTAAAATCGACTTTGACGGAGTAGCAACAGTTCTCCACCGTCATTCTGCACTGATGGACGAGCTTGGCAGGGATGCCAAAACTAGACATGGCTTTCCACAAAGTCATTTCTGGCAGCTTTGAATACCTTGACGGGTAATCCGTCAGGTCCAGCTGCTTTGTTGGATTCCAGCTTAGATATTGCTATCGTTTTGTCAGATGGACGGAAGTTTTGGCTATCATCATAAAGTTGAATATTCTATTCTGCCTGACGGCGGGATGTTAAGCTTCTTCGCTGGGATACAATCTGCAGAAAAAGTTTTTCCATATTCTCAGAGCCGACTATGACTCTACTACAATACAAGGTTTCCCCCTTTATCTCTACAGTGTTCTGTACGGTTCTTCTTACCTTTACCAGCTTTTTTTGTTTACCTGTTGGTAAAATTCCGTACGCTATTGCTGGATCACAACCTCTCAATATTTTAGGTCGTGAACTTGTCGTGCTCTTTCTTCTTCTTCTGCAGAAGCCGATGTTCTTCCCGTCTTTTCTGCTCGTAAAGTTCACGAGCGGCTCTCGTCCTTGGTTGCAGAGCCGTTTTATACGCTTGTTTAGCTGCATGTGCTTGCGGGCATTCTTCATCAAACCAGGGATTTCTTGGTGGTGGTCAGGTGAAACCCAGCACATCAGTTGCTGCGCGTCTAATGGCACATTAGCAGCGTTGCCACCGGTCGTCGGTACTTGATGCTGACTGTATAGAACTTGTTGAGAGGTTTAAGTGACCATTCTGGTGGATTGTGATTGCAGCCTTTCTGCTTTATATCTTCTCACAGTAATTCTTCTTTGTTATTCGAGTCAACGTTGGCTGCCTGGAATACTGGAGGCATGTCTATCGCAAAATGTTTAATTTAATTTAACGTTTGATAATCCGGGCATCGCCATGTCCCACTGTTGTGTATATTGTGGTGAGAAAACCGTATGATTGCTATAGTAATATTTCGTCCCGCCTCAAAGACAATAAGCCTAAGTCCGTTGCTAGACGTGGTGTCGTGTAGCCAATGCTTATCAACTTTCCCACCAAAGATGTTCTCCTTTCCTATCGTACTAAGCGATTTTAACGTCATACTACGGACATTGCTCATATGTCTTGTCGCGGAGCTCGTAGAGACATTCTTTGGTGGCATCGTTCTTATCTTCCGTATGGTCATGTACACATATTAGGCTTATGTTAGCGAATTTAGCCTTGATTCGGATTGTCATAAGATATTTGCTCACGTGTCGGAAGCTTAAGACTTCTTGCCAAAGTCTGCTGCATATGGCAAATCTGCATCCGAATAAGCGTTGTTTCTTTTCCCTATAGTAATCACCATAGTATATTTCACAGTTTTTCGTCCTCCATATGTCCGGCCCATCCCATCCCTACGTTGACGCGTTGTTAGCTTTGAGCCACATGGAATATACGAGTATGTGGCAAGAAATTTATCTACAGCACAACGAATATCGAGTTCAGTTGGTCGATAAAAACATACGGAATCTTCTATATATTTCGCGAATTGAGGATCGATTTTCAAGATAAGTTTGAAAGATACAGAAACATTCGTCAGGTGTAAATCTTTCCATGATAATTTGCCAAACAATACTAAACATAAATGTCAAGGAACTGTCGAAATTGTCATTACAGTTTAAAAGATATCCTTATTACAAAATCCATCAGCAAAAGAAACAGCCATTATATAGTTTTGTTTTTTCTTAAGTACTGGAAATAGCTTTTCTTGTACTACTAGGTACCAGTATTTCAAAAAAACAAAACAATAGTTTATCTATGTTTATACAATAGTAAAAAAGGTTTATTTACTAAATAAGTAATTACGGAACATTTACCTACCGAAATGTATCATAGCCTAAATCTTATCTTATTTCTTGGCTAACCCATTCCATTTTCTTTTATTTTTTGTAGATGGAAACGGATAAAAAAACTTCGTAAAATAATAAATAAATCAAGTAAATATTAATTATCTCAATACTCTACTGCCATTTTAAAGCATGTTTATAAGTTATAAGTTATAGTGTACATATATCGCGTACGTGCTTTTAGCTTTATTTGCGCGCGTATATTTTATTTTTTACCTTCGTCCCAGCTACGAAAAACGTTTTTAGATTTGATTCTTCTCAAATTAAAAAAAAAAAAACAAGTAATAGTACTTACATTCATAATTTACAAATAGTGCATGTGTAGAATATAATAACTGCAGAAAAACTAATAAAGGAATATTCACAAGCAAAACCCAACTGCATTTGGATAAGTTACTGACCAGTTAAGAAAAAAAAAACGGATGCAAAAGCAAGGTAAGTTCATTAAATATTTACTTATATACATACATATGCAAACGTATGAATACCTGACAGACTTAAGGTAAACAAAGAAAAAACGAATCTCATTTGAAAAACACATCAAGGAGGGTCATTTCTGTCTATAATTCACTCTTTTTGTATATGTTAAGCATCTTAGAACATTGTCATGCAAGAAAAAAACAAAAACAAAAGGCAACAAGAGACATGACAACGGCCACAGACTGAGTGGTTAAATATTTTAGTTGCCATGCAAATTGGATTATTCGCAGCAAACACAAGTATAATACCATTTTGTCGCCACCTACTATTGCTGAGGTCGTGGAATGCACTTTAAAAAAGACAACTTATAAATTAATATTATTTAAGAATATTAAATAATATACGAGTACAGCAAACCACTTGTAGAATTCAAGAATTGTTCCATAATCGGTCATATCCTCCGGATTTAGCCCCCAACGACCATTACCTGTTCTCAAACTTGAAGCAATGACGACAGGAGATCTTCTCCAACAATGAAATCATCGCTCAAACAAACATTTATTTTGAAGACCTTGACAAAACTTTTTACAGTAGATTCTCGACTATATGACACAATGTTAAGCAAGTTCATGTTTATAATCGAAAAGTAAAAATATAAAAAAATTTAAGATTGTTGGATAGTCTCCAATTGAATGGAAATTCACGAGAATAGGATTGTCTCCTATTGAATAGAATTTCCGAAGAACCATTTTCTGGGACCCAATCTATAAGTATATTTATCGCCGAACTGGATCTTCTGCCAACTCTTGCCACCAGTAATAACATTCCTCATAACAGTCTCTGTGGTTTGCGCTTGCTTACTTAGATAAACGGCGCAACAGTCTGTGGTAAACCTGGGTCTTAGGCATCGAATGTGTATTTCTCTGACTTGGTCAATGTCACTGTACTGCTCATTGAGTTCTCCGTTAAATCTCCTCTTCCATACCTCGGCAACGACGGAAAAATATGCCGAAGAACTAGCGATTGGCAAGAGTAACCCTTCATTTGATTTCTTATGAGCTATGAGTATCAGATTTTATAGCGGAGCCGAGGTATACAAAGTCTCTGGCTACCTCAAAGTTATGGATATAGTTCTGCCTATGATGCCATTAATGCATGCAAGTAGTTGTACAGGCTTTTCTAAAAATAAGTACGAGTATGATTATGAAAAACTTACATGACAATGCATCACCTTACTTACGGAGCACCGATCATTCTCTACCGACACTCTGCACAATCTGACCAGTTTAGCTGGTATACGAGTACCAAGTCTAGACAATGGCTCTGTATAGGTCGTTTCCATAGATGTATTAATATGCGGCCTTAAAATCGATAAAGAGGTGGTCGTTATTGTTTTGGACTTGTCGGTTTTTTTTTTTTGCCGATTCTGGGCCTAAGACCGAACTGATAAGGGCAAATAAAATCGTTGATACCTTTATAACTGGCGCAGTTAGGAGAGTGTCCTCTTGAATGGGGCAAACGGTGCTAAGATTCCATTCTTTAGGCATTCTTTCTGAAACCATATGCTCTCTGACAAGTCATATCCCGCTGCCTTAAATAGCTCGGCAGGTAGGCCGCCCTTTTTGCTTACGCTTAGATATTGATATCCTCACTTAATTTTGGGTGGACGGATCTATTCACTGTCACCGTTCAGGTTGAGTATTTCTTTCTGCCTCACAGAGAAATTTAGGTTGTCCTCGCCGTTTAATAGCCTGCAGAGTGGGATTTTCCATAAGTTAGTACAGCCTGTGACTGTGGGGTTGGCTTTGCATCTGCTATACTACAAGGGCACATTGCCATTTTCTGTAAGGTCATCTTTCTCAAATATGGTCTGCCAGCATTTGCAAATTGTAATTTTCTCATAGGAACTTGCTAGAAACAATGATGTTTCCGTCAAAGTTGTACCCTATAATATTTACTTTGTAATTACGGTAATAGAATTTTTTGAACCGGATTGTGTTTTGATGTATCGTCTGTATTAAAGACGTGACGTGGTGTGGCAGAAACCTCACTTCAATTTGACTATCTCTGCTTTTAAGTTCTTGTTCTAGTGGATGTCTCGGTGCATGGTGTTGTAGAAGCAGCGCACTTGATAGAATCCATTATCTACAAGATTTTTTCAAATCCAAAGAAATTTCAAATCAAATGTGATTTGTGGAACCATTTTTTTCAAAATTTGAGCATTCTTCTATGCTCTCAAAGCATTCAAATGCTTGCTTTTGGTGGCTTGGTCTTTTCAATAAACAATAGTTTCGCTTATATTTACGTGTGGCATCTGTTCAAGCTAAGGATACGCATTTCTTTTAGGGTCATCGACAAATGCTTTTCCAAGGAGCATTTCATAGTAGAGTCTTTCTGCGTCGTTAATCTATTCTCTATGAAAATTCGATTCTCCAATTGATTGGTTCAGTTAAATTTTAAACTCGGGATCGAGTTCTGAATGAGTTAGTAGACGGAAACCAAACCAGCAGTTGCTGGCAAAAAAAACCCTCTCCGTCTTCATAGTTTAGTCTTAAAAAAATATATGCCTGAGATTGTCATATACCGATGTTCGGTATGGTCTTCAGAACGCTCGGCGTTTTTCCATTATCTCCTCTCGGCTGCTAAAACGCATTCTCTGAAGCGGTGTGATGGATCAGGTGAATTTCACTGTTGGATGGTAGTTGTGTTTTTTTGTTTTCCAAGAAATGCACGTATTATCCATGTATAGCGTGATATTTTGTTGCGAAATCCATGAATTTTCTTTCCACAATTTGTGTTTATTTTTTTTTCTTTTTGCAATAAATGATAATGCATGCATTATCAATATATAGTCGTAGTGTGATGGGGCGCTACGACTTTTCTCTACATATTTGACTCCTTTTTCACGAATGAGTGTCGGGTCGGAATCAGCCTCCGAAAGCATGTATTTTGCAAGGTCCGCAGCAAATTTAAATCTTTCAGCACCAGCTTTGCAGCGACACGTCTCAAGGCCAATTTGTATCTTATTTTGTATTTCTTGACATGAAGGTCAGTATTTTTCACTTGCGCTCCGCTTAATTCTCTTCTTCACCTTTTGTACTATTGCGCTTCTTTCCGACCACCAACAAATCGTTTTGCAATCCTCCCGGTATCGGGACGTGCACGTATTATAGTGCGACACACAAATATTTTGTTCATTTTTAATTATTGCCGCTCACAAACGATAACTGTTTGCGGTTTTCTGGCTAAATGCAGCGCAGTAACACTCTTACGTCTGAAATCGTAAGTCGAGCACGCCATTTGTATTTTAACAACGCGCTGTCATTTGTATTTTAACAGTGACGGCGGCTTACTTTTTTTTAATCGGCGCAGAGTGTAGACTTATTTGTGTGTAAAGTACACATCAACGATCGAACGACATTCAAACCAAGAATGAGACCATTGTCCCGCTATTTTTACAAAATCTCAAGGAGAATTTTGACAATTGAATGGTGTCCGGTAACCGAAGCTGTGGTGGTCACATGAACGATGTTGTGTATCTTTATCTTTATCTTTAAATACTATAAAAGCAAGTCCACTCATCCTTGCCATCACGGTTTCTCAAAAACTTGCTAGACGTATTGACTTGAAATTTCGCACAGTTATTCCTTGTTTTGCCTAGATGCGAGATAAGAACGAATTTTCAGAAATTCAAGGTAAAGTGTCATAAAGGGGGTTGAGATTGAATTTCCTGACACTAAAATTGTTTACCCGGCCCTAGCTCAATAATGGCTCATCGGATTTAAAAAATAAAAAACAGGTGGATTTAGTAATTTCGCAGCTGATTCATTTAAGATATAAATTATCCTTCTGCGTTGTCCTGGGGCTGAGTAATGCTAAAAACAATTAATCAATCCATTTTCCTTCAGTGGAGACTATTGCCAGCAGTTATACTACAGTGTCTATCGTTGCAATAGTGTGTGTGTGTGTATGGGCGCGCTACAACCTGATTGTTTTGATCTTTAGTGTGTGATCCCTTCAGTAAAAAATAGAAAAAAAAAAAAAAAAACAATCAAAAATGAAGTTTTCAACTGTGTTTATAGTTTTACAACTTTCCGTTAAATTGTGCCTAGCAACAGAAATTTTTGGGGTACAAATTTGTCGATGACTGCATTATTGGCAAGTGT
Organism: Volucella bombylans; assembly: GCA_949129095.1. Lineage (NCBI taxonomy): Eukaryota > Metazoa > Arthropoda > Insecta > Diptera > Syrphidae > Volucella > Volucella bombylans. The sequence continues at coordinate 22,343,889 of OX422144.1, forward strand.
GGTGGAGTACGAGTATTATTCAGACATTTTCTGCGTGCGATTTATTTATTGAAAAATAATTTCAGGTATATTTCTCTTAATCTTTATAAAATGTAAGAGCTTTAGTAAGCCAATTATAATAAGTAGGTACTCGTAGTTTCATGCACGTTAATTTTTCTTTGTTTTTCATATTAATATATTCATTTGTGTTTAAAATGCGCAAGGAGACATAGATATTTTTACATATGTACTCATATGTAAATGTAAAATAATAAAAAACAAGGTAAGTGATAGAACAATTTGTATCCCTATTTCCACTTGACGAAAGAATTCTTATGCAGTGTATAATTTTGATAAAAAAGAACATGAATCAAGAAAATTTATTAATTGGTGGTAGAAAGGTGCTTCACAACGTAGTGATAATAAGAGGGAATCGTGACTGCCTCTTTTATTACATATCTCACGGTGTATATGGAACCGAAGTGATAGCACTCGAGGTGCGTCAGGAAGTTGTTGATCATGTTTCAGCCAACTGGAATAGGTTTGCAATTTTATCGGCTATGCCCAACGGCAACAATTACCCAACAAGGGAAGACTATATTGCGGACATGGGTTTACTTGGAACTTTTAGAACAACCTGTGAGTTAGTGGCTGCGGGGGAAATTTTTCCCTATCAGTTTCAAATTTTTAAGAGTGGCTTTATATTTGCGCAGTTTGGAGACCCTCTAGATGGTTACGTTAGACTTCAGTTTTCTGGAGAACTGTTTGGGCGGCATTTCGATTTCTTAATTCCAGTCATAGGGGCCAAGCACGACCAAGTATATACCTTCTCGGCAAACCATACCTAGAGTATGAGTTACCGATGCCATAAGCAAGACAAAAAATAGAAAGTCCGTGGTCATATACCGAACAAAAAAGATTGAACTCTGAAAATCCACTCCTAAAGTTCGTAATACAACAGATTCTAACACAATTGTAATCAAGCAATGTAAACAGAAATCACTTTCAGCTTTTAATTATTGCGTATTTGTTGATTATCTTGGTGATGAGAGTGTACATTTGGGAAAATTGACCAACATTTGCAGGTGGTGCAACGCTAAAAAGTGGAAGGATGAAAGTGTAGGCATGTGCTGTAACAGCTGCAAGATACAGTTGTCCTAATTTGAGAAGCTCCCTGAACCTCTTCAGAGTCTCATAACAGATCATCATCTCCAATCAGAGCATTTCCTTAATATGGCCAGAACGTATAATGCTTGCTTCCAAATGACTTCTTTTGGAGCTAAGGTGTTTAAGGAGGGCAACTTCATGCCAACATTTGAAGTTCAGGGACAGATCTACGAGTACCATCGAATAGGAAGCTTACTACCTGCATCACAACATCAAACAAAATATCTTCATATTTATTTCGTTAATGATGATGAAAAGCATGAGATTTTAAGTGCGGCTATTTCTCTGATGTAAGGCGTGGTTTCACATCTACAAAAACTACTCCAAAATAACAATGCATACTTGAAGGACTTCAAGACTGCACTAGACAGTGTTCCTGAAGGAACGAAATTTAAGGAAACTAACTAATGCATGCAAAGGTCGATTTAATGCACCTACAGATAATGAGGCAGCCATTGGTATTGTTGGACAGATTTTCGAGCAAACGGATATCGTTCTGCAAAGCAGAGACAACATGCTGCCACGATTCTGTGAGACTCATCGTGCCTACGACGCCCTTCAGTATCCTCTGATGTTTTGTCATGGTGGAGGCGGCTGCTCCATAAATAAACCTATGTGCGAACCAACAACAAAAGCACTTCTTAAAAAAACTATTTCATTCATTTTGGAACGAGAAGAACAATACAATCATCTCCTTTATTTTCGTAATCTTCTGAACCGGTTCTTAGTTGATATGTATGCCCAAATAGAAACAGAGAGGCTAAATTTCATTAGGCACAATCAAACAAAATTAAGAGTGGAAAACTACATACTTTTGCGGGATGCCATGAAAAAAACTGATGCTCAAGTGACTATTCTTGGCAAAATGATTGTATCGCCATCCAACTTTACTGGAGGACCGCGATATATGGACGAACGCACATAAGATGCTTTGACATACGTTAGTTATTATGGAAAACCAGACCTTTTCATTACATTTACATGCAACACGAAGTGGATTGAAATAACAGAAAACCTACATCTAAATTAATAGGCTAATCACCGCCATGACTTGATAGAACGTGTTTTCCACTTAAATGTAAAAAAGATGAAATGGAAACCGGAAACGGTAACAAAAGCTGATATTTTTGGAGCTGTGAGATGTTATATGTATTCCATTGAATGGCTGGGGAGGTTTAGTTTTAGTTTTAATTGCATTTTATTTTCTTAATCACTAACTCTTACATACTAACAAAAAATGCTTAAATGCTAGCTAGGCGCAAAAGCGCCTTTAGCTCTGGCCAGAGCAGCATCTACATTTTTGTCAAAATACAGAAACTGATCTAGCCAGATCCCAAGGTATCTGACTACATTTCGACAGGCAAGGGGCTGTCCAATGATCGAAAACTTTCGCCAATTTTTTCTGGTATCCCTAGAGGCTCTAGACAACGGCGTCCTAAAGAGAATGGTTTCCGACTTCTGAAAGTTGATTTTCAACTTCCAGTCATCGCAAAATCGTCTTTTCTTATCGAAGTCACGCTGCAAGAGAGTATTAATAACTTCGATTTTTGGACCTGTTCTGTACGCTACCAAATCGTCTGCGTACGCAATAGTATGGGGAAGTGAACCTATCAAGTCGCTTGTATAAATGTTAAATAGGATCGGCGAATTGACCGCGCCTTGCTGGAGACCATTTTTAATTTTAAATATTCCAACAGAAGTCACATCACCATTTTTCACGATGAACTGTCTGTTGGTTAGCATTTTATAAAGAATGTACAAGAGTGGTTTACTGATCCCTAGCCTAGTCAGCTTATAGAAAAGACCCTCTAACCATACGGTGTCGAAGGCCTTCTCCAAGTCAACAAGGCAGGCACCAGTACATTGTTTTTTGCTTTTATTCCATTGGATATCGGACACAAGTTTAGACGCGGCATGTGAGATATCATGTCCCGCCTTCAAACCGAATTGATTATCCGGAACTATATGTTTGTCCTCAACCCACCTAGTCAGAGCTCTATTGATTACCTTTTCAAAAACCTTACTGATATTCGGAAGGAGACTTATCGACCGGAGATTCGCCAGATTGGATATATCCTTTCCCTTTTTGGGAATAGGTTGAACCACCGCCGTTTTCCAATGCGCTGGATAATGTGCATTATTCATTGCATTATTAAACAAGGTGGTGTAAATGTCCACTGCTTCTAGAGGAAGATGTCGAAGCACGATGTTCGGAATACCATCGGTCTCCACTGATTTCTTAGCCCTGATTATGTCGAAGATCTCATGGAGTTCTTCCCTCGAAATGAACGGGGGTAGGTCACCCTCTCTGGCAATGACATTATTTGCAATATTTTCGTCGCTGAACCGGGTGAAACCAGAGCCCTCGGATCGCCAGTTCCCTATTTCATTTCGAATGCAGAAGTCGTGCACCAAGACGCGACCCTCCAGGTCATAATTAGAGCCAATGGTATCAGTGGCCTTGTATACTTCCTGGAAAGTCGCCCCTATAGCCTCAGCCCTGTGGATCCCCGATCACAAAAAAAGTCGTCATCATCAGCGGCCTCATCTGGATCGATACCTGCTATTGTCAGTAACCGTTCGTTGTCTGTTGTCCGGGCTATTTTATTCGTTTTGATTTTTTCTCCGAAATAGTTTATTGATTTGCGGAAACATATTCGGGTTGCTGGTGTTTACAGCCCGAACCTTGTTGTTCCAATATGAACTTACAGAAATTCTGTTATTCTCTTTTATTAATGTTTGCACATTTTTAATTGACGACTTCAGTGTCCTAATCTCCGGGTCTTGTCTGTCAGTTAACTGTCTATACAAGTTTTTGAGTCTTGTCAGAAGTCTACTTTTCTGTCGGTGCAGTGCGTCAATAGTACGATTGAGGAACAGGTCTTCGTTAGTCGTACGGCGATACCGTATTATTGTATTGTCCATAGTTTGTTTAATTGTCTCGTCCATTTGTTTTAGGTAATTGTCGATCTCCTCGTTTGACAGATTCCTATTGGACGGTGGGTGGAGCGTGTTCGAGGAGAGCGCTCTTGTCAAAGTTGTGGAGAAGCGTGTCCATCGAGTCTTACTGTAGTTGTACGAATATCTTTGGACAAACTCCTCCAATTCCGCAATTTCGTTGGGAACTGTAATTTCGGTGCTAAAACCGCAATGGTCGCTGTCATACACGAATGTGCGTAGACTGTTTAGCGTTTGTAAGTTCGTACCTGTCAGTCGTATACGTTCGTCCTACAGCAATAGATCCAAATAAGACCCGCCGCTGGGAAACGACGGGTTATCCGTTGCTTTAAGACCAAGTCTGTACATGACCTCGTGCTGACCCCACCAATCGAGTAGTAGGTTCCCTCTAGTATTTGGCAAATAATTTCCCCAATCTCTGTGTTTAGCGTTGAAATCCCCGCCAATTATAAAATAATTCTCCCCCGATTCCAGCCTCAGAAGTCGAAAAAGCGTGTCGAGCTCCGTAATGAATAAAGTGGAGTGTCTCAGGTGCATAAACAGAGGCCAAGTACAGGCGCTTTTCCCTGCGGAGCGGTATGTAAATGACGACTGCCTCCAACACCCGGAACCTGCGCAACACTCCCTTGTACACTCTGTGAAATTTTATACCTTCTTTAATTAAGATCGCGACACCGCCTCCACGTTTGGATCTGGGCCGATTTCTTCTTCTAACAATATAATTATTGTACTCCAGTTTGTGCTTATCGGTTAGCTTGGTTTCGCTAGCGAAAAGCACATCAGGAGTTTGGTCTTATAGCAACATCGCGGCTCTTCGTTCGATTTTAATCAGTGAATTAACATTCACCGCAAGGACCTTCAAAGTTTGCTCCACCATGTGCGTACCCATTACGGTATGTGTTGCGTTAGGCCCGGCAGCAGCGCGTATATCTGGTCCACCCGCTTGGCCTGTTCTTGCACCTGCTTTTGCAGCTGAGCCATCTGCCCTTGGATTGCGAGCAAGATGGCTAGCATGTTAGGTGCAGCTTCCGTTGTTCTCGGCATCGGCGCCGGAGAAGCAACAGTCGCTTGCTGTACAGTAGCCCCCCTACCAGACGCCATTTGGGCGTAGGAAATTTGGGACGTGACGGCTGGTGTTTGAAACCTAACAGGTGAACGTTTGACCTCCACCTTCTGCTGCCGAGCCAACTTACACAGGTTCTTGGTTTCATTTACCTCCAATTTATAGGTGTTGATCGGAGGCACCTTCTCCTTCCTCTTCTTCTGCGGCTGCTTCTGTTGTTGTTGTTGTTACTGATGCTGTTGTTGTTGTTGCTGCTGCTGCTGTAGTTTGAGCTTTTGTTGTTTTTGCAGCTGTTGCTGTTTCTGCTGCTGCTGTTGTTTCTGCTCCTTCTGTATTGTTTGCTGCAGTTGTTGTTTCTGCTGCTGGTTTTGTTGTTGCTGCTGTTGTTGTTTCTGCTCTTGTAGCTTTTGCTCTTGGGAGCTCTCTCCTGCGCGCAGTTTGTTTATGCTTAATTGCAAGACAAAGTTGTTATTGCCCCCCTCATACTGGACCACAACTTTATCTCCTCTTCTTTGATGGCTTTCGCCATGGCACCAGCAACCGTATTGTTGCCTTTTATAAGTCCCGTTATGGGAAGAGCGGACCGCTCTCCACCATCCATCACGTGATTTCTTTCCTTTTACCTTTTGTTTTTGTTTTTAATTCACACAATTTAAGAAAACAAAAATAAAAAAATAAAAAAAAGTTCAAAGTTTGGTCCGGGATTCGAACCCGTGTCCACGATACGATGCCAGACGCCGCTAACCGCTGGGCTGCCCAGTCAATTAACGAAGTTGCAACTAATTTATTATAGAAACTGAATCACTATTTTTATTTTACTTTAGAAAAAGCCGAAATACGTCTTTTCTCTGCAGAGATCTGCGAACGATTAAATGGCTGGAGAGGGGTTTGCCACATGTTCACATCTCACTTTGGCTACTGGACAAACTTAAACCAAATCGAATTGATCGAATCATAAGAGCCGAAATCCCAGATCCACATGAAGATCCTGCGCTCTACAATATAGTAAAAAAGAATATGATACACGGTTCATGTGGGGATTTCAATGCTAATTCCCCGTGCATGGTTAAAGGTTCTTGCTGCAAACGGTTTCCTCGGCGATTAATAAAGAATACGTAGCATGGTGATGTTGGCTACCCCCAGTATAGAAGACGTTCTCTCGTGGTGGATTTGCAGTAAACATAAACGGTTTAGATCTCGATAATCAATCCGTAGTTCCTTACAACCTTGTCCTGTCTTCTGCTCTTGAGGCTCATATTAATTTGTTTTGCAATTCAGTAAAATCGATTAAATACATATTGCAAGTACGAGTATATTAATAAAGGAAGTGACCAAACTGCATTTGTTCTTGAAAAAAAATAATGATGAGGTAACACTGTATGAGACAGGCCGGTACATAAGCAGTTCAGAAGCTCAAAACACCACCAAATAAATTGGCAGCTCCATTAATATTCATGTTAATACTCGGGCTTAGAAAAGTACCTGATAGGGGTGTGGAATGATGTGCTTACCTTCTCGTGGTGCATTCTTCATCAGTACGAGTTTGTAAATTTTTACATGGTTTATAAAAATTATGTTTAATCTGTTTGGAATTATGTATGCATAACTAGGTATCTACTGTTGTAGCAAAATATTCATTGGTTCTAAATTATAAAAAAATAAAAAGAATAAATATATAAAAAGTACTGGCCCATGGGGGGATCGAACCCACGACCTTCGCGTTATTAGCACGACGCTCTAACCAACTGAGCTAATGGGCCACATAATTTTCTATGCACAAGTTTCTATTTCAGGAAATGATTTAAAATAACAATATATGTATATAAAATAAATAAAAGATGTTGATTAGCAGCCGGTATCCGAAGCAGATTTTAATTCTATGTATAAGCATACAGGTCTATCAAGAGTCTTTGAGACATTAATAACTCGAAAAACTGCTCGGGCATCTATCAGTTAATGAATTGCTTTATGGGGGACAATCTAGTATTAGATCTAAACACAGCTGTTCCATTTTTGAGGAAATAAGACCTGTGATAAAAGTTATGTTACGCTTCTTTGCATGCTCGAATTTTCAAAGGCTTTTAATAAAGTAAACCATAAAATCCTATTCTTGAAACTGAAGATCCTGGTTGGCCTTGGTAACAGTGCAGTGAGGCTAATTATCAGTTTTTTGTCTGACAGATTCCAGTCCTATTTTAGCTTGATACACTTATTCCAGCGATTTTCCAACTTCTTGATCCCGTCCGAAAAGTAATTTTCCGGAAGGTCTGCAAAATACAAATTCAGAAAAAGCCGACGGCATAACCTTTCCAACACATCGAGCCTCCCTCGGCCGCTTCGGAGCACTCGTGCCGGCTTCAGTCATTGCCGGGCACTCATTCTGTTCTCTGGTGTGTAACAGTGGATCAAAGCTTCATCAACAGTTACCAATCGACGCCAAAAGTCCGCCCGATTCCGCATCAGCAAGTACAAACACTCTGTCGAAGTGCTCTCGCGTTCGTGTTTTTGGTCAGGAGTTAGCATGCGCGGCACCCAGCGGCAGGATAACTTTTTCATGTGCAGAATATTGCCCAAAATATGGCGTGTGCACTCAGTACTAATCTTTGTGGTATTTGGTAGCTCACGCACCTTCACTTTCCGGTCAGCCAACACCATTTCATGTATTTTTTTGACATTGTCCTCTGTAACCGCATCGGAGGGCCTGCCGCTGCGGACTTGATCGGTAGTGGAGTTGCGGCCACCACGAAACTCTCGAAACTAATATTTGACGGTGTAATCTGCCTAAATATGAACGGACTTCATGGCACCATAACCTTTTTTGCAGTAGCAGCTCATTCTGGCGGTCAAGGAGGTTACTTTTCACCCCACCTTAATTTGTAGTAAATTCATATCACAATAACAATTAATATTCTAATTCTTCGTGAAACCATTAATGTAGCTTTGCTACCAAGTGTAAATAAACTTTTAGCTCACGCAAGTACCTACTAATTCTACAGATATGTCTCAAGGCTTCACAGATAACGTAAAAATTGGAAATTGACATTCGCCAATCCTACAAATGGTGCAGTAGTGATACTGATAGGTGGGAGAAATATGTTGCTTATATGACTTGCCCTAAAACAATAAGGACAAACAATTTGCATTCCTTGATTAAATGTGAACAAAGTTTTCTAGCTCAAAACCCATCTACCTCCATGAGTGTTCCCCTGTAAGAAAGAAACCTATGAACGCAGAGGTTTTGCCTTTCAAGGTAAATGGTGCCTACACTAGCGTATAATACCCCCGTGCACGGTTTCTAGGTCACTGCAACGATGATTTTCAATGACGTTGCTGCTATCGTGTTTGTGGCAGAAAAATGTGGAACGGATAAATTTGTGCTCCTTCCATGTGGTTGTGAGTACCACTTTTCAATGCTGCTGAGGTTTTGCTGCTTGAATTACTGCAATGATTTCATGTGACGATCAACTCATCTTTGTTCGTTTTGTAATGTGAGTAAAACATATACGACGCGACGTGAATAGATACTCATACATTCCTATATACTCGTAAGCTGAGCAGTCATGCAAGAAAATTACATATGAGTATATGGTGGCGTGCCAATAATGTAAACGTTGATGAGAATAAATTTAATAGAAGTCTGCTTCCTTTCAGTTCACAGTGGCAGTGTGTCTGCTGATTGCTGAGAATAAATTTGTTGACGCATATTTTCAGTCTCAACAAATGATGTTAAGTTTGCCGCTTTTCAAAAATAGATGAATGAAAAAATGTTGGGTCATGTGCCCGGCTAGCTCAGTCGGTAGAGCATGAGACTCTTAATCTCAGGGTCGTGGGTTCGAGCCCCACGTTGGGCGAATTAAACATTACTTTTTATTTAATTTTATAAATCTTATTGCGTCGATTGGAGTACTTTACGGTATCAATATAATGGATGGATATATAATTAATAGCATTATGTATTTAATGAAATATAACATTATTTAAATGTCCACCGTGCAACTGCGCTCATGTCCAGATGCGGTGGACCCAAGTTTTTCCATAAGCTTTTCATACAGTTCCGTCGATATGATAGCAATTCAATGTTGAAAGTGCCGCCAAATCGCCTGAGGTTTGTGGCTTGTTTGCATAGACCAAAGACTTATTGTAGCTAGAATAAAAGGAATATGAGGGATGTTAAATCGTGCGCTTGGCGGCCTTGAATAAATCGATTAAAACATGCGCTGTGTGGCACCGTCCTCTTAAAAATACATGTCCGAAAAGCCTTTCAGTTCTATGTCTGTAACCTACTCGCCGGCATCATCTACGAAGAAGTGTGACCCAACGACCAGTCAATTTATTCATATAGGATATACAATGGCTGCTGTTGGAACACCACGGGCTGTTGGGTAGACTAAAAGCGCCAATTTTTACTGACTAAGAAAGTCATTTAACCAAAAATGTGATTTTTTACTGAGGATGATTTTTTTATGTAATTCTGGATCAGCGAAAGTTCTACATGCTAGATGGCCATCTGGCTTTAGGCCTTGAGTCAACAGCAAATCATACCGCAAAATACGTCACAAGGACGTTCGAAAAATGCCCAGCTCTTCAGAACAGTGTGGAAGCGATTAATTACAGTCTCCGGTACACCTGCAATATTTTCTCCACTTCTTGCGTTTCGCTGTCTCAGTGTCACGGCAACATTATGAGATGAATATGTTGATTCGATTTTTCTCAATTGTTCGCTTATCGGGACGATTATAACGATTATAAGTCAACGCAAGTAACGTAGTCATAACTGACCAATAAAAAAATCTCGATGATTTACATTGTTGCAGCATATACCCTTCCCTGATTAAATTGTTCACAATCTGCAGCATAAATATGACATTTGTCAATAGATGGCTTGCTTGAGTTCAGAGAATTCGCATTGAACAAATCTGATGGAAAACCCTTATGTAAAAACCCTTTGAAACGAAGAAAGTCTACCACAGATCTTGGAGGAAACTAGATAATTTCAGATCGATGTACAGCACTTTTCAATCGATTTTCAGGCCACTTGTGTTTGCATTTATACGAGTATATACGAAATGCCGTGTCTTATTTTGGTATATCTGCCAAACTGTTGTGCCTGATGACGATAGATATGTAGAATATAGCAGACTGATAAATCAAGGTCGCTAAACATGCCGATTTGGTCCTAAGTTTTGAAATAGATCGAAGGGTCTTCAAGTCCAATTAACTTTTGTTCTTATGACCGGAAAATTTTAATTGAAGCTTAACTATGCGTGTCGAAAAAAACTTTGAAATCTCACTCTACAGTAGTAGGAGTGTGAATTTGTCCTCGAACCATTTGTCTTGACCAGATAAAAAAGAGTGGTTGGCGTGACGGGTATTTTATATTTTTATAGAAGGGTCTCCTTGGCTTCCTTAGATCAGTTTTGGACTATTTTAGGAGCTCCCTATTCTAGGCTTCTCTTATCGCTTTAGTTCTGTTGATCTTATTTCTTGTATCGTGACCTTCCACCGATGATAGCGTTTCAGGGAGTTGGTCCAATTTTATACCAATCGTAGGGAAAGCTTAGGAAGGAACCATGTTCTTAAAGACATACCTGTATTTTTTACAATCCGTAGACTGACGGCTTCTAAGGACATGCCGGAAATGTCATTAAGCTAATGTCGTTTGGACTAAAAAAGAGATGAGGTCGGACAAAGTGTTATTCGGTGAAAGTCTTCATTCGTTAGCCATGTTATGTTAAGCAGACAAGGTTGATATCAATGACCGAATGTTTTTAATAGGAAAAGCGAGCTCACTTTTTTTATTGCAAAAGTAACGATTGCCAATCACTGGTCAATACTAAATTGTTCGCCTGAGTTCTCATAACTGTTTTTAGATATATCGAGTATGCTGATAGCGTAAAGAATATCGAAAAATTAAACTTACAACAAATAATTAGAACGCTTTTTTGTAATGATTTCCGTGAATAAGTTATCCGCTTCAGGTCTCTAATGAGACTCCAGCAGTAATCTGCCATCATGTGGACGACCCCTCTTCCTTGATACCGCTCTTCCATTGTTGGTATATCTTGCTGAAATTTTTTACCTTGCTCATCGCTTAAACTACAAAGATGATGGAGTTTAATACTCATATTGAAACCCAGATCCTTCATATTACATAACATATACTCGTACTAATTGAACATACATAGTTGTGCGATTTATTGTTCCCAAGAAAATGATGTATTACCAAAGCAAATGAGGCCCAGGCTTTCTTCTCAAACTCATTCATTAAATGGAAAAAGTGGTTCATCGAAAATACTTGCTGGACGCATGCGTAATTATAAAAACCCACCACGGGGAGTTGCTCTGGATGTCGATGGTGCTGCTAGGTTAGGTTAGGTTAGGTAAGAGTGGCTGTTGGAAATACCAACCCACTTAGGCCTATTGGCCCATTGTGATGCCACGTGGATCTGTGATCTTCTTACTACTGGAACCAGTTTGAGCTTTTAATAAAGCGTAGGAGACTGTTAACGTCTATTTTTTCTAGATCGTTTAGGTCGTTGTAGAAGAAAGCTCCTAGGTGAAGCTTCCTTCTCTGAGAGAGAGCTGGGCATGTGCAGAGTAAGTGGGGGATCGTCTCCTCCTCTTCCTCGTCCATGCAGCTTCTACAGAAATCGTTAGTTAAAGCGCCAAGCCTTCTTGCGTGCTTGCCTATGAGGCAGTGTCCGGTAATGACACCTATTATGGCGCTGAGATGTTTCCTATCTAAAAGGATCAGACACTTAGATCGACTCAGATCCAGCCTTGGCCAGATCTGTTTGGTTGCTAGACATGTTTGTCCAGCAGTCCATCTAAGGTCCGTTCTTTTATTGGCATCTAGCTTTAATGTTAGTTTGCACGTAGCGATTGGTATACCTATACTACCTTTGTCCGGTAGGATAGGTAGAGTGGTTCCAATTTTGGCGAGTTCATCGGCTCTGCAGTTCCCTGGAATGTCTCTGTGGCCCGGCACCCAACAGAGGTGAATGTTGAACTGCTCTGCCATCTCCATGAGAGATGATCGGCATTCAAGGGCAGTTTTAGAACACAATGAGACCGAGTCCAGGGACTTGATGGCGGCCTGACTATCCGAAAATATGCGGATATCCTTTGCAGATATCACGTTTTTCTTCAGCCAGGACAGAGCTTCTTTAATCGCCAAAATTTCCGCCTGGAACACGCTACAGTGATTTGGAAGGCGGAAAGAGAGGCTTAGATTTAGCTTATCTGAGAAAACACCGCCACCAACTCCGCTGTCGGTTTTAGATCCATCTGTGTAGAGATGGATTGACTTGTCCTCCATGAAAGCATCCTCCTCCCAGAATGATCTAGAGGGGAAGCTTACATGGAAGTTTTTGTCAAACCAAAGTTCAGGTATGGTGTAATCGGTGTTCTCTGTGAGGATTCCTAATGTATTAAGAATGTTGGTGTGGCCAAATGAATTATTTGTCCACTGTTTAGTCGCTTTAAGGCGAATAGCTGCAGTCGCAGCTACTTGCTTGCTAAAAATGTCGAGGGGTGTCAAGTGAAGCAGAATATCTAATGCCGCAGAGGGGGTAGACCGCAAAGCTCCGCTTGTGCATAGACATGCTGTTCTTTGGACTCTGCTTAATTTAATGCGGTTGACTGCATTTTCCAAGGCCGTCCACCAGACAACCACCCCGTAAGTAAGTATCGGTCTTATGACCGAGATGTATAGCCAGTGGGTTATGCGAGGTTGAAGGCCCCATTTGTTCCCAATGGCTTTCTTGCAAGAGAATAAAGCTATTGTAGCTTTATTGACTCTTTCTTGAATGTTAGGTTTCCAGTTTAGTTTCCTGTCAAAAATGAGACCCAGATATTTTGCTGTATCGGAGAAAGCTAAACTGGTACCGTTTATTGAAGGAGGGTCTATGATTGGAATTTTATATTTCCTAGAAAAGAGGACAAGATCAGTTTCATGGGGGTTTATTCCCAATCCACAGCGATCTGCCCAGCAGGTTAATCTGTTAAGATTTACTTGGAGGAGTTCTTTAATGGTATTTAAATGTTTTCCTGAGACGGCTATGGCAACGTCATCCGCATAGGCAATCACTCTGCTACCACCCGCTTCCAGGTATATCAGTAGTTCGTTAACCACTAAGTTCCAGAGAAGGGGGGAGAGGACACCGCCTTGCGGCGTACCCCTACTGACATATCTTTTAGCAGAAGTCTCACCCAGTTTGGAGTTGATTATCCTGCTTGTCAGCATTAGATTAATCAGCTCCCCAAGTGAGCCGTCTACCTGCAGAGTTGACAGCGCAGTCGTGATTGCGGATGTGTTGACGTTGTTAAAGGCGCCCTCTATGTCTAGGAAAGCAACCATTGTGTACTCCTTATATCGTAGGGATCGTTCGATGTGGCTAGTCAGAGAGTGCAAAGCCGTTTCCACCGACTTCCCTTTACAGTAGGCATGTTGAGCCGCAGACAGAAGTCTTGGATCAACTTTAGCTCGAATATGGATATCAATCAGTCGTTCTAAAGTTTTCAGAAGGAATGATGATAGACTTATAGGTCTGAGGTCCTTTGGGACCACATGAGAACATTTTCCAGCTTTGGGAATGAATACTACATTGACTTCTCTCCATAACAGTGGAATGTAGATAAGTTCTACACAGCTCCTCATAATATTTTCCAACACTGGTAGAATAATATCTGAGGATCTCTGTAGCTCGGCAGGTATAATACCGTCCGGACCAGCAGACTTGTATGGTTTGAAGCTATGCAGCGCCCAGAGCAGTTTGTCTCTCGTAATCAGACTATGAATTTTGGTCACGGTTGCAGTAGGCTTGTTTGGGCTGCTACTGGCCGCGAGATGGGAGCTACCTGGAAAGTGGGTGTCCAGAAGCAGGTTGAGTGATTCATCACTTGAGGTTGTCCAAGAGCCATCGGTTTTTTTCAAACAGCTGGGCATCATAGGATTTGTGGAGAGGATTTTTCTTAGCCGCGAAGCCTCAGAGGTTTCTGTGATTTTGTCGCAGAATGACCTCCAGGATTGTCGCTTTGCCTTCCTCAGTTCTTTTTTGTATAATTTGAGGGATTCTTTATATGAGTCCCAGTCGGTCACTTTTCTTGTGCTTTTTGCTGCGTTGAAAAGTTTTCTGCAGGTGTTTCTGAGCAGTCCTAGTGCCGATGACCACCAATGTGGCTTTTTCTTGCCTCTTGGTTGAATAAGAGGGCAGGAAGCGGCCATAGCCTTATTGAGAGTCAGAGTAAATTCCCTGACTTTCATGTCGAGCTCATTGGTGTCACGCGGGGGACTTGATAGTTTAGAGGATATCGTTTCCGACAGTATTCCTCTATATTTTGTCCAATCAGTTTTCCGATAGTTCCGGAAAGCTGGTTGGCTGGGGGGAGCATCACTCAGACTGAATTGGATGTATCTATGGTCTGAAAAGGAGTGTTCAGACGATACCATCCAGTTTGTTAGCCTTTGGGTGATGCTGTCGGAGACAAGAGTAATATCTAATACTTCTTGTCGGTTTTTTGTTATGAAAGTGGGCTCATTGCCAATATTGCAAATTAAGAGGTTAGTACTTAAGATATAGTCTAAAAGTGACTCACCTCTATCATTGATGTCGGTACTGCCCCATACCGTATGATGTGCGTTAGCGTCACATCCTATTATGAGGCCAGTTTTTTGCCTTCCCGCTTCCAGTACCACCCTTTCTAGGTTATCACCAGGGAGAGGGCCCACTTGGTCGTGGCCAAGGTAAGCCGATGCCAGCCAGTAAGAGCCTTTGGCAGTCTCTAATCTGGCAACGGTTAGGTCGGGGTCACTGAGGTTGGGAAGTAGAAATACATTAAGGCTACGTTTCACTAATATACAAGTTCTAATCTTGCCTTTGTCTCTTGTATAGAGCGGAACGTATGAGGGTGTCCTAAGTCCACGAACCACGCCTTCTGCAATCCATGGTTCCTGGATTAGAATTATGTCTTCTGCGCTTTTGGAAAGACGCAGAATGAGTGCGGCCGAAGCCTTTTTTGAGTGGTGGAGATTAATCTGGAGAAACCGTATCATTGCTACAGTCTTCCAGAGTCGCCTCCACCACGGTGTTGTTGAGGTCCTCCGATTCTGAAGATGTGCCCAAGAGCTCATCTTCTATCTCTGATCGTGTAGAACCTCTAATTGTTTCGTCATCGGTTTCCATTTCCGACAATGTGTCAGAAGAGGAGACCGACGGCTTGGTAGTCACCTCGGACAGATTGGAGTCGTCGCTATCCAATTCTGGAAAGGATATCGACGCTCCAAGATCCAAGGTTGTGATATCGGGTGTTAAAGGAGGAGGAGGTTGCTTATCAGCATCCAGCTCATCCTTTTTGTACACCCTTAAGTGAATTGACTCGAATCCGAACCGAATCATGCCTTTCGTCTGCGCTAGAGGATTAAGGGATTCCTTATTGATCACAATTAACGCTGAGTGGAACTGAGTGTTTTGGGCCTCTTGGAAACCGGTACGGTTTCCTCCAACGATCTCTGACGCTTAGAGGAGTCTTTTGACGTTTTGTGAGCAGTGGAAGCAGTGGGAAATCCGTCTTTTAGGACGTTTTTAGCCCACTCAACCTTGCTCTTTATTTCCGCACTTCTCTCCACCTCCGGATTGGATCCGAAGGTTTTGATGATGCGTGAAGCATTTCGGCGTCTTCTGTAGAGCGCCTTAGATGGAGCTTGCCGATGCGGCTGAGCTCCAGATTCCTCTATGGGGGGAGGAGTTTTGGTAGCAGCAACAAGTCCGTGGCCTGCCACAAACTTGCTGCTGCTGGGGGCGGGGGAAGTGATAGGACCATGGCTTGCCACAGTCTTTACACTCCCCGAAGGAGTTTTAGTAGCAGCAACAAGTCCGTGGCCTGCCACAAACTTGCTGCTGCTAGGGGCGGAGGAAGTGATAGGACCATGGCTTGCCACAGTCTTAACACTCCCTGAAGGAGTTTTGGTAGCTGCGACAAGTCCGTGGCCTGCCACAAACTTGCTGCTGCTAGGGGTGGAGGAGGTGATAGGACCATGGCCTGCCACAGTCTTAACACTTCCTGAATTCTTATTATTAGGCTTATTCCTTTTGCCTTTAGAGGATGGCGCACCATGGCCTGCCACAGTTTTGCCTCCTCTCGGCAATGCAGGAGCCTTGCCGGTAGTCGGTGTAGTCACCGTTCCACCGCCCGGTAATAAAGGAGTACCGGCCTCGGTTTTTGTTTTATGGTTATTATCCATTGATAGTCCCACGAGTAGCGGAGAAAGGGTTGTCCATCTGTACAGAGATCCGCCATATACAGATAAGGCTAGCTAATCCGGAGGTCGCCAGGTATCCGGATACTCCGTTTGCGACTGAGCTATTTTTGGAGATACTGGGCCCTCAGCCAGGTTGATCTTCGGCACGGGTCGTATGACACCTTGATCCAGCCCAGGGGAATGATGGAGTAATTTGGGAGTTGGGGAGGGGGGGGGGAGCATCCTTTGGTTTCAGGACTCGTCTGGAGAATTTCTTCTCGAGATTCATTGACCCTACTCAGCCTCTACAACTCGACAAGTTCGATGCTCGCGGTAGAAGATGGTGCTGCTAATAATGTATTTAATGTTAACGCCGCAAGTACCTCTACTGCAATTAATGACCTATCTCAACCAATTGGCATAGAAGTTGAAATTAATAAACAATTAGCTAAGCAGTGAAAATTCGTCATTAGGACCAATTGTCGTCGTACTAACCTCAAAATTGCGAGCAATTACAAATGGTAACACATTGGATATTTTTTCTTATCTATTACAATTGAGGTAATTCGTGGTTTTATTTCAACTTCCCTTGGGATTGATTCGTCACTAATCTTATGCTATAAATTTATAAAGCTTGTCGAATCAGAGTATAAGTTTAAGTTTATCAATTTGAATTCGAAAAAAAAAGATTTATGTGGAGTCTTTCTACCCAAGTGGTGTCAAGATATGCCCTTTTGCCTTTAAAGCTAAAAATGACTCCGAGAAGTCAAAAAACGTATCGGAAACGACCGCGGTCTGAGCCTAATAGAAACCGTACAGATACTTTGCAAATTGCAAATGTACTTTCGCAATGCCAGTAGTATCAGGACAAAAGTCGCCAGTTTGTTCAACAATTCTTGTCATCTGCACTTCGATACCATTATCATCGTCGAAATTTGGCTGTTTCCAGAAAAAGAAATAAAGGGACTTTATGAAGTTTTTCGATCTGACCGATGCAAAGTACTAAGTGATGAAAAGCAACCTCCTTGACCGCCAGAATGCGCTGCTACTGCACAAAAGGTTATGGTGTCTTGAAGTCCGTTCATATTTAGGCAGACATGCCAAATTTCAGTGCGATACTGTCTTTAATTTTGTTTTGACAGCTGATTGTTGTCGACGTGTTTGGCATCATTTTGAGTATGGACAAAAACGATTTTCGTTCTCTCAAAAACATTATTTTTTGAGAGGCAAAACGGTGAAGGAAACAAAAGAAAGTTGGATAAATATTATGGGGCTAATGCTCCGTCAGATTACACCATCAAATATTGGTTTCGAGAGTTTCGTGGTGGTCGCAACTCCACTACCGATCAAGTCCGCAGCGGCAGGCCCTCCGATGCGGTTACAGAGGACAAAGTCAAAAAAATACATGAAATGGTGTTGGCTGACCGGAAAGTGAAGGTGCGCGAGCTACCAGATACCACAAAGATTAGTACTTAGCGCACACGCTATATTTTGGGCAATATTCTGCACATGAAAAAGTTATCCTGCCGCTGGGTGCCGCGCATGCTCACTCCTGACCAAAAACACGAACGCGAGAGCACTTCGAAAGAGTGTTTGGACTTGCTGATGCGGAATCGGGCGGACTTTTGGCGTCAATTGGTAACTGTTGATGAAACTTGGATCCACTATTACACATCAGAGAACGGAATGAGTGCCCGGCAATGGACTGAATCCGGCACGAGTGCTCCGAAGCGGCCGAGGGAGGTCCCCGATTGGTCGGAAAGGTTATGGCGTCGGTTTTCTGGGATTGTCATGGCATACTCTTCGTGGACTACCTCGAAAAAGGAAAAACCCTCAACAGCGAGTATTACTGTGCATTATTGGAGGGATTGAAGGCCGAAATCGCTGCAAAACGGCCTCACATGAAGCGAAAAAAATTTGGTTTTTGCAAGACAATGCGGCGGCGCACAAGAGTATCGCAACCACGGCTAAAATCAATGACTTACGACTTCAATTGCTGTCGCATCCACCGTATTCGCCCGATTTGGCTCCCTCGGACTATTATCTCTTCCCAAACCTCAAAAGATGGCTCATCAATAAAAAATTCAGCTCACGCAAGGAAATCATCAACGCCACGGAGGAGTATTTTGCAGACCTTCCGGAAAATTACTTTTCAGACGGAATCAAGAAGTTGGAAAATCGCTGGAATAAGTGTATCAACCTAAAAGGGGACTATATTGAATAAAATAAAAAAACATTTAAAAAAAAAATTTTTTCATTCCCAAGGAGGTTACTTTTCACCCCACCTATTTGATGCTGATCATGGAGGTGGAATTATTATTGCTGTTCGCACTACCCTTGGCGGCAAAAAACTCAATCTACCAGTCTTAGACGTGGAACAAGTTGGCTTCATGACAAACGCCCTTAACAATGATCGTATGTATTTTGTAGTCAGTTATGTCCCACCCAACAGTAAACTCGACTCATGAAAGGCACATGAATAACATTGAATTCTTTAATAATTTATGTTCCCCTTCAGATAATTTATGTGTATGAGGTAACTTTAATCTTACTGGTATTAACTGGATTTGGTCTGAATTTTTTAAAATGCTAACTTTAAACATACTCATGAGTATCACTTTGTATATGTTATTCACTCGTTAAATTTAAATCAAATTAATTCAATCGAAAATTCTTTATTAAAGATATTACATTTTATTTTTGCTTGTTGCGATGAACTTAAAGCTATTGTTACACTAGTTCCTTTTTCTCTATTGAATGAATCTATTAACCATAAAGAATTACTAATAGAAATTGAAATGTAAACTTATTTAAATCTCAATGTAACACACGATAAATTTTTTGGAACTTAATAATTTTTTGTATAACATCGATTGGTTCAATGAAATATGTATATTGTATTTAGAATGTACTATATGTACGAAGGCTTCGTTGAAATATTGTGCGATGGCTTTGCTTGATTTGTTCTAATCTCTACGAAAAGGGTTTTATCCAAACCTCTTTGGTATAATAAACAGTTAATTTACTTAAAGAATTTAAGAGGCAAAGCCATTATGAGAACTCTAGCAAACTGCGTAGATGTTTCATATGTTTCATAAATTTCTTCACAAAGTTACATCATGTCTATAGAATGCAACATTAAACAGAATAGTAAATCGTTCTCTAAGTATATAAATTCTAAACGAAAATCAGTTGGATTTCAAAATAGTGCGCTTTACGAAAACGTTGAATCGTCTAATGTTGAATCAACTCTTGACCTTTTCGTTACCTTCTGCGAATCTGTCTACTCAAACTATAACTCTCATAATAATGCGCGAAGAAATATCAGTAGTTGTGTCAACATCGGTTTACTACAACTAAGTTTTGAAGAAGTTTTTCAATTGTTCTCTTTCCGAAGGAAATTTCTTAGATGTGTGGAATGTTTCATTTGTTGTGCATATTCATAAGTCTGGTTCAAAAAATAATGTTGAGCACTATCGAGGTATTTGTAAACTCTCAGCGATTCCTAAACTTTTTGAATGTCTCCTGGAAAGAAGACTTCAGTTTTTAACGAAGGAATATTTATCTGAAGCTCAGCATAGGTTCCTATCTGGACGGTCCACTGTTACGAACTTGGCTTCTTTTTCTTCTTTTATAGTTAATCAGATGGAGAACAAAAGTCAGGTCGACGCCATATATACCGGCCTTAGTAAAACTTTCGATTTGGTTCAACATTAAATTCTCCTCGATAAACTAGAGTCTTTTGGGTTTCACTCTGAAATTCCTCGTTGGATTTCATCTTTTCTAATTGGTTGCATTCAACGAGTAAAAATTGGAACTTCGCCCTCAAGAACGATAAATTGTACCTCCAGGGAGTCATTTAGGCCCATTACTTTTTTTTATTTTTGCTAATGATATTGTTTCTGTCATCAAAAATAATCAGTGTTTACTGTATGCAGATGACTTAAAACTTTCTTCACCTAACAACTGTGTAGAAGATTGTCATTTGATAGAATCGGGTATAAACCGTATTATTGAATGGTACAACGCTAATGGCTTGACACTTAACATAAATAAACGCAGAGGTTAGTCTTCTGTCGAGTTTAATTACTCAATTAATTCAAGCTGTTTGAACATAGTACAGAAAATTAAGGACTTAGTTGTTATGCTGAACCCTTCATTTTATTTTAAAGCACTTATTGAATATTAATTGTTGGATTTATAAAATAAAATGGAAAGGACTTTGATGATCCACTTGCCATATTATCGCTTTTCACTGGATTGCTTCGATCTCTTCTTGAATATGCCGAAGTCATTTAAAATTCTGCATATTCTACCTATTCAGATCGACTTGAGTTGTTTACTACTTGGAATTGAATTCCTTTCAACAAAGTCATATAACTAATTATAGTTAAAATGAAGCCATATCAAGGGCCATACTAGCTTTCAATGGTTTAAACTTTAAATCTGAACTGTTGTTTGTATTTATATTTTAATAGAAAAAAATGTTTCCTAATAAATATTATGTAGATGCTTTAAATTTGTAGCTTGTAGATGAATAAATTAATAAATAAATAAATAAATAAATATACGTTTATGAAGAACTACTGTTCTATAAGTTTTTTTTTTAAATAAATATGTCTAATAAGCGGACAACAGTGCAGAAAAAAACAATTCCGAATTCCACGAATGACTAATGATATTTGCTTACTTTCGGAAAGCACTGTTATTGTGGAACTACTCTCCCACTATGCACCATTAGCTCAAGCGCATTGCTCTCTGATATCTGAAAAACTAGAGCTGTGGGGCAAAAATTAATGTCATACTCATATAATCAGGATACCAATATGCATCAAAAGTGATGTTCGGCAGGGTAATCCTTTCTCTTCTTTTATGAACCTTTGAAATATGTAGTGTAATGTACGACTATTATAGTTACATATTTCTCCCACGTATCTGCATTGCTACTGAGTCGCTCGTGTGGTTGGCTTAATTTACTGGGAACCATTCTACAGGCCGACCTATTCTGGATCACATCGTTATTGAGATCAAGATTTTGCCGATGGTTTCGAATTTGCACGATGGATGTTTTTTTTCTTTCTCTTCTTTGAACTTGAGCTTCCATTGCTGAACATGGCAAAACCAACTGATTTGCTCAGACTGAAGTTCCCCTACTATCGGTTTCTTAAAGAGGAGACTTCTGCGGATGCCCGTACTTCTTATAACACCACTTTATTTTTGTTTTCGTGCATAGTCCAACATTACGATGTGTTATGTTAAAGCTGGATAAACGACTGTCGTAAAATATAGAACAAACCATGACGTTTAAGCAGCATTTTTCTATCACAAAATACAACAGAATTTTCGCACACACTGAATATGTTGCATATATATCGTTATTATAATTCCCTTGGTTTTTATTGACAGAGCCTAAGTATTTGTATTTATTCCTTCTGAATAGATGTGAGGAGTTGGTTTGGAAAATGGCAATGTAGATTTTTGGTCTAAGTACGAGTGACTCGTAACCATTTCGTAAACCTAGCGCCTTTTTAAAAATATTAACGGTTGTTTGAAGGGCTGTTACCTCGTTGCCTACTTTAACACTATTGTCAAAGAAAAGAAGAGAAGTTATTTCGGACATTGACATGACAAGGAATGGTTATTCGCTCTGTGCATTTAACATCGTTTTAACATTATAGTACATATCGTATATCATTTTTATATACGTCTCGGGTACATTTTGAGATATTAGCGCTATCCAAATAAGATCTCTGCGAACTCCGTCAAACGCTTACTCTAAGTCGATATGGAGATCTTTCGAATTCGAAGCTTCTCCATGTTTTTCCATCATTATTCGTAATCTTTGAATGGCGTCATATGTCTTTCATAAAGCTGACTGCATTAATGGTATTGACTGGAATTTCATAATATTGCGTTTTTAACTTTTTAGACCTTTATTTTAAGAGTTTCATAGTACGCGACATTAGTTTAACCGTCAGTAGTTACTGCAATTTCCAGTGTCGGCTTTGCTTTTATATCGTGGAACCACTCCCTCCACTGGTTAGGCATTCCGCTGTGCAGAAGGAGTGCCCGGCGTGGTAGTGTGTTCATATACGTTTACTTCCTTGACGTCGTACTCGTTTCATACATGTCGCGCTAGTGTGCATACCACCGTGATCAAAAAGGAATTTATTCAGAAAACTAAAAATACAAGTTTATTCATCTAAATCTATATTGTCCCCTTCAAAGTAATCCCCATCGAATGCAACACACTTATGCCAGCGCTTGAGCCAATCCTCGAAACATTTTTTATATTCGGTTTGCCGTATGTCCATCAGTGCTTCCTGCTATTTTTCCATTACTTCCTCGCGTTCCCCGTAGTGGTTTTTTTAACTCGATTGAACAGACAGGGAGCCAAATCAGGTGAATTCGGTGGCTTTTGGATAGTATTTGTTGCATTTTTGGTCAAAAAATTACGAATAATGATGGCACTGTGCGACGGTGCGTTATCATGGTGCAAAGTCCACGAGTTCTCTGCCCACAATTCTGGTCTCTTTCGGCGAATTGCTTCACCCAAACGTCTCATAACGCCCAAATAATACACTTTGTTTACTGTATGGCCTTCTGGCAAAAATTCATGATGCACTACATCGTTGTAATCCATGAAAACCGTGAGCATTGCCTTCTTTTTTGACTGAAAACGACGTGGTTTTTTTGTAGTACTCATAAACCCACGTCTCGTCTCCAGTAATGATCCTTTTGATGAATGTGGGATTGGATTCAGCCTCGCAAATCATCTCTTTTGCGACGTCAACACGGTCTCTTTCCTGCATGTTATTAAGGTCTTTTGGCACCAACTTTGCTGCTACACGACGGAAACCCAAATCATTAACCAAAATGTCTTAGACAGATCCATAGGCAATGTTCAAGTCCTCCGCTATCTCTCTGATGGTTAATTTGCGGTTATTGACCAACATTTCTTTTACTCCATCAATGTTTTCGTCGGTTTTCGATGTCGATGGTCTGCCACTGCGTTCTTCATCTTCGATTGACTCACGACCACTTTTCAACCGTTCTTGCACTGGTAAACAACCGCTTTCTTTGGAGAATCGTTCCCCAAACACTTTTCCAACATTTCCAACGTTCGCGCACCATTAAGCAAAATTTAATACAAGTTCGTTGTTGCAAATTTAAATCCATTTCTAAAATTGTAAAAAATCGCCAACACACACAGAGATAGATATACTACGTAACTTTTGCAAATGTCAAGCTATGACGCTAAGATTTAGAGGGAATGTCAACAACAGATTTACCAACTTAACAAAGAAACAGAACTCAAATCGGAACAATGGGAGCCCCACACGGTGGTTATTCCGTGGTCGTTATTTTTGATGGAGATGGTATACATATCCAACTTTTTTCCACAAATGTGGGACCCCTGCGGGCTTTGGAAAGTCTCATAAGATGTTAATCCGTCTCAGGTTCACCTCAGGTGCTAAAGTCCCTGAATACGATTTCTTTCTGCATTTAGTCGCCTTTTACGACAAGAAGGAGACGAACTGCGACAATATTCTACATTTAGGACATTTCTGCATTCTATACGAGTAAGCCGTTGTAGCTTACTAGTTTTGCTTAAATCCATGAGGTCAATATGGTTGGCTTATTTTCAGCTTTGAGATTTTCCAGTTCATCCAGAGATGCCGGCCCTGAAGTTTGAATGAGTGAAAGTGACTCGAGAATACACCCTCTTGTTCTGCCTTTATTTCGTGCGAAAAAGTGTTTTAGTTTTTCATTATGAGTACGTGCACTTGGTTATGCACAATTCAGGACTCCGGGACCCTGGATCAGCACCGCGAGAATATCTGTATAGTACTCGTATATCTTTATTAAAACAAGGAGACTTAACTTTCCTTAGTTTTGAAGGGCTAGACTCTGCCGAAATTCCTACCCAAAGGATTGTTGGATGTGAGCTGACACCCTTTTCTTATGTGGCTGTTGGTCTTGTTTGGGCCATGTTTGACGTCCAAAATCCTTCCAGTCAATTTCTTAGGACCGGTAAAATAAGAGCAGCTGCGAGTGCAACACTTCGTTTTGCTTTTCATGTTTTGTGGTTCTGCTTCTGCTTCTTCTATTTTTTCTTCTGTCCTTATTTTATTCCATATTTGTCGCAGAGTTCGTGTAGAGTATCTTCGTGGTAACCTGACTTGTGCAGATTATGTTAAATAGTCTCGACAATGCCAGTTATTCGAATATTCCGATTGCGACTGCGGTACATACTTGAATGGGCGTTCGAGAAGGTTTATAGTTGACAGAGATCATATGTATAACAACTCAATCTAGCTCAGGGGACAGAAGTGATTTAATAAGTTAGTTTTTTTTTTTAAGTTAGATAATGTCCTTTATGAGTTCGAAACTATCTCTTGCTGCATAGGATTTTTTTGGATGATCTTAGCATTAGCACGTCAGTATGATGGTATCATTTTCTCACCCAAGTGGTATTATAATCAGTTTAATAAACATGTTCTTAATCAAAATGTGGTTTGAATCATAGCAAAATATTTTAGACCGACACCTTATTGCTTAAACTTTGTAAAACGCTTATACGAGTATATTATGCGATCTCGTACACAAGCTCATGATCATGTTAGACACAATCTTTAAACTGGCAAATACTCGTACATACGAGTATGTACGAACATTAATGTATCCAATGCGCCTACATTTTTACTTTGTTGCGAAACATTGATTTAACATTTTTCCGTATTGTGATGTGTTAGGCTTAGTCTTTGTTACTTTGAATAAAATCATCTGTCAATCATATAATTAAGAGGGCAATGAAGCCCGTTGAGTCTGTCTAACTTCGTCTGGCTTGATATGTTTATATATATGAGAGTATAACTTGAAAGTATACGCTGCCCAGGAATAAAACGTTGTTTGCGTAGCAGGACTGGATGTAGGACGAAAATAGACAAATATCTACAGATCGTACATCGGGTAATCAAGATATTTTGTTGAGGTATTGCTAATGGACATACTCGACCACTATCGAATCTACGATACATTGTTGTTTCATATTATAAGGTAAAGCATCTACAATATTTCAACTGCGGCAGCTTTCCATATACCATGGAGTCTGCATGCTTGCTCTTGTATGCATGTAGCTATTTTGATTTAAATTTGATATCTTGTTTTTTTAATGAGTCATCATCAAAAGCCAATGCTATACCATCCATACCTTCATTCATTCAACCCCCAATTCAGAGGCATGCCTTGTCATTCAATTTTACTATCACCCCTCCACTCAGATTCGCTATCGAGTCCATAGAATTTCAATAACTACACCAGACAGTTTAACTAGTTAAAGTTGTTCGTCTAGTCATACATATGTACTGGTCCTGGGTTGTGGGCTATAAAAGACTCTTGATTATAAGAGAGGGTACTGCCGGGAGGCAAAAACTGACGGAAGCATTAAAATGGAACAGCCTGCATGTACATACAAATTCATACATACGGGTATAAGTATGTATTCGCTTGTCTGTTAGTTGTTTTTATGACCATTAAATCCGTCAGCCGTCAAAATTGACAGAACTATGTACTCGTAACTATGTAAACATTCAGAGAGCACATGGTTGAGGCACAAATACATTAAATAGGGGGAGCGTAAAATAATGATTTTTCTGTTGGCCTAGGCCTGTAGATAAACAGTCTGATTTGGGGTTGGAATTGTGATATCGGGGTTTTGTGTAAGTTCAGACAGATACAAATGTTTGTGCATACATACATACGTATATTCATTTTGTGTATGCCCGGTGTAGAATCCTGAAACATTTAAGAAGAAATAAGCAGGGAGTTTGCATTAAATGGCAGAATGTACGAAATTTATTTTAATTGTCATTGAATTTTTACTTGAATGTTTAATTCCAAATTGAAATGGTTTTTATACTCATATCAATGTACAAAGTGTGCCATATTTATCGTCGTGTGGCATACTTAATAAGTTGATGTTTCCTCACTATCCAAGATGAGGTGAATGACAGTTGGTAGCCAACTGTTCAGGTGTCCCCTGATTCGTCAAGGATAATCTGGGAAATGATTATTGGGTATATTTTAAGAAAAAAATTATTCTACAGTAAGGGTCTACAATCTACATATCTAGAATGTTGACATCAGCGAGGATTTAAGAAAAGGCTTACTTTGGTGTACCTTGACCCATGTTAACGTGAATTGCTCTGTTAATTCTAATGGTAGAAATTTGGCTTAGGACTTTATTTTTAGAAGAAGTATCATAAAATGTATAGATTTTGCTGCAAACTTCTTTATTATTTTTTGTTATGCTGTCATACACGGCCTTAAATCGATGTAGCTCAAAGCCACAGTGATATGGACCAATTAGGTTGTTAACGGACGGCTACTGGCGTTCACACAATACGCCAGATAGGATGTTGTGGCCGATGTTAAGAAAACTGATACTTCTGTATTTGGCGCAGTTCAGAGAGTCTCCTTTCTTGAGGATCGGACAAAATTTTCGAATATCGGAATATTTTCCACCGACCATATTTTACAGATGAATTGGTGTATGCTCCAACCGCTTCGCAGTCAGGTGGTCCACTCGAGCAGCTTTTTGGGCTTATAAATAAATATGGCTATATTCACTTCACCCAGGTTGAAAGGTTCATTCTGTCTTACAGCGGTATTTGGTTCGTCATCGCCGTTACATAGTCTACAGAAATTCCCTTTCCAAATCCTCAGCATCGACCCTTGTTCGGGGTTCGTCCCTCCTCTTCTGCTTCTAGAGCTCGTGACCAGCTTTCGTTCCGCTTTGTATGCATCTTGCTTAGGTGCTTAAGACAATTTTAATATTATACCTAGCAAACTGCTCGTAAGTCTTGTCCAAGAACTCATAGAAGCCATCTTTGGTGTTGTCGTCTTTCTCCTCTGTGGGGGCGTGCGCGCATATAAGGCTAATGTTGGCAAATTTAGTCTGAACACGGACTACGATCGCCTTCGTTCACATGCCAAAAACTCAAGACATCTTGCCTAATTCTGGCTCTAAAACCGAATCCGCATCCAAATAAGCACTGCTTTTGCGTCGGTAACAATCGCCGTATTAGATATCGCAGTTCTTCATCCTTTTTTTTCCGGTCCATCCCATTGCATTTCTTGGATGGCGGAAATACTATATCTATTTTGCAGCAGTCCAGGGCCTCCCCTAGTTGTTCGGTTGCTCGTGGCCTATTAACATTCCATGTGCAGATCCGAAGTTTGTTGTCCTTGTTTCATTTGCCGGGGTTTTAAACAGTAGAACCGTCCGTATCCGAGGAGTAAGATAAGGTCTCATTATTTTGTTTTGGGATTTTACTTCATTATTGATTCTATCCCCCATGGCTATTCCGAATCAGTGAGTTGGTGCGTGTGTCGTTGCAAAACTGCACTTTTTTACCTTGTCAAATGGGGCCGTGTCTCTGTAAATTTGTTATCAAATTAAAGTCCATGAGAAGTACACATTCCCTTCGAAAAGGTAGCCATGACCCTTTTAGGTGAGATGGGACCACTTTTGCCATCTTCGTAGCAAATTCGCCTGGAAAAATGCATTGTTTTGATTGCCGCTTAGCCTCTGGCTCATAGTAAGGGATCCAGGTTTTATCAACGGTGACGACTCGGCGCAAAAACTTCTGCAGATTTCGATTCAACAGTGCTTCGAAGTTGACAAACGTATCCGCTTGTTGTTCACTGTAAAGAGTGTATGACGTCGTTTGAACTTGGGACCTAGACGAAAAGTCTTAAGCTATCGGCATGTAGGCGAAGGCCTTTTAACAATCCGCATCGGCCAAATTCAAGAATATACTCGTAGGCTTGATTTGCGTTCATACCCCTACAGAGAATAAAGATAACACGAAATCTATGACTTCCTATGCTCAGTGGCCCAGCCTTGACACCATAATTGTTCTAACGTTAGACTGGGTATGAAAGGCATCTTTGGAAAGGTCATGGGAAAACCCAGCCGACACCACGTCTATTGTTGGATTTAGGTTCCTACATGTCAACATCGATAAAGGGACTTGGCTACACCCTGATCTACCAACCGTCAACCAGATTGATCGACGTTAGATACTCATCTAACATTCTGGATGTCCAAACTTTCTGAGGAGTCAACATTGACTCGGATCATTATCTTGTTGCAGCCAGGATACAAATGCGGATATCACAAGCACACCGGAGTCAAGTAAGACCAAGTTCGACGGCATGTTTGTATATAAAACACCAATGGGAATGTTATCAACGAGCCATACTATTGTAAAATCTGTTTCTGATATTATTGGTCTCAAAGCACCGAAGCAAAGTACCCTCTGGTTTAACAATGCATGTAAGCAGGTACATGCAGCTAACACAATATTTTACATTGAAGAATTATTGTAGAACAGCTCGTTAGCTCTATGCGCATAAAAGAAGGGAAGATCACTTGAAAGAGCATAAGAAGCACCCGATTGAGAAAATGGAGCGATGTTACTGCAGAAATTATGTTCTAAAGTTTTATCAGAGAGCAAAATGAACATGCCATAGCTACAAGCCAGACTGGAAGCCTGCAAATATGAAAATGGACTACTAGTAACAGAATCCCAGTCAAAACAAATCGTCAAAAACAGCATTCTGACCAACTCCTGTCTATTCTGATGGTGTTTGACCGTAACAGGCGTAACGGCCTTCCAGCCCAATCTACCAAAAAGCCGCAGGAGTCTTCAGAATTGATAGATCTAGCCACTCTTGGGTCAGCTAGGTTGGGGCCTCTATAATCGTTGCCACGGCTTCGGTCATAAATAACATGGGTGATTGCTATTGCTATTGCGATTACCACCTGGAACATAATCCTTAGGCGTCACCCCCATACTGTTTAACCATTTGAACTCATAAGTCTTTTTTGCCGAATAATAAAGAGGTATTTACTTTCAACTCGAAAGTTCAGTGTTTGCAGAAAGCATAACGTCTAGATACGAGTATCCTACTAAAACACTACCTTCATGTTTGAAGACCTGCAAATGGCCGTGTTGTTACAGAGCTGCCAAAGCTAAGTCGTTGCTTCTTCATTGACTGGATGTAGACTCTAACGCTCCTCATAAAGCATCCACAAGACTTTCTGTAAATTTAACAAATGGCATACATTAAGAGGTTTCTAACTACTCGTAGTGACGAGAAACTTTTGTTGACGGTTGAATGAAAGCATTCTTGTTTCACGGCAAAGGTGCAATGAAAGTATAAGAGCGAGTTCTAGACATCGGACAGAAAAGATGAGATTCTTTTTGCCGAAAATAACTCGATATGACAACCTGATTGTATGAGTACACTTTTTTTTACCAATATTTAAGATTTGCCAAGGAAATGTGTCCACCATGTTTTAAACCTAATTATAGATTAATTCGAAATGATTTTTATTTTATTTTTCGTTTTTATTTTATTTATTTATATTATTTCTGTCTTGCTAACCAACACACATTGTTGGGGAATTTATTTATTATTAATTGCCATATCATCGTGCTGATACCTATGTATGTACATACATACATATTAACATAGTATTTTAGTAAAACAACAACAACAAAAAATATTTAAAACATGCCGCATGCAAAGAGGGCACGTTTCCTTTCCGCGAAACTATTTAGATTCAGATTGTAGCTAAGAATAGACTTTTTTAAAATACTACACAAGTCCTATCCCAACCATGACCTCCGACAAATGAATTTTATTTTTAATTAAAGTCGTCTTGCATGTATGCAAAAGCCGCCATTCAAAAAAGCTGCAAACAAAAAGAGCTTGTTCAATTGAAAAAGTTGTTATTTTAAATCTTCTTAAAAGAAATGCGTAGCAAAACATTTGAGATACTTTTGTGGTTGTTTTTTTTTTGCCATCGTTTATATACCGTAAGAGTATCGTGGTGTGTCATTTTTGCAGAGATGTGGTGGTTTTAATTTTGTTTAAAGTTTTATTTTTGTTTCTATTGCGTTTTGATACAATTTTTCGCTTCCATTTTAGGAGTAACTCAATTGGAATGCATTAGCTTCCAACGTTTGTGACGATGGTCAGTATCACTGCACTGCAATTTATTTCCATTTATTAAGAGGGCGACTTTGTGAGAGTATGTAGATAAATTTTAATTGTCATCTAAGATAGTTATTAATACGAAGGTTTTACCAGTATGAAATGTGTCGAGCAACCTGTACGTAGCGACAAAATTGATACGGAAAGACCTGACAGGTTCATGATATGTGTACGTCGAATATCAACTGCCCATTACTTCGTGATATCTGTAGGTTTCCGATCCCCGTCTGTTCTTATTAATAGCTGCTTGTACAAGATACGGTTCGGCTGAATATCCTTAAAATGATGCTTAGACATATTTTAAATAAGTTTCGCAACTTATGTGTGACAGGGGTAGAAACTTTCCATTAGACCTTTACAGTGACAGTTTTATTGGCAAGTTGATAATATCGCTCTTTCATATTGTTAATAACATATTGAGCGCAGATTTTGCTGTCCCAGATCTAACTCATCGACTTGTGTTCCACTGTAGGCCAAAACGACGGTTCTTAAATAAAGGAAGCCTTCAACTCTCTCTACTTACTGACGACTTATAGATTACAGAGGAATCTACGGTGGGGGGTGAACCTGGCCCATCAATAAAGCTCTTTGGTAAGCACGGTTAGAATCTTCTACAACTTGTGCTACTCCTACATATTGCGCTACTGTATATGGGCGCACTGATTTGCATTATTTTCACATGTTACAGTCATCTCAAACGATTGCTGCGCACATTCCTGACCAGGTCAATATCGCTTTATAACTCGTAGTTTGATCTCCAGCTCCAAAGTCCATCAACGCAAATGGAACCGAAAATCAGTCGAAGAATTCTGCATTCAAAACTACCAAGGATGCCTTCATCCGTCTTCGCTAACATCGATGGTTTTGCACAATAGTTGAAGACTGGAATAAGGATCATATAAAGAGTCTCCTTAGCATTTCTTGAGAAGCCCTTATTAATTTATTATTCAATTGCCTTCTTAGGCCAAAGAAAGATCGATTGACAAGTGTAATTCTTCGTTTGATTTCTAACGAGGTAACACTGAGAGAGTTAGTAGTGGATCCGAAGTTGACAAAATCGCTAACTGGAATATCTGAAAGATAAGCTGTTTACTGCGATTTCCTCTGATTTATCAATCTATTGTGTCCCATTTTTTTGGCAGTATATACTTTGTTTGTTCTCACTTCCAGGCTAACCTCATTTTTGGCGTTTCTATTTCAATATTTTGAAATTCAAAAGTGAAAAACCGCTGCGTTTTGCCTATGATGTCAATGTCTTCAGCGTATGGAGGTAGTTCACTAGTAACGGTGTTAGTGTTAAAGATAATAAAGGCCCAAGTTTTGTGGTGTTGACTCTCAGTCCCATCCTGCCTCTGAATTTCAGCCCCACCGTTAGAAAAGTTTCTGTTTTTCATAATTATGTAATAAGTGCAGAATATTTTCATTATTTGACGCCACTTGAAGAAGCTTGACAGGAATGCTATCCAAGCGGCCTTAATTTTAATTCGGTTAAAATCTCTGTTTTTCCAGCAAGCACAATGCATTATCGAAAGTTATAACTTATTTGCATCCTGAGCGATTAAGTACGACAAAGAAGCAGAGTTCCATCCATAGCCTGTATTAGATTTTGATTTGCTCCTTTTGATTCTGTAGACAGTCCTGTTATCGCATCTGCAAAGTGGCGCAAAATTAATCATCCAATTTAGTTTTTGAATTAAGTTTTTACTAAATAAAAAAAAAACTTATTTGTATTGATGGAAATCTTTATTTGGACCTTTACAATTGTTTCTGTTAAGTGGAAAAGATGATCTTAAGTGGAAATGCGCCTCGTTACTCATTAACTGATGCACTGTTTGCACTTTGTACGTGAACATGTGTAAGTCTTTCACTAAAATTCGCTGTAGGGTCCGGCTGGTGACGCCCAATTTCGTGGCCCGTCGTCTGGTTGATGTTTCTTCGTTTTCAACGACATCACCAGCCGCAGCGGGCGATATTATCGACCGAAAGGCCAGTCCGGTGGCGGACACGCCCTCCATGGTATCCTGTGGTTCCACTCTGTTCGAGTGGAGTAACTAAGCGCCGGAATGTTTGTTGGTGCGACGTCGAAATTCACGCTGCGCTATCACCACCGATCGATTATTGTTCAAAAACATCGACACAATTATTCTACGCTCTTTGCTTGTCTGTTTGTATACTACAGCTGTCTAGTTCACAAATGTCAAATATGATTGACGTACGACGCCATTTGCAAAAATTATACCATCTTCCGATAGGGTGATTAATTTTGCGCCATCTTTATTAGTTGCTGGTGCATTCAGCTTTTGTTTCTCACATTTCACACTTCGCTATGCCTCCTTACATCTCCAGGTATTTCCAAACTGTTGTAACTCACTGCAATATGGCGATAAAAGTTTCTGCACCAGTTACAAACAAATTTTCAATGCACCTCAAAATTTTGCTGATACTACGTTACTAATCACTTCAGCTCCTTATGCGAATGGATCACTAAAATGTTGCCGCCCTATAGGATCCCGAATTCCGTTGCTTTAGCCGGAAGTTTCAAGCAAGTTGGTATTGTTGCTTTGAATGAATGCAGTACGTAGAGGAGTCAGAGTTATCATGAGCTGATTATGCCGCCTAGAATTAAATTTCTTAACCGCCATCTGATCGCCAGGGTAGTTGATCTATTTGGAAGAGCTTGTGTATCACAAGTTTAAGCGCCTTATTCAAATTGTTTACCATACCATTGAAGTTCCCCATTTCGATAACGATATTCGCATTAGGCGCTCTATTGTAGGTGGCACTTTGTTCGTTGTAAAATGAATGCTTTTCTCGGTCCGTTCGTTTCTGTCGGTGTACGAGTATAATACTGTGCGATTGCGATTTTTCTTACTCTACCCTGGAATCTACGAGTAGCTGTTAATATTCGTGCACTTAAAGCTTCTAAGCGAAGCTTTGATATGCTGAATGTGCTAGCGGGTGCACTACGCCAGATTCAGGTAAAGAAGCAACTTGGTAAATTATTTTAGTATTATGTCAGGGGATGTCATATCATCGAACCATTTTATTACACTCAATCCCAGGACATCAATTCTCACTATGGAGAACTATGGGGTTTTTAGGACTATCTTCAGTTTGTTCAAAAGTGTCCATGCGTTCCGGAAACCTATCTTCGTGCTTGTTCGGTAGCTTTTTACAGATGCGGTTCCCTGTTCTATAGTCCAACCGAGTCTTACTCCGTGTTATCGCGCAAAGGGCTGGCTTAATGACAGAGCTACAAAATTTTCGGCTGTGGCACTGCTTTCCTCTAGCAGTTACTCATTTAAAAATTTCAGGCAATACTATGGTACGTATTAGGTAGGGAATTGTCCGTCGCTTGCCTGTCTTGTAGAAAACTAAAGCAGCTTTTCATCGTCGGTGAGCTGCGGAACTGCTTTGCTTTCTATACAACAAAAGATAAAATTTTAGATTTTTCTGACTCGATAACATTCATATGATACTTTGCGCTTTTACCTTTTCCGATAGACATCGGCATATTAAAAATAATGAACCCCCTATTTCTAAGACTTGTATCTACAACTTAAAGCTGTCTTGTCTCTTCCTTATTTAGGTAAATGCAAATAGGTTTCAGCAACTCTTGGAAGTCGATGATGTCCTTAAAATGACAAAGAAAAAATTCCAGTTCATACGCCATACAATATGGCTGTCTACATACGTACATAGTATATTTGTAAGAATTATAGAAAAAAAACGAAAAGGACAACATATAACAACGCAGACTTGACTGGATATGTAACGTTATCCCTCTTTTATCGGATCTAAGAGCAGTGAAATAAAAGGACAAAAAAGTCTTAAGTGGTATCCATCGTGACAATTCTAAAAAAAAAACGTTCACAAGGAAAGTTAACAGATTAATGTTATACATCTTAGGGCAGGTCTTCGGATATCTATGTACATACTCTTATGTATAATAGATTTGTATGTAAGCACTTTTGTCATCGGTTTTTGTTATACGAGTACAGAATAGTTGCATCAAATACAGTTTGTGTTCAAAGCTCTCAAGTACAGATGAACAACCGACTATTTAAGTTAAAACCACTAGATATGAATAGCATGCACTCATACACAACTACTCACTTTTTCTTTTCAACAGACCGCATATGGTATATTACCCGTAGCTGTGTTTTATAGCACGCATATTAGGGATCCACATAAAAAAATTACCCAACCCAACTATGACATTTAATGACAATTCATCTGTCGGTTGGTGAACAAATTTAATTTGTTTTGCAAAAATGTTGTTGGCAAATGTTTGACATTCTGAAAATTCATTGGAAAGTTCATCGCAAACGATGAATTTAGAATTTGGAAGCACTGTTTTATTATTATTATTATTATTTATTTATTAACAATTAGTTCAAACTAAATGCTAACTAAAACTAATAAGCACTAGATAGCGTATATAAATTGACTTACCGTACATCGCTATGTTATTCTTGTAATTTACATGCAAATTATTTTTTTAACGGATAGCGGATCCGCAAAAAAACGTGGCTAATATAGGTTATACGATGTTCTAAAGAATTTCTCATTTAGCTGTCGAACATCAGGCTCTTTTGTTGAAAATCGCTCCCGTTCTATATTCGAAGTGCAGGGACGGAAGTACGGGAACGAAGATGAAAGGCGGAGTTTACTGTCGTCAGCAAAGGAATATATTGTACTTCATTAGAAATAGCAAAAAGAGATATTGTAGTTAATGAAAATCTAAAAGAGTGTCGGAGGCAGAACGGAGCCCTGGGGCACACCAGCATTTATTTTACAGATATTCGACTCAAAACTCGAATCGATTCGTCGTTCTCAAATGCACGCATTTTTGACAAAAAAGCCTGATGACAAGCTACGTTATGTGCCTTTGAAATATCAAATGCAACTATCTTGGTTCCACTTTTCGGTGAGACATGCTGTAAAATCACCAGGAAACCTGTTGGTACGAAAACCTTATTACCAGCCATGAAGAATTTATCATGTGTTGACGGTTAATCGTCAGAATTTGGTCTCACTAAAATCAATTTGATTTTTGTCGATGTTTGTGGGCGGAGTTTTGTGTTGCTGATACTATGTTTGAGTGTCTGCGCTCTCATCTGCCAACATTTACTCGAGGAAGCTATTTTATCAGTGAATTTCGTCGTGTGAACACACAATATAATCGGGAAAAAAAGGCGAACATTCTAAATACTGATGTTTTTTTCGAGAATTTTTCGAGTGTTTTCACACCCTACCATCTTTGTGGAGAGATGTGTTCTATTATGTTGAAGTGAATTGGTCTCTGCGTCTGCGGGTTTTAGTGGTACCATGTTTACTAGTACCATGTTTTAGCGTCTACATGGCGCTTTAGGCCGACGCAGAACGCATGAAAATATTTTCCGCAAAGTCCATTGCAAAGGACTAAATCAGCATTTGTTTCTCTCATAATTTCACAGTTAGGATTACCACAGTATTCAAACATAATTAAAAGGTAATTTAACGGTAATTTAACGCATTGTATAACGCCTTCGCTCCTTTTTAATTTTTCCCACTGAACCACTTGGTAGTCTAGGACATTGATACTCCTTAGACTATCCAGACGGCTTTCGGGACTGAGCTGCACCAGGAAGAACGGCAAACTCCGTTTCTCCCGCCTAGCTCTAGCTGTGGTAAATGGCTTTACCCCCACAAACTTGAGTCCTTCGCACTCCTTCTCTTTGAGCAGTGCTAGGATCTCCTCAGGATCAGTAATTGATTCCAACCCCTTCAGCAGCATCGATTGCCGCTTGTCACACTTCGGTGTGAATGAGTAGTGCTCCGTCATCGTTTCCTTTAGGAGCTCTTTCACTTTCACGTAGCCCTCCACTGTATTACAGTGCATCGTTCTCCAATCTCATAATTTTAAAATTATTACCAATAACCAACTTACACAGGTCCTTTTTTGCATTTACCTCTAATTTATAGGTGTTGATAGGAGGCACCTTCTCCTTCTTCTTCTGCTGTTGTTGCTGCTATTGCTGCTACTGCTGTTTTTGTGGCTGCTGTTGTTTTTGGTGATGCCGTTGTTGTGGCTGCTCTTGTTGTTGTTGTTGGTGTTTTTTTACGTTTTTGTTTGTGTTGCTGTTGGCTCTGCTTTTGAGCAAGCAGCGTCTGCTGTTGTTGCTGGGATTGTTCTTCATCTTCCCTCTTCCTTCTTAGCATTTGTCTTTCTTTGATGGCCAGTACCCTTTCTTGTAGCATTTTGATGCTGCTACTTATGGCCTTCATCTCTTCCTCTTCATCTTCCGATTCGCTCGGTGCCAATAAAGCGAAGCTGTTCCCTTCCCTCGCTCCTCCAAGCAGTTTTACAGAGGAAGTTGACAGGCAGGGACGTTGAACTAGGTTGGAAGTTGGCCTAAGCTTCTTCCTTCTCTTAGCCGTTGGAGTTTGGCTTGAACCGCTTGAGGCCTCGCCTGATAAGTCAGAATGTCCCGCTATTGGAATAGCGGACCGCTCTCCACAATCCATCACGTGTGTTTTTTTGCTTTGTTTTTTTTTACACTTCACTTATTATTATTTCAATAAAAATTAGAAATAAAAACAGATTGTCTCCCGTTGGGAATCGAACCCAGGCCTCCGAACCGTCACACCAGGTATTATATCGGTCCGAGTGTTTGCTACGAGTACTTCGGCTACCGGACACTTGGTAGTTTGTTGTTTAAACGTATACTTTGTTTCTACACTTGTGAAGCCGAACACGAAAATGCGTCTGCTCGCCACTAAGGTCTATGACTGATAGAAAGAACTATCTTTCATTCAAATTCATCCATCCTTGTATTTTCCTCACTCAAAACACTAGGTCTACCATTCTCAGTGTCCTGTTGAAAATTGAACAAATCACAGAACTCGCTGCTTAATCATTGCAAAAAAATAATATCTAAACTCCACCGTTTCGGATCATATACAACTGACTGCGACGCTCTCATACTGTCTTCTTCAGACCCGGCTTACTTTTTCTTGTCAAAATGACGTCGCTTTAGTCATGTCTAGGCTGTAACATATGATATATCCAAACGTTATTGCCCACTTCCGACACAAAGAGACCAGCTTGCCTTGTTTCAAAGTAGTTTGTTACCCTAATTAGTGATATTGGATTTAAGATATCGCACTGTTCTCAGTTTTATGCAAGCCGCACTCTAACATGCTCATTTATCGCAACATCTTCTCAGTTCCTACGAATATCGTGCTCCGACGATGGAATAATTTTAAAATAAATTTCAATTGATAGCAAATCAAATCTAAAAGCGTCGGTCATCTACTCGTATTAGAAAAGTCAATTTGATCCTTAAGACTTTTGCTTTTGTCTGTTCTGTACAGATATATTAATATTTGCAATATATAGCAAAGCATTTATGCAAATAGCCGAACATCATCAAGCAACATACGAGTACTTGTATTCATATGTATGAGATTTTATGTATATTAAATGTGTAAGTCTATAACCATAAGCAGTGTAAAGCAATGTTCATAAGCTTCAACCTTCAATTAAATCTGAAAATCCTTCGTCAAAGTTACCAGTGACAAGCTATGTCCATCAATCAGATACGGTTGCAAATATTTGTTTAAATGCAATGCCACTACAACTAAGTATGTTGGAAAGGCTCTCAATTGCTGCTTGTTTGACAAAATGACAGATCTTGTTTCTGTATATACACATGCATACTCAATGCATACGTTTTCTATTTTTCGAATGATTTGTTTATGTATATATGTACATTGGTAATACGCAGGTTATATAGTATATACATTTAATGAAGTTGGAGTTAGTTATTAGAGACGCACAAGTGTAATGCGTGTTATTTTCGATAAGACACCTCTTACCCCATAAGCTGCATCCGTCTGAGATAGAGCACGTAGGGTTGGTTAATTATGATGTTTTGATAATTATGAGGTTTTGTGATGCGATCGGATTATGAAATGCAACCTCTATACGTTAAGTGAGGAAACAACCACAAGTCAGAGGAAAAGCCAGCTTTCGTGCGCCTTATATAAGAACCCGGGACACACCGCCAACTATCGGGGTTGTTCTAAATTCCAGCTCATAAGGAAAGAAAATCGGTCATCAGTCAAACTCCAGCCGCCACTGCTAAAATTATCTACGCGCAAATGGCGGCAGGTAGGAGAAGCACGGTACAAAAAGCGAAAGTTGCTTCACAGGCCACGACGCTTAGAGCACCGGAAGCTTCATCTGACATGCTATATTAAATATCTTTCTCTCTTTCCAAGGTCAGATGGCTCAGGTACAGCCCTAGATTCAAGAACAGGCTGCGCGCGTGGACACCTTATTCATCTCAGAGCTCGAGTCACTTTTTCAATTCCTAAGGCTGGAATTGGCGGAGATTTCAACGCCAAACCTAGAGATTGGGGAAATAATACACAAATGCTATCCAATTGGTGAGATCAGTACGCTATAATGTAAAAACTCGGCCTAAAAACGACCGATAATCCGTCGTTTCCTAGACATGATTCGTATTTGGATATCCTGCTGTTCGATACACGATTAGAACTCACGGGCACTAACTAACATACCATAAGCTGTCGATGTACTTTTGTTTATGATAGTGACCATTGCAGTCTCAGTACCAAAATAACTGTTCCCAACGATACTACAGAATTGAATGAGTTTGTTCAAAGGCATTCCTACAACTATGGTAGGGTGCGTTGGACACACTTCTTCAGAATGGCACTCTCCTTGAATTCGCTGTACCAACAACCCAAATATGTTCCCGAAAATAAATAAAATATTTCGGAGAAATAATCAAAACGACATTCGTGCCTAAAAATCTTAATTTCTTTGCGATTGAAAATTCGCGGCAGAAGGTAGAGGCCATAGGAGCGAGTTTCCAGGAAGTGTGTATGGCAAATGATGTCACTAGCTTGAGCCACGAATTGGATAATCAGGTGCTTTCACACACAGCCCTATTCTGCTATCCGTTCGAAGTGAAACACTCACTTGTCGGTAACGCAGGTCGGTATTCCACTGTACGCACGAATCGAATGTGGTCATAAAAATGATTCACTTCACTAGAATCTCTTGTTTCTGAGTCAAAATTGAAATAAAGTGATGCACTATCCATATTTGTTTTTCTTTCAACACAAATTACATTGTTGAAATGACACTTAAATTTCCAAACGGGTGACGTCTTCGAAGCATTGAAATAGAAAACGGTAAGGCAGTTCACCCACCGTATAGCAGAATACCGATTCGAAGTGAAAGTGAATCGAATAGGTGAAGGGAACGTTCGATCTGCACGTATAGCAGAATACGGGAGACAATGTCTGCCTTCGAAATGAAATATCTAAATGTAAAATTTCTAAGAAAAATAGTTTTAGAAAAAAACTTAGATACCATATCTTTTCAATTTTGTATAAAACTTCAAACTATGGCCCTATTCTACTTAGCCTAGCTTATCTATAATCGGGGTGGTGAGCACTCGTAGTCTCCCATAGCGGATGGTCATCATCCCAATTGGGATTTCGGGCGCCTGTCATTCGACAACATCGTGAAAACACACCACCGAGATTTAACTAATGCGATAAAGCACCGGTCACTTCTCTGAGGCGCAGCCTCACATTAACGAATGTGGCCTTTCCACGATCCCCCTAACTATCTTTAATCTAACTTACAAGTATGTTACCTCAGTAACGTACCAACCTAGGAGATCGAGCCAACCCTCTCCTCTTCTTAAAGCCACTAGAATTTGGTGTACTGTTTCTCGGCATCGATCCGATCCCTGTCCGCAATCACGGGACTAAAACGGAGGAGGCAACATACCCATCGTAGATGAACCGCTTGTCGCTCGCACTGCAGTGGCACTGGTATATTACCGGGATACCATCCCTGCTTTTTAATAACCCTTTAGCATCAATATGGAGAAAAGCCTCTGGCGGGATAAAGCCCGATAGATGTGAGCTCTCGTGGTACATTTCATTGGGGTAATAAGCCCTAAACATCAGGCTCTTATCGTTGGCTCTTTCCCTTGCAACTTCTCTTCTAAACACCTTAATTAGGAAATTTTCAATCCTATTCAAACTATCCCCATCGTAAGGGACCTTGCTGGGATAATATTTTTTGTACTCTGATTTTGGTGTCCTGTACAAGCTCAAACACTAGCAAATCGAACTTCTTGCTTATGAAGAGGCATCTCTCAAAAGAAGGCATCCAAATTTTCAGACAGATCTGTCAAATAGTTCTGTTGTGACAGCCATTTGAAACAGACGCATACGAGAATTTTCGTAAAAATGGAAAAAAGTAAATTTCGTGTGCTCATTAAACACAATTTTTTGCGCAAAAGAACCATCACATAAACCAAACATAAGCTTGAAAAGTATAATGGGGACTCGTCACCATCGATTGGAACCATCCACCACTGGTTTACTCAATTTCTTTAAATAGGCTACAGGCTTATCATATGGATCAGTGATTTCAGAAAAAGTTATCCGCCAGATAGATGCCGCGTTTGCCCACAACTGACAACAAACGCAATCGTTTGACAACCTCAAAAGTGTTTTTGGCGATCTTCAGTCACAATCCGAACGAGTTTGTGGGCAAAATATGGATTTATCACAACACACCAGAGACTAAAGAACGGTCGAGATATTGGTCTCCTGTTGGTGGTTAATCGAATCCGAGGAAAGCCAAGGTGCGTCTGTCGGCCAACAAGTTCAAGGCAACAGTTTTTTGGGATGCGCACGGTGTCATTCATATCGATTCCTTTGGAAAGGCAAAATGATCACAGTTTGCTATTATGCAGAGATGTTGGATCGATACAACGCCGATATGAAGCATTATCGACTGCATTTGGGGAGGGAAAAAAGTCTTCTTCGACTAGGACAACGCACTGGCGCACAAGTCCGCAGTCGAAATGGTAAAATTGCTTGAAGTACTTTACGAATTGCTTCCTCATCCAGCATATTCTCCAGATTTAGCCCAATGCGACTACTATATTTCTTGTTTCCAAGCATGAAGAAATGGCTCGGCGGTAAGAATGAAGAGCTCATCGATGAAACAAACTCCGATTTTCAGGGCCTCGAGAAATCGTGTTATTGAGAGGGCATCAAAAATTCGGAAAAACGTTGGAGGAAGTGTATTGAGCTAAGAGGAGATTATGTTGAGAGATTAAAAGTCTTTTTGTCGAAAATAGTGTGCCTTATTTCAATTTTCAGGGACTTATTGACCCCCATCTCATATGACCAACGTAACATACCAATGATCTGTGATTATTTCTTCAAAAATATGAACGAAATTGATCCGGACAGTATGTCCGATGTGATGCCACTTAATTATTATTTTTGGGGCTATATAAAATCATTGGTATATGCTGACATTGTAGTCATTCAAACTCAACGCCTGTCACTATTGTTAAAAAAAACTCTGTAGCTTTGTACTCAAAAAATACCCTTTATTTACTGCCCTATGAAACATTTTATCCCCTCCACCGGAGGTCTGTAGTTCCTCGGGAAAACTTAACCTTCTCGTATTCATAGTCCTTATACAATATTCCAAGTACACACCCGAACGTCGTTTTTGCATATACTACTTGTATTACACTATACACTTGTCATGAAGTTAGTATTGCCTGACTTACTCGTATGTATCATACCCCGTTCGCGAATGATTGTGGATATTTTTAGCACATTAACCAGTTAACGCGCAAGCATGCTTCCTGTGCGAGTGCCTTATCCTTAGCTCATCATAAATTTAGCCCAAAATGCCAAGAACCGACAACATACCGAAAATAATTGATTTGGACCACACTGTACTTAACAATCCACTGTCATTTCATGCATTTCAAACTTTTGATATTGTCTCTTGATATACCACCTCTTAGATGAACCAACCACACTAATTTACCTCGAGTTCTTAAATTTCTTTTTGCCGCTTTTCAATAAGCTTAATTTGCAAATGCTGTCGGAAGATGTACAGATACACATACTGTCTAACGCTGAATACACTTTACACTTGTCGATTACTTTATGAAGAAGATATTGCTTCTAATAAAAATTTCCGAGTATTTTGGATGTAAGTTTTGATAGTGAAAGTAATTCTTTACAAATCGAGGATATCTACTGAGGTCCTTTCCTAAATGACAAGCTATCCGAATGCTCCAGAAGCTGTGAGTCTGAAATACGTTTGTATCGAACAAATTGTATAAATTTTTTATATGTTAACTGCATCTCAAGAAATTTTTAATCCAAATTTATAAATCCAATTTCTTTAAAAAACAAAACTTTTTCTTTCCTCATTCCACTTTTCAAGCATTTTTCTCATTTATTTACCAAATCCGAGTTTATTGATCTCGATAACATTGATATATCAGATTTACACTCCCAAAACATTCAAGAATTTTGGAATAATCTTGTATTAATGTCTAGAGTTACCTTGTTTTAAATCTTGTTTGAACTTTCTTCTCTCCGAAGGTCTTAGTTTAAACTAGCCGGTAGATTTTTGTGACATGTTCACAGAATTTGCGGCTACTTTCGCACGCAAAACTCATCCGATAGCATGCTAAATGTGTCCGCACACAAAGTGTCTGAAGTTTAAAAAGGCATCAGTCTCTGAAGTTGAATTTTTTCTTGGATCAATTTTTATTCCCACGAGTAATCGGGATATGAAAGTCGCCTTACAGAAGAGCCCGAGGGGAAGGCTGGGGATTTAAATCGCAATATAGCGACTAAGCACCCCCTAAGCCATGCATCCCTCGGGCGCTTGCTATTCCACCTTGCAGTTAGAGTTTTTTAAAGACATTAACTCCTC
This sequence comes from Volucella bombylans, assembly GCA_949129095.1. Classification (NCBI taxonomy): domain Eukaryota; kingdom Metazoa; phylum Arthropoda; class Insecta; order Diptera; family Syrphidae; genus Volucella; species Volucella bombylans. The sequence goes on from OX422144.1 coordinate 22,387,164, forward strand.
TTCGTCGCTCATTTCTGCCGGTGTTAGGACACGTGCATAAAGAAAAACCCTTCAATATTACAAACTTGTGTGTGCACGGATCATACGCAGTCTGCAATATTAAAGGAAATTCATTAGCCGTGAAATAACCACCATTGCCCGGCGGTCGCCCTGTGGAGTCATTTAGTCTTCTTGTGTCGGTTACTCTTAGGGATCGTCCTACGACTTTACCCTACAAGTCCGCACGCACTTGACCCCTAATGAAAAGGTTAATCATTAAGTTATCTTGATTGATGTCTTAGCTCGCGGCCTTCTTCCAGTCAATAGCTAGCATAATCAAATCCTCGCATATAAGCTCTAATTGGGACTTTGATTCAAAATTCCTGCTTTTATTTTTCTATTCGTTTTCCTTACAAATGAGCTGGTGAGAAATGTTATATCAAGAGGATAACCGGACTTACTGCGATAGACTATCCTAACGACAAAAGTCTTACCAAAATACTTGAAAGGCTTGAATTTGCAGTGTGACCTACATCCTTCGACTCGCTACATCGCCCTTACCACCTACAACCAGGGTAAATACTTTCGAGCCTGGCTTTTTTGCTGGGATATTATAAAATTTCTCTAACCCTGCTACAATCGCTAAAGACTTTTGTTCGAGACTTCCAAATCCCAGAAGACTAGTTTCGTCATTGGCAGCAAGCTATCAGGGCGCCGCATCTAATGTAATGTGTTGTACACGGCCAACGAAAAGTAAACTCTGATTTATAGTAGGAGACGCTTTGGAGAACGAGTGATGTTCGTCAATACTATTCTACGAGCAAGACGAACTAAGGAAACATCCACTTCTTACAAAATAACACAAAAGAACTGGGGAAACTTATGGTGAATGGACCGAGAATGAAAATTTTAGTTTTTTGGTTTTTCTAATGTATTCGCAGTTGGGTATATGTATATAATTTACTATTTTCCATTTATTTTATGTAGATACTCATTAGAAGACGCGTAGCGGCATAGTTTGGCAAAAAATAAACGTATCACTCTCCCAGCTTCACTATCTACACGTATTTAAAAGCAAAACCATAAAAAAAATCATAAAATATACAAAAAAAAAACATTCGATCCTGCCAGGAGTCGAACCTGGAATCTTCTGATCCGTAGTCAGACGCGTTATCCATTGCGCCACAGGACCGTTGAAATTCTCTCGGTCCAATAAGACTGTTCCCTTGTTGGTAACATGAACACAGATTTAAAGTTTATATATAACTCATTCCGTTTGCCTAGTTTATATGACAGCTTAAAGAGCATTGACTCAATGCGCATTGCTTGAATACGCTCATATAAATATAAATATATCTGCAGAGCATGGTATTTGTGCCAACCAAAGGCATTTATCACCGCGTAGTGTAACCGCCTCTAGTGTGTTGAAATAGACGACATGTGTCTATGTATAAATGTACACATACTCGTACGAGTATGTATGAGCTGCTTAATATATTCACAAAAACAAAAACAATAAATAAAGAAGACAGCCACTGGATGGCAATTGAATACAAACAAATCCAAAATAAGGTGTTTGATTGATTGATTCATTTATTTGGGATCAACTGGCGTTTGCAAGTATCATTTGTTTGTGTTTTTTAGTAATATGGATATATGTGCTCCGATTTGTGATTTTACGTTTGGTCAAAAGAAACATAACAAATTGGCAATTTCAATCGATTTAAAGAAATCTCTGTAGGTTGTGAAATTCCTCGTAATTGGAGCAACCTTCATCTGTAACAATAATGGATACCGAGCGAAATCAATTAAGCAGTCGTATCTTGCACATAGAAAGTCTTTCGGCTTATCAGGTGAGACTTCATTGATATTTTGACAATACTTAGGAGCTGAGCTGTGCAGTAAGATGTTAGAAAGTTTTTTCTTCTAAATGATGTTACCGCACACAGTTATGCGGTTGAAAAATGTTTGCTGTGATATATTTGTGTCGGTCTCTTTAATGTTCTTTTGTGATATCTCGGTGAGTTGCAGTCAGTGGTCTCATAGTCACTAATATTATTTTTTTCTACATCTACATTTTGCACAATTTTCTAGTCTCCAAAATATATTATTGTGTGGAGACAATCGGGAATCCTGAGTTTAAACGGCTCGCGATTTTATTCAGTGAAATTATGAGACGCGATTAAATGCCCTTCCAGTGAAAGGTGAGTTTTCCTGTTCCACTGTATAAAGGCAAATGCGACACGAAAAACTGCAATATTTACCAATCCGTAAAACTGAATTCGCATATTAGAAATTTAAAAAGAAGTCTAGAGCTATGAATCAATGCAATTTTATTAAATTTCATAGCAGTCAATGCACCTTTGTGTGAGAGAGGTCGACACGCGATACAAATTTAAGGGATAATGATGGAAAACCATCGCGACGCCTTAAAAAATCTGCACATCGTCTTCATCGACTTGGAAAAACGTTCAACAGAGTGTTATACGGCAAATGCAATGACTGAGTGTTTTCAATAACCAATGGATAGCGGATTGTTTCCAGTTCTTATTGTTGTTGAGGGCATAACACGTACAATAATTTGATTCGCTAAACTAACATATTATAAAATTTTCACTTGACAGCCTGGTGTAAGTTAACACCCAAAAGATTGACTTCCTGTGCATCATCAAACAATCACATGATCAAACATATGCAGTCATCATTTTTTCCACAACAATTCTACTCGTGCATCTGCACTTGCATTTCGCAGAATTCACCGATCTAATTCCAGACACTTGAACCCACTGGCTGTCGACTCCCGTTTTTCCCAGAACAGACACCAAGCTGCCTAATCAGCAAAACCTTTCCAACTGTTGTTTACCCTTCATATAAAAAGCAAATGTAAATGTAATTATTTTTAGAGTTGAATAAAGATCTAAACCGAGCGGTCATCCGTTCGTGAAAAAAATTATTTTTTATTTCCACGCGACAAAAGAATCAATAACTGGCGCCCGAGCAGTTTTAGTGTTTGAAAGTTAGTTGTGCAAGTGCGTATAATAGTAACATAGTTGCGGTACGCGATACAGTGGCAATAACTGAAACACTAAGACAAACCAAAAATAAAAAGTAGTGTCATAGTGCACGAAAAATAGAATTAAGAATAAAAAAAGTAGTGTCATAGTGCACGAAAAATAGAATTAAGAATAAAAAAAGTAGTGTCATAGTCCACGAAAAATAGAATTAAGAATAAAAAAAGTAGTGTCATAGTCCACGAAAAATAGAATTAAGAATAAAAAAAAAAAAAAGTAGTGTCATAGTCCACGAAAAATAGAATAAGAAATTAAAAGTAATGTCATAGTGCATGAAAAAAAAGCTGATAAAATAGTGTCATAGTGCATCTAATAACAGTTAAATAAATTAAAATTGATTGTGCGCGTGAAGATTCAGCTCTCTTTCGGAGAAAAGACGCCCCCCAGTAGCCTTTCACCAGGAAGAAAAGGAGACAGCGAGAAGCTGCCAGCCGCTCCGGAATATACAGTATGATAAGGATCGTATTAATGTACGTAAGAATTAAGAATTAAGAATTATTCATTCATAAATCTAAGTTTTAAATTTTATAAAAAATATTTAATTAAGAAATAAAAAGATTTTTTACAAATATAAAGATATTTAAAAAAAAAAAGTGTTAAAAGAAATAGATTATTAAGGAAACTCACAAAAGATAATACAGTGCTCAAACGAAAAAAACAAAAAAACTTGGAATTTTAATCCAAAATAGTTTTAAGTAATTAAGAAAATAATAAAAAGTGTAGTTATTAAGTAGCTCAAAAAGATAAATTTTTTTTCTTCTCTAATAAATTTTATTTACATCTAATTAAACCATTCGAACATGTCTAACCCAAATAATCTTGTGCGACCTCCTGTGCTAAACATACCTGATCCACAACCTCAACCCCAAGTACCTCAAACACCCCAAGTTCAACCCCGAACTATAACTTCTGCTGAACTTACTACTATAGTCACCGGAATCGTTAATTCCATAATTAACCCAAATGCAGAACTCTTTGCTGCCCAAGATCAATGTATTAACATTGAGTACAGAAACGACTTATCCGATCTGGAAAAAATCCCAGATATCGTGAGAAGCCTTCGAGAATTTTCTGGCAGAGCAGCCGAATTTAGCTCTTGGAAAAAGAGCGTAGAAAGAATTTTAACAATTTATGAATCCCTTGTTGGTACCCCAAAGTATTTCGGTATACTAAACGTAATCCGAAATAAAATCACAGGCGATGCCGACGCGGCATTAGAATCATATAATACGCCTCTAGATTGGAGAGCAATTTCACATTGCTTAACCCTCCACTACGCTGATAAGCGAGACATCGGTACACTCGAGTACCAAATGACGTCATTAACACAGGGCAAAGAAACTGTCCAACAGTTCTATCAATCTGTATTCACACACCTATCATTGATATTAAACAAAGTCTCTTGTATGGACATAAGCCCAGAATCCCTAGCACTTCTAACGCGAACGTATAGAGAGAAGGCTCTCGACACGTTTATTCGTGGTTTACGAGGTGACCTCCCGAGGCTGTTGGGAATGCGAGAACCAACTGACCTGCCTCAAGCACTTCACCTTTGTGTCAAATTATAGAATCAGAAATATCGCTCTAACTATGCACATAGTCATAACGCTGGATTAAATAATCCAATCCAGAATGCTCTTCCTCCACGGAAAAATAATGCACACTTTCCACAGCAAAAACAATTTTACTCCCAACCAGCACAATACCCACAATACCCACAGTATTTGCAATACCCACAGTATTCACAATACCCAAAGTACTCACTGTACCCACAGCACCCACGGTTTCCCCCTAATCAGAACGTCGGTCAATATTTCGCTCCACCCAGACCGCCAAAACCCCAACCCAAACCAGAGCCGATGGAAACATCGACTATAAAAACCTCTGCAATTAACTACCAGAACCAACCTCAACCATACAAATACGCCGGAAAAAGACCCCAACCAAATAATCCCTCAATGCAAAATCGGATTCCCGAGAAGATTCAAAGGAACTTTCATATACACCTTGGAGGCCCAAACCCACCGAGTCCTGGAATAGAGTATCCTAACTACAATTACCCCCCACCAAATTTCGTGATACAACCCACAAACAACATTTCCCCGAACGACCTCTACGCCTTCTACCATCAACCAAACATAGAAGAATTTAATGGTGATTTCCCAACATCAGACCAACAAGCAAATATCGAAGAAATAAGCCATGATCCAAACCTAAGGAATTACGTACTAGACCAAATTGAGAATCCTTCCCAAGACACATCTAACGCTGAAGCATCAGAATTCAGTGATTTGCATTTTTTAGGTTAACTGACTCTTCGCTTCCTTACTTTCAATGTAAGACGAAGAGTGGAAAAATTTTTAACTTTCTAATCGATACAGGCTCTAGCAGGAATTACATCCAATCCAATTTAATTAAAAACCCCATTCCGAATGATCAATATTTTTTGGCAAAATCCATAGCTGGTGATATTAAAATCACACATCATACGTTTTTAAATTTATTTGGCCAAACAGATAGAAATTTGAAATTTTTTCTCCTACCGACTTTAAAAACGTTCCATGGTATTTTAGGCAACGACAGCTTAAAGGAATTAAATGCTGTCATCCACACCCATCTTAACTACATAACAATTCTCGACAAAGTCAAAGTAAAAATTAAACAACTGAAATCACCTTCAGTTAACTCATTAGACATTAAACTCGAGCACATGACAAGTTTACAAAAAAAATCCCTTAAACAAATAATCGAGAAATTCCCCCCACTCTTTTCTGAACCAAATGAGAAACTCACTTTTACAACGAAAGTTGTTGGTGAAATCCGTACAAATACAGATTCCCCGGTTTACTCGAAATATTACCCATATCCTGCTGCACTCAAAGACGAAGTAGAGAAACAGATTGAAAAACTCCTAGGAGATGGTATTATAAAGCCATCTCGTTCGCCATACAATTCACCGATCTGGATCGTACCCAAAAAGGCGGATTCAAACGGAAACAAACAGCATCGACTCGTAATAGACTATAGGAAATTGAACTCAGTAACCATATCAGACCGTTACCCGATCCCCGAGATCAATGAAGTTCTTTCACAACTAGGACAGAGCAAAATTTTCACCATTTTGGACCTTAAAAGTGGTTTCCACCAGATTCCCCTTAAAGAATCTGACAGAGAAAAAACAGCCTTTTCAATTAACGGAGGAAAATATGAATTTACCCGCCTCCCCTTTGGACTGAAAAATGCACCATCCATTTTTCAACGCGCAGTAGACGATATTCTGCGAGCTTACATCGGAAAAATATGTTTCGTCTATATAGACGATATCATTATTTTTAGCCAGAATGAAAAAGAACATGTAGCACACGTAGAAAAAATATTTAAGACCCTATGCGAAGCAAACATCAAGATACAGCTAGACAAATGCGAATTCTTCAAAGAAGAAGTCGAGTTTTTGGGCTTTCTTGTATCTTCCAAAGGTTTATCCACAAGTCCTGCAAAAGTCAAAGCAATAATAGATTTCCCAATACCCAAAACACTGAAGGAACTTAGATCGTTCCTTGGACTATCAGGATATTATAGACGGTTTATTAAAGAATATGCCAAATTAGCAAAACCATTAACAACTTTATTACGAGGAGAACACGGTCACGTATCCAAAAATAAATCAAATAAAACTCCAGTTTCTCTATCCGAAAACGCAATATCAGCCTTCCATAAAATAAAAAACTCTCTTGTTTCCCAAGATACTCTCCTTGCTTATCCAGACTTTAAAAAAAAGCTTCGAGATGACCACTGATGCATCAAATTATGCTATCGGTGCAGTTCTCTCCCAAAATGACAGGCCCATAATGTTTATTTCGAGATCTCTTAGTAAGACCGAGGAACATTATGCGACCAACGAAAAAGAAATGCTGGCAATTATATGGGCACTGAACACATTCAGGAACTACCTGTACGGTACAGCCCACGTGAAGATCTTTACAGATCATCAACCGCTTACTTACGCACTAAGCAATAAAAATAGCAACTCTAAGATGAAACGCTGGAAAGCGATTCTCGAAGAGTATAACTATGAGCTTTTGTATAAGCCAGGTAAAAGCAACGTTGTTGCAGACGCACTCTCACGTGCTCCGCCATCATCTCAAATTAATACAATGACTGCCTCACAGCATAGTGGTATGAGTTCATCACACCATCTAATTCCCGCTGTTGAGAGTCCCATTAACGTTTTTAAGAATCAAATTTTCTTACTCATAGGGAATGAAGCGAATTATGAATTTAAAATTCCATTTCCCACATATCATCGACATATAGTCACGCAACCAGATTATAGTACTGAAGAATTAATCTCTATATTTAAACGATACTTAAACCCTTCTGTTATCAATGGTCTCTATACAAATGAATCAATCATGGGTAGAATTCAAGAAATCTATCCTCAACATTTTAAATCCTTTAAAATTCGTTTTACACAATCTCAAGTTACTGATCTTGAAAACTCAACCGACCAAGAAGAAGAAATTCTCAAAGAGCACAATAGAGCTCATAGAAATTGTAATGAAAACAAAACCCAACTCCTAGAGAAATACTATTTTCCCAAAATGAAGGCACGTATTTCCGATATTATAAAACAATGTCGAATTTGTAAAGAGCAAAAGTATGAACGTCACCCAAACAAACCTAAAATTTTAGAAACTCCAATTCCACAGTTTCCAGGACATATCGTCCATTTCGACATCTATTCCACCAGTAAGAAATTGATTTTAACAGGAATAGATAAATTTTCAAAATTTGCTCAAGTGAAAATAATAAAGTCAAGAGCTATAGAAGACATTCGTGAGCCTTTAAGACAATTAGTCTTCGCTTTTGGCGTCCCCAAGTTAGTAATCTTTGACAATGAAAAGTCACTCAATTCAGCAACAATCCGTTTCATGCTGAAAGATCAATTAGGAATTGAAATTTTCACAACTCCGCCTTATAGTAGTACAGTCAACGGCCAAGTGGAAAGATTCCACTCTACTCTATCGGAGATACTTAGATGTTTAAAGGCCGAAAGACACAGCATGCCATTTGAAGAACTCCTTGATTGTGCAGTCTACGAATACAATTATTCAATACACACAGTCACAAATAAAAGACCAATTGAATCCTTTTTCGGACGACTTGTCAGTACAGACCCAAATCTGTATGAACAGGCAAGGCAAGAGAACATAGAAAAATTAAAAACAAAACAGAATAAAGATAGAGGAAACCATAATAAGTCAAGGCAAGATATCAAATCATACTCCCCAGGCGAAACAATATATGTCAGGTTAAACAAGAGAAAAGGTACTAAACTATCCCCTAGATTTAGGAAAGAAATTGTCAAAGAAGACAAATCAACAACTATTATAACTGAATCTGGAAAAACCATTCATAAAAATAACATACGAAACTAATTTTTCAGATGTCTTTTCACTCGGAGTCTTGGCGAAGTCCAAATCCTGGACTACTCAAACTCAAAAATCATTCCCCTAGATATTGGCGAAGCTAAAATCCAAACCAGTTCTTTTAAAATAATCCACGTCATAAATTTGGAAGTATATAAAGAAATAATAGAAAATCTTCAGCAGCAGACAAAACAGTTCATCAATGAAACCGATCCCAATTTCATCATCCTTTCCGACCTAACATCCCAAATCCTTTTGAAACTAAAAAACCTTCAACCCAAGAAAGCACGGAGATCCCTAAATTTTTTAGGAAGCGCATGGAAATGGCTAGCTGGTAGCCCCGACCATGACGACTTCAGAGTAGTAAAAGCACAAATCCATAACGTCCTTACAAACAATAATAGACAAGTTGTAATAAATAAAATGCACACAGAAAAAATTAATGAACTAACAAATATCACGAATAACATAGTAGGCTTAATAAAATCAAATATACCTATTGAAAATAAATACCTATTAAACATTAAATATAAATTAGAAGTTATAAAAGAAGAACTTACTAATATAGATTATGCCTTACTTTGGGCTAAAGCCCAAATTATTAATTCATTTATATTGTCAAATTCTGAAATAAAATTAATTAATTATATATTTGAAAAAGATAATGTAAAACACGTTAATGTAGAAGAAGCACTTAATTTTGCTACAATTAAAATAGCATCAAATCGCTCTACTATTTTATATATTATAAGTTTACCTATAACCGAAAATATTAATTGTAAAAATCTATTAATAAAACCAGTAAAATATGAACGAAAAATTATCAAAATAAAACACAGCAATGTCTTAGACTGTGAAAATGATATATATGGTATAGAAAAAAATTGTAAAAGTTACAATAACTTAATGATATGTAACCAAAATGAAATTGTTAAACTAAATGAAAATAATTGTATTAAGAATTTGTTAAAGAGTAAACAATCAAGTTGTGAGGAGGTAAACAATCAGCACATCCCAACCGTTGAAACAATTCATGCAGGAATCCTTCTTCTCAACCAATTCAACGGAACAATCATCATCGATAACGAAAGTGTCAACCTATCTGGAAGCTTCATTCTTCGCTACCATAACTCTTCTCTATTAGTAAATTTCACATCAAAGGAAATATCTTCAGCAAAACCTTTACCCGCAGTCCTCCATTCAATTTCTTCAAATAATCCCTACGAGGAACTTTTATCATTGGAAGCCATTAAAGAACTACATGTTAATAACACAATGCACATAAACCAGTTAAAAGATGAAAGTCAGAAGCACAGTATAACTAACTCCAGCTTCATAGCAATGCTGGTAGTAATGATTCTTATAATTATCATTAAAATTTTCCCAAAACAGAAGAAAATTATAATTCAGGACCAAAAAACAGAAACCATAGAAACCAGGCCGGAATCTAAATTAACAAAATCTAGCCCAGAGAACCAAATCCCCTTAGTCTACATGGTTTCAAGTGAGGACACTTGAATTTAAGGAGGGAGGAGTTAACACCCAAAAGATTGACTTCCTGTGCATCATCAAACAATCACATGATCAAACATATGCAGTCATCATTTTTTCCACAACAATTCTACTCGTGCATCTGCACTTGCATTTCGCAGAATTCACCGATCTAATTCCAGACACTTGAACCCACTGGCTGTCGACTCCCGTTTTTCCCAGAACAGACACCAAGCTGCCTAATCAGCAAAACCTTTCCAACTGTTGTTTACCCTTCATATAAAAAGCAAATGTAAATGTAATTATTTTTAGAGTTGAATAAAGATCTAAACCGAGCGGTCATCCGTTCGTGAAAAAAATTATTTTTTATTTCCACGCGACAAAAGAATCAATAACTTGTAGCATCGTCGGCGTTTGTGTTTTTTATGTTTATTTGTAATAGCCCGGGACCTAAGAGTTGATGTAGCAAATATACGCGGGCTAAGAAGCAATCACTTATCTGCGTACGTCTATATATACAGGACAGCTGTTTTGCCACTTAGTGAAACACAGGTAGATCCCCGTCCACACCTCTCCGGTCAGTCAGATCTGAAGCAAAGTCTTTTTTCACTGCGGTCTCCCTATTTACGTAATTTGATTGCTTTATTTACAGAAGCCCCAAACTGGACAGCAATTCGACCTTTAACGAGTTTGATGTGCAGCCTGACTCCATTCAAAGAATTGTATTCCTCATACTAAAATACTTATTAAGCGATTTGGATATACACAATTCTGCATAACTTCGACATTCTGGATAGACAGCACCCGAAGTACGGTGTGTTGAGATCTTCGTTGTGGAAAACAACTTGACCCACGCGAATACCAAAGTTGATAGTCATACCACCAACAGCCTGGACTTATTTTTAACTTCTCACCATAATAAGTACACTGTTAATGTGTTTCCTCCTCTGGGCTCGTCGGACCATTGTGTCATATCAGCTAATCCCTCGTACGTGGACCACAAAGTTACGGAAAGGATTCCTGAAGCCAATACAGGAAAGACAATTGGAGTGCACTTAAGAGATTCTTTAGGAATTCTAGCTAGTCGTTATGTTTCCTGCATAACGACATGGACGCCGCGGCTGATAGGATCACAGATACTATTCTCTTTCCTTTATGTCTCATCGGGGCAGGAGTATTAGACCAAAAGAAAAGGCATGATATCACTCGAGCGGTAAAGAGGTTGTCAGGTTTAGGTTTTTCTCCTTTAAACTATGTTTCATCGATATCGACGTAGATGGTGCAAATAATATAAACGATAAGGGGACTGCTTTTCCGGGCTTAAAAAAAAACCCCGACAGAGAAAAATCGAAAAGTGTTCAAAGGAGCTCTGGTTCTGATTTATTCTCTTTGTGAAGAGTTGTTTTTCTTCAAATCTAGTCTTTAATAATCTTTATAGGTTAATTAAAAAACAGCATTTGTTTAGCCCATGCCTAAATCTTCTTGTCACTTCTACAAATTCATTGCGTCCATTTTCACCAGAATCGTGGAAACGTTGATAAACTGCTATTTCATGATATATCTCGACATGAAAACTTCACAGTGACTCCAGTACGTTTTGGTTGTACAGGTTATGTCGTACGATACGCTGTACTTTTCTCGTCTATAATTGATAAAGGGATTTTAGCTCGCTCTCTTTGCTGGCTACTGAAGTATCTGCATTGTGCGGTTTCAGATGTTTTTGCTTGTCGATCTGCCTATAGATATTCTCAGAAGTTTCCTTTCATTCAATAGAGAAACTCCTTGAACCCGATTATTAAAACAGTTTTTACAGCCTCCAGGCTTTATTCTTCATTACTGTTCATCTAAAGACAAGGAAATTGACATCCCAGGAATCAACAAATCTACTGTTACTTTGGCATAAATGGCTACCAGAATAAAGAATAATGTAGAAAATATCCTTCTTGTCCTCGGACCAGGTTTCCGTTGCAGTGTAAGACTATATGTTGGTGATACGTTGTACTCTATTTCGGAATCTAGCCGCCAAATCCTTTCATCACGCTGTTGGAGTTGGGGTAATAGCCCCGCTCCATATTTCCATGGGATTTAGGAAGAGCTTTCGGATTAAAACAGAACTTTGTTGCGCGATGGGAGACTAATACCCATCCGCCTCTAACCATATAAACCGGAAATATACAATTTCGAGATAGATACATCTCAGTCCCTTCACTCCAAAAATCGAGTAATGCCTCAACCAGGCCCGTTTCTCCCAACAGGAATCCATATCGTTATATCCATATTCGCGTGAACATCCATATCTGTTTTATCTTCAAGAAATCTGGATACCCTACCTCGATACATTAATTTGGTGTTTTATGCTCTGTATTGAAACATTTTAAGGGCACTCAATCCCTTGAGAGCGCGCAGATTATAAAAAACAATCTGAACCTGACAGCAAAGAGGTTCTTGATTAACTATTGCTATGAATAGATCTTTTTTCTTCTCTTTGTCATTCTTGTCATCTGATTACGTTATCCCAGATTACATATCAAACCTAAAGAGATCAGTTGTTGAATGGTGTTGGTATAATCGTTAATCGTACTGACCAACAATTTGAATTTGAAATTGATAGAAAAATCGCTGAATTCTCATAAACAAAAAAATACTGATAACATCCATCACAAAGGTCAAATTAGAAAAGCAATTTCTAAGTAAAAAAAAAATGAATAAAAATTAATTAAGCTAATCGAGCAGGCGGAACGCAGTTCATTGACCATTAGTCATTTGTCGTCGATTTATGCAATCAATTAAAATGCAAATCGATAAGGGGTTCGCGCAAATACATATGAGTATTTAGCTATCGAGTCATTCACTTTGATTTGATTTTTATTCTTCTTTTTAGTTAGTCTCCTTCATGCACAATAAACACAAAGTGTGAAGAAACTAATTTCCTATCAGAAATGCAATCAGCCCCTCAGCTTTCCCACACAAACCCTATTTAAGTAAGCGAAACTGTTTAAGGGTTAAGTTTAACGACTGAACTTACGCCATTAGAAATGTTTCAACAATAATGTATAATTTCCCTTCACGCCAGAATATAATTAAGTATCTAACGAATGCAGCAATTGAGCACAAAGTATTATACGAGTATGTATCTACTCGTACCACAGTCTGACCGAGCCCAAGCCATTTTCGCATCCATTCAAAGTACAGATATTCCGAATGCACGACTTATCCGTACGATCGCAACGAATGATCGCCTTGAACTTTAGTGTGATCACGTCATCTCCTCCTACCTCGCGTCATTTGTGCAACAATGTTTTGCCGGCATTACAGAAAAGCTAAGCTACAGCTAAACTAAACCAAACAAAAAACTAAAACAAAATAAAAATAAAAGTAGCTTACAATGTTTTCGTATATAAAATGCACGCTTAATTGCATTTCGTTAAACTTTATCGGTTGTGGGCAAAATGGGGTTCTTGCGGTAAGGCGTGTGTTGAACATGTTTAGCTTTTTGTTTGGCTTTGTCAATTCGTCGGTCAGCTGGTACATTCACCTACATACATATGTATGTACGTACGTAGTAGAACGGCGGTGCAGTGGACGTTTATATAACCTTGGACAGTGATCTTTGTCGCATCCGTTGAAATCGGTTCATCTGTTGTCAGATCGCGAAATCCCATTCATATTTATTTGATTTTTTTTCGTCTTTCGGTATCCGGTCAGCGTATGGATTTAAAAAGCCGAAAAAGTTTTTTTCTTCACTATTATTCACTGAACCATGAACTCTGTGTATTAGGAATTAGCGTATCTTTTTTCCTATCTCATTTGAAATGATCAAGTTGAATGCATTTCAATTAATATAGTAAGATACATAACTTATTGTTTCTTAATTTTTTAATTAATGTAGTTATACTGTGTTTTTTTTATAATTGGTGCGCACATGGGATTTTATGTACCCTTAAGGTGTTTGCACATAGCGTGGGCTAGAGGAAGTTAGGGAGGGCAAGCACCGCAGGGCATTCCATAAGCGAGTTATACGGCTTAGGAAAGAATCACAATATTTCATTGCACGTCCGAAGGTGCGCTTGAGGGTGTACTGGTGAGCACTCATAGCGAGACGGGCGTTGCGGTTAAAAGTTTGAAGGGGCTGAATGCTACTGGCAATTTCAGTGGACCGTTGGTGGTGAAAATAGCGATACAACAAGATGAGACAGAAGACATTACGACGGTGTTCGAGGGTGTCAAATGATTGTGTAACATTAACATCGCACAATTTTGTATCCAATATAGCAAGTGCAAGGAGATATGAGGGGCACCTAACCAAATATGGGCAATGTACTCCAGGCCTGGACAGAGGGGGTGAAGCATCACTTGTTGAAAGCTAGACATTTCGCAGCATTTTTGGGGACACCGTATATGTGGTCATTCCAACGTAAGTTGTCATTGGCACACATACCGACAATGTGTGAACTAATATATATATATGTTATTTCTGCGTTGTTCTTGCTTATAATATGTCATCCACAATTTTTTTGACATTTCTCTCATAATATTTCGTATTCTTCTAAACTTGGTCTTGTCTCAATAGAACTATTATTCTCCGGTGCCTGTTCATTATGTGTTGTTACATTTTTCTAAACAAAATCCTGTTTATTTCTTAGTAGCGTTCAGTATCAAATATTGATAATTTCTATCTTCCTCTCATTGTTGGCTCCATACGAAACCAAAAAAGACGAGTTATGGACGATTTTTCTTCGTACAAATTTTTTTATCCGACTATTCCTTCAATTCTTACAGCTCCATACCTCTCTAAAATAGTGCGCTAATCAGCCTTATAAACGACCCTTAGTCTTTTCCCTCCCTTCAACTTTTTTGCCAGCTTTTTCAAACATTAATTTGCCGACGAGTACCTTCAATTACTTGCGGAACTTCTCCGTTGGCCCTTTCTCTATCAAAACTTTCTACTCGTATCGATGAAAAGTAACAACGACCTTATCATGAGTTCTTACTAGACCTAGATAATCTTTCCGTCGCATTCCTGGAAATGTTCCTCAAACCTAGCTCTACTCCTTTCCTACCTACAAATTTCGTCCACCCCTCACACAAGTGGAATTTCCTCAGGTTTAGATGACCTCTTGCAAGTCTCTGGCGAGTATTTCTCTCAGCATGGCTTTCTGGAGGGTAGATCAACTACTACAAACCTCGTTGAATTCGTTTCCTTCGCCTTCTTCGCCGTAGAAAATGTCAACGAAATTTATGTTATTGCAACTGACTTCACTAAAGCTTTCGATAGGATATCTCATTAATTGGTTCTTTTCGGGTTGCCTGTCCTCCGCTTATTAAAATGGAAAAGCGTTAAAGCGACTTCACAGTGGGCAAATAAACTATTTGGCCACGCTAATATTCTTAACGCACTTGGAATCTTTCCAGAGAACGTCAACTACACTATGCCCCAAGATTGGTTTAACGAAGTCTTTCATGCAAGCATCCCCTCCAGATTCTTCTGGGAGGAAAATGCTTTCATGGATGACAAATCAGTCTATTTCTATACGGATGGATCCAAGACTGATAACGAGGTTGGTTGCAGTGTTTTCTCAGCAAGCTTAATCTAAGCCTCTTCTGCTGCCTTTCAAATCACTGTAGCGTGTTCCAATCGGAAATTTTAGCGATTAAAGAAGTGCTGTCCTAGGTGAAGGAAAACGTGATATCTGCAAGCGATATCCGCATCTTTTCGGATAGTCAGCCCATTATCAAGTCCCTGGACTCAGCCAAAATTCCAAAACCACTCTTGACTGCCAATCATTAGGGAGATGGCAGAGCAGAACAACTTTCACCTATGTTGGGTGTCGGGGTACAAGGACATTGCAGGAATTGTAGGGCCGACGAACTCGCCAAAAAGGTAGCATCGGTATATCAATCGCTACGTGCAAACTAATACTAAAACGGGTTGCTAATAAAAAAACAAAACCTTAGGTGGACTGTTGGATCAACATACTGCGAAATGTCTGGGCTTCCCCAAGCGATATAAGAAATATTAGACCCCCTCTGATCTGGCCTCAATATGTAAGGCATTCATCCGCCCAAAATTGGAGTACAGTGCCCAAATTTGGTCAAGTGCGTCTAAACCATATCTGCACCTGCTAGGTAGGATTCAAAACCGTGCGATAAAACTCATGGGTGATACTAATATCACTCAGACAATGGACACACTCGAACACCAACGTAATATTTCGTGTCTCTCTCTTTATTTCATCACTATTTCCACCACCAGTGCTCCAAAGAAATCGCCAGTAGCATCCCGGTCGTCAAACTTTTAACTGCAATACACGTCTCGCTACGAGCCCACTTTCGGATGTGCTCTAAAATATCGTGATACTACGTCCCTAAGCCATACAACTCGCTTATGGAATTTCCTGCCTAGCTCTGTATTTCCTAGTCATTATAACTTTCAAACCTTTAAAACCAACGTTCATCGGTGCCTCTTTTACTTTCCTCCCTGATTTTCCTTTGCCCGGGCTGTGTACAAGCATTATAAGGGTACTCAAATCCCTGGAGCGCGCGCAAAATAGAAACAAATCTGGACAATGCAAAAAGGCTTGGCGTTTTTACAAACGACTTCTGCAGAAACTGCATGGCCGAAGAGGAGGAGGAGATAATCCTTCGCTTATTCTGTGCATGACCAGCTCTCTCCCAAAGAATAAAACTCCATTTGGAAGCTTTCTTCTACTATGACTTAAGCTATCTAAATAATATAGACATATAGACACTGGTTCCAAGAGTAGCATGAAATCACAATGGGCCTATAGGCCCAAGTGGGTGTTTTTTTTTCTTCAATCTATTGTTATATCGAAGAAATTGCACTTGTCCTATCGTAACCCCCTTATCGTTAACAATTTGAATGTCCTTGAAGAACGCAGGAACGTGTCAGACATTATGTTCATTCATCAACTTATCGTAGGTTGTGTCAGTTGCAATTCTATTTCCTTTAACACTCCATGTTACCAGTCTTAGGACACTTTATACAAAGTATCACAAAATTATCCCCAAAAAGTTTTTTGTTATCTATATAATTATCGCGTTCAGGGTTATTAAAAATGGAGTGCCAAACGAAAGAACACGAAAGAAGTTTTGGTAGCTACAGTTCGCAATTTTCGTACAAAATATGGTCGAAAAAGTAGTTTGAAGTGAATCTCTTCATTTCAAAATTTCAGAGAGACTGAATCAATTAGTGATCTTAGACACTCTGACAGTCCTTCAACAAGTCGTTCTACACAGAATACCGAAACAGTTCGTGAAAGTGTTGCTGAGGGTGCTGGAACATCAATTCGGCACCGTGGTCAAATATTGGGCATTTCGAGAAGCTCCCTACAGTGCATTCTAAAGTAACATACAATTGACTTAAGAACTGAAGATCACAGCGAAGAGAGTTTATTGAATGGATTATAAAACAACAAGGGGATACTGATTTTTCAAATAAAATCCATCGTCAGTGATGAGGCTCATTTTCATCTTGATGGCTTTATTAATCGTCAAAATTGTCAAATTTGAGGTTCAGAAAATCTTCGAGTGATTGTTGAGTAACAAATGCATCCACAACGTGTCACTATTTGGTGCGGATTTATCAGTTAATGGTGCTCACTATCGTGACATAAAAATCAATTTTTTGTTCCTGAAATGCAAGAAATAAATGTAGACGACAACAAGACAGCGCCACATGCCATGCAGCCCAGGAAAAAATTCAATTAATTTCCTGTTTTGGTAATCAGAATTGGCCGCCTAGATCATACGATTTAACGCCATTTTTTCTTTGGGTTTTTTTAAGCCTTAGGTTTATTCCACCAAGCCCACGACGACCTACTCCTTGAAGGAGCAAATTGAGCGTTGTATCAACGAAATCCAGCCACATCTATGCAAAACTATTATGGAAAATTTCGACAAAAGAGTGTGCATGTGCCAGCAAATTCGTGGAGGCCATTACTCGATTTGCTATTCCATATATATCCCTATACTGTATACTATATGAATCATTAAAAAATGTACAATTTTTAATTAAAAAATTGTGTTTTCTATTAAAATTACTTCTTGCGTGAATTTCGCAACACTCGTTAAAACCTTTTCCGATCTTCTCAATCCAACTCTAAGCGCCAAAGTGCCTTAACCGGTCTTAGTTCTGTTTTCTGATCTATGCACAAAAAAGCCAACATCTAATTTTTAGATTTTTTTTATACTTTAATAACTAGGCACAATAAGCTAGTAAACCCTGGAGTTCAAAGGAAATTTTCAGATGCTTCATACGATGTTTTTGTGGGATGAATAACGTTTTGGTTTTATTTATCATATTTTCTCTTGATTATTGTTATTAATTGATATACATAGTAAATAAATTATCCAAAAACCTTTCTCTTTTACAGGTAAGCTTTTTCATCTTGAAATCATTAAGTTTATGGTAAGTGATTCAACTTTTAAATACGGCTCGTAGCTTAAGGATCCAATTGTACCTTGACATTATAATCGTAGAGGAATTAAAGAAATCCGATCCGTTTTCTTATCTGTATTATAATCTGCAAACTGGTTTTCTATTTTCAACTATTGCAACAATACCTAATACATACACATGTATGTTATTCGCAGAATGATGTTAAAGTCGATTGTTGATCTACATGGACGCCCTATGTCAAATAACCCACCCCTATCTTTTTCTGTCTGTTGAATTATCCCTGGAATATATTGCTTTTATTCAAAAGGAAATCAATTGACTGAAGATATACTGAATCTGCTCTATATTTATTCTTTATTAAATAGGAATTACTATTGTTATCTTACAAATGCAACGAGCGATAGGTTAGAACCTCTGGATAGGCGTTAGTCTACACCCTACAAGTTTTTGATTTCCAATAATTCAAAGGTTTATCTTTTCTTACGAACACCTAAAGAGTAGTGAAACCACGATACTCAGAATATAAATTTTGAAGCTTGGTGACCAGATGCAGAGAGATTGTTTCATTTGGTAGCGGTCTATTTCAGTATTCAGGACGTCAGCTATTGAAATTCGCTACTTGTTGAGCGGGTATTTGTCATAGCGTTCTCATAGTTTGCTCCATCGTCCATAGGCCCTTCATTGATTTGATTTCACTGAACAAAGCCAATGTCAATCTAAAGATCAAAACGAAAGAAATTGATCTAAAAGATCAATTATGCAGTCTTAATGTTAATCTCTATTTATGGTATCGGCTAGATACTCTTGTAAAATTCGTTTTATTAAAAATTTTTACACTCTAACATAAGAGCGACTTTCTTGTTGTACTCGTATCTTTATGATTTTTATATCATATCCAGGATGCCTTATCCAACTACAAAAGTCACAGAGCGAAGTGTATTTGATGTCTCAAACTGAACTTATGAACGATACTATTGACGATACTAATACCAGTCAATCAATTGACACCCTCGAACACCGACGTAATGTCTCCTGTTCCACTTTGTTTTATCGCTATTTCCACCACCAGTGCTCCACTCAAATCGTCAGTAGCATTCCGCCCATTCAAACTTTCAACCGTAACACCCGTCTCGCTATGAATGCTCATTAAGCCCATTTCCGCACGTACTCTAAAATATCGTGATTCGTTCCTAAGCCGCTTATGGAATGCCCTGCCGATCTCTGTCGTTATAACTTGCAAACATTTAAAAACAATGTACATCGGTACTTCTCTTTTCTTCCTCCCTAAATTTCCTTTGCGCGGGCTGTGAACAATTACCTTAAGGGTACACAAACCCCTTGAGTGCGCGCTCATTATAAAAAAAAGCGGTAGATTCGAAATTAGTAAGAAACAGCTAAGAAACTTCACGCAACAGACAAAAGTGTGATTTCGTTTATCAGTGTAATCGATGAGGTTAATTATTGTTTCGGTATACAGAATCATAAAATAAAGACACAAACGAAAATTTTTTATTTGGTTGACCTGTGTTATCCCTGGTTTTGTTGATGCGTGTTGCGAACCTTTTTAGATTTATTTATGTATAACATACTTCCCTTATGTTTCCTTTAGTTTTCTTAAACACTAAGTATTATTCAAAGTCCTGATGCCGTCTTATCTTTGTTTTTCTGAATAAATTTTTTGCATGTTAAATTGGATCCCCCATTTTACGGAATTATCCAAGTTCGTACAATGTTTTGCTGCTAAAGAATCTATTATAAGGTTTCATTACTTGTTAATATGAAATATGAATTGACGAAGCTAAGTTGATCTAGATTTGTTTAGAAGAGGGACAATATTGCTAGGGCCTTGTAACGTTTTTGTGTGTGCTCTGGTGGTTTACACTTAACCCAGAGTCCTCGCAAGGACCCTCCCTGCTACTTCACTTCACCCTTATGACCCACGAGCACAGGCAACTCTATAGGCCAGACCGGGCGAAGAGTAGCAGAGGGACCGACCCGTTTGCAGCTGCAGGCATGCTTGTGTGAGCTCCGATCTATGCTCGCCGGAATGGGGGGGATCTTGCTGCTATACCAAGGCCGTCCTTAGTTACGTTCAATCATGCCTTGCTCTAGGTGGAAGGTGAGCGGTAAATACTACTAAAAGGTAGAACCCGAATACGTCCTTAACTGAAGTATGACCACGATGGTGGGGTTGTGTCCTAAAATTATAAACCTACACCAGGAAAGTCATCCATCCCCTCAAGTCTATCGCACCCCAAACCTAAATCGAAGAGAAGAAAGCCAACACGTCACCATCCTTCGCCCCCTGGAGATCCATCACGCCCCTCCTAAATCCTCTTTAGCTACTCATTCGGACCGAAATAAAAGGAAAGGAAAGTGCTTCTCCTGAAAAAAAAAACATAAATAAAAAAAAACACGAACCTGTATGAACCGATTAGCGTTCAACCCGCGTAATAAAAAAAAATCAGGTTGATATGGACAGGTAAAGTATAATTTATTATATCCAATTTAATTATATCCAAAATATCCAAGTAATTCGTAAGGGAGGGGGGTGGTTGTGTTAAACAATAGCTAAGATATGAAAAAAAAAAGAAAACAAACATTGTTTGCCCAGATTATTTGACCTGTGCTTAGAATGAATCTGTAATATTCCTAGCACTCGTACTAAAATTATGCTCGTATATCCGGGTCGACAATTATAACCTAGGTACGACTACATGCTCTGATCCAACTACAGCTAGATACAGAAGGTATCCGCTGACTCGAGCAACACCGCTCATAAATAATAGGTTTTTTTTTTAGTGCGTCACTACACAAGAGAAGATGACACTAATATGTAAAATTTAGGATAATATAGTATGCTAACTGACTTACCGAGGTTACTCCTGGAGGATGTGCACAACTTCCGCGGGTTGATGTGAACTGGCGAATTCCTTATAAATAATTAATTAATCCTTCTCCTCTTCTATAGTAACGCTTACACATATAGTTTTACTACAATAAATAGGTATATATATAGGTATATATATAAGTATGTATATATATATAATTATGTTTTTATGTACCCCAAAATAGTCTTATACAACCTGCTTATATGAGGATGGGACGGGAATGAAGGGTATAGGCGCTGGCCGTGGATCGCTCGGGCAGCGTAGTCGCTCCGAAATCGGTTGTCGTCGTCGTCGTCTTCCTTATAGCTGTGGTTGGTGTAGCTGTAGCTGTTGAGGGATTTGGACTGCTGCGGTTGTTGTCGCGGCGGCTTAAGTTGTTGCTGATGTGGCGAATGTTGTGGATACCACTGTGCCTTGGCTATGGCTATTGCATCACTTGCAGCAGATGTGACGACTTGGGCTGAAGTTGCCTCAGCTGCTGATACTGCCAATATCGTGGAGTTCGCCCTTGTAGGGCCAGTCTGGTTTACACTGGACTATTGCACGAATTGTTCCCCACTTGCAGCAGAGGTGACGGCTTGGATTCAAATTGCCTCAGCGGTTGATAATCCTGGACTGGTGGTTTCCTTTTTTTTGTTTTTCTTGACGTTTTATTTATTATCTTATTAATTTTCAAACACGCTTTACTCTGCTTTCATGTAAATCGAGTCTGTACATATGTAGTAACTTTCAGTTTTATTTTATGTTCACTTTTTATATGCAGAGTTCACTTTTTAAATATTCTTTCAAAATTGGTTTCCTTTTTTTTTTGTTTTTTTGTCTGTTATCATTTTATTTTTTTTTTTACTTCTACCAACTGTCTTTCGATATCTTCACACTTCTCTCTATCACCGCCAAAAAAAAAAATTGAAAAAAAAAAAAAAAAACATCCAAATCACAATGCCTCCTTGACAACTCGCTTGACCTTCCTCCGAACTGAAAGACGATCGTCCGTCAAAAAAAAGTACCGAATTTTCATAATTGTTATTTTTTCTCTCTTTAATATGGAATCTTGTAGGGTCATTCAACCCGATGGTCTTTATGATATCAAACAGCTGGTCATTTTTGTGAGTGTATGCGGTGATTAGCAAGGCATTCTAATCGATTAGGATGTTGGAAAGGCTAAGTAATAGGGGGAAAAAAAAAACTTCGAACAGGATGGGAAATTCATTTGGTTTTCTCTTTTTTTTATAATTTTTTTTCTTTTACTCTGTTCCGGAACCGATTGAGCGATAGCGGGTTGTTGTATCCGCTAAGTTGCTATGTTGTTCGTCCTATTAGATGGTTACCAGAAATGGTCAACCCATTTAGGCCGTGCAGTCGTTTCCCACAGCCTTTTTTAAAATACACCCAATCTAAGCCTATTTCCTTTGAATTGGAAGTATATTTAGGATGCGGTTTCTTTTGAATATCTTTTTACTGTTTTGGAGGTAATCATTATTTTACAGGCTTCCGGTTAAAAGATCAGCAATGATATTATTCTTCATTTTCAATGATTCTATCCCCTGCATACCTAACCCAGAAGAATGGACTTCCTCGAAGATTTTCATCCGTTCGAGCATTTGTATCAAATTTTTCTCAAGCAACCGCTCCACTTTCTATTCCACCTTTTTTATGTTAAACAGCTTGTTGGAACTCGCTATTGTGATGCAGAACAAATGGATGGATTTGTTTAACATTACAATATAAATATTTATAATAATTTTGTGGTCCTATAGTGAGATATTTCACTAAATACGAATTCCTTGCAATTTCTGAATAACCAATTTCTATCAGCTCCACCAAGCGGCCAAAGTGAAGCTGGAATAAGGATCTACAACTTCTTGTCTGTCTTTGGCATTCGAGTTAAAAATCGAGCTTTTCCGTGTCTCCTATTGTTAATTGTTAACTACTATTGTTTCAAAACTTCAAAATTGTAAGTCCAGTACAGCATAATTATACTATACTATGTGCTTGTACGAGTATATACAAAATAAAAAATAATAGTTAAAAATTGTAGTGTAAAATTGCCAAAAACTGAATGCGTATACCGTTTCTATCAACAGTTTCTGTATATAAGCGACGAATTCTTCGAATATATTTTTTTGATGAGGGGAAGGGGAATTTATTTTCAATTTCAAACATTCAAATGCTGTCATCGAGTTAAAAATCGAGCTTTGCCTCCTACTAGTGTCGTCTTTTCTTCTTAGAGCCCATTTCTATCCTCCAGACTAATATCGGAAGGTTGAGGCAAGCCGCTGATATGGAAATAAACTCCTCCATTTTTAGCGATGATAGCCGTTTTCTTCAATTCATCATTCTTCACATTTAAAAACGCCAAGCGTGGACAACAATTATGTCTGCCTTATTTCGTATGTACAATAGTTACTCTCATTTTGTTTGAGTGTCACTGTATCCGGCCATTTAGCTGTCTACTAGATATGAGTTGAACACCACCATAATTCTGAAAATGTATGCCCTACCTTATTATGCTCCCATCCTTCCATCGCCCTTCGTAAAAAGCTACAACATGCTTGGTTTTTGCAGTCCCTGCACTGCTTTATATATGCATGCATATATATTTAGTACAAAGACAAATTTCGAGATAACTATGCGAGCATATCCAGCACGTCAAAGCTCAATTTGAAAGTCATTCACCAATTGAAGACAGCTGCGTGCTTTTCACTTAAAAAAAAGGATTTTAAGCTTCCACAAGCCAGCAATTAATTAATCAATTTTTAAGGAAATTCGTAAGTAAATATGTATGTATATGTTGTGAGAAATCTACTACACATATAAAACATTTGTCAAAGATAAATTACAAAAAATGAAGGTAGTCGATCCTGCCAGGAGTCGAACCTGGAATCTTCTGATCCGTAGTCAGACGCGTTATCCATTGCGCCACAGGACCTTTTAATTTGCGTTTGATGGGTAGTGCTTTCACACCTAATCTCTATTCATCGAATTTTCTATAAGTGATATTAAATAATATCAACAGTGCGGGGCTATGATACGTAAATTCAATGAATCACATTTCTGCCATGTCAGGGGCCTCCGTGGCGCAATTTGCTACCGCGTTCGGCTAGGCGCCAACGCCCAGAACACCGGAACCAGTACCTGACATGGTAGTTGTCTTGCTCTCTATCCACGAAAAAGACTTATTCCGCAACGCAACTATTGACGAACTGCACCGACATAAAAGTAGACTGTTGTCAAGACTAAGAACCTTGTACAGACAGTTTACTGACAGACATAACCCGGAGATCATAACACTGAAGTCGTCGATTAAAAAACTCCAAACATTAATGAAGGAAAATTACAGAAGTTCTGTAAGTTTGTATCGGAACAATACTGTAAACACCAGCAACCCGAATATATTCCGCAAATAAACAAAATATTTCGGAGAAATAATCAGAACGCCCTTCCATGTCTTAAAATCGCCCGAACGACGAACAACTAACAAATACTTGTAGCAGCAGGAATAGATCCAAATGAGGCTGTTGATGATGGCAACTTCTTTGTGATCGAGGATCCGCAGGAGCAGGTAGAGGCTATAGGAGCGACTTTCCAGGAAGTATACAAGGCGAATGTTATCATTGGCCTGAACCACGATCTGGAGAATCGAGTCCTTGTCCACAATTTCTACCTTCGAAATGAAATTGTGAATTGGCGATTCCAGAGCTCGGGTTTCACCCAGTTCAGTGAGGAGAATATGACAAATAACGTTATCACCAACGATAGGGTATTACGCCCGTTCATTTCGAGGGAAAATCTCCAAACGATCTTCGAATCGCTTAGAAGTAAAAAATCAGTGGGAACCGATGAAATACCGAACATTGTTCTTCGACATCTCCCTCTAGAAGCGGTGAATATTTATACCACTCTGTTTAATAATGCAATGAATAATGCACATTATCCAGCGCGTTGGAAACTGCTGTGGTACATTTCATCCCCAAAAGGGATAAAGACGCCTTCAATCCGGCGAATCTCCGCTCAATCAGTTTTCAGTCCGTCATTATAGTTCCGGATAATGAATTCGGTTTCAAGGCGGGCCATGATATCATTCATGCTGCGTCTAAACTGGTGTCTGATATCCAATGGAACAAAGGCAAGAAACAGTGCATTGGTGCCTGCCTGATTAACTTAGAGAAGGTCTTCGATACCGTATTTTCAAGCTAGACAGGTTGGGTATTAGTAAACCACTGCTGTATATTCTTTTTGATATGCTCTCCAGTAGACAGTTCATAGTGAAGAATGGCGATGTGACTTCTGCTGGAACATTTAACATTAAAAACAGTCTGCAACAAGGTGCGGTAAATTCGCCGATCCTATTCAACATTTACACGAGTGATCTGATAGGTTCACTTCACCATGCCAAAGCGTACGCAGACCACATAATCGCTTACAGATCAGGTCCAAAGATTGAGGTCATTATATATATACTTTTGCAGCGTGACTTCGACATATTGCGATGACGGGAAGTTGAAAATCAACTTTTAGAAGTCGGAAACCATTCTGTTTAGGACGCCTTTGTCTGGGGCCTCTAGGGATACCAGAAAGAATTGGCGAAAGTTCTCGATCGTGGGGCAGCATGGGCAGCCACTTGCTTGTCGAAATGTAGTCAGATACCTTGGGATCTGGCTAGATCAATTTCTGTGTTTTAACAAACCTATAGATGTTGCTCTGACCAGAGCCAAAGGTGCTTTTGCCCTTACATATAGACTGTTTTATAACAGCCAACTCGATGCGAGGGTGCAGGTGATTCGCTACACGGCCCTTATCAGGCCCATGCTTGTATTTGGATGTCCCGTGTGGTTCAACGTGAGAGCAAGTTTATTGGAAAAGATTCGGGTGTTTGAGAGGGCTTGTCTTAGGACTTATCTTCGCTTGTACAGAACACCAGGTTCTGAGTACATAACATTCTATCCTAATGAGGTCTTATACAATAGGGCGAACCTAATAAGAGTGGACAATTTCCTCATTGAGTTGGCTCGAAGGCACGTTGCAAGAGCAATGACCTCATCGAACAACCTGATCTCCGGGGCTTACTACCCCAATTATATGTATCACGAGAGTTCGCTTTGACGGCTTTATTCCTCCAGAAGTGTTCCTCTATCTAGATAGCAAAGGTCTGATCCAGGACAGATTGGCGGTGCCGCTAATCTTCCACGTCGCTCGAACAGCTGCGGACAGGCGACTCAACTACGACAGAGACGTCGCACATGGCAGTGCGGAGCGTCTCCGATTCAGTAGGGTGGTAGGGAGTCGCGACAAGAGGGATGTTGCTCATCAGCACCAGCAATTTTGGTGGCTTGTTGAAGGGGAGGATACTTCGTCGTCGAACTTCTCCAATGATAGTTAGCTTCATTTGAAGCAAAGTTGGTCAGCCTAATTGTTTTTAGCCATGGCCGGCTTACATAATTTTAGGTAGGATTAAGGTAGTTTTAAGAAAAAAGAAATATATATATATGTACATATATTTATATATTAAGTATATGTGTTTTGTGTATATATATGCACGTATTAGATGTAAGTAGGTTTAAGTAGATTAAGATCTATTTTTAGGTAGTCTGTAGACTTTTAGTTTAGTACTTTTAGTACTATGTTTTTAAAAATCTTAGTTTAAGCTTTAGTTAAGACAGTGTAAGAATAAGAATAAAGCCCGTCATAAACGTCGAAAGACATAATTTTTAAGTATTATGTTTAACTTAGAGTGCCTGCATGGGGCCAGTAAGTTAGTATAAGATAATTTTTAGTTAATTAAGCTAATTTTTAAGCATTTTTTGTCTAGCATGAAAGAGTAATTTAAGTATATAAATAAAAATGCATATTAACTGAAACTGAACTGAACTGAGCGCGTTCGGCTGTTAACCGAAAATTTGGTGGTTCGAGCCCACCAATTTTTTAGACAATTTTTCTAAATACTCAAGGGCAACACACAATACAGCAGCGTCAACCTCAACCCTGCTCAACAATGACATTTATGCCTAAGTTCGTTTGATACACTCCTAAAAATATGTTCTCCAAACAGTGTCGTGAAATAAGGCCAAAATAGAAAAAAAAAGTTTTTTGAAACGAAATAAAGGTAAATCCTCTACTTTGTACGATTTGGCTTTATTTAATTTTCTAAAGCGAAATTGCTGTCCCTCTGCAATCCCGGCTTGGAGTCACTGTTGAATTTGGAGTAGGTGCGAGGTTTGGTATATACATAGTTACAAAGTTTTTTTTTTAATCCGTGCAAAATACAACCCCCCTACGAGGGAGATTTGTGCAGATCGGACACAAAGTTGCGGTATGGTTTTTGATATGTTTTTCTGTAATTTGTGTATAACAACTTAAACATTTGTAACAAAATTTCTCCGGGATTTTCGAAACAAATGATACATAACATAGGTCGATATTGTAATTCAGCAACATTGCTCTCTCGTTGCTCTGTTTGTTCTCCTATACAATAAAAGATTTTTTAACTTTTATTGTTATTTTTTTTATCCAATTTAATACTAGCCAATTCAATGAGACTATTTCTATCCTTGTATTTTGTTTTTCCTGTCCATTTAGTACAATTATAATATACTATGTTCACGTATATACAAAAAAAATGATAGTTAAAAATTGCTAAAAACTGAATGCTAGTACTCTTTCGATCTACTGTTTCTGTATACAGGTTGTCCCCTAATTTGTCAATGATAATTTGGGAAATGATTCCTGGGTATATTCTATGAAAAAAATCGTTCTACTAATTGTTTATCTCCAATGTTGACAGCGCTTACCGAGGATTTAAGGAAAGGCTTACTTTGGTGTACCCTGACTAGGGTGACCAGATCTATCCTCAAGAAAAAGAGGACACCCACAAAAACCTCAAAAAAAAAAAATATTTTTTTTTTGGTTTATTGGAATAAAAAAAAGGAACTAAGAAACGCGCGTTACTTAAAAAGAGAAAGCACGAAACAAACAACAAAAATAAGAACTTCATAACATCTATCAGTTATTTAACATGAAAGTTACTTTAGGTAGTAACATTTTCTATATCACAAATATTGTTTTTTTTTAAAGTACTATTCGAGTAGGTAACATTTTAGTTTTGATTGTATATATTTGTCATTGTGATTTAGGAATGAGTACTCGTAAATTCAAAGTTCAACTTTTTGTAGTGAAAACATATTTAAGGCAGTGTTCACACCAAAATAAATTTTTTATTCCGATTTTCTTTTACTGAAAAATTTTGAAAGTTGAAAAACCTGAAAAAGAGAACAAAGCGCTTATTTTTTTTAAAAAGATACCGGACAAAAGTTTTTTAGGTCCAAAAGAGGACGCTTGGTCAGCCTAACCCTGACCCATCTTAGCGGAAATTGCTTTGTTAGTACCAATTAGTACTTCATGTAGGACTTTGTTTTTAGAAGAAATACTAGCCTTTACAGCGGCGTTTAAATAAAGTTGGTATCTTGTTTGAGGTCACTTTTCTCCTGAAAATGCCTAATTAACATAACGTTTTACTATTTTTTTTCTTATGAAAGTAAAAATAATACAAAAAATTATAATCAAATTTGCAAACAAACTCATAGATTTTATGATACTTGGGAAAACATGCAGCATTTATTTACCTTGTTCCTTAAAAGTTTTCAGAAAGAGTTTTGGAATTTGAAGGCCTATTTCGAAAACTTACCAAACCAAAATGGTATAAAAGATTAAAAAAACAAAATAATTCATCAGTTTAATTTTTTACGCTAAGGTTACAGTTGCTTAGAAACACTATTTGAAATGTCTGCATTTACAAATCAAGAATACGCAGACATTATTTACATTTATGGGCTGTGCAATGGAAGTTCAACTAGTGCGCGACAAAGATACCATGAATTTTATTCTAACCAACGACTTCCTGGTAAAGGAATATTTGGAAATACGTATTGAAGGCTTCGAGAAACGGATCAGTTTCAAATACGCGACCGAATGCGGAAGCTCCACAAGTAAGAAGTATTTCGGCTGATAAAAGAATACTGGAAGCTGTTACAACTGTTCCATTAATCAGCATCATCAGTATTAGAGTTACAGTCGATGCTGAGGATATGGAAAGCGAGTTCTGCAGACTGTTGGCTGTTAGGTACGAGCCAAACTCCTCTGTCAGGATGAACTTTTCAACTTTGGAGAGGAAAGCCAAGACTTCTGTTCACTCAAACAAAACAAAGTGAAGATAGCAATATCTTGACCGAAGTATAACCTAGATTCAGTCTACTGCGCAATTAAAACATGACTTGATAGAGACCATACATCAACCTATTTCCGAATGCTTTACATAACACTCTCTTAACTGTATGAGCATCGAAATGGATAGAACAGTGCAGTGTTGGATTCGCAAACGAAAGCAGTTGGCGAAATACCGCGTTTTCTAGAGAGGTCCAACCCGGCATCTATTGTACATATGTAAGTAAGTCAAGCAAAAATTTCTGTTCAACTGAATCTGTCATGAATTCCATATGCTTCGACAACAAAAACTACGAAATCTTATGCTTCATATCTTTCGTTTCATTACTAACAAACACTAATTGACATTAAAACGGAAAGTGTGTTATTGTAGCACCAATTCAAGGTTTACCATCGATACACCTAGTTTCTTCTTAGTAAATATAAAATAGTTGAATGCCGAGATGAAGTTCCAAATGCAATCTGTGGAAAAAAATACTCAAGCCCGTATATAGTATGCACACGACTATTCGCATTTACTAGCCTATAGTGACATAAATATAAATCTCATGGAATGCGATGTGTAATGGCAGCAAGCTCTTAGCATCGGCCTTGCAATATCATCTGTTGTTTCACTTTGAAACCATCCAACCAGATCATCGACGCACTTGGAATCGTGTCGTTCTGTTCCACTTGCCTATTAAGTGGATGATAAGACTACACGTTCCGTTGAAAGGTAAATCGTAAAACTAAAAGGAAAATCCGAGATTGAGTTTTTTACCGCTTTTTTGTTTTGTTTGCTTTTATTTCTTCTATAATACTTGCACTTGCATTCTCAGGGCTTTTCGGCATATGTGCTTTCCTTCTTATGCGGTTAGATTAAATTACTGTCCGTTTAGTGGTGGAAAAAAGCAGATAAATTTACAAATGAAAGAAAGATAAATATATACACGTGATACGTAGGATTATGTATGAATGCGCGTGCACAAATAGATCAAATTCAAATGCAAAAGCTTTACTTTTCTGCTTATTTTTTAATTCCTTAATAATATTAAATTTGCTATCTCCCGTTCGAAACCGCGTTTAGTGACAACGATTTCAGTAAAGTAAGCTGTGGGAAGCGTTGGCACAAACCTTCTCTTTCACATGGCTTAAAGAAGGATATCGTACGATGACAAATCAGCGGCCAATTTCGATTACCATTTCGAAAAGTGATTCCACCAGAAAATTTATCTTGCAAAAGGACATTGATACTAAAACTTGTGACACGTAGCGCTCTCTATCCAATCCATTCACGGCGGTAATAGCCACACCTGGTTCTTTTTGTTTCTTGAATTAAGGTCCAATAGCCCAAAAACCGAAACACACAGTAGCACATTGTAAATATAGAGGCTTCTCATCCTTGAATTTTCTAAGCCCCAGTTAAGGCTTAAAGATGAAAATGTGCCTCATACTCATGTGAAATATATGAAAAATTCCATGGAATGTTCTTTGTGATATACCCAATGCCTAAAATGGGAATGGACGTGCTTTATGCCGGCCAAGGGGACTATTTACTTTTTGAACTGTATCAGCGAAATTTTCACCACTTTTTTTTTTTAAATGAATTTTAGTTTTTATTTTTAATAATTTCAATGCGTTGTTGAATTGTATTAATGGCTAACAAAAACTGTCAGCATATTTTTGCAAAAATATTCGAAAGAAAACCTTTATTTTACATTAATGCCTTTCAATTGGGAGACGAAAAAGTCAGTTATCATGGATCTATACCCTCCATTAGTTGATACTTTCTGGACGGCGTTACTCGTATTTTTTAAGAATTATGAACCAATAATTCTACCAGACCATAAAGCACATCAAACAGTACCTTTTGGATGTAACACCGTCTCAGTAAAGTTTTGTGTAGTTTCTTCACTCCAAATGTGACGCTTCTTGATGAAACCATTCAATCAAAACTAAGCCTGAACAGAGTTTTGTGGTGAAAAAGGGTATCAAGAGCAGTTTAGGCTATTTACAAAACCACGATGGTCCAGCGGATCTTATAAGCTTGTAAACGAAGTTCATATGGCAAAATATTCCATAAAGTGGGATGGATACATCTCCAATTACTGTGCAATTACTATCACCGAATCACCCTTCGAATCCAAGTCCCACAGCCCTGCGCGAGTTCCAGTTATTTTCTGTAATATCTTGTCCTGGATTACATTGCGTGCCGAGCCGCTTTCTTTTTTTCGGCAATCTATCATAGTGTCTGGCATATTCAAAGTTTTAAGAATGTTGTGCTCGTGCAACGTAATGGTTTTTGTGAACAGTGTTTCTAACATTAATATGGACTTCGAACTGTTGAATGAAAGGTAAAATGCTCTGTTAATAATCAGTCGTTCACAGACCGTCGTGGAGTAAGAACATGTTTCGGCTTTTTTCGAGAAAAAAAGAAATATATATATATTACGTGAAAACAAGTATTTGACGACATTTTGTAAAGGGTCAATCAGCACGGTTTAAATGGTGTTTGAACGCATCTATTTACTAAGTTTTTTTAATTAAAATTTATTTTGTTAGTTTTAGTATTAATTAATGTTAAAATAAAAATAAAATTTGACTGCAAGATACGTGGAAAGACATAATTTAAGTGTTAGGTTTAACTTAGAGTTCCCGCATGGGGCCAGTAAATTAGAATAATATTATTTGTAAGTTATTTAAGCTAATTTTTAAGCATTTTTTGTCTAGTATGTAAGAGTAAATTAATTAGTTAAATAAAAATGCATTTAAACTGAAAAAGAAACTGAACTGGTGTTTGAACGCAATTAAAGAGGCGCGAGTTCGAGTCCCGTCAAGGGAACAGGACTTTTTTTTGTATCTTTTGTTTATTTAAAAAAAAAACACACGTGTAATAAAAGTGTTAACAAGACAGTAACATCAGGCGATTGATCAAAGTGAGCGGTCCGCCCCCAAAATAATGGGATCATCGGATGACGCAAACACATCAGCCGATGAAGCATTTATTTCGGGAAACTTGTTTCGTGAAACAAGGTCCAAGAGGAGGAGAAAGATAAATCCGACTCTCGTTAATGCGTTAAACGCATCGCCCTATCTTGCAAGAAGGGCGAGGGAACTGCAAGAGAACCAAAATTTTGAACAACAAGAACAGCAGACAAATAGGAAACAGTCTGAAACCCAGCAACAACAAAAACAAACACTGAAACAGCAGAATATGTCACATCCAGAAAAAAATACTACAGCGCAACAAAAGCAGAAGAAAACAGAAATTACAACCACAAAACAACCAACAAAAATAGCAGCAGCAAAAACAGCAACAACGTCAAGCACAACAGCAATATCAGCAGTAGAAATCAACTAAGCAAAGGGTGCCTCCAATTAATACATACAAAATGGAATTGAAGAATACAATAGAGTTATGTAAGTCGGCCATAGACAACAATTTCTTTATTAAAAAACTAAGTTTAGATAGGCATGCGATCCACTGCAATATAGTTAGTGTTAGGTTTAACATAGAGTGCCCGCATGGGACCAGTAAGTTATAATCAGATATATATATTTAAGTTATTTAAGCTAATTTTTAAGCATTTTTTTGTCTAGCAAATAAGTGTAATTTAAGTTATATAAATAAA
Source organism: Volucella bombylans (assembly GCA_949129095.1). Lineage (NCBI taxonomy): Eukaryota > Metazoa > Arthropoda > Insecta > Diptera > Syrphidae > Volucella > Volucella bombylans. The sequence goes on from OX422144.1 coordinate 22,420,272, forward strand.
AATGCATATAAACTGGCTGGGAAAAAAAACTGACTGCTCTGTTAATAACCGTCCCAGTCTCATGCTTTCTAACTCTCCACGCTTACGCAGCATAGAGCATGATGCATACTCATTTACGTCTAGTCCCTTGAGAGTCCTCGATATCACGGACGCCACCATATACCAATGGTGATAGACTGATATACTGAGTGATAGACTTTTCAATGGGTCCTGCAGTATAAGTAACATACTTTCATAAGTAGGCTTCTGTTATTGAAACTGACTGCACTTGACATGATAATGAAGGATTCTCTGGAAGTCTTAGCAGGGAAGATGGCTGATAGATGTGAGGTCCTTTAGATTCAGTTTTTGGGTCGGTGTTTGTGTATTGTACCGTGAGCTGAACAGGCCTTCAAGATCCATCAAAGAGTTTTCTGGCGTCTTGATAAACATTTTTTATTTGTGCATTTTTTATTTATTCCGAAGATTCGAAACTGCAAACCGCCCATTTAATCTTTTTCACACAGATCATACCCGGGTCGATCTGTGGGTTGGAAGTAGATTTTCTCAAAGAGGCTTTGAAACACAGGCAGGGAATTCTTTTACAGACTAAACCCAGGTACCATCCAGGTGCTTAAGTACGCTTGAAAACGTGACCCGAAATTTAGACAGAATTTGCGCTGTTATGCTGCTGATGCTTCAGAAGAAACTTCGCCAGAACTTGCGTTACTTCTCGTTATAGATCCTTAACGATCTAGGTTTTCCAGTCGGCTTCTGACTTAGGCAGTTCAAATTCCTCGAACTTTTGCAGCACAGTTGTCGAAGATCCACAACTTTGAGCAATTGTACCCTGCCCTCCTTACCGTGAAGTTCTCCGTACTGCAAAGGCAACATTTAGAGAGGAAGTGAGTTTCTTATTTTTATCAAGTTTGGCATGAACATTCGGTTGCAATTTTTCCCAGGTCGTCCTCCAACGATTGCGGTGAAGAATGATGGAAAGTTACTTTTTCGATACTCTAAACTGTAAGTATCGGTCGTACGATGGCCAAAGCCAAAAGGGATGATCAGAGGAGGCTACTGATAATAAAAAAAATTCGGGAGCTATTGAAGCACATCCAGCTACGATTGGTCTTTCCCTTGTTGCAGAGTTCAAAGTTTCAACTGCAACCATAAATCTTCATCTTTCAATCATGGAAGGTGAAAACAAAACTGAAAAAATGGCTTTCCCACTGCCGGTGTTACAGCGAATATACTACGACGTTTGGAAGTTGCAATATCTTTGTCTAAAAGACACCGTGTGTATCCTCTTTGTTGAGTCACTACCTCCGACAAAAAATCTATCCTGTATGATAGGCGACGTCTTGGAAGATTTCATATGCCAGTCAGCTCACTTCTTCCGTTTAGCTATCGAATGCGGTGATTAATAGCATCAAAAAGTTCTTTAAGAAAAGAAGAACACAGCCCACACATTAGCTCTTAGGGAATACCCGAATATGGGAATGCATTACCTTGCACGGTGGTGTCAAGACGGCTTTTCTTCAGTGAAGGTACCCAATGACTGAAATGTTTTCTTTTCTGGAAATCGTTCTTAAAAATGCGGAAAAAAGAGGTTATAGAAACACCGTTGACACGGAATATTTTCTCACTCGTTACTCGACAATATTCATTCTGAAAATCTTCACACTTCACTCATGTTGATATTTTCGATCTTCCTAGGTGTGAGTCATCTCTAAAGTGGCCAAGGCATTCGTGGAAGCGGCTTTTAATGAATGATTTTTCATTTTCAACTGTAACAGTACCCGAGACACCTGCGGACGCTATTTCTATCTATAACTCAACAAAAATTGTTGGAGTGGCTGCACAGTATTCTTCAAGTATTTAACTGCATCTGATGGAATTCATATTTATGTACATTGTATGACCGACATGTTATTAATTTTACATTATTTTTGATGCGGCCCTCAGGAAGGGGTCATAGGAATAGTTAGACATAAGTGAGACCGCGTTGGGACTTGCCAAGGCAGAACTATACCAAAAAACGGCACTTGTGACAAGACTAGTAAGTAAGCTCTGCATTTATTGTTTCTCAAGCACAAACACATAATTGCAACACAGTCATGAATAAGTACATACCATCCATGGTAAATTGTGCGCTGGCAGCATTCGCTGGTTATTAAGCATGGTCTGGCTACATCCTACTACATGATAATGCAAGAATACATTCATCACCGTTAACGCTTCTTTCCCTCCGAACTCATAATTTGACACCCTCGACTACTTTCTTTGGAGCCACCTAAAGAAATTCGATCATGCGGCTAAAACAGCAACTATTGAGGAATTGGAAGGGAACATTTTGACTGTAATTCACTACGTGAAGCGATTTTATAAGAAACGCCCTATTTTTCTAATTGGAATTCTCTGAACTTGCACATATGTACGGTGTTTTCACAGAGGTCATATAATAATTGTAGCTCAGATTGCCCACCACTTAATCATAGAAAGGTGTACACTTCAACATGCGGTATACGTGAGTCAGTAAATAAAAACCAGAATCAATTTATTACGCTTAAGAGGTTACAGTCAATTGACGCCGCTATCGTTGCATGTTAACCAATTTTTTTTTTTTGAATAATATAGAACTCGAATGCTTGGTGGATATGTGGCTTGAACAGGGCTGTTTCACTTGTCTTATAGCGCGTTCCACAATCGACTCAATAAAGACGGAGTTCGGTGATAGTTTTATTGCCAGAAATAGCCCTATAAATTGGCCTCTCCTCGATTTAAAACCTTTAGACTTTTTCCTTTTGGTCTATATTAAATCTGTGGTTTATGCCAATAAGCCAGACACTTTACAAAATTTAGAAGCCAACATTCCACATGAATTTTATGGAATATCAATCAAATTATGCAAAAGAGTCATGGAAAAAGATTGTGTCCAGAGCTTGCATTGTCCACGGAGGACGCTTCAATACGCCCACGTTATGAAAAAACATTAAAAATGCACTAAATAAAAAAAAATTGGTCCGCTTTCAATTAAAAAACCTGTACTGGCCATTTTAGTAGAAAAGTAGTCAACAATTTAACTGAAAGGATGACCTTTGTAAAATGTAATCGAGGTGATCATATACTGTAGATTATATTCAAAATAATGGCTGTTTATAGGTTTGTTGTGCTTTTATTTCAGGATGCATTTCCCACGCTTCAAAACCCAACAACATCTCTTATACAATATATAATCTGAAACAAGCTTGTCAACGAAAGCCTCAAGATGTGCATTCATAACTTGAATGCAAGTGCAAGTGCAAGTGAGTGGTATTTGGAAAACGCTGTTTATATATTTTATATTACAAAAAATCAACAACGATATGGCATTAATTGATATTTAACTCCAGCAGTATGTGTAACCATTAAAGTACAAACATTTAGTCACATACTCGTATGTATGTACATAATATCCATTAAAATTATCTAAAGGAAATGTCATACCTACTGTGTGGGCGATGACTAATAACTATCGTCGTCACCTACATATGTACATAGATTCAACGTCCCAACTTCTGCGTGTGGAAATAATTACAGGTGTAAATTGCCTTTGGTACTAGTACTGGAAATAATTACACTTCACCATAACAATCGGTCGGCGTCGTCGTCGCCCATTATTGCTTTAGTAGAAAACGAAAGACACATTGTCTGTGCTTTCAGTGTGTGAATGAATTAAATGAGAGAGATGATGATTCCCCGGCCTAATGGTAAAAATCTACTCAAACTTGTATCTAGCTACCAAAACAACAAATACATCACATCACTCCAAAGTACAATGCTCTATGGCAAGTTGGTTGGTTGGTTATGCAAATTACTCTCGGCTTGGCCTGTAATAAATAAAGAAGTCAACAAAAGAGGGAGCAATTAATAGATGAAAAAAGAAAAAGTTGTACGAGTATCTACGACCACCCATTGGCGTATAGGTTGTTTTATATACTTTGTATAAATATGTACGGACAACTATACTCATTTCCATTAATTTTTTTTTTTTGCTCACACATGTCGGATCGCTGTAATTTGCATAATTTATGATTAAAATTATTTCCCACGAGATGTGTGGTGGGCTTGATTTGTTAATAATTTAATAGAGAATCACTTTTGACATTGGTCCTGTGGCGCAATGGATAACGCGTCTGACTACGGATCAGAAGATTCCAGGTTCGACTCCTGGCAGGATCGATCGGTCATTTCGTAATGGCAAGTTTTTTTTTTTTACACTCATTACGCATATTGTACATGCCAGTGAATTTGTGTCCGAAATTATATAATACTAAGTTAGAGGACGGTGTATTTTTATTTCAAATCAAATCATCGGACCGACTAATTTATTTACTCTACTAAAATGTGAGAAAGTGTTTTTTCTGCAAAATATCCATAATTTACTAGTATAAGGTTTTCCAATTCGGACTTGACAACTTTTTTTTAAATAAAACGCAAATCATTTGAGATATTTCAAAAACTTTATTATCGGCTTGAAGTACAATCAAAACATTTATGAATGGAACTCGACTTCGTTCATATGGCCACCGCGGACACGTTTGCAGCGATCGATTCGTTGAACCCAATTTTCAATGACTCGGCTACACATTTCGGCCGAAACGGCCGCTATTTCGCGTTCAATGTTCGCTCTGAGCTCTTCCAACGTCGTCGGCGTGTTGGCATAAACCAATGACTTAACGTAGCCCCACAGAAAATAGTCAAGCGGCGTCAAATCGCACGAACGAGGCGGCCAATCGACTGGCCCATTTCTTGAGATAACACGCTCACCATACTTACTCTTCAATAAATCGATTGTAGCGTGTGCTGTGTGGTTTGTGGCACCATCCTGTTGAAACCACATGTCGTCCAAGTCCATATCTTCCAATTCGGGCCAAAAATAATCGGTGATCATGGCGCGATAACGCTGACCATTCACAGTAACGTGACGATCGTTATCGTCGACGAAAAAATATGGCCCAATAACGCCGCCGGCATGCAAACCAGTTATTTTTTGTGGATGAAGTGGTGATTCATGAAACACATGTGGTTTTTACCCGACCAATAACGCATATTTTGCTTATTGACGAACCCATTGAGCCAAAAATGAGCTTCGTCACTGAAGATGATTTTGCGATGAAATTCATTATCTTGGCGCATCTTCTCCAGAACCCAATCGGAGAACGGCTTCAATTCTTGAGTCTTGATCTTGTCTAGGTGTAAACCAAGATCCTTACGCAGAATATGCCATAATGTGGTCTGAGCGATGCCCAATTCTTGAGAATGCCGTGGAATTGACTGATTTGGATCGTTTGCTACGGACGCCTGAACGGCAGCGATATTTTCGACACTTCGACCAACCCGTTGCCTCAGTGATACGGCAACATCGCACAACGAATATGTAGACTCAAATTTTTGCACTAAACTTGTTATTGCCTGTCTACTAGGGCGAGCATTACGACCGAAAATTGGAGTTAACACTCTTAAAGTTGCAGTCACCGACTCCGTAGTTCGGTAGAAAATTTTTATAATTTGCAGACGTTGCTCTTTCGTGTACTTTACCATGGTGAAAATGTTGAGTTTACTGAATAAATTGACAGTGACAGTTTGATGATTAGTGAAAGAGTGCGTTCACAAATTAAATTCAAAATTGTCAAGTCCCTATTAGAAAACCCTTTATAAGCAAACTATGATACTTTTTACTTTTAGTGACATTACAATTGATATCAATTTTGATAAAATCTATTCCTCACAGAGATTTTATTTTGAACGAACATCAATTTTTAAATATCTTGAACTCGAAATACCGTACTCAGTTTCTTTTTCATTTTAAATGCATTTTTATTTAATTCATTAATTGACACTTACAAGCTATACAAAAAAAACGCTTAAAATTTAGCTGAAATAACTTAAAAAATAGTTTTATCGTAAGTGGCCCCATGCGGGCACTCTAAGTTAATCGTAATCCTTACACTATGTCTTTCGGCATTTCTAACAGTGTTTCTATAATATTTTTACATTTATTAGAACTAAAACTAAGAAAACGAATTTTAAGTAAAAAAGATTTTTTTTATAATATAAAACAGAACTAAAACTCATAATCTATCTAAAAATAAATCTTAACCTACTTATACTATCATATTGTGTACGATATATTGTTGGTGTTGTCGAGCAACATCCCTCATGTTGCGACTCCCTTGCGCAATACTGAACCGGAAACGATCGGCAATGCCATGTGCGACGTCTCTGTCGTAGTTTAGTTGCCTGTCCGCAGCTGTTCGAGCGAGATGGAATATTAGCGGCGTTTCGAGGTAGAGGAACGCTTCTGGAGGAATAAAGCCGCCAAAGCGTACTCTCTCATGATACATGTAATTGGGGTAGTAAGCCTCGGAGATCAGGTTGCTCGACGAGGTCATTGCTCTTGCAATGTGCCTCCGAGTCAACTTAATAACAAAATTGTCCACTCTTATTAGGGTCGCCCTATTGTATAGGACCTTATTAGGGTAGAATTTTATGTACTCAGACTCTGGGGTTCCGTATAAGCGAAGACAAACTCAATGGCAAGCAAACCCTATTACCCCTGTTGCAGATCACCTTTACCCTCGCATCGAGTTGGCTGCTATACAACAGTCTCTTTGTAAGGGTAAACGCACCCTTGGCTCTTGCCAGAGCAACATCTATATGTTTGTTAAAATACAGATATTGATGTAGCCAGATCCCAAGGCATCTGACTACACTTTGGTAAGAAAGTGGTTGCCTATGTTGTACCACGATTGAAAACTTTCGATAATTCTTTTTGGTGCCCCTAGAGGCCCCAGACAAAGGCGTGCTAAACAAAATGGTTTCCGACTTCTGAAAGTTGATTTGCAACTTCCAGTCGTCGCAATATCGTTTAATTTTATCGAAGTCACGTTGCAAAAGTATCGTAATCGTTGAAACCTATCTGTACGCGATTAAGTCGTCTGCGCACGTTATGTTGCAGACCGCTTTTAATGTGAAATGTTCCAGCACAAGTATTTTTAAATTTTTCGCAATGAACTGTGGTTTACTAATGCCCAGCCTGTTCAGCTTGAAGAAGAGTCCCTCTAACCATACCGTATCGAAGGCTTTCTCCAAATCAAGCAGGCAGGTACCAGTGTACTTGTTCTTACCTCTGTTCCAATGGATATCAGAAACCAGATTAGACGCGGCACTAATAACATCATGCCACTCGTTGAAACCGAATTGATTATGCGGAACTATATTTTTGTCCTCAATCCACTTAGTCAGGACTCTATTGATCACTTTCTTGAACACCGTACTGCTATTTGGAAGAAGACTGATTGACCGGAGATTCGCCGGATTGGAAGTGTCTTTATCTCTTTTGGGGATGGGATGCCTCACCGCTGTTTTCCAATGCGCTGGATAATGTGCATTATTCATTGCATTATTAAACAGGGTGGTATAAATGTCCACCGCTTCTAGTAGGAGATGGCGAAATACAATGTTCGGTATCCCATCGATTTGTTACTTCTAACAGATTCGAAGATCGCTTGGAGCTAATATCGAAACCAAATATACCTTAGTTTCAAACCACTACATCACAACAATGTTTTCCTTTCTCCTCCTTCTATCTTTCCGCCCGCGCCCTGGCAACATAATCCCTTAGGCGCGCATAGATTATAAACACAAAAAAAAAACTTCTCCTTCAAAATGAACGGGGACAGCTCGTGGTTCCAGCTGATGACAACATTTGCCATATAGGCCTTCTCCTATGGATTTTCGTTGACAAAGAAATTATCACCATCTGTAGCTTCTCCTGGAACTATACCTGCTGTTAACAGTACCTATTCGTTATCCGTCGTTCGGGCGATCTGTAGTCACGGAATGTCATTTTGATTATTTAATGTCTGTCCAGTGCGTCAACAGTTGCGTTGCGAAATAAGTCTTCGTTGTCAGTGTGTTGATACCGAGGTATCGTTTTGTCCATTGTTCGTTTAACTGTCCCGCCCATTAGTTTTAAATACCTGTGAATTTCCTCGGCCGACAGATTTCTGTTGTAGGGTGGGTAGAGCGAATTCGAGGAGAGTGCTCCCATCAGTATACTGGAGAAGTGTGTCGAACAGCAGGAGATCCAAATTTTTTTTTTTGTATAATTTACGGGCGCCTGAGGGGTTGATACCCTTTTACTGTTGCCCTGACGTGGGCGGAAAGGTAGAAGGAGGAGAAAGGAAAATTGGTTTTTTGTAGTGGTTTGAAACTCAGGTGTGTTTGGCTTCGATATTCGCTCTCCAGGGGTGGGAGTCCGAATAGGACGGAGAGTTTTTTTCTTCACTCAGAGTGATTCGAAGGTTATAATATTTGTTTTGTGCTTGAAACTCTACAACAGCCAAATCTACTTGTAAGTGTTATGTGAAAGCAGAATTTTTCTGTCTGAGTTCCAATTACACAAATGAGAAACTTGGAAAACTTGTCAATGGATAGGATTCGAACCTTGACCTTCCGAGTGAGAAGCGATTGCTAGTAACACTACACCACGGCCACCCGTGTCTAGGAAACAACGGATTTAAGCCTAGTCTGTACATTACACTCTGCTGTGCCAATTGCATAGTAGGTTCCCTCAAGTATTTGGTGTATTATTTCCCCAATCTCTATGATTGGCGCTGAAATCTCCGCCGATAATAAAATAAATTTCCTCCACTTCCAGCCGTTGGAATCGAAAAAGTGTCTCGAGCTCTGAGATGAATAAGGTGGATTAAGTAGCCTTAGGTGCATAGACAGGCACACCATATACAACCGCTTTCTACTACGGAGAGGGATACACACGATGCATGCTTCTAATACCTGGAACCTACGTACTACTCGACTGTATATCTTTTTAAAACGCAGTCATTTTCTTAGAAAGATCGCTACGCCTCCTTGTATGGAGTTAGGTCGGTTTCCTCGTACTATTTTATATCTTCTCTTCCTCATTTTGTGTCTTTTAGTAAGTTTAAGTTCTCTAACCAAAAGAACATCAGGGGTTTGGTCTTTGGGTAACTTAAAAAGTGCAGTCCATTCGAATCTAATCACTGAATTAACGTTCACTGAAAGGACCTTCAGGGTTTGCTCCGGCATGTACATACCCATTACAAGATTGTTCAGTTATCTGTCAGTGGAGTTGAGCCATCTACCCCTTGATTAAGGTATCAAGCCCTAACTAGCATGCCAGGTACAAGTAGGTGCTCTAGGCGCTGGTGCCTGAGAAGCAGCCTTCGCTTGCTGTACCGTATCGAAATACCGTACTAGACAAATAAATGTTACCACCTCCGAATTTTAAGATCCCCGCCCACACCTCTCATATCACTCTGATCTGAAGCTACCTACAAACTAGTGCCATTATTCTTCTCTCACCGCGGTCTCGCTATTTACGTGCGTCGTCGTAGTGATGTAGCTTACCAAACTCAAAGGGACAATGTAGTCCCTTTTGCAATCTGGAATTCAGTTTCATGTAGTTAAAATTCCATCTCCGTAAGCAAATTATCAACTATTGCTTTATTTACAGAAGCCCCAAACTGGACAGCAATTCGACTTTTAACACGAGTTTGATTCGCTGTCTGACTCCATACAAAAAATTAAAAAATTGTATCCCTATATCCTCATACTTAAATGGTGATTGCGGGCGATTTCAATATACACAGTTCTGTGTGGCTTTGACATTCTGGATAGGCAACACCCGAAGAACGGTCAGATCTTCGTCGCGGAAAACAACTTGACCCAGCTTGTAAATGAACCCATGCGAATATCAGACGTTGATAGTCATACCACCAACACCCTGGACCTGTTTTTAACTTCTCACCTTGATAAGTACACTGTTAATATGCTTCCTCCTCGTCGGACCATTGTGTCATATCAGCTAAACTCTCGTACATGGACCACAAAGTTAGAGAAAGGATTTCTGAAGAACCGGATAGCAATACAGGAAAGCCGACTTAACAGCTTATTTAGGAATTTTAGCTAATCGTTATGTTTCTTCGATGACAACATGGATGCCGCTGCTGATATGATCACAGTTACTATTTTGTTTGGAATAAGATGTTTTATCCCTCGTCGGTTCAAGAGTATCAGACCAAAACAAAAGGCCTGATACCACTCGAACTGTAAAGAGGCTGTCAGGGTTAGAGAAATGTTTTTTTTTTGGTCCTTCAAGACCAATTCGGCAGAGAAAAACCGAACTAAGTTTAAACGAGCCAGGAATGACTGCAACGCCCTTCCAAACCGTGTGAAATTTCGATATGACCAAAAACTGAGGCAAAAATACTACGTTCTCTTCTGGCAATACAACTGCGTAAGCCTTTTTATCAATCCTACTTTTTAGGACTCTTTCCGGTCAAATGAAAAGCAGTATTTATCCATCCCGTCAATAAAAAATTCGAAGTTTCACTCTCCTCCTACAGGATAAATAAATCGAAACACGAAAACTTCTGAATGACCGACAGTACAGTTTTCGTAACAACAGGTCTACTGGTGATTTTATGGCATGTCTCAGCGATAACTGGAACCGAAGTCTACACCAAACCGGTGAAAGCAAGATACTTGCACTTGATATTTCTAAGGCATTTGACAAAGTTTGGCATCAGGCTCTTCTGACAAAAATGAGTGTATTTGGGATCGACGACTCTCTTCTTCAATGGATTAGAAACTACCTTTCGGAACGTTCAATTCAAGTTGTTTTGAATGTTTTCAAGTCTGATACATATTCACAAAATAATTGCTGGTGTGCCCCAGGGCCCTATTCTGTCTCCCAAACTCTTTTTAATCTTCATCAATGATCTCTCGTCTGCAACTTCTAATCCGATATATTCCTTTGCTGACGACAGTACTCTTTGCTTTTCATATTCGTTCCCGAACTCACGTCCCTACTCTTCGGTTGTAGAACGGGAGCGGCAGCGTATGTTAAGCTCATTAAACTCCGATATTAGCAGCATAACCAACAGAGTGGAATTTAATGCTTCCAAAGCTCAAAGCTGTCTGCTGTCTTTAAAGCAAAATTTAGGCATCCAGCCATTATCCATGAATGGTACCTGCATCGTTGAAACCGGAAAACTTTCCATTCTTGGTATGTGTGTGAATGACAACTTAGGTTAGAATGACCATATATTTGATGTCGCCAGAAATTCTGCGAATTGTCAAGTTTTTCTCAAGCGATGTAAGTATTATTTCACCCCCTCTGATCTGGCCTCAATATGTAAGGCATTCATCCGCCCAAAATTGGAGTACAGTGCCCAAATTTGGTCAAGTGCGTCTAAACCATATCTGCACCTGCTAGGTAGGATTCAAAACCGTGCGATAAAACTCATAGGTAATGCTTATATCACTCAGACAATCAATGGACACCCTTGAACTCCAACGAAATGTTTTCGATCTTACCTTATTCTGTCGCTGTTTTCACTGCCAGTTGCATTATGCCCCTTCATACTTTCAACCGTAACACCCGTCTCGCTATTCTTTACTAAGGCATACCCACCGAGCGCTTTATTTATGAGTCATTGTACCCTTCAAATATTTAAAATCAACGTACATCGGTACCTCTTTATCTTTCCATTTTAACTTTCCTTCGCGTCTATGTGAGCGTCCGGCCAGAGAGCATTACTTAAGTTGATATATGTTATTTCTATTCTTATTTCATCTTGGTTGGGTGGTTGAATATCTGAGCTTCGTTTATTCAGATTGGTAATCCGCGGAACTGGGTTTCTCATATCCCCATTATCGATAGTGGCTCTACTGCTGAATTACTTTGCTCATCTTTTCGGGTCTCTGTTTAGGTCTTTTAGCCGGCGTTGTTCTCTCCTAGTTATTCTAGGCGAGCTATTTGTTGATTAAGTGACCCTACTATCTTCCTGTGAGAATAATTTGTGTGGATATTTAGATGAGGAAACACCGTAAGACCCCCAAGCTGAAAGTAGGGCAGGTGTAGGAGTAGGAAAGGTTCTCCGACTCTAGTATCAGAGATATCACTTTTACTATTTCAAGGTTAAAATCACCATACTTAAAACATAATAGGATTTCACGTAATCGGCCTGTTAACCTCACGCACAATCTATAGCTTAAAATAGTGGGCCTTTTCTGCGATCTCTTGGAATATGATAGTTGACGATAACCCATTATTTGTTCATCAGTTTCTTGTTCAGAAACTTCCCTATTGATATCAAGGGGTCGACACCAAGTAGCCTTTGCGTAGAGAACAGAAATGACGTATAGTCATAGTTGCAGAACTGAGCATCGCCACAAGTGCTGGCAAGTAGCAAACAGCAGATTTGTCCAGCTTCTGCTTAATATCCAGTCAAGTATTCTATGATTTCTTTACCAATGGCCTGCTATGTACCCTTCCTGATACAACTTCCATTGTTACTGTACATAGGTACATAGTAGTTAGGGTTAATTTTATAACTTATTTCTTAAAGATTTGGCTAAGAATCAACATTATTAGTCACCAAGTCACCTAGTCTTTAAAATAAAATCCAAATTTAGGTGCTGGGAATATAACAAGTCAAACTTTTGTTTTTTTAAATCGATTTTCTTACAGCGGTCCAATACCATACTCGAAAAACGACAGATGCACTTTTCCAAACTAATGATTCTTGAATATCTAAAATGTAGAGTTATGTACGTGGAATTAAAGAGAAAAACTTGTTACAAAGGTAGGAAAATCTTTCGAATGTTGGGGGTTGCCCTGACGTCCGCTTCGCCAATTTCTATATATCGTCCTATAAACTGCATGTTAAAAGGTCTGTTTTCAACTTTTTTTCATGCGACAGCCGTTAGTTTGTTAACTTTTAGGGTATGGGTTCTGTTTATACACGGCACTTCGAAAATCAGAAAATCGATTTCCCTTTATGTCAGCAAACTTTTGACAGGCATTCGACGAGGACCAGGATTAGAACGTACATATGTACATACATATGTTTGTTAATTTAACATGTTGATCCGAGAAGGTGTTCTTGCTATTTTTCAGTTCCAGACGTCTATGCTATAGAGAATTGTTATTCTATACAAGTCGAAAGTGTTTAACTGCTTCTGACGGAGTTGCCGCTTTTTTAAGGCATTAAAGGAACCTACATATCTACATATTTTTAAACCACAGTACCATATTTCAATATGAGCTAAAATATCACCGGCGCGGCAGAGCTTTGAATTCATTTAATTTTCATTTTAATTAGTAATTTTTTTTTTTAATGGAAATCGTGCTCCTGCCTTTCTGATTATCTCACCTACCTATTACTTGCTTTGATAGACTTGTTCATGCTTCTTTTGCTTTTCTATCGTAGTCATGAAAAATCATAAATCGACCGATTGTTTATCGAATTTCGAGTTTGAAGTGTCTTTGAAGACCGGGCTAGCTGTTTATACCGTTCGCTTTACAGTTTCTATAGGCTTTGTATGACAAGATATGTATACATGTACGTGGGTGTAAAATGAATGTACATACATATGTGACCTACGATTGAAACATGATGCTGTTCATTCCATCTACATACACATTTCAAAAGATTAAAAAATATTTACCTATGGCTACCTAAATATATTGATACTCGAACGTTAAGTATGACCTTTCTTTTCTGATCTAAATATTATTCTAATATAAAGGCATGATGTTGATAGGTACAGCGCTTTGTACTTGCTTACGAAGTATGCTTCTGCCTTTTTCAGATTACCTACTGCTTTTAACCCTTCAAAACTTCTGTTTCTGGCTTTTTAAAAACCGCTTTACTTGGCATTTTTCGACTGAAATGACGTAACCTTTCACCTTTGTGAACGCTATATTCCATTAATCAAGTTCAAAACCTACCCAAGACAAAAGTGATTCATCCTTGAAAATGGAGAGGGGAAAAAACACATTTAAGTTAAGTCTCCAAAGAGTTTCGCTTTAAACCGCCTGCTTTTTCATACTTAAAAGGCTACTTATTCATAGGTACAAATATGTATGCTTGTATATTTGAATGTATTAAGGGCACCACCCATCTTTAACAATAAACAGCGCAAATGTCATAAAAAACGAGGCATGTCCTCCTTTTTTCAGATCCTGTCTGGGTATCACTACCTCTCCCAACTCTACTATGGTACTCCTATATACGAGTATCACAGTCATAAGATACAAGCACTTTATGTGGAAAATTGCGTATTCAGATACCTACATTCACACGCATTAACCCAACACAAATACAAATTGGCAAGACAAGAAAAAATAAAAATAAAAATGAAAAAAATAAACAGAAACAACAGGATCGATAGGACCAGACAGACCTTCCTCAACCCAAATTTTCTTCACCCACCTCCCACATCTTTGGCCTATGTTGTCGTCTCCACCGCCGCCATCAGGGTGGATCCATTAATAATCTCAACAGAGCAAACGGCAACAACAACAAAAAATCCAAACGCAAAACAACAACAAACGCCAGCAGCAACAACGGCGGCGGCTATGACGATTCATTCATTCTGGCGGCGTATTTACAGACGAATTTTCTTGCACGTGTAACTCTGTGTCTGCAGATACATATGCCACACACAAACACACCCTACCAACCAGACACAGATACTATTGGGGAGAACTGGTAGTGAAGAATATTTTGGCAAACGACCCCTAACAATTTCGCCAACCACCCCAAATTCTAATGTACATATCTTGGAATATCATGCGAAAGTAATGATATTAAACGATAACGAAACTTAGAGGGGGAAAGGACACGCTCTCTCAGTGGTGGTCTGGTGATTTTCACTGCAAAATGTCAGAGGCCCACTAACAATTGTTTAGTATGTCAAGTACATATGTATGCATTTGCTTTTGCCTGTGACTTGTTTATATTCGTATGCGTATCGAAATTCCTGTATTGATTTATCTGCTTGTACTCTCTATGTATCGCTTTCTCTATCTCTTTTTGTACCACCCGCTTTCTCTATCTCTTTTTGTATCCGTAATGCTGAAGAACGTTCGAGAAAGAGAAGATAATAGATTCCATATCATATCCATTTCAGGATTCTACCCTACGTATATGTAGGCCAGACAATGACGGTAACAAGGTCCTTCACCTGACAACCAAATTAGCTGCGGGCTGAATCATTTATGTGTATTTTTTTTTTTTTTTTAAATTTGAGAGTGAATTCAACAAGGACAAGGACACCAGCAGAGCTTTAGTACTGGGTATGGATGATGATATTTGCAGGCTGAATGAAAGAGTCTGTAAAGTGTTCCACAAAATCCCTGTCACTCCCATTTCCCAGACTCTGGTTTTTTTTTTTGTTTTTTCTTCCTTTTTGAGTTTCACTGTCTAAGCCGTCATCAGCGTGTCCTTGAGTCTGCTTTAAGCATGCTCCGTACCTTTTTCTGTATCAGCAGACATATCTCGTTGTTTGAAGGTACGTGTACCCCACTGCTTTGTGGTAATGTAATTTGATGGTTTGGGTAATGTAGTTTCTAAGACTTCTATGTGCAAATTTAATTTTGTAAAATGTTCCTTTAGGATTTCTATAGAAATGTTAGTTCACCATTTCCTTTCTCTGTTGATGCATAGTGTCTGAACATCTGGGCACCAGTGTAGGTGTTGGTGTTCAGTTTCTTATTGAGGGTTTTGGGCCATGAAGCAATCATGTGGGTGTTAAGTATGTAAATATGTACCTACTTTCTTGCGGCAAGAAATTTTCTAAAAATGAATTGCAATGCATGGTTTTGATCGTTCTTTTTTTTTTTAATTTTAGGCAGACAGTATAAACTGTTGAACATATCTGCCAACGTTTATACATATGTATATACATTGACATAGGTATATCAAAACAACAATCATACTGTTACAACCAAGTGACCCTAGAGAGTTTGCTTCTCATACCCGTTAAATGTTCCCGTCTGAACTCTGGGCGATTGATAATCAAACTGGACCAAATAGGTATTCCTTTCTTTCGTAAGGAACCAAGTTCTTTTTCCTTGCTCTTTAAGAGAAGGCTCTGATTTTATTTGAAAATATGCGGTGACGATTATTATGTTTCGATCTATTGTACTCCAGAGTTGGTTAGTGTGTGTCTTCAATCTATAGCAAACTCTAGAATTCTAGGTCCTGGGTGGGGGTAATATTTACAATACTTCGTCTTTCTGTCATAGCTTCGTTTTTTCTTTTCCAGGTCTTCTTCTACTTCGTCGTCTCTCTGGGGTGGATTCGAGGATTTTTCTTGTTAGACCGTTAGTGTTGTTTTCCCACAATTCCGTAGTGTGTTTTATAAGGAAAAATCCTCTCTCAAGAGTGGATTTCTCAGCATTTACGAGGAAAAATAAGAAGTCGTATAACCAAAACGTTTAAACGGCAGTGGTTTGTATTTAGAAGTAAATACCGGCATTCAGCGGAGTGACGGGACAGTGCTGGGTTGAACAACTTGACGATTTGTCAGAGAACGTATAGTCTCAAACAATAGAACTCAATTTCTACTGGTTCCGCTAAATTATTCGTTAGAACTATGTATTGTGGGCACGAATTAAAGATAAAATTTGAAAAAGGTGGTGACTTTGTCAGACATAAATATAAACCGACCGACGACAGCACCGGAACGAGCCATACAATAACCATATACAATACTTTCTATGCAAAAAAATTACGATCTGGTAAAATGCCAACAACATGATTGAGTTACGTCAGCTCTGCGTAAATATAAAAAAAAAAAGAAAACGTAATTGTGTCAACCAACAGATACATCAGATATTAGACCTAACCATGTTACGTCAACGGTACTGTGAAGTAAACAACAGTACACTGGATGTCCTAGGACATATATAATTAGTAACATTTTCTTTTAAAACTTTGCTTAATACAGAATATTATTATGTTATCCTGTAGTTTTAGGAAGGGATTTCTTGAAACATATTAGTTTATTACTACAAAAAAGAAACCTTATGTATATATGGTATGTCCACATACCATCCAATGGCCGTTAACCAACTAGTCCAGACCATCAGCAGTGCCAACGACATCGACGACATCATGCATCAGATTTTATAAATATTGACATTGGCGTCAAAGAGAGTAAGGTAGAACTCTATATAAACGACAATTTACCAGAATTTTTATAATTAAGTTAGTTACACTTATTTGTTCCTTTCCAAATGATCAAAACGAACCTAGCCGGGATTTTAAAATGAGAGTAGTTTTATCAAAACCTAGGATTCCGCAGAGTCCTTTTTACTGTTCACGCAGAAGACTTTTTTAAGCATAAATTAGAGCTCCAAAAAATTAATAAGGTCATTCGTTTTTAGATTTTTTATGATTTTAAATGTGGTCCAACTCAACAACAATGCATATATCGACTTCTTATGGCTTTTGGTGACGAAATACCATCCAATGCTAAAATTTATAACTGGCTTACAGAGTTCAAACGCGTTCGTGCTAGCGTGTCAGTAAGCAATTTCGTGAAGGTCGTCCTTCCAGTGCTGTTGTTCCAGAAAACATAGGTGCCGTACTCATCATGATTGAAACCGTGAGATAGAATAAACCTTGTGCATTAGTAAGACCCTAATTCAATCAATATTGCATAAACATTTAGCTGTGAAGAAGCTTTGTGCCGAGTGGATACCACACAAGCTGACAAGCTGTTTGGGTATTTCAAGAAGAGCAAAAACCAAAAAAAGTGACTCATATCTTGAAGCACTTCGAAAATTATCGCTTGTTTTTTTTGGTAAATTGGGTCATATTGCTACTGTGGCTTTAGAAGATCGAAGAAATGTTAATGCCGATTGGTACACAGCAACATGTGTGCCGGAAGTCATCAGTGAATGGCGTGAAACAAACAAAAAACGACGTGTCATCCTTTATCATGACAATGCTAGTTCACACAGTTAGTTACACAATTCGATTTTTGAGCCATTACCCATACTCTCCTGATTTATCCTCTAATGACTTCTTTTTGTTCCAGTTCATAAAAAATAACAGGCGTGGTTAACGTTTTTCAACGCCAAAAGAGGCTGTAGAGGCGTTCAAAAAGCATGTTTCTGAGGTGAAAAAGTGTATAAATCTTGAAGGAGGGTAATTTGAAAAACAATAAACCAATTAAAGCAATCAATTTATGTTTTTTGTTTACTTTTTAACTTTTGTACATGATCTAATGGAAAAAAGTATAACTCGTGATTCAAATTCCTAGTCTCATCACATCTCACATTGCTCTTGTGTGTAAGAAAATGGGGAGCTTAGGTTTTGTGTTGATTTTCGAGAGCTCTACAAAAGTAGACAATGTTTCGCCGGCTTTCAGTTAAAGTAACGATGTCATCGGTGAGGATCTTCTGTGGTATTTGGTTGAAAATCTGAATAAATTTTTTTCACAGACTTGTCTTGAAGCCAACTTAATCGAATTGAGAGGGTGCTGTGTCTGGGTTATACGTCGGGGGCACGGCTGATCAAAGTGTGGCTAATTGCCTGACTTAATTTACAGTAGACTTGATAATTAACCGCTTGGCCATTAGGAAAAACTCCTTGGTGAACGCTTTTTTTTCCAGTCCCACCACACACAGCATTCCCTTCAATGTTATCAATCCTGACTTCGCAAACACTTGTGACGGCTCACCATTCTTTGCCCAGGATCTTTGGCACTTACGATTGTCGTACGTAACCCATCTTTCGTCACCGGCTATGACTCGCCTCATTGCGTTTCAACAACGTATCGCAAATATTAACTCTGCAACTCTGTATGGGTTAACCTATAAATCGAGCTTCTTTTTGTATCCAGCTTTCTATAAATGGTTCAAGATAGTTTAGTGGTTAATGCCTAGTTACATACCAATATCGACAGTGCTGATATGTCTGGCTTGCTCCACATTTTTTAGAATTTCTCCAGCTTTTTAGGTGATTGGACGACCAGAGCTTGACTTGGCTTGCGACAACGAAATCAAGCTAGCCATTTTCGCGCAGCAGATTCTGATAATAAAGTGCCGTCCCCATAAATATTACAAATTTTATTGAAATTTTTCATTATTTATCTCCATTTTAAAATGCGAATAACTTTACAACTACTGCAAAAAAAAACACGTGTGTACACACAAATTCAAACTAAAACTGTCTTCTTTCAAACGAACATCCACATTTCAGTTCAATGTGATCAGGTGACCATCTACCGCCAAAAACGGCACGAACTTTTACCCAGACCAAATATTTTACAATTCTAGACCTGAAAGACCTTCATAATATCTTCAGTGCAATTACAATATGTTAAGATGCCTTTCAGACTTGAGAATGAACCTTCTCTTTTCGAGAAATATATAAAACAAGTTTAAAAGGACTTTTTGACAATTTTTCAATCACAATAGAGACCGTTAAAAAAAATTAGGAATTCTGAACGAATTTGTAAAAGTTTTTAAGTTTTTATGCTCTACGTCTGTCTATTTTAACAAGCGTGAACTTTATAGCTCGGTTAGAAAATAAGGACAAATGCCTTCCAAATGCCCTTGCTGCTGACTCGAAAAACTTACAAATATCTTGCAAAACCTTTGTATGCTGTTTTCAAGAAAGATTCATTTTGCTACATACAACTTGGCAATTTTAATTTATTTAAGACTGAGTATTTTATAACTCTGTTTTATTCATTTATAGTCCTCACAATATAACAGAGTTGCACTGCAATTCTATAGCCGTAGAATATCAGGCAGTTCTTTGTCAAAAACAATGGGAAAACAATTTAGACTGGGTTTTTTTCTTTTCGAACCAGCTCGTCTTTAATCTAGGCTTTAGGGAGATCCAATGATAAAATCCTGACAGGCCGTCAAAGAACAAATCTCTTAATCCACACATTTACCCTTAGGAACTAGAGCTGCAAAGTTTCGTCTACAATATAAAATACCTATAAGGAAATATGCTGAGCCATGTCGATGCTCTTAGTCGATCAGTTGAAATCCTTTATGGAGCTTGTGCTTGCTACTCGTATTTCCAGAGAACTAGAAAAAATCCTTATTTAAAATGATCATGGTCTTAATATACCGTAAAACAACGTAATGTACTGCTCTATGTCCCTATACAAGAGGTATCCATCCACCATGAGACAATCTGACGTCTAAGGATTGTTAAGTGGGTTGACCACCTGCATCCAATACCAATTGGTATTAAAATAAACATGAATCATCAACTGGAAGTAGAAAACATCTACTCTGCATTGAAGAATTTAAAAAATTTGTAGAACTCTATTCAATTCGTACAACCCATAACTTGTTTAAGGTCGTATATCGAAAATTGTTGTAGACCGAACAGAATCACTTCAGGTGATGGAACATGTTTCACATCAAAGGACTTTTTGACTACAAGCAACATACAGCACATAGAAGTCTTCACTGACTCACTTCAATCCAATAGCCAAATAAAGGAGCAAATCGTTCTCATGGTAGCTAAGAATGTGATAATAATGGGACGAATGGGATAAAAAAAAGCGTGAACCCGAATACCCTACCGTTCGCTACGAATCAAATAGGGAGTTATGTGATAGCATTGGGGAATATAAAAATAGTTGACATTGGGGGAAGTAAGGGAAAGTGCTCGACAAAACATCAAACTTTGTACTAGATTTTATGTAACAAGCGTCAGAAGAAGCCGCAGATCTATAAACAGGGATAAAAAAATATAGAAGTAGAAAACTTTTGTTAAGTAGAATGCCACATAAAGGGACACAGCTGATGTAAGACCAATCATGATAGAATTGTCTGATCCAGCGATGAAAGTGGAGAACATCTACCAAGTACGCTGAATTTGTACGAATCAAATCATTTTACAAAAAAAAAGAAAAAAAACATTTCGTCCTTAAGTCGCCTATTTTACGAGTATATAACCTTGCATACATACATATGTTATCGCCAAACTGATCGCTCTAACCGAATAACTAATAATTACATAAGGATGCGGTTTGATTTATTGGGCACGCTTTCGTACGACTATGTTTTAGACATTGAGTGCATGCTCTTTACCAAGTCATCTCCTACTTGTTTGCATAATTCTTCAGGTAGGACGTCAACTCCAGCAGATTTGTTAATCTTAAGTTTACATGTACATAACTATGGTTCATTCTGCATGACAACGGAATTATGACCATTCAAGTGTCCAGAAATGGTCCCTTCATATCCTCAGCATCGATTGCTTTTCTAATATTCCCTTTCGACTTTGCAAGCCTTATCTAGGATAATCCTCCAATAACATTTTCTTTCCGTCAATTGTGTTTTTTTCATGGCTATTTCTTTTATGTGGTAATGCAGTGTTCGCCTTTTTTATTTGTAAAGCTTGCGAGCAGCTATCATTTTTCTAAGGAGCTCTGATCTCTTCCAGCCCCACTCTTTACGAACTCTTTCTAAAATTCCTTCATGCCTTGCCGCCATTTTTTGTCAAACTACTAGGTGTTTCGTTTTGGTGGTCGAGTCAAATTTCGCTCGTCGCAACCTTCAGATATTCGTTATACTGTAGGAGTACTTTTCACCGATCGCAATTTGTTGAGTCTGGTTGACGGTTGATTGAATGGGAGTCTTCTAATACCCCTTGTCAGGACAAAGTTCTGCCCTATTACAGAGTCTATTATCCTAAATCAGTATCGTACAGGCGTGCTTTCGCACAATACCACAAAATGCCTTCATAACTTGACTTAGAATCTCCGTGTACATCTTAAAGGTGAGCCTGGAATACTCCTCGTTCGCTTTGTTCAGAAGGTCGTGGATGCTTTGACGTCTATGGGCATGCGTGCATATTAGTCTGATATGTTGAAATTAAACTTTGTTATACATTGTCATGAGGAACGGCTTACATGTCAAAAATTCAAGTATCCGTTGGTTCGCAGTTGGAGATAAAATAAGCAAAATTGATGTAAAGTCTTAATTACGAGTACATCACTCGACATCGCCAAATTTTCATCGGCCAGTTCACTTTTTAATTGTGCAACTCCCACCCAGTAATATACGAGTAGAAACACTTTTTGGGAAAGTTGGCAGTTTGTAGTTCGTATGCAGTTGAACAGGGTTGATATCGATCCTTACTTTCAGCTATTCTATCGCTTTAAGATTTATTTAGGAAAGCTTGATAGCTTTTCCCCACCAGTTGAGTTATTTTATGACAGATAATAACGTTTAGGGGTATATTGAGTAGGCTGATGTCCAGCGCATTTTTTTAAAGCTTTGCATTCGCCATCGACATCGAATATTGCTAAAACAATTGCTTAATAGTGCAGCTACTACCAATCCGAAGGAATCTATTTTTGGACAGATTTTATTGAGAATATACACCTGTAACATGAGCTCAGGGTTGTAAGGAGTCAGCAGGTTTTTGATTTGTTTTCAGGTTTTCAAGAATTTTTGCTTCCTTGAATGAGTTTTAAAGTATGTCTAATATTTTTGATAATAATAACGCCATCGACTGGTATTCGGCCCTGCTTTAGACCTACTTTAGGCCTATAGGATACATATTGTCGAAAGCAGATGTTATTAAATAACTTGGAATACTGTGCTATTTCTGGAGCAATTTGTTTTTGATGTCTGCATGATCTGCTTGATGTTAACCGTATGCTAATTGCATCCATGCATTCCATCACCAAGTTACATCGAAAGAATTATTAAGATCAAACCAATGGTGTTTCTTATAAAGTGAGTTTTGTTTTATTATTTTCTTGTTTTTAAAGAAGTTATGAACAGGTTGACTCTCAAGTTACTGCTTGTACTTAGTTTTGTCTTCGTTAAATACTAAAAACCCATTTAATCCCTGTCAGTGCTTGCAGATGTTCCACCTACAGCACGCTGTGCTTTTTTCATTTTATAAATATTATCAGCATATTCCAACAGCTCTCGTGTTGGAAAAGTTGTTCTGCTGGTATTTAACTTAGTTTCTTACAATCCGGAAGGCCTTTACACTGCATCGCCTTTCCTTAATTCTTCTTTGAAATCAAAAGAGTATGTGGTGTTGTTGCCGATTTGAACAGAATGGTGTGGATTGTCCGTTGCCATTTTGCGCAGATGGGTAGGTTTAAAATTGTAAAGCGATGTTTGGAAGACTGACGCCGCTATAGTTTGCAAAGCTTAGAAGACTCTCCTAAGCCCGATGCCCAAGGCAAATGATAACGAACTTCAACTCACCGGATATGCCAACCAACCAAATTTTTCAGATAAGTTCTCCCAAAATCCATATCAAATTTTAATCGGCGCCCTTAAAGTAAATCATCAGCTCCAGTAGCCTGCTAATTTGTATCATCAATTTGTATGTAGCTATTCTCGCGTCATATTAGTTATCATCGTCTATATTGGTCGGGTAGTTCTGGCTGACTACAGAAAGTTAGTCTTCTGCGCCATTAAGCAATCTGCAGAAATATTTCTTTCATATCCTGTCCCGGGATGCCTTTTGTTGAAAGTTAAAGACACCATTCTCGGTAAGGCAGCTCTCAATATCTTCGTCTTCGTACTTCTCGTGTTTCTTCTTTTTTTGTGAAGAATCTGGTGTTCTTACGCTCTTAAAAGCTCTCAACCCTCATGGACTGCTATCGGTACCGCTTTATACGTATTTTTTCGCTTGTCCACCATATGAATTCAAGTACGGGCAGTCAGCGCGTCTGCTGGCAATACTACCGTATGATTTCTATGTTTAATGGCAGTGGCGAGAGACTTCTCGAAAGGTTAAGGGATACACGGGGTCAGCTAAATTTTTTAGGGTCTCTTATAATTTTACTATATCGTTATCTTTACCGAACTGTACGTTGCTTCCATTCATAGTTTGTGTTGCATGCTCTCATCGTCTTTTTTGGTGCGTCCTCCCACCGCACTTCCTGCAGAGAAATGAAATCCGCTTTGTTATGTGCGAGGTCCTTGTCCCAAATCTTGCTTTTCCATGTATTTCCTGAAAGCTGTTTAAAGTTACTAATTTATGTTGATAAACGAGCAACATATGTGTGTATGTATGTATGTACATGTGTATGTCCATAGATCTTGAACTTGTTCTTACTGTATGAATGTACATACATATGCACACGTATTGTCAGAGATCAATTTTCGAAATCAGACCGAAAAAGTGAAATTTTTTCCTCGCGTGCCAAAACACATGCCAGTTCACTAATCTATTGAAGTGTTCAAGTTAGCAAAAGTCTGGGTCAGAAGTGTATACGTATGTATGTATGTATGTATATACATATGTATGTATGTGGGCAATTCTACATTTTTCTAACAATGCATCTTCATGGTTTCCTTTGAACAGGCTGTTTAAAAATGATTCCGCTCAAACCAACTCAACAACGTTAACTGATAGCGTAGGTATTTGTAGTGTGCAGCAATTTGCTTCGCCTAGTGAACATGCAATAACCTATTAAATGGCAAATACAAAAGAAAAACATAGAGAAAATCCGAATCATTACACTGGCACAGCAGCATCAAGACAAATATATGAATTTTCGAAAGACGAAGCGAGCGGAACAACAAAAGTTTCCGTCAAAACAAAATAATAACTCCCCTTCTATCCGTCATCCGCTCAGCACCCTTATCAAATCGAACAAATTACCACAAAGAACCGACGGACCCATAGTCATGTAGCCATATACATACATACATATGTACATATGTACATACATACAAACAAGCAAACATACAAACGAATAAACCTCACGGATACATCATACGGTGTTGTCGTCTCGTTGAAAAGCGCCGCGCCGCCTTCACCGTAGTACACTAAAATTGCCACACTGCTGCTGGCAGCAAAAGGCAAGTTGAATGACATAAAACATCGACTGACCTTCAACTCTAAGACTGAACCTTAGAAAATGAATAATTTTCACTTTACATGCGCGCATATGCCTACATACATACATATGTATGGATTCTCTTGTAACCAAATGGATTGACGTGTATGATTGTATGTGTATGCGCATCCGCCGCCCGCTCTCTTAATAAGAAAACCAGATACAAACAAGTACATGTGCACGAAGTAGGTACATGTTATTGCTGCGCCGCACACATCCTCAAAAGTCAACGAGGCTCAACGGCAACCCAACAAACGAATAACCAAACAACCGCACCAACCCATTACCCCATCACCCCACCAGCCCGTCACCCAACCACCCCATCAGTCCAACCACACCACCTACCTCCTCTGAAGCAAGTTAATAATAAA
Source organism: Volucella bombylans (assembly GCA_949129095.1). Classification (NCBI taxonomy): domain Eukaryota; kingdom Metazoa; phylum Arthropoda; class Insecta; order Diptera; family Syrphidae; genus Volucella; species Volucella bombylans. The sequence continues at coordinate 22,445,360 of OX422144.1, forward strand.
ACCGTCTGTGCTCGCGTGCACAAAGCGCCGACGTAGTCGTCATCACTGGTCGTCTCATCGCATCGCATTCGCATTCGCACTATTGGCATCGAGAAAAAGCTCCACACGACCAGCTACCCAACAAATGCCTTTTCCGTTGCACTCCCCACTCGCCAATTCATAAGTATGTACGAGAATGTGCTATATGCAGTGCACTAACAATTGTTGTGATAAAAGCACGCGTGAATGTTGCTTCAGAAGGAAAAGCTTTTACCGTTGCAGGACAGCCGCACTGGCAGTAGCATAATTCGTGTTAAATTAAGACCTGCGATGGAAGAGGAACAACTTCAAAAATGTCTCGTTTTTGGCTTGCAGATTTCTGCAAATATAGTGACCTAAGCTCGACCGTTAAATTCAAGATTGATATACGGAACACAGAACACTGTGCAGACAATGTCGGTGAATAAATGGGATCAGTGTAGTGTGTTGGCCGAGATGATAACCCAACGCCCGGAAAGATGGAAATGTAAGTTTGCTAAGGTTGGCACCGAATCATCATAAATAGAAATATAGTGGTAGAGGGTTGCAACGGTATTCGTGCGTTTCCCCGCAGCCTTTTACATTTTAGCTTTTGGTAGTTACTTTTTGAATTATTCAAGGTTGACAGTATTCTGTTGATTTTCAAAGTTTTTCTGTCATAGCAATGTATATGGGTACATGAGTATGTAACTGTATTCCATGGATGGCCTGATTTTGTGAGAGTGATGTTAGGTGTAAATGCAGTTGAGCTTACTAGTAGCTATGAATTGTATTACAACTTTTGTAACTAATGGCTTTGTGAGCTACAGTCAAGAGTTGAAACTGAATCGTATATTTTAAGTGCAGATCCGACAGTAGTTGACGCTGAAAATCTTTCAAAATGAAATGATGTTCTAGCAGATTGACAATAAGTTTTTTATACTATCAGTTCCATCTTCCATCTTCCATCTTCCATCTTTAGATTGAAGTACTCGTAAGGATCCATCTGCAATTGCTTTTATAGCGGTGTCAAAAAAGTGTCTGTTTTAACAGAATCTCTATATTTATTGCCAAATTCTTACAGTGGGAAGAATGTCAGATCATCTCCAGATGTAATTGAAAATTAGTTAGTAATATAGGATTCTAATGTATTCGTCAATCGCAGATCATATGCATTTTTATATTATACATTGCTAACATATCCCTATCCTTTTAACTTTAAAATCACCTCCACGCAGCCCTCAGATCCTTGTACATTAAAAGATGCCGAACTGTGAAAGATGATAGTGGTTCCAACTAACGAGGAAGGGAAAGCTGTAACATATGGCTATAGAATTGAGGTTAAATTGTCTTTAACTGTTCAGTGTCATAGAATTGTTTTTAGGGCATATTCAAGGGTTCAGCGTTTAAGAAGAACGCGGTTGTCCAGAATCAGTTGATTATAACAAAACCGACCAGCCCTAACAAGAGTCTATAAAGCGAGAGTAATCGACAGCAAATTAAAAGCCAGAATCGGTCATGTCGCAATATAATAGAAATACTGCGACCCACAAAAGGCAGTCTAGAGTATCTGGGCTTATAATAAGATTAAGATTCTCCCTTTACTTAAGCTGAGATATTTCCAAACTTCAAAGGGGATGGGAATTCTAAGCGATTACTCATTTTGTATCTGAAGTTATTTCATACAACATATGTATTTACGTACGCAAGCCCTACGCAAACATTAAGTTACGTCTTAAATGGAGTACACGAAGCCTGTTCTGCAAACGTTTTAAGCCAACAATTGCCTAGTAGACATGCTCGGAAGAGAGCGTAACTTCAGTCATAAATTAAAAAAATACACCGAACTTCCGGTCCGTCCAATCAACTGTAGACAATGCCTTTTTTAGTACATATGTAAAAGATGTCCTAAAACTCAAGTAAGATTTGAATTTTGCGCCATTTGTGCGGTAAAGTTTTGCCAACGAAAAAAAGGTGTGACAGGTGGCAGTTGAGGGTTATTAAAAATGGAACGCTACATGAAAGAACCGTTTTCATTGTTGAGAAATACAAAATGTGTTATAATTTTTGCAAATGGCGTCAGGTGTCATTGTACTTTGACATTTATATTGTAAACAGATAGAGAATTAGTTGGTAACAAGCAATGAAGCGATACACACCTGAAGAACGCGTAATTATTGTTACTCGTCGTCCTGCACCATTTGCACGATCGATTAAGCGTTTGGCTGAGTGTCTTGTGCAAACTAGTTTCACTAGAGATGTCGCAAGAAGTTCCCTTCCCCGTTTTGCTTGTTCGACCGAGAATATCTTTGCTGTGGACTCACTCCGAGGACGTCCAAGAGAGTCCACAAACCACAACAGGCACACAATTTGGCATCAGAAGATGTACGTTGCGTCGAATTTTTATGAAAGATCTGAAGATGATCTTTTATAAAATGCAATCCTTTCATCAATTGAGGTTAACTTACTCCCATGCTTTGTTAATCCTGCTGTAAGAAGAGGATGATTTCGTATCCAAAATCATAATAAGGGACAAAGCCCATTTCCACGGTTAAGCGGTTATGTGAATAAACAAAATTTGCGTTTCTGAGGCACGGGGAATCCAGGCGAAATGCACGAAGAGCCATTGCATCCCTTCAAAGTGACTGTTTGGTGTGGCATTTCCAGTGAAAAAGTGATCGGCCCTTATTTTTTTTTTAGAACAGCGACGGTACCTCCATAGCTGTAACTGGTGAACGCTACAGACAGATGTTAGATGCCGAAAGTTGCTGATTTATTGGTTCCAGCAGGATGGAGCAATCGCTCACACAGCTCGGACAGTGATGGAGTTTTTGAATCACAAATTTCCAGACCCTGCGATCTCCTGTTCTGGCGATTTGAACTAGCCCGCCAGATCGTCAAGTCTGACGGTGGGGCTTTTTGAAATCACGCGTGTGCCACAACAAACCACAAACCTTGCAAGTCTCGAAAGCCAACATTGGAGAAGAAATCACCAATTTGGATGCAGATGTTTTGCGAGCAACAATTCAAAATGCCGTAAAACGAGCTCGAATGTGTATCAACTCAGGTGGTGGTAATTTTTTGAACTTAATGACATCAATATCACCTTCAAATGAACTTTTCAAAGCCCTTTTTTTTCATTTCTATCAAAATGGCAGCCAATTCACATTAGGAAATCACTTTTGTATTTTAGAAATAATGAAGGTTTGGCAACAACAGTTCGTAATTTTCGTACAAAATATGGTCGGAATAGTGATTGAATAGAGTACAGGAGTATCAATTCGGCACCGTGGTCGAGAATTGGATATTTCGAGAAGCTCTCTACCGCATGTTCTCACGAAATATTTGCACTTAACTTAAGAACAGTGAATAGAGTTCGTTGAAATTACAAAATCTTCTTCAGCGATGAGGTACACATTCGCCTTGCTGGCTTTGATAATCGTCAAAATTGTCGAATTTGGGGTTCCGAAAATCCACAAGTGTTTGTTGAGAAGCAAAAGCATCCACAACGTGTCACTATTTGGTGCGGATTTTGTGCTGGAGACATCATCGGACCTTTCTTCTTTGTAAATGCGGCTGGTCAGGCAATAACAGTAAATAGTTTCAACAAGTCGGTACCACATGCCGTACAGCCCAAGAAACAATTCAACTACTGCATGAGTCATTTCCTAGTCGTTTTGGTAACCAGAATTGGCTACACAGATCATGCGATTTAACGCCGTTTGACTTTTTTCTTTGGGGTTTTTGAACCCTAAATTGTATGCCAACAGGCCTACTACCACCCATGTCTTAAAGAAGCAAAAAAGTACGTACTCGTATGTGCCGGCAAAGCCGTGGAAGCAATTTACCAGATATGCAATTTTATACTGTATACTCTTTATATAAGGATGGCAAAAAATCGTGGTAATGTTCACCATGGCTTTGCTGGTAAAATAATTGCATGCTATTAGTACTTAAATATCATTTCGAGCATATGCATGCTGCAGCTGGTTCAAATCAAACGCAATCTGAAAGTCTAATTTTTTTGAGCTTCTGTCATCATATAAAGACCATAACGCGGCGAATGATGGCTTCCGAGCCGTTCATCGTCTATGGTTTATCAGCGTAGACTAACGACTACACAGATAATAGATCAAAGGTGTTAAATCACAAGATTTTGAGAGCAAATTGATATGTTGATTACTCAAAATAAGGCGCTCGTCGAATGTTTCCCTCAATAAACTAATATGTATAAACCATCTAAAAAATATGATTTGTCAAACTCATGTTTGGGAATACGAAAAAGTAGCAGAAAACCAGGTCGCGCGAACATGATGCATCCGGCAGCAATGCGTACCGTAATTCATGCAATTTGGCCATGGCGATTCCGGATGAGTGAGCTAATGCGTTGTAGTGGTGGGATGGCTCTTTCTATGGCTATGTCAATTTATTATCAAATCGGTCCAATAAATCACTGTAGTACTGACCTGTGATCGTGCCTCCTCTCTTTAAAAAGCCCATGAGAATTATTCATTTCGAATCTTAAACAAAACCTATCCATGCTGGACTGGATTCGCCTGGAAAAGTTTATTGCCATTCAATACGATACTTCTACAGCCGCTGCTACTTCGCCCTTTCGTTCAGCGATCAGCAAGAACCATGTCACGGATCTTTTTCTCAGTAATCAAGTCTGCCGCGTTGCCTGAGCGCTCCTGATTAAAATCAGATGTACGGCTGCGTTTAAATTCGTTGAATTCGTTGAAGGATCCCCATAGACAGCATTCAAATTCGCTTTTATTACTTCGGTTTTCGGTTTCGATATCGCTCTTTTTCCATTATATCAAACTAAACACTTTTAATTCAAATGGATCAATCTGAAGTATTGTACTTATAGTAGTACTCGATGGTAATAGCATCTTTCCTTAGCAACACTGTATGTTTTAAAAAAAGCGGGTATTTATTGATCCATCCTCGTAAATGAGACATCGATCATTAACCATAGGGCTGAAGTGAGCAACCAGACCGAGCTTCCGTTTTAAGGGCTAAGTTATTACGAACGTCACAGTATCTAGGCCAGAGTACCTTTATGTATCAGTACCTTAACGTACAGTGCAGGCCGACTTTGGTTCTCGAGATACATATGTGCATTCATGGAAGAGTACTTGCTTCTGTACTATGTATATGTATGTATATGATGCGTCTGCCATTAGTAAACCAGTAAAGAGATGTTGCACAATAGAACCCTTAAAAGATATTAAATTTCTTTTCATATGCCCATGTACATATGAATATGTTGGTGCACATGTGCATACATAGGTCTTCGAAAAGCATTTGCTAACTACTCGTAAAATGAAGTGGAACATGCAAGCATTTAATCGCTGCAATAATTGAAAGATACTCCTATACCGTTACCCAGCCCTTAAAGAAGCTTCCATTTGTCTGTTGTAAAAATGTCGAGCTTTTTTCCATTCATTGAAAAGGATGCCATCCTGTCTGCAGAGTTGCATATATTTTTTTCTTTTTTAATTACCGTCTTTGCCCCGAAACATAAACGAATCCTGTATAGATGTTTTCTGAAGCTTTTATCCTGCTTCAACACCCTGTTGACCTTTGTAGGATGCTCCTAAAACCGGGAGAATTATTTTCAATAAAAGCCAACACCAAATCGAAAAAGTGCATTAAGAGAGCCTTGTTGTAAGCTACGAGTACATTCATACTCCAAATATAGTTTTTAGCACCATCGGTGAATAAATCTTTCCAAACAGACAAAAAAGAAGAAATATTTACAAAAAAAAGAGAAGAAAAGCTCAGAATGGGTACAACATCATCAACATTTTGCTGTTTTTAGTTCTATTTGGTGTTTAGATCTGCCCTTACCACCGGCATCGTTGTCACTGCGCATACAGCGAGTACAGGCCAAGCAATGTTGGTTTGCTGCCATGCCAATCTGTCAGTGCCATTGCTAGTAGTGTCATGCCATTGCTGCTGGTAGAGAGACAGAAAAAAAAAAACAAAAAATAACATTATCGAATGCACTACACAGTAGAAACGCAGAGAAAAGCTTTTCAGTATCACTTGTGAATTGGTCGAACGAGTGAATAAATACGCGCCGTCGTCCGACAAAGACCCCCACATGGGGCAAAATTATTAACAAAAATAAAAAATTGTATAAAAAAAAACAGTATGTATAACTAAAATCATTGAAATTAAAGAGAGAAAAAAACGAAATGCATCTGACAGATAATAAATATTTAAACCGGTCAAACTTGCAATATTTACATAAAAAAAAAACTCGAGGAAGAGAATAAAATATAAAATATAAAAAAAAAAAAAAAACATAAAACAAAAAACAAAAACCCACAAACAGTGTTTCCCGCTCTCGTATCTGCCTCTGATTTGGATTGGATCGGATGCATTGCATTTGTTACGAACCGAGAGAGACAACAACGAATGAGAGGTCCAAACTCTTTGGCTTGAGAATGAAAACGATTTTTTTCTTTCATTCTCTGCGTTTTTTTGTGACCGTCCACACATAACATCATATAGAGAAACACCCTCTGCCTCGAGCCCCAACCTAGTATTCCAGTCAGTGCAGATAGATTTGTGGATCATAGATACTTTTGTTTTTTTGTTTTTTTTGTTTTTGCAATTTTCTCATTTCTCTCTCCTGTTTTTACTCTCTGTCTCTTTTGGTTGATAATGATGTCGATGGTATCTGGCACACTCTCTCTCTGTCTCTCGCGCGCGTATCTGTTTTCTTGGGTGAAGAATAAATCGGATTTCTTTCCCTTGGCTATTATCGGTCGCGTTTAGTGGGGCACACGAGGAGAATAACAAATTGCAAGCAAACGAGCGCATTCTGACGGTATTTCCATGAAGTAAATACCCGTTTAAAACATAAATGTTAATTTAGATTTCATTTATTGAATAAAAAATTTAAATAAAATATAAAAATTCAAAGTGCGATGCTGAAATAAAAAGTGGAAAAGCAAAAGCAAAGAAAAGTTTTGTGTTGTGCTTAGAATAATTAGCAGGCAGGCTGGATCTACATAGATACAAGTGTACCTATACATATGTGTATTGCATGCAGTTCTGATGCAGGGCTGTGTCCCACTTTAGAAAATATCTCAAAGATGGATTTTTCTTTTTTTTGTTAACAGAATATCGTGTTCCAAGGAAAAGATACACAAATCTGCGGAAAAGTGCAGTGCATTTCGTCGTTCGGTTGAATTGTTTGATTTGTTTTTTTTTTTACCCCCCTTTTTCACCCCGTTTCCACGCTTAACAACCGAGGTGTGTTCGTTTTAATAATATGCACTAAACATAAATAAAAGAGAATTTATAGAGAGAAAGAGAGAGAGAGCAGAATAGAAAAAGAAACTACTCTGCCCATATAGACACAAATACGAGTACAGTGAATGAATGCTCCTTCTGTACTCTTATGTACGAACGAGTTTTGTTATTATGACACAGGTCAGTGTCGTGTAAGCTTTTATATGCGTTCCCCAAACCACTAATACACCGCTAAAATCTGTATTTTTCTGATTCTGGCAGGCCGTCTGTTACAGTGTTTTTGTGTGAGTGTGTGTTTGTATTATTCTGTTAGGGCCCCAGTGAGAATAAAAATAATAATGGAAAAAAAGAACAGCAAAAAGAAATAAAAAGAAAAACTAATGTTTAACGATCGACCGGCGAGAGTAAAGTAAAGTAAGCCATCTCTAGGCAGCCCCAGCAGCAGCAGCAGCAGCAAAAACCAGCAAAAGATACAAATGGATTTGGATATGTACACTTGCAAAGAGTGCGCCTAGTAAATATATAAGTCCATATGCATGTACATACATACAAATATACGAGCACGAAACTCGCTTACGCCTTATCTTAGTATTTGTGTAGTGCAGTGTGTTCAGTGAAAAGTGAGTCTATATTCCTATTGCATAAACATATTTGAAATTGTATCTGGTGCATGCAGATTTCTCAATTGGAAGTAAAAGTATTGCTTTTGTGATTCTGTGCTCTTGTGCTCTTCTATGTGTGTCGTACGGCCGGGTTAGATGCACGTGCAAATTAGAGAGGGAAAAAAAAGAGACACATAGTCAGTCGTACGTAAGTACATATGTATATCCGTCGATATATGTATATGCATGCGTATATATGGCTATGTTCATATGAAAGACGTCGCGCGCCCGTATTTAAATAAAGTGGTAACATAAAAGCGAAAAACTCATCGAACAACTTTTTTGATTTCGAAGTAAAAGTAGACCGACTATATTAATAGTAGCCAAAGCTAATGGCGAAGGTGGAATAAGAGAAGAAGGAGTTACAATCAGCACGAGCGAGATTGAGAAGAGAAAAAAAAAAAACAAACCTCATCGTGAACGGAGACGACGACGACGACGACTACGACGGCTACGAATGTAGGTACAAAAGCTAACAACCAGCTTAAAAAAAAATCGAAATAAAACAAACCAACACCCGAATTCAACTTGACCCAATCTGGTATATTCCTACAAACAAATATGGATGGATGTGCATATATAAATATAGTAGATACATTCACATTCACATAAGATATACATATATGTGAACATATGTATGTATATATTTTTTTTCAATTTATCCCCCCTATCTTCTTGATTTGATTTCTTTTTTTTTATGGATGACTTTTGAAAATTTGAGGTGGAGATTTGCAATTTAAGTTTTATTTTTCTTTTCGTACTCTCTAGCCAGTGAATATATTCTCCATGCACATGGTTATGTAGGTAGGCCTAGATGGTTAAATTTTTTTTTTGTGTGTAGTTTTTTGCTTTTGTAGCATTTTTGAATGTCAAAAATCACAGGCTACTAATGTGCTTACTCAACGTAAATTATGGTGATTATTTTAAAAAGAGGTTTCCCTCTGATTTTGATGGTATCGATATACGGAAACGAACTCGAATTAAGGCTTAATTGGCCCTGAAAACTAATTTTTATAACAAAAGACAACTGTTTGAGAAATTCCCTGTTTTTGAATTTTTTTTAAATTAAATTCATTTGCTCTTACAAGGTACGCAATAACAGTGCTTGAACTTTTACTGCCTTATTCTAAACATACTAGACCCTATGCGGGGGGCACTATAAGGTGGCCTCCAGTTTCTGATCGACAGCTTGGTCTTCGTTCTTTTCTGATAACTGCATGTTCATACTTTGTTTGGGCGCTGCATACCATGAGACCTATTATGGCAGCTTCCGCTTCGATACTCAAGCAAGCTTCATTGACGGCTAACTGTGTTCGCCCAATCAAATTTTAAAAAGATCTTTGATGTCCCGTTAGATTTATACGGTTTTAGATCGCCCTGTATGTTAACGAAGTCACATGTCAGCGGGTCGCTTTGTCCAAAAACTTTGTTGACATTGAGGGTTTCGCGTGATTCATTACCGACTTTGATAGAGCAGTGTGAATTCTGCATAGTCATCCTGCACAACCTGACGCGTTTGATAGGGATGTCAAAACATGGCGTTGTATAGCTCGTTACTATGCAGGCTGTCATATGAAGTCGTTAAATAAATGATAAGTGTTTCTCTGAAATTCCCGGACATTTTCCAAGATAATGGCTTGAAACCTCACAGGTATTGAATAACCAGATTATGAGTGAATAGTTTCATACGATCATATAAGGCAGCAGAACAAACCTTACAGGCGATGTTTATAACAGTTAATTCTCTACAGTTGGCACAATCAAAAAGGTCTCTTTTGTTATGGATTCTACAAACAATGCTGAGACCTAATACTTCGGTCGTATGTTCATTCCCCTGACAATATCTTAGAGATACATATGCTGGTGTATGTTTCCAATTAGATCACCATCAGCTGCTTTAAATAGTTTAGAAAGTAGTCCGTCTAGGCCAGCAGCTTTGTTAGGCTTTAACTTCGATATTGCTACCTTAACTACGTACAGCTCAGGGTAACGGAACTCTATCGCCTTTTTCCAGAGGCAATGGTTCATTCTGCCTGACACCATTTTGATCATCACCGCCATTATAAAGCCAGCAAAAGTAGTCTCGCCATATTAGCAACGCTGACGGCGACTCTACTACTATTTGTCCACGTTCGTCTTTGCAGGCTTCCACTCTGGTTTTATAGACCTGGCATGTTCCATTTATCTCTGATAAAACATTCGAGAAGCCTGTACTCTTCCCTTCTCTTTTGCTCGTAGAGTTCACGAGCCGTTCTCGCCTTTCGAAGCTTTATATATATTTCTGATTTTTTTTATTTATATTTCTTGTTTGGTTCCTACACTCATTGCGAGACCACTATTTTTAATCGCAAGGTTATTCTAATGAAGATTGTTACACCACTTTCTTACATGGAGTTAGGTGGATTTTTTCCTGTATATTTTGTGTCTTTTAGTTAGCTTAGTTCCTCTAACCACAACACATCAGCGTATTGGTCTTTGAATATCTTAAACAATGCAAACCCACTTAGTCTACGAGTGTATTATCTGATGATGTAGCTTATCTATTTGCCCTTGGTAGGGAAGAAGGTAGCCAGCAGATCTAGCATGGGTCTTTTCCTTTGTGTGTCTAAGAAAATTGATCACCATGCTTGATAAGCAAATAAGACAGTTTATGTTTCAGTTCGATTTGGTTTGGCTGTCATTTTAGTTTGACTGTCATTTGTCAGTTTATATTTAATGGTCTGAAAAACTGGCCTATAACAATTTATTATTTTCGGAACAACATCTTCAAATTATTTAAATATTTGATTTAAATACTCGTAATTGTGAAGACGTGATTAAATTTGAGCGATTGTTTTCTGTTATATTAATTAGGTGCTGAGCAAGTTAACCACGATAGCGGGATTGGCGGCGGTGTTTTCTTAGATAAGTTTAACCTAAGCCTGTCCTTCCGCCTTCCAAATTACTGTAGCATGTACCAGGCGGAAATTTTGGCTATTAAAGAAGCCCTGTCCTGGCTGAAGAAAAGCGTGATATCTGCAAAGGAATTCCGCATCTTTTCGGGTAGTCAGGTCGCTATCAAATCCCTGGACTTAGTCTCTCACAATATCAAAACCGCCTTTGATTGCCGATTATCTCTCAGGAAGATACGGTATACCAATCGCTATGTGCAAAGTAATACTAAAGCTGGATGTTAATAGAAGAACAAACCGTAGAGGAACTATTGGGTCAAAATGTCTAGCGACCAAATAAATTTGGACAAAACTGGATCTGAATTGCTCTAAGAGTTTAATCGTTCAAAATAAAAACACCTCAACGCTATCATAGCTGTCATCACTGGACATTGTCTTATAACATAGGCAAACATGCAAGAAGGCTTGGCGTTTTCTCTCTCTCTCCCACACTCCACTTATGAGCTTTCTTCTACAATAACTTAAGCGATCTAAACAATATAGTAGAATCAAATCACAGATGGCATTAGATATCTTTCTTTCTCTCTCTGTCCCATTTTCCTAAAAACTTAACACGTGCTCAGGCATTTTAAGTGTAATAATACCCACTTGAGTGTTGAGTTCTTAAAAAAAAAAAAAAGGGCCAATAGACTTAAGTGGGATGGTTTTTCCAACAGCAACTCTAAACTTACCTAACCTAATCTAAGTTAATCACGTAGCGTGTAATGAATAATTTCGAAAATGGTCAAGGCATAGTGATTTGAATGTCCGGGGATGTCTCAAGGACGTCCTTTTTGGGAGCATGTTCATCATGTTTGTCAAAAATCCTCCCAACAAATTTAAACATTCAATTGACGTAATAGCTACAGGGATTAGCCGTTTACGGTGGTGAGATTGAAATGCTCGGATTTTACAGCTCGGCATAGTCAATCACCATTTTTTTTACAAAAAGAGAACATATGATCGACGACCTACATTTCAAAATATGTTGCGCCATTAAGTGGTAACATTAGCCATATTTCTTTGACTATGCTTTGAGGCCCTCGACCTAATGATCAAACTCTCCCAATTGTTAACAATTTTACTTACCAACTTATCCCTTATTTTCAAATCTGATATGAAGTGCTGCAATTATGTCAACGCAATAATACAAAATCTATGGCGGACTCCATACTCGGTAAATAAGTGCATACCTTATTGCCCTTTATGGATTATGTAAACATTACCATTACGACTTGTTTAAACATTATTATTGCTATTTTTCATATTTTGCCGCTTAGTGTATTTAGATTCCGGAGGTATGCATGTTGCTTTCAGTGACAGTGTGATCAACCTTTTTAAGGTCAACAGATAGTATCATATATCATTCATACTCTCCGCGATCGCTCGCTGAATTGCTTCCTAAAAATACATGTGTATATCTACACTTATATCATATATAGTGTTTTCTTTTAATTACTACGCTTTAACGAACCTTAATGCCTATGGGAACAATTTAGTTACACTTCTTCAGACCGAAACAATAACGACTTGCCATCAAAATTTGTAAGGTTTGGCGTGGAGAGTTCTTTCCCGGTACATAAACATGAGTCGTTAGTTGTTCAACGGATACCCACCATTTGTATACCGAAACGCATTCTTTAGTCACGCTTAACTTATTTCTACATAATAAATAATTTATCGTTCAGTTCACCCAATTCAATATCTTTTATTTGCGTATTTATTTATTTGCTTTCTGCTCTTTTTCTTATAAACCGCCAAATTTATGTACTTCTATAAGATAAGATCTCTTGTACTCTCTTTGCATAACAAATAAATGAAAATGGAGTGCGCTATTATGTCCTGTTCGCTTTCCTAAGTCCCGGGACCACTGTGCATATGAGGATGAATCAATAAGTCGGTGACTTTTTGAATTTCGAGGGTTGCGACTTGAAAAGCAACACTGTTCCTGTTAACTATGCTACTGTCAAATTTTGTGCAAGCTGCGTAATTTAGTATAGTGGTGCGTCATCAAGTTTTTTTCATCGTATAGGTTTTTCTACGTGAACCCATACTTTACCTTTACTTGCGCTATAACCCTGAGTGGACCTACACTATTCTAAATTCACATAAAAACACTCATATCTGATAGAATAATTCAAGATGTACGAGTAAATACAAATATTTAGCATCCTTGTCTTGTACGAGTAAATATCTAAAATTCTCCAAAAATATATAAACTAGTAGTATTTTTAGTTTTCCGTAATTACTCACTGGTTATGGAAGTTAAATTGATAACTAAGATGTTATTTCGGTTAGTCAATTTTACCGAAATTCGGTGCAAAAACAGTACAAAAATATATAAAACAATTTTATTGTAGAAATATATTTTGGAATCAGTTTCTTTAAGTTATTTTGAAAAGTTCCATTGTTACGAGTATCTGAAATTTAACAAAAAATACCAGTTAAATTTTGGAGATGTTAATTTAACATTAAAATTTTTAAGGATCATGCCATGGGGAAAGCTCTTAAACAGAGAAGAAAAGGCCTCAATCTCGGCATACAATGACGCTGTATGCTTAAAAAATAAAAAGATCTGTGAGAAACAACAATTTCATCGAAGTAAAAACAAGATATCCTTCTTGAAGTTCGAAGAAGGAAGTCTTTTTCAAGTCATATAAAGGCAAAACTAGAGAAACTTGTGAGAAGTGATACAAATCTTACTTTCAAAAAACCGCATTCAGAACCAGTTTTGACATGTCTCAATAAGCAAGCCAGACTAAAATTCGCGAAGAACCACATGATTTGGACCAACAATTAGGAAAGACTTCTTTTAGTGATGAAAAAAAGTTAAATCTGGATTGATCTGACGGTTTTTCCATCTATTGGCTTGACAAAAGGCTCCGAGAGCAAGTCCGAATAAGTAGAAACTTTGGAAGAAGTAATGTGATGGTATGGGCAGCTTTTTTCATTCCGCAGAAAAGTGCGTAAATTTTTTGGAAGAGATGGTAACTGAAAAGCCAGAAGAAATGCGTGGAGCAATCTTCCTTTTTCAGTCTGTTCACATCGCCAGAATAGTAAAAGAATGGCCACACAAAATATTTAACTTCTTTTTTATAATATATTTAAAGTCTTTCTTTAGTGTTCTTATGTGAAATTCGCTCATAACTTTCGTTTTTGTTTAAGTTATTGGCTTCCTTTTTTTTTTTGTTGGCTCAAGTGGTACTGTATTGGCTTCCAAATCGGACGGTTCGGGGTTCAATAAAAGCGTCACCTAAAAGACATTATTTTTTTTAGGTAACTAAATTCACGCATGATGAGAATAGAATACAACAACAAGTCCAATTACACTAATAATTTAGTTTTCCCATTAAACGTTGGATGCCACCCACGGAGCGAAATAACTACTGAACCAAAAAATCTTTCTTTCTCTCTCTGTCCCATACACGTTTTAAGTGTAATAGTACGCACTTAAGTATTAAGGACTTAAAAAAAAATTTTGCAGTTTTCGCTTTGAACTGATTAATTTGACTTTTTCCATGATCATGATCAAAACTTTGATACAGTTTATATTTATTTTCTGGCATTAAATGCCAACTTAACCGGTGTTTTTATGTGATTTTTCGCTTATTGTAGTGTCTCCATTCAGAATGATTTTGAGTTAATCACTTTCAGTTCAACGCAACAAGTTCCTCGAAATGGCTCTCTACTTGTAGGGTTTGCACCTGCTAGGTCTTTCAGGATTAACTTGAGGGCTCTCCAGACCAGAACGTTAATATTATTTTCTTTCGCTCAAAATACTCGTACTTCACCCACCTCATTTAACTTACTTAACAGTACTCAGACTCATTAAGCTTGAGATGCAGTTGCTTTTCAGCCTTTTGGTTCCGGGCACACATCTTCCGACGATTACTTGTAGTTTGAACTACATTTTTCCATTACTTCTCGAATTAGGGTGCTAGGAGTCGAAAAACTTCTTAGCAAGGTAAGGCTTTCGTAGAGCATCATTTTGTTCTGATGGACGGTCAATCTTCATCTGATCTCAACATTTTCTGCGAGAAATGTTCATCATACGACAAAATAAAGAGTTTTCCAATAGAGGCTTGACAACTTTGAATTTAATTTGTGAACGCACTCTTTCACTAATCATCAAACTGTCACTGTCAATTTATTCAGTAAACTCAACATTTTCATCATGGTAAAGTACACGAACGAGCAGCGTCTGCAAATTATAAAATTTTTTTACCGGAATTCGGAGTCGGTGGTTGCAACTTTAAGAGGGTTAACTCCAATTTTCGGTCGTAATTCTCGCCCTAGTAGACAGGCAATAACAAGTTTAGTGCAAAAATTTGAGTCTACATATTCGTTGTGCGATGTTGCCGTATCACTGAGGCAACGGGTTGGTCGAAGTGTCGAAAATATCGCTGCCGTTCAGGCGTCCGTAGCAAACGATCCAAATCAGTCAATTCCACGACGTTCTCAAGAATTGGGCATCGCTTAGATCACATTATGGCGTATTTTGCGTATGGATCTTGGTTTACACCCATACAAGATCAAGCTGACTCAAAAATTGAAGCCGATGAACCATTTGAAGCGACGTACATTCTCCGATTGGGTTCTGGAGAAGATGCGCCAAGATGATGAATTTCATCGCAAAATCATCTTCAGTGACGAAGCTCATTTTTGGCTCAATGGGTTCGTCAATACGCAAAATATGCGTTATTGGTCGGGTGAAAATCCACATGTGTTTCATGAATCACCACTTCATCCATAAAAAATAACTGTTTTCATGTCGGCGGCGTTATTGGGCCATATTTTTTCGTCGCCGATAACGATCGTCATGTTACTGTGAATGGTCAGCGTTATCGGCACCATGATCACCGATTATTTTTGGCCCGAATTGGAAGATATAGACTTGGGCGACATGTGGTTTCAACAGGATGATGCCACAAGCCACACAGAACACGCTACAATCCATTTATTGAAGAGTAAGTATGGTGAGCGTGAATATCTCAAGAAGTGGGCCAGTCGATTGGCCGCCTCGTTCGTGCTATTTAACGCCGCTTGACTATTTTCTGTGGGGCTACGTTAAGTCGTTGGTTTATGTCAACACGCCGACGATGTTGGAAGAGCTCAGAGCCAATATTGAACGCGAAATAGCGGCCGTTTCGGCTGAAATGTGTGGCCGAGTCGTCGAAAATTGGGTCTAACGAATCGACCGCTGCAAACGTGCCCGCGGTGGCCATATGAACGAAGACGAGTTCCATTCATAAACGTTTTGATTGTACTTCAAGCCGATAATAAAGTTTTTGAAATATCTCTAATGGTTTGCGTTTTAAGTAAAAAAAAAATCCTTATTGGCAAATCCTATATATGTAAGTTTGTTTACTCTTTACTCGTTGACTATTTCGAAGTTATTATTTTCGGCAAAGATGTATCGATGTATCATTTTTTCCCAACCGAACTATTGTAACTGTGTGCAGGTTGTCCTAGCTGTATAGAATAGAACACTCCGTCGATTAATCAGACCGTATCGTTTCTGTTCTAGACTGTTCTGTAGTAGACTTCTGCGGTGATAGTTTGATTACGAGGCAACAGCTCAAAATGGATTAGTCCCTCAGCATTCTTTACTGAATATTATTTTGAGATAGGTGGCGTGATATCAATTTTCCCAACTTTGCGACTTTTCCCATATTTGTTAGGTGTCGATGTATAGTCCTATGGCTTACCTTGAGTTCCCTAGCGAGTTAAAATTCCGTAACCATATTTCAATGGTGGACTTCGGGAGGTCATCGTCTGGCTTTTCTGGCCTATCCGAACGAGGTTCATCCTTTAGGCCAAAATTGCCATTTCTAAAATTTACAAACTAACGCCGATACTTGGACTCGCTGAGAACACCCTCTCCTTACACATTTTGGATTTTTGTAATGGCTTCACTTCCATTCTGATTTTTCTGGAACAAACACAGTAAAATTTGCCGAATATGCTTTTCCGATACATCCATTTCAAAATTCAGTTAAGAATGCTTACGATGATGCTAACACAACAAAATTTGCAAAGAAGATCCCAAATATTAACTTCAATAACGGTTTCAGCATTAAATTGGTTTTGTGAATTTTATGGTAATTGGAAAATAAGTGGAAAATATACTTATGTTATAGCCTTATATAGCCTCTTATTATTATCTACTGTGTTTTACAAACGTCGTTAATTCGGCTACAACACCCTCTTGGACACAACAGATTCTGTTAAGCCCAGAATAGTTAGCTAAAATAATGCCTCCTGTGGTTCCACCTGCCATAGTTACTATCTGTTTCACATGACCAGTTTCCAAGAGGCACAGAATATCGAGTGTTTTCCGGTGTATACGAGTATATTTTTGTGGGCTCCTAACCCCATATCGCTAAATAGGTTAGTTTTAGTTTTATATGCATTTTATTTTCTTAACACTAACTCTTACATTCTAACAAAAAATGCTTAAATGCTAGCTTACAATTACTTAATAATCTTACACTAACTTACTGGCCCCACACAGGCACTCTAAGCTACTCTAAATTCTTATAACTATGTCTTTCGACTTTATTTACATTTTCTTCTTACTTCTTACGCATTGATGAGCCTCTCTCCCTTCAGTTTCAGTTTCAGTTTTTATGCATTTTTATTTTTTACCTTAAATTACTCTTATATGCTAAACAAAAAACGCTTAAAAATTAGCTTAAATTACTTACAAATAATCTTATTCTAACTTACTGGCCCCATGCGGGCACTCTAAGTTAAACCTAACACTTAAACTATGTCTTTCGACTTCATTTACATTTTCTTAGAACTATTTATTTTGTATACTTAAAGCTAAATCGCTAAATAGGCCTCCAGACGCGGTGAACGGTATCATATGACATGCGTGTTAATTTGAATTTCATTGATCTTTTCCAGAATTTGTGAAGATTTACTGGCGGAAAAAACGCTGCAGCTGTATTTTCTGATGATGTGAATGTTTGGGGCCTTACGTGAAGAATTTGTCAGAAATATTTCAGGGTAAATCTTGCAAGGCATACATAGTGTTTCTCTACTTATAGATGGGACATACATATGGAGCTGGTATTACACTGCCCGGATTATTGCTGTCCCAACTTTATCAACCGACAATTTCTTACAAATTGCAAGAAAATTAATTATCATTACACATCATATACAGATTGCATTTTTAGTCTATTCCTTATTAAATATTCTTATTATCTTGAAATGAGGGCCAAATAAATACTAATCGGAAAAGACGACATTTTTGTAGCCATTAAATTTAACGGTAATCGCTGTCCTTTAGTTATTTCGTATTGTTTTACTGGTGGTTCTATATATTTATAGCCTTGCTGGAGCGTAGCTCAACAACCCCACGATACTTTCTCGGTGGTGCACTTTACCCTTTTATAAATTAATCTTTCGCACACAGTTGATGTTATCACCACAGTGCGCAGTTGTAATTAAGCTGTTGTTGTTTTTGGGGGTAAGCGAAGTTACCATTGCTTTACACGCACCCTTTCTTCCAGTTCGTTATGTAAAATCCGTATACCCGCGGAGAAGCAATCTTAAAATTTCCGACTTCACCTGTTCAAGCCATAACAAATAAATTAAAAATGCAGTGCATATGGCTATGCAAAGTTGAGGAAGGAAAAGAACATTACTTCAGTTCAGCACTATGCGGTTATGAGACTATGTTGTTTTCACTTTTGACTTTTAGCTGATTTTGGCCTTTCTCACCGCTACGTTGGGGTTGTGCTTCGAGGTATTTTTTTGTGATTGACACTAGCGTCAGAAATAACAAAAAAAAACTTCAAACTGGAGCACGACTCCAAACGGCATACTACGATCTGAGAGTATGCACACGTGGTGCATACGTGCACTATACAATCCTTAGTTAGTTTTGATTCGAATTTTTCAACCTCGAAATGAACAGTGAGTCCAACCCTCCATTTTCAAAACCGACCTCAGAACAGATCTCTCAGAAAAGGAACTAGCCATTGTACTCCTTGTATGGTCATTTTACTGAAATTTCTCAGTCTTTCGTAGAAAGATGAGTATGCGCTTCAGTGATAAAGTGCCTACAGTGCCATGACCCTTGACACTTGCAGAGATAGTGCTCCGTGGTCTCATCATCACAAGCAGTTTTTCCTACTATCAAGGTCCCAACTGTCAATAGAAGTCTTAACTGAGGTCGTAGTTTGACCTGAAATACTCTCCTAGCAGCTTTGCCGAACAAGTTAATTGGCGATTTTAGTTCCCTTCATTCCATTGAATTTAGATTTGCTTAACTGCACATCCATACTGCACAGAATTTCAACGAAAGATTTAGCTCTCCATGTGTACAAGGTCCAATTAACATAAGAACTGAATCCGGTCAACCACCAGCAGCGCCGTACGTTGGATCCTTGAAAACATGCATGCTGGCATAGATTTTTGCAAGAAAATTTTGTTTTCGCCATTTCTACATTGGCGGCTACGTTAATAAGCAAAATTGCCGCGTCTGGGGCACCAAATATCCGCCAGTGCTTCAGGAGATGCCAATTCATCACGAGTAACAGTTTTGTGCGGTTTATGGACCGGATGAGACATAGGGTCATATTTTATCGAAAATGAGGCCGGAAAAGCCATTACTTCTACTTTCGACAGGATGGTGCTACTTGCCGTACAAGTCCCGAAACAATCGAGTTCTTGCGCGTTTCCTGGTCGAGCAATTTTGCGTTTCGAAGACACCACATCGGCCGCCAAGATCGTGCGCCATTAGACTTCTTTCTTTAGGGCTATATGGTTGGCAAGGTCTACGCCAACCATCCGCAAATAATAATTCTAACTCTGAAAGCCAACATTGAAGCCGCCATCGCCGATATATGGCTCCAATTATGTGAAAGAGTGATTGAAAATTTTGGGAAAAAGACGAGGGTCTGCGGGCAGAGCAGCAAAGTTTTCGGAGATATCTTAACATTTGTTCGTTTTATTTCAAAAACGAATGCTACACCTTTTGTAGAAACACCATTTATAATCAGTTGCCTCTATTGAGGAACACAAATGGTGGTTATCCTTACCAGGGATCGTTTTTGTTCCTACTGCCCTTGAAGAAGCAGCAAGATAATTTCATGTTTACCTTGCACATACGGCAGAGTTTACCGGAGATATTAAGCTTGCCTCGTTTGAGGTTGCATTCATATTATAAGCGCACAACTACATATTTATTGAAATGCGGAGACTAAATTACTAGTGCAACTTTGACTTTTGGTTGCGTTCAAAGCAACTCTGACATGTTTGTTGGTTGGAGTTTGGTTGGCTGAAAAAAAAAACTGTTTTTTTTCGCCCGGTCAGTAGTGGTTGGTTGACAGTGTTGAAACCACAGTGTTTGACAGTTTTTCTCAATCATATCAATTGTCCAATTGTCTAAGTGCAAACCATTGCTTTGTATGAACGCCATAGCACGTATTTAAAAGGCTCTAACAGTTTTCATTTTTTCTAATTCTTTTCGGACTTTCGAAGCTGCCCCGTCAATCATATGGTTCAAGCCATGTTGTTATTTTTGATGAGTAAACAATGTCTTTCATCCATCTCTATAAATAATAGTCCATTGGCGTCAAGTCCGAGACCTTGGAGGCCAAAAAATGGGTACATTCCACCCTCTCCATGAATTTTCATGCACGCGATCTAACCACTCTTTAACTGCATGGCCTATTTGAGTTTTATAGTTTGACCAAGTTGGGTCGTATTTTAAAAACTACCGACTTGAGATGAGATTATCTGACTTTTTTTATTTGTAAGTATTGTGTTAGGTACACATTCCAAAGTTGCAAAAAGTAGGGGTTAATTACATATTTTTCCCAAAAACTGATGACAAAGTCAAAATTTTCAGTTAAAAAAAAGTTGCTTTTGATCTTCAATGACTTTTGACACATTCACTGTAGGGCAAAATATCCTTTGAAACAATTAAAGTACCCTATTCAACGATACCCTATTTGTTACTATACACATATAAATGTGTTATTTTCAGGGCAGAGCTAGGCTATGCTTAAATCCTCTGTATCTCGGAGGGGATGGATTTCTATTTTTTCTCAAAATATGTTAAGAAATCTCTGCTTACAGTCGTTGACATATTAACCCGGAAACCCTGTAGAAGCTTATGAAGCGCTATTATGAAGAAAAACGTAGTCTATTTGCGATCAGCATTATGTCAAGCCCTACCGGCTCCTTGGCCAGGGATTGGCAGATAGATTGTTAGAACACGCAGACGAATTAACAGATGTTAAAAGATCTGCCACTGATTAAAAGCTGCCGCGCCAGGGTATTAAACCTTCGCACTGCAGTCTGAGGTGGCAAGTGGAACAGAAGATACAATTCAACGAACAAAAATCGTCCTGCTTTTATTTTTGTTTCATTTGCTCGATCTACTATACCCATGTTCCTCGATCTTTGATCGTCCACAATGATATTTCAACAGAGAAAAATAAAGGATGGTTACAAAATCCAGCCTGCTATTTTTAAACAAAAAAAATCTGAATTTCATGCAACTAACCAATCAATATTCCATATCAAAAATAAAAGAAAAACTTTTTAGACAATGGCCCAACAACCCTTTTACACACATACATAAATACATATATTGTATATCTTCTCTCGATGAGTCCTACACAAACCAATGACATCAAAAGTAGCAACGGTGGCAAAAAAAGCCTTAATTCACCATACATCATCTATAACAAAACAAACGAAAATAAATATTCTCCGCAAGGACGACAACGCCTGGACTCACAAACCCTTTAAACACCCCCCCTTTTGCACCCCTTTAAGCTCCCAACTTGCAGCAACTACTATAACGATGCCGAAAAGCAAAAAAAAAATAAAAAGATAGAAAAAGGAAAAAAATTCTTACAAATAAAAATACAGTCCAGTATACACAGGTTTGGAACAGAGCAGTTTGAGAGGGTGGTTCTGGTATTGTTGCGGTGGTTTGATGAACTAATACTTGGCTACAGACGACGCACAGTCTTGTTTTCTTCCAAAGAAATTGAATAGGTCAGGTCACGTCAGGATATACATACATATCTATAAATATACACATATTTTTTGTTATGTATATATTTTACAAGAAAAGTATGAACATTAAAGACAAAAAGTTCTCGAGAATGTAGTTGGGTAGCCAAAAGGGAATTTTTTGTCGTATTTATATCTGTCTGCTAAAGGGCTGGCCTAGGTATACAAAGAGTTTTTTTTTATATCTAAGTTACATGCAGACTATCGTTTTTTCTTTTTATTAAGAGTGTTGCCAACCGCATAAAATATTTTAACCAATAATGACGAAACCCGGAATTTAGGAGCATCAAATAATTTCATGGTTTAGAGTCTAGACACTTGACACATGAAAGCTCAGTTGTAATAAGTAATGCTGGATGTATGATAGGTATAATGTGATACTATTCGTTTCCGAACTCTTAAAGATGTTGTTAAATTTTTTTGGAATATCCAAACGACATCTGCTGTTTAGATGAGAGTGTATACCACTGTTTCAATTTTGATTAGTATTATTCTAAATTTTTTTCAAGAAGCATCACTAGGAAGTGTGATGTCTTTGTATACCTTGTAGATTGCTATGTTATATTTCTTCCTTCTATCAATGCAAATTACAAACATTACCCGAACACAAACGTAGCATTCAAAATGCCCAAATCGTTGCTACTGTCCTTGTATAGGACCCAAAGCGCAGGATTAGAATGTCTTATTGTTATTACTCAGTTGCCTTCTTATTAAGTTATCAATTTTTTCTTCGTATAGTTTCAATTGTTTTTTAACTCAACCTACTCATTTAGATTCTTGCTTAGACCATATTTTCATAAGGACTCACAAAAACAATAGTGTTATGATTTGCAAATACAACAGACCATAGCTTAACAGGTGTTCAACTTGATTGCAGGCTATCCAGAAAAAAACAATCTATGAGCACGAAATCTTATAGGATTGGTTTTGTTGCTCTTAGATCTAATTTACCTTTTCAGTTTTGGAATGATGTTTACGATGTACAGGAACCATCTTCTGCTTTCGATTTGTCCTTACATAAGTTACAATTTCTGAAAATCACTCTGTAAAGATGCCTATTTCAAAAATAAATTACCTGCAAAATTTGGTAACGCAAAAAGGGAATATATGGTTATTAACGAAATTTTGAACAGACATTGTTATAAACAAAAGTAGCACTTCCATAACTGAACCCCTAGAAGTTGGTAATGTATGTAATGATTTTTTTTCAAATTTGAGTTCTTTGCAGGATTATTTTAAAGATAATAATCAACATGATTTATTTTTAAAACAAATTAATTACTTTCTTCGAACAGCTTACGGCACTTGAAATACAAAAAAATTATATTATCACTAAAATCATCTAAATCGTCTTCTTTTGATAAGATTTCCAGTTTTGTTTTGAAAAACATTTCTTATCAAATTTCAGATGTCTTATGTTTTATATTCAGTGCTTACTTTCAGAGTGGAATTTTTCCAGAATCACTAAAAACAGGAATTTTCCACGAAAAGGGTGACGATGCGGTACTAATTAACTATCGTTCTACTTTCCTACTATCTGTTTTCTCTAAAGTTTTTGAAAGAGGTATGAAATCTAGAATTCTATCTTTCCTAGATAGAACAAACTTTCTTAGCGTTTCCCAATTTGGATTTAGAAGCGGAAAATCTACTGAGAGTGCTTTGTTAAAATTAATTGGTGAAATTTATAATATGTAGTTTGAATATTTCAGAAATTCCTGCCACTCTTTTCATAGACATTACTAAAGCTTTTGATATAGTGAATCATTCTTTACTGTTAAAATAAACTCCATAATGCGGGTTTCAGAGGTTTTATTTGTGACTGGTTTGCTTCATATTTAAAAAATCATAAGCAAATAGTAAACTTAAAAAATTGTTTCTGTTCACAGAATTTAATCAACATAGGTGTACCGCACGATTCCGTTTAGGTCCCTTCCTGTTTTTAATCTACGTGAATTCGCTATTTACACAACCCTTTAAAGGCAAAATTACAGCTTTTGCTGACGATACTGCTCTGACCTATTCCAACAAGGGCTTTCTTAGTCTTTTTGTTTTTGATCTTAATAATGATTTGGATATATTGCGTAGATGTTTCAATCAGCATAGAATGATAATCAGCAATAAAACTAAATTTAGGCTGTTCAATATCAAAGGTTCTATATGCGACCACCTCCCGTTACATTACCATTCACCGTGTTGCTTGAGATTTCTTTTAGGCTGCCACGATCCTATTATCTTAACACTAACGTCAGTTGCAGTGACGCCTGCTTCAAAATTTATTTAGGTATTTTACTAGATAATACGTTCAGTTGGAAAGACCATACATTCTACCTAAAACAATACCTGAATAGAGCTATCATCTTAGCATATACTGTAGTCTATCTCATTTAAAGTTAGTCTACAATGGTTTATTGAAATCAAAGCTGCAGTACGGACTATCTTGTTGGGGTGGTACGTATTTCATGAATATAGAGTCTTTACTTAGAAAGCAGAAACAGTCAATCAGAATTATGTATAAGGTAAATCGTAAAACTTCTAGTTCTGTGCTGTTCAAAAGCCTGGGAATTCTTCCGCTTAGGCATAAGGTCCTACAAATTTTTTTTCCAAAGTCCCGGGTACTTCATAAAAATATCAATTTACGAGTCAATACCAGCAATTTTCTAAATGTGCCAGAAATCTACAAAACACATTTTTCACGCCTTTATTTTGTAACTGCACTTCGTTTGTTTAATATACTGCCTATAAACCTAAGATGCCAGAAAGTGAAATCAGTATTTTTAAATAATGTTACAATTGATTTATTTTCTACTCCAATTTTATGATTTAATTTTCTTACTTCAGCTTCATTTCTTTGACACTTTGAATTACATATATCTAATAACGATAAATACATTCGCCTCTTATCTTAGACTTGTAACTCAAAACATAATAAAATGAAACGCGTCTTCTTCTTTGAACACTTTATTACAACTGAAGTCAAAACTTAGTTTGCCTAGTAACAGGAAAAGCTTAATATATATACGAGTACGTATGTACGTACAACAATAATTTTGATCAAGCGGATAACCGTTTGGCAACATTTGGTCATCTTCTGATTTTACAGATAACTTAATCGAAAGTACAATAAGAAATTGCATTATATAAAGCAAGGGCATAGGGTGATCCGAATGTTTTAATATATAACTTTTGAGAATGAAAGTAAAATCATATTTTTTCCGAATGAAATTCTTACAAATCGACCATCCTGACTATGAATCGTCCTCGATTTATATAAGCAATGACAAGTACGTTATTCATTAATATTTTCTTTATACAAACAGTACGGAAAATTACTTCAAAGCATAGCTTACTAATGAATTTCCTCTTTATCGAGAAATACAAAAAGTATTACTAATAGCTCAAATATAAATATTTTACAATATAATTTTTACGTGAATTATATACATAGATATTTGTATGTAACTAAATGAACTTCTTAACATAACGTCAAAAAATTGAATACGAAGATGCATATAATAATTTTTTTTTTTTTTTTTTAAACTGGTACGTATGGTTTCATGTTCTCTGGGGATGCAATACCTTCATAAGGAATCCGCGATATTTGAAGATTTTCCAAATCCTTGATTAAATACCTATCATTAGGTAATACTTTTTTAACTTCGAATGGTCCTTTAAACTTTGGTAAAAGTTTTTTATTAATACCGGGAGTTACTACGACATTTTTTATCATAACATAATCACCGATATTATACATATGAGGACTTTTGTGTCGTTTATCGAAATAAATTTTGTTAACTGCTTGAGTACGAACAGTGTTTTCCTCTGCTTGTTTTCTAATGGATTCTAGATTTCTTGGGCTCTTTGTGACCATACTTCGCTCGAGATACTCGCGAATTTCATCGTGAATTGTACCCTTTTTGGGCGACACCAAACAATAACATACTTGGGCTAAAGCCTGTGCTTTTGTTCACAAGATTATTTAAAGCAAATTCTACCTTCCCTAAATGTTTACTCCATTCACCAGGATCTAATTCGCTCTCTTTTGCAAGCATCGGCGTAAGGCTTCGATTTATCCGTTCTACTTAGCCATTTGATTGAGGTGAGCTTGTCGCGATTTTAATATGTTGAATGCCTTCTACATGGCAAAAGTTAGAGAAGTCGTCCGAAGTGAAACAACTACCTCTATCGGATATTATACGTGTTGGTTTACTGTAAGCTGAGAAATATGATTCTAAACTTCTTATTACCTCTGTTGTGCTTGTACTTCTTACTGGGAAAAGTTTAGTGAACTTTGAAAATCCATCGACGACCAAAAAGATGTGCTTTTTAGTATTTCGCACACAGGATGGTAATGGTCCATAATGGTCTATATGGATTGTCTCGAAAGGCTTATCGCCTTTAGGGATATTGTGCAACACTCCTTCCTTTTTACCTGGTGGTATGGAAAAATTAATGCATTTGAGACAACTCTCGATGTAAGCTTTAATTTTAGCCTTCATGTGCGGAAACCAATATGTCTTTTTTAGAAATTCATAACACTTATCGATACCTACATGACATAGAGCATCGTGATGAGTCTGAATTACATTTCTCTCCATATTAGATGGAACATAAAAGAGGATGTTTTGATTCAACTTACGGTACACAAGCCCATTTATTAAATCAAATGAAGGACTTTCCCTTTTCACTAACATTTCAACTAACCGCTTAATAACAGGATCTTTCTGCTGTGAAGCAGCAAGGACATGTTCAAAAGACTCAGGTTCTATAACTAAAATGTTGTGGCATCTACTAAGAGCGTCGACATGGTTCATCCTCTTGCTGTCTCTGTGTTCAATGACATAGTCAAAATCTTGAAGCTCTAAAGCCCAGCGAGAGATCCTAGGATTCAACAATTTCTTATTAAGAGTAAGCGTTAAGGATCTACAATCCGTAATGATCTTGAACTTAATACCTGTAAGGTAAATTCTAAACCTCCTAAGAGCGTAGACGATAGCTAATGTTTCCAATTCGTAGGAATGGTATTTAGACTCCTGTATTGTAGAACGCTTGGAAAAAAAGAAAATGGGATGAAAGGATTTGTCATCTTGACGCTGCAGTAAAACCGCGCCAAACCCGAGACTACTTGCATCGCAATGTAGCTCTGTATCTGCATTGGGATTGTAGATACTAAGTAATGGAGCATTAAGTAACTTTTGCTTCAACACTTCGAATACCGACAACTCCTTTTCGCCAAAAACGAACTCTGCTTCTTTTTTTATAAGGTCATATAATGGTTTTGATAAAATAGTTTTCTATTTTATAAATTTACGAAAATATGAGCATAAGCCCAGGAATGAATGTAAGTTTTTTACGTTTGTAGGCATCGGAAAATCGGCTACCGCCCGCAACCCTTCGACGTTTGGTCCTATTCCATTAGCCGAAATCTCATAACCAAGATATGTAATCTGTTCGAACATAAAAAGACACTTATCATATCTCAATTGTAATTTTTTATTCCGTACTACATCCATAACTTCAATTAAAATTGAGAAATGTTCTTCCTTTGTTGAAGTGGCTATAAGTACGTCGTCTATATAAACCAATAACTTCCCTGATTTTATAAGGTCATCAAATATGGAATTTATATACCTCTGGAAGACTGCGGGGGCATTTTTGAGCCCAAAAGGCATTCGGAGATATTCGAATTGGCCTAATGGTGTTACAAAAGATGTGTATTTTACTGAGTCTTCTGCCATTTTTACATGGTGAAACCCGCTCTTCAGGTCTAATAATGAAAAATACCTTTTACCTCGCAACTTATCTAAATGGTCTTCAATAAGAGGAATAGGAAAATTATCCTTAACAGTATTCTTATTAAGCTGCCTAAAATCAATGCACATCCTAAGCTCGCCCGTTTTCTTTTTGGTAAGCACTATTGGAGAAGCAAAAGGGGAGTTACTCTCCCGAATTATATTATCCTGAATCAATTCGTCTAGCATCGTACGCAACTGCAAAGTATGCGCGTGTGGTAATCTTCTAGGAGCACAATTAAAAACATTGCCCGTATCAGCTAAAACTATTTTCATCTCATAACTTGCACATTCCGTCAGTAACTTTTTATCAGTCGAAAACCCGTTAACTATATTCCGAATCTTACGTTTTTCGTCAAAATTTAAATTTTCGCTAATTTTCAAATCGAATTTATCGTCTAAATCATTACATGCATCAATATTCAAAATATAATTTACATCATTATCTAAATTGTTATCATTTAAAATGTTTTTTCTAGAAAAATTTTGTTCATCAATACATAATTTAATCTTGGATTTTTGTAAGAAATCGCGTCCTAAAATAACAACATTATTCATAGTTTCATTTTTGACAACAAAAAGGCATACATTTAAAATATCATTATTAAATTTAACTAGGCAATCAACTTTTCCAAAAATTTCTAATTTACTATTATTAATACCTACGAAATTATGCGGTGATGTTACAGGTATCACAAAATAGGATGGTACATGCTGCTGTTGAACGAAACTAATGGGGCTTCCGGTGTCTATCATTGTCATAGCATCCAGAGTAGTTCTCACTGCCATAGGATCCTTGGATTGAAAAGTGTACTCAAGCACACCTTGGAAGTCATTCAGGCATGATGATTGAATTTCTGTAGAAGGCTCAGCATTCAGGAGAATCATTACTGAGTTGGATTGCGGGCAATTCTTCAAAATGTGGCCTTTTTGTCCACAGCGAAAACACGAACCTCGTTCCCTTTGTGGTTTTGGACAATTGGTAACCATGTGCCCGATTTCGTTGCAGTTAAAGCATCGTAGGTTGGTGGCTTTGCTTCGAACTTGATTGCAAGGTCTGTGCGAGGAGATGCTGTGTGCTGTGGTTGGCAGAAAAGTCTCGGTCCTCATTTTCTCATATTTGCGCAAGGTGCTCTTCAATTCGTGTATGGTATTGGCTGTAAATAAAATTTGCTTATTAAGCATGGAATCAGGAATACCTCTGATAATGTAGCTGATAATATCTTGTTCCTCGATGTTTGCAGAGGCCGCTATTTCTTGCATAGCAAGAACATACTGCTGCATGCTTTCTTCTTTCCGTTTCTTACGGTACCGTAAACTGTTGTGTATATCACTAGCGGTTGTGTGCTGATCAAACTCCGTTAGCAAAGCGGTTTTTAGTTCACTCCATGAACGGCATAAATTTGACCTTAAAAAAAGTTTTGCTGTTCCTCTTAGTAGACGCTGGGCATAGATGAAGCGTTTGGATTCGTCCAATCTGTAAATGCATACCCCTTCCTCGAACGCTTTTATCCACTTCGCTACCGAATAGTTGTCGTCACCAGAAAATGTTGGTAGTGACTCCTCAACTTCACGGAAGGAATTCAGAGAAGCTTGTGTTTCCAGTGGGCCACTTAACTCGGCTAGCCTCTTCTGCAGAGAACGTAATTCCTCCCTTTTGGCAACAATTTCTCGTAGTTTTTCCACTTGTTCTGTCACTAACCTGTCTTCTTCTTCAATATCTGCAATATTTTCTACGGATTCCACATGTTCGCTCATAACATTAACGGGAAAAAAATTCTTCAAGTTGATTTTCTTCATATGTTTCAATAGCTTGCTGTAGTCGTCCCTTTAAGATAGCTTTTATTCCATTCGTTGGTAGATCCATCTCCGACAATTTTTCTTTTAACTGCTGAACAGTTGCATTCTGTGCGAATCTTTCTGCACGCGCGCTCATTATTTCTAACTTTTACAATTAACACTTTTTCAGAAATCACAAATTTTACTTTTAAGAAACAAAAACAAACACAATTTAATTTTTTCTTGGCTATTCGCTAAATCCCACTTCTGAATAGTTGTAACTCAAAACATAATAAAATGAAACGCGTCTTCTTCTTTGAACACTTTATTACAACTGAAGTCAAAACTTAGTTTGCCTAGTAACAGGAAAAGCTTAATATATATACGAGTACGTATGTACGTACAACAATAATTTTGATCAAGCGGATAACCGTTTGGCAACATTTAGTCATCTTCTGATTTTACAGATAACTTAATCGAAAGTACAATAAGAAATTGCATTATATAAAGCAAGGGCATAGGGTGATCCGAATGTTTTAATATATAACTTTTGAGAATGAAAGTAAAATCATATTTTTTCCGAATGAAATTCTTACAGACTAAAGAGTGTATCATACTATTTCATAAATAAACCCTTTGGCTTCAGTATTTAGTATTGTATAAGCTTTAATTTTCAGATATGAAATAAAGATTACAAAAAACAAAAAAAAATTGTGATGAGTTGTTATTGTCTTAAAATGCCAACTAATCTAAATCATCAGATATTCTGTCTGATCTTTAGTCTTCTATGCGTACCACATCAATCTCAGACCAGGATTTGCACTCGCTCGTGTCCAGGCTTTTGTTGCGTTAAAGTTCTTGGCTCTCAGATCTTGAGTCGGTTTCAGGAGTGAGCAACAGTATTTAAGTCGAGACATTGAATTACCGATGTCACTGTGGATAGAAAGTGGCCCGTCAAATTTTGTACACGCGATAGAGGACGGCAAAACTTAACAGGATCTTACTCAAAAATCGACGGAATCTCATAGAT
Source organism: Volucella bombylans (assembly GCA_949129095.1). Lineage (NCBI taxonomy): Eukaryota > Metazoa > Arthropoda > Insecta > Diptera > Syrphidae > Volucella > Volucella bombylans. The sequence continues at coordinate 22,475,865 of OX422144.1, forward strand.
GTGGAACTAATGCTTAACATTTTGTTTAATATCGAGAATATTTTGATACATAAAAAGACTCACAGGAACTTGAGGCCCATTCCATCCCTCAAAGAATTTTTTTTTCTGCTAGAACAGACTTTCAAACCGAGCTACTAGTATCGTGTTTGACAGTTCTTGAACATTTATCTTCATGTTTGGTTGTAAATTAGCTGTAAATAGATTTAGAGTTCCAAAAATGAGGCGGAGCTCACACAACAGTCAACGGCCAACTCTGCCGGTCAATCTGGTTCTAGCAGAATAAGACTATGGGCTTAATGACCATGGAACCATTGACTTCTTCTTCTTCATTCATTATTATATACCGAAATTGACTAGGGATAGAGCCTCAGATAAAAGAAGATAGAGCCACAAATGCTCTAAGGAGTGGATCAAAATTTTACCCACAAGACGTGCTTTGTCAAGAACAGTCGACGAAGGAATACGCCTTTCGATTTCGGTCGTTATTTTTTGAGAAAAAGCCTTTATATTAGTTTTTCAAAAGTTTATATACCAAATTGGGCTAAGGTAATCATTGTTGATTTTATTAATTCGGCGGGAAAGTGTGATGTGTCCAAAATGTTAGTGTAGATGATTTCTAAAAATATTCCGTCAAGACCGAAGCCAGACAGACTTGTATTCATCGACAGTACAATAGTAGCTTCTGCTTCCTCTAGGTTAAATGGACTTAAGAACTCAATCGAGTGAGTTCTTTTTTAAGCGATTCCAGCAGCTTTTTGATTATTTTGCTGACGTGCCCGTACCAAATTAAAGAACTCTTAGCAGTTCCATTCCGATCTACAGGAGTGCTACTACCTATAACTTCTGTGCTCTACCTTTTCTAGGTAGAGATATAATTTTTCGTGGCTTACCTTTTAAATACATCAGTGCCTCATCTTCGATTTCTGTGTTATCTTTTTCTCCGGACCGCTTATTGCATCTACTTGTTGTAGGGGCATCAGTCGCCTGTTCCATCTTTCAATCTGCAATCTCCCATGTATTCCTCCGTGTCATAGTAGACTTTCCGAGAATGAGTCATCTGGAACACGTACCTCGCATTTGAATTCGGCTTTACGGTTCCTAATTGAAGGTTTCACATTAAACCCCCGCAAGGCACAGTCTTTTTGTTTTTTTTATCTATTTCAAAACTATTGTAGTTTTTTTCTAAGTATTGTATTAAGCACTCTATGGTAGCATAATATCACTTGAAGTTCAAAGTAAGAAGATACATTTTCTGTTGAACTTTAGTAGTAGTCGTAAACGTTCAAATACACTGGCGATCACTAGGTTAAGGCCATACATTTTGCAATCGATTTTCACTCTGTTGGAAATTTTGTACCCGGAAACATTTACTACCTGTGAACAGGTAAAATTAAAGGGTAAATAAGAAACGACCGTTGGAATTTCCCAAGATCAAACAATGAACTACTTGAAAAGCGTATAAAAAGATGCGCCACAAGGATGAGGCCATTGCGAATATTTCGTTGCAGGAGTTCACATCAGCGACTTTTTTTTTCATATTGTTAAGAATATTTAAAAAGGCGTTGAAAAGAACTGTTTTTAGTTAGTTTAAAAAAAAATGGGTTCCGGAAAGGCTTTGACAGCAACAGAAAGAGGAAAAATCGCAAGGAGACTTAATAAAAGTAAGACTGTTGTAAACAGTTATCTTGCGGATGCACAACACCATGGGAAAAATAAAAACGGTGGAGTATCAGCCAGTATAGCAACGGTCCAAAGGATAATACGAAAAAGTGGTACTGTAGAGAGAAGGAAACTTAAAAAGAAACCTATTTTGAGACAAGTACACAAGGAGCATGGAATGAATTTTGCAAGAGAACATGCCGCTTGGAGCAGTGAACGAAAATGCGCTGTCTTTTCGGATGAAAAAAGTTTAACCTTGACGGCCCCGATAGTTATAACTTTTATTTCCATGATCTAGGAAAGGAGGAGCTTATTTTGGCAAGACATCACAGCCGTACATCATGTGTAATGGTGTGGGGAGCTATTACCTACTGTGGCACAATCGAGTTGGCGTTCTTGTCCCCAACTATGCTGGGGACAATGTTTGCTGGAACGATCACTTGGATATTCCAACAAGACAATACCCCCATCCACACTTCCAGGGTTGTTAGAAGTTGGATTCAATCAGAAGACGGGGAACTTTTGCCATGGCCGCCCTATTCACAGGACTTAAACATAATCGAAAATGTTTGGGCATGAAGGCGGCAGACAATTTGAAGACAAGGACGTTTTAATCGAAGCTATTCGTGATGCCTGGACCCAAATTTTTCTTAATTACTTAAAAAAAAACTGTATGATTCTATTCCAAATCGTCTTATAGAGGTTATATCGAAAAATGGCGGGCATACTCATTATGAATGTAAAGAAACGTAATAAATAAATGTTTTAAAACCATAAAATGTAAACAATTTATTCATTTTTTCCTTTCTTTCAAAGATTTTGCATGTGGTCTCATCCTAGTGGCGCATCTTTTTATACGCTTTTCAAGTAGTTCATTGTTTGATGTTGGGAAATTCGAATGGTCGTCTCTTATTTACCCTTTAATTTTATGGCTTTCTATTGAGAAAATATGCTTGTTCACAGGTAGTAAATGTTTCCGGGTACAAAATTTCCAACAGGTATAAAAAGTGATTGCAAAATGTATGGCCTTATCCTAGTGATATACATACACATCGTATATTGATCAATTAGTGGTTTTAAAAAGCTACCTAATTAAAAGACTATAAAAATTACCGCGTTTAAAAAAAAAAAAAAAAGCATCTCCCCGACGGGGAATTGAACCCCGGTCTCCCGCGTGACAGGCGGGGATACTGACCACTATACTATCGAGGATATATATTTTTTATGAGTGAATTAAAATAGAAGTTGTTTCACTTTCTTGCCAACTTGCTTGAATAAAAGACCTTTGGACAAACTTTGGAGCCTGCACGAGTATAAGACTGCGAATCAGCATTCATCACTAAATGTAGCTGGACGTTTACCACAAACTATGTCCGGATGAACAGTGTTAAATCAAGCTCATTTATAATGCTTGTTTTGTCAAATCTCGCTTTTCGTTATAGAAATATCATATGCACAATGCACCGTCTTTATGAAATGCCGTCGAGTTATGACACCTAAAGTGAGTCATCTCTTTTCACAGATGAGTAAACCAAACTTAAAATCATAAAATACAAATATGTGTTCATGAGGAAATAATGGGAGATAATTTATAAGTGGCAGTCCCTTTAAGAACGTTAATTGAATGCATTGGATTGGTGTAGTGGGATCCTTGACGGAAGTTGGCGACAGTTATCAAACTTAACCAATGGTCAATATAGCTGAGCAATGTCTTAAAAAAATCGCGATTTCAAGCAGCCTACATGTGATTCCCCCATTAAATTGCTATAGAGATAATTTAAAATACAATACTCGGTGTTGAACAGTTACATCATCAAATGGAAATAATTTACATTTTGATGATTTGATCTGGTGTTGTGGATGCTTCCTATATAATTTCCCTATATGTCATGATTGCAATGCCATCGTGTGGGAGACATTTTGGCTTCACCACGGAAGAAATAGTTGGGCCTTGTCCGTACCTTCTGTACGAGTACATGTATTGTCCCTGTTAGTCGGCCAGCCTACTTAGGCTTTTCTATGTCGAGATCCTTGTAATGGATAAGCCAGATAAGATAGAAAATGGCGATCGAGGGAGAAGTAGAAAATCTATTCTCAAAGGGAATGCAAGAACTGGGATAAACAAGGACAGCTCTTCTCTCATTGCGGAGAATATCTTCAAGTGGGTGAATATAGATTGGTACCTGAGTTTATTTGCTTCAACATTTAAAGATGTGATTGCTCTTTGAAATTACTTTGAAATTCTTTTCTATTGTATAAGAAATTTTATCATTATGTTTCATGACTGAATGCGATTTCAAATCCTATCTCAAGTCAAAGAATATATCAGTAATGAGAGCCTTAGGTTTCCGGCAAACCCGTGTGTAGAATAATATTGCTTCACAAATGTTCTTAAGTCAGTATGCACCTACGAGTATATGCACGAGTATCCTTTTTAATGGATTACAACTATTTTGTGGTAGTTAAGACCAGAAAACGCACAGCAAAGGGGGGTTTGATGTTGGTAACCGAACTATTGTTGAGTAGCCCTCCTTTTCTTGCAAGCTCGTCCGTTTGTTCATTTCCTTTAATCCTGTCACTCACCACTGTCTTACCCGGTTTTGACTGCATAATGCCTTGAATACTGTGCGAAAGTTCCTGACTGTAGAGTTGACGTTGGTTGATTTCATTGCCTTGAGTCCGGCCTGGCTATTGATGTAGATAGCGATATCTCTTTCGGATACCGATCTCATCAGGACAGCCAAAACCTCAGATTGCATGCGTCCGATAGTCTTATAGACAGTCTTAGTTCTGGGTCTTCTGAGAAGATACCAGAATTTGTTCCTTCCTCTGTTTTTGAGCCATCTGTGACAATTGCAATTTTATTTGACCTGCTTATTGCAAAAAGGTGTCCACTGCTGTCGTAGGGGTGGTACGGAGCGCACCTGGGAAGCCGTTCTTTAAACCGCCGTTAATTTTCTGTAAATCTTTTTGCTCGTTTGTTGCTTTCCACCATACTAGTGCGCCGTATGTAAGTATGGGTCTTACCACCACCGTATAGAAGCAGTACACCATAGCAGGTTTTAAGCTCGAAATTTTTCCTACTGTTCTTTTGCAGATAAAAAGAGCATTATATGCCTTTTTGGTTCTTTTCGCTACATTAAGATTCCCATTCAGTTTTTTGTCCAGAATCACACCCAGATACTTCGCGGTGTCTGAAAGGGATACTCCGTTGAGTTTTGGGAGTTTGAATTGCGGTAAAAAAAACCAGTTCCGTTTTGGAAGGGTTGGCATTGAGATCACAGCTTTTTGCCCAAATGCTTATCCTCTTCAGGGCAACCTCCATAATGTCGCTTAAAAGATTTAAGTATTTTCCCTGCACTATTATGACAACGTCATTAGCGTATGCTGTGGCACTTATACCATTGTACTAAGCTTTTTGAGGATGGCATTGATAACCAGCACCCACAGGAGTAGAGATATGACTTCCACCAGATAGGTTCCCCTGGTTACGGACATTCTGATCGAGCTTTGCCCAATGGAACAGTTTATTTTCATGCTTGCAAGCATGTTGCAAACCCAGTTTGTAATGCCACGTTCAATACGTCTACTAGAGCATTTTTAATGGCGGTGCACCCCAAGTTATTGAAGGCTCCTTCAATATCGAGGAAGGCCGCCATTGCAAACTTACCGAAGTATACGCTCTTCTCTATTTTCCCCACTACCTCGTGCTGGGCGGTTTCTAAAGATTCTCCTTTCATGTATGCCTGCTGTGACTCAATCAAAAAGCCATTAATGCATCTATTCCTAATATGAATCTCCAATAATCGCTCTAGGGTTTTAAGCATAAATGATGACAGAGTTATTGGTCTGAAATCCTTTGCTGTTATATGCCCCTGTTTGTCAGTTTTAGGTATAAAAACCACCTTAACTTCCCTCTAAGCTTTTGCTATGAACCCTATTTTTAGACTATGTCTAAGAATTTCTATAATTTTTTGGATTTTGTTTCTTACATTCGTAGTACTCATTCCATGTACTGTCGCTTCTGAAAAGCTTGGCCTTTCTTTCCTCTTTGAACCTATTGACATCTAACCTTTTTAAGCAATTAATTACGTAGCAAAATTTTGATACATATCTGTAATTTTTTTTTTATAATGAGCGCTCAAGGGGTTTGTGTACCCTTAAAATTTGTTTGTACACAGCGCGGGCATGTACGTACATGTACTATATACAGTGAGAGACAGCCTTTAACATAGACGTATTTTATTATCAATAACAAAGAGTTCTGTTACGACTAGCTGTAAGCTGCAGTCAACGCCAAGCTGAGATGTAATAGACTTGATACATTGCACATTGCTATTACGTTTTTAATACGTTTTTAACATATCTGTTCCCTCTTAACATGATTGAAAATTGGGATAATTCTTTGGTTTGATTGGCCTTCTACTAGGTTTTGTATATTTTCATAGTATGCTACATCAGTTGTAAAGTTGTTGCAATTTTTCGTGTCACCTTTTCCTTTAACATATTGGTTCATTGCAAAAGTTTGTGCCAGATTTGAAAGTGTGATCACACTTTAAAGAAAACAATTTTATTAATCAGTTATAATATAGTCCCCGTTATTTTCTGCAACTGTCTCCCAATGTTTTACAAGCTTAAGAATTCCTTTTTCGTGGTTTTACGTCAAAAAACGTCGTAAAGTTCGGCGGAACCAAATTCCATTCAAACCGTTCTGAATGGACCGAAATAGCTGAAAATCTGAGGGGGCGAGGTTTGGGGTATACGGTAAGCCCCCTTCAGATTTTCTTGAACTTTCTCATTAAGCTTAGAGAGTTGCTCGCAGTACTTATTCACCATGATTGTTTCACCAGTTGAATGGAGCTCGATAAAAATTATACCCCTGCAATCCCACCAAACAAATAACAGTACCTTCATTGAATGCAATCCAGCTTTTGCCGCGGGTACTGCACCTTCACCTGCTTGTTTCCACCACCTTTTTGCTTGCACGTTATTCTATAGAATCAATTTCTCGTCACCTGTTACGACTCGAACTAAAAAAAGGTTCCTTATCATGGCGTCTACACAGAGATATGGCACAGAGACGCGGTCCAGTTTATTTTTTTCCATTGAGCAATCTCCTTAGTTAAAATCTTCGGTTTGTTTTTCACTAAAGCTCGCATAATATCGTCACCAATCTCGTCCAAGGTCATACCACCGTTCCGAAATCTACCAAACCACTTTTGGTAACTCTCCTTAGAGCGAGCACGATCCGAATAAACACTCTGAATGTTTTTTGTTGCAGTTCAATCTTTTTCGAAACACGTACAGCATTACTTGGCGAAGGTGTAACTTTCCGTTCTCCATTTTAATTTTTTTTATTTCACACACAATTTTACTTAAGTCAACGAGGTCTAACAATAAAATGACTATTGCCACGACCTATCCACTGGTATATAACAAGTCTATAAAAAAATAATAGTTGCGTGATACAGCAAACTTATGTAGATCGGGTACGAGCTTTTGCAATGATCCAATATATAGGAGAACTTCCGCTGGTCAGGCATCCAATCGCCATTTCATTGATTTAGAGATCGCAAATCTAAGATTTCGAATTGTCGCCCATACTTCGGGTGGTATGTGATCCGGAACGAGTGCACACCTCCCATTCATTCATTTTACTGTTTAGCTGATTCCGTGAAATTTACGAGAAAATGGTACTGTGTGAAAATAATTCATTGTGTAACGCAATAAGTACTCTTTGCATCTATTGTACATTTCGTTGCTCCCGGTTAGCAGGTGCTCTTGCTCGCCTTCAATGTTGCTCGATCAAATTCCTTCGGAGTATTTTCTTCGTCTTCGGAATCTTAAAAAGGTGCCTCTACTGCTGTTTCATGTGTTTTTGCTGCAGTTTTTTCGCATTATTTTTACAACGTATGCAGCAAAATCAAGAATCACTTAATCGGTTTCGCTAGTTCAGATGCATGTAGTAATTTTCGTCCCATCATTACGCCACAACGTTTCTCTATTTATGAACGTGGAACCGGCCTTTTGAAACACAAATCAGAATTTTTACAGTTCCTGTTGATTTTCTCGACATGCGCCATACAGTGTCTCATTTTGACTCTTTTCTTGCAAAAACCATAATTCTTAAACGATTAAAGATATCGTGACAGTATTGTTTTTCAGCCGCAAGCAATAACAGAGTGTCTAAAAGCTAAAAAGTGCAAAACAGTGGTTAATTAAAGTAAACGAACCTTTTTTCAAATACTTTTTAAGTGTATCAAAAGAGCATTTTTTTATTTTGTGCCACATCAGACTGCATAATAAAATATTTCAATGATTCATTTGTAGTCAAAAAGTGGAGAAAAAAGTAAACGAACCAAAAGTTTAAATATGAAAAAATTAGATTTCTTGGAAATTTCGTCAACATCAAGGGTAATGCCTAATAGACTTATCATTTCTGGAGAGTATTGTGCTTTGAGATCTTTTTCGGTTCTAGCATGCCGTAACGAAGAAATGAGTTGGTCCAATGAAACTGCAAGCACATTAAAAAGGTCTTCGTTCTGGCGCATTCTTAAAACCTTGCAAATATTTTGATATTTATATTTTTTCTAGTCTTCATTTTTGTATTCCTGAGCTTCTTCTGACAATCAATAATACTCCCCAAACTTGACCATGTTAACCTTTATAAAGTATTACTTCGGGCATCGTTATTACCTATCTATTGACCCCACTTATACGAGCTATTGCCTCTGATTCTTAAAAAGTCTTCTCGAAGTATTTCTATCATTGGTATTTCCAAAGCGAGTCGAATCCCATCGCGAAAATGATTTTGGAGCTCTTGTTTTTTTTTTCTTTTTGCTGCTTCCTTGATTCCACCATATTCATCAATATCGGAAGCGAGTGGAAGCGTATGTGCAAGTTTAAAAATAAATTCCATGCACCTGATTCTGGCATGTAATGGAGATATCCCATATTCATAGTTATCTTCGTCATCATTTGATTTATCTTGGTTGTTGAAGTTTTTTTGTGTTCTTTTGAATAGGTGAAATGACCGCGTGGACTTTGTATCTGTTATTTCATTCAAAACTTTTCCGTCAATCATGGTTAAAAAGAACTCGTGGTGGACAACTAACCCTATGTCGTCATGAACTTTATATTCAGTAGCTTGAAGATTAACAATTTGACTTTTGACATCGTTAACTGTACTTTTTATGAGCTCTCCAGTCTCCCTTGCATATTGGAACATTATTGGTCAGGAAAAACGAGAGTTCCTCGTAGCCGCACTTACTGTGTAATGTTTAAAAATATATTGGAATTAATTTTCTGTTGAGTTTAGTGTTTAGTGTTTCAAAAAACATTAAATTAAATATTTAAAAAAAAACTGCGTTCATTTTTGATTTTACAATTGAACAGATACATCACACAAAACGAAAAAGGAATGATTTTTTGAAATCCTTTGGCTAATTTTTACTCGATTAGCTGAGCTCAAAACATATGTTATTCCAGTGAATTTAAAAATTTTGCATTATAAACCCACTCGAAAATTTATTTATGCTAGCAGTTTTGTCTAGGCGGGTTTAAGATAGAGGTAACTATCATTTTCCTAATCATGTATACATGTTTTTATCAAGCACTTCGGCATTTTTATAACCCGGATTATCACTCTGAACATGTTAGCTGTGTAAAAAATCGCGCGTGTTAGCATTTGTCACAAAAAATATAAAATATAAAAACTTGTTAGCACAGACATATCTATGACGTTTAATGGCAACTCATCTGTCGGTTAGTGAACAAATTTAATATATTTTGAATTGTTTGTGGAATGTCCTAATGGTTTGACATTTCAAACGATGAAAATAGTATGTAGAAGCATTGTTTTATAGTACTGTATATACGCTAAGTAGATAGCGTACATAAATTGACTTAGCGTACATCACTGTTATTGTTGTAATTTCCACGCAAATTATTTGTTTAGCGGATATGTGCAAAAAACACTGCTATTATTCGTCACATTGTGGAAAGATTTTGCTCTAATTTAACGCTATATGTCTTAAGGCCAACAACAAGCATGATGCCCGCACGTTCCAAAAAATATCGCCGCAGTTGAAGCCAGTGTTAATGAACACTCGAATGTATCAATCTGCAGCAAGAGCTTAGACTCGGCCCCTCCTCCGTTCACAACTTTTAACAATTTGCAAAATAACCTTGGCCTAATCCCTTAAAAGATTGAATTGGTGCAAGAATTGGATCATGGCATTTGTCGGAATTTCGCTGAATATGCTCAAAGCTAATTTCAAGATGTGGAAATTTTGTTCACCGATGATGCTCACTTTTGTATCAAAACGTGCGCCAGTAAGCAAAATTGCAATATTTGGAGTGAGAAAAATCCACAAGTGACTCTTCAGACATGAACTAAATATTGTAAATAATTGTAAATAAATTTTACAATGCTCTCATCATCAAGCTTTATTTCTTTAAAAATAAGGCAAGCGCACGCAACAGGATTCGATTTATTGAAATCAAAGTTTGGTAAGGAAGTGATTTTAAGATTGCGAATTTTCCATCAAGAGCTTGCGATCTAACGCCACATAATATACCCCTCAGATGTTCGAAAAAATGGTCTAAAATTGGGCCGATAGATACGCTTTGCAATTACCAGTCGAGATGCTCATATGCTCGAAATCGTTTTTAAATGCTGAATGATAAAGAATTGTCTTTCAAATAAAAGTATAATACTTCTTAGATCAAGAGAAAACTTCGCGTCCTTTTACCCATATTTTTTTTTCTGAACCCTCTTAACAAAGCTAGCCTTACATTGAAGGCGCATCACCACAACTTTACTCAATCATTTCGTCACTCTCAATTGAAGATATCCGACGTATCTCCTTTGTCAATGTAGTAAAAGTATCGGTTATGTAAGTAATAACAACAATTTAAAATATTAAGCCGCTGCTTAATAAACCCGTAGGAAACCGTTTTTTTGACGAACCGCAGGGACAATGTATTATAAAAGATTCCGGATTTTTTTAATTCAAAAGGCATTATATTCAGAAATAAAAAATATTGTATTAAAAAATATTTTCCCTTTTACGATATATTGTGCACTGCATGCCATCATCGTGAAAATGACAACCTCAACCGCCCCGTACACATAGGCTGGCAGATACTCTTATATACTCGAATATTCTTCGCCTCGCACCCATTGATTGCGACCCCCAAAGTTAAACTAGGTCAATGCAGCAGTTTAATGCACTAAAGTGCATTGTACAGCGTAGCTCTGTACTCGTATGCAAAAGCTTCAACGACGACATCAGCAAGAACGACGTCGACAGCATGGAGCCATCTCTACGAGTACCATTGCAAATACCAACCAAACAAGCAAGCACTCTGGCTAAGAGAGGGCTTTGTTTATTTTTAGGGTAGGTTTTTTCTTCATTCTTTTTTGTCTTTTTTTTTATTTAACACTGAGCTATCCCTTGAACAAGCGCCTACCTCGAGTGTCATCTAGAGGGCATGCAAAAACTGCTCTATTGCATTCGCATCAAAGCCTTTAAATATACACACTAGCTCGCATGTGCAATGGCCTCTATAAGAGCTCTGGCATATACAGGCGTGCATATAACGCATCTACCCTGTGGTGAATTCAATTTGAACTTTAATGCATACATATGTGTCTGAAGGCACTTGGAACAACCCACCCCTATTTCCAAGCGTCGACTGAGTAGTGCGCCCAGCCTAGGATTGTGCAACATGGAACGAGGGCGTCGAACTGCTTCCTCATCAGCTTTAAGCTTATTTTTGTTCTTTTTCGTCCAATAATCACGTTATTGCAGCTTTTCCTATGTCAGGAATGAAACAAAAAAAAAACAAACAGAGAAACCGTGTAATCCGACAAATCACCCACAATTCAACCTACCAAAGGCATCGGAATGCAACGGCTTTTACGAATCGGATGGGGTGAATGGTAAACTGAAAACCTTAGTGTAATGTTATTAGTTGTGCTGCCTAATCCTACCCTACCCTACTGTACCTTCATTTTGGTCGAACAACAACAACAATACCAACGACAACGATGACGACCACAACAGCAACTGAAAAGGGGTTAAGGCCTTTCAGCTTTTGCTTACAAAGCTGCACAACTCAATGCAAACCCTGTTGAGGGTGTCGATGGTAGTATCCGTACATTGGAGGTTGAATTTCTCTTTTTACTCGTTGCTTTTATACTTGTACTTTGCTTATATGTATGACGGTGCATGCTGTAAGTGGGTGGGGAAGAGAGGTAGTTAACTGAGGAATTGTTGCAATCCTTTTGTTTTGAACGTTTCTTGCATTTAATTTGTTTGTGGTTTTTTTTTTTTGCTTATTTTCATGCCACAAATGGTGGTGCAAATGGCAAAGGAAATATCGTAGTTAAGCAACTAAACGAAAGTACGAACGGGCGAACGAATGAACGAACGAGCGAACGAATGGACGAAGACTTGTGTGAGGTAGGCTCATTCAGAAAACCCATTAAAAGAGTACTCTTATATGCGGATTGTTGGTATTGTCGTGTCTTAACGGAGGATGCATAAAGCGAGGATGGGGAAGACAGTGTACGTTTGCTTAAGAGTATTGATTTTCAAGTTAAGATGTGTTTTGTGGAAACTAATGTATTAAACTTATGTTAAACACGTATGTACATCGGTATGTGTGTATGTGACAGGTATTGCACTTCAATAACTTCTCTTTTATATATAAAAATTTCAAAAAAGTATTTTTTTTTCAATTCATAGCATTTGAGTTAGTATTTTTGAACTTCTTCAAGTGAAAACTTAAACTACTGCTGGTTTTTATGTGGTATGTACATATAAACTGCCTTTGTGATGCAGGGTCCACTTCTTCGAATGGTCGAAATTTTTTTTACAAATTCAAAGTTCAGCTTCAGCATTTCTTTTTGTCATTTGACATTTATGAGTAGCAGAGTCTGGCAAATGATCATGAAACAATCACGCTTGAAAGAAGCTACCAAATAACCCTTTCTATACTAATACATCTATTATAAACGACATTCTAATTTTTATAGACACATAATCCACCATCCCACGCGAGGTGCAGTGTTGTAGCTTCCGCAGACACCGTCACTCTTTATGTGTCGAGTAAACCCCCACCGACACTCTCTAGGAATCTCCAGATGCCGTTTATATACTGCGCATTTTTTGCACAGCTATGTACATATCTGTTTCTGTTGCCTTAAAGTCCATAACGGAGTTGGCGCGTCGAGCGCTGGTTAGGATACGATGGATCATTCCACCTATCTGTTATCAGGCTGAGATTAACTCACCACCGACCTTCAACTAATTGAAATTGTCTTCAAAGTTGAGTTCAGGCCGCGGATTGGATATGCCCGAATCCAAAACCCTCGCCGAATATTGCAATATAATTACATAGACAGTAAGTACGAGTAATCAGATTCCTAAGTTTGACCAACATTACTTCGGTATTGATTTGAGACTGCCGTGCATTTCTTGGCTTTGCGGCATAAGATGAACTGGCCAGACTCGGATCCCTAGTAACAAATAGTAGCTATCTTGTAAATTTCAACCCAGCAATGTCCTACCAAGCAAATAATACACTTTCAACTCCTCTCACTATGGCCAGTCGGTGAACCGACGAAAAGTAAAGGGAATATGTGACGCACTACCTCCGCTACCTATTGGAATGCAACAACTAAGCAGTTACCACTACTGAGATCTGAATGGGATCTATGGGTATCTATGGGGATTATCGATATTGTAACTTTGCCAAGAAGTCTATTTGATTACAATAGTAGATTGGCTAGAAGGGCGTCGTCTTATACTCTCCCAATTTTATTGCGATACAACTGGTCTAAATATATCCCAACAAGAACCATTTTAGCCTAACCTACCTTAAGCCACCTTTTGAACAGAGAATTTATTTCATAGCTACTACCAAAGAACCGGACTTTTTCCGACCTACGTCCTTATTAGATCCAGAGACTGGAAGAATTTAAAGTTTTAGAGCAGTTGCAAATTGTCACATTAAAGACGTTACAGACTTAAATCCACAGAAAGCATTGTCTGGTAGGATAATCGCGCAATATTTTATAAAAAAAAAGCGGAAGCTCACCCCTATTTTAATGGTCGTACTACGATCGGTGTATATAGATAACATAGATAATGCAAGATGGAGTTTCAATAAGAGAGTTTAGAAGATAAAAAGAAAGATAATTGATGAACTGAATGCACTCAAGGTTTGTATGTACTTACAGTAAGTGTATGATAGATAAGGGAGCAAAAGTCTGTTAATAGACTTAACACAAAAAGAAGGTCTTCAGAAAGCCAGATAACTAGTGGGAGAGTTGATCATGTACAAGATAGGGCTGAGCGAAATAAAATGGCCGAATGCGGATTCTAGTGTTTACCTCTCGCCAGTTTGGAACTCTCTCTTTGGCAAACCAACTCTAACACCAACAACATAAAAGATCCTCATTATGTGAAAAACTATATTGGCGGAAAAATTTGGAGTAAAATAGCTGAGGATAACTTCTTCGGTTAACTACTATAATAAGAACTAATGGGGCATGGTAATCATGATGGAAGGTCGTTAGGGAATAATTAAATAATTAAAGCGTATGACATAGTATGTACGTCCTTGAAGATCGAATTCACAATGTCGATCAGAGGCACATTGTTTGAACACCAGATCTGTCGCAAGATCATCGAAGTCTCGTTTAATAGCATGCAAATATCGAACCACACCACACTGCGATTAAAGAATGATAGAAAAGTTGTCTTTCTGACATTTGAAACAGAAGCAATTCCGATACTATAGTGAAAGTCGCCAAGTGCTTATTTAGTCCACAGTGGCCACGACCGTTATCCATGCAACAGTTTCCTACCTTCCTGTCGGAAAAATCAGGGGAATCATACGGTTACTGACCTTCAACAACGTCTATAATACTAAGGCCAAGATTTGACTACTTAGCTCCAACTTTTACACGAGTATAGAAGCGTTATACAGATCTTCGTAAACATAGTTATGCAGATCTTCGTAAACATAGGTCTCGAGCCTATGTACATCATTATACTCGAATCTTATTAACCTTCTTCAGGACGAATTTCATATCTTATCAAGATTAATCAGCACATCAGCACTTCTTCAAACGAAATATCTGGACAATAATGCAGTTATAAAATAATAAAGACGTTGAATCGGAAAGTACTGAAATGATGCCCGCCTTCGGACAGTCTAAAGATTCTTTTATATTCGATTAGATATGCTAATTTTAAGCGATATAACATAAATGTCTGATTCTTCTGTGGAAAAGAAGATGTAATACGAGGGGCGTTCAATATATTCTCGGTATCGATATGAAGGAAAATGCGAATTCAATTTAAATTGTTTTTATTTTTCAATATAATCTCCCCTAACATCAATGCATTTGTTACATCTTGAGATAAGCTTTTTTAAACCCTCAAAAAATAAATCTCCTCTTTCTCTGCATACCATACGACTTGAGTTCTTCATCATCCGAAAATCTTTTTCCACGAAGACATTTTTTCAAATCCGGAAACAGGAAATAATCACTAGGGGCAAGGTCTGGACTATAGGGTGGGTGTTGGATTTCTTCGAAACCACAATCTCGCGCAGCAGCCTTGGAAACTCGCGCCGTGTGAACAGGAGCGTTGTCATGAAGAAGCAACACACCCGCTGCGAGTTTACCCCGTCTTTTCTTTTTAATTTCCTCCCGCAAATTATGCAAAGTGGAAGCGTAGGATGTGGCGATGATGGTTTCACCTTTTTTTTGTACTCAATGAGCAAGATTCCCTTTGAGTCCCAAAAAACTGTGGCCATGTCTGGTCTGTTTCTTTTTTATGCCACTGCATGGACTCTTGTTTGCTTTCAGGGTCATAGTGGTGGACCATGTTTCGTCCCCAGTAACAATTCGATCCATAACACCGTCCGCGTTCACACTACACATCTCCAAGAGCTCTCTACAGCATGCGATTCTCACTTTTTTCTGAGGCGCTGTGAGCATTCGTGGCACCCACCTTGCACTGGCCTTTGAAAGGTTAAGATGGTCATGAAGAATGGTGTGAATGGTACCAATTGAAAGCTTGGTGATCTCTGCCATCATTTTCACCTTTAGTCGGGCATCCTCAAGAACAAGTTTTTCGACTTCTTTGATGCTTTCTCCCGTACAAGCAGTAGCCGGGGCGCCGGAGCGGGGGTCGTCTTCAATGCTCTCTCTGCCTCTCTTGAACTCACTTGACCACTTTTGCACAGTTGATAATGAAGGTGCGGAACCCTGGTAAACAGCCACCATCTCTTCATGAATAGTTTTTTGACTTTTTCCTTGCTTAGTGAGAAATTTAATTACAGCGCGATGCTCAATTTTCACCATCATCGTCTCAGTTGCCATTATGATTCTGTTTAACTAGAGATAAAACGCGAATTAATAATCACATTTATATGAAATTTTACATGAATGCACTAAAATAATAGTATTACTTGATAAATAAGTCAACTTATATATACAACCACAGCTTCACTCCGATACCGAGAATATGTTGAACGCCCCTCGTACATGTTCTCTGCTATCCATATTGGAGCTGATTTGGTGAGTTCCTCTCAGCTTAGGTCTTTCTCAGATTCAAGCCCTAGAAATATTTTTTTCTGAAATTTTCGCTCTCGCGCTAACAAATTGAATAACGCATATAAAATATTTGTTTATACTCGTACTCTTGGTAGAAGATCAAGAAACTCGATAGGAAAATTTTAAAATTTCTTGCAGCAACGGGCCAGATTTCGAATAATGTCGTTCAATACATCGGAGCAATACCAGAAGATACAGAGGAAAAAAAAAATATGGCTCTTAGTCGTAACGTATTCATATCAAATGGAATAGGACTGGTAGTTCTAATCATATTATAGGATTCATCTCTTCATCAAACCCTATACCAATCCCAAGAGGTTCGTTTCATTTTCTTTTGAGCTCGAAATTCTTAGCCCATTATAATTTGCTTTAACTCGTAGATACAATCCACGAAATGAATTGCAGCAAAAATTTATGAATTTAAGAGCTGCAGTTCAGAATTCTTATCTTCGCATCTATAAAAAATTATTCGGGCTAAAATCGTACTATTTTTCAATAGGATGTAGAGCCACCGCATCAAATCTGGCATTGAATTCGCTAAATTCTTTAGAATTCTTCTTCAGTTTCCCAAAAGGTTCTAACACGGGTTTTAAGCTCTGCAATGGCTGTACGCTGATGTCCATTCACATAAACCCTCCTAACCAAGACTCTCCATAGGTTTTCCATGGAATTTAGGTCAGGGCTTCTGGATAACCACTTAAAAACCCTAGTACTTGCAGTCTTTTACAACATAAGCAGAGTGTTCTATCGGATTACCTTACTGGAAGAGAATATCCAGTCTAACTATTCATCCAAAGCTGTGTGAAACTCCGAAGATAACTAAGATCAATGATTCGTTTGTTTCCTTACATATTGCACCTTAATAGATGTTATTAGTATCCTGATAAGTCGTAAAATCAAAGGGACGGGTATTCCCCATAGAGACTGCTATATGATCTGCGCAGACGTTTTCTTTTCTTAATGTTGTCCAGAACAACTTCCTCTGCTTTGATATGACTTTATAGCTTTTTTTTTTTAAATGATTTCATTTATATTTAAAACCTTCGCTTTTTTATAAAAATCTAGAACTTCTTTCCTTACCTTTCGAAAATTTCACATTGACTTTAAAATGTGGGGTTTCCGTTATCGATGAAAACTGAATAATTCTGAACTTTTCCCAACTTGAGTTAAATTTACTTTACTTTAAAAGTGTTTCAGTATTCCTCTCTGCCTGACAATGAACTAAGAACGACTAATTGTTCTGTCATTTCTAATTACGTCGCCACTAATTGCATTGTTCCCGCGAAATGAACTAGATTTTTGCAACCATTAACTGATAACGATGTAATTTTCTCTGTAATCAGTGAGTAAAATGTCTCCACTCATCTATAGTTAAAAGTTAATAATCATGGCAAGGATTCAAGATTCAAGGATGTCTGTTTCGCAAACTACGAGTATACGACCTCATTTTTTTTATCTAATTAATGGAGGTAGATTCACCCCAAATGTGTACAACTTATGTATTTGTGACGAGTAACTGCGAAAATATCTTTCTTTCTCTTGGATTTTAGTTGAAAATTAACTGCATTACTTTCTCTGACATTTTCTCTTACTTTCATCTGTTCGATTGCGATTTCTATCTCTCGGTGAGAGTACACAAATTATTGCTCTCTTCTCGAGGATGGTGTTGTCGCCGCCTATGTGCATTGAAATTAGCTCAAGTGCAAGTGCAATTGTGACCAAAGCTATCGGGAGATGGCAGTAAAGGTCGACTGCAGCACAGGACCTATTTGTGTGAATCTGGTGCACATGCTGCACATGTCCTGATGTTGGGCAAGGGATGGAGACATTTCCTGGAAAATTTTTTCTGTAACTGAATCATTGACCTGAAATCCTTGGCGAATGACCTCATTTCTTTCCACACCTCTTTTACAATTATGTATGTACTATAAATAAATATTTTTTTTTTGTTGCAGGCTCGTCATCAAGCATCACAAATTGAGAGTTCATAATGTGACAGAAAAGCACGCACATCAAGTGAGACTTAAAAATTGAAAATCCAAACTAGTTACACAAGTCATACAATTTTGAGGAGATCCTTCTTCGAAAAGTCAGTTTTTAAGATAGTCTAGATTTGAAATTTAAATGAATTTGTCATCCATGATGTACCGACTTAATGTCCAGCATCCGCCACAATCGCAAACCCAACAACAGGAACATCAACAGCAAGTGCATCCTCATCCACATTCTTCACAACAGCTGTCGCCAAGTAATAGTCATCATCTGATCATACAACAAGCTGGTGGTCAGCACCTACTCAGTGGTGATAGTGGAGGTGGCGGCGGAGGTGGTGGTGGGGGAGGTGGATGTGTCAGCGGGATTAATGGAAACAATGGACTTAATGCAAATGGGGACGATTTGAAAATTCTCACTGCCATCAAATCTGAACCGATGCATGATGTTCTGCCAACTGTCTCGTCCGGTCTACCCGGCATAAATGTGGTCAGTATTGGTGGTGGTGGAACTTCGGGCGTCGCTGGAAATGGTAGTTTGATCCTAAGCGCTAGCGGCGCCCTAAATTCTAGTTCAACGAGTACCGCATCGGCCTCGACAAGTGCAAATTCAACCAACGGTCATTTGGTGTTCGTACCTACGAAGAGGGTACGACTCGATGGGTAAGTTTAACAATTTAAACTGAATGACTGGATGATTGAAAAAAAAACTTGTTTATTCTAGTCCCGATGATTGGATATCATCACCCAGTCCCAGTAGTATACCCAGTTCGGCACCACCCTTAAGTCCATCGCCAGGCTCACAAAGTCATAATTATAATACGAATATGTCAAATGGATATGCGTCACCAATGTCAACCGGAAGCTACGATCAGTACAGTCCAAACGGAAAAACAGGTAAGTTTTATTCATATTATTACAGATACAAATTTCAAAAATACCACCAGTGAATTCCTATAATTTGAAGGAAAATATTTAAATGCTGAGTTAACTGCTTAGATGATCTCATTGTATCATCAATACCTATATCTTCTGACAATAGATCTCTTCGTTAAATCAATAAAAAATCAAATACATCAGAAGCACAAATAAGACTGAACGTACGTTGAATACTCTGCTTCAAATCTAAATAATAATTATTGTCATGGGCAAAAAGAACTACATATAGGAACAACTACGATGAATCTGTCTCTCAACCACGAATCTTTTCTATTGTAATTGAATATGCTACTATGGTTCGTTGCCGGTGCAACCAGTATTCTTCCCAGTTTTTTGGCATAGGCAAATAAACTTGGCAGGGATACCAAAGCTAAGCATAACTTTATACTGCACCTTTCTGCAAGCACAGGTGGTACTCATACACGTGGATTTGAATTGTTTTCGTTTTTTCCTAGATCGACTGGATGCCAGATTCTTGACAAAATGGGTAAGGGATTCGCACTTTACGGCTGACAAATCTCATATTCGATGTGAAATAAACTGAGGAATACAATTCCAAAAACAAACGATTCTACGCACTATTTAGAGGGCATACTTTCTTCCAACTACATTATACAAATGAACTGATCCTTACCAAAATGATTCATTTCTCTCTATGTGTTAAACGCTCAACTCGGGTAGCTTTATTTGGCTTCAATCGAATATGTATTGTCATCGTTATCCAAATTTTTCAATACTTTTCGCAAAATTCGGGAGATATTCCAGAAATATCACATCGAACATTCACCTCTAAAGTATCTAACTTATTGGCAAAAACCAGAGTAACTCTGGCACAATTGAGAGACCCATTTTTGGCGATAAGACGATCGCTGAACTTTGTCTTCAATTAGTCCATTTTTGACATGCGCTTGTTCTATTGAAACCACGTATCCTTCAAGCCTATCCATTCCAATTTATCAAGAAGAAAAAATTAGCTTTGACTGTAACAGTCAAAGTTTGACACTCGCGATGTTCATTTGGCTTAGTTCTGGGCCAATACGATATTATGCGATTTTATAGCCAAGACTTGCTGCAATTGATCGTAGAATTAACATAAAGGCTGGCGTATAGCCGCAATCCTCTATTCACATCTACGCCTTGATATCTCACTGGCACGACAACATTATGGAGTGGATAAGTCTCAAATGTTCGCCTCACGGGACGGCTGTACGGAACATAACAACTTGTCCTTATGTTTTCCCGATAACTACGTGGACTGATATAATTACAAATACTATTCTCTTTCGAATGGGACCATTTATTCCTCATCGAATGAAGTGTTTTAAGCCAAAAGAAAAGGGGTGGTACGACTCGATGTGTAAAGAGGGTGTCAAGGTTAGCGAACAGTTGTTTGGTCTTACAATACCAACCCAATAAAGAAAAACCGACCAAAAATTGAGGAAAAAAATACTACATTGTCTCAAAGGTAGTAAAAACGTTTGATTCTTCGTCAAAAATGCATCATCTTCTATCCCCACACTCAGCTGTCAGCTCTTTGCACCAAACCATCTGCTTACTGCGCATTTCATAGCGAAATCAACAGTTCCAGATTTTGTCATGTCACCGCCTATTGCGACGCTTGATTGTGTCGAATCTTCTATAGGACGAATCCATCTTCGCACGCGTGTAGTAGCAAGAGTAGGTACTTAAAGATTTTAATGTACGCAAATCCGTTGGTCCAGATGGAATATTTCCCCATCTTCTGAAGAGGTGTTATTCAACGTAGTGTAAGATTTTTCAAAAATCCCACTCTTTAGGACTCTTTCCGAGCAGAAAGAAAACAGCATTTGTCGGCGAATATTCTTATCTCTCCTCCTATAGACCCATTGTACCTATATATGTCCCTTCTTTCGAAGTCCATGAAAACGCTGATAATCCCCTAGTTTATGATATATCTCAAGACACGAAAAATTTTCAATGAACGGTTTTGGTAGCAACAGGTTCACTAATGGCATTTCTCACCAAAAAGTGGATCCAAAGTATACGCCAATCTGATAAAAACCAGATAGTCGCATTTGATATTCAAAAAGATTTAACATATTTTGGTGTTAGGGTCTATTATGGAAAATGAGTGCACTAAGGATCGATGAATCTATTCTTCAATGGTGATGTAAAATATATTTCACCCCCTGATCTGGCCTCAATATATAGGGCATTCATTTAACTACAATGAGCAAACCTCTAAGACGTCTAGACCTCTCCGCACTTGTAAAATGGGATTCTAAACCGTGCGATAAAACTCATAAGTTATACTAATATCAGTCAGTCAATTGACAGTCTCGAACCCCGGCGTAATGTGTCTCCTGTCTCACTTTGTTTTATTGCTATATCCACCACTAGTGCTACATTGAAATCGCCAATAGCATTCCGCGCATTCAAATCTTCAACCGTAACACCCGTCTCGCTATGAATGCTCATCAGTATACCCTCAAGCCCATTTTCGGACGTACTCTGAAATATCGTGAGTCTTTGCCAAGACGTACAAGCTGCTTATGGAATGCCTTGCCGAACTCTTTGTTTCCTTGTCATTATAACCTGCAAACATCCAAAACCAACGTACATTGGTATCTCAATTTCCTTCCTCCCAAAGAAGCATTTTAAGGGTACGCAAAATCCCTTAAGCCCTCACAAATTATAAAAATAAAACAAAATTGAACTTAACGCACGTAACGTAGTCGATACTTGATCCCCTATCCCTACTTGAACATCTAATGATAAGCCTTTTATCACAATATAGTAAAGCGGCTTTCAAAAGTCGTCATTCTATATCCTTCTGCTTGCAAGCTTCAGTAGTAGAGTAGTATCACTTATTTATTCCCTGGATCGATCGCTCTTTGTAGTTTTTCTTCATCTTTTTGGGATGCATGTAACATACTGCTTCCTTCCCTTTTGTTCATAAACCTTTCGCAAAGTCAACTGCAACGCCATTCTTGACAACTTTTTTGGCATAATAGGACTTTCTGAGAGGTTATGATGTACTCGAGCAGCAAAGGCCATCTTGATCTCTTTTCCCCTTTGTCCTTCGAAGTAGAGTTTTTCGACTTAAGGTTGTATTTGAGTCTTTAAGATACATCTTTTCCCTGCTCACAATGTGACTCCTCCGAATCTACGAATATAATCGAAACGTCATCAAATTAGTTTACAGTAAATTTTTGAGATTCCCAAGTGTATTGTGTATAATATATTCAGGAACAGAAACTGTTCACAATTATTGAAAAATTCTTCCTTGATGCGAATACAATCACCCATCCATTGCCGACTTTCCGATGAATGATATTTTAGTTCAGAAACTCGTATAACTTATTTTGGACGCGTAACACGCTTACGACGGCACATTTTTCACGGAAATCTGAACATATTTCGCTTAGAATTTAAAAAATTCTAAATTTTTTTTTTGTATTTTTCAATTCCTTACGACTTCAGAAATCACCTCGTAAAATTTGTTTGAGCAATTCAAAAAAAATATAAGTTACAACGGTATAGGTACGCGTGTCTTCTCAGTGCACCTCTTCGCAGGTGCTCACAGCGATCGATCCTCCGACAGCTGTTTATTCCATTTTTTGTAGACATATAATACCGTTGGATTTCTAACACGTTTTCAGTATTAATTCGATATTATTACGGTTACATACAATAAATTTAGACATAAAATATGTTTTTGTATTTGTTTTTTTAAACATGACGTAATACAAAGAATCGCAAATTAGTTGTAAATACATTCTGTGGAAATATAATCGGGACTGAGTCAATACAAACAACACAAATCAAGTAATTATCAACATTTTATTTTATCTCCTTCAAAATAGGATCCGAAATTTCGTTTTACTCGTATGTCTTGAATTGACTAAAAACGGGTCCCACGAAGTGGTACTCGTAACTTGAGTTTCGGAAATAGCAAAAAGTCACATGGTGACATATCTGGAGAATACAGTGCTTCATATTGAAGCATTTTTGGTCAAAAAGTCGTCCACAAGTATAGATTTGTAAGATGGTGCATTATTGTGATGCAAAATCAAAGAGTTGTCCTGCCACATTTCCGACTTTTTTCTGCGGATACTCTTCCTCAAACGCTTCGTAACGCGTAAATAATATTTTTTATTCACTGTTTAACCCGCCGAAAGTACGAGTATGTCCTAGTGAGCAATAGCACGAATATCGGAGACACCTTGACTTTTGAGCGACTTTGACGTGGTTTTTTCGGTTTTGCTTCATTAGAGTGGCACCATTTCGATGCCTGTTGACTTGTTTGCATGTCATACTCGTAAACTCTAGTCTAGTCGCTTTTAATGATGCATTTCATGAATGTCGAGTCCGAATTGACTCGTTGTAACGTGTCATATGCAATTCTTTGGCGATAATCCGTTTGAAGAAAATCCAGTTCATATGTAACATTCCGCGCTGCGACGCGTCTCATGCACAAAACATCAACTAAAATGTGGCGAAGCCATTCGTGAGAGATGGATAGTTCTTGTGAAAGCTCTCAAACTATAGTGATGATTTTCGAGCACCATTTTGTTCACTAAGTCGATGTTTTCTTCAGTAACTGCCGTTGCAGGCCGTCTCGGACGCGGCAAGTTGCTCCGTAGGATTTTTCTAATATTTTCAACACGTCAACACAAGAAATTCCATTTACAGCACAAAATTTTAAACAAACTCTCTACTTAATATTTTTTTCATATTAAAAATTGCCGATAGCACTTGAGGTTGACTGATGTCTTTGGCTACTGATAACAATAGATGACAGTTGCACCAACATAGGAAGGAATTTTTTTAACAAACCATTAACGCGGGCCGTTTGAATAACTCAGTCCCGGTTATATTTTGACAGAATGTACTTTATATAACATACATACTCGTATATGTATATGGTATTTACATATAGTAGAATTTATATTTAACTTGAAGCGTTCTTAAGCTTGCTAAAGTAAATTTCGTGCTTCGTTGTTAAAGTGGTTTGATATTGTCATTTGATGATTTCTGCTTTGTTTTTTGATTTCGTATTTAACACTACTAGTAAAAATCGCGAGGTCACAATGGATGTCTTCGTTAGGAATGTACCAGGGTGCATTGAAAATCACCCAAAGTATTTTTGATTGTATTCGTTGTATAATGTCGACATTTGATTCGGAAGCGGTTCCCCATATTTGAATCCCATTAGTGTACGAGGGGCGTTCAATATATTCTCGGTATCGATATGAAGGAAAATGCGAATTTAATTTAAATTGTTTTTATTTTCCAATATAATCTCCCCTAACATCAATGCATTTGTTACATCTTGAGATAATCTTTTTTAAACCCTCAAAAAAATAAATTTGCTCTTTCTCTGCAAAATACCCATTTATTGCCGACTTGAGTTTTTCATCATCCGAAAATCTTTTTCCACGAAGACATTTTTTAAAATCCGGAAACAGGAAATAATCACTAGGGGCAAGGTCTGGACTATAGGGTGGGTGTTGGATTTCTTCGAAACCACAATCTCGCGCAGCAGCCTTGGAAACTCGCGCCGTGTGAACAGGAGCGTTGTCATGAAGAAGCAACACACCCGCTGCGAGTTTACCCCGTCTTTTCTTTTTAATTTCCTCCCGCAAATTATGCAAAGTGGAAGCATAGGATGTGGCGTTTATGGTTTCACCTTTTTTTTTTGTACTCAATGAGCAAGATTCCCTTTGAGTCCCAAAAAACTGTGGCCATGAACTTCCCGGCAGACGGAGTGACTTTGAACTTCTTCGGGGGGTCTGTTCCTTTTTTATGCCACTGCATGGACTCTTGTTTGCTTTCAGGGTCATAGTGGTGCACCCATGTTTCGTCCCCAGTAACAATTCGATCCATAACACCGTCCTCGTTCTCACTACACATCTCCAAAAGCTCTCTACAGCATGCGATTCTCACTTTTTTTCTGAGGCGCTGTGAGCATTCGTGGCACCCACCTTGCACTGACCTTTGAAAGGTTAAGATGGTCATGAAGAATGGTGTGACTGGTACCAATTGAAAGCTTGGTGATCTCTGCCATCATTTTCACCTTTATTCGGGCATCCTCAAGAACAAGTTTTACGACTTCTTTGATGCTTTCTCCCGTACAAGCAGTAGCCGGGGCGCCGGAGCGGGGGTCGTCTTCAATGCTCTCTCTGCCTCTCTTGAACTCACTTGACCACTTTTGCACAGTTGATAATGAAGGTGCGGAACCCTGGTAAACAGCCACCATCTCTTCATGAATAGTTTTTTGACTTTTTCCTTGCTTAGTGAGAAATTTAATTACAGCGCGATGCTCAATTTTCACCATCATCGTCTCAGTTGCCATTATGATTCTGTTTAACTAGAGATAAAACGCGAATGTGATTATTACATTTATATGAAATTTTATATGAAGGCAATAAAATAATAGTATTACTTGATAAATAAGTCAATTTATATATACAACCACAGCTTCACCCCGATACCGAGAATATGTTGAACGCCCCTCGTATATCGGTTTTATTACAGTCTTGTATATTAGTATTTTATTTTGCGTCGAAAGTTTCGAGTTTTTCCTAGAAGCCAGGATAGTTGTCTAAATTTGTTTTTAATTTGATTGCGTTTTTAAGTTATGTGTACAATAGTTTCCATGTCAGCTTACGTTCTATCGGAATGCCTAGATATCTCGCTGAGTTGGGTGGAATAATATTCTTGCTGTTTAGCTGATAGTTTGAAGGTTGGAGATCCTTTTCGTGGTGTACATAACTTGGACCGTTTTTTCCTTGTTAATTTGTATTTCCCATTTGTGAAACCAGTTTATAATTTTGGTTGGGTGTAGTTTTGTTTGATTTGTAACAGCTTGTAAGCAACTGTGGGAGTATAAAATCACTCTATCATCTGCGAATGTTGCTATCATGGAGTCCTGTGTTGCTGGTCCTAGTACTCTCCCTTGAGGAACACCTGCATCTATTTCTCGTAGATTCGAGAGCTCGTCGTTGTATTGCGCATAAAAGTACTGATCCCCAGGTAACTTTTTAAGTTGGTGATATTCCAGTAGCGGTAAGTTTGAATAAAAGTCCTAAAACTTTATGCCATACACTGTCGAAAGCTTTTGCAACGTGAAAGTAGACTGCGACACAAAATTTTTTCTGGTCCAAGTTATTTATGATTTTTTTTTGTTACTTAATGTACCCTTTGAATAGTGGAATGCTTTTGCCGAAAGCCAAGTTGATGGTTCGGGATAATATGTTTTTGTCTCAGTGATATGCGAATTCCATACGGTCAGATGGAAATTTTTCGAATATCTTGGACATGATCGGCAGAAGACTAATTGGTTATTGAACTAAATTATAAAGCGAGGACTTGAAAGGAAACCTTAGGCCTCGGACTTTAATTTTAGATGGGTATTCAACTATAACAGGAGTGTGATCAGACGAAAGATCAAGGCAAGATTTTTATTGTTAAGTGATCTTCGTTCATATGGCCACCGCGGGCACGTTTGCAGCGGTTGATTCGTTGGACCCAATTTTCAACGACTCGGCCACACATTTCGGCCGAAACGGCCGCTATTTCGCGTTCAATGTTGGCTCTGAGCTCTTCCAACGTCGTCGGCGTGTTGACATAGACCAACGACTTAACGTAGCCCCACAGAAAATAGTCAAGCGGCGTTAAATCGCACGAACGAGGCGGCCAATCGACTGGCCCATTTCTTGAGATAACACGTTCACCATACTTACTCTTCAATAAATCGATTGTAGCGTATGCTGTGTGGCTTGTGGCATCATCCTGTGGAAATCGCATGTCGTCCAAGTCCATATCTTCCAATTCGGGCTAAAAATAATCGGTGATCATGTCGTGATAACGCTGACCATTCACAGTTGACGAAAAAATATGGCCCAATAACGCCGCACCAAACAGTTATTTTTTGTGAATGAAGTGGTGATTCATGAAGCACATGTGGATTTTCGCCCGACCAATACCGCATATTTTGCTTATTGACGAACCCATTAAGCCAAAAATGAGCTTCGTCACTGAAGATGATTTTGCGATGAAATTCATCACCTTGGCGCATCTTCTGCAGAACCTAATCGGAGAACGTACGTCGCTTCAAATGGTCCATCGGCTTCAATTCTTAAGTCAGCTTGTTCTTGTATGGATGTAAATCAAGATCCTTACGGAAAATACGCCTTAATGTGGGAGCGATGCCCAATTCTTGAGAACGCCGTGGAATTGTCTGATTTGGATCGTTTGCTACGGACGCCTGAACGCCAGCGATATTTTCGACACTTCGACCAACCCGTTATCTCACTGACACGGCAACATCACTCAACGAATATGTAGACTCAATTATTATTATTATTATTTCGAGGGATCTTTACAAATGAATTTGTAAAGTCCGGAATTTTCACGCCGGGGTACTATGCCCATGTGGCGCTAGTCAACAGCACGCGGTGTACCGAGTTCCCATGTGGTCCCCCATCTAGGTACTTAGCGCGCCCACACTGCTTGATATGTAGACTCAAATTTTTGCACTAAACTTGTTATTGCCTGTGTACTAAGGCGAGAATTTCGACCGAAAATTGGAGTTAACGCTTTTAAATTTGCAGTCACCGACTCCGAATTTCGGTAGAAAATTTTTATAATTTGCAGACGTTGCTCGTTAGTGTACATGTTGAGTTTAATGAATAAATTGACAGTGACGGTTTGATGATTAGTGAAAGAGTCCGTTCACAAATTAAATTCAAAGTTGTCAAGTCCCTATTGGAAAACCCTTTATTAATGGTCCATACTTGTCCTCAATTTGAGATGACATAGCTTGTAAATAATCCTTTTTGTATTTCTCTAGTACTTCGTACTTGATTTTTTGTCGAATTATTATTGTTGCACCACCGTGAGCTCGTCTGCTAGCATGATTAGCATCATACGCGTATGTGTGATATTTAGGAATTTTTATATGACTTTTATTTGTGAAATGAGTCTCAGATATTGAGAGTATGTCAATAGAGTGGTCGATTATATGTACATATACAGGGTGTCCCCTAATTCGTCAGCCATAATTTGGGAAATGATTCCTGGGTATATTCTAAGAAAGAAATCGTTCTACAGTAAGGGTCTATCTCCAATGCTGACATCACTTATCGAGAATTTAAGGAAAAGCTTATTTTGGTATACACTAACGCATGTTGACGGAAAATTCTAAGCTAATACTTGGAAAAACCTGCAGCAGGTAAAATTTATAAAAAAATGTTTTTTTTGCTTTAAGTTCCAAAGGCTATGAATAAAAAATGATTTTGTGTGGCTTTAGATAATTTTTATTTTATGTGTATACTAAAACATTTATAACAGATGCCCAAAGTGTCCTCCTTGGTTTTGTATGCATGCTAGAGCCCGTTTTTGGATTTTACTACGAATTTTTTTTTTTTTTTTTTTTTATAATTTACGCGCGCCTAAGGGGTTAAATACCCTTTTACTGTTGCCAGGGTGCTCGCGGAAAGATAGAAGGAGGAGAAAGTAAAATTGTTTTTGTAGTGGTTTGAAGAAACTCAGGTGTGTTTGGTTTCTATGTTTGCTCTCCAGGGGTGGGAGTCCGAATAGGACGGAGAGTTTTTCTTCACTCAGAGTGATTCGAGGTATACCACAGTATTTTTCTTTTCTGTGCTTGAAACTCTACAACAGCCAAATCTACGTGTCAGTGTTATGCCTTCACACGCAGAATTTTTCTGTCTGAGTTCCAATTACACAATGAAAAACTTACTTGCCATGGGCAGGATTCGAACCTGGACCCTCCGAGTGAGAAGCGTTTGCTACTCATTTCATTTCATTTTATATGCATTTTTATTTTTGGAATTCATTGACACTTACAGCTAGACAAAAAATGCTTAAATATTAGCTTAAATAACTTACAAATAATCTTATTCTATCTTACTGGCCCCATGCGGGCACTCTAAGTTAAATATAATACTTAATCTATGTCTTTCGACGTTCCTTACAGACTATTTTTATTTTTGTTTTACATTTATTAAAACTAAAACTAAGAAAATAAACTTTAAGTAGCAAAACTTAGTATATGGACTTTTTGTTATAATATAAAACTTAAAACTAAACGTATAAACTATTTACAACTATATCTTAACCTACTTAATCCTACTTAAACTATCTAATCCTATACCATATTTTAGAGCGTGTTACCCACCTCTGTTCTAATATTTTTTTTTCTTTTTGTTTTTTTTTTATTTTTTTTTGTGATTTTTATTTTTTATTGTTTTTTTTTATTTTTTATTTTTTTTTTTTTTCTTAAAACTACCCTAATTCTACCTAAAACTATGTAAGCCGGCCACGGCTACAAAAAAAAAAAAAATATGCAGAAGACCGACTTTGCTCCCTATGGAGCTACGTAGAACTGGAGGAATTCGACGACGAGACTTCCCCTCCTTCATCTAGCCACCAGAATTGTTGGTGCTGCCGTGCAACATCCCTTATGTCGCGACTCCCTACCGCCCTACTGAACCGGAGACGCTCCGCACTGCCATGTGCGACGTCTCTGTCGTAGTTGAGTCGCCTGTCCGCAGCTGTTCGAGCAACGTGGAAGATTAGCGGCACCGCCAATCTGTCCTGGATCAGACCTTTCATATCTAGGTAGAGGAACGCTTCTGGAGGAACAAAGCCGTCAAAGCGAATTCTCTCATGATACATACGAGGGGCGTTCAATATATTCTCGGTATCGATATGAAGGAAAATGCGAATTCAATTTAAATTGTTCTTATTTTTCAATATAATCTCCCCTAACATCAATGCATTTGTTACATCTTGAGATAAGCTTTTTTAAACCCTCAAAAAAATAAATTTCCTCTTTCTCTGCAAAATACCCATTTATTGCCGACTTGAGTTCTTCATCATCCGAAAATCTTTTTCCACGAAGACATTTTTTCAAATCCGGAAACAGGAAATAATCACTAGGGGCAAGGTCTGGACTATAGGGTGGGTGTTGGATTTCTTCGAAACCACAATCTCGCGCTGCAGCCTTGGAAACTCGCGCCGTGTGAACAGGAGCGTTGTCATGAAGAAGCAACACACCCGCTGCGAGTTTACCCCGTCTTTTCTTTTTAATTTCCTCCCGCAAATTATGCAAAGTGGAAGCGTAGGATGTGGCGTTGATGGTTTCACCTTTTTTTTTGTACTCAATGAGCAAGATTCCCTTTGAGTCCCAAAAAACTGTGGCCATGAGCTTCCCGGCAGACGGAGTGACTTTGAACTTCTTCGGGGGGTCTGTTCCTTTTTTATGCCACTGCATGGACTCTTGTTTGCTTTCAGGGTCACAGTGGTGGACCCATGTTTCGTCCCCAGTAACAATTCGATCCATAACACCGTATGCGTTCTCACTACAAGCTCTCTACAGCATGCGATTCTCACTTTTTTCTGAGGCGCTGTGAGCATTCGTGGCACCCACCTTGCACTGACCTTTGAAAGGTTAAGATGGTCGTGAAGAATGGTGTGAATGGTACCAATTGAAAGCTTGGTGATCTCTGCTATCATTTTCACCTTTATTCGGGCATCCTCAAGAACAAGTTTTTCGACTTCTTTGATGCTTTCTCCCGTACAAGCAGTAGCCGGGGCGCCGGAGCGGGGGTCGTCTTCAATGCTCTCTCTGCCTCTCTTGAACTCACTTGACCACTTTTGCACAGTTGATAATGAAGGTGCGGAACCCTGGTAAACAGCCACCATCTCTTCATGAATAGTTTTTTGACTTTTTCCTTGCTTAGTGAGAAATTTAATTACAGCGCGATGCTCAATTTTCACCATCATCGTCTCAGTTGCCATTATGATTCTGTTTAACTAGAGATAAAACGCGAATTAATAATTACATTTATATGAAATTTTACATGAATGCACTAAAATAATAGTATTACTTGATAAATAAGTCAATTTATATATACAACCACAGCTTCACCCTGATACCGAGAATATGTTGAACGCCCCTCGTATAGTTAGGGTAGTAAGCCCCGGAGATCAGGTTGTTCGATGAGGTCATTGCTCTTGCAATGTGCCTTCGAGTCAACTTAATGACGAAATTGTCCACTCTTATTAGGTTCGCCTTATTGTACAAGACCTCATTAGGATAGAATTTTATGTACTCAGACTCTGGTGTTCTGTATAAGCGAAGACAAGTCCTGAGACAAGCCCTCTCAAACACCCGAATCTTTTCCAATAAACTTGCTCTTACGTTGAACCACACGGGACATCCAAATACAAGCATGGGCCTGATAAGGGCCATGTAGCAGATTACCTTCACCCTCGCATCAAGTTTGCTGTTATAAAACAGTCTCTTTGCAAGGGCAAAAGCACCTTTAGCCCTGGCCAGAGCAACATCTATATGTTTGTTAAAATACAGAAATTGATCTAGCCAGATCCCAAGGTATCTGACTACATTTCGACAAGCAAGTGGCTGCCCGTGCTGTCCCACGATCGAGAACTTTCGCCAATTCTTTCTGGTATCCCTAGAGACCCCAGACAAAGGCGTCCTAAACAAAATGGTTTCCGACTTGTGAAAGTTGATTTTCAACTTCCAGTCATCGCAATATCGCTTAATTTTATCGAAGTCGCGTTGCAAGAGTATATTAATAACCTCAATCTTTGGACCTGATCTGTACGCGATTAAGTCGTCTGCGTACGCTATGGCATGGTGAAGTGAACCTATCAGATCACTTGTGTAAATGTTGAATAGGATCGGCGAATTTACCGCACCTTGTTGCAGACCGTTTTTAATGTTAAATGTTCCAGCAGAAGTCACATCGCCATTCTTCACGATGAACTGTCTACTGGAGAGCATATCAAAAAGAATATACAGCAGTGGTTTACTAATGCCCAACCTGTCCAGCTTGAAAACCATACCATACGGTATCGAAGGCTTTTTCCAAGTCAATCAGGCAGGCACCAGTGCACTGATTCTTGCCTTTGTTCCATTGGATATCAGAAACCAGTTTAGACGCAGCATGAATAACATCATGCCCCGCCTTGAAACCGAATTGATTATCCGGAACTATATGTTTGTCTTCAACCCACTTGGTCAGGACTCTATTGATCACCTTCTCGAAAACCTTACTGATGTTTGGAAGGAGACTGATCGACCGGAGATTCGCCGGATTGGAAGTGTCTTTATCCCTTTTGGGGATGGGATGTACCACCGCAGTTTTCCAATGCGCTGGATAATATGCATTATTCATTGCATTATTGAACAGGGTGGTATAAATGTTCACCGCTTCTAGAGGGAGATGTCGAAGCACAATGTTCGGTATTTCATCGGTTCCCACTGATTTCTTACTTCTAAGTGATTCGAAGATCGTTTGGAGCTCTGCCTTCGAAATGAACGGTGGTAGTACCATTTCATTGGTGATGACATTATTTGCCATATTCTCGTCACTGAACTGGGTGAAACCCGAGCTCTCGAATCGCCAATTCATTATTTCATTTCGAAGATAGAAATTGTGCACAAGGACTCGATTTTCCAGGTCGTGGTTCGGGCCAATGATGTCATTCGCCTTATATACTTCCTGGAAAGTCGCTCCTATAGCCTCTACCTTCTCCTGCGGATCCTCGATCACAAAGAAGTTGTCATCATCAACAGCCTCATTTGGATCGATGCCTGCTGCTATAAGTATATTCTCGTTGTTCGTCGTTCGGGCGATTTTAAGACACGAAAGGTCGTTGTGATCTTTCCTCCGAAATATTTTATTTATTTGCGGGAACATATTCGGGTTGCTGGTGTTTACAGCCCGAATTTTGTTGTTCCAATACATACTTACAGATGCTCTGTAATTTTCTTTTATTAATATTTGGAGATTTTTGATCGACGACTTTAGCGTCATAATCTCCGGGTTACGTCTGTCAGTAAACTGTCTGTACAAGGTTTTTAGCCTTGACAGCAGTCTACTTTTATGTCGGTGCAGTGCGTCAATGGTTGCGTTGCGGAATAAGTCTTCGTTGTCAGTGTATTGATACCGAGGTATCGTTTTGTCCATTGTTCGTTTAATTGTCTCGTCCATTAGTTTTAGATACCTGTCAATCTCCTCGTTTGACAGATTTCTATTGGACGGTGGGTAGAGCGAATTCGAGGAGAGTGCTCTCGTCAGTGTTCTGGAGAAGTGTGTCCAACGCACCCTACTATAGTTGTAGGCATGCCTTTGAACAAACTCGTCCAATTCCGCAGCTTCGTTCGGAACGGTTATTTCGGTACTAAGTCCGCAATGGTCACTGTCATACACAAAAGTGCGTAGACAGTTTATGGTTTGTTGGTTTGTGCATGTCAGGTGTATTCGTGAGTCGAACAGCAGGAGATCCAAATAGGACCCGTGTCTAGGAAACGACGGACTATCCGTCGCCTTACTGCCGAGTCGATACATTATACTGTGTTGACCCCACCAATTGAATAGTAGGTTCCCTCTAGTATTTGGAGTATTATTTCCTCAATCACTATGTTTGGCGTTGAAATCTCCGCCGATAATAAAGTAGTTCTCCTCCAATTCCAGTCTTAGGAATCGAAAAAGTGTCTCGAGCTCTGAGATGAATAAAGTGGATTGAGTAGCCTTAGGTGCATAAACAGACACCATGTATAACCGTTTTCCACTACGGAGAGGGATATACACGATGCATGCTTCCAGCACCTGGAACCTACGTACTACACGACTGTATACTCTTTTAAAACGTAT
This sequence comes from Volucella bombylans, assembly GCA_949129095.1. NCBI lineage: Eukaryota > Metazoa > Arthropoda > Insecta > Diptera > Syrphidae > Volucella > Volucella bombylans. The sequence goes on from OX422144.1 coordinate 22,509,785, forward strand.
ACCTTTTCGTACGAAAATTGCAACGCCACCTCCCTGAATGGAGTTGGATCGGTTTCTCCGTACTATTTTGTATCTTCTGTGCCTCATTTTGTGTCTCTTGGTAAGCTTAGTTTCGCTAATCAAAAGCACATCAGGGGCTTGGTCTTTAAGCAACTTAAATAGTGCGGCTCGTCGTTCGAACCTAATCAGTGAATTAACATTCACAGCAAGGATCTTCAGAGTTTGCTCCGCCATGTACGTACCCATTACGACTGGAGGTGCGTTAGGCCCGGCAGCAGCGCGTATATTTGATCTACCCGCTTAGCCTGTTCCTGTATTTGACGCTGAAGCTGAGCCATCTGCCCCTGAATAGAGAGCAAGATAGCCAGCATGTCAGGTACAGGTTCCGGTGCTCTAGGCGCTGGGGCCTGAGAAGCTACCTTTGGTTGTTGTACCGTATTTCCCCTACCTGCCGCCATTTGGGCGTAGGTAACGTGGGGAGTAACGGCTGGTGTTTGTGTCTGCACGAGTGGACGTTTAATTTCCACTTTCTGCTGCCGAGCCAGATTTACTCTTTTGATATATTGGAATTTGGGACAACCCCGATAATTTGCGGTGTGTCCCGTGTTCCTACATAACGCGAGTTACGATACCTACCAACACCCCACTCGCCCCTTAAGACAACCTTGACTACAACCTCAGCATCAGCAACCTAACACCCACCGATTCCGTAACGGCATAACAACAACAATGTAAAGCACACGCCGTTCAACGCAACAACAACATCAGCAGCGAAGTTCAACATACGCCGGATGCATGATTGCAACGCGATATTTATTATATTGTATTGTAAGCAGGTGAGAACATGAACTTGCTGAATAAACGTCTGCCGAGCTTCCGGCCTAATTACAAGTTCATGCAATCACACTGCATTAGTTAAGTTAGATTTTAAGACACAAAATTGTTAATATTCAGTTCATAAAAGATACTCAACCAAACAAGTTCGTTTTTTTTCCTAAGTGCAAACCTTAGGATCTTAACTGGCGCAGTCGTCCGGAGCGGTGAACGGGTTTTTTCCTTTAATACTCAGTCTTAAGTCACTTACAAAAATAAAAAATAAATATATAGTGAACTAAAATCGTTATAATTAATCAAGCCAATCTCCACCGCGTTCTCTTATATAGTCAGCGTACACAGCTGCAAACAGAAAAATCAGGAAAAAAACTCGTTGGGTTTCAACCCTTAATCACCGAGAGCCGAGAAGAACAACCCACGACCTAGAAACTAAAAAGATGTTTGCAACAACTTTCATCATTGGGTGCATAATAACCCTTGCTTCACCCCAACTTCTCGAAATATACAACATACCCAAAAATCGAAGTATATTACCCCTTCGCCTTGGACCAGCGAGAACTATGCACAACTTTCATAACCTTATACACATAATTAACTTAGAAGACTACAAGAACAATATCGAAGAAATTGCCCAATCACTTGAACTTTTTAAGAAACATGCAACCATCACTAACCCCATCCAAATAACATTCCTTAAGCTTAAAGAGCTTGAGAGAAAGTTATTAATAATATATCCCACCATAAGAAATAAAAGAGGTTTGATAAATGGACTTGGGTCCGCTATTAAATTTATCACCGGCAACTTAGACGTCCAGGATGCAAATAGAATCAATGAACAGATAGCTAACATTAACTCTAATTTACACAATCTCACACATACATCATTAAATCAAAACGCAATTAATTTTCAAATGATAGCAAGATTTAAAACCATTACTAACCACATTAACAAAGAACAAAACACCATAAAGTCATTCCTTGAAAACACAGCGAACAAAATAAAACACGACGAAGATATCCTTCTCGAAACGCAGTACCTTAACCAAATCAACTTTAACATAGACCTACTAACAAACCATATTTCCGAACTATCCGAAGCAGTGTTTCTAAGTAAACTTAATATTATTTCCAAATTTATACTAAACCCGAAAGAAATTAACCTAATACGAAACAAACTAAAAAATAAAAATGTTAATATTGTTTCCACTGAACAAATTTATGAATTTTTAAAATTGCAAGCCTACTATAATGGCTCAAACATTATATTTAATGTACTTATACCAAATTTCTTAGAAGAAAAATATTACTTATATCACATAGTTCCTTTACCAATTAACAATACAAAATTAGTTATAACAAATCCCTATATAATATATAACGAAAGACACATACAGCACTACAAAGCACTATGCCCCAAAATCCAAAATACATATTACTGCACACAATTGGAATCGGAGGAAGATTTAAACAACTCAAAATGTCTCGGAAATTTGATGCAAAATAAAGCCGCCCACTGCCCACTGAAAGATATTGGCAAAATCGAAAGCATATCGCAACCTGAACCAAATTATATTCTTTTTATTAATGTACCAAAGATTATAATGAATTCTACTTGCAGTACTCAAACCACAGCAATAGAGGGTACAGCACTGCTTCATTTCCAGAATTGCAGCATCAACATTAACGGCATTTCCTACGAAGACAACCCAGACGTCTTTTGGGATGAAATCCATGTCCCACCGCCACCAGATAGCAACATTCACGCTGAAACAACAAAAGATGTCCTAAACCTTCAAAAACTAAACGAAACCAACTCCATCATCCAGACAGAACTATTTAACCTCGGATCAAAAACTCTTCATCTTCACTACGTCATCAGTACATCAACAATCCTTTCATCGATCGCCATCATTATAGTCATCATCTCAATCATCTTCCTGAAGACGAGACAGAAAAATAGGAAGATCCCCATACTACAATCTTTCGCTCCAGCCTCAATACCATCCTTGTGGCCGTCGCTTTACTCTAAGGGGGGAGGAGTTACGATACCTACCAACACCCCACTCGCCCCTTAAGACAACCTTGACTACAACCTCAGCATCAGCAACCTAACACCCACCGATTCCGTAACGGCATAACAACAACAATGTAAAGCACACGCCGTTCAACGCAACAACAACATCAGCAGCGAAGTTCAACATACGCCGGATGCATGATTGCAACGCGATATTTATTATATTGTATTGTAAGCAGGTGAGAACATGAACTTGCTGAATAAACGTCTGCCGAGCTTCCGGCCTAATTACAAGTTCATGCAATCACACTGCATTAGTTAAGTTAGATTTTAAGACACAAAATTGTTAATATTCAGTTCATAAAAGATACTCAACCAAACAAGTTCGTTTTTTTTCCTAAGTGCAAACCTTAGGATCTTAACTCGCGCAAGAGAGTTGGCTTTTTTCTGACGTTCCGTCCTTGCCTAGAGCGCATTCCTCGGACTTGTGGTTCTTTTCGCACTTCACGCATCGCGGCTGCATTTCGCAGTTCGACGCGGCGTGCCCGAACCTTTGGCAGCGAACACATTGTAAAATGTTTTCGCTCCTCTTTAATTTTTCCCAGTGTACAACCTGGTAGTCTAGGACTTTGATGCTCCTTAGACCATCCAGTTTGCTGGTGGGACTTAGCTGAACCAGGAAGAACGGTAGTTTCCGCTTCTCCCTTTTGGCTCTAGCCGTGACAAATGGCTTAACCTCTACGAATTTGAGCTCTTCGCACTCCTTCTCTTTCAGCAGTGCAAGGAGCTCCTCCGGATCAGTCGACGGTTCAATCCCCATCAGCAGCATTGTTTGCAGCTTGTCCCCCTTCGGGGTGTAGGAGAAGAACTCCGTCGTCGATTCCTTCAATAAATTTTTTATTTTAGTATAGCGCTCCACTGTGTTACAGTGGATCGCATGCCTATCTTGACTTAGTCTTTTAATAAAAAAGTTGTTACCAATGGCCGACTTACATAGTTCAATGGTGTCCTTCAGCTCCAATTTGAAAGTGTTAATTGGAGGCACTTTCTGCTTAGTGTGTTTCTGCCCTTGCTGTTGTTGTTGTTTCTGCTGCTGTTGCTCAATGTTTATTGATGCTAACTGCTGCCTCACTTTTGATGACGCTTCGAGAATACGCTCTTCCAATTCACTTAAAGTTGCTATGTCGTTTGAATAAACAAAAAAATTCTTACACGCCAGTGAACTGGTCTTGTCCATTTCTTCCTACTCTTCATCAACCAATTTTTAACCTCAAGACCATAGTGGACTGGAGCCCCGTCCTGTTGGAAATATGATGGAGCTAGTTGAATTAGTGGAACGTCCTCCAAGAGTTCTGGTAAATTGTTTTGCAAAAACTCCAGATAGTTTTTAGAATTCAGCCTAGGTGGTAGTTTGAAGTGGCCGAATAACTTGTTTCCAAGTATACCTGTCCAGATATTGACGCTGAATTTGTGTTGAAATGATTTATGTCTCCTTGTATATAAATTGTCCGCAGCCCATGTATGAAGATTATGAAAATTTGTGATCCCATCTCTTGTAAATTTAGATTCCTCCGTCCAAAAAATTCTGCTAGTAAACTCGTTGTCATACAAACTCCGCTCCAGCAACCAGTTAGAAAACTCAAATCTCTTTTCCAAATCATTGGGAAGCAGTTCTTGTACAGGTGTATGGTGGTATAGATAAAGATTTTCTCCATGCAGTACATTCGAAATTTTATGTCTGGAAACATTGAATTGCAAAGCTGAGCGTCTGATGCTAATTGATGGATCAGTTGTAAAAGCTTCCAGTATTCTTTAATCAGCCGAAATTCTTCTTACTTGTGGAGCTCTCGCGTTAGGTCGTGTATTTGAAACTGATCCCGTTTCTCGAAGCCTTCGATACGTATTTTCAAATACTCCTTCACTAGGAAGTCGTCGGTTAGGATAAAGTTCATGGTGTCTTCGTCGCGCTCTAGTTGAACTTCCTGTGCTCAGCCCATAAACGTCAATAAATTGTGCGTATTCTTGTTTTGTAAGTGCATTTCAAATAGCGTTTCTAAGCAACTTTAACCTTGGCGTAAAAAATTAAACTGGTGAATTATTTTTTTTTCTAATCTTTTATAACATTTTGGTTTGGTAACCTAACTCTTTCTGAGAACTTTTGAGGAACAGGGTAAGGAAATGAAGGTTTTGACAGGTAGTCAAATAGAAGAGCACGCTTTAAAACTTTTTAATAGATATGGAATTTTAAAAAAATTATTTGAAAATTAATAATTCTTGGAAAACCACTGCTATGGTCAACTGTTGTTAGAAACGTAGGTAGAAAACCATAAATTCCTTTTTTTACTTGCTGCAGGTTTCCTCAAATATCATAAAATCTATGGGTTTTTCTGCAAAGAAAAAAATAGTTAAACGTTATGTTTATTACGCGTTTTCTGGAGAAAAGCAACCTCAAGGTCAAAAATTAGCATGGGACAGAAAAATGTAACAGGCTTAGAAATTTAATATCTGAAGACCCTAACAATATACCAACTTTATTTAAATGCAGTTACAAAGGGTAGTATTGTAAATAAAAATAAAGTCATCAACAAAGTTTCTGCCATTAGTATTAGCTGAGCAATTTCCGTTAACATGCGTCAGGGTGTACCAAAGTAAGCCTTTCCTTAAATCCTCGATAAATGATATTTTTTCTTAGAATATACCCAGGAATCATTTCCCAAATTATCGTTGACGAATTAGGGGACACCCTGTGTGTGTTTTCTTTAACCACTTCTGTTTTTCTAACTAGCTTTAAGGAAAGGAAAGAAAGAAATTTCACATATGTGAAATTGGAAAAATACAACCAGATACGTTTGAAATACTGTCATACTAATGTCATGTAAAGTATATAAAATTCGATTGGAAATTGCATAGCATATGAATATACATACTTACACGTACAGTCATGTGTTGAAGTATAATACATACACAAATATAAAATTCGAATTGTCCCAATGCATGGTGTAATTCCTCTTCATAGGGATTGGCAACACAAACCACAATTTACATTTTTTTCAAACTCTGCTTTGGATATGCTTATTCAATGGATTCTGTTTACTGTCCATGAGAAATATATCAAATAAGAACTGACATTCGACTTCATCCACTGTGTCAAAATTAACGAAAATTGACAAGCGAATTGACGTGGAAACTCGATGAGAAAGTGTAAAATTGACTCTATGCTCACTCCTATCGTATATAGGAGCATGTATTAGACTGTTTTGTTGAATCAAAGAGCTGACATGATGATTGTCAAATAAAAAAATTTAAAAGGAAATATAATTTGGACTAAATTTGTGATTTTCTAAATAACAGTTGATTTCAGCATAAGATGGATTTTTACATTTATTTTAAATTGTGGGACGTGCTTTCGACATTGTCTTCTCTTACAGCCAAATAAGTACTATATTATTAGATACTTTGACTCCATACTATATTATTAGCTGTAGAACTGTCTCAACGTGGCCAAAGTAGTGTGCATCCTCGAGATATAATAAAGCACCTTCTATCGCCCATTTCCACCTTTGACATAAGCGGAAAAATATTTTCCTTTATCTTATAACTTCTGGCTGTCAAGAATTTGGAAATTGAATTTTTAGCTACTTCTTAATCGCTAAATTAATCGACGTCGTAAAGGACCTTCCTCAGATTAGTTTTTGGTCTGAGTGTGTTTCTTTTTTAGGCCTAATTTTACGACCTTAAGTTTCGACTTGCAGTAGACTTAACAGAAGGAAAGCACACACTGGAACCCAAAATTATACATGCCTCTATATAGCTCGTTTTTATAAATGTTATTATACGCTGCCAGATAATCGATGATATTGTAGTGTGCACCGAACTGAAATACATGGCTTTCTCCAAGATCTGCTGTAGTGAGAAAATGTTGTCAGGGGCAAACTCTCTCACCCTGAGCTCTCTCATTGATAAGGAAAAATCAAGTTGTTGTCAAAAATCTGAACCTAACAGAAGTAAGGAAACTCTACCTGAACAAATTAATCAGTAAGATAAAAATCTAATTGTATTGTAATTAAAACCTGATTCTTGTCCTTTAAAACATCGTATGAAGAAGGTTAACTCTCTGCTTGATTAGAACAGCAGAATATCCATTGTGCATCCAACGATAGCATTACGAGGGTTGTCTGAAAAGTTTCCGACCGAACAATGATACAAGTCATTTTTTCTCAAATTTTTTTTTATTTTTCTACATAGTCTCTTTGTAACTCTACACACTTCTCCCAGCGATGCTCCCATCTCTCTAACCCGTCCGAATAGTACTTGGCGTTTTTCTCTGCAAAATAATTATTTACGAGGGTGATTGCCTCCTCATTTGACGAAAATCTCTGTCCTCCGAGCGCAGTTTTTAGATGAGGGAATAAAAGGAAGTCGATTTTTGAAGATAATCGATTAGGATAACGCCTTTACTATCCCAAAAAACAGTCGCCATCACTTTCGCAGCCGAAGAAACAGTTTTTGCTTTTTTTGGAGCCGGCTCGCCCTTTGCAGTCCACTGTTTTGACTGAATTTTTGTTTCGGGCGTTTAATGGTGTATCCAAGTTTCATCTACAGTAATTAATCGGCGCCAAAACTCGGATATATTGCGCCTAAACTGCGCCAACAGAGCTTTGGAAATGTTCATTCGAAATGTTCACGTTTTTGGTCTAACCGTAAGCAACCGCGGCACCCAACGGGCGGACAGCTTTCTCATGCCTAAAACTTGATTTAATATGTAACAAACACGTTCTTTGGACATTTTCATAACCTCTACTATCTCTCTCACTTTAATTCGGCAGTCGTCTAACACCATTTGGTGAACTTTAGCAATTTTATCGTCAGTGGTTGCAGTTTTTGGACGTGACGAACGTTCAACATCTCCCGAGCTCTTACGCCCACGTTTAAATTCAGCTGCCCAAAATTTCACTGTGGTAAATGATGGCGCAGAGTCCCCATACACAGAGTCCAACTCATTTTTGATTTGCGTAGCCGTATTGCCTTTCAAAAACAAGAATTTAATAACAGCTCGATACTAAATTTTTTCCATTTTCACAAAAAAAACTCACATCACTCACTCACAGACTGAAACTTCGGTAAATAACTGTCAAAAGATTCACAACTAGCATTCACTAGCTTTTATTGACGAGTGCCGATATCTTTACGGTGCGGTCGGAAACATTTCAGACAACCCTCGTATTGTGAATAGTGATATGAATCTCAGAAGATATCCATTGTAGTACAATCATTGTAGATGCCCACTTAAACCGTGTTTGATTATTCCTCCGTTTATTTCTGTCGGAAGTTCTTTGCAGTCTCCCAGGGAGAGAGAATGGCGTTGTAGCCGCCGTGATTTATTGTCAAGCTCCCGCTGCTTAACAATTGTTGTGACTGCGGAATGAGACCGCTCATGATATTCAATGCAGCGGGTATTATGGTTGATCACAGAATTCCAACGCAGGCTTTCCTTTGGGTTTTGGTGAAGTTAAGAAGGTGATCTTTCTTTTCTAAGATACTCCTCCAGAATAACGAGCTTTATCCACGGATGGGTCTGACAACCACCGTATAAATCCATGTTTAATGCCTCAGATAGTTTTACAAAAGTAAGGACCAAGCCAAATTTTTAACCAGAAGGAGTGTGTCATTGGGCCTTTCACTTAGAACTGATTGGAATTTATTCGATATTATTTTTCACGATCGGTGAATAGTTCCTTTGCAAACTTGATATGATTACACTTCCCAAGGTCGATCCAATTCTATGCCTTTCGGGCATCATGACAATTTATTTGTAGATAAGTGTATTTGAAGAATAAATCGTGTAATTTTGAATGTTGAGCACTAATTACTACAAAGGTAAATTCCTTTAGGTGGAGCAATCACTCTATTGGTAGGTTTTTAATATATGGTAGGTATATAGAGAGTGCACCATCTCTGCCCACCACTCTTCCATAACTTTCAAGAACCAACGGTAGAAGAATATTTGCTTTGTAATGCAACATAAACCGTTGCTAAGCCAACTACTAAGGGATCATTTATATCCAAATATGGCTTTAGGGCCTTACAATTCGGGCACAAGAACACGCGCTGAACACTTATAATAGGACATTTTAATTTAGAAACTAATTTGGCTGCATAATTCCATTTCTCCATTTCCCCCTAATTATTTCTCCTAGTCTAGAAACCGTTCTATCGTATCGCTCGATTCTTACATAATAAAGGTTAACATCTAAAACCACATAGGTAGTGCTTATACAGTTTTAGAAAGCTGAGTATCTTAAATCCGATTGTTCTCCGAAACGATTGCCCTCAATGTAGTTTTAGTTATTTGAATAGTACTGTCGGCAGGATTCACCTGCTGATGGTAGTGCGCAATCACCCGTACGCCTAGTAAAGAGTAGCCAGCTCCGTATTTTTGTATCGGTGAACTGAAGGAATACGTTGTCCTTTAAGTCTCGGAGCAAAAAAATCACCGAAAGTTAGAATATATGTACATTTTTTTTTTCATTAACTTTATAATTGTATACCCTCAAATTATCTTGAAATATGTACTTGTAAAAGATCCTAGCTCTTAATTGTGCAATCCGCAGATTTGCAATATTTATCTACTGTGTGAGGGGCCCTACCAAATCAGCAGATATTATATTTGCTCGGCTTTGGAAATGCCTATCTTCACTTGTTGACAAACTTTGTAGATTTTTACTTATTTTGCTATGGCAGCCCTGACAGTTGATTATCATAACACTTTTTTAAAATCCTTAATCTAACTGATATCCCTACAACCAACTTCCATTTCTATTATGAGTTCGGCTCCTGCCAGAAACTGTCGCGATAACATGTCGGATACTAGTTATTTTTTAACCGTTCGCTGGACAATGTCGAATTCGAACTGTCGGAACCGACGGGCTAATCTACCCAAAGAGTAGTTTCCAAGCACGATCGTGGATCGATGTCTATCTTCTCGACTTCTCAATTTTCCAAAGCATAGCTCAACATTTATTTTCCTCAAAATTTTAAGGAAATATGGCTTCTATAAGACCCCTAACTTCCTTCATTTTTTCTCTGCAGGAGTCCTAGCTCTCACAGAAAATTTACTAGATAATCAATTGATTATCTAAAACTTATCTTTTTCTTCTCAGATAGCAATACAATAGTGGTATAATTATTACAGTTTTCATTGATTCTTTTCTCTTGTATCGTCCAACTTGACGATTTATATATTAAGGCTGGACGAACGATGGTCCTGTGTAACAAGCCTTTAATTCGCAATTTCTGTCACAAAATACTCTACATATATGCGAGGTCGTCATCGAAATTTTCTTGGTGGTTAAAGACAGAGCTTAAGTTTAATAATATTACGTTGTTGACTGTATACAACTCTTTCACATTTTATGCGACATTAGTTTCGCCGATCGCTAGTTGTTGCATATTTCATGTTGTCTTTGCCTTTATATAGTGTAATGACCTGAACTCTGGTTCGCTAGACTTGATTTCTGTAAAAGGTTCACGACTCGAGAATGTCGTGGATGTCGCTCTTTATATGACTACAAAAATTTTTTTTTCTTTCGAATAAGAACCTTCATCCCTCATCGGATGAAGAGTATTAGATAAAAAAAAATGCCTAAATATGACTCGAGCTACAAGAAGGTTGTCAGAGTACTGTTTTATTTGCAGAGAAAAACCGAAAGAAATTGAATGGCCAAAGAATGACTGCAATGCAAGAAATTCCAATATGCCCAAAAGCTGAACCAAAAGATACTACCCAAAGGTAGTACACATTAATGGTCAAGCAGTAGAAATTCTGCTTCATTCTGCATCCCAACGCTAATTTATAATGACATTCCAGCTCTGGACAAGCCAAATCTGCTTCCCGCACACTTTTCAGCTACCTCAACAATTCTCATTACACAGCTCATTACTTTGTCCTACAGACCCATGGCCATAGATAAACTAAACTAGATGTCAAACTCTACTAATACTTTTGCAAACCCTTAACTTTCGCATAGACACACTGTAAGTGAATTCCAACACTTTTGCATCTCTATAACTTTGTCAAAATTTGCTAGAATGAGAGCAATTTACAAGTAAAATTGTTAGAATGAGAGCGATTTGCACGAGTGTGTGTAATGTGGAGGACGTTTTTTGTTTCAAATACGCGTGGTTTGTATAAAAAAGGAGATAAATTCCCATTGATCACAATTCACACGTATTCACAGACAGAGTCTCACGGATAGTGACGATCAGTAGAAAACCGGTTTTGATTTTCCAATATCTGGAAAGTTTGATATCTAGGTATAGTTAGTCTATGCCCATGGCACTTACTCCTACATCCCTTCTTTCTAAAGTCATGGAAATACTGACATAGAGTCACCTAATGAAATTACTCGAAACGTGAAATCTTTTCAATGACCAGCAGTACAGTTTTCATCGCAACAGGTTCACTGGTGATTCGTTGAAATGTCTCACCAAAAAGTGTAACCGAAGTCTGCATCAATCTGGCAGTTGCACTTGATATTTCTAAGACATTTGACAGAGTTTTGCATCAGGCTTTTTTGTCGAAAATGCGTACATTTGAGATCGACGATTCTCTTCTTTAATTATCTCTTAACGTTGAACTCAAGTTACCTTGGGGGGTTTTAATTATAATACGTATCCATATAATAAATGCCCTGGGGCATTTTTTTTTTTAATTTTAATCCTTGATCTGCTACTTCCAATCCAATATATTCTTTTTCTGGCGACAATACTCTCTACTTTTCACGACCATGCTCTTCGGCTGTAGAATGAGAATGCCAGCGTATGTTAAGTTCATTAAATTCAAATATTAACATCAAAACCAACAAAGTAAAATTGAATGCTACAAAACACAATGATGTCTGCTGTCGTTAAAGCGAAATTTAAGCACCCACCCATTATCCAGGAATAGCACTTACATCGTCGAAACCGAAAAACTTTCCACTCTCCGTATGTGGAGTCAGTGATTCCGTCAAAAATGTTGCGAAAGGTCTAGTTTTCCTGAAATGATGTACGAAATACTTAATTCTGTCTGATCCGGCCACAATGTACCCAAGATTGGATTACAATAACCACATCGGATCAGGCGAACTTAGACTTCTCAGTACATGTTAGATAGGACTCAAAACCGTCCGATAAAACTTATAGGTGATGCTAATAATGCACAGGCAATTGACACCCTTGTACACGTAGGCCCACGTAGTGTCTCCCGCCTTACTTTTATCTATTTATTATATTTTCGACCACCAGTGCTGTGACAAAATTGCCAGTAGTATTCGTCCCTTCAAATCTTTAATCTTCAGTGTCGTTCTATGAGTGTCCATCAGTTTACCCTTAAACCCCTTCTTGGACGTACTCTGAAATATCATTATTATTTTATTTTTTTTCCAGAGCCGCAAAGCGCTTATGCATTAGTCTGTCGGACTCAATATTTCCTAGTCATTATAACCTTCAAAAGTGCAAACATTCAAGGCTAACATTCATCGGTATCTCTCTATCCTCCGTAATTTTAGTTTCTTATAGTTGAATGTTTATTCAATAGATTTTTGGCTATTTTCAAGTACAAATGTTGTAAAATTCTTTTAAATTTGCATACATACTCGTATTCATATGTATGTGTACAAGCCATAGTTAAGGGTCCAAATTAATTAACATTTCCATTACCCTTATAAAGAAAATCTCTCTTGGTAGGCAAACAAAAGAAAAGCGTATGCATTGCCTTCATTTATGTCATTACTTGTTAATTAATTTGCACGTCTAATTAATTACTTCGCTTCGACTGAATGACTCAATACGAAGGCAAATTGTCCCATTCCACTTCATTTTCAATTGACACATTTCGACTTCTTTGTTTTGCTTCAAATTTACCGTCAAATGTCTCCATCTAGTGATAGCTAGATTATTACATGGAATGCTGAAAAAAAATAGAAAAGAAAACAATAACAGAAAGCTTTGAATCCAGTTCGGAAAGTTTGCAGCAGATGTCGTCGTTTTTTGTTTATTTTCTAAGAGTGAGCTTTTTTTTGTATACATGAGTACGGATACTTCCATATGATGCATTTGGTGGTTTGTTGCTTTAGCTAGAGTTTGCTGTACTACCAATTCGACTTGGTTTGGGGACGTGAAGTGCAGTATTTTACAAAACTACGTCAACAATTGCAAGGCACCATGTGCTGGTTAACAGTAGCGTTTTCAAATACGAGCAAGCACATATGTACATGCATACATGTTTTATGTAATTGAAACTTTTAGAGATGAAAGTAGGCGAAAATATAAAAACAGAGCTGTACGAGTATGCTTTTAAGTGTACTTATACTTATTACAGGAACATGAGGCGTTCAATGTGTTCTTGGTTTCAGCGTAAAAACAACCACGTATATGTTAAATAATTTTTATCTTACAATTAATCCACATTCAGCTCAATACATTTTGTAAATGTAAAAAAAAGTCACAGATGAGACAACCCGGAGTGTATGAGCGTGATCGGCCTACCACATCTGAAGATTAATTACTATTTTACTACTAGTATACTGAATAAGTTATTTACTAAGTAAAAGCGGCACGTGATTTTATTCTATGAACACCAAACCAAAAAAGACAGGTAAAAGATTACGAGTATTAAGTGATTTTGACGTAACTACTAGCATTCGTCACCGAAGTAAGCAATAAAACCGGCGTTTGTCGAGAAAATCAACTACCACAACTTAAAAAAGGAAAGAGGACAGCCCTGGGCACTAAATTTTACGAGAATGTGCAAAGTATATGTGAGTCAAAATTTCAAGAAATATGTACGAGTATGTAAGAATAGTGCAAAAATTCTGTTTTTTGTTACGAAATGCCGGTTCCACATAAATGCATCGGAATTCGGAACTAGCGAAACCGATAAAGTAAGTCTTGATTTTGCTACGAACGTTCTAAAATTTATGCGAAAAAGCGGTAGCAACAACACATGCAGCAGCAGTGGAGGCACATTTTTAAGATTCCGAAGACGAAGACAAACACTCGGAAGAAATTTGGTTGCCGAAATATATCGAAGACCAGCAGGGGCACCTGCTAACTCGGAGCAGAGAAATGTACAATAGATGGAAAGAATACTTAACGCGTTACTCAGCGAATTATTTTTGCGCAGTAACATTCTATCGCAAATTTCACGGAAGCCGAAATCAGTGAAGCAGTAAAATGAATGAACCGGCAGGGGTGCACTCGTTCCGGATCGCATATAGGCTGCGATCTCTAAATTTTGTTCAATGAAATGGTAATCGCATGCCTAAGCAGCGGATGTAAAGTCAAAGGCAACACAAAAATTGCAACAACTATCACCTATCGATATCGCATACTATGAAAATATACGAGAAAGGTGTGTACAGTCGACAACTGAATATTTTTAAACTCTATGGCAGTCAATACGGCTTCGTGGGAAACTGTTCGTCATATATTTGACGTCATTAAGAGTTTACAGATGCTTCGTATAATCTGCATGTCGTCTTCATTGATATGGAAAAAGCATGAGGCGTTCCCTGAGATCTTATATAGACTTTGAGGCAGAGCGGGAATGCTGTATTGTATTTAAAGCAGCCAACTTCTTTATGATAGAACTCAACAAACTATGTTGTTGTTGCCTCTGAATCTCTTTGAATATGTAAAGATACTTATCTACCTAAAGGTAAGGTCGTTGTTGATTTAGATGATAATATATAAAACATTCTTCATTGGCATTCATTCTAGTTCATCTTGTGCAAAAGAACAGGAAGTATCTTGATATACGTAGCTTTATATATGTACAATGTACAATGGAGGGAAAAGCAAAACTCATTTATTTTTGAAATAAGGCATCCGGTATTGGACTTTATTATTATATTAATTGTTGAAAGTAGGTTAATTATTTATTAATTTTCTTTTTAATGTTTGTTTTTTACAGTCAGGATACTTTCGTCGATGTTCTTGTACGCAACGAAATAAAAATTGCTTTTGCTCCTCTTGAACAGTTAGCAGGCCGTGAAAATCTTGCATCAACTTGACTGCTCTTTCAGCAGAGTTATTAACTGCTTTCAGTTTTAATAGCTTGCTTTTAGCATGTTGGTACGAAGCATTTTTAAGCGACAAAGAGGGGCACTCGTGGAGAAAAGCACCATCAATTTTCAATCGACTAAATAAGGACTTGCTTTTGACTGAAACAAAGTCATCGATGTTTTTTTCTGAAAACAAAAAAAGGAGGATTATTGATATAATTTTTTAGTTATGTAAATAAAAAAGTTAAAAAAACAACTTAATTTTCAAACTTACCATAAAGTCTGCCACAAAGTTCTTCTTTCGATGGAATGTAGCATTTACCATAGGCAGATGGATATTCTTTGGCTAAGTTAGCAACCATTTTGACTTTCGTTTCTTGGCTTACATCATCATCAAATAGAGACAAGATAGACACTTCGTCTGTCAAATATCACAAATGCAAGCAAAACTTCTGTAATGCTGCTTTCGAGATGCTTTCATCTATTGTTTCATAAGATTTTATAGCTTTCAGAAAACACAAATCCTGGTAAGGTGCTTTTACTGCTAAAATGCATTGCAACCAAGGCCTAACGTATATTGTCACGATGAACAGGCAGACGTCTAACAGAGCTTCTTTATCTTTGTTAGAAATTCTTAATTGATCACCAAGTAACGATATTTTTAATGAGTAAATCGCTCTCGCCATCCATCGAGCTTGGTGCATGGCACCTGGAGGCCGGATCTTAAATTTTTTTTCTGCATCGCCGCCAAGAAATATTATTGAAAGTTCGATTAACTCTCTGTAATCATCCCTAGTAATTTCTTTAGTTAATTCAATTTGGTAAAAATCGATAAGTCTGTTGATCTCAGAAACATTCAAACATGATAGCTTTTCTGTACAGCTCTGTATTTTCTCGGGATCGACATTCTTCCAGTTCTCTCGAAATTTCTTGAACATTGGAATGTCTGGGCTTGTGGTAACTTGGCAGATTTTTGCTTCAAACACGCTTTTTAGTACTAATTCGTAGACGTGATGGCGGCAAGCAAAAATAATCATTTCCCTGCCTAGTTTCTGTTCGAGAAGTACACAAGTACCATTGATTCGACCAGTATTTGAAGCAGTCGTATCACAACACAAAATCTGCACTTTATCCTCAAGATTCCAATCAATTATAGCATTCCAAAGTACCTGGGCCTGTTCCTTTCCTGTAGAGTTATCCAACTTTGGTACAGCAATAAGTTGTTCTTTATCGTCAAACGTTATAACTATCGGCAGACGTTCTTCCTTAGATTTGCGTGAATCTAAAGCCGGCAAAAGTTTACCATCCCAGTGGAGTGTTACAATATCCGGAATCTGGTTTTGAAAATTAACCTTTATGGCTTCCGCTCGCTCTTTTCGCTTTTCCGTACGAACCCTTTGAATAGTGGACTTGCTTATAGGAAATTCGTCTGTGTTATGTCCAAGAGCTTCAATAGTTGCTTCAATAATAAACACAGCATCTCTCACACTCAATTGACACCGATCTAATGCTGCCACTAATTTTGGAGTGATAAAATTCTTCCTCATAACAGTTTTATTTATACTGGATTCTGTTTTGGTTAGGTTTGGCAAAATTTCCTGTAAATCCATCAATTCTGAATCAGACGACAAACTTTCTTGTAGCGGGTCATAAGATGATGTTGAAGGAGCTAAGGATGAAAAATATTTAGCACGTCGTTTTTGCTCCTCGACGTTTCTAAGGTAAAGAGCGCACCTTAGAAACGTCTTTGTGTGTTTGTTTTTGGTCAACTCCGGCTAAATGACCAGGTCGGCCTGGTTCTCTTTGGCGCTGCAAAAAAATCCTATCTTCATCTATCTTTATTAATTGAAGTGCATCCGCATGTGCAATGTCATACAAATTGTTTAAGTTTGTAACAAACTCATGTCGACGCTGCTCAAACACGTTTTTTGTTTTGTTTGCATTTTTTTGCAAATTTCTCCAAACTTGATACAATGTAATTAATTTTTTAACACAATTAGGTAGAGATCTTGTCGGGATACGGGCCTTTTCCCAATAAATAATGCACTCACGAATAGTAAGATTTGCGCTCTCATTGACACTTAAATTCACTTCACGAATATTATAGAACAAAACTGCCAGTACTTGCCCATTAGAGGGAAGTTTTGAACCAGTAATTTGATGTTTAACGTTCCCTATTAAAAATATCTCCTTTCTACAACTGCGTAACTCCACCGACATGTTAACAGAACGAGAACAATGTGTTTACTAATAAAATAAACATGCAATAACAAGTTATCGATATGTTATTACTCGCGTGCCATGCCTTGCAAGTACTGACATGTTTAGATGCAAGTCGGCACGGGTTCCTCTGGTTCAAAGTACATGAAACTTTATTTACTATTGTTTTGACAGTATTCGAATAAAATAAGAGGGTATGCGTTACAAAAATTTAAACTTGATTTTTTTGGGACACCCTAATGTACATACATATGTATGTGCGTAGCATATCTTTTTAGGTATACTCGAAAGCGACTATAAAATCGTTGAATATCAATTTTGATTTTTGGAAGGTTTAGTTGTTTTAAGGAAGATACGTCATTTTAAATGGCAGTGAGTCGGCAATCAGCTAGATATTATATAAATATCTAACTTTCGGTAAATCCCTATCTTGCTAGGTCATTAGTACAAGGCAAAAGTAATTTCATAATGTGAATGTGCCATAAGTTTTGCAAATAGTGTCTAGTGTTATTTTGCTTTGACATTTATGTTGGAGGGACACACACCTGAATAACGCGGAATTATTTTTAGTGCTTATTTTACTAATTTCTGGTCTGTTGTTTTAACGCAGCGTAAATTTCGTCATCGCTTCCCTCGTCATCCTGCACCATGTGCTACAACAATTAAACGTTTGGCTGAGCGCCTCGTGCTAGAGATGCCGCAAGAAGTGGTCGAGGACATCCGAGTGAGCCCACAAACATCGACGAGACAACGATGCATACAATTTGGCATCAGCGTCTAATTTTGGTGAAAGGCCTGAAGACGTTCCCTTATAAAGTGCAAACCGGTCACCAATTGCTGCCTGCTGATAATTAAATGACGTGAACTTATTCCCATGCTCTATGAAACCTGGTGCAAGAAGAGTATACTTTCGTATTCAAAATCATAATGAGCGACGAAGCCCATTTCCATTTAAGTGATTATGTGAATAAACAAAATTTTCTGTCTGGGTCACGGAGAATCCACATGAAATGCACGAAGAGCTATTGAATCCCCTTAAAGTGAATGTATGGTGAGGCATTTGCAGTGAAAAAGTGATTGGCCTTTATTTGTTTGAGGACGCCGGTGGCACCACTGTAAACGAATCTGCTGTGGGCTACTTACAGATGTTAAACGAGTTGGAATGGTTTCGAGCATTGTTGGTTCCAGCAGGACGGAGCAACCGCTCACGTAATTCGGGCAACGATGGAGATATTGAATCACCAATCTTCAGGCCGTGTGATATCCCGTTTTGGCGATTTGAACTGGCCGGCCAGATCGCCAGTTCTTATGGCGTCAAACTTCTTCCTTTTGTGCTTTTTGGGATCTCGCGTTTACCACAACAAGTGTTGAGTGGCTAGTCTTGAAAGCCAATATTTCAGCAGAAATCACCTATTTGGAGCCAGATGTTTTGCGGGGAAACATTTCAAAATGCCGGAAAACAGGCACAAATTTACATCAACTCAGGAGGTGGTCATTTGACCGATATGATTTCTTCAACTTAATGTCATCTGTTTTAAACCTTCAAATAAACTTTTCGCGGAAACAGAGGCCAATTTTTTTAATTTCTAACAAAATGGCCCCTAATTCACATTACGATATTCCTTTTGCCCCACCTTGTATCTTCATTATGTCCCATGCTGGTATCCTGGTACCCACCCAGTTTGGTTTCCACCGACATTGAAGTAGTCTGCTACGATTTTTGAACTCATTAAGTGCTGCTTACCACGAGTATCATTCAATACAATGTATTAATAGCAAATAACTCGACTTCAAAGATAATTGGGCACGTTACTAGTTCCTTCAAGACTATGGGCTATGTATTCGTTGAATCGGTCATCCATAAAATAGTCTAGAGGATACCACCTTCCGGACATCCTTTTGTAGCAGATATTAACACTGAGCACTTTACAGAATTGCGATAATTTAAGATTCAATGGCGTATTTTCTTTGGTCCACAGAATATGTAGTTAAAGGCATATGTATTTGTTAGATCATGTTATTTTTTTTAAATGCCTTTAACATGTTTGTTTCGAAATTGTTGCATTATTTTCAAGAAAACCGATATCAGGCCGATGGGATTAAGGAAGCCCACTGAATTTGTTACGCAGCATAGGGACGAAGACCACTCTTACTTCGAATGCTTGAGGTTTTTACCAGAAATGTACCAGTAGATAGTATAGGAAATTGCTCCTAGGTATTGCCAAAGAATTCGTAGAAACTTTCCTTAGGATACATAAATTTAATGTTCGTGATGCTTGCTTTGATACTAATTGTCATACGACGCTAACCCCTATGCAGAAATCACCAGAGGAAGTGTCACAATCGATTTATATATATTATAAAGGTCTTTCAGTGAACAATTCAATAAATTTTAAAGTTAAATAAAATCAGTACCTTAACATTTATTTTTGTAAATTAGAACTAAACAATGTATAGATGTAATTATTTAAATGCAAAATCGTTTTAATGACGGCAGTTTCTTTAAAGCAGGATCATTACATTCTCAAATATTTTCTATAAATTCAAAGCATATGTGCAATGGTTATACACATTAAACAGCATCACTATACATATACTCGTATTTGCTACGAAAAATTGTCGGTGAACAATTCAATTGTGGACAACAGTGTTTGGCATACTCCAAAATCCAAGCCACTTTTTGCTTGTGCATTTTGAGGTTGTAAAAGCTCTCTGTCGATTCTCTTTTCAATTTACAATAGACTCGTTTTATTCATTTTTTTTGGACAGCAAATCTGCTCATCTCACACCTCAAAAACGAAGAAAGTCTACCTTTATACTGTCTCAGTATTGGCGGGTTATTAGATACTCAAACTCAAGTCGCACATCAAAGAATCTTTCAAAAGCCCATCAAAAACATTCAGTCAACATTTTATTTGTATTTGTGCGAGTCCATAGTCTACTATATGCATAAGTGTGTTGGAGAATCTAACACACATGCTTGGAAAAAAAATCCACTTGTTTATTATGAATAGTGCTCGTTTATTTGGGTTCTTTGCTCCATAAATGTCTGGCTACGGTTTGGTGAGATTCTGTATCTGCTAGGGTTACCATCTGAATAAAAAAAATTGTTTCGATCTTTTTCAAATAGCATACATACATACATGCCGCTTTAACGGTTAGGTTCGAAAAACCATTTTAACTAAAGTTCAGAGGAATAGAGTAGTGTAAAATGCAAACAATTTTTACAATTCCAGCACATAAACCGAAGATAAAATTAATTGGATTGAAATGAAAAAGTGACTGGTTATAAAACTCTACGCATTTTTAGGCGTCCAAATAGGGATAGGGTGAGAACATTTTCGTTCATTGTTACATAAACAACTGGCAGATTATAGAATATTTTTTAAGCCGCGTTTGGCATGACGTGTTCTGACATAAATTATATTTTAAGCACATAAGTGAATCTTGCTTATTTATTTAAGGTGGCGCTAGAATCCGAGGTGGACCTGGACTTCAACCAACAAGCGTGTCCAGCCAGCTTGATCTTAAACTAACTGCTTTCAGTTTTACACGTTAAGTTGGCTGAGGTCCCCCTCCACTTGCGTACGCAACCTGAGTCGCGGTCTTCCTCTCCGGGCTGTCTCTTTGGGGCGCATTCGAAGACTTTTCGGACCGTGGTATTAGTGTCCATCCGCTCTATATAACCCAGCCATCTCAGTCATTGAACTTTCACTCTTCTGACTAAGTCGATGTAGCTGTACAGCCCGTGCAGTTCGTCATTGTTTCTCCTCCTCCACTCACCGTCTATGCAGACAGGACCGGAAATCACCGGAAAAATTTTCCTCTCAAAGCAGCCAGGAGTACCCTCATAAGTTTTTGATAAAGTCCACGCCTCTGCGCCATAGAGCAGGACTGGGACTATTGAGTTCTTACTCGTATATATGTTCACTTTTGTTGTTCGAGCGAGGGCTTTGCTGGTCAATTGCCTTCTTAGCCCAAAGAAGCAGCGATTGGCAGGAGTTATTCTTCGTTAGATCTCCGCGCTGGTGACAAAGTCCTTAACTACCTCAAAGTTACATCTGTCGAGGGTGACGTTCTATCCGAGAGGTCGGTGTTGGGTGTTCTTTCTGTTTGATATCATATACATATTTGGTCTTGCCCATCCACCCATCCTCGTCGCTTCCGCCTGAACACTCGCGAAAGCGCTACTGACATCACGCTGCACAAACAAATCGCCTGCCGCTTTGAAGAGCTCGACAGTCAGCTCGTCCGCTCCAGCATTTTTGTTGGTCTTAAGCTTAGATATGGCTATCTTCAGTTCATCCTGTGGGTGGCCGTGGTAGTGGACTGGCTTGCAAATCGGAAGGTCCAGTGTTCGAATCCCAACCTTGCCCGAAAGACATTAATTTTTTCAGTTGGATGGCACCCATGGAATGAAATACCCACTGAGCCCACACATCTTTCTCTATCCTATTTCCCAAAACAACTTAACACATGCTGTGGCATTATAAGTTAAGTGTTATGCTCTTTAAAAAAAAAAATCAGGTTGGCTGGACGAAATTGTTGTTCTATATTGTTCGGGTTGAAAGGATAATTTTGCCTGACAGCGGTATTTGATTCATATCGCCGTTATACAGTATACAGAAATGCTCTCTCCGAGTCCTCAGCATCAACCGCGACTGTAAAACTATGTTCCCTTGTTCGTCTCTACAGGCTTCGATCCGGGGTTAGTGTCCGCGGCATGTTTTTTTTTAGGATTTTTGTAAAACTTCCTAATCACATTCTTGGAGCAACTCCTCCCAATTTCCTCGACTGCGCGCTTCTCCTGCTCCTTCTTATTCCTCCTGATAAGCCATTGTACGCCTCTCCTCTTCTTCTTGTAGAGCTCGTGAGCAGCTCTAGACCTTCTATTCAGCATCGTCCAACCAGGGGTTTCGTTGTGTTGGGCGAGTGAAACCAAGCACATCAGAGGCGGCATCTTTGATGGCTTTTCGACAATGTTGCCAATGGTCTTCAATACTTGATGCTGGCGGCATAGAACCTCTTAATCTATTAAGATAGACTCGATCGGAAAAGGATTTGGCGATCTCTTGCGATTGTAGTCGACCGACGTCAAACTTCCTCACAATATTAACAGGCCTTTGAATGTTCGGGATATCTACAACCATATCTTGGCTACAACAAGGTAATGGTCCGAGACGATGTTGGCCCCTCGAAAAGTTCGGACATCCATAATACTGGAGGAGTACCTTGCGTCGATTGTAATGTTGTTAACTGGTTGACGGTTGATTGATAGCTGGTTCTCCAAGTCCCTTTAAGGATATCGAGATGTGGGAACTGCGTGGTAGCTATGACAACATTCCCTCCCGCCGCATAGCCGGTTAGCCTGAATCCCTTATTGAAGGTGGTGTCGTGCAAGCTAGCTTTGCATTAAAATTTCCGAGGACAAATTTAATGTCATAGCTAGGGCACTGCTCGTAAGTCTTGTTGAAGAGTTCGTAGAATCTATCATCTTTCTCTTCTGTGAGGGCGTGCCTATAAGACTAATTTTGGTAAATTAAGCCTTAACACGAGTTTTTACGAGGTGGTCGTTAAAACGCCGGAAACTCAAGACTTCTTGCCTAAGTCGTTTAACAACGAATCCGCATACAAATAGGGGCTGGTTTTGCCTTCGATAGCAATTGTCGTAGTAGATGTCGCAATTTTCCATATCCTTTTTTTCCAAGACCCTGACTTAATCTCGGAAGCATCTACATATACATATATAATGGTACAAATTCCAAAGTTTTGTTACATGAAAGCCGCTCAATATTTTTTCGTGCACTCACCTGGCAGATGAAAATCCAGCAAGTCTGAAAATCTGTAAGCAAAAAACTTGGTCACACCGCCATGAATGACTTCCAAGAAAACTATTAACAAAAAAGAAGACCACCAGAATATAATATTTTTTTTTTGATATACTCGTACGTATGTAGGAAGAATGGCAATATAACAGCCGAACTCTGACCTTTCGTTGAGTAAATAATAATCAACAAATGGAGTTAGAATTTATTTAATCCTTAATGAGATGCCTATGTACTCGTACTCGTATATGACGCTGACTTATTGTCACAATTAGGACGTATTTAAGGTTAATGGAATTAACCAGTAGAAGCGTTAATTTACTGTTATACGAGTAAATATTGATAATTTTAACCAAACACTCATTTGTGACGTATTATTGTCCGTTTGGTCGATTTGGCAAACTCAATGGAGTCGATGAGTTTTAATAAGGTTTTGATTATATTTGCATCCAAGTGTAACTCAAGTATTTTTCTTTTTTCGCTTTAAGGCTCAGAAGGAAAGTCGATGGAAACGGGTCTACATTCAATGAGTAGCCACATCGAACGATCCCTAAATTATAGTGAGTACACAATGGTAGCATTCCTGGGCATAGAAGGTGCATTTAGCAACGTCAACACATCCGTAATCACAACTGCGCTGCCAACTCTGAAGGTAGAAGACTCACTTGGAGAGTTTATCAGTCTTATTCTAAATAGCAGGATTATGAACTTCAAACTGGGTGGGACTTCAGCCAAAAGATGTGTTAGCAGAGGTACGCCGCAAGGCGGTGTCCTTTCTCCCCTTCTCTGGAACTTAGTGGTTAATGAACTGCTGATATACCTGGAAGCGGGTGGTAGCAGGGTGATTGCCTATGCGGATGACGTTGCTATAGCCGTCTCAGGTAAACGTCTTAATACGACTAAAGAACTCCCACAGCTAAATCTTATCATATGATAAGATAAGGCGGATTGCTCAGCCCCTATAAAACTGGTCTTGCCCTTGTCTTTTCTAGGAAATATAAAATTCTAATCATAGATTCTCCCTCAATCAACGCTAGCAGCTTAGTCTTTTCTGGTACAGCGAAATATCTGAGTTTAATTTTTGGCATAAAACTAAACTGGAGACTTAATATTCAAGAAAGAGTAAAGAAAGCTATAGGAACTCTATTCTCTTGCAAAAAAAAACCATTGGGATCAAATGGGCCTTCAACCTCGCATGTGTAATGCGGGTACACGATTTTATTATAAGACCGGTACTCAGCTACGGTGTGGTTGTTTGGTGGACGGCCTTAGACAATACAGTCAACTTAATCTAAGTCTCTCCTTCCGCCTTATAAATCATTGTAGCTTGTAGCGTATTCCAGGCTGAAATTTTGGCGATTAAAGAAGCATAGTCAGGCCGCTATCCAGTCCCTGGACAAAATCTCACAAAATCCCAAAACCGCCATTGATTGCCGATCATCTCTCAGGGAGATGGCAGAACAGTTCAATATTCACCTACGACTATGTTTGGTGCCGGGCCACAGAATTATTCCAGGTAATTGTATAGCCGATGAACTCGCCGAAATTGGGACCACTCTACCTATCTCACCTGAAAAAGATATCATCGGTATACCAATATATACAAGCAAACTAATACTAAAGCTGGATCCTAATAGAAGAACAAACCTTTGCTGGACTGTTAGGTCAACATGTCTAGTGACTAAACAAATCTGGCCAAAGCTCCAAGAGTTTGACCTTTCAAAACAGGAAACACCTCAGCGCTATCATAGGGTTATTTATTTATTTATTTATTTATTTTATAAAATTAACAATAAATTTAAATCTATTATTAATACAATTTTAAAGAGTACTAGCAACTAAGGCTTTCGGCTCTTCGTAAATATATATATGTTAATTAGTAGATCTGTAGTAAAGTTAAATTTATGTTTGTTTAAGTTTTAATTTTGTGAAGAAGAAGTAATTTGTGTATGAGATCAATATTTTTGAAATTTGGATCTTGAAGTCGTTCCAGTACGGTTAGCTGATTATTATTAATTAGTTGAAGAGGGTTACTGGCTGAAAGATAACATGATCCTAGAACGTGAGATATCGTGATAGTGGTGTTGCATTTCGGGCACATAGGGGGTGTTCCTTTTTTTAACAGATATTCGTGAGTCAGTCGAATGTGTCCTAAGCGTAAACGAATGAAACTTATTAGTTTCGCCTTAGAAATATTGGTAGGGAAGAAGGGACTGATTTTTTTCATGTTAATGGTTTGATAGTGGTGCTTATATTGAGTCCACTTTAGTGTATGATGTTCTTTGATTTTTTCAATTACTAGTCTATTCAGATCCCTTCTGCTTGGGGATTGGAACATAAGTAATGGCGAAATATGACATAGATTTGCAGCACGGTCAGCGAGTTCGTTGCCTACAATTCCAACGTGTCCTGGAACCCACATTAGCTTTATTTTCGTGGGAGTTTTTATTAGCGTGTCTCGAATTTTGGCAATTGTGGTGTTATCATTGTTTACGTTGAGAACAGCTTTTACAACAGAAAGACTGTCAGTGCAAATCGTCCATTTCCCGGCAGTTTGCGAGAACCTTTTGACGGCTTCATATACGGCCTGAGCTTCTGCTGAAAAAATTGACGCTGCACTTGAAAAGATGCCTTGTATGATAATCGATCCATTATGTGTTGTTACTGCAAATGAAGTGCTATCAGCGGTTTTCGAGCCATCTGTATATATAAACTTCCAGCCCTTTGAAGTAAAGTCACAGAAGATTTCTTGAAACATCTTCTTATATACCAGACTACAAGTATTGTCTTTGCGAAACTCGAGGAGATTGAGTATGATGGAAGACGAATTCAGGTACCAAGGTGGTGAAGATGGAGTGTATTTTGCAAATGGTTTAAACGTAATTTCCAAATTTTGTGCCGTTTTTATGGTATTATGTATAGTAGAGGGGATTCGCTTTTGCCGTTTGTGTTTTAGAGCTAGGGCTACATCTTTGTCGATAATTGAGTCCGTTCGAAAACATAATTTGGCAATCAACTTAAGTGACACTTCGAAATATCTTTCTTCAATGGATGGTAGGCCAGCTTCAGCTAAGATGTTTTTGATGGGTGTTGTGGGAAAAGCTCCTATGCTTCTTCTTGCTGCTTGGTGGTAGATGGGTTTTATAATGTTTTTTGTAGATTTAG
This sequence comes from Volucella bombylans, assembly GCA_949129095.1. Lineage (NCBI taxonomy): Eukaryota > Metazoa > Arthropoda > Insecta > Diptera > Syrphidae > Volucella > Volucella bombylans. The sequence goes on from OX422144.1 coordinate 22,535,887, forward strand.
GGCAAGAACCATAGATAACTAAAGCGTACTCTATCTTACTTAACACTAACATTTTAGTTAAATAACATAAAGTATTAATATGGGCGTTACTTTTTCTTGAGGACAAATACTTAATAATATTGAGCCTTGACGAAAGCGCTTTTTTAAGAGATATACAGTGATTTTTCCAATTATACCTATTGTTTACAAGAAGACCTAAAATAGTTAAATTAGATACATTTTCAATTGCTGTGTTATTAACTGATAAATTTAAATTTTGACATTTTTTTTTGCGGCAAACGTGAAGCGTTTTACATTTTTCAATAGAAAGCTTGGAACCGGATATAGAAGACCATTCCGTTATTTCTTTTAGTAAGTTAGAAAAAGTTGTTTTTGTTAGATTAAGGTCATTGTGTTTACATAAAATGTACGCGTCATCAGCGTATACACAGTGATCTAAATCTTTGTCGTTGTTATAAATGACTTCTGCAGAAGCTGCATGGACGAGATGGAGGACGAGACAATCTTCCACCTACTCTGTATATGCACAGATCTCTTCTATAATGACTTAAATGATCTAACCAGTATAGACTTTAACAGTCCCCTACGCTTCGTCAGAAGCTTAAATTGGTTCCAAGAGTGGGAGGATCACAGATCGACGTGGCATCACAATAGGTCAATTGGCCCATTGGCCCATTTGGTTTTTCTAACAGCTCTTACCAACCCTAGCCTATCACATCAAATCAATATTTGCGATATGCATCTCAAACACAATGAAAATTATAAGGAGGTAATGCCGTCAATTTGCTAGGGTTATAAAGCTCAACGGTCTCGGATAAATTATTTCCTACTTTTACGGAGCACCGAGCGTTCTCCATCCTCATTCTGCGCAATCTGAGGGGTATGGCAGAGATTGGAAAGCTAGACATGGCTCTGTATTGTTGTCTCTTTAGATGCTGTCTTATACGAATCGATAAATTGGGGCCGTCATCAATACAAGCTTCCAAAGCCGCAATATTGTATATGTGTATCTAATATCGTGAATTGGGTGCGAATAAATTAAGCTTAGTACCTAAATATGACAGCTGATTTGATATTTAATCCATATGGAAAATTGTAGTGAAAGTGCAAAAAAAACACGACCTTCATTTCTTTTCAAATCAATAAGGTATTATTAAATTTATATTAACATCGTTACCAAACTTCTTTTTTATGCGCTTTCTTCCTCTTTTCAGTTATCAGGTTATACTTACACATAGATAATTTTTTGAAATTCAGAAAGGTAATTCACGTTCAATATTCACTCTACACCTTATGAGTAAGCCATATATCCAACTAAAATAATAGGCGCAAAAACATTCTTAAAATCAACACTTGACTGACAGTTCGTTTAACGCCTAAAATTTTCTAGGAATGCATTTTCTAGAATGGAAACTCATGTGGTATCCAAACGTTCAACATGAAATTACATTTCGAAAAAAAAAAAGAAAAATAAATAAATCTAAATGCTGTTTCTAATTAAAGCTCATGTCATTCACCTCGCAACCTGAAAACTACCCGAACGTCATTCAGCGATTCTGCGGGCACGATATAAATACCACCAAACAGTAAAACTAAATGCTCGGCGACACTGACAGTTTGTGAACCTCTCAATGTCCTTGTGGAATACCTACATATACACCATCAGCACTACGTATGTATGTATGTAAAATAGGTTAATCAACAAGGTCCACCATATACTCGTAAATATGATCGGCGGTGCTTTACGTTTACCCCCTTTCATTGTCAACAACTTGCCTCGGACTGATTTTTATTTTCCACTAGTTTGATTTCAACGGTGTTTTCTATTTTTTATTTATTTTATGCGTTCCTGACCCAGTAATGAAAGGAAAAAAGAGGCAAAAAAAGAATGACATTTTTAAGTCGAATGTCCTTAAATTAAGGGCCCCGAACCTTTTTTTAACCTCCTTTCTTGCTGAATTTGTTTTCGGACGTTGCCGCCGGATAATGGAAAAAAAAAAGACATACTCGTATGTAGGTACATACAAATGAATTCAGGTTAACGCGCAGAGAGGGAAAATATGCAGAAGGAAAAACGAGTTATGTAGGTACATCGACCAATCAAATCGTACCAAACAAATCGGGATCAAGGTCATTAGGCCATTTGATTGCCAGAATTGCCCTTCTTCTCATTTCTAAATCCTTAAAGGTCATTGTTTTACATGGAGTAGGCGCGTAATCGTAGACATATCAAATCTAGGTCTTCGGGATACGTACACAAAGATACTCGTTTGTAAGTGGGTGGTGAGTTCAATCAGAAATGTTCAAAACAAAAGGTCTTCAAAGTCTGCCAAAAAAGACGCCGGTACTGCAGCATTACATTTGCATAATTTATAACTTCCTTTTGCGTTTATAAACATCATTATCTTTATCGTCATCGTCATCCTCATCATTATCATCATCAGTTCCGACTGAGAGGAGATATAATTTTGGCGAAGGCCACGAGACGTCTTATGTAGCCGTTCTTGTCGTCGTCGTTGTCGACATGGTGTCGTTATCTCTCCTTCACATTGCAAAAAAAAAAAAAAAAATCATCAAACATTTAGGACTGTTTGGAGCTAGTTGTCTAAGTGGGGGGGAGGGAGCCAAGGGGTATAACCCAAGGCTTTCTCGTCTATCCTCGTGCTTTTTGGTTTTTGTTTTCATTAGAAATTCAATGAGACGCAGTCGCCTAAAATGATCCATAGAAGTGGGTGTGGGAAGTGGGACAAAGTTGTGTGTGCCGAGAAGATGACTGAATGAAGATGTTAGCAAGCAACTATCGAAGCAAGTTGAGACATGCAAACGTATGGTATTAATGAGAAAAATGAAGGAAAATTTAGGAAATTCTAGCGCATGCGGCTAGCGAAAGGAGTTGCTCTTGTAAATGTAGTGGAAAAGGGTGTAGTCACATGAAACAGTCAATATGAATAGCTTTAAAGTAAACCGGGTATTTTCATGCTCCAACACAGGTACCTACATACAAACATTTAATCAAAAAGCGTAAACAAGTGTTATTTTTATGCCGGATTTACCGGTAATAATAGGATTTTCTAGGTTCCAGCAACAATTCAGATATCAAGTGTTTTTTATTTATTGCCTAATAAGGGCAAGATATTTTGCCTGTAAGAATCTGATGTAGCTATATGTACGTATGTTAGGTAGCTAGTTAGGAATTGTTTAATGACGTTGCACAAATCCAAGTTGTAATTACTTTGCCATGAAACGTGTCCGCCCACAGATTGTCCCAACGGTAAAGGGATTTTCATGTCTCTTTAGACTTACATAGACAATAGGAAAAGTGGAAATCCTTTTAAATTCTGCTCTTTAATTTATGCTTAGAACGTACACTTGTTGACTAGGAAATGGCGCTAAAAAGATTAACGCTATTATGTGAGTGTTTAAATTTTTGCTATGTTTCCACTCATAGACTTTTGATTTCCTTTGAATTCATCTTTATTCACACCAATGTTTTTTTTTTCTCAGATAAAAATCTCTGATTTTTTACGTTAAAAAGTTCATCGATATCTAGTACAATCATGATGGGATTATCATTAAATTCTTCTCCAACCGCAAACTTTTGGAATAGAAACAACGCTTAAAATTTTTTTTGAATTTTAATACTATATGTAATGTAGTATATTATGTAACATTATGTATATATATAAATAAATAATTACAGCTACTTTCTCATAAAAAGAATGGCTTTATGGATTTTATTGCGACTGTAATACGTCTGATTCTTACGCACGGCGCCCACGTTTGGTGGTCATACCTCGGTAAAAATTATAACGTCAAAAGGTTTAAAAAAAACTACAAAGGGCAGGTTACTACCGGGGCAATGAGGACATGTCTGCCTGATGCTTAACTGTCAGCCAACATCTGGTACCCATCGACCTATTTATAAAATATACAGCAGCGTGTACTGTAGTCCGGCTCAGAGAAACCGCCTGCTGGACCAGTCGTCCTTACGGACACAGTAAGAGTAAGAGACACTACCAAGCGAATTGGTAGCTTCGCTCACTGACTCTACTACACCTTGTAGAAACTTCTATCAAAAAATTTCAGTAAAATACAACTAAAGAGGGATGTAAAAAAGTACCCATTATCACTTCCAATTGTTTTGAGAAGACAGATAATATTGTGAATATTCTAAAGACTTTGAGTCATTGTGGATGTTGTCAGCTTTTGAGATGAAGACAGCCTTTAGTTTCCCCCTCGTGGAGGTACGAAATGCAGTTATTACTTTCTGAATTATATTTTCTAAGATTATTAGACTAAATAAGTCTCTTATTTTCCAAACTAAGCACAATTCCGCATTCCAACTTTCTTGAGATTTTTAGAATCTAAATCTGGTCGTAATAGAGCCTGAACTATGAGTGAACACTCTTTACCGATGTCGCAGGCATTTGCTCCTATCTTTGCATCTATCAGACTATGCCAGCATCTTCCAGGCAGAGGTTTTCTCGATTAGAGAGGCTTGCCTTTTACTAAGAGATGCCTCTTGTCAGACAATGTTAATCTTTATACAATCTTCTTGGTTCCCAATCAAACGTTACCATCGTCTGGGTTCCAAGACGCAGTGACATTAAAGTTAACGAAATAGTAGATTAATGCTCCACGCGAGGGTTAGGCCTTGATGACTCACTAAGAGAAACTGTTTATATTTCACTATGACTGGTCAAAGGCAACATATACCAACAATTTCTCATGCTAGCCAACCAAGGTTGGCATAGACAAACACACTGCGCCATATCAAAAAACATGTGGCCCAATTATAACAAAGTAAGAACAGCAGAATTACTCCGCAGATCAAGACAAATTATTGCTAGATATACATCCATAATCACAGGCCACCTGCCCTTGTGGATAATGCAACCAAGCTAGATAAACCCTATAACACCTTCTGTCATAGCTGCAATTTCTTTGAAAGTGTTCGGCTCTAGCGAGGATCAGGCACAACGCCTTAGGTAAGCATGTCTTCAATCAACTTGACGTGTTAGAGAACTATTCCTTTTCATAAACTCTGATGTACGGTTCTAGCAAGCTATCAAAAAACAAAACAAACATTAACACTCGCCAACAACCAGGTGCACGAGTCGTGGTAGTAAAACGGCACAAGTGTTAATTTTTTTATTTTTTTTCCATAAAACTACCACTCCAACCTACATACCCTTCACAATTTACAGCTGTAGTCGTTAAGATAAAAGTAATTTCTAAAAATCTCTTAATTCCACAATACCTTGCGGTGTTTACCTTGCTGTATGAAATTCCTATTAAAAAAAAAATGTTGTCCAAAATAACAAATCATTGAAAAAATGCTAAAACTCTGGGTAATTATGTTGCTGAACCCCCACAGCTCCGATGACCTTGAAATTTTAGTATCTTGTAGTATTCATCATCCTGAACATACGAGTATGTATCTATGTTAGGCGCGGAAATCATAATTTCATATAATTTTGTTACTTTGAAAATTAAAATAACTAGTTCAATCTCCAATCGATGATTTTTTGAAAATTGTGGGCATGGTAAATGGGGAGATGAGTTGGAAAGGGTGAAAACAAAATATGTAATAAAACAGGTATTCAACTTAAACATGTTTTTACTCTCTCAAAGAATCATAAATTTTAATTTCTTGAGGTTATTGGAGCAGTGGGGGTTCAGCGATATAATTACCATTGTACGAAATACCTATAACGTTATTTGTCTAATATTTTTATTAGTCTTACAATTATTTTAACTATTGTTTAAGTTAATATAATAATGTTAAATGGATTATTCAAATTAATTATAACATTATTTTATGATACATATATTAATTATTTTAATTTTCAAAGATAAAGGAACTAGGTGAAATTATGATTATCGCGCTCAACATAGGTACATATTCTTGTTCAGGACGACGAATTCTCAAGGTCATCGTAGCTGTGGGGGTTGAGGGGCGCAATTACTAAATTTTGCATCACTTTTCGAAAGTAAAGACTGATCGATCTCAATCAGCTTTTTTTTTTTTTTTAAATAGCTGTGTGCTAAGATTTATGTCGAATTCAAATGCAAAATTTCATCCGTTGAGTACGAGGGCGGGTCAATAAGTCAGTGACTTTTGGAATAAAACACAGATTTTTTGATAAAAAATAATTTTATTTTTCAACGTAGTCTCCCTTGAGCTCTATACACTTTGTCCAACGCTTCTCCAATTTTTTTATCCCTTCCAAAAAAAATGATTTGTCGAGGTCCTCAAAATAGGCCTTTGTTTGCGAGATGACTTCATCATTGGAGTCAAATCTTCTTCCACCAAGCCATTTCTTCAGGTTTGGGAACAAGAAGTAGTCGCTCGGAGCCAAATCTGGAGAATAGGGTGGATGAGGGAGCAATTCATAGCCCAATTCATGGATTTTTGCCATGGCAACTGCACATGTGTGCACCCTTGCATTGTCTTGGTGGAAAAGAACTTTTTTCTTGGCCAAATGAGGTCGGTTTTTTTTTAAATCGTCATTGAATCGGTCCAATAAGTTGGCATAATATTCCCCATTGATTGTTCTTCCCTTTTGAAGGTAGTCAATGTGGATTATCCCGCGTGCATCCCAAAAAACAGTCGCCATAATTTTATTGGCTGACAAACCCACCTTGGCCTTCTTTGGCGCCGATTCACCCTTAGAAACCCACTGTTTTGACTGTTGTTTGTTCTCTGGTGTGTTGTGGTGGATCCATGTTTCGTCCACGGTTACAAAACGGCGCAAAAACTCCTCCATATTGCGATTAAACAACGCCAAACCTTCCTGTGAAGTTGTTACACGAAATTCCCTTTTTTCCATTTTCTCCTCAAATTAGTGAGTAGTCTGATAAAAATAGCTGTCAAACACAAACTAACTGACGCAGCAAGTTTAAATTTTGACAGGAGTCAACTGACAGATGCCTGTTGACAGGAGCAGTGTTGCTGTTTCAGTAAAGAGGTCAGAAATTCAAAAAGTCACGGACTTATTGACCCACCCTCGTATTTTACTGTCAAATAATAAAAACTACATTGCTTTAGTTGGAAAAACACTGTTCTGAAGAAAAAGAAATTTAAAATGAAAAAACTACAAAAAAGGAGGAGAAACCCTACTCTACAAGTATTTAGATAGATTTAGATTGTTTTGCAAAAAATGATTCGGAAGTCTCTAACATGACAAAAAAACAACTACCCGAAAAAGTATCTAAATAATGAGAACAACGAATCGTGGTCTCTTTATCTCACCTAGGAAGGTTAATGAGGGTTTAACACTGGAGATCGAACTGACAATTCTGACAAAGAAACATAGGATACATTACACCCGTGAAAGCAACCAATCGCCACTGCCAAAATGTAGAAATACTCGTAGTCTTTGAACAGATGAATCAAAAATTGAAATATTTGATTCTAGTGAAACTAGAAAATATGTCAGAAGACTGGCTAACACGTCCCAGTACCAATTCATTCTACCGACGGTTTAGCACGGAGTTACCAATTGATGGTTTGGAGCCATTTGATTCATTTGACAAAAGAAAAAACGAGAACCTTCAAACAGAGAACTAATCTATTGTACTCCCTGTATGAATATGTTCCTTTTATTAGATTTGATCCACCTACAGCTAAGCTTAAACGAAAACCAAAATGTCAATGGAGGCCCAAATCGGGAATTCAGGCAGTCCTGACGCATGTACGGGTCCTAAGAAAATCTCCTCTGAGCCTTGTCTATCATATTTATCGGCGATTCGATTTCCTGTGATCCCATTGTGACTTGGGACCCAAACAAAGCTTAGTGAAATCAGCCTTCTGACTACATTCAGAGAAGTTAGAAGGAAGCAGGTGGTTAGAAAGTGCAATAAGGCCTTACGTACAGTTTAATAGCACCACGTTAATAATGTGTTTCTGAAAACATGTGTGTGTATGTTAAGTATCCATATTCTACATCATGCGCAAGGGAATATAGGTAACAAGCACAGTACCTACTAGTAGGTACCTAGATTGTTGTAGGTCTTCATATCAGTACAAAATCAGTAAATTAATCCAACTTTTTTTCTTGCTCTACCACTCCCCTATTCATTGAAAATACATTTTAAAAAATTCAAACATGTATGCACAAACGAGCAAACATACATATGTATATGTAGTACATTTTTTTGTGCCTACTCGTATGTAAAACGTACATGCGAGTACGAGCACATACGCTGCAGCACATCTCCGGCTTTCGTTTTATCTGCATCCCATCGTTTCATGCAAATAAAATTTCTAATTTTAAATTCGCATGATACATGCGACCGGCTGGCCGGTGAAGCCAGTAACCTTGGCCAAATGAACATTTTTCATGCAGCGAGCACATTTCCCGCTGACGGGAACTCAACTGCTTGTATCTTCGACGACCATGCCTGGTCTGACATCCCATGAAGATGTCGACAACGACAACGGATACGAGTCACCCAGTCTCAACCCCTCTACGAATACGAGTACGAGTATGTACTCGTTGAATACAGCCGTACAGCAGTTTGTTTATGATTACTGGCCTCCCGTCTGCCTGGCTTACTGACAGTCAGTTTGAGCACGAGCTAAAGCCATCGCCACCGCCACCCAGTAACCCCCCGAAGGTACATTTACATCGCTCAGTATCGTCAGCGGCATTGAATATACAGTAGTGACCGCTTAAAGCGAACTCGGTTAAAGCGAACTTTTGGTTATAATAAACCATTTCACCCAGTCCCAATCAATGTCAGATAAGAACTATGGATTATAATTTCGCATATAACGAACACTTTTTGCGCGTTAAATGGAGAAAATGTCCGGTTATACCGAACCAATACTGTCTCACTTTACATTGTCATTTAGATTTCCCCAATTTTTCGAGACTTCCCCGAGAACTGTATAGCTATACTTTATATGTAACATAGATACCAACATTCTCAAACAACAAAATGTTGTCCTTGGAAATATTTTTTTCGGTACTTCCCTGAGTAACATTATATTTGCATCAAAGGATAATTTTTAAAGGTAGAACAAATTAGTTGAGTTCCACAGTGCATAGAGGAAGGGTACTACGCGTTTGAAAATCAATTAAATAAAATGGGAGATACAGTATCAAATAAAAAGAGAAAATGTGACAAACACGATATACTAAAGCGTTTACAACAAGGTGCAATTCAAACCGATATATGAATGGAAATGGGACTAAATAAGTTTACTGTTGGCACAATTTGAAAGAAAAGGGAGGAGATGCTGGACCACTTCAATCAAACAAATTCGAAGATAAAAGTTTATTTTTAATTATTAGTTTTCCTATTTTTCTTCTTTTTTGGTTTTCTAAACAAAAGTTGATATTTTTTTTCCAGCATATCACTTATAACGAACTTCGGTTATACCGAACTAATTTGGTCGATCCCTTCGAGTTCGTTATAAGCGGACACTACTGTACTATATAGTCGCGCACCACCAACTACCCCAACAATGTAACACTTTACAACAAGCTGCTGTTGACTGATGACTGATGAACGGAAAGAGTGTGTGTGGGTACTGCTGGTGGGTGGTAGATTACCCAGAAGGGAGGTTGTCGCGTACTTGCATGCAACTGCATTTTGATTTGTTTTTTTTTTGTGTATAAATACGCCGAGTGCATGTGTTCATTTGCCATGACCCACCGTAAAACACGCTTATTTACGCTTACATACGAGTATTACAGCAGCGCGGCACTGGCACATGTGTGCAATTTCGTAAACAATATCGAATGAAAACAATAACAAATCGTCTGTCGTTCGGTTCGTTTGTTCGCAGGCGAATCGAAGGCTGGTACAAGCATGGGTGCATGCTAACCAAACACGTACTCGTATTTATGTGTTGATTAAGTAAACAACATGACTATAATGGGCCTGAAAATGATGAGTGGCGGCATCAACATCAGTATAACTGGTGACTTTGTGTTCAGGAAATGACAGCTTTTGTCTGTCATCTGATTCGTTCTTATGCTACGGGTAGAATTAGAAAAAATTGCAAACAAAAGGAAGTACATACTACATAAACACACATGAGAATGTGTAATGTAATGGATGAGCAAAATGAAAAAACCAACCCCATACTACTCGTACTTGACAGTTCAGGAGGATCCATGAATGTACACGGATACAATAATAGCACTTCTATCTGAGGCTAGATTAGGTTATGTAGCAATAGCATCCTGGATTGAGGAGAATGCCAGAAACATAATTTATGGTACCACAGAATCCTCTCATACCAAATACGCAGATCTGATATTCATGAAAAAGTTTGCGAATAATCCAAGTTAAATTTGCAATTTTCGAAGAGCAAGTCATCAAGATGAGTTTTTCTTTTAGAGGGTAGGACCATTACACAACAGATACATAAACGGTTTTAGTCTGCCGTCATGCCTATAATGGCTAGATCTCTTTGGTTAGTTTAAAAGTTGTGTCAACTGACCGCTCACCATTGGTTCCATACGAGTATATCACATCTAATTTGAGAGTTTAAATATAGTAAGTGGCATCCCTCTGCCCTTAGCATAGGTGTCAATGGCAATACATAACTCATATGGCTCGTATGATGTGGCCTTATTATACTTGTATAAGGCATTTATCCACACGAAATTGGAGCACAATTGCCATATCTGTTCAGATTCTCTTAAAACTTCTCTGAACTTGGTAAATATGTAGAACTCAAGTTATTGCGATAAAGCTCATAGGTGGTGTCAATATTCCTCAGTCAATTAACACTTTCTAACTCCGATGTAAAGTTGCTTTTCATACCTTGTTCTATCGTTGTTTCTAACTTTCGACGAAATTGCCAGTAGCATACTGCTACCGGTTGTTCAATAAGTTTTATCGTTCGATAAGAAAAACTAAATCTCCCTGAACTTCAATGCACTTGTTCCTGTGATCTTCTAATTGCTAGATTCCACCCCTGAAGTGAGATTCTGAAAGACTGTCTAAATACGCTTCCACGGCTGCTCTTCGTTCGATGGATATCGTTTTCCGCGCATGAATTTTTTGAGATGTGAGAACAAGTCAGAGGAAGTTAAATCTGCCGAATAGGATGGATGTTGTAACAATTCGTACCCTGTGTGAGTGGGTGCGTTGTCTTGATGAAAAATGATTTATTGAGTTTATTCATTATTATTATTTATTTATGAGTTTATGAGTTTATTGCTTTACCAGTTCGGAGTAAAATAAAAACAAAATTGCTTTTGCATCCCAAAAAACTGATGTTATCACCTTTTTAGCCGATTTATGGATCCTAGCTCGCTTCGGAGCCTAAGTACCGGGTTTACATTACTCCTTAGCCTCTTGTTTTGATTCACTATCATGGTGGTAGACCCAAGTCTCATCCATAGTGGTGAAATGACGCCCAAAATCATTCTTATCCTTTCTAAAACACTCCAATTGTTGCTTTGTTGCTGAGAAAGTCACATTCGAATGTGTTATTGTTTCGTTGTTAGCGAATGCGACACCCATTGAGCATACAACTTCCTGAAACCCAAAACTTCAGACAAAATATTGCTTCCACTGCCTAATGAAAAGATTAGGGGTTCTATTAAATCCCTATCCGGTAATCGACGATCTTCGAAAACCGTATCCTGTATTTTTTTGCGAAGATTTCTGGTGTTGCTGCACTTTTTAGAGGTCCTCCACTTGGATCATATTCAAGAATAGTACGACCACGTCTTAATTTCAGCAACCCGTCATTCTACTGTCCTAATGAATTTGTTTTGGTGTTACACCTTCCAAAAATAAGAATTTTATTACTGCACGATATTCAATTTCTTCCATTTAAAAAAAAAACAGTGTGACACGTCAAATTTAAACAGCTGTAAATATAAGAATGAGTTAACAAATCTACCTGAAACTTCACACGTGTTCATAGGAGAAAGTACTACCGTTTTTAGCAAAATAAAACGACGCCATCTCTTATCGAACGACAAAACTTATTGAAGAACCTGATATTGTAATTGTTTCCTAAGTCGTGTAACTCGTTGTGACTTACAAATTTAATACCGACGTGCCTTGGTATCTCCCTTTCTTACGTTTCTAATTTTCTTTTACCCACACTATTTACTACTGTAAAAAAATGTAAATTTTCTGTATTTATACACGCATAAATTTGGAAGATATTATTTTCAATTGGAGACAAAATAGGGCGGCGTAAGGCTTTGCGTAATACCTCTGTATTCCGCCCCCCTCGCCCGTTCACCATTTTTTTTGGCCGCAGACCCACCTAGGCCTGAATCGGCGCAAAAACCCGTCAGGATTGTGGTCGAAAAATTTCGAGCACTCCTTCGAGTTTGTCACATTTTTTTCCCATTCCACCAAAATTCACAAGGTTGTCTCGTTTTAATGGCTGTCACACCCGAACTTAATAACTTGTCTTGCTCAAAATTGGTAGTAGTCTATTGGCAGTAGGAAGTTGATAGAAGCAGTGTTACTTTTCATGTTACAAATGAAAATTAAAAAACTGACGGACTTGATCCACCCTCGTAGATCCATGTTATCCAAGGGGACAGATGCTATTCTTATTAAAATTGTTGTTAAAAGGTTGAAGACTTAAATTTTCCTTCTCATTACTTCATACCCAGATTTTAATTTTTGATAGCTAGATACTTACTGGTTTGAAAAATTAACCCATTCCGAACTTTGGTTGACCCCTTTTGACTAGGTACTTGTACAGCATAGAAATCGTTCACCGAACAATTCAAATTAACTTGTACGAGTACATATGCATGTATGCACATTCGTGGATATGACATGCACCGACACGACGGTTGCATGGTTGCACGATAATTGTCGCAAATTAAATGACCTCAACTAATAAATGTCAGGCAGACGGGTAAATTGTCTTGGAGCAGAAAATTTTGCAGTGAGCAACTGGTTTAAAGCGGTTCTGTTTGATTTTGTTTCTCTCTTTTATTTCACCACAATTGCACATTTTAAGACTTCAATTAAAGGTATTCAGTTGTGTGTATTTCATGCATACATATGCAAGTATAGGTACGAGTATTCAGTTTTCTGCAAGCTTTCGACTGCTAGCAGATATGTAATTCACAGGAGAAACTGATGGAAGTTGTTAACCTTGAGGTGGAGTATATATTCTCGGTAATGAGGAGGAACCTTCTTATTTTTGTATGAGTTAAGATAGAGGCATATCTTGTATGCATCTCCTCAGATATTGTCACGACTCTGGAACGTTCACATATGTTAATCTGCAAAAATATTTGAACATACACTCGGATTTTTTGTAAAAAATGTTATAGTAATAGGCAAACACCGTCAGCGAATTTGAGATGAAATAAGCCTCATAACCTTTCATTTCATTATGTTATTGATGTCAACAATTTAGTGCTGTTCTGCTATCAGGCCGTACAATGAGCTGCAGGCCTTTTATTCGAATGGGTTTGATGCAATTGGAGGTCCATTCTGTATGAGATTTCAGTGTGCTTGCTTGGATCAGAGCTAGATTCTAGTACTTGAAATGCTACTTATGTATGTATAATAGTTAGTATAGACTAGGCAAAATAGTCCAGCATTGAGGACTACCGAAATGCAATGTTAACACACAAAACAAGAATACCACAATTAGAACCACCTGCTTTCGAAGGAATACACCCTGGAAAGTGGGAAAAAAGTGGGAAATATTTGAGAATAATTTCCGACAGAAAGCTTATTTAGAAACTTAATCTCTATGCATGAGTAAATAAATCAGCGAGTTCAGTTTTTGTATTAGCATATACGGGAACAATGAGAAAGAAACCAATCTGCTATCAGTATATCTGTACATGCAGGAATTGTCTGCCAAAAGCGTCTTGTGGATGAGTCAAACATGCAGCTCCAGGATCTAGCATGCACAGATTCTGAACCAGTACGCAGTTAATTGGAAAATTAATATTTACAATGGATCAAATGCACTACTGATCACAGCATTGCCTTTCAAGCTGAGTTTCTTACACCAAATTTTTCCGTGTCAACGATCGCAAACCATATTGGATGACGGCATATTGAAGCCATGCATGGCCAATTCTATTTGGATGATGAACTCGATGACTGTGTTATACCGACAAAGATGTGGTCTGTCTAGAATCCGAATATTACCTAACTATTAAAACTTGTACTGAGGCGCCCAAAAAAGTAGCAATCATTAAAGACTATTGGAAAATCGAAGTACACACTTCAAAACTGTGGTTTACTTGTTTTATTTATACATAGCATAAGTCAAGTCATTTATATCTACATGCTTGTAAAATAGAAACACAGGTCATAAAAATGTTTGGTCATGATAGCTGCAGACCGTATTTGCTGGGATTTGCTCAGCACCAGATTATAATGGTATGGTGTTCACTTGGCAATTTTTTTCATTATTGCGGAACCGCTAAGAACTTTGAATAAATTTTCAAACTTAATTAATATGTGGCATGGAAGTACAAAATCTATGTACTTTACTCCTGAATTTAATTTCTTAAGAAGAAGGGAGCGGCGAAACAGTGCATCATCTATGCAGCTACGACAAAAGCCATAGCATTTCGGTAGATCGACTTTTTGCGCATATACTTGCTAAGGCCCTAATAAGGGTGCTTAGTTTTTATAAGTCTACTTTAATTATATATTGGGAAAACGAAAGCGTATAAAATAGTACAAACGGATTTGCTATTATTTTGACAGCTGAACTTGTAAATAATATTGTAAATGCGCACATCTTTCGACGTGTCTGTGTCGTGTATGGGCCGTATAAGACCGAGTATTTGCTGTTTTCCGAACCTGGAAACCCAGGACAAAGTGTACAAAATTTAAATACTTACACTTCGCGGCAAATCATCAGGAAAATTCCGATGACAATGTTGCACATAGAGTTAGTGTAGGACGGTTTAATTGGGAGGAAATTTTTTATGATAGAAAATGAAAAAAACTCAGTTGGCTTTGCCATGTTCAACGAAGGTTGTCGGAAAATCTGCTGGCCGAGTTTCGAAGAATTGAATCGGCAAAAACAAAAGAAAACTTTTGGGTTCAACATCAAGGTGATCCGAAATAGAGCACTTAGCCCACAAGCGGGACAGTAGCAATGCGGATACATGTCAGGAATATATAGCATTAGATGCAATTATCCACTTTACATATTTCAACGCTTAATAAAAGAAGAAGAAAATCACTTCATCTTTTCTAAGTTTGAAGCAATGTTGGCAGAGTTTTGTCTCTCTGGTTTTATGTAGGGTTCTTCCTTCACAGTTGAGCTCCCCAGCCTTGTTCCTTTTCTGGATGATTCGTTTGCTTCTCACATACGTGAAATGTGAAATGTCCGAGAACCATCGAATGTAACATGTTCATTTGCTCAATATTCTTATTTAAAGTTGCATCACAATGCTTGATTAATTGTGAGTGATCTCGATATTAGAGGTTCGGCTACCTGTTTTTCACATATTTTAATTTGCACTTGTTGCAATTGTAGGTACATCGTCCTTGTTTTCGAACGACGAGTGTGGTACTGGCATATCAGGTGTCTTCAACATTCCATTGATCATTTGGCGGATATTGCTGTGTAAATTAGGCCAATTTTTTCGGTCCTCAAGCCACGGTAGTATGAGTTCCATTGCTTATGTCTTCAAATACGTCCTTCTGTTGAGAATTTTTACTTTATTCAGCCGAGATAAACTTCAGCAATATCATGGAGTTTATACCCACTGCATTTAGAAGGCCACAGAATACATATAATGGTCAGTGTCGAATTTTTCGGTCAAATATATCGACTCCTCTTTTTGTTTTATTGTAGAAATCCACCATCTCTGCTAAAATTACAGT
Organism: Volucella bombylans; assembly: GCA_949129095.1. Lineage (NCBI taxonomy): Eukaryota > Metazoa > Arthropoda > Insecta > Diptera > Syrphidae > Volucella > Volucella bombylans. Next base: position 22,551,703 of record OX422144.1, read on the forward strand.
TTCATCCTTATCAGGATAAGTGTGCATTGTAGATAATAAATTTACCATCTTTTTTTAGTGCCTAAACAGTATGATAGTAAAGCTAGGGATCCACTAATTGCGAATGCAAATATTGCTGAATTTTTTTCAAAACTGCATTTGTTTTTGAATAACTCCGGTATTACTACGCAAAGTCGACAGAGATATGTCATATTCGGAGTCAGATGATGAAGTTTCGTGAAAATCATCGATAAATTGATCTAATTCGTTATCAGATGTATCACCTCCAATGTAAAGTTAATTTTCGTCATCTTCATCATTAATAGATTCATTTTCAATCATTACCACTTCGACTAGTGCTCGACATTTTGTCATAAATACTGGATAACCTAAAAGCAACACATTTCTAATAACAAAAACAGAACATCCCAGGGAATGCCTAAACACTTGCAAATAAACGCGAAACAATTTTCTAATTACTGCCGATTTTACTTCCCAATGGTGCTACAGCACCCCGCATTAATTATTTCCATAACTTACCGGTCCGACAGCCAACTAGCACAAAATGGAGGATACAAACTTTAAAAAGAATAGAAAAAATAACCAAAACTAGCATAAAAACTACAGTTTGTAGTAAAAAATATTTAGAAACAGCGCTAAAGCAAGATTGGAATAATAGGTATTCCGGTCTCGTTTGGTGAAAAATTGGTATTGGTAGGTACAATCGATGCCAAAAGGATTAAAAGCAATTAAACAAAATAAAGGATTACCTACCTACCAAGCCTATCAAAACACAGGAAAAAAAACATTTTTATTTGTTTCTTTCTTTTAAAAGTCCGAATTGGTGGATTCAACATTTTTTCTTTATATAATCTGTTTAAATACATATGTACATATGTATATTATTCTGAATATTATGTTGTGAATTCAAAGTATAAGCACAAAGCTTTCAAGATGTAGGTACCTACCTACGATATTAAAAAAAAATTTATTGAACAACAACCTATCTTAAAGTCGACCAATAAAATTTGTCATGATAAAAGCAAGGTAACATTAAAATTCTTAGGGGCACAGGAAATCCAAAAAAATTAACAAACATAATCAACATCTAAGACAAGCCTCCATGTTCAAAAATGACTAAAAATATTTTCATCAAAAAAAAAAAAACAGGAAATAAGACGCCATGGCCAAGAGCAGTCTCCAACGACGTGTTAGGTATCCAAGCTTTACAAATGAAAGAAAAGAACTGAACCATTTTAAATGCAGGACGCATAAACTATATACATAGGTACATTTGTATGTATTTTATTATCATACATATGTATGTATCTTACATATAATCCACAATGGGGTTTCAAAGTCCAAGGGGAAAAGACAAAAAGGAAAATAAAAGAAAGACGGCAAACAGCAGCAGTGAATCGTTAGTCGGTCAGTAGTTGAGAATGTGAATAGAAAACCTGAACCTGTTTCATAATTACCGTCTGGAACTCTCATGGCCAAGGACATGACGCGGACACTTTATTCGAAATGCATAAACGTGTCTCTTTAAGACTTACCCGACCAGTCCAAATGAAGAAGGTTTTTTTTTTATGTGTTCTGTACGAAGCCCAGTTTCACTGCAACTCCTTCTCAAATGTCCTCCAACTGGTAAAAAAATATAATGCGTATCCATATGCATACGTGCAATAAGTATGTATGTACATATGTGCCTACATAAGATTCCAATATCTACATAGGTACCCACGTACATACTATCTGTAAATAAAAGAAACTCGCAAATGTGTGCGCTGGTGTGTACAGGCTCGGTTGAATGGGTTCTTAGGGGTCTATAATCTCCTTATGGATCACACATGCATTTCCTGGCTCCTTGCAAAATGCATCTGCACCAATGTCAAGGTAAAAGCAAAGCAAATACAAAAAACAAAACCACTCCAAACAACTGGTTCAAATTTCCTTTGGACTTTGTACAAAAAAAGAAGAAACCAAGTCGACTTCTTTTTAGCCTTATGCAGTTCCACATCCTCACTCTGGTTCACTATACTCACACTCTGTTTAAGCGCGAGTGTGCAATTTTATTTTTACTCAATTAACTCCGACGATGACGCGACCCAGAAACTTCATGGAAAGAAAAAAAAAGTCAAAGACGACGCATCAACGACATGACGGCGGCGGCAATGTGAACGCTTCATAATAACACAAACCCATGGCCAAGGAAGCAACCACAAAATACAAACAACAAAAAAAGTGAAAAGGGATATTTTGGTAAACAAGCCAAGCAAAAATCTCTCATGACCTTGAACATGAAAATTCCACGTCCAGACATACACATGTGTGTCAAGAAAAAAAAAAGTGCTTTCCTCCTTCCCTCGGCTTGCTTATTCAATAGTGTAATGTCGGCAACGGCGACGAGGAAAACAAAGCACATCCCTGTTCGGCGTGAAGACCCCGTTTGACAGATCAAATCAAGCACTTTTGTGTGTGTTTGTTCGGTGCCAGAGGATATATCCTGCTTGGCCAAATCCGACGCACACATTTGCATCAATTTTTTTAGTAACCAAAATAAAAAAATAAACCTGTGTATATAGATAAAAACGCATTTTTTTGTGTGAGAGTGTGAGAGTGTTCTTTTTCTTTTCTTTTGCCAAACTCTGCACACATAGCAAATAATAATAATGCTAAAAAAAGAACGTCAACCGAGTAGAAAACGTTGTCCTTGAAAATGTTTGTCGGCAAGTCCAAGTGTTTTTTAATAAAGTGCAAGGGGCTGCGTTTCTTTTTGCCACAATTTTTACTGCCAGCAGGAAAAATTGAATGCAAATCCAGGGCAGCTTAATAATATAATACCTACGAGTATACATATCTTACTAATAATAATACCTACGTGTATCTTCTACTTTACGTACATTGTATATTTGTGCATGTGTACTCGTACATGTTACGAATTTTGGCAATAGCAGATTTAATTATACAGGGTGGGTTTTATGTTTGACGCGTTTTATGCTTGGCTGTTATTGAAAATGAAAAATCGCGGAGAGTCGCTGACGATTTATTACGTATTACCACAGATAATATATGTACCTAGTAAACTATGGTAGTACCTAACGCCGCATGCAACGTGGGAGGCGCTCGGCTCCTAGCCAACATTTGTTACGACAGTACGGCAATAAGTTACTGATTTAACGTAATAAATCCAACAGGAGATTACCAGCTGGAAATTACTGTCGGAGGTTTCCATGTCAGACTATTTAATGATGTACATAATAAGTCCACGCACAGTGCAAATTTTCACTAAAAATTGTAAATTAAGATTTTTAATTAAAAACAAATACCAAGGTAAGTACTTAGGATATTTATTAATTTACAAAAAATATTTTAACCAGTAGGTGTCTATATCACATATGTACAGATCTGTATCACAAGAAAACACATTTTAATATAAAAAAAACAGCAAATCACATTCGCAACAGACAACAAAAGTGTATCGTGTGGGGTTAATGGTTAAATTAAAATCTCACTGTAGTGTACTCGTATAAAATATAATAAAAAATTTTAACAAGAGAAATTCAATTGAAAATAAACCTACAAGTGGTAGACTTAGTAAGCTGACAGACCGGGATGGAAAAAGTATTCTGGCAGAAGTCAGTATTAAACCGCGAACATCATCATCTATCTTACCTATTAACAGCAACCGGGAAGGATGGTATTGGATAATAACAGCTCAGAGATTTTTGCACCGCTCCGGATATTTTAGCAGGTCATCTCTAAAAAAAAAACATTATCAGTACGGCAAATGAGGAAAAACGTTTAGAGTTGCCATGCTTCACTTTCATTCTTTTTAACAATAATTTGTTTGGATGCAAAGGATATGGAGGAAACACAAAACAAAAAAAAATTTAATTTGGAGGAGGCAATGCTTTAGTATGCGGCTGCATGTCACCGTTTGGCGTAGGTAGTTTGGTAATAATTGATAAAATTATTGATTGGATAAAATAATGGATTTGGATATACTCAAAATCAATTTAAAGCAATCGGCCTGGGACGTTTCAGGAGGACAACGATCTCAAGCATACGACTTTAATTGTGAAAGAGTGGATAATTTACCAAACCACCACTCCAAAACAATTTCATTGTACACCCCTAGTCGCCGGATCTCAACCTCATAGAGCACTTGTGGGATTATTTGAAACGGCAAATTAGAAAACATAAACAAGATCTCATAGCAGCCGCTAATCTCAACAGAAGTAACCCAAGGCCTAGTTAGTTCAAACACAAACATAAGTAATGCTGTCATTGTTGCAAAAGGTGGGCTAACTATATTAAGTACTGAAGTGACAAGGAAGTTATATTAGAGCGTGATTTTATGTGTATGCAGACTTCTGTCTGTTTTTTTTCTGTAATGTATGAATTATATATACATATGAAAAATAGTATATAATAATAATAAATAGATTTGTATTTCTAATTTATTATTTTGAGGTTTGGAAGTGCTTCTCCGTGGTTTTGTTGTTTGTGGACTTATGTTCATCACTACATTGAATTCAGAATCGGATGCAAAGGCGATGAATCCGCGGAATATCAACTAAACACATATAAATGCTCCAACTAAACTCAGAACAGAACAAAAGCTACATGAAGCTGTTCAGGACCTAAACGTTGTCCTAACCAAGTGCTTTGAGCTGAGGCCTGTACAATGATGACACGCAGATCTACATCGACTACATAAATAAAAACTACTAAAAAAGTTAATTAAGATCAATTTTGAGGAAGACTAGAATCTTTACAGATTAAAGCAAAAAGATTATAAGAAGCTATTCCGGATTTTGAAGAGTGCTTCTCAAATGTTGCTAAGAGATTGAAAGAGTTGGTGAAACCAGCAGGCTAGTCAAAGTCCGAAGAAAGGGGGAAATCACTCAGAAAAATTTTATGTCGAAAGCAGACACTATTTGTCTTATGTTGAGTACTCAGTTCTCAGGTAATCTAATCAGAACCAGCTCATTTTGACGAAGCTGCAAATGAGTTGAGTAACACAACACGCCATAGCTTGTTACTGTTATTGGTTGTGGTGACGGATTCATTTGGTGGCTTCAAATCGCCTGGCGCAAATTGAGAGAATCTTTACTGGTAGCATACATACCGAAACCCTGGCGAACAGAAAAAGTAGCCTTTATACCGATAATCGGAAAAGATGTGTCAACGCTCGCCCAGGTCTATCAGTCTGACCTCCTTCATGCTGAAGAGTATTAAGAGAATGGTCGAGCTTCAGGTGCGCAAAACTGTTTTTCGAATGCACCCTGTGTCTAAGATGCAATATACCTACCAACGCGAAAGACACCGGCTGCCTTAGACTTGATCGGTGTCGATGCACCTTATCGGTGCATTAGAAATTGACTTGCACTCAATTCTCTCAAAACTGTGGTTGTTCTCTTTAAGAGACAAAGTCTGGTCTGACTCATCTAGTGCTTAAATGAATCAACATACGTTTCTCCAGCGAAGGTACATAGGTATTTGGGTGTTATCCTGGATAATAAACTTCTTTGGATTAAACATGTTACGTCTAAAGCCACCAAGGCGCTGTCGGCCTTCTGTGTGAATCAGGCCAAGGCAGGCTTGTCACCGGGTTTTGTCCTCTGGATCTACACGGCTATGATAAAGCCAATTATATCCAAGCTTTATTGAAAATACGTTACTGCTCATTTACCAGACTCCCTCAGCGGCCTTTCCCGATCACGCCTGAATCTGTTCTATGCGTATTTATGAATGGCCCTCCTGTTTTTATACATATCATGGGCCACACTCCCTAAGCCGTCTTTCGTTTAAAAGGGAAAGGTCTTTGGCACAACAGGGACTGGAGTTTTGATTTTTGTTTTTGGACCTGGTCTTACGGCCATGGTGCAATGACACCAAAACTCTTGTTGATGCTATAATACGAAATTGACCTTGCCTGGGACTATACCAGGATTCTGAGCCAGGAAAGAATGCTGTTGAGTCTTCACGGATGGCTCCAAAACCGATTTAGGATGCAGCGCTGGTGTCTTTGTGGAAGTCAACAATGTTATATTTTAGTCCTCGTTAGGAAATCTTGCTTCTATTGTATTTTCCAAGTGTTGGAAGGAGCGAAGCATCTTCATCAGAAAATATTACTTCTGCAGACAGTTTTACGACGAGGACGACCAACACTCCGTCGTCTAACAACATAAACTATTCAACGTGGACGGTGATTAACAACAACTTCGTTTACTCGAATGGTAGTTATATCAAAACTACTGCTCCTAAAACTGTTGGAGGAACGGAAGGCTGGACGACCTGCTGAGTTATTTAAAGCAGCGAGGTTTGATTTGGTTAAGAACATTCATCAACTCATCTGTTAAATCCGTTCCGATAAACGGAATCTTAGCGTCATTTGTCTGATTCTCCAGAAAGGAAATCTAAGGAGAAATCAGAATTATTAATATAAGGCCACCTTACAGAAGATCTTGGAAGAAAACCCTCTAACTTTTAATCCATCAATCCATATTCACCGCATGCTATTGGTAGAAATCAACAAGCAAACTATTTGGAAAGTAAGACCTTCTTACGAACCACGTCGGAGAAATCACAAGTCACTGTTTTCTTATCGTTCGAATTTCGAGAGAAAATTTATTCGAATGATACTCGTATTTGGACGCGTTTTAGAAAGTAGAAGTTTAGAAGTTTTAGAAAAAGATACAATAACGAATGATATGGGCTAGAGAGCGGTGAGCCAGAATTCATCAGCTCAAATGGCTAGAAAGTGTTAAAATGAATAAACCGCTCCGGCTCGGAGAGTCTTCGAACTTAGATTACTTAGTCTTAGGTGGCGCGCTCAAATACAAAGCATCCTCAACCAACATGCTATGCGAATAGCGCAACACCGAGATAAATTGAGAGAGTTCTAAACTAAGATCTGTCATGGCTGGCAGCGCTTGAAGCTGTCGCTTCAAATTTTGATGACTCGATCCAATACGTGCGGCGTTATTCCAGAAATAGCGTGTCGAATGTTGGCCTGGAGCTCGTCCAAAGTGGTTGGCTTGTTACCGCACTCTGAGGACTTGACGTAGCCTCAGAGAAAATGATCGTATCGATGTTGTCGGTTAATATCGCTCGTTACCTGAGACCGTTGACGGTAATGGTGTCTCCTTTCTCATTTCGAAAGAAATACGGTCTGATGATGCCGCTATGCCATAAACCGCACCAAACAGTTACTCCTTGTGGGTGCATTAATGCTTGGCCGAACACTTGTGCATTATGTTCGGTCCAATAACGGCAATTTTGCTTGTTGACAAAGTCGCTGAGCCAAAAATAAGACTCGTCCCAGAAGATGATTTTTTGGCCAAAATCCGTATTTCCGGCCAACATTTCCAACGCCCAGTTAGCAAACTCACGGCGTTGAATATGGTCGTCCTTCAATTCTTACGTGAAAACACTCTTATACGGATGTAGGCCCAAATCCAACCACAAAATAAGCCAGCCCAGTGCCAAATTAACATTTCTGGGTCTTCTTCGATACTGGCCACTATGGCGGCTATGTTTTCTTCATTTCGGACCAATCTCTGTCAGGTCGGTGGCTTAAGACCCAAGAGAATGTGACAAATGTCAAACTTTGTGACGAATTTCCTGCACACTGAAGTCATGATGACGACCGACCTCACGATGAAATTCACGTTGTGTATTTACAACTGAGCCGGAATTTCGATCATACTCGTAATTCTTTTATAATTTCCGCACGTTCGGCAAGCGTAAAACAATGAATGATGCAATGGCAAACCTCACTGAATATTTTTACAGCTGCTGAAACATAACAATTGGATAAACTATAATTGTTATCTGGTCACCCTATATAAGAAATATTAAGTAGCAATTCGAAAATTTTGAGAGAGTGCAGTCTACATAAAAGGAAGTCAAGCAGGCAGGGACTGATCGACTCTGTAGCGGAACGAAATATCATCATTACCAGCACACATTTCGGACACTTTAAGTCAAAAGAAACCAAGCTGTATCCAGATCAACAAATTATCAACTAAAAAGATCACACACATTGTGATCGATGCCATTAGGGACATCCGAACAATTCCCAGTTACAGACATCGACACGGCACACTAGCTGGTTGTGCCAGAAAAATAAAAGAGCTAAAAAGGCATAAGACAAAATGGGTCATGCAGAGATGATCAAATAAATAAAGATTGTCGGTGTTGTGAAGCTGCATAGTAGTTGGATTGGACACGAGAAAGATATTTGTATTGTTCAGATATTCAAGCCGCCCTAAACACGTGCTATTTACATTATTCGAAGCAAGACGTCAGTACGGCATTTAAAAGTATTAAATCGTAAATGGCAAAACTGATTTGGAGTCAAACGAATCGCAAACACAAAGAGTAGTTCGAACAACTACTCGTACTTCTGATAAAGGAGAACAAAAATCAAACGACGGTTTTTCTGATTTTTCCGCACGTTGTTGAAGCAAGAACTTTGTCAAAAACTAATTATAGCTACGAAATTTATTTCAAATGTTTTCGTGCAATTAGTTTTGACGGGTTATACAGCTCAGACTTGGTCACACAAACCCGCATTCAGTGAATTAAATGGTAAGGCCGTGGGTAACCCTAGGCTTGAAATTTACTGCTCAGGAGAAGCCACGCGATAGATGAATACTACATGTTTGGTAGATTTTTATCCAAACCCCATATTATCCCGCCAATAAAACAAACTTGCGTATATTTATTAGTCAACTTGATTAATTTCTTATAAGAGAGGATGTAGGAGAGAATCGTGTTGAATCAAATTTGTAGTTGTCAAATAAACAAGTCTATTTTCAGTCATGATGAAGTATTCTTGAAAGTTCACCTAATTTTAAATCTATTACGAAAATTTTCGGTGAAACCAAATCGTAAATACCCGTAGGCCTTTTAATTTACGTATACCTAGACAAATACCGGCTTCTATAGTTTGTTGAATGCCTAGGGTCACTAAACTCTTTAATTATTATAAATTAAATCAATTTTTAAAAAAACTTTTTTTTGTTAGTTAATAATCATTTAATATCTGATCTATCCATGTACATACATATGTATGTTTATTTAATGTAAAAAAAAAACAACAAGAAAATCAACTTCCGTTTGAGAACCCTGCTGCCAAATGAACAAACAACTCATCATCAGTTCTATACACTCGTATATGTATGTGCTCTTAGTAAACAATGTTCTGCAGGTTTTATACCTATGAGAATATACCATATACATACTTTTTTATAGGATAGTATCCCAATCGGTTGTTTTTTAAAATTTTCTTTCAATCAATTTTATTTTCAACTTTCATTTCATGGCAGAGCAGCTGTCAAGTAATTTAATATCGACGAAGAGCAACAAGTAAACCAATATTGTGATAACTTTTAGTCTTAGGTCCATCTAAGGTATTTGTTAAAAAAAAATGCATAAGTGGGCCAATTTTGTTTTTAATTTCGATGTCATAATGATGATATTTTACTTACCACCCTTGATTATGAATTCTATAAAATTGTGCTCTAAATAGGCCTTTTCCAGACCCAAAATGAATGGCAGTTTGCAAGATGTATAACAGTATGTGTCAGTGCAGTTTCTGCCTCATCTGTATTTTTTAATAAATGATTTTTTTTTGGAGTAACATGTCGATTTCCTCTATTTAACTCGACAGCTGTGAGGTTTGTAAACAACTTTGTCGTCCAATTACAAAATTAAAAAAAATCTGTGCCACTAGTTTATGACTTGGTAGAGTTGCAGCACCAATATTGGCCCATCGTTAACGGAGTTAAATAATAATCTGGTCTTCTGGATTGATGATTGTGCGAATGGCTTATTGCCCTGTCGAGGATTCGTCAAAAATGACGGCTTGGGAAAAGATACTTAAGATTTCAGCATACGAACGAAAACCTCATGAAAATCTGTCATTATGAACTTTATATGAGCTTAGGTTCGAACAGTGAAAGAAAATAATGGCACTCAAGATGCTGCCAAACAAAACTTAATCATTATCGGAAGAAACGGGTGGTTAAGGAAAAAAAACTACACAGAAAAAGCTCATCAACTTCAAATCTCATCATCAGCTCTCAAATACTAACTTTCATAGGGACATTTTTTCATATCCAATTTTTCATATCCAATTTACTTCCAATTTTATATTCTAAGTCATCTGGCATTTGGCTCGGAGTTTTGGTCCTCCCTTTCTTCTTAAACCAAGTGGCTGAAATAAGAAGACCCTCTTGGATCGCTATCTAATCTGTTGGTAAACAAGCCAAAGTAGTCGTCGTTTTTGGCCTTTAGAAGCAACGCCACATCTTGATTCAGCTAAGAAAGTTCCTTTCTGTATGTACACTTCCATTCAACCTCCACACATATAGGACTCAAAATTCGACAAAAGTTTATCTTTCAAAAAAGTTCAGTATTAGTTATGCTTACCCGCTTATATTGTGGCACCTGGCTATATACAGCGGTTCTGGCAAGATCAGAGTTTTTTTTAAAGTATCAGCTTCGGGGATAGGTGTTTTCAATCCATTCGTGTTGCCAAGCAAAAGTAGCAGCGGTTTCCTAAGATGTCACTCTTATACTTGATGTTTACTCCGAGGTAGTTGAACTCTCTGAATACTTCAAATTGCAGTTATCAATTGTGACGTTGCCGACTGAAATTTTATTGTATTTTATTTTTTAATAATAGTATGTGTTTGTTCAACTCGATAACTAACACCTCTCCAACGGTTGGATGGAAACGAACGACGGTGTACATGCTGTCGTGGTATTCGAATGTTTGGAGAAAGTTTTAAAGGATAGCGTTTCTTTGTTATTACCATTTTACGTAATATCTAGTACATACTACATTGATAAGTCCACATTATAACGCATATTTTTACCAAAATCTTTTGCAAGTTCGTATAAGTTCGGATGTCCTGTATGTCACATTTCGCAGTGATACGCGTCTGTAGTTGTTTCAAGATATATGAAACATTTGACGCTGATATTCCACATCTCTTCGAATGTAAATTTTTGTTGTTCTTTTAATCATCTGGAGATAAACAATTTGCTCTATGCATCTGTAAGCGTAGGAGTTACTCGTAAGTGCTTCGTAGCATTGCATTACAAGGTACTGCGAAATCAATTTGTCGAAGCGCGTTATCTTCTGCATAATTGTGAATTCTGTACCTTTCCAATTATAGCCCGCCGAAGATCTTTTTATTACCAAATGTGGCGTTAAAATTCATTTCGACTTTGACATTGTAGTCGGCACAGGCTCTGTACAGGTTGTGTATCTTTTATGAATGATTTTGTTTTTACCGAAGTACAGGATCTAATGTGATGCCACTTAGCATTAACTGGTAGAACGGTGGTCTAAATCGATATTTATACCCCGTTTCAGGCTTATGAACGTTGACCCGTAAGGGATTTATGTGATAATATCTCTTCTTCAGAAATTCAAACTACGAGTTCATAGATGCTTTTCTACCCTGCAAGAATGCTGAACTTCCCTCCGATACAATAATACCGATATAATAATACCCAGGCTAGAGATAAAAATAATGCCTTAGGAATGACTTAGCTGCAGCGAAAGGCGCCTTGTATCCGCCGGCCTAGAACTAGCAGATCACAAAACGGAAGCAGTTTTAATAACCAGTCGGGAAATGTGAAATACGTTGACATAAGGTAGGAAGTCAAATCATTACATAAAGTGCCTAGGAGTAATAATTAACAATAGACTAAGTTGTATGCCTCACATCGACTATCGGGCAAAAAGGCGTCGAAAATCCATGCAGCACTTTCTGGAATACTGCCCATCATCGGAGGACCCGGATTTGCTAGAAGAATATTAATATCCAATTTAGTAAACTCAGTCCCGTTATACGCTGCCTCAGTTTGGGTGGGGGCCCTAGCGACAAAGAAAGCAAGCAGAAAGCTATCATCAACATATTGACTTAGCACATTAAGAGCAATTAGTGGCTTTAGAACGATTTCGGACGAAGCAGCTTTTGTTATACGAGTAGGTGGGATGATTTCCATCGAAATCCTTGCGGACGAGATGCAGAGAACCTATAATAGGAAAACTTCTAGTAATCAAGAGGTGGTAGTCGTCAAAAGGATCAAGAAAAAATAAAGAGCGACTTTAATGACCAGGTGGCAAGCTCGTTGGAATACCACTGCGAAGGGCAGATTGTCCTACAGATTGGATCGTATGACATATATATTTGGACAAACCGAAGGTATGGAAATTGTAACTATTATCTTACGTACGAGTAGTTCCTATCTGGTCATGGTGGGTATCGCAAATATCTATACCTTTTCGGGCACGATAGCTCACCGTTTTGCCCAGACTGGCCAAATCAGGAGGATGACGCAGAGGATGCAATATTCAATATTCACGCTTTCTGGGATGGAGAACTGACATACCAAACCCGGAGTGGAGAATGTGGAGATTTGCACATTCATTACAAACGTGCAAAACGAGATGTGAATTATTGAGAGAATAAGATGTGTTGATGCAGCAAATATATTGTAGTCCAGTAGGGAGAGTGGTCGATGTGTATAGGGAGTGGTTTGGTAACAGGCGTATTCCTAGAATCATGTATGCTGATAGCCCGGGCTACTCGTGTGTATGAAGATTACACATATCTTGGCGCAAAAAAAAACACCGTTTTTTTTTGAAAAACTATTTAAAAATACTAGGGGCACCTTAAAACGTAAACATATCGCAAAATTTCCATTTTCGATTTGATTGCAAGAACTTCGCTATCAGGAAATAAATAAAAGATGGTATCAGCTGTCAGATTAATTATCACCTGTAGAGTGTTGTCACATTGAAAAAAAAAAACATCCACAAAAACAAACGCATTATTGTTTTTTATCAATTTAAATCCGGATTGAATAGCATTATCTTCGGTTAAGCATTATGTGCAAGTGTCCATAGTTTATGTCCATAGGTACTTTGGAACACCATCGATTTTTGTGACAGTAGTAACAGCAAAAACACCACTGATTTTGAACGTGTTAATAAAACAACAATCGTCGATGCAGGTTTAGATTAACAATTTCTCTTCTGAGTCGCGTGTAGCAAGTTCGTCCGAGATTTAATTTCATTTCAACAGTATAAAAAACTATTGACAGAATTCAGCAGATTCTTGCATTGTCTGTTGTGGCTTCTCATGGCTAAACCAGAAAGAAACAGCTGCATCTGATCTCTTATTAAATTTAAAACAATTCATACAAATTCAGGGCGTATTCAGTTCCGCATGCTTGGAAAATCGACTTCGTGTTTATGCAGTAATAAAAGTTTTGTCTTCATCGCGTCAGATGCCATATCGATCAGACTGAAATTAAAGGTCATCAGCGCTTCCATTCATCAAGTAAGACAAGTTAAAGCTATCATAGGATGGAGCTAGCCTATAGCTTCCGTTAGTAAAGATAAAAGCTGTTTTTCATTTGCAGTATAACCCTGCATTAGCAATCGGCGTAAATAAGCTAATTGCTTGCTGTTTTCTATCAGTAATACAACTTGACCCAGGGTAAACGTTGGTATGGTTAAGTGTGTGTGATCTTATGTGACTTCTATTGACCTGCTTCTTTTCGCCGTTGCCGCCAATAGAGGGGTCGGTGGGGTAATTCGCTTACCAAGGTCGTTGAGCTTTTTGGCTTTCCGAATCATAACGATGCAAGATCACCCTGATGAATTACCTATCCTTGTAAATTTGATGTCTACGGTCAGGCCCCTCCGCTATTATCTCCATTTCTTTGAGATATACGAGTACTATTTAAATTGATCAATCTTACGCCCCACATGGGGTTTGGCTAAATTGGCGGATCTTACTACAATTCTAGAAGCTGCTCTATTTTTGATTACTTCATTAATAAAGTTAAGAATTTGCTGTTGAATTATTCGAACCTCGGCTGGAAGTTGAACCCTGCTTGGTTTTTGTACCGCATTTTCCAGCAAAACCAGGTGATTTGCTCAGTCTTAGATTTTCTTACTATTATTGAGACTTCTGCATGTGCTCATACTTCTTGTAAGATTAGTTTTTACCACACCAGCTGACATTTTCAATATTCGTAAGTTTGTTTTTAAAATTGTACCACTTGCACTGTGAAAAACCTCTCCCAGCTTATTTCTGAGATTGTCATCAATATCTCAGAATACGTCGCAAGATGTGGTGTAAGATACGAGTATTCCCCATACACTTAGGTAAGTAGTAAGCAGAAGCATAATGCCCCTGTTGGACCCCAGTAAGCAGTGCTGCTGCTAAAGTGGAGCAGAAATATCGTTGACCTTTTCGAGCGTGGCAACCTCTGCATACTTACGAATACTGAAGAGAAATACTACCTAAAGCTATTCTCACAGGAAACAGAACTGTCAATGAAAGCCGAAACCGAGGACACAGTCTGTCCTAGCGTGTGTTTAAGTTGCCGAAAGCCTTCTCTTGAACCTCATCGCGATGCATCGGTGATATCCCGCGTTCCCATTGTGATCTGTGAACAAGACAAGATAATCGCAAATCACAAGTGGAGACCATAAATAAAAGGCAAGTTGCCTATCAGTAAGTGAAGTCTAAGGTTGTCGCTCTCCATGGAAACAAGACCGCCACATCCTAGCTCGGCTTTGAAGCCATACATGAGGTTCAGGACACATTCCTATTCTAGTCCAGGTCATTAATTAAAATTTGTCTTTTCATAGCCATCTTGATCTGAAGGAGCCTTCTCGGTGACTCCATATCATGTCGAAAGTTGATTTACACTGTCAGAAAACTGAGAGCCTCTTGACAGGTTTCGTTTTCCATCAAAACTCACAATCAGATACTTAGCTTCATAGGAGAATCGGATTGTGATGCATTTAAGCTCAGTTATGACTTCAGTTATGAGAGGATTGGCTAAAAATTTATTTCTAAAGCAACATTCGTCGATTACGCAGAGATCTAACAAGCTATTACAGCTGTTGATATATGTATGAATGTGTACGCTTAAAAATTTGCACATACTCGTAACAATAACATAATACAATAGAACCAGATTGATTGACATTTTAATTCAGTTGACCGTTTCTGCACATATACATACTCGTATATCCCACATTTTTTCACACTTTGTGTTTCTATGAAACCGGGAGCTCCTTTAAACCAGCAAATGTAGGTATGTATGTACTCGTACATATATCATATTTTATTTGTCTTTAAGGTATGCGGGCATTAGAACGACGTCAACAGCGGGCAGGTGTAACCTATGAAAGCAATAAAAATTCTTGACTTTGTGGTGTCTTGTATTGTTTTATTTTGTTTTGTCTTTTTCCCCCTTTTCTTTTTGTTCTGATGTCGATGATAATTTTCTAATTTAAATTTGAATTGGCGCGCTTCATTTCTAGTGTTTTTAGACCAATTTGCGATAGCATCGAGCAAGTGGTATTACATGGTTATCTGCAACTTAAGCAGCAGATGGGTTCAAGAAAATGAGTTTGTATATATTTATGTACGAGTATATACACAATGCGACTTTATATCAATCCATTCTAAGCTTGGATATTCTTTTCTCATAGTTTGCGAGTATCTTTTTTTTCGTCTCATAAATTCGTTTTGGACTTCTTTTTATTAATTATTTGAAATTAAAGATCATTGACAATTGATAAACCTAAGATATCCAATAGGTTTCGTGTGGCAACATCACCTTAAATATGAGATTGCGGGGTAGCAACTAAGCCCTACTTCAATTAAGCTCATACTTCAGTTGTTTACTTTTCGCAAATCTTCCAGCTTGAGGCGTGATTCATGCAACAATTAAGACTCACACATGTGCAAAATCTCCTCGAAAAAACCGGATCCCAATTAGGCTTACAATGTACAATCGCTTAACAATAAGCCAAGAGTGTCTAACTTGTGAAATGGTTGTTCTGGCCTCGAGGCACAAATCTCACTTAAGAATGGTTACAATCGCTGGTCCGTGGACTTGATTTATTTATTTTAGTTTTTTTTTTTTTTGCTCGACTTGGGGGTAGGAGCTCTGTAAACTATTTGTGGTTCACTTCGTCCGACATGCGTGACGACATCTAATTTTGTACGCCGCCGTTGTTGTAAACTTAAAGAACTTCGTATAAGTATACAAAAACGTAATCACAGAGAAGACATAATAGCTTCTAGGAAGAGTTTTTATATTTTTTTGTTGTTAGTTTGCCGAGTAATGGGCTTAAACTTTGCACGAGCATACTCTTAACAAGTTCGTCGTTTTTGTTCCCTTGTTCCAGAGTTTTTTTTCCTTTTTGGCTCAAAAATAGCAAACTAGATGATAATTGACTTTTTATAGATGGTTCCCATCATAAAGCATAATTTCAACACAAAATATTACTCGGAAGAAGAATTTGGTAGGTAGATATACGTTGATATTTTTTAGGATTGGTTTTTGGGAAAGAAAAAACACTAGACGAAAGTGGTCCTCTTAAACGAACTTGAAACATCTACTTGCTTTTGGCTTTCTTATAAGCCTCTTTATTTATTTATACTGCTTTATCTTTTTTCTTCAATTTCCACCTTCAACAATGGAAATGGAATCCTATTTCTAATGCGATTTTTGATTTCCTTATGCAATGGAAAATTCCTTAGTCATTATTTTTGATGTCAGATGTATCGATATTAAAAAAAATTGACCGTTTTAAGTTTTGGACATCTCTTTGGGCTCGTAGTTTACAGTGGCTCAAGAAGTTCCGCGGGTTCTTAAAAAGCTGATATTATGGTGGGAGGAATTTGCTACATGACTTATGATTATGATCAGTATCTACGAGTAAAGACATTTTATTTAAAATTGCCGGGTTTTTTCTATGGTATGAAGACTCGTTGCTGACCGTAGTGCTATAGTTAGGATTTGGTCAGGAGAAATGGATGATGTCATACACAACCAGCCAGCTAAACAGTATTATTTTTCGGGTGAACTTTTGTGGAAGCATACACTAACTAGAGAAATTTCAAAATTCTGTTGAGAAACAAGTGGAATTTAAACCTAGGACCGTAAAACAGTTCTTTCACTTGAATCAATAGTTGTCCATCATCCAAATTGTTATACCTTTCCAAGAGTGTATACACAATACAGTTGACTGCAAAGCGCAAACATTTCTTGGATGATTTAAAAAAAGTTATTTACTATATACTTACTTAGATGTGCTAACGTCTTCGGTTAGTGTGTTTTTTTTAGCCTTCTGCTCTCAGTTTTTCGTTTCAACGCTACAGTCCAGAGTGGAACTTGACTGCAGCCAATAAACCTTGACAGCTGGCCTTCTGCCATACGCGATGCTAATGATATCCCTATAGCTGTCGCAGCTTAGAGGTTCACCTTTTTTGTAATTTGGGTAAACGAAGCTGAGGTTCCATTTACTATGCATACTTCCTTCCGACAAATCTTGCAAATGAGTTCTTCAAAGTCATCTTCCGCTGCCCTAAATAGTTTACCTTTTTTGGTTTAGATATTGCCATCCTTACTTCATCTTGGTCGAGTGGACGGGAAATTTGGGCGCTCATCGCCCATCGTCCGTTCTGTCTTACAACGAAATTGGGATGGTCACCGTGCTTAACAGTCTGCCGAAGTAGGTTTCCCATACCTTCAGTACCGACTGAACTTTTTTAGGTCTGGAGAAACCGATGTCCTTTCCTCCGTCTTTGTAGATCCCACTGGTCTTCAAATGAGGGATGTCTACACTCAATCAACAAAGGGTTTGTCACAGTATTTATTCGTTTAGGTGCCGTACATAGGAGTACATAGGAGTAAATGCATGCAAAAATCTGACAAAAATCGATTTTTCAAATAGCAAAATTGAAAAGCTCTAATATTTTTTTTTATCAACGCATTTTTGCGTGACATTAGTTCAAAGTTATTGATTGCGAATACTCGTATATAATTTTCTTTTTGAATCACCATACGAAAGATTTATTACATTTCATTTAATTATTTCTTTAAGATTTTGTAACTTGCGATAATTTTTTTAATATGAATAATTCAGCTGCAGGTGTGTTCTGTTATTTAAAGCGATCTTAATATTGAATTTTGTTATTTTAATATTTATGAGGATTAATTTAAAAGGAAATGCATAAAAATCGACTTTTTTTTCTGTTGTTTTTTTTTCATTCGGAAGTCATTTTGTTGTAGCATTCAGTTATATTTGGTAATAATTTGTATATAATATGATAAGTTGAATCTGCAGGCTTTTTTTTGGCAGCTTGGTTTTTTTTCGTCATAAGGAGTGTGAAGTGATATGCATATTTTAGCCTGTGGCTAGCAAAGAAATATACTTTCGTTTAAAGGATCATACCCGAGGTAGGCGTGTCTGTCGTCAAAGGGGACTAAAATCCGCCCTCCATATACCGAGCGTGTAGAGTATACAAACCATGCAATGGACCAAACAAAATGAATTATTACCCCAGGTGGCAGACCAGGTTTGGTGGAAAATTCGCGCTCTTGAGGTCGTCTCTACATATTCTGGTGAGAGCCATTTATTGCATTTAATAAACCCGCTGGATCTCAAATAACTGCATGCGAAATAAGAAGTCTGATGACACCGAAAATGTCGGCGCATATCTTCAGCGAAAACTAAAAGCCTCAGTGAGGAAAATGTGGAACTGAGGTCCGGGCTATCCAAAATGGAAATGCTCTGCGTAGAACCACAGATGCTATAGTTTACATAGATATTGCACGCCGAAGGAAAAATCAAACCAGTTTTTACTTCGAACTTCAAGTTCTGAACAATTTGTATGAACAAAATGTATTATAAAAACGAAGTCAATTCTTGAGATCGTATTTTTTTTTTTCAGTTTCTATGCATTTTTAAATCACTTAAATTACTCTTCCTTTCTAGACAAAAAAACGCTTAAAAATTAGCTTAAATAACTTAAAATTATCTTATACTAACTTACTGGCCCCATGCGGTCACTCTAAGTTAAACCTAACACTTAAACTATGTCTTTCGACGTACCTTACAGTCTAATTTATTTTTTATTTTTTATTTTAACATTAATTAATACTAAAACTAAGAAAACATTTTTTAACAAAAAAACTTAGCAACATGACCTTTTTTTATTTTATTATAAAACTTAAAACTAAAAAAAACCTCCAGACTGCCTAAAAATAAATTTTAATCTACTTAACCTACTTACATCTAACACAAATAGAGACATACAGAAATATATATATACATACTCGTAATATAAATATACATAATATATAAATACATGCATATATATATTTTTTTTCACTTTTTTTTTTTGGTTTTATATATTTTTTTTTCTTAAAACTAACTTAATTCTACCTAAAACTATGTAAGCCGGCCATGGCTAAAAAAATTAGGGTGGCCCATTTTCCTTCTCATGAAGCTACATATCACTGGAGGAGTTCGACGACGAAGCATCCTTCCCTTCAACAAGCCACCAAGAGTGTTGGTGCTGCCGAGCAACATCCCTCATGTCGCGACTCCCTACCGCCCTATTGAACCGGAGACACTCCGCATTGCCATGTGCGACGTCTCTGTCGTAGTTAAGTCGCCTGTCCGCAGCTGTTCGAGCGACGTGGAAGATTAGCGGTACCGCCAATCTGTCCTGGATCAGACCTTTGCTATCTAAATAGAGGAACGCTTCTGGAGGGCCATGTAGCAGATCACCTTCTCCCTCGCATCGAGTTGGCTGTTATAAAGCAGTCTTTTTGTAAAGGCAAAAGCACCTTTGTCTCTGGAAAGAGCAACATCTATACGTTTGTTAAAATACAGAAATTGATCTAGCAAGATCCCACGGTATCTGACTACATTTCGACAAGCAAGTGGCTGCCCGTGCTGCCCCACGATCGAGAACTTTCGCCAATTCTTTCTGGTATCCCTAGAGGCCCCAGACAAAGGCGTCCTAAACAGAATGGTTTCCGACTTCTGAAAGTTGATTTTCAACTTCCAGTCATCGCAAAATCGCTTAATTTTGTCGAAGTCACACTGCAAAAGTATATTAATGATCTCAATCTTTGGACCTGATCTGTACGCTATTATGTCGTCTGCGTACGCTATGGCATGGTGAAGTGAACCTATCAGATCACTCGTGTAAATGTTGAATAGGATCGGCGAATTTACCGTACCTTGTTGCAGACCGTTTTTAATGTTAAATGTTCCAGCAGAAGTCACATCGCAATTCTTCACGATGAACTGTCTACTGGAGGGCATATCGAAAAGAATATACAGAAGTGGTTTACTAATGCCCAACCTGTCCAGCTTGAAAAAGAGTCCTTCTAACCATACGGTATCGAAGGCTTTCTCCAAGTCAATCAGGCAGGCACCAGTGCACTGGTTCCATTGGATATCAGAAACCAGTTTAGACGCAGCATGAATGATAGCATGCCCCGCCTTGAAACCGAATTGATTATCCGGAACTATATTTTTGTCCTCAACCCACTTAGTCAGGACGCTATTGATCACTCTTTTGAAAACCTTACTGATGCTTGGAAGAAGTCTGATCGAGCGGAGATTTGCCGGATTGGAAGTGTCTATCCTTTTTGGGGATGGGATGTACCACCGCAGTTTTCCAATCCGCTGGATAATGTGCATTATTCATTGCATTATTAAACAGGGTGGTATAAATGTTCACCGCTTTTAGAGGTAGATGTCGAAGCACAATGTCCGGTATTCTATCGGTTCCCACTGATTTCTTGCTTCTAAGTGATTTGAAGATCATTTGGAGCTCTTCCTTCGAAATGAACGGGGGTAGTACCCTATCGTTGTTGATGACATTATTTGCCATATTCTCGTTACTGAACTGGGTGAAACTCGAGCTCTCGAATCGCCAATTCACAATTTCATTTCGAAGGTAGAAATTGTGAACAAGGACTCGATTCTCCAGATCGTGGTTCGGGCCAATGATAACATTCGCCTTGTACACTTCCTGGAAAGTCGCTCTTATAGCCTTTACCTGCTCCTGCAGATCCTCGATCACAAAGAAGTTGTCATCATCAACAGCCTCATTTGGATCTATGCCCGCTGCTACCAGTATTTGTTCGTTGTTCGTCGTTCGGGCGATTTTAAGACATGGAAGGTCGTTCTGATTATTTCTCCGAAATATTTTATTTATTTGCGGGAACATATTCGGGTTGCTGGTGTTTACAGCCCGAATTTTACTGTTCCAATACAAACTTACAGATGCTCTGTAATTTTCCTTTATTAAGAAATCGACGACTTCAGTGTCATGATCTCCGGGTTATGTATGTCAGTAAACTGTCTGTACTAGGTGTTTAGTCTTGACAGCAGTCTACTTTTATGTCGGTGCAGTGCGTCAGTGTGTTGGTACCGAGGTATCGTTTTGAACATTGTTCGTTTGATTGTGTAGTCCACTAGTCTTAGATACCTGTCAATCTCCTCGTTTGGCAGATTTCTGTTGGACGGTGGGTAGAGCGAAATTGAGGAGAGTGCTTTAGTCAGTGTTCTGGTGAAGTGTGTCCAATGCACCCTACTATAATTGTAGGAATGCTTTTGAACAAACTCATCCAATTCCGCAATTTCGTTGGGAACAGTTATTTCGGTACTGAGACCGCAATGGTCATTGTCATACACGAAAGTGCGTAGACAGTTTGTAGTTTGTTGGTTAGTGCATGTCAGTTGTGTCTGGGAAACACGACGGACTGTTCGTCGAATTAAGCCCGAGTCGATATATTATACTGTGCTGACCCCACCAATTGAATAGTAGCTTCCCTCTAGTATTTGGTGTATTATTTCGCCAATCACTATGTTTGGCGTTGAAATCTCCGCCGATAATAAAATTCCAATTCTAACCTCAGAAATCGAAAGAGTGTCTCGAGCTCTGAGATGAATAAAGTGGATTGAGTAGCCTTAGGTGCATAGACAGACACCATGTACAACCGCTTTCCACTACGGAGGAGGATATACACGACGCATGCTTCCAGCACCTGGAACCTACGTATTACACGATTGTATACTCATTTAAAACTGAATGGAGTTGGGTCGGTTTCTCCGTACTATTTTGTATCTTCTGTGCCTCATTTTGTGTCTTTTGTCAGCGGTACTTTCTCAGCGATATAATATTTTGCAGTTTATTTTTCGATAGCAATGAGTGACAAGAGATTATCTGGAGTTTCTTGTTCTGTTTGTAGGAAAACTAAAACGAATTACCCTGACTTGAAAATTTTTAAATGTCCTTCTAGGGGAAAATAATGAAATTTTAAATAATTTGCAATTACTTTGTTTGTGGATATCATTTTTGTCCCGAGTTTATAGGAAAAAAAATCTTAAGGCGGATGCTGTTCCTTCCGTAAATTTAAATTCTGATTTGGATTCAAACTTGAATTTAGAAGATCTGAAGTCTCCTTTAACTAAACGAAGAAGAACGTCGAGTTGCAGCATTTCGTGTGGACGAGAAAAAAAAATGCAACTTTAAAAAAAATTTTGTTAAGTTACAAACTTAAATTAAGAAATTTAAAAATGAAACATTATAAAACATAACAGAGCGCATACTGCCATAAAATTGTTTAATAAAAATAAAATATCTACGACGTCTCAAATCGAAAGGCTCAATATTTCAGACCATTCAAAAATATTTTGTAAAATGCTTCTGAACGAATCGAAGACTACAAAATACAACAGCCAGGAAAAAGTACTTTCCCAAAATATTTATTATAGATCACAAAGCGCCTATAAATTTTTGAGAGATAGACTTGGCTTTAATCTTCCTCACATTTCCTCTTTCTGTAGATGGGCTCCTGTAAAAGCATTGAAAACAATGCTCAATCGTATCTTAAGTCAAAGTTCGCTTTATTAAATTAGGATTCGTAAAAAACTCACATATACTCGTATGTAATATAAAAAATGATTTAATGAGATGGTTTCGAAGACCTCGGTGTAGAAAGAAATAGATTGTTTGCTAATGAAATATGTGTTTTCATGCTAAATGGTTTGTTTGATAGTTGGAAAAGTGTTTTAGACTATTTTGTGTCAGCTAACGGTGTAAATGGGTAAAACCTAAGCGAAATTATAAAAAAAACAATTTGAAAATCTTTCAAGAATTTGGTCTAAAGGTCTGTGATATTGTTTGCGGGCCAATAATAGAAAAGCTTATAAAATGTTAGGTGTTTCTGAAGAAAACCCATTTATAATTTTTAATGATGAAAAAATATTTTATTTTTATGATTTCCCTCATTTGTTAAAATCACTTCGTAATGTTCTATTGAAATCAGATCTACAAACTCCAGATGGTAAAGTGTCTTTTGATGTTATCAGAGAAATATACAATTTGGAAGTAGACAACGTAGCTAAGACATGTTTAAAATTTAGATGTTGTCATATAGCACCAGATGCCTTCGAAAAAATGCATGCACACCTTGCAACGCAAATATTTAACCGGACAACTGCGGCATCGATTCAAACTGCTTTTGAACTTAATTGCTTAAAAGAAAGCACTAATAAAGCTGTAGCAACAAAAGAGTTCGTACTAAAAGTGAACAATGTATTTGACTGCATGGATAGTGGTTCACATTATGACAAGAATGTTTTAAGGCGGGGAGTTCAGCTAGAGAATCCAGCTTATAATGAGTTGAAACAATTTTTGTCTTACTTAAAAGATATACAAAAATCAGTTAACCTTCCAAGAAACTTTTGTTTAAAAGGAATGGAACAAACTATAAACGGGGTCTTATTACTTTGTCATGATATAAGCAATGGCCTATATGAGAACATGTATTATTTACTAAAAAAGAGAATTCATCAAGACATATTAGAAAATTTATTTTCCATTATTCGCATCAAAGGTGGTTACAACAAAAATCCGTCTGTTTACGAATTTAATGTTTTGATGTCGAAAATGTTCTCGTCAAATCTTATTAATATTTCTCATTTCAGTAACTGTGATGATGATGATGTAGAATTTTTAAACGTAGACTCAAACTAATATTCCAAAAACTTCTTCATTGCTTGAGTATCGTAAGAAAATCGTATGCGATGAAATTCTGTACGAAAAAGTCATTTGTGATATGGAAATCGAAACTAAAATCACATTAGAAATAACAGCAATGCGATATTTTACTGGATATCTTGCTTTTAAAATGCTTTTAAGCAACAAATGTTTAAATTGTTCCAAACTATTTTTAAAAACTGATGAAAAAATAACATGTCCTTCCTCAAATAAGTGACTTTGGAAGTCTGAAGACACCAACTAATGAATTTTTTAACGTTTGTAAAGTTCACTTCAAAGTATTTAATAGAATTTTCAGAGAACGTTCACAAGAAAGAAATATAAGAGAGACAATGGCCTTGGAATGCATAAGGATCACAAATACTAGAGATCTGAAATGGTTTGATGAAAAAAAGTGCTTGCTATGAGCATCGCAAGGACCTTCTATACTTTGCTCTCCTCGTTCTATTACGGAAGCGTGGAAGATAGAAAAAAACATAGCATCCAAAAATCAAAAAATTCAAATTTTATCTGAAAAGAAAAACGTAAAAGCGCATTCTGCTTCGACCTTCGTACGGTTCTCAAATGTAATGTTTATTATCAGTCAAATTTGATTTAAAAAAAATTACGTTGCGAAAAACGGAAAACTTCTATCTAACAAACAGAAGACGCAACTTGATAATACAAAACAATTAACAGTAACATCATGACTGAGTATGATTCACTCTAGTTCGATCAAGCTGGGACGTACCCGTACGTATTGAATGGAAAAATGCTTAGATTTCTTCCTTCGGCGTGCAATATCTATGTATCCTATAGCATCTGTGGTAGAACTTCAGAAAGAACTGGAAAGACTAAAAGTCAAAGACGGAACTAATAATGTAGCGCGAGACTACTGTTCTCGCGGGGACCTAGTGTTAAAGGTCTACGACGCAACACCCAACATCAACAATTTCGGGTGGAAACTAATACACGCCGATTTGTTGTATTCTTTGCCGCGTATTGTGTGAACAGGCAAATGATTCGCTCGGTAACAAAAATTGGGTTAGAAGAAAATAAAAATCGCATAGAATTCCGAGGAACAATTAGTATAAACTAGAAACTCCTAGAAAGAAAAAAACATAATCCAAGCAAAAAGAAAAAATGAGTAAAAGAATAATTCAAAATTTGGTATGAGAAACAACCAAAAAAGTCAATTGATCGAGCATGTGTGCTTCATAGACCGTGGTTCACCCGACCGTTGTATGATCACTCAAACTCGGCTTAGCGTGAAGAAAAAACTACCTGTTTAGTGGATGAACCCGACAGTATTCTTGCGAATTGCCAAACCTGACTGAAAATGCATATGTATGAATGAGCTCGGCTTTTATGCTATTCTTCCCAGTGAAGAGGTGAGCTTTTTCTAGTAAAACTTTTTCAATCAGAGCTTTTTCTAGTTTCTATTTTGGAATAGGGTACATCTTTTGTTTTCATGCATACCATATTAAAGTTAAATTAATGTAATTAACTCAATAGATTTAAATATGATACAATATTGAAGTATAAGAATAATCGAATTTTTAATAAATGTAAATACAATAATTTGCAAGAAGATCATTAATAATTTTAAGGTCTTACAAAGAATATACAAATGTAGACCAATTTGAAAATACATAGATTAAAAAAACAAGGTAAATAATTTTGTAGTGTTAGATCTACAGTGAGAACCAAATGTGTATAAACCGGTTTTTAATACTGAGTAACATATTTTAGCACTCCCACTTTTATCTGTATTCAAAATTAATAAATTAATTATCAATCCAAAGATTTAATTCCAAGTCTTATTTGAAACAAAAATGAAAAGAAATAAAACTTTCAAATATATTGAAAATTATTACTTTAAAAATTCAATACCAATATTCTTACGAAGAAATTCAAATTTAGTCTTAGCAAAGGTTTTGTTAAAATATTTGCTAACTGTCTCTCTGTTGGTACGTATTCCAATTCAAATGCATTTTCTAAAAACATTTCACTTGAAAAGTGGTATTTGATTTCGATATGTTTGCTACATTTATGACATTCAGGGCTTCGAATTAGTGTTATGGCATTCTGGTTATCGATGTAGGAATGAGGATGAGGACAGCCAGCAATGTTGGCATAAACAGACGACTTAATGTAACCCCATGAAAAGAAGTCCAACGATGTTAAATCGCATGAGCGTGGTGGCCATTCGACCGGAACATTTCTCGAGATTACACGATTACCAAATTTCCCCTTCAATAGATCAATAGTTTGAGAGCTGGGTGGCATGTGTCAATATCTTGTTGGAATCACATATGATTGATGTCAAGTCTATCCAATTCTGGCCAAGGAAGTCTTCCAACATGGCACGATAGCGAACTCTATTGACCGGAACATGGCGTTCATTTTCATCGACGAAAAAAATACGGTCCAATCACTGGCATGAAATCCACACCACGCGGTCACTTTTTGTGGATGTCTCTTCATATTTTGCTTATTAACAAAGCCATTAAGCCAAAAATAAGCTTCATCGCTAGAGACGATTTTTCGATGAAATTTAGGATTTTCTTCAAACTTTTGCAGAGCCTAATCGGAGAAGCTTTGGCGATTCAAATTCTTGACTGGCTTCAGTTCTTGAGTTACTTTGACCTTGTAAACATGTAAGCCAAGATTATTACTCTAAATTCGCCACAATGTGGACTGAGAGATTTCCAGTTCCTGTGAACGGCGTGGAATCGACTGATTTGACTCATTTTGAACTGAAGCCTTACGGCTGCGATATTTTCGGTACTTCGATCGGTGCGGTGCGAACATTCAATATTGAATTGGTTTTGTTGACTTGAATTTATCTACTATAGCAGGCACAGCCTGTCTGGTGGGACGATTATTACGACTCAAAATTGGAGTAAGCGCTCTAAAAGTTGCGACCTCCAACTCAGAAATTCGGTAGTACTTTATAGTAACTTCCAAATGTTGCCCGCTCGTGAACTTCACCATGATAAAAATGTAAACCTTGACTGTTGTCTTGGCATTGATAAATCATAAAAAAAAGTTTAAGTGTGCGTTTGTATTAAAATACAAAATTGTTATGTCCCTGTTGAAAAATCCTTTATAAGCAAGTGGTAAAGCCGGTATGGAGCTATATACATCTTTGTTATCTCACACTACATACTATGAACATACGCTAGCGATTCTTGTAGTGTCTAATGTAAGATTTTCACCTGCCCTCACCAGAAAGAACAGGATCACCTGTTTTGAAAGTTTTAACCAGAATACATTTATACGAACTACATTTATGTAGTTCTGAAACAGTGTACAGAAACTGATTTCAAGGTAAAGTTGGATTTCTGAGGAAAATATTTGCTAAGTAGAGCGTGTTGTGAATAGGATCAATTACATTATTTCGAATTTAAAAAATATATGCAAATTTAATAATTTCACTTTAAAGAATTGAGTTCAAGAGCAGATGGCTAAATGCTAAAAGAAGTGGTAAAAGATTTACTAGAAAAAATCGGACTTGACCCTTTGATCTACTGCTGCACCACACAGCAGAACAGACGAATTGAAGTTCTACGTGACACCTTTAAAACGGAAGTGCTTACGTTTGCAGCTCAAATGAATCTGAAAAAACAGATTATTCAAAACTCTTAAAAGAAATATTGTAATATAGGACAATAAGGACTTGACAAATTTTTTTTTAAATAAAACGCAAACCATTTGAGATATTTCAAAAACTTTATTATGGGCTTGAAGTACAATCAAAACATTTATGAATGGAACTCGAGTTCGTTCATATGGCCACCGCGGGCACGTTTGCAGCGGTCGATTCGTTGGACCCAAATTTCAACGACTCGGCCACACATTTCGGCCGAAACGGCCGCTATTTCGCACTCAATGTTGGCTCTGAGCTCTTCCAACGTCGTCGGCGTGTTGGCATAAACCAATCACTTAACGAAGCCCCACAGAAAATAGTCAAGCGGCGTTAAATCGCACGAAAGAAGCGGCCAATCGACTGGCCCATTTCTTGAGATAACACGCTCACCATACTTACTCTTCATAAATCGATTGTAGCGTGTGCTGTGTGGCTTGTGGCATCATCCTGTTGAAACCACATGTCCACAAAAATAATCGGTGATCATGGAGCGATAACGCTGACCATTCACAGTAACGCGACGAAAAAATATGGCCCAATAACGCCGCCGGTATGCAAACCGCACTAAACAGTTATTTTTTGTGGATGAAGTGGTGATTCATGAAGCACATGTGGATTTTCACCTGACCAATAACGCATATTTTTCTTATCGAAAACGTCCTATTGGTTATCGGGTAGTTATCAGAAGACGCAGCAAAATCTCAAAATAAGCATTTAAGGTTGTACCGCTTGAATTTTGCCAGAAAACTTTCGAGGAAGAATCATAACATAACATAGATATTGTAAATATGCTGTTCTTGACATCTGATCCCCTAATAACGAGCCTTAGACTTTTACCTGGATGCACTGGAAATGTTTACTTCTCAACTTCCTCTTCCATCAATAGCCAGTGACACTGAAGAAGGAGAAAATAACGATTCTGATGAAGAATCTTTAAACAACGAGGAATCTTGGGCTAAATCCCTCCCTGATTAGCTTAAAAAAAATTGTGTATCCTATTTATTAAATGAAAACATATTTTTCAAGAAAAGAAAACATTTTTTATTCTTAAAAAAAAGGGGGGAAATGTCTTCAAAATGATATTAATTATAGTTTCAGATGAGAATCGAAACAAAAAAAGTTTTTTTGTCCGGCTTTTCCATCCTATGTGATGGAGTGTGGTATATTCGTTGACGCACCTTGGCTTACGTTTGTTCTTATATGATGAACTACGTTGACGGTTTAATGGTTTGGTAACCGCCAAATTCCCCTGTAAATATAGAGACGAGGAAACCGTGTCGTAGCTTCTGTGATATTACGTCCCGCAGCAAAGTCAAATTGCCCTGCTACGCTTCACCTTAAACAATTTTAAAATCTAAGACATTGGCCGTAAATTTCTTCGATAAGCTTTTAGTACCGTGCTTTGGTAAAATCGTTTATTTATTATTTAGGCTAATTGGGGCGTTTTTTCACATCTCGAGATTTTTGCCATAGTTAGGCGCTTACTATAAATTCGCATCCAAGTATACACTGTTTCTGTTTTCTGCGGCAATAACTATAGTACGATGGTATATAAATATTTTCTTTGTGAGACCCTTTTGGCAAAATGAGTCAAATAGTCTGGAGCCCGTTATCCTCTTTAGCAATAAAAAAAAACGAATAAAGGTTCCTGGAAACATTTGTTTTTCAAGGCCCTTACTTATCCTCCAACAATAATTCAAGTCTTTGATAAAAACGAGTGTTTGACATTTGTAACAAATTGACATAGAAGGCCGTCTTTTAAAAAAGTAAATACATATATCCCGAAAACGACTAGAATAATTTTTCCAGAAATTAAGTTAAGACGACTATAAACTGGCGCCCAACATTAATGGCTAGTCCGATAGTTTTTTTATTTTCAAAATTTTACTTCTCCAAGATCACATTCTGATTATGCTTTTGGTTTCTAAGCAGATGAATAGTGGCTGTCCAGTCTCCAGGCGAGAAGCCAAGAGACTTTGTGAGGTAACTGGAAGTCTGTAAAAGATCCAAAAGCGGATCAGAGGGGAGAGATCCGTAAGCTGACTGCTGTCCGATAAAGTTAGTCATAGGTTGACTTTTCGTGAGACGTGGGCTTGAGATCACAAACTTTTAGTCGTGTTGCAGTATAATCTGGACATTCTCTGCCAGCCTCCCATGTGGTTCACAAATATACCCTGTGTGGAGATAAGTTAAGGAAGATGCTTCAGCACTCCTTATGATTCTTAAATGCTAGTCACCACTATACGTGACACGAAAGTACGTAACTTACTATGTATACTTAAACCGAGTTTAGTACTCATCTGTGCTTAGAATCTGTCAATCCGTTGCTCCGTCGCTTTTAACTAACAGATAGCTAGCAACGGGGTCGACGGATTGTAAGGGTCGAGTCCTTGAGAATTTAATTAATGTATTTTGAAAATATTTCTTTTATTCGAGTATAAAATCAATGTTTTAAAATATTATCTTTTTTTTTTCAGGTAAGTCGTCAATTATATGTAACATATGTATATAAAACAATAGGTAAGCTTACAAATTCTTATCCTTTTGAGATATTGTTGTAATAGATTTGGAGTGCGAATCAAACTTAAAAATATAAAAGTAAGTAAACAAGTGACTCAAGTAGTAGAGTACTACTCACAATAAAGGTAATTTTCATAATTTTGTTTTAACTTTTCACAATGTTCTAATTATGGTATACGGTGAGTGTGAATTCTACTCACGCAAAGCCATTGTGCATTATTTGCACATTAAGGTGTTAAGCAAAAGCATACCCAACTTTCCTAACCGAGAGCACAGCCAGTCGCAACGTGACTGCAAGTCCTGATATATTCTCAGCTGAGCCTTGTCTGGTATGTTCTTTGAGCGCAGATGTTGCTGTGGACGCAAATACATCTATTTCTCCACCTATTCTTCGCGATATCAAGATTACGTATTGTCGTCTTCCATGAGAACGCCTATGCTACATACTAGATCAGTTGTGGGGTCATCGGTGGAGATCTGGCTACATTCCTCAGATTCCCGCCGAAGCCATTCCTGAACACATGGAAAGTCGAATTCGTATTCCCACAGCAATCGGAGTTCCTGTGTCATTGCGTCAGACGTCCGCCATATCCACAAAATAGAATTTAAGTGGTAGTCGGCGCGCAAGTTCAGCGAAACTCTGGTATGAGTTATACAAAAGGTCTCTTCGGAAGATAACCTTGGATATCAAGGAGAGCCGTGTAAGTCCAGGTTTAATGCAAGATACTTATTATAGCTTCGTTCAGCCTAGAGGGAACTGACTGATATCAAATTTATGGTACACCGTCGTCAAGCGTTGCCTGAGCTTTAAAGAAAAAAGTCGCTGTTCGTAATATGACAGAAAGTGCAACTACATCATCTGCATATACGAGTAGCAACTGTATCTGTATATATAGGTTAAACCTCAGATCTACAGAAAGCGTTAAGCAGAAATTCGACCTACATAGTTGAAACAGCGCCTTGCTAGCAGTGACTCCTGTTCACTTCCACAATTACATAGTAGTGTTGCTATTTCACAAAATTAGTTTGATAACCCTTAGAATTCCGATTTCCTTTTTGTCGAATGCACATTGAATTCTGCTCACCCCCGCGTTAGTATGTACGTTACAACTTAGTCTTAGCGTTTGCGAAGCAGTTTTGCGCAATTACGGCTCAGCTATTCTTTTCATACTCTTCTGCAGAAAGAGAGTCAGACTGATAGAATAGCTCTAAGCGAATGATTTTCGATATAAAAGATATCTTTATTGACTTTGGTCAGAAATTCAGTATGAAGGTCAGTGTCAGGTTCGAGCATGAAATTTAGAGTCTCTGATTTCCCTTCAGTGTTTCTGAATGCTTCCAGGTCAGCTGATGGCTTCACCTATAGCGGGAGGATGGCTTCTAATAGTATAGCTGAGAAAAGCAGAAAGGCAAAGCCTTTCATCACTTGTTAAATCAAACCAGCAAGTTTATTTTTTATCATAAAGATATATTAGTATACCGCAGTTTTAAGAGGATTGATGGGATCTCCATGGATTGTATGACATTGTCCAGGTTGAGTGGTCAATCAGCAGAATATTTTTTCCAGCCCTCGTTCTTTTCTGTAGGGCAATTCTGTACATCCTCTTTTTTTCTAGATTTGCTTGTTTACACTCGTAATCGAATCAGAGGTTTCTTAGTTGGGGGCGAGTTGCAACCCATCACATCAGAAGCGGCCTCTCTCATGATTACTCTTTGGCAGTGATGGCACTGGACTTCAACGTTTGACGCGGGGTTTTCGGGACGTTAAAGGGGACTCGGTTGAAAAAGCTTCTGTTGGTCTCTGCGATTACAGCCGTTCGACGTTCAATTTTTCCACATTGGTTCGTTGGCCTTGGGATGCTGTTGATATCCGCAATCATATTTTGATTACAACAAGATTATGGATATCAATGTGTAAAAACCATGTGCTGGCTATAGTTACATTACGTACTGCCGATTTTGGAGTATATAGCATCTAGGCTGTACTTTTCGAATGTATGAACAAAGATATCCTCCTTGGCTAGCTTTGGCATTAAAATTGCCAAGAACGTTTTCCCATCATATTTAGGGCACTGTTCGTAAGTATTCCTCGACAATACAAGCTCTTAGAAGCAATCTTTGGTAAGATCGTCCTTCGCCTCTGTCGGGACGTGGGCTTGTGGTTTAGAATTTAGCTCTTATGTGAATTGTCGTCAGGCGTTCGCCTACTTGCCTGAAGCACAATACCTGTTTCCTAAATCTTCCTTCGAATAAGCGTTGCGACTTTTGTCCCTGTATATAGTATACTCGAATATCACATTTTTTCATCCTCTTTTTGTCCGTCCCATGCCATCGCAATTTTTGAACGCCGGTTATATCTCCTTTGTAACAATCGAGGATCTCTAGTAGTTGTTCGGCTGCACGTGGTGTGTTAAGCGTCCGAAGATCGCTGGCCTTTAATCGTTTTTTAGGGCCGCCAGCTGAGAATCCGTCATTATCTGATGCTGATTCGTTACATTTTTTTTTGTTAGCCTTATGACGGCGAAGGCCAGTACAATGCTACTGGTCGCACATGCACTTGCAATTGTATTCCGCATGCTTAACGATTTACTCATTCTCTTACCGATGACCATCACTGGGGAAAAACGCAAGCACTAGGCCTCTAACTCGATTGTTGCGCTGCTGGTTCAGATCTCCGAAAATTTGTAGCCCTGACAAAATATTTACTAGTTTTTTAGAAATAAGTGTGGCTTGTTTATTTTCTTAAACCTAATATCTCGGTAATCATTCTATAAATTACTTATAAATTTGACATTAGTGTCCCAAGTCACTCATATGTATGGGCAAATGTTTTTATCCAAAGTTAAATAGTCTTTTGTACGTGAAATGTTATTAGTTTGTCACCGATAGCCAGCGCCGTTCTATAGCAGTAGATTGATATCAATTGTACGTACGATTGTACTATAGTTGAATCTAACCGCAGGCTATCTATTGTAAATACGATAACGTTTGTAGTTTTCAAACCATACGTCACTTGATAATTTGTGTAAATTTAATATTTACTCAATCCTTAGGGTTACAGTCTTCACTTGACGCTTAAACTTCTTCATGACCTCCTTTACCCTTTCCTGTAGCACTCTTTATTTCTTTGGGTAATTTTTGTCATAAATATAAAGGTGATATCATCGGTGAGAAAATATGGTTTATTGTTGTAAGCAGTCAAAATATAATTACTCTGTAAATCGCAATACCCGAAACCAGAACAAAAAAATCTGCGAAACACAAAATATTCATTAATACGAGTATGAAAAAAATATAATCGTGTGAGCAAATGAAATTGAACCAACAAAGGAAAATAAAATCGAATAAAAAAAAATGAAGGAATATTTGCTTTATTAATATAAGAAAAAAAATAAAAATAATAAAAGAAAAAAATAGAATCAACAGGGGTCTCTGAACGACCCCTTATCCCTGCAATCGTGTCCCATCCCAGACCGACCGAAAGCAATTTCTTTCGCCGGCCTTGAACAAAAGCACTGACTTTTATCTTTACCTGTACGTTTATCGTTCAACACACTTAATGGAAATCAAGGTGAAATGTCAGAGTCACTAAATGCACAGATGTACGAGTACAAGTATAATATATAGCATTCTTTATTTTTTTTATTTTTTTTTAAATTTGTTTCTTATTATATTTACGAGTATCTCTTTTCTTTTATGTGTTCAAGTCTTAACTCCTACCTCGGTGAGACAGAGAAATAAAGATAAATGTAAAAATGTGTGATCGTCTGTCCGCATTGGTGTTGGTTATTGCGTACCAAACAATTAATTCCACTCGAGCAGTGCAGTTTTATTTGTTAATTTTTTTTTTTCTAGAAACAGCCCAGCGCCGAAATTGTTCAAGATACAAATTTAAGCTGGTGACTAATCGTCTAATTTATTGAGAGGTTAGATATGTCGTGTGCAATCGAATTTTAAGGAGCGGCATACATGACGTATGTGGAATATTTTGTTGAAATAGTCAAAACAGACGAAGCGAAAATCACGTCATGCCACCAATGACCGGCGTTTATGAAATTTATTTATTGTATCTGCCCCCTACTTCTCTTCCAACAAGATTACCTAATATTCTTCTAGTTCATTGATTTAATTTTTTACATAGTATTTACCGAAAACGTTTTAATCTGATTCTTGTTTTGTTTTTATTTTATTTAATTTCATATTTTTTTGTTTCTCATCCAAGACTCGTGCTATTACGAGTAGGTTGGTTTAATGCCGTCAACAGTTGGATATTAAATCTTTATGTTAAGTAAACTTTATTCGTTTGTTTTTTATGATTTTTATATTTTTCCCATTAAAAATACGATCTTGAATATTTTACTACGTGTAAATTCGGAAAAATTCATCTAAAACAAAGTATTGAAAAAATGTATTATAGTATATAGACAAAGATATCCTGATCGAGTGAAGTGGATAGCATGGACAATACTTGAGCTATATTTTTATTTGCTAATTTAGCTGACTTCCAACCCAGCATTCGGTCTTCTCCAGTCCCGTGTAAGTTGTTATTAATTTGCTATGGTCAAGCATGGTAGTGTACGCGACAACTTTGTCGTTAAAATTGAGGTTCAGTCTCCACGGCGTGTTAGTTTTATGCAATACATTCACATAGGTACCGCTCGTAGTGTTTGTATGTACCCGCCTCATGAATGGGAGTCTGTTTACGAGGTTTTCTGGCTCTCGACGCCATATATCATAATTGGCAGAATCAGCGTTGCATAGAGCAACGGTACAATTAAACTTAAAGATCTACTTGAATGCGAAAACCTTAGTTTATCATATAAGTATTGGGGCTGTTGGTTGATTATGATCCTGTGTAGATATTTGATTGTGCAGTAGTCAAAATATCGGTCAAGTGTGCAACCAAGAATATTTTTGGTATAAGCCGACACATGAGCAAAACGATTTAGGCCGTATACGTATCGCACAATATTGTTAAAAGCAATGTTGAGCTTACGTCTGGCAAAGTCGCCGGTGCAACAAAAAATTTCGCAGCCATATGTTATCAGAGGAATGAACACGGCCTTGACCAACATAATCTTCGTATTTATTGGTGTGAAGCTTTGAGTTTGGGAGAGATTTCTAAGACATCCGTATATTTTTCCCACAACTGAGCAAACGTAGTCGTCCCAGGTTAATTTTGTATTGAACCAAATACCAAGATTTTTGGCTTTGTTTACAAATTCGATAGGTTCATTACCAAGGTATACTGAAGGAACGTTGATAAAAGATAAGGGGTTTCTATTTATGAGAAGACACTTCGTTTTTCTTGGGTTAAGCTGCAGAAGGTTTTCATCTGCCCAGCAATGGATACGTTTTAGGTCATCATTAAATTTCAAAGCAGCATGATCAATAAGATCATTCTCAAAGCTTAAATAGAGCTGGATATCGTCAGCAAACATGTGAAAATTAGAACTTTTAATGCTTTTAGGAAGGTCGTTTATAAAAATTGCAAAAAGTAGGGGACCCAAAATGTATCCTTGTGGAACACCAACTGAAATTGCAATGTAATCTGACACAGCATTGCTTACATGAACTGCTTGTTTTCTTTCAACCAGATAGGACCGTATGAGATTAGCGGCTGATGCAGAGAAATTATAGGAGTTCATCAATTTTGATACAAGTAGTTCATGATCAACGGTGTCAAAGGCTTTAGAAAAATCTAGGAGAGCGATAAGGGTGATTTGTTTTTTTGTCTATTGCAACTCTTATGTCTAAGCTGTGGTGTTTCCGAAATCCAGACTGGTAGGCGCAAAGAACTTGTTCTTGTTGAAGAAAACTTGATATTTCATGGTGTAATACTTTTTCAAATACTTTTGACAAATATGGAAGTATAGCGATAGGTCTATATACAGTTGACGAGTTGCCTACTGCTTTCCTTTTTGGGATTGGTATAATCTTAGCTTTCTTCCAAGCACACGGAAAAGTGGATCTTGTTATTATATTATTGAAAATATATGTTAAAGCTGGAAGTATATAGGGTAATATTAATTTAATAAAAGTTGGGTGGATGTTATAGACACCAACAGCGTTAGATTTAATTTTTAGCACAGCTCTAGCAACGTCGATTTGTTCTACTCGGCCAAATTCGAATAAGCCAGCGTGTGGCGTTTGTATATTGTTTCCATTTGGGCGCAATTTCGATTGAACTTTAGCGAATTCTTTGTTTAGTTCGTTATGATCGACCTGGTCTACCATGGACTTCAAGTTACTACCTACACCTAATTCACGTAAGTTTGTCCAAAGTGTTTTGGTTGGAAGTTTATGATTGAAGTGCTTAGCATAATAGCGACGTTTGGCTTCTTTAATCTTCGAGTTAACTATGTTACGTAACAACCGATAGCTGTCATAGTATTCGGGAATTCGAAATCGTTTCCATTTTTTGAATTCAGCATCACGCTTGTTTCTTAGCTCAACAATTTCAGAGGTAAACCACTTGATGTTATTATATTTGACAGCTTTCCTTTTTAGAGGAACATGTTTATCGAAGAGCTGTAAAACTACGTGATGGAGAAATTCAACTTGGGCATCGACCGATGTTTCAAAAAATACGTTATGCCAATCAAGGCAAATAAGGTCTTGTTCAAGTTGCTCCACATTTAGATTTTTAAAGTCCCTGAATGTATAAATCGATTGTTTGTTACTGGTGACTAAATTAAAAGTGGCAAAGATGAGGTCATGTTTAGAAAAAACAGGTGCGGAAACCTGGGTAAAGAACACTTCTTGACAGTCACTAGTAATAAAGATGTCCAAGAGTGTGCTGTTGGAACCAGTAAAGTGCGTTGGAATAGTCGAATTTACAACATCAAGACCAAGCATTTTAATGGAATCAATAAAAAGTGACGATCTCATATATTCAAGTATATTACAATTAAAATCACCACACACGACGAATAATTTTCTAATAAGTCAAAGAGGGGTGACAGGTCAATATTATTGTAGGGTCTATAAACGACACCAAACAGGCATTTCATTTTTTCAATTTCTATAAAGTAATACTGAAAATCACTATCGGGCGGTGACTCAAACAGAGGATTTACAGTTAAACTATCACGAACATAAATAGCAACGCCACCACCGATTCTAATTTTCCTGTCAGCGCGAAAGATCTTATAACCGCCGCACATGGTGTATGGCTCGTCACTTACCCTCGGATCAAACCACGTCTCAGATACACACACAACATCAACGCAGGAACCAACAAACAGATATCTAAATTCGTCAATTTTCCCCGATAAACTTTGTGCATTAATGTGGCATTCCCTAAGGCCTTCTTGCTGTTCACAAAAGATTTTAAGAACGCGCAGGTTATCATTTGAGCCATTGCCTACGGAAAGATTTCCGCCGATATCACCCATTTCCATTACCAACGGAAAATTGCCCCATCTGCACTGAACATCCGTTGCTATTCAGGATTGCATAGCAGATCTTATACAGTTTTCCCGGAAATGCTAATTTTTTTCTCTCCGTTAAAATTGATTAACGTATCAGAGACTTGAATTCAAATCCAGGTGGCATATCGAAAATAAAACAATCAATTTCAGACGTCACAAATCCTTCGGCAGGTGTTTATACCTTTATAAAATTAAAAAACCGCCTATGATAAAGTGTCTCACTCTTTAACCGTTCGAAGTCAGCAGAAAACTCTGAGTGACTCTCATTTATGCATAAAAGGACAAGACAGTGAGTGCAGTGGTTAGGCCATAATATACGCTGGACTATTATTGTTGATTTTAGGCCACAATATACTTTATTGCGAAAATGCGATCCATAGTCAAATTGTTGTACACGAAGGTCCTCTATATGAATTCAGTATTTTTAGAATTTATCATAGTATTTATTAAAGTATAATAGTTATAATAGACTTTTACAATCTTTAAGATACAAATATGATAGTATAATGGAGAGATTTAATTTTTTTAAATTAATATGTTACAATATGTTGAATAAGTTGTTATAAGAAAAAAAATTTGATTAAAAAGTGGTCTTTATTAGGCTACAATCAAGCACATATTACACATCTCGTAAGGAAGAGAAAGTTTAAATATCGTTATCTGCAAGGGGTCGAAAAAGAGTACCTCTATAACTACTCGCATCATAGAGCCGTCTTATGCTAAAGGGGAGTGCATTCTAGAGAGGAATAGCATGAACGAAAAATTGCTATTCCGTAACTTGATATGCAGTACGCGGTATAATTAAACTAAATAAATGATTCGATTTGGAAAAACTTAGGTTGTCATATAAATATCGAGGTTGTTTGCTGGTTATTATCACTAATAAGTATTTAATGGGGCAGTAGTCCAAATATCTATCAAGTGGTACAACCAAGGATATTTTTGATGCACGCTGACATATGAGCATAACGTTTTAGGCCATATACGTAGCGTATAATATTATTAAAAGCAACATTAAGCCTGCGTTTAATAAGGGCGCAGCTGTATGTTATCAGGGGAATTATTAAGGTCTTCATGAACAGTAGCTTCGTTCTCTCTCATCCCGCGACTTTCATAAAGCAAAATTTCACAAAATCAGTGAATATCTCAGCAGATCCCTCTTTAGCTTTCACAACTTAAGTATAAATGATGCCTTATCCATTTTTTATAAAGAAATATTTAATTCTTTTTCCCTTTACGTTCTGTTTTCCCGCCATAAAACATCATCTACTAGTCCTCCCTGGTATAATCGCAAGCTTCGTTCCTTACGAAATAAGAGAAATAAGTTATGGGCTGTTTTCCTGCGTACCAGATCCTTTACCGACTATTCCAACCAAGATAAGCACCAATATCTTCATTTCACCGAACTTTACGATTCCCTTTACCAGCGCTACCTTAACAATGCGCAAGTCAACCTTATAAACCACCCTAAGTCCTTTTTCCAATTTGTTAACTACAAAAGAAAGTCCGATGGTTACCCTCCGTCCCTCTCTTTCAACAACAGGTCATCAACCGATCCACTCACCATTGCCAACCTATTTGCCACATTTTTTAAACAATCCTTCACCAACGACTCTTTTGTACCAGATCCATCCTATTTTAGTTACCTACTGAACTTCTCCAATGGCCCACTTCTTTCTCATATTTTGGACTCGTCTTATATCGAATATAAATTACACCAACTCAACGACGATTCACACCCGGCCCAGATGGCCTCCCTGCCATATTTCTTAAAAAATTTTCTTCCTCTCTTTCCCTTGCCCTTTCTAATCTCTTCCGTCTATCCCTTTCACAAGGAGAATTTCCTCAGGTTTGGAAAACCTCCTTCATAACCCCGATCCACAAGAAAGGATCAAAGAATGAAATAACCAACTATTGTCCCATCGCTAAACTCTCCCATATACCCACTCTCTTCGAAAGTATTTTGTATGAAGCTCTAAGCTTCCAATGCAAATCACTTATTTCCCCTAGACAACATGGCTTCTTAAAGGGTAGGTCAACCACCACAAATCTCGTTGAATTCGTATCCTTTGCCCTCTCTGCCCTAGAGAATGGCAATGAAGTCGATGTATAGTTGCAACCGATTTTAACAAAGCCTTCGATAAAATCTCTCATCGGTTAATTATCTTTAAATTGTCTGCCCTCGGCTTTGAACCCATATTGTTAAAATGGATATCCTCTTACCTCGAAAACCGTTTTTACAGTGTTCGTTTTAGGTCAGCCCAGTCCGCTCCATTTTTGGCCACCTCTGGAGTTCAACAGGGCAGCCATCTCGGTCCCTTTCTTTTTATATTAACCATAAATGATCTCGATATGATCATTAAACACTCGTCTGTCTCCCTTTACGCCGACGATACCAAATTTTTCAAAACCATTTCCTCTCCCCATGACTCTTTCCTCCTTCAACAAGATCTTGATAGTTTCTCGATCTGGTGCCTCAAAAATTCTTTGGAACTTAACATCGCCAAATGACAATCCATCACCTTCTCACATAAGCGGAACCAATCTCCTCCCCGACTCTATCTTCTCCATAACCAATCTATCTCCTCCGTACAGTCTCTTCGCGACCTCGGCATTTTGTGTGACAGCGAGCTCAACTTCCGTTTACATATGGATGAGATAATCCTCAAAGCCAACTCTGCACTAGGTTTTGTAAAACGGTGGTCCAAAGAATTCACCAACCCATACGTGACCAGGTCCCTCTATATTACCTTTGTTCGCCCCCTCCTAGAGTACGCCAGTCAAGTATGGTCCTCATATCATCGTGTTCATATCTCGAAAATTGAAAGCATTCAGCGTCGTTTTCTTCGATTTGCTCTTCGAGGTATGCCCTGGGACGATCCTTTTAATCTGCCCCCCTATCAAAATCGTCTCAACCTTATCACCTTAAACACCCTCGAAGATGGCAGAGATGCAGAAGACTTTCTCTTCATTCATCGACTCCTTTCAGGTCACGTTGAATGCGCGTCCCTTCACAACTCCATTTTCCTGAACACTAACCCTCGTAATCTACGTACCCCTCGACTCTTCTATCTACCAACCCACCACACCTCCTATGGCGCGAACGAACCAATCTCCCGTATGCTACGTCAAATCAACTCAAACCCTACCGTCTTTGACTTTCACCGCACCACTTCCTACCTCAAATCTGTTCTCCTTCACCACTCCAACCAACCTTAGTTTTAAGTTTTAGTTTAAGTTTATTTTTTAAGTTATAGCTTGTATTAAGCCGAATAAATGGGGGCATTCGCCCCCACCAAAATTGAATTAAAAATTGATTGGTGTGAAGCTTTGAGATTGGGACAAATTTCTAAGGCAACCGTATATTTTTCTGTCTGAACGGATATTATCGTCCCAATTTACTCGTAATGATGAGCTAAACCAGACGCCGAGATTTTTAGCTTTGCTTATAAAATTCTATTGGTACATTTCTAAGCTGGATTTGAGGGAGATTGATTGAGACAATACCATTTCTGTTTATGAATAAACATTTCGTTTTTTTTTTTTCTTTTACTCTGCCCAGCATTGAATTCGCTTGAGGTCATGATTAGATTGTAAAGTGGCTTGATCAATAAGGTCATTTTTAAAGTTTAAATAAAGCTGAACATCGTCCACAAAAATGTGAAAATTGGAGCTCTTAATAATATTAGTTAGATCGTTTATAAAAAGTACAAAAAGCAAGAGTCCCAGTATTGATCCCTGCGGAACACCTGTTGAAATTTGAAAAATATCCGACCTAAGATTGTTAGTGGAACGGCTTGTCTTCTTCCAACTAAATACGAGCGCATGAGATTACAGGCTGATAAGGAGAAGTTATACTCGTAAAAGCTTGTTACCTTGAATACAAGTAACTCATGATCAACGGTGTCAAAAGTCTTAGAGAAATGTATAAATATATAAGGAGTATAACTAATTTCTTATCAATTGCAACTCTCATGTCGTCAGATACTCGCACCTTGAGAAGAGTTGATGTGCAGCTGTGGTACTTTCGGAATCCCTACTTTCGGAATCCCTTTCTACGTTGTAGAAAATTTGACATTTGTTGGTATATTATCTTTTCGAAGACTTCGAAGGATATCAATAAGTCTGTATTCCATTAATAAGTTCCCTAATCTTTCCTTTTTTGGGATTTGTATA
Organism: Volucella bombylans; assembly: GCA_949129095.1. Lineage (NCBI taxonomy): Eukaryota > Metazoa > Arthropoda > Insecta > Diptera > Syrphidae > Volucella > Volucella bombylans. Next base: position 22,593,381 of record OX422144.1, read on the forward strand.
ATCTTAGCTTGTTTATGAGCACTCGGAAAAATAGATTTTGTTACAATATTGTTGAAGATGTATGTTATTACTGGGAGGGTGTATGGTAATATTATTTTAATAAAAAGATATGAATATGTATGTTTATTTATGTTATGTAACGTTTACTGTAAGCAAGATCTTGCATGGGTACAGATCACGTTTCTGGTATGGGTGACGTAGATCTGATGAGCAGCCCGGGCATATTTTTTTCTAATGATTCGATTCGTGCACTTAACCTTCATCATACTTATGTTCAGAAAGATATGGGTTATTCTATTGTTGCTTATTTGATGTTTTTTAGTTAGTGTTTAATTCTGCCATTTCTTGCCCTGTTACACTCCCCATCTGAATCACACTAACTATCCTGTGCTTTAGTAACTAGATTCTTTTCAACTGTTCGAAGGGATTGTGTGGCAGGTTACGAGGTGTCTTTAACATCTTAAAAAACCGTTGGATCTGACTTTGGGCTCGCATATGTGTAAATTTTCAATTTCGCTAAAGATTTGGTATAACATCATTTCTTTCTTGCGGTTTTTCTTTTTTATCCAATACTTTCTTTCCTATCGTTTTGCTCTGCAAAACACATTTGTTACCTTCGGACGAACTTACTCTCTAGATAGTTATTTTTTTGTTTTTTGTTGGCATATCGAAAAACTTCTCTAGTTAAGGTGCTCTCCATAGATTCCAGCTTCTCCGCTCTAAAGTAATTTTTTACTTTTTTAATTATGACTTATACGTCATAGTTCAGTTTTTCTAAAGAGCTGACCCTTGCACCCTGTGAATGTACGCAAATAAACATGTGTATGTTAAATACGTTGTTGCCGATTTCTCTGACAAAATCTACAAGTTGATAGGGCTATTTATTCTTCGCGCTATTGCGAATTAGATTAGTCGGAAAGCCTTGTACCGATTTGGCAATAAAGTCGCACAATATTAACATAATATTCAAAACAGGCATCGTAGGGAGAGACGGAGAGTTTAGTAGGTTACTAAACTGATTTTTGATAGCGTAAGAATGTAAACACGCATTTAGGGCTTATTTTGTAGGAAGTAGCTAAGAAGCCATAAGACTGAGGACTCGGTCTGTAGCCGGTTTCTTATGACGAATACCC